>OY728142.1:274400735-276900735 GCA_963277665.1 Viscum album | reverse complement strand
TCTTACAAGGTGTTTCGGGCTTGACCCAGGGTATCCTGGTACACGACAACAGGCCTTACTGAACTCTTGGTTACGGCACTCCCAGGTGATATGCTTAGGATAATTCACATTTTCGTTACAAAATGATTTGAATAATTTTAATATAATATGAGAATAAATATACTTGGTTAATCCTAAGGTGTTTTAGATTGAAAATAAGGTTTTATGATATTCTCTAAATGATTTTATGAATCACATTATGCTTTCTTGTGTTAGTCAATGACTGGATTCCAAGGAAGTCATAGTAACATTGAACATGATGTTCAAGGTAGTCACAGTGGTGTAAATGAGAAAAGAAATAGAATTTTTGATATGTGTAAAAGATATCTTGTTCATGCCGAATCAGTTTTCCAAAAATATGATCAACAACATATATATTAACCAACTCCCAGACTCTATAAAGAAAGGAATAGCAGTGAATGATAAGAGATCCAGTAGTGGAGGCCATGGAGAAAAGAAAGCTCAATTTCCATCATGCAAGAAATGTGGAAGGATACACCTTGGAAAGTGTCTTGATGGAACCAAGAAATGCTTTATATGTGGGAAATAAGGACATAAAGTAAATAATTTCTGAGGAAAAATGAAGAGTACTATGGAAGAAAATAAAAATGATCCCAAAAATCCATTTACATTAATTTTCCATAAATTTAGGGGACCTAGGAATAACCCATGTGAATGCCCTATTATTTAGGATAACCTCTTCGTCAAGGAAAAACCTATGTGGAAATAAATGGATGGCGGAATGTTTATAAGTATTAGTGCTCTTTATTGATGGGATTACTTTGGAATACTTTTCTCTTGTATGTGTAACCCCACAGTTTGTTATGTGAATATTCTATTTTAGTAAGAGTTATATTTTCTATTATATTTATAAATAACCATTTGGGTTTATATGATCCTTGAATTTGAGAAAATTACAAGTTATTAAATTTATGGATGAAAATGTGAGGTATGAGATAACATTTGTGGTAAAATTATGTTATGGTTATTTTGAAGATTTTTTCTCATTTTGGTATTGTAATAAAATATATTTTTTGAAAAATGACAACACATATACCATGTGACAATCTATAACATTAGACAAAGCTATGGGAATCGAACCCACAACCAGAGTGTGATTGGGATTTATCGCCTACCACTGGACTACCTGAATTGCCTAGTTAGTGTGACAAATTATTTTTAGTTAAATGGTTTTATTGATCAATAATAAGTTGATTTGGGATCTTATGTCTTATCAAATGGCTATCCTTATTATAGGAATGTTATTTGGTGATTAAGTGATAAATGTTATTTTGGAAGATGTTCGCTCTATTGGGAAAACTATATGCCTAAGAAAATATAATTCTATGTGAATTAATTTGAGGAGTAATGGTGGATTTTTATCTATGTTTTTATTGTTTATTTATAGAAATTTGGGTTATTTATGGAAATGATTAACCTATCATAGAGAATATGTGATTAGTTTAATTACATTACGTATGCTACTTTAAGAGTAGTTCATGTTATTTGGAGATACAATTTAACGTGGAAGACTATGTAATCAAATTATTCTATGTTTTTGGTTTTAATATTATTTTGAATTATATTGAAGGATTTTAAGGACAATTGTTTATTGAATGATATTTATTGAACTTTGGGTGTTGTTGGTTTAATTTTAGAAATTAAGATTAGTATTTCTTTCTCTAAAGGATTATCCTTTTTGGGGATCATCTGATCTTGCACTAACCATTTTAGTATTGGTTAATCCCAAAAGACAAATTAAATATAAAGTTTATCCTTTGTGGATCATGTTATTCTCTTGAAGTGGATTCTATCACTTTAGGTTTGACCAAGTCATCTTGAATACTCATCATTTGAAAAAAAGATGAGTTAGTGGTAGAAATTTATTAAAGGATGAAACTCTACTTAAAAAGTAAGTATATCTTGTTATCATCTTATTCAATCTCATAAATAAATTCCTCAACATTATAAAATAAAACTTAAAACAAAAAAAAGTTGTCCGTTTACTTTTCCTACTGGGAAACTAATGACCTTTTATCCCATCACAAGTTTGTTGTTTTCTTGTTGTTAACTTTCTCCTGATTATGTTTTCTATCACTCTCTATCAGAACATGACACTTATTTTATCTTCCATATCTATGTTTTCCTAGATGTAATCAGGGTATAGGTTATCTCAGGTGACCTTTGTACTTCTCTTTATTTTTTTAAAGTGATATTTTTATTGAATATTTTTTCGATGTGGGACTTTCAATGAAGTTCCCATGCCCAATTTTAAAATTGAGAGGACACAATTTCCAAAATTGGGGAAGAATTCAACACTCCAATATTTCATAGTAAGTTATTTTCTTTAAAGTAATTCAATTGCTTGCACTACACGCAACACCGAGTTTGAGCGCACCATGACTCACCAAACTAGTCATTCAAAAGTGGTTATGAATAGTATTAACTAAATTTTAAATTTTATATACTCCATATAATTTTGAATCCATATTATGTGTTTCTTATACATAATATAAGAACAAATTCATTTTTTCAGATAAAAGAAGTATTTCTCAAAAAATGAAATTTTACCACCTTTTAATGGAAAACCATTTTTAAAACCAATATTTTACACTTTTATATATTTAGTTTAATGAAATTAAGTTTTTCTTTAGAATCAGGATATAAAAATTTATTTTTAATAAATTTTTGGTACTTTTCTGATAACTTTCATATTTTGATGAATACTGGAAAATACTAAATTTTAATTGAAAAACATTTTTTAATTGAAATAATTTATAGGGTTATATTATTCAATTGAATTGTTTGGAAGTATAATTAGATTATATTTTTATCACTTAATACAATTTAGGTCATTATAAGTAATTTACCATTTAAATTTTACATAATCACATGTCAATCTATTGATATTTTTTACTTTTAAAAACCTCGATTTTTGGTTTCAACAACTTGAATTAATTTTAAATTAATTAATAAAACTTATATGTTTTTAATTTGGTAAAATAGAATTCATTTTTGAATTCAAAATATCAAAATCAGATTAGGGTGAATTTTGGGTATTGTTCTGAAAACATTCAAGTTTTGATGAATAGTGAAAAACATTGTGTTATAGTTTAAAAATGAATTTTTTATTTTAATAACTATTTATTTTATTTAAATTTATTTTAAGACAATATAGATATATAATACCTATATAAGTTCAATTTAATTCATTGCAGTCATTTTATAATAAAATTAGATATTTAAAATTATGTTGATGTTGTTACCTTCTTTTACCCACCTTCATGTAAAATTTTAAAATTTGCATAAAACATAATCTTACCGCTTCTATGAGTTGAATTTCAAAAATATGAGAAACAAAGTTGACATCAGTAAGTAAAATGTGGTTCAACAGGATGAAAATAATTTTTGGTGAATAGTAATTTTTGACTTTTATTTACCATAGTTAAAATAAAATAGGGTAATTAATGGTAAAAATGATATTATAATTACCCTAAATCATGTACTAATTCTATTGAATAAGTGTAATTTGACCAAAAAAAATTATGACTAAAATATGATCCTCTTTGGTCTACTTGGATTAGATTAGGACATTTATTATTATTTTATTTAAAGAAGAGTTAAAAGAGTTAAACTCAACATTTAATAACTAAACCATTTTTAATATAGGTTTATAAATAAGCTAATCTCGACTATAAATATTTATTATAAAGATAAAAAGATTCATACATAATGTTATTTTATTTATAAGTTTTAGATATTAAATAATTGAATTTATTTATGACACAATGATGGTGCAGTAATTACCTTATATAGAAAGATTAAAATAATTGATAGTATAAATATCAAAATAAATGTAATTTGAGACTTTTGGTAAATTCCACTAATTTTATAGTTTAACACGACATGTTAGGGTTGATTAAATATATTTTTTTCAAAGAAATCATGCTGTTATGATTTTCTCAAACACCAAATACTAAATAATGTCAAAATTGACATAAACGTGCTTTTAAAACAAATACTATATTACTGGTTGATATAATATTCCTAAAACTATAGGGTTAGGAAAAAGGTCTTAAATAATATTATATATGTCATTAATTAACCACTTGAGGTTATCTTGGAAGTTTAGAGTATGTTTATTAACCATATAGTGTAGGAATACGAGAAGACACAATAAAAGTTAAACTATTTAACTATATGTTAAATCTAAAAGATAAGGATAAAATGGTAACCTAAATTTTTCTAAAACCTATTGGTTGATAATTTTTCGACCCATCCCCACTTTATCTTCGAATTATATCATTTTGGAGCCATTAGAAACCGAAAATAATTTTATTATAAAATAATATTTGAAGGTTTTCTTAAAGTGACCCTCACCTCTCTTATAAAAGGGTACTTACCCTTATCTTAATTTGACACCTCCAAAGCCATTTGGCATGGACAAAACCTGACCGAATATTCTCCAAAATTCTATAAAATCAACCTAGTGTCCTTACTTTGATCATAAAACCATCCTAAGTGTTCCTTTTGATCAACTCAAAAGGAAGCACCTAACGAAGAGGTAATAATTTCACCACCCTCTTTCAAGTTCTTTTCATCATCCACTTCCTATTTCTTATTTGTTTCCATACCAAAATAATAAATCCAGTACCTTATACATAATGTGATGTTATTATAAATATGTTACAACCATATTTGTTATTCTATTCATCCTATAAATGACAAAGTCACCATACATGCGTACGTACGGCTTACCGTCTCTACGTCGTGGTGTAGTTTGTTATTCATACACTTCATTTTATGGATGGGAATAATTATGATTATAATTGATTTTAATAATAAATATAACATGATAATTATTCTTTATATATGATATACCATCCAATTACATACGATTTCACAATTAATATGATGATATTGTCGCTCGTGCATACGTATGGATTATCGTCTCCTCGAACATGATGAGATTCATTCCCTATCGCGATCATTGAAGAATAATTTTAATTTTATGATTAAAAATAATTTTTATGAACATAATATCATTCTGTATATGAATAAAATACATCATATCCATAACAAAAATGGCTTACATAACCAAGAATATAAAAGAAAACGAATTATTTAACACCTGAAATGATGATACTATTGAAATTTTATTAACAAAGCAATATTAGAAGATCATATATGATATAATATTTATATATTTGGTTATTTTATAATTTAATAACAATGATTTCACCATTATACAGGTGGTTAATCTACCCTATACTAAGGGAAAGTACATGTTAAGGGGTTTCATATCTCACTTTCAATTCCCTGAGATTTCCATTGTTCGCCACTTATTTATTGAATGTGGGGTGTTGTGTAATTCCATTTGATATATATTTTCATGATTATATTTATATACATGATATTTTGTGATTAATTTATTGGTTATTAAATTTTGGTCATACGACTCTATTGATTTCAACATGGTAAGGGGTTTTCATCTCACTTCTTATTTTTGTGAGATTCATGCTATATTACCACCATTTCCTTTTGTGTGGTGTATATAATGCCTATGATTGTATTAATTATGTAATATAATTTAATTTATGGGTATTTACATCTTCATTGTATGATACTTCATTCATGGGGTGTATGTTTTGTAAGTCACCAAATCGGTAAGGGGATTTCTAATTTCGATTTCCCCTCATTGGGTTTTATGAAAACTTCATTGATTATTTTACCCAAAGATTATGTGTGAAATCACTATTTATTTATTTATATAGTTATTTTCACTCCCCTTTGTGTGTATATAATGTTGATACACATAATAACTACATTGATAAATTCTCAAGTCATCGATATGAACTTGATAAGTGTAATCTTAACTCAATTTTCATTTATTGAGTAAAACAGCCAAGTCATTGGTGTTGTTGTTACAAGAATATGTGTGATTGTCCTATGATTGTTTTACACTGAATATCCAATCATATTTAGTGTATTTATATTTTTCACACATAATTATTTCATTGATTTATCCTTAACCTAAGGATACAGTCTTTATAAGGGATTTCATCTCAACTTACATACCATTGAGACTTTTTTGTTGTTATGCTTCAATTCATTTTTATTTTGTGTATATACTATTCTTTGACATAATATATCATGAATCCATTTATTATCATGATATTATTATGTTTTTATTACCTCCATTATTTGTATTCAAGAGTCTCTCATTTGGTTAGGAAATCTAACTAAAATATCATTTTAAATGTTTTAAAAAATTATTCTTATAAATATTTCTCATTAATGTACATGTTTTAAAAATGGTTTTAAGTATTTATTTATATGGAAATTAATGTTTTAAAATTAAAATTTCTTTTAAAAGTTTCAAAGTGGTATGGGACACTTTGATTCAAAAATCTATTTTAAACAACTTCTTGATAAATAGTGATAATTTTAAATGTTTTCAAGAAAAAGGGTATATTTCTCTCAAATAGTTTGGATGATTATTTTCAACTATGTCAATATCCTTCATTATTCTCTATTAAGGTTAATTTATGATAATAATATATTCCATATTGTATTTAATTAGTTATGTTTGATTGTGGATGTGCTATTTTTATTCCATTCATGGGTTATGGTTAAAGTATTGACATTTCATATGCTTGTTTTAATACAAATGTTTAGATTATGTTTCACACTTTCATACGAGGAATGAATTGGACTTAGTAATTGATGGGTGGAGCCCACTATAGCTCCTCGATGCATCGGTAGGTCTCATGAGACAAACTAGTGTCTTGGCACAAGGCCTTGACAAAATCTTATTTGTAGTCTTGGCACAAGGCCTTGACTATGTGGTGATGAAATCTGGCATTATGATTTCTATCATTTTGAAATTGGAATTTGATATTACATGTGATTATTCACCAAGTAGAATATCCATGTGAATAAGTAAATAAAATTATTTGATTTATCTTTCCCAAATTATGTTGAATTTTATGTTTAAAAGGTTTGTGTTCTAGTCTTATACATTGCCTTAAATGTTTGTTTTTATTTATGATAGTTTTCATTATATTGTTATCCTTATTGAGCATCTGAGCTCACCCATTTCTTATATTTTATTTTTCCCAGGATGAAAAGACATATATTACGATTAACCAGTAATAATTGGCTAAGGGATATAAGAGTGTTCAAATGGGACACATTGTTGTTTTTTTATTTCATGATGTATTGAAAAACTTATGTATGTATCTATTACATCCAATGATACTAAAGTCATCAATCTTTCAGGACATGATTTCTTGTATCATGTCAATGTTATGTGATAATGTACCAATTTTGGGTAACTGGGGTCGGGGCATTACACTATTTCTTAGGGTCATGGTTCAAGAAATATAGATTCCTCACAACATACACCTAAGGAGTAGAGCACCACGATGTCTACAATGAGATGTAAGATCATAGTAGCCTCTACTCTAGTATCTTCCCTTTTTGATAAAATTTCTTCACATTATTTCAAATCTATGCCTATTTTGTATATCCTTGATCTCGATGTTCAATTTTATAATATTATTATATCAGTCAATACCCCATTGAGAATAATATTAGAGAGTTTATTCCAATGCATAGAGTCCCCCATGAGATAGGTGAGTATCACTTTTTATGGAATACCTTTATCCTTGAGCTGAATGGGTTTGATGCCATTCTAAAAATTGATTGGTTGGTATCTTATCATGCCCATGTCGATTTCTATCTTTAGAGGGTATCCTTCACATCACTAGATGGTGGTAGGTATATCCACAAGGGTGAGTGGGATGTACAGACAAGTAGAGTTAGACCATAGTATTATGGGACGTGTGGAATGATAGCTTGGATTTATATACATTATCTATATCATCAGAGAATGTGAAAGGTTGACTTTCCATTAACAGTAGATCATTTTTTGGATGTCTTCCCTATTGACTTATCAGATTTACCCCATGAAAGATAGGTTAAGTTCCATATTGATCTAGTTATTAGAGCTTCACCGGTATCCATTCCTCCTTATACGATGACCAATATTGAGTTGCATCAGCTCAAGAGATAGCTATTGGACATAGAATAATTGGGGTTTAGATGAACTAGTATTTCTTCATTGGACTCACCAACACTTTGTTTTGTAAAAAAATGTGGACAAGAACCTCATAAAATATGTGAATTACCATAAATTAAACCATTTAACCATTAATAATTGATATACATTGGCTCAGATAGATGATCTCTTTGACTATATTCATAGAGATATAGTATTCTAGATGATTTATTTGTGGCTAGGTTATCTCTAGGTATGTTTCTGACCAGTATATATACTTTATGAGACATTTTTTAATAGGTATAGAAGTTTTGAGTATCTAGTTATGCTGTTTAGTCTCAGAATTCCACCAATAGTTTTCATAGATTTGATTAATTAATTTTCCATCCAGATATAGACTCTTTTATTGTGGTTTCTGTGGATGAAATCTTGGTGTATTTTTAGACTTGACACGATCATTCCAAAAATCTTGAAATAGTTCAGAATTCACTCAGAGAGAATAGGTTGCATGAAAAGATTTAAAAATTTCAGTTCGATATAGATAAAGTTAACATATTAGGTCACTTCATCCTAGAGACATGAGTATCTCTGGAACTAGATAAGGTGAGTGTTGTGGTTTCTTTGAAATATACCAAAAATTTATTTAATGTTCAGAGTTTCTTGGGATTGGATGGTTATTATAGGTGCTTCATACATGACATATCAGACTTATTATCACATATTATTTATTTTAATAATAAGGGTGTGATGTTTATATAGTCATCTGCTTAAGAGATATCCTTTCAGGATCTGAAAGGGAGACTAACTTCATCATTGAACCTTATTCTTCCATAGATTGGAAGAAGATATATAGTTTACTATCACGCTTCAGGAATAAGTCTTAGAGATATCCTGTGGAAAGGGGATAAAGTCAAGGTATATAGGTTTCTCATTTTAAGACCTCATGGGTGGAAATACCCAACACTTGATCTGGTGTTAGCATCTATGGTTCACGACTTGCATTGTGGGAGGCAATATCTTCCTGGATAGAATTTTGTGGTGTTTATGGACCATAAAAGTCTCAATTGCATATTTACATTGCATGAATTGAAACTTTATCAAAGAATATGTGATGAGTATCTCGAATTATTCTATTTTGAGCTAGACTATATGTATGGTAAACCCAATGTAGTAACAGAAGTACTAAGCTAGACAACTCAAACAAAGGAAGTGGAGGAGGTTAAATATGAATAGAAGTTGATGGACTTATTATCTAATAATCACATGGAGGTGCAGGATAGTCACATGTAGACTTTCTTGTCATCCATGGTAGTGAATTATAGTATTATGGATAGGGTAAAATGAGACAACTATCATATTCAGAGGGCTTAGTCCTACGGGAGAGTGTGGTAGGTGAAGACCTGCCTCCTGATTGGACAATTGTTGAGGATGAAACTCAATGTATACATGGTCGCGTTTGGGTTTCAATAGACATACATGAATATCTGATGTGAGTGTTTCATGCCTCAAATTTATTAGTTAATCTTGGCATAACTAATATGTATCAAGATTTACACCACTAATATTGGTGGATAGGGATAAAAAGTGTGTTAGATCATTTTTTCATGAGGTGATACCCCTATCTGTAGGTTAATGAAGAACAAAAACAACCAGCTAGGATTTCTGTAGTAGTTACCCATTAGTGAGTGGAAATGAGATGATGTTTTTATGGATTTCATGACATAGTTACCATGGTCACCCTAAGGTGGTGATTGAATATGGTATTTTATGGACAAGATCATGAAGGTTTCCCATTTATTGCTAACTTGGGAGACCTTCTCAGTAGATGAGATCCAGAGGATTTATTTTTGTGAGACTATGAACCTTCACAGGGTTCCTCATACAATTATATTATACAGAGTCCCCTAGTTTACATCTTGGTTTGGGTAGATCTTATAAATGGAATTGGTTACATAGGTTCTTTTAAGCATGACATACCACCCTTATACTGATGTCCATTTAGAGAATACAATACAATTTCTAGAGGAAATTGTTAAACCATGTGTCCTTTTTTGGGGGTCCATGTTTGATTAATATAAAACTGGTTAAATATTACTATAATAAAACAATAATGAGACTATACAGATGGTACATTACAAGGATTTTTATGGTATTCCATATTGATAACCTTTGTGTTTCTTAGAGTTAGGATAGGAATTGATGCTCAGATTGTGTCTCATGCAGGATTCTTTTGGGTAGGTCTAGTTGATCAGAAAGCGGGAGACTAATGCATAGTATAGGAATAAATTATATTCCGATTTCCATTGATGAATTATAGAGTTGATGGATGGGGATCATCTTTTTTTGAATCATTGAATCTAGGGAACATACAAATTCAGAGGCGGGTTAAGCATTCACTATAATATGTTGAGACATTTGATATTATGATGTGTGTGGGGGTAGTTATCATTTATATTGTAGTTACCTGATAGGTATTGAGTCATGAATGAATCCTTCCATGTATCTTAATTATGTTGTACTCACTTAGGCCCATCCCATACTATTCATCTAGATCAGGTTGAGTTACAGGTATATGCATCCTTCAAGAGAATCCTATATGTATAGTTGATCAAAGCTTGAAATCCATATGGGAAAGGTCAGTTCCATTAGTTTAGGTTCTATGGAAGCATGATCATGTTTATGATGAGATATGGGAGAGAGATATTAATATGTACATTCTTAGTGGCTAGAATTTTTTAGAAGTTTTACTACCTTCAGAAGAGATACTTGAGGATGAGTTTTCTTAAGTGGGGGATATTGTATGATCCTAAATTTTTAATCTACATATGAATCTTATAAATTTTGGTTTATTTAAATGGTTTTGAACTAATGTAAATTCCTAACAGTGTTACAAGAGGTTAGGGGTGTTTTCAGGGATTGTTTGGATCCCATAGACTATGTTTTTGGAAAAAGAAGATGGACCGCATGGTTTGATGGGACTGTGTATCCTGGACCACATGCCTATGTGAACCTATTTAAATTTTTTATAGGGGAAAATAACATGATTTACACACTATTTTACAAACCATATTTATGATCCATGTGATTTAACTATTGAGAAAGAGGTAAACAAGATTATCTAATGTTTTGTCCAACTGTGCAGCCAAACCGTGTGACCTAGTTAAAAAGGGTGAAACTTTTGTTTTCCCCTGGTTCTTTAAAATTTTAAATCCCATTTACTATTTCTTTTATCCATTGGATATATTGATATCATATGGGTTTCTCAATAATAACCTTGTCTTTGGTTATACTTCTCTGTCCGACCTCCGATTCAGGAGCCACTCATCTCATTAGATCCACACCAGTGAGTTCTCTATTCATGTTTTGTCTTTATTCATTTGTCTTCATAATGAAAAATTTATTTTGGTGAAAGATAATAATCTCTATTTCTATGTTGTTCATATGTTATTCCATTTTCATTCAATTCTACTTGAGTTATGAGCATATTCTTGATGAGTGTTCTATCAGGACTATAAGGTAGGTGGTCTATACTTTTTCCCATAGGGTCTAGTTGTTTTAAAGAATGTTTCCATTATAACATAAGAAGGATCGTATGAGATTTGAATCTAAATTAATTTAAATGACTTTATTAAATTATTAAAACCATGATAGGTTTTCCACTTAGTACTATGATATGGTTGTCGGTTATCAACTGCAAATCAGACTATCTGTGAGGTGTGTTTACATATTTGTCACATGAGTTACCACCATGTTGGGTGTGTCTGAGCTTTCCATCATTAGTGGCAGCCTTAATGAATTCAATAGTATATTCGGAGAGGGTTTATACATCTTTTTCCATGTGAT
This sequence comes from Viscum album, assembly GCA_963277665.1. Classification (NCBI taxonomy): domain Eukaryota; kingdom Viridiplantae; phylum Streptophyta; class Magnoliopsida; order Santalales; family Viscaceae; genus Viscum; species Viscum album. The sequence goes on along the minus strand of OY728142.1, from coordinate 276,888,791 downwards.
TTCATGTTATTAAATTGATCAAATTGTTTTAATGTAAAATATGGAATGACATTGATGAGATCATGGCTTGTGTATGATTATAGAATGAGTAATGAAATGAATTATTAATGGGTTAAATGGTAAAGGGAATAAATAACGAATTAAATTTATTTTTCCATATATTAACATTTTTAATGGCATGAACCTTTCTTCTCCATGGATTAGGGATTATATTTTATTCCATGGACATATATACTATAGGTATCTGAATTACATAGAATGCCTCAGACATTACTACTGCCTAGATATGGCCATTGGGTATGATATATTATTACATGATATAGGCCATTGAGGATGAATTACATATTTCCACTACTTGGATCCATACCACGTAGCCATAACAATGGATTACTAATCATAGTCCATAATGGATGTTTTATCATTCTTACAATTATCCCTTTTTATGACTTCTTGTTTACATTGAGCCTTGCTTGGATGGATAGTGTCACATTTATAGGTATCACTCGTGATTATTTATTTATATCACTATTATATGTATATTTCACATTGATTTACCATTTATACATAGACATGAAATGTTACAGACACTGTAGGTGGTGGCCTATAAAGTGTTATCTCACACCCTATTTGGGCCACTGTTGGGCACCTAGAAATACTTCATGGATATAGGTTGGGACCAAGGAAAGCACCTGTTTTCCAATAAATTATTGATTATTCATAGTATTTGGGGAGTATAGGACTTATCTATTATCATTATGCTACCTAGAGATAGTTCTTTTGGTCTTTTTTTAATTATGATACATTTATTGTACTGGATACCTATTTCAATATATTGCCTCTCATTTTGTGTAGAGTGGCATGGCATACATGATTTTGTATATGTTAATACCCTATCTCGGTTAATTATTACTATCATCTACATATTATCAACTATTCATGTATTTTATATCCTTATATTATAGATTAATGTGATTACACTGATGTGATACACTCTTATTATTAATGAATTGTCTCCCCACTGTACCACCTTAAACAATCACCACAAGTCATCTTCTTTTATCATAGGGGGTGGCTTATTTGAGGCTATGTGTAACATCCTAGGTAAATAAAGAATAATAAATTTTCATATTTATTAATATATGTGAATTAAATATTAATTTTACTTTAAAGGGGTTGTTATGTTCGATATCATACCCGATACGCAACAACGAGTTTCTTTGATATCTTACGTTGCACACTAATAATATAATAATATTATTTCAAATGGTAGTTAACACGTAGCCGTTGTATTTGCGAGAATGAATAGAAATTACTAAAATATGATTATATATGTTTGTTAAATGTTTTTACATTTATCCAATAAAAGATAAAGGCTTAAAATAAGAAAAGAATTCAATTTTAAGCATAAATACTCTAATATTCACTAAAAGGTCAATGTATCGCCTTTTGATGGCGAACCCTATTTAAAAATAGTTTTGGTCACTCTTATAAATATATTGGACCAAATAAAATCTTTCTTTAGAATCAGGACATCAAAATTTACTTTGTGTATGTTTTTGTTATTTTTCCAATAAAGTTCATTTTTAATGAATAAGTGAAAAATGCTGTATTTTAATTCAAAACCTCTTTTTAATATAATTTATTTATATTATTAGATTATCTTTTGAATTGTTTTTAAAGTTAAATTAGAATATATTTTCACCATTTAATCTAATGGTGATCATTGGAATTAATTTCACTTTGAAATTTGACTTAAACTAGTGTTAATCTTTTGATATATTTTGTTTCTTAAAAACACACTATTTGTTTTCACAACGGGAATTAATTATTAAATTGATTAATTAAACTTATATGTTTTGAATTTTGAAAAATAGACATAATTTTTGAATTCATAATATCAAATATAGCTTAGGGTGAATTTTTGGTACTTTTCTGAAAAACTTCAATTTTTGATGAAAAGTGAAACCACTAAGTGGTAGTTAAAAAACTGATTTTTTGTTTAAATGATACTTTACCACATCTGTGAATTGAAATTCAAAAATCTGACATACATGGTTGTCATTATTATGTAAAATGTGGTTCAATGGGATGAAAATAATTTTTTGGTGAATAGTAACTTTTATGTTTTATTAATCGCGATTAAAGGTAATTAGTGTAATTTAAGGTAAAAATAATCTTATAATAATATGAAATTACATTTACACATGTCCTACCCTTATTTTATACGTCATGTCCAACCAAGAAAATCCATGGGTCAACTTGGGGACCCCATGGAGCCACTTGGGTAAGAAAATGACATTAATAACTTCTTATTTAAAGTTAAAATAAAAATGTCACAAACATGTATTGTTTTACTATAATAATTTTTACATGGGGTTATACAAGTCAAATTTTTGACTATAAATATTCATTAGAAATATAAAAATATTTCCTACATCATTATATATTTTTTTATAATTTTTAGACATAAATAAATAAATTTATTTATGACACCATGAAGATGCAGCGATTACCTCATTAATGAATGATTTTAATAAAATGAAAAGATAAGATAAAATATAAGACATAAACTTCTCCAAAACATATTGGATGGGTGGATTTAGAACCCTTATCACCTTATCCTCTAAATATATCTTTTTGGGACCATTAAAATCCGAAAATCATTTTATAATAAAGTAACATTTTATAACATTCCAAGAGTGCCCCTCCTCCCTCTTATAAAAGGCCCCCACCTCTACCCTCTTACCCACACCTCTCAAGCCTTTGGATAGACCAAAATCTTCTCATTTTATCTCTACACATCCCTCTCCTCATCATAGGATACTTAACTTAGGCATAAATCTCTTCAAGAAACCCTTTTGGTCCAAACCAAGAGGAGTTACCCGATTTAAAGGTAATGTCTTCACTTGTGTTCTTTTGTTTTATTTTGCTCCTACAACCCCCTAAACTCTTTTTATTCCTTACTTTTATAGAAAAACCAGTATCTTAAATACACTAGGTTTTTTTTATGATAAGGATTTTATTTAAACTTACACACACCTCTGTCTAATGCTTAAAGAACATACTGTTTCTGTGGTTGGAGAATTTCTGCCTCACAAAACGATGATTGTTTAATATTTTTATAACACCTTTAATAGTGGCCATTAAGATGTCACTATATTAATATATGATATATATCATGTTTATTTTTTCTATATTTCTCTGTATTTTACTTTTATGGCATACCTTTATGGTTTCCATTATGGGTAAACGCGATATCTTCATTTTAGGAAGTGCGGACTACCGCCCCCTCAAAGTGATTTGATTCGTTAATGCCATAAGTGGGATGTATATAGGATGGAGTTTATGATTTTCTATATGATATTATACTGGAATTATAATATACCTATATATCATTATGATTTCATTGCATTAAATACGAAAGAGAAATGAAAGTAGCGTTCATGCGTAAGTATGGCTTACCGTCTCCAAGAACGGTGCATTTCATTTCTTACCTCTAAATTTTATGTAATATTATAAATGCATGTATATACTGGATATATATGATATATATGATATCTAAATCGTGAATATAATTCTTTATATAATGGATATTTTACCCCATTAACAACTTTTAATTATAAGAAGTTTATTTTTGGCTCAAGTACCAATATCGACAAAACAACCGTTATTAACTTAAATAAGTACATAATGTCCATAACATTGTAATAAGTGATATAAATGGAATAATGAACTTGAAAAATGTTCTTAAGCAAGTAGAAATAAACTCTAGTTTATTATTCCGGAGATTAAAGAGTGATCGAGTCAAGTCGGACACGAGGTGGGACTTCGTCTCAATCTCCATTCATTGAGGAATATTTTGTTCTAATACCAGACTTTCTTTTATACGCTGTATAAACCCCTTTGACTTCTAATTTTATTTAAAAAGAATCTTTTCTATATGAAGCATTTTACTAAACGACAAAAAGTATGTTTCTTTTTAACGTACACGGTGACAACGACCTTTCCCCCGCCACGAGTATTATTTGATCTTTGGCTCCCTCAACAAGCCATAATAATTTTAAAAGTACATAAATACCATATACTCTTTTATGTATTTTGGTATTGAAAATGGTTTTGATAATGGATTTGTGATGTCAATATATTTAAGTGATATATTGTGCTTGAAATGTGTAAATGTTTTCTTTCCTTTATAATTGTTTTATGTGTTATGATTTTATAATGGTACTTGGTCATTTGAAAGGTGGTTACACGATAAACCAAATGACGGGCGGTGCCGTGAATACCAGGATGGGTGGTTACGTTATAAACTCCAATTCATTGGGTATGGAAGTCAGCCGTATGGCTATTCCATGTAGTGATATGTGTGGAAGTCGACCACATGGTTATTCCATTTAAGTATGTTTATGTCCTAAGTTACATTTATATGTTATGTGTTCTTTATATGGATTTTATGGTAATATTTTGGTTACAAAAGGGTAAGTAAGGATATTTCATTCAGTGATGAGTATTTACTACTTCTTAAAGGTGAAAAGTATTACTTTGATAAAGTATTCATGGTTTACTTTGTGTTTTGAAAAACTAACGATTTTCCTTCTTTGTGTATCCCTTACTAGGTTTTTATGCTCACCCCAAGTTTTTTGAAATGTTTTTCACAGGACATAATGTGGAATAGGGTCAAGGATGAGATCAAGGAAAATTCATGCTGTCTTAAACATGGAACTAGACATGAATCTTTTTTTTAAGAGTTCATGTTTTGTAAAAAAAGGGAAACGTTGTATAAGTTTCTACAGTGTAATCTTTTGAGATGTAATAGTTATGATCTAATTCACTAAAACTCTAAACCTGGAAAGATCGTCAATGTGAATTATTCATTTAATTCAATATTAAGTGAGGTTTAAGGCCTGGTCCTTATAGTTGGTATCATAGGTCGGTTTAGAAATCTTTAAGAGTTAGAAAAATTGTTAAATTTTATGTCCCTAAATTAATTTATGGTATGATTGAAATGATATAGCATTTAAAGAATACCATGTTTCTTTGATTAAGATATTTATGTGTTCAGAATGGTTTTCCGCGGAGAAAACAGGGCAGCTATGTTGGGACGTCATTAGGAGGAAGACAACCTTCCAAATCAGCAACCTGAGATGGTCGGAATCTGAACTGAACAGTTTGTTGTAGTGATGGCACAGTTGACTCAGGCTATAAATGGTGGTGGTATCCATTCACGAGATCAGCCATATCAACCTCATAGGAACATGTCAGTGGTGGAACCTTTCATGAGGAAACATCCCCCATAATTTAGAGTATCATCTGACCCTGTGCTAGCAGAAGGGTGGATTAAAGCACTAGAGAAGATTTTTGATGTCATGGGGTGTTCAAAACATCAAAAGGTTAGTCTTGCTGTTTACCGTTTTTAAGGTGAAGCTGATTAGTGGTGGTCGATGGTGAAAAATATCAGGGATAGTGATGAGATTGATGATCTTAACTGGGATGAATTCAGAGGTTTGTTTCTTGAGAAATACTTTCTTATGGTGGTTTGTCTTAGGATGGAAAAATAATTCCTATAATTGAGGCAGGAGGATGACTCAGTGGCTACTTATGAAGCAAAGTTCACTCGACTGAAAAGGTATGCTCCATATTTCATATGAGATCTTGATAGTAAAATCAACCATTTTTACTCAGGGTTAATGCCAAAGTATCGAAGGGATTTAGCTTCTCGTGAGTTCAAAAGTTATCAAAAACTTGTTTGATGTGCGGAGAAGGTGGAAATGGAGTTTTCCGATGATCATGTGTTCTTTGAAAAACAACAAAATAAGAGGTACATTTGGAAGGCAAAGGGAAATAATTCATCAAATAATCCAGGAGGTAAGAAACCCAAATATCCATCCTATGAGAAGTGTGGTAAAATGAATCCTGTAGAATGTTTATCCAAGTCTAGAAAGTGCTTTTGGTGTGGTAAGTCTGGTCATATTGCTCGTAACTGTAAGAAAGATAATCATGCAGGAAATGAAAAGCCAATGGTAAGATGTTTTAAGTGTAATGAAATGGGACATTATGAAAATGAGTGTCTAATAAATAACTCAACTGAGAGAAATCAGCCAGACTACAAGAAGAAAGGTGTAGTAAAATCCTTTTCAACTACTTCAGCAGATGTTGGGCCATCGAATGAAGTAGAATCAGGTACACTGTTTGTTTGTTCATATTATGCCAATGTGTTGTTTGATTCAGGGTCTACACATTCGTTCATTTCTGAGAATTTTTCTAGTAAATTGGGAATTCCATCTCAAGATATGAATCTTGAACTTATGGTAAAAACACCCAGAGGTAAAATTGAGACAAAAAGAAATTATAATAACCTTCCTATCCTTGTGTGCAGAAAGAATCTACCTACAAACATTATAGTTTTACCTCTATTAGAGTTTGATGTTATTTTGGGCATATATTAGCTTTCTGTTTATCATGGTAATATTGACTGCAGAGCTAAAATGGTTTCTTTTAAAAAATATTTTCCGTTTTTGTACAATAAAGAACCCTTGAGTTTGATAACATATCAGGAAGTTGAGAAACTAGTAAAAGATGGAAATGAATGTTACCTTGCACATATTGTTGAAAACAAAGGAACTGTTCATATTAATGATGTGTCAATGGTAAATGAGTATCTTGATGTTTTTCCTGATGAGTTTCCTGGTATTATACGTGATCAGGAAGTTTAATTTACTATTGACTTAGTTCCTGATTCTAATCCAATTTCAAAACCCCCTTACCGAATGGCTCATGTTGAACTTTTAGAGTTAAAGAAGCAATTGCAGGAGTTATTAGATAAAGGTTTCATTCAACCTATCACATCACAATGGGGGGCTCCTGTCTGGGTTGTTAAAAAGAAATATGGGTCAATGAGTCTTTTCATTGATTATAGAGCATTGAATAACATCACTGTTATGAAGAAGTATCCTTTGCCTCATATCGATTGTTTTTTTGACCAGCTTCAGGGAGCTTAGTATTTTTTGAAGATTGACTTGAGGTTCAGGTACAATCAGTTGAAATTAAAAGAAGAAGACATTCCGAAGACTGCGTTTCGTACTAGATATGGCCATTATGAATTTGTAGTTATGCCTTTTGGGTTAACCAATGCACCTGCTGTATTCATGGACCTTATGAATAGAATTTTCCATGAGTTCTTGGATAAGTTTGTGGTTGTTTTCATTGATGATATTTTGGTGTTTTCTAAAAGTAAAGAGGAGCATGAAAATCATTTAAGGGTTATATTTCAAACCTTAAAAGAAAAGAAACTGTATGGAAAATTCAGAAAGTGTGAGTTTTGGTTACAACAAATTTCTTTCCTTGGTCACATTGTTTGAAAAAATGGCATAAATATTGATCCTACTAAAACAAAAGTTGTTGAATAATGACCAAGAGCTACAAATATAACAGAGATTCATAGTTTTCTTGGTTTTCCAGGTTACTACCGAAGGTTTGTTGAAATTTTTTCATATTTATCTAGTCTAATGACTAAGTTAACACGAAAAGGTGTTATGTTCATCTGGAAAAAATAATGTGATGATTGTTTTCAGGAATTGAAAAGATGATTCGTGAATGCTCCAGTTTTGGCACTTCCTTCCAGGAATGGTGAGTTTGTTATCTACAGTGATTCTTCATTGAAAGGACTTGGTTGTGTCCTAATGAAGAATGATCAGGTAATTGATTATGCTTCACATCAGTTGAAAACTCATGAGGTAAATTACCCTACACATGATTTGGAATTAGTTTCTGTTGTTTTCGCCTTAAAAATTTGGAGGCATCATTTGTATGGTGTAAAGTGTGAAATATATACCGATCACAGAAGTTTAAATTATATATTAACTTAGAAAGAATGGAACATGAGACAGAAGAGATGGATAGAATTAATCAAGGATTATGATTTTACAATTCACTACCATCCGGGAAAAGAAAATAAAGTTGCTGATGCTTTCAGTCAAAAATGTAATGCCTCATTAACCATGTCACGTTTGGAACGAGATCCTTTGGTTTTTGATTTGATGAACTTTGGCATAGAAGTTGTTGGTGCAGGATGTTATTCTGTTTTGTTTTAGGTATCAGTGAAATCTTATCTATCAGACAGAATTAAGAAAGCTCAGAAGTAAGACAGTGAGTTGCAGAAAAAGGTAGAGCTAGTTCAGAAGGGTAAGTTTCCTGAATTCAACATTGATAATGATTGTGTTTTGATATTTGGGAAGAGATTGTGTGTGCCGTGTGATTCATAGTTGAAGAGAGAGTTGTTATGTGAAGTTCATAGTTCTCCATTTTCAGTTAATCATGACAGTACTAATATGTATAGAGATCTTTGGGAGTATTACTGGTGGGATGGAATGAAAAGAGGCATTGCTGATTTCACTGTGAAGTTTTTGACTTATCAATAGGTTAAAGAAGATCGACAGTTACCGAAAGGGATGCTTCAGCCTTTACCAGTACTAGAGTGGAAATGGAAGAATATATCCATGGACTTTGTTGTGGGATTACCGAAGACACCTCGAGTTAATAATGCAATCTGGGTTATTGTTGATCGCTTGACTAAATCTACTCATTTCCTTTCCATACAAGATACTTTTCCCTAGATCAACTTTCTCGATTGTATCTTAAAGAGATAGTCTTGTTGCATGGAGTTACCCTCTCCATTGTATTTGATCGTGATCCCAAGTTTACATCTAACTTTTGGAAAGGCCTTCAGAAGTCGCTGGGTAATGAATTAAATTTTAGTACAACTTTTCATCCTCAATCAGATGGGCAGTCAGAACAAACAATTCAGACCATGGAGGATATGTTACATTTTTGCACGATGGATTATCAGGGAAGTTGGGACCAACATCTTTCTTTGTTTGAGTTTTTTTATAATAACAGTTTTAATTCTAGTATACATATGGATCCATTTGAGGCATTATATGGAAAACGGTGTCAAACTCCAGCTTTTTGGGATGAAGTAGGGGAAATGAAGCTGATGGGACCAGAATTGGTAGAAGAGATGATAGAAAAAGTTTAGCTGATTCAGAAACAGATGAGAACAGCTCATAACAGGCAAAAAAGTTATGTGGATAACCGGAAGATGGATCTATCTTTCGAGGTTGGTGATCATGTATTTCTCAAAGTTTCTCCATGGAAAAGTGTGATGCATTTTGGTAATAAGGGGAAGTTGAGTTCGAGGTTCATTGGACCTTATGAAATCCTTGAAAAAGTTGGATCATTTGCATACTGAGTGGCATTAGCTCCAAGTTTGTCCCAGGTACACAATGTTTTTTAGGTTTCGATGTTGAGAAAGTATATGCCAGATCCATCTCATGTTTTGAGCCCAGAGGTAGTTCAGTTGGAGGAGAATATCTCTTATGAAGAACAACAAGTCCAGATTCTTGAACAAAGAGAGCAAGTGTTGCGAAATAAGGTAATTTATCAGGTGAGGGTTTTATGGAAAAACCATATGGTTAAAGAGGTAACGTGGGAATCAAAAAATTCTATGAGGGACAAATACCCCGACTTATTTTTATATGTGAATAAAATTGCGAGGACGCAATTCCCAAAAGAGGGGAAGGATGTAACATCTCAGGTAAAAAAAGAATAAGACATTTTCATATTTACTAATATTTGTGAATTAAATATTAATTTTACTTTAAAGGGGCTTCTATGTTCGACAGCGTACCCGATACGCAACAACGAGTTTCTATGAAATCTTACGTTGCACACTAATAATATAACAACATTATTTCAAATGGTAGTTAACACGTAGCCGTTATATTGGTGGGAATGAATAGAAATAACTAAAATATGATAATATATGTTTGTTAAATGTTTTTACATTTATCCAATAAAAGATAAAGTCTTAAAATAAGAAAAGAATTCAATTTTAAGCATAAATACTCTAATATTCACTAAAAGGTCGATTTATCGCCTTTTGATGGTGAACCCTATTTAAAAATTGTTTTGGTCACTCTTATACATTCTATTGGACCAATAAAAATCTTTCTTTAGAATCGGTACATCAAAATTTACATTGTGTATGTTTTTGTTATTATTCCGATAAAGTTCATTTTTAATGAATAATTGAAAAATGTTGTATTTTAATTCAAAACCTATTTTTAATCTAATTTATTTATATGATTAGATTATCATTTAAATTGGTTTTAAAGTGAAATTAGAATATATTTTTACCATTTAATCCAATAGTAGTCATTGGAATTAATTTCACTTTGAAATTGGACTTAAACTAGTGTCAATCTTTTGATATATTTTGTTTCTTAAAAACATGCTATTTGATTTGACAACGAGAATTAATTATTAAATTGATTAATGAAACATATATGTTTTGAATTTTGAAAAATATACATCATTTTTGAATTCAGAATATCAAATACAGCTTAGGGTGAATTTTTGGTATTTTTCTGAAAAACTTCAATTTTTGATGAATAGTGAAAGCACTAATTTATAGTTAAAAAACTGATTTTTTATTTAAATGAAACTTTACCACTTCTATGAATTGAATTTATAAAATCTGACATACATGGTTGTCATTATTATGTAAAATGTGGTTCAATGGGATGAAAATGTTTTTTTGGTGAATAGTAACTTTTAAGTTTTGTTAATCGCGATTAAAGGTAATTAGTGTAATTTAAGGTAAAAATAATGTTATAATAATATAAAATTACCTTGACACATATCCTACCCTTATTGGATTTGTAATGGCCGACCAAGAAAATCCAAGGGTAAACTTGGGGACCCCATGGAGCCACTTGTGTAAGAAAATGACATTAATAAGTTTTTATTTAATGTTGAAATAAAAATTTCACAAACATGTATTGTTTTACTAAAACAATTTTAAATGGGGTTATACAAGTCATATTTTTGACTATAAATATTCATTAGAAATCTAAAAATATTTCTTACATCATGATATTTTTTTATATGTTTTTTAGATATTAAATAAATAAATTTATTTATGACACCATGATGATGCAGTGATTACCTCATTAATGAATGGTATAAATAAAATGAAATGATAAGGTAAAATATAAGACATAAACATGTCTAAAACCTATTGGATGGGTGGATTTAGAACCCTTATCACCTTATACTAGAAATATATCTTTTTGGGACCTTTAAAACCCAAAAATAATTTTATAATAAAGTAACATTTTATAACATTCCAAGTGTGCCCCTCCTCCCTCTTATAAAAGTACCCCACCTATACCCCATTACCCACACCTCTCAAGCCTTTGTCTAGACCAAAATCTGCTAATTTTATCTCTATTAATCTCTCTCCTCATCATATAAGCCTTACCTTAGGCAAAAATCTCTTCAAGAAACCCTTTTGGTTCAAACCAAGAGGAGTTACCCGATTTAAAGGTAATGTCTTCACTTGTGTTCTTTTGTTTTATTTTGCTCCTCCAACCCCCTAAACTCTTTTTATTCCTTTCTTCTATAAAAAAACATGTATCTTCAATGTACTAGGATGTTTTTATGAGATTTATTTGATTTAAACATACACAAACCTCCGTCTAATGGTTAAAGAACATACTGTTTCTGTGGTTAGCGAATTTCTGCCTCACGAAACGATGATTGTTCAATATTTTTCTAACACATTTCATGGTGTCCATTAAGATTTCACTATATTTATATATTATATATATGATATTTATGTTTTCCATATGCTTCTGTATTTTTCTTTTATGGCATACCTTTATGGTTTCCATTATGGGTAAACGCGATATCTTCATTTTCGGAAGTGGGGACTACCGCCCCCTCAAAGTGATTTGATTCGTTAATTCCATATGTGGGACGTATAAAGGATGGAGTTTATGATATTATATATGATATTATACTGGAATTATAATATACCTCTATATAATTAATATTTCATTCCATTAAATACGAAATTGAATTGAAATTAGCGTTCATGCGTACGAACGGCTTACCATCTCCATGAACGGTGCATTTCATTTCTTACCTCTAAATGTTATGTAATATTATAAATGCATGTATATACTGGATATATATGATATATATTATATCTAAATAATGAATATAGTTCTTGATATAATGGATATTTTACCACATGAACAACTTGTAATTATAAGAAGTTTATTTTTGGCTCAAGTACCAAAGATCGACAAAACAACCGTTATTAACATAAATAAGTACATAATTTTCATAACATGGTAATAAGTGATTTAAAGGGAATGATGAACTTGAAAAAGGTTCTTAATCAATTATAAATTAGCTCTAGTTTATTATTCAGGAGATTAAATAGCAATCAAGTCAAGTCAGACACGAGGTATGGGACCTCGTCTCAATCTCCTTTCATTGAGGCATATTTTGTTTTAATACAAGACTTTCTTTTATACGTTGTATAAACCCCTTTTACTTATACTTTTATTCAAAAGGAATTTTTTATATATGAAGTGTTTTACTAAATGAAAAAAGGTATGTTTTTTTAACGTACGCGGTGACACTGACCTTTCCGCCGCCGCGAGTATTATTTGATCTTTGCCTTCCTCAACAAGCCGTAATATTTTTAAAAGTAAATAAATACCATATAATCTTTTATTTATTTTGTTATTGAAAATAGTTTTGATAATGGATTTGTGATTTCAATATATTTAAGTGATATATTGTGCATGAAATGTGTAAATGTTTTCTTTCCTTTATAATTGTTTTATGTCTTATGATTTTATAATGGTACTTGGACATTTGACGGGTGGTTACGTGATAAACCAAATGACGGGTGGTGCCGTGAATACCAGGACGGGTGGTTACGTTATAACCTCCAATGCATTCGGTATGGAAGTCGGCCGTATGGATATTCCATGTAGTGACATTTGTGTAATTCGATTGTATGGTTATTCAATTTAAGTATGTTTATGTCCCAAGATACCTTTATATGTTATGTGTTCTTTATTTGGGTTTTATGGTAATATTTTGGTCACAAAAGGGTAAGTAATGATGTTTTATTCATTGAAGAGTATTTACTACTTCTTAAAGGTGAAAAGTATTACTTTGATGAAGTATTCATGGTTTACTTGGTGTTTTGAAAAACTAACAGTTTTCCTTCTTTGTGTATACCTTACTGAGCTTTTTTATGCTCACCCCAAGTTATTTGAAATGTTTTTCATAGGACATAATGTGGAATAGGGTCAATGATGGGATCAAGGAAAAGTCATGTTGTCTTAAACATGGAACTAGACATGAGCCTTTTTTAAGAGTTCATGTTTTGTTAAAAAAAGGGAAACTTTGTAGAAGTGTCTACTGTGTAATCTTTTGAGATGTAATCATTATGATATAATTCTCTAAAACTCTAAACATGAAAAGATCCTCATTGTGAATTATTCATTTAATTCAATATTAAGTGAGGTTTAAGGCTGGGTCCTTATACTATGAATCCCATCAGATCTAAACACCATTTAGTTTATTTCAATTCAAGATGTTACATCAATCATTACATAAAATTTATCATCATGAATGGTTTATAATTTAGAAAGGATAACAATAAGATAATAAAAAATAAAGGTATGGATAAACCCCTTTAAAATTATATGTGTGTGAACCAATTATATAGGGATTCAGATAATGGATCATAGTATATTTTAATAAATTATTGTATTATTTTTGAATAATAACAACATATGGAAATTGTATAATGAGAGAGAATGAGTAATCCCTCATGAATAATACAATAAAAAATATAATATAAATAATTTATATGAAATTTTTAATATGAATTGTAAATTTAAAATAGATTATAAAAGAATAACTATAATAATAGAGAAATAAGAACCCTTATCTCACTTAACATTCCAATCTTTTAGACAACTTTTAGAGCCTTTTAAAATATCCTTGTTGAAGAGTGAATAATGAGAGAGACTCGTTGATAGAGACATCAAGAGGTAAATTGATAATTTTGGGAATATAAAAAAGTATAAGGGTGTGTATTTATTATAATGGTGAGTGAAATTTTATATAGAAATAATTTATTAGTTTTTTATCATTATTTAAGTTTCTATACTATTCCCCATAGTACGCCCAACACCCTTTAATGTTCAAAAAATATGGTCAGTTCAATAACTAGGCCAATAGACCTACCTCAAGTATATTTGGTCATGATTACATATTTGAGATATAATATTTATATTATTATATGATATTATATTATTTTTTCATAAAATATTACTATTTTTCCCATAATTAAATTTAATGATGTGATTGAAAATATATAATCAATTTTATTAAATTCTTATTCTGATTATGATTTTTTCTCATAATTTAAGAGGATTCATTTTATAAAATTTATAATATTAGGATAAATGTTATTTTATTATTAATAGAATTCAAAAAAAATACCAAATTAACTCCTAAATATATAATCCCTACCTATAATGACATAATATATAAGGGTAATGCATAAAATCATGGTATGTTCATGTAGTGGTCTGGGTAACATTAATGTTATAGATAATTCAATTAACTTGAAATTATCTCATAGATAATTGAATTCATATCTTAGTTATTGAAGTTTTACATGAGTTTGGTCTAGGGAAACCCCTAGTGATGATACCTTTTTACTAATATCAGATAAATATATTATAATTTGGGGGATAGAAATATAATATATAAATTATATGATAGCATATGGTGAACATTAAGGAAAATTATTATTTTTACCTCTTTAAGAAAAGATTTATCCCCACCACTCTATGTTTCAGGTGAATCCAATTTAGGATAAAAGTATGGATCATCAAATGATATTATTTTGTTTATGTAGAGTAACTCTTTATGAAATTTTTGAAACAATTGAGTATTAGTAAAAATATTTTATCATTTTAGTATAAGAATAATCTTTAATTATTATATAATTTAATGAGGGAAATTAATAATGAATTTATTTTGTATTTCTAACCCATGGACCCTTTATTATATATTCAAGGAGATACTCATTTGAATTATGTATCATTCCATTTTAGATTAGAAAGAAACCTATCCTGGTAGGTTATATCTATTTAGATTTAATCCTATCCATTTAAAATATAAAAACACCTCTAAAAACCTCCCACTAATAAGTGGTTGAAGTAAAAATTTCCAATCATAACATCATATTGTTTAATCATTCATGTTCACATAAGTATATGATGAGGTAAACCATCATCAATTTTTTTATCCCATACACTTTATAAAATTTTAATGATGAAAAAGTGATACCCATTATAAGGTTACTTGTTTCTATGTTATTTTTTAACATGAGACTCACCTCTTTATCTTCCCCTTAAAAAAACAAAATAAACATTTGGAAAATAATTAAATAAGATGAAATATACTTCATTTCTGATATTTCTACAAGTTAAAGCCATTGTTTTTCTATTTTATGCTAATTAAATTATTTATTTATAATAATTAATATAAAAAATTCAAAAAGTTTCCTTGTAATTAATATAATATAATTTTTTTTAATTACCAACTATCATAATGCCCATCAGTCATATAAATAATATTTACACAATCATTTTTTTCTTTTATATCAATAAATAAACTAAAATCTCTCATTATCAAGTTTAATTCTCTTATAATGTCTATTCACTATATTATATTATTTTTAATTTGTATTTTACTTTTTAAGGATATGATGTTTATAAGAAAAGTGAAATCTAGAAGAGTGTTACTTTATACCCACATTATTTATCATTTTTTATCAACCATTATTACTTATAACCATTTTAGAATATCAGTTTCTATATTTTTTTTATCAAAAAATTACGTATTTAATAAATTAATATTTATTTTATTTCAATATTTTCATAGGTATTAAATTGATATTCCTTAACCTACATGATAATTTTTTTTCATAAAATAACTCTATTGAAGATAATATTATAGGAAACACACCTACTTTAATAATGAATTTAGTAGTCCAAAAAACGTTATTCAAAATATAACATTAAATAATTTATTACTCGTTTTTCTATGAAATAAATATCTTTTTTTTAGAAATTTTATAGCTAATTAATAAACCATTAGAGTAGAAAAAAAATCCAAATTTAGATCTTGAATTGTTCTCATCAATCTAGAACTAGCTTATATGTAACCCTTTTGAATGAGTTTTCCGCAATTGTAAAGATGGAAAGACAAATCCTTATATTTTCACAAGGACTTGATACTATTTTTGACAACAATCTCATGAATTTAACTATGATTCAGTTGGAATATACTATTTATGATTAAATTATAAGAGATTCTTGGTATATTAAAAAATATTGAATATATGATTGATTTTATATTTGAAACATGATAAATCTCAGTATTACATATCTTTTCTATATCAGTATAATGTCAATGAGACTTAGTATATATCAAAACATTCAACACTGAAAGAAACCCCTTCTTTATGTTCTTCATGAAAAATCTCTTCAACAGTTTATCAATAGATATATTAGAACATAGACCATGAGATATATTATATCTATTTTTATTGATATTAACACCCAATATATGGGTTATTTCACACATGTATTTTATTGGGAAATATTTCCCCATCAATATGTTCATATATTCCTCCCTAAATTTACAATATAATTAAAAAATTATTATTAAGGGACATACTTTTTACCCAGGTAGAGATAGCCAACAAATTCAAGAGGTTGGGGGGGGGGGGTGAATTGACATGATTAAAAATTAAATAGAAATTAAATAAGAGTTAAACTAAAAACTAAACTAAATGTGTACTATAAATAAAGAACATGATAAATTTTTATAGAAGTTCAAATAAAAAAGGTTCATAAATATAAAATTCACTTTTAATTATTCTCAAGAAAAATGGAGACTATTAATAAATATAACTTTTTTATGGGAGTCACAACCTAATTAAGACCCACCTTTTATATTTAAGGAAAAACCAACACATAAACCTAGATTTCAATGGATATTCACAGCCAAACAATTTTTTTAAACTAGAATGTAAAACCAATAAACCATACCATTTAATGGCTGTATAACTAACCAATTACAACTTTTTTAAAAAATAAAATAAACCATTACTAAAACCACATAGAAAATAATAAAGTGTTACATAACCACTAAACCATATTTGAACTGTATAAATGATGAACATTGAGGCTGATTTGGTCACATTAAAAAAAATGATACCTAGTATTTTAAAGTCTACTCAAAATATCATTGTGTTAGTGATCAAAATAAGTGAGTATTTCCATTCATACTATCTAAAACTGGTTCTTTCAATATCTATTTATACATATTTCTCTATCATAATATCTCTAAAATTATTTATATCCACTAAAAATATAATTCTGAAAATGATAATTGTAATATTCTCTCTGTAGCAATAAATATATTTTTCATATTATCAAAATTTATTATTTGAAATCATCAAAATTTTGATAATTTATTTATAAAAAAGTAGTCTATTAATTAATCTCCAATTTTAATGCATGTGTAGTCTTCAATTAATATCCATTAATATCATTCATGATTTTTTGTAGAAATAAAACTTAATGCAAAACTATTAAATGTGAAAATATGTATAATTTTAAAAAATTAATAAATGATTAATATTTATATAAATGATAGAATTCAAAATTTAAAACATTTCATAAGATAAAAAATAATTGGTTCAATACATAGAAATATTTCAGGTATGTCTAAAAGGCCAGGTATAATAAACCATATGGGTCAGTATATATCATAAGAATAAAAAATAATATTAGATTCATTCAACACTAATAATTTTTTTGACCAAACACGTTTCATAAGGGTAAATTTAAATCATGTATGAATTATTTATTCAAAACGAATGGGTCATATTATACATGGAGAATAAACTATATTGGATCAAAATTTAGGAGTAATGAATAAGGGAAAACATATAATTTTTATGGATTATATTGGTTTACCTAAGGGTAATTGAAAATTTTAAATGGTAATTGAAATTTATTTTAGGGTTATTAGAATTTCAATTAGGGTATTTCCAAAGAACGTAGTGGTCAAATAGTTATCCAAATTTTAGTACATAAGTAAAATTCAACACATAAGAAATTTAAAATCAAAAAATAATAAAATAATTCATACATAAAATATTAGATTTTATAAGAAATTATATAAGAAGTAATACTTTTTTAAATTTAAATACATAAGAAGTTTAAAAATGATATCTGAAAAATAAATTCATACATAAAATGTTTAACATTGTGTAATTTTAAATTAAAACATATTTCAGATATTAAATCTACTTTTAACTAGATAAATATTTTAAATAGTATATTATATTATGTAAGACAATTTAATTTTCTAAAAACTAAATACATTAGATATTTATTACTTAAGAATGATACATAATATATTAGAAACTATGAAATTTTCAACAAAGAATATAAATAGAGAAAATATATATGAGTCAACATCATTCTAAAAATAGAATTGTAAAAAAATATAATCAAAGAATAAATTGTTTTATAATTAGTAAAAAAGGTAAGTGGTAAGGAACAACTCCAATAATCTTCCCCTTCTGGATAATTAAAAAAATAATCACCAAAAAATGAAAATTCTCCCCCATTTTGTAAATATCAAAAAGTTAAATCAAATTTAAATAACAAATTTTTTAAAACTAAATGATTGTACCCCTTAAGAATAAATATTTTCCTTAAAATAATAATAAAATTGCTACATAATTTCAATATAAATAAATAGAAATATATAAACTAGACAGATACCCTTAAATTAATAAATACATAAAAGGAACAAATAAATAGTTTAGAAATAGATAAATATTAAAATAGTGATCACTTCCATGGAATTTTATATTTCACATTCTGAAATAGATGTATAAGTGAATATCCAAACCTTTAAATATATTATATATTAGAATTAATATTTTCTACAGAGGAACCATTAAAATAGATAGAAATTATAATGCCTTATTTATATTTTTGGTCGCTATGTTTTAGTGTATGTATTTGTTTTGATCTAGATAAGGGTTCATTCCTTGAATTAAGACCCAGATCATGAATATGAGCATTGGTAAATCTCTAGAAGATGTTTTTGGATTAATATTGAGTATTGAGAGGTGTAATGGGTGATGGGGTGTGCATTAGAGTAGGGTCTATAGGAATTGATAAAAATATATTTTATAAGAAGGTTGGTCCCCAACACTTTGATCATTCCTTGGGGCATGGAAAGCCACACCCCAAATGGCGGGGTCCTTTGTGTGTGGCTCTGTGTTTCAGTGAGCCAATCTGTGAACTATAGGGATCAAACCATGATGGATACAAACATAGGTCTAGGACCTCTACCAACATGGATAATTTATGAACCCCAGTTCATGTTGTGAGAATATTGGTTGAAGGTGGGGATCAAACTACGACTCTTTGATTCACGTTGTGAATGATAAATGGGTGGTTTTTAAAGGGGGAAGACCCATTTTTTGGGATCAAACCACCCTTTTTATTTTTATATTGGAATATATGGGGAGAGAAATTCAACCGGTGGTAATGTGGAAATGACCTGTGATTTATCAGGAAAATATGAATTTTTAAATTAAATGAAATAATTAATCATGTTTTTTTTATAATTGACTACTTCTGTAGTATGGAATGTGAAAAGTGCTTGAGATTGTTGATGAGGTTTTATGAGAGTAAATAGATCTTGGATAGAGGTTAAATCTATGTTCAAGGCTATAAGTCCCTATAATACAAACTCATATGCATATTTATGCATGTTCTTGTGGTTTTATACATATTTCTTATAGTGGACCTACTTTTTCATGCATTACTATTACATAATTTTAATGAAAAATAACATAGAAACATTACAAAATGAGGATATAAAAGTTTAGTTACTTGTGAAAACTAAAACCATACATAAATTTTACATCATAAAATAAAAAACCTTTATTTAATTCCTTATTCTATAGATTCTTCTTATTCCTTGTGTTCTCTTTAGCACATGTAGTCACATGAGGATATATATCAAAAAGTGATGAACTAAAAATACTAGTAATAGGATAGATAATATCATGAAACGATATGACATGGGGTGAGCTTAAACATATCATCATCATTATGAGGGGAAGCATTAAACAAAGGCATTCAATGTGTCAATGCATAAAAATGAAACATCATGTCTTAGTGGTCAACTAACACACATAGTTGTGAAAAAAGAAAGAACCATTTTAATGCATATTTGACATTACTAATGAGATAAATAATATTACCTAATGTGTTGAAGGGAATTATAATTCTGGTCATACCTGTAAAATCATAACATTTACATTATCATTCATGCCACATAGAGCATATATCAATATTGAACATAAAATAACCCAGCGAAAGGAATGGGTTTTGTAACGACCCAAACCTTTATTAATGGAAATTACTCTTGAACTAATTAAATGTATTATTATGTGAAATGGTTATATAAAATATGAAATTTTTTGGTTTTAAGATTTTGAATTTCAAAATACCGTTATGAATTGTTACCATTGCTAATGTAGTCCTTGAATAGTGTTCACACGATTAGTATAAATACTGGGCTTTAACAAATCCAATTTACTTAGACAAAGGAAGAGATGGCCTCATACAGCAGGCTTTCCCTATAAAAACTCCATTTTTTAGATCTTGGAAAGGAGGTGGTGTCATTGGTATTTCATCTTGACCAAGCCCAAACTGAACTTCAACACGTTAAGCTCGAACGGAACTACCCACATGAGAAGTGGATGTTGATAGAGATTACCACCCGAGGAATTTTATCTGAGCCACGCCAAGAGTCTTTCACCATTGCACACCTCACCCTTAAGTCATATACATATGTTATAAGGGTTTATATAACAAGACCCTAGCACAATGTTTATGTATATTATTTTTTTATAGAATAATGAATATACATTCATTTTATTATTGTTACTTTATAAATGGTTTTTAAATCACAAATAGTAATTTTTAGTTAATATTCAGTTACAAAATATATTTTAATTAATTAATGGAGTTTCTAATTAAAAAATACTTTAACTAAATATTATTACTAAATTAATTTTTATTAAATATATATGATCTTATAATTTTTATGAATACAATTGAATTTTTTTATTAATGTTTGAAATCTGTTTTGTCAAAACCAATGAATTTTCGATAAATGTCAGTTTTTATTTTACAAGTAAAAAATTCAAATATTTAGGAAATTATTTATATAAAATGAATATTATTTTTGTAATTAGTACTTAAAAATTATCTAATGGTGAATTTTTCATAATTTTCTGAGGCATTCGAATTTTTTAGGTAAAAATTAAATACCATTTAAATATATAATGTTTTTATGACCTCATAATGACCCAATAGTGGTGTAATAAAATACTATAAACATTATTTTAGGCCATTATATGTTTTACAATTAAAATAATGTGATTTTTGGTTTTATTTATTTATTTTACAAATCCATATTGGACCCTCCTAGACTTATAAAACATTTTATTTTTTAAAAATTATATCCTTGGGAGTGTGACCCACCTACACATAAGAAAGCCTAATATTTTATAATGTTAGGAAATTTTAATTATAAAATAATGTTTTCCACTACCACTTTTCAAAAACCATGGTAAAAAACCATGGGATGTTTTGTGGTTTTGATTAGTATAATGTGTGGTGTCCAAAACCTAAATAATAAAGAATTCCCCCTATTTTCCTATACAAACCCACCAAAGATCCCACTTAATCTTCACTAAAAGCCATAAAATCTCAACAATACTCTTTCCTCCTCTCTATATATTCCTTCCAAGTCACCAGAAGCTCCCAAGAAGCTTCTATCAAGCCCCTCCCAAGTCTTTGGGATCACACTTCCAAGTAAGGGATTTTCTTCCTTTCTCATTTTTGTCTAACTTTCTTTATGTTGTTATTCCATTTTAATTTCAATTATAAATGTTGAATTATGATTTCACACCACCCCCACACTTCCCACCTTATGTTTCAATGATGATATACACCTTTCTTTCTCATTAATGCCTCCCATGTACACCCATTACCATGCTGAAATTATGTAAGGAATTTCTCTCTACTCATTTACATTCAAGAAATTATTTTGTATTATGAATCTAAATTACATTACATATGTTGGGAAATGTATCTATATTACCCCCTTACTGTCCATTTCATGTAAATATGTTTATAAATCCCTTTATCTATCATCTACCATTTTTATGAATTATTATGTCATGCCCCTATGCTTCCGAAATTACACCACGATTTTCCAAGCCAAAGTCATTGTATAGTGAAGTCCATGACCATTTATTTATCAAGGGTATTAAAATTTATGAAAATTTTCTTATTGATTATATAGTTTCATTTATTAATTCAAAATTCCTTTATCGTGGAATAAAATATGATGTTTAATGAACCCATGATGTATGATCTATGTGGCACACTTATGCACGAAATGAAATGTTTAAGGAGGGTGCACCCTGATAGCACTCCAATGCGTTAGATTAAGATTAATATCATGACACATCAATTCAAATTAGGGTTTAGTATTGATAAATCACGTTTAATGAGGGTTTACTCATGCTCCATGTGTAATGATCCTTGGACCATTCTAATACCATGTTAAGTGTTGTTTCCAAATTTCCATGTTATGATAATCATGTTATATCATGCCATTATATTCATGTTTATCTTATGCTCTTCTGATATAACTATTGCCTAAAATTTACTGTATTCTTCATGTAATTCATTTTTTACTCCCTTACTAGGATTTATTGCTCACCCTTTTCTTATGAATGTCCTCAGGTTATCCCATGAAATGTTAAGTACGAGGGAATGTAGTGGTCATGTAAAGGATGTTTTCAATAAAGATGTTGTGTTTCATGTTTTAAGTCATTATTTAATGTCCTTAAGCCCAAAAGACACTAGAACTCTCTTTCTTCTATGTGGTATCAAGTGATTATTTTATGTAATAAATCATGTTTAATTGTTTAATAAAAAATAATGTTGTTATAGTTGGTATCAGAGGATAAGTTTCGTTATTTTTGGGATTAGGATTAAAAAACAATAGTAAAGGCATTAGGGATAATAATATTTTTAATAAAAACTTCCCTATGTTTTGGTGAGTATTGAGTAATTGGTTTATGAAGAAAATACATCCCTATCAGGATATGAGCAGGTAGATGTGGCTCTGGCATAAATGTACATACGAGTGAAAAATATGACAAGGAGTTTCGGGGTTGACTCGGGGTATCCTGTTACAAGAAAATGGAACTTACTGCACTCTTGGTTACGACAATCTCAGGGGATATGTTTTGGTAAATTCACAAGCGTAGTATGAACCATTTTTATGAAAATAAAAAAATTCCCCGAAGAATAAATGTTGGGAAGTAGATCATGGTTAACATAGATTGAAGCCTATAGATTCATAAGTTAAAGAAATAAAAGTTTTTTATAAGTCATCCATTGTTTTCCTTGGATTAACCTTTATGTGTTACCCCTAAATTTCTTTTTATTCCAGCCAATAGACGTTAATAAGAGGACTCATTCTAACAACCGATGCGAAGATCAATGTGATAACATTCTAATGAGATTCCCAATTAGATGGTAGTGGGAATCACCAACATTGTCATGATAATCTCTTATTTAACTCAAGATTTGAATAGAAACATGGGTCAAGAGGAATATTAAATTCCCCCAAAGAAAGAACAAGTCACAATCCCGAGCTTAATGAGACAAAGACCTCCTACTTTTAATGGATCATCTGATCCCTCAATTTTAGAATAATGGATCAAATCCATTGAAAAGATCTTCTCCATCCTTCAATGTTCCGAACAAGAGAAGGTTCTTATGGCTTCTTATCGTATAGAGGGTGAATATAATAAATGGTGGACATTGAACAAAAATATGAAACTTGAGGAGGATATCGAGGCATTGAAATGAAAGGGTTTTCAAAAAATGTTTTTCGACAAATATTTTCATCGCTCCCTCATGATTAAAGATGATAAATATGTTAGAGAATATGAGGAAAAATTCACAGGGCTTCATGATATAACTCCATCTTTATTGTTACCCACAAATTCAAGGTTTATCGCTTCATTGGTGGGCTAAAAAATAGGCCACAGAAAGCCCAGACAATCCCTGACATTGATAGCTATGAATAAATTTTTCGATGTGCCCTCATGGTTGAAATGGAGATTGGAGATCTCAGGGACATCATGGAGATAAGAAGCATTGGGTGGACTTTAATTATATCGGTCCAATGTATAAATGCAATGGTGCTAAGAAAAAAAAGAACCCCACTAGCCAATAGTGCAGAAAGAATCAACCCAGAATTTTCCTAAAGGGGATGAGTAAATGATATTGTTGAAGTGAAGGGCACCTAGCCGTTAACTACCAACAAGAAAAACCCGCAGTTACAACAGAGGAGAGGATTTATCCCTTCTAACTGCAATGCATTGTTCGTTTCTTCAACTGCAATGAACAAGGGCACGCTGAAAATTAGTTCCCTAAACCAAGGGTTTTTGGTGGAAACCAACAACCTCCAAGGTAGAAAGGGAGATATTCTTCCATCACTACCACCGAAGTGAACCCTGACAACAAAGTGGTGATAGGTACTCTAATTATTCATTAAATAATATTGAACATAATTTTTTATTTGGGTTCTACGCATTCTTTTATATCCCAAAAGTTTAGTAGCACAATGCTGACAGCACCAAAAATCATGGAAGTAGAGATATCAGTGAGTACAAAAAATTGGTAATTCATTGCATCCCATTAATATAACACCTCCCCAGTCACCATCTGTGGATTGAACTTTCCGGTGAATGACATCATACTCACTCTGGTAGAATTTTATGCAATTATAGTCATGGATTGAATTCACTTATATAGATCCAACAAAAATTTCGATGAGAGGAAAATCACTCTCCATATGGTGAATCAACCCCCTATTCTGTACATGTTCAATGTGGAGGATGAATCTTCCTTAGCACCATCATCACAAGTGTGGATATTAATATCCTATGAGCATGCATATCTGGCTTAGATGATTGAGTCTAAGGAAACAACCATGCTTGAAAACATTCCTATTGTGAGAGAATTCACTAAAGTGTTTCACAAGGAATTTCTTAGTCTTCCTTCTAAAAGAGATATTGAATTTTCATCTGACTTTATACCTGGGGAATTTATAATATCTAAGAATCCATATAGAATGGATATTTTGGAGCTTTAGGAGATGTAGAAACAACTACAGGAGAACCTTGATAAAGGGTTTATATGCCCAAGTGCTTCACCATGGGGTGCACCAGTCCTCTTTGTCAAGAATAAGGATGGGTCAATATGACTTTACATTTATTATTTTGAGATCAAAAAAATCACGATAAAAAACAAGTATCCTCTGCCAAAAATTGATGACTTGTTCGATCAGCTACTTGGAGAACAATAATTTTCCATGTTGTATTTGTGGTCAGGATATTTCCAAGTAAGGGTGAAGAAGGAGGATACCCCCAAGACTACTTTTCATACAAGGTATAGGAACTATTATTTCATATTAATTCCTTTTAGACTCACTAATGATCTATAAATATTCATAGACTTGATAAATAGAGACCTTATAGATTACCTTGAAAAATTTGT
Source organism: Viscum album (assembly GCA_963277665.1). Lineage (NCBI taxonomy): Eukaryota > Viridiplantae > Streptophyta > Magnoliopsida > Santalales > Viscaceae > Viscum > Viscum album. Next base: position 276,863,151 of record OY728142.1, on the reverse strand, counting down.
GGTAGTCTTTATAGATGATATTCTAATATACTCCAAAACCGAGGAGTATGAGAAGCATCTAAGCACTGTACTAGAGACCTTGCAAAAGGAGAAGCTCTATGAAAAATACAAAAAGTGTGAGTTACGGTTAAAGTAAGTATCATTATTGGGTCATATCATCACAAGCAATGAGATATCTGTGGATCTCTTCAAGACAGCTGCAATTGAGGGATGGTCTATGCAAATATTAGTAACGGGTATCCGTAGCTTCCTAGGGATAGATGGATATTATTGCCGATTTGTGAGAAATTTCTCACGATTGTCAAACCCTCTTACCAAGCTAACTCGGAAGGGAGTCACATTTTCTTGGAGTAATGAATGTGAAGAGAGAATCAAGGAGTTGAAAAGGAGGCTTATCACTATGCCCATGCTTACACTACCCACAAGTGGAGAACTTTTTGTGGTATTTAGTGATGCTTCAAAGAAGGGCTTGGGATGTGTTTTGATGAAAAATGAAAAGTCATTGTCTATCATTCAAGGGAATTGATATTTCATGAGAAAAAATATCCAACACATGATCTGGAGTTGGCCTTAGTAATCTTCTCTTTAAAAATTTGGCAGCATTACCTCTTTGGTGAGAAGTGTGAAATATATAGAGACCACAAATGCCTCAAGTATATATTCACACAAAAAGAGTTAAATATTATCCAATGAAGATGGTTAGATCTAATCAATGACTATGATTGACCAATCCATTACCAATCTTGAAAAGTGAACAAGTTAGAAGATGGTCTAAGTATAAAGGTCCCATCAATTCTATCATTGATGAGAATTTAAAAGGATCCAATACTCTTAGATTTGATGAATATGGACATGAGAATCATAAAGATGGGAACACCATCAATAATTTAATAGATGATTTCTCAACCATATCTATTGGAAAGGTTAAGGGATACTCAAAAGAATGATTTAGGAATTTAGAAGAAGTTAGAAACTATCAGTGAAGGGAAATCCTCAGAGTTCAATGTCAATGAAGAAGGAATTGTGAGATTTGGGTCAATACTATGTATTTCATCGAATTCAAAGTTAAAGAAGGAACTTTTGGATGATGCACATAGTTTAAATTTCTCCATTCACCTAGTAAACATGAAGATGTATCGAGATCTCTAAGAGAATTATTTGTGGAAAAAAAATGGAGAAGGAGATTACTATGTATACATCAAATTGCCTGGTATGTCAGCAAGTGAGGGCTGAGAGGCAGAAGTATAAGGGGATGATGAAACCATTACCCATACAGACATAGAAATGAGAGAAAATCACGATGGAATTTGTCACTGAACATATGAAGACATGAAAAGGAAACAATGCTATATCGGTTGTTGTGGACAGTCTTACATAGACGGCACACTTAATTACATTTTGGGAGTATTTATCACTAGATCAACTGAAACAAATATACATCATAGAAGTGGTAAGTCTCCATGTTGTACCACTATTGATTGTATCCTATCAAGATCCAAGATTCACATCCAGGTTTTGGAAGACTCTTTAGCATGCTCTGGAAACTGAGATGAACTTTAGTACGACTTATCATCCTCAAACTGATGGCCAATCTGAGTGGACTATCCAAACACTTGAGAAAATGTTGAGAACATTCTCAATGGACTTCAAATGAGGATGATATCAACATCTTCCTCTAGCTGAGTCCTCTTACAATAACAGTTTCCACTCAATCATACAAATAGATCTATATAAAGCCCTGTATGGGAAGAGGTGCAGAACACCAACAAGTTGGGATAAAGTTGGGGAGAGTGAAATCCTAGGTCTAGAAATTGTTGGAGAAATGGAGGAGAAGGTTAAGACCATCAAATAACACATTAAAGATGATCAGAGTTGACAAAATAACTATGATGATAATTTTCGACGGGACCTAGAGATTGATGTTGGAGAAATGGTATTCCTCCACATATCACTATGGAAGAGTGTTATGAGATTTGGGAAAAAGGGAAAGCTTAGTCGAAGGTACATCGGCCATTTTGAGATCCTTCATCGCATTAGAGCAGTGGATTATCGAATAACACTCCCACCAAACCTATCTCAAGTACATGATGTATTCCATGTATCACTCTTGAGGAAGTACATACCCGACCCATCCCATGTACTCAATCTAGAGGTGGTACCATTGGAGAATGACCTCTCATATGAAGAGTAGACGATGAGGATCTTAGATCGTAGGGAAAAAGTTATAAGAAATAAGACAATGCCCCTCGTGAAAATGTTGTTGAGGAACCATAAGTTTGAAGAGGAAATGTGGGAATCAGAGGAAGTGATGAAGTAGAGCTACCCACCACTTTTTAATGTGGGAAAAAGAAAATTCGAGGGTGAAATTTCTTAAGGGGGAAGATTGTAATGAACTAAACCTTTATCAACGATAATTCCATTTTATCTAATTAAATGTATTATTTTTTTGAAATGGTTATATAAAATATGAAATTATTTGGTTTTATGATTTCGCATTTCCAAATACCATTAATAATTGTTACCGTTTATAATATAGTCATTGAATAGTGATCACATGATTAGTATAAATTTAGGGCTTTAACAAATCCAATTTACTCAGACAATGGACGAGATAACCTCATATAATAGAACTGACTCATACAAAGTCCATTTTTGCAGAGCTTGGAAAGGAGTTGGAGTCATTGGGATTTTCTCTTGACCAAGCCCAAGCTGATCTTCAACATATTGAGCTCGAACGGAACTTTCTACATGAGAAGTGGAAGGTGATAGAGATTACCACCCGAGTGATGTTTTCTAAGCCACCCCAAGAGTCTGTTACCATCACACACCTTACCCTTCGGTCATATGCAGATGTTATAAAGGTTTATTTAACAAGACCATATAACTATGGTTATATACATTATTTTTTATATATAATAATGAATATACATTCATTTTATTATTGTTACTTTGTAAATGGGTTTTAAAGAACAAATAGTATTTTTTAGTTAGTATTTAATTAGGAAAATTATTTTGAGGAATTAATGGATTTTTTAATTTAATAATACATTAATGAAATATTATTAATAAATTACTTTTTATTTAATATAAATTATCATATATTTTTTATGAAAACAATTGAAATTTTTATTAAGGATTGAAAGATGTTTTGTCAAAACCCATGAGATTTTGATGAATGTCTGTTTTTATTTTCAAAGTAAAAATTCACATATTTAGAAAATTATTTAGATAAAATTAATATATTTTTTTCGAATTAGGATATATAAAAAATTAATAGGTGATTTTTTCATAATTTTCTGAGACATTCGAGTTTTTGGGTAAAAATTAAATACCGTTTAAATATATAATGTGTTTTACGAAATCATAAGGAACCAATAGTGATGTAATAAAATAATATAAAAATTATGTTTGGATAATATATGTTTTTCCATTAAAATAATGTGATTTTAGATTTTTTTGATTTATTTTACAAAGCCTTAGTAGACCCTCCAAGGCTTATAAAACATTTTGTCTTTTTAATATGATTTCCTTGAGAGTGTGACTCACCTCCACATAAGCAAGCCTAATATTTTAAGAAGATAGGCCATTGGCCTTATAAAATAATGTTCTATAACTTATTATTCATTAAAATCCTTTCATGCTCAACCAAACACTACCCTCCTCTCTCTAGAATCTTCTCAAGGCGCCCCAAGCTCCCAAGAAGCCTCTCTCAAGCCCCTCCCAAGCCTTTGGGATCACACTTCCATGTAAGGGATTTTTTTCCTTTCTCAATTTTTCAAAAACAATTTATGTTTTTATTACCTTTTAATTTCAATTATAAATGTTGGAGTATGATTTTTCACCACCCCACACTGCCCTCCTTAAGTTTTAATGATGAGAGACCCCTTTCTCTCTCATTAATGCCTCCCATGTACACTTGTTACCATTCCAAAATTCTATAAAGAATTTCTCTCTTATAATTTAAATTCAAGAAATTCATTTGTATTATGAATCTAAATTACATTACATATGTTGGAAAATTTATCTATATAACTCCTTTACTATCCATTTCATGTACATATGATGAGACATCCCTTTCTATCTCATGAACCATTTTTATGAATTTTTATGTCACACCATTATGCTACTGAAATTGCACCATGACTTTCCAAGACATAGTCACTGTGTAGTGAATACCATGCCCAATTATCTATAAAGGGTATTAACCTTTATAAGAATTTACTTGTTGATTATATAGTTTAATTTATTAATTACACATTCCATTATCATGGAATAAATGATGATGTTTAATGAATCCATATTGTATGATCTATGTGGCACACTTATGAATGAAATGAAATGTTTAAGAAGGGTGAACCTTAATATCACTCCAATGCATTGGGTAAAGATTAGTATAATGACACGTCAATTGAAATGAGGGATTACTCATACTAAATCAATTGCAATGAGGGTTTACTCATGCTCCATGTGCAATGAGCCCCGGCTCATGAAAATTCTATATGAAGTTTTGTTGCCACATTTCCATGTTATGATAATCATGCTATATCAATCCTTTATGTTAATGTTTCTCTTATTATCCTTTGATATGCCTATTGCCTAACATGTATTGTATTCTTCATGTTATTACTCTTTTACTCCCTTAATGGGCTTTATAGCTCACCCTTTTCTTGTGCATGTCCTCAGGTTATCCCATGAAATGATAAGTACGAGGGAATATAGTGGTCAGGTAAAGAAATTTTTAATAAAGATGTTGTGTTTCATGTTTTAAGTCATTATGTAAGGTTCTTAAGCCCCAAATACACTAGACCTCTTGTTCTTATATATGGTATCATGTGAAAATGTTTTGTAATAAATCATGTTTATGTGTGTAATACCAAGTAGGGTTGTTATAGGTTTTATTTCATAAAAAATACATTCAAAAAAATTGGGTTCCCAAATGAAATATGGAATAACATACTTCATATAAGAATCATCAAATTTGAGTGAAGAAGTAACAATCTTGAGAAGTGGGTTTTTAGAAAGAAGAGTTATTTTGGAAAACATTGTGTTTTTCATAATCTCAATTAGAAATCATATATATCCTAGAAAAGGTAAGATAATTAAAATAAAAATATTTAAGGAATTTTATTTCAAAAAATGGAGTGAAATAGGGAAAAATCATAGAAATATAGATGGGTTTGATAATTCCCCTTACTTTATTTCTGAACACTTTCTTTACTTTAACGTGTTATTGAATTCTCATATTGAGATCCTCCTCAAGAACCTTGGCATGGTCTTTTTATGTGACTGAGAGATTCTGGACCCGGGGGAGGGGCTATGTAAGAGTATTGTTTATAATTCAGAAAAGGCTGAAATCTTGAGAGGTGTGAGGAGAAGAGAGTGTGAGGTGTGGTATTTATAGTGGAGGAGAGGGGTGTTTTCTTATTATTTTAATAATTAGTTTTTTATTTTTCTCAAGACAAGTAATAGTGAGTATACTTGTGACTATATATAGTCATTAGTTCATGTGATTTAGAAACAATGGTCCTTGCATTATCCATGACTCATACATGACTCAAAAGTCCAAGTTTTTAGTATTTATCTTTAATTATCATATTTTACTATTTACCAAAAATTAATGTATTTTAGAAAAATCCCAAAAATCCACCCTAACCATTTTTCAATGTGTCAAATTCAAAAATAGACATCATTTTATTAAAATTATTTTCTAAATATGATTAATTACAATTTTTAATTAAAATCTTAATTTACTTGGAAAATACAGATTTTAAAATTTTAATCGATTTTGTAACACTTTGAAAAATTATTTAAGGTCTCATATAATTATATTAAAATTTTAATACATGAAAAAATATATTTAGGAATACATTTAATGATTTTTTAAATTATTAAATTAATCAAAAAATTGTTATTAAATATTTATAACATATAAAGATACCAACACTTAGTTAATAATTTCTCAAATTAATTCTTATACTGTGATATAATTATATCATATTTTGACTTATAATTTGATAAAATTTTCTTTATAATTGCATGGGTGAGTCTACTATTCATTTGGCCTAATTACTATTTTTAAGAGTCATATTATTATTCTTAAGTTCATGTTACTATTTCATCTATATTTGTTCCTTAACTTCTAGAAATACTTCTTAATTTCATTAATTATTCATTTATAATGTTTTTATTAAGGTATATAAGTAATTTTCTGTGATTTATAATATGTGGAATTACTATAAGAAGGGAAAAATTCCATTGATAATAGTTTGGGTCATTACATTCTTCTCCACTTTTGAAATTTCGACCTTGAAATTTTGTTTCACATAAACAGGTGAGGGTACTTCTTCTTCATAGCCCCCTATAGTTTCAATGTTTCTTTTTTCATAATTATGGTTCCTCTAAAACACTTTACTAGGTAGTTCATCTTATTTTAGAGACCGTTATCTCACTAGTCATAAATATTTACTGTCTTATCCTCATAAGAGGGATCATATTCGAATTGTACCACCTTTGAGTTCAGTACATGTGAGGGACTTGGTAGGTACTTTCTCAGGAGTGATAACTGGAACACATCATGAACATGATCCATATTTGGTAAAAGTAAAAGATGATAGGCCATGAATCTGTTATCAATGATATAAAAGGGGATAATGTACCTTGAGATTAGCTTCTATTTCGTTCCAAACCATATGAACCTATTCCATGGTGATATTCAAAAGAAAAATTTATCTCCAATGTTGAACTCCCTATCCCTTCTATAGTTTTAAGTATACATATTTTGTCGACATTGAGAAACTTTGATATGCTGCAGGATGCTTGAACCTTCTCTATCTTCTCTTGCATTAGTTTATATTTTGGTAGATTTCATTCACCAACATTAACCCAAAAGGATGGAGTTCTAAATCACTTTCTATACAGAGCTTCATATGGAACCATATGAATACTCAAGTGAAAGATATTGTTGTATGAGAACTCAACCAATGGGAGATTATGATCCCATACACATTTTAATTCTAATTAGAGGGATATTATCATATATTTGAGCACATGAAGAGTCCTTTCAGATTGGCCATCAGTTTGTGGGTGATAGGACGTTCTGAAATTCAATTTAGTAATCAAGAAATATTGAAGACTCCTCTATAATTTGGATGTGAATTGGGGATCATGATAAAAGACAATTGAAAGTGGAACTCCATGAAGTCTCACCACTCCCTTCATATATATCACTTCAAGTTTTTAAAGTGAGAGATCATATAGAATAGTGATAAAGTGGAAAGTATTGGCGAGTCGGTCCACCACAACCCGTATTGCCTTATTTCCTTTGAATTTATTTAGGAGACCTATGACAAAGTCCATAGTGACATTATATCATTTCCACATGGGTATAGGCAATGGTTACATAATCCCTTTGGACTTTTTTCACTCTGCTTTAACTTACTCACCTACCATGCACCTTGAGATATATTACGCAATATCCTTTTTCATGTAATCCCACCAGAGGTGTTCTAAGATATAACAGTACATCTTGGAACTCCTAGGATAGATAAAGAAAGTTCATATATATTCATTGTCAATGGATCCTTCATTATACCATGTTATGAAGGTTTACAAAGCCTCATTCCAAACTAAATCACACCATCATCATCGATATGGGACTCTTGCTGATTCTCTTTCTTTACTACATTCACCTACTTTTGTAACTCTAGATCATACCTATGTGCGTCCTGAATCGTCTATGGGATAGATGGTTGGGAAATAATTTGGGAAAGGAAGGATTTATTACATACCATTATGATTTCCAAATCCATCCTTTTCATGTACAATAATATATGGTCTCTCTTGATCCGCAACATGGATAGAGCCACATGTTATTTTCTACTTAGAGCATCAGCTACCTTATTAACCTTTTTGGGATGAGAATTAATAGAGAAATCGTAGCCTTTTATTATCTCTAACCATCTCCTTTGACACATGTTGAGATAATTTTGTGTGAATATATACTTTGGGATCTTGTGATCGGTATATATGGTGCACTTATAGTCATCGAAGTAGTGATTCTATATTTTCAAGGCAAAAATCACAGTTGCTAGCTCCAGATCATGCATCAAGTAGTTCTACTCATGGATATTAAACTTTTATGAGACATAGGCTATCACATTATCATTTTACATGAGTACACAACCTAATAATTTCTTGGATTCATCACTTTATATCCCAAAACTTTCTCCACTTTTCAGTAATGTGAGTAAAAGTGCAACGAACAAGATTCTCATTATGTCATTGAATCTTTGATCACATTATTCCATCCATACATACATTTTATGTTTCCTCATTAACATAGTTAGTGGGATTTAATATTGTGAGAAATTTATCACAAAAAATTGATAGTACCCATCTAATCAAAGAAAACTATAGATTTCTGTGACACTAGAGGGTCTGGTCCATTCCTCGATTGCCTTTGTTTTTAAAGGGTCCAAAAAAATTCCCTCACATGTGATCACATGTCCCAAGAATGTGACTTTCTATATCCAAACGTCACACTTTATAAACTGGGTGTACAATTTATTCTTTTTTAATTTCACAAACACAAGAATTATATTTTCTTCATATTCCTCCTTAATTTTGGAGTAGATGAGAATATCATCGATAAACACTACTACAGTTTTAGGTAATGTTTAAAGACTCTTCATCAAATCCATTAAGATCGCAGGGAAATTAGTATGTCCGAATGGCATAACTAGAAACTTATAGTGTCCATTCCTTGTATGGAAGTAAGTATTCTAAATATGTTCTTTATTCACCTTTAGCTGATAAAATATATAATGGAGATCCACCTTTTAGAAATATATAGATCCTCTCAAATAATTGAATATGTTTTCAATATTTCGAAGGGGATACTTATTATTTATGATAATCTTGTTGAGTTCCCAATAATTGATACACAACCGCATTGATCCATCCTTCTTCTTGACAAAGACAACTCACTCAACCCAAGGTGATTCACTAGGGAATATGAACCCTTTGTCTAAGTTTTCTAGCAGCTACTCCTTTAACTCCTCCAGTTCGATAGGTGACATCCTATAGGGACACTTTGAGATAAGAGTAGCTTCAAGTATGAGTTCTATTAAGAAATCTCACTCACCATCTGGGGGGTGTTTGGGTAACTCTTCAGAAAATACATCACATTATTCTATTGATATAGTAATTTCCCCTATGTTGATAACTTCATTTGACTCAACCATTAGACCAATGTATTCTTCTTCACGGGGAATCAACACTCACACCGTAGAAGAATTTTTCAAAGATGATTTATGATCTTCCTTTCAGTTTTAGAGGATAATGGGATGGTTTAGAATATGAAAAGATATTTCCTTTTTCTAACAATTGATGTGTGATCTATATAATGAGATCCAATCCATTCCCAATATATAATCGAATTCCACCAAGGGATGTATTATAAGATTTGATGGAAGAATATTTCCAGATACCTCAATAGGATAAGAGTCTAACACTTGGTCTATAATGATTTCACCACTATGTTTTTTTATAGATATATCAACTTTATGGTTTCTAGGCTTCAATTAAATAGTTCTAGAAAACATTGAAAATATTTAAGAATGTGTAGAACCATAATCAAATAATACCATTTCTATTATTTAGTGAATAGGAAATGTACCTTGTAAGAAATTTATTTTCTTACTATACTTATAATGTAGTCATGGGAAAATCCTTCCCTTTCTCCTTGGGATTTGGTGGCTGATGAAACTGATTAACCTCAAAGAATCAAGGTTTTGTGCACTAGATTTTATATTTCCCTTTCCCCCATCAGTTTTAGCATTGGACCATGGGTGGTGCTCTCCTTTCCTCCACCACATTTTCCTGCTACCTCATGTCTTTTCAACATTCATAATCTTGGTGTCCTTCTCTCCCACACTTGAAGGATTTACCTATCCCTTTGAGGAAGTTACCATGATGCTTCTTCCCACATCTTTGACATGGGGGTGGTTGAGTTTTCATTCCACCTTTCTCATGAGATCCTCTAGCTTGAAACTCCATCTTTAGTTTCTTATCACCATAGCCATGGGACCATTATCCAAACTCTATCTCCACCATGAGAGAACATCAAACTAATGGGATATAATTCATTGATGTGTTCTCATTAAAAGAATGTTGACACCCTTTTTGAGGTAGGATATTCCATTATTGTTTATTTTATGTGGAATCATAGAGCTATCATGATTTAGACCATTTGATTCTAATGAAATTAACCAAATAATTACTTGAACCATATTAAATAATTAATATAAATCAGATGGTGATGTTGTTGTTTTGTACCATTATAATGGTTTTCATCTTGTTTTTTCAGATAGTGTGATATCTAGGACTTTATTAGATTAGCAGGTTGTTCTTGCTGGAAAATTTGTAAATAACATAAAAATGGAATTTATTGTTTCTTAATTAGTTAAAATATTAAAAGAGGAATATTTAAGGAATATAGTGTTTTTATTCTTAAAGATGCAATCATGGTAATTAATTTGATCTTACATGTGTTAATGAAGATGAATAGAGGGTTTAAATCATGTTAATTATTTTCGATAAATTAATTTAATTCATGTTAAATTAATTGTTTAATTAATTTTTTGAAATCCTATTCCATCTTCCAACTTAGGATTCTTATATTTATATTCCATGAATAATGAATCATTTAATTAATGAGAGAATTAGAACTGATTTTGTGATAAAAGATAATTCCTTTGTAGGGCCTAAGTTGACTGCTTTCTTGAAAATGCCAAGGGCCTTGTTATTTTAACCTATGAGATATCGTTGTGTATGAAGGTGGGATGCCTTGATTTAGGGTCAATAGTCCATTTAATATGTTTTTATCCTTCTTCTTGATACGTGACATGATCCTAAGATAGTTGAGCCTGGATGGATATTGTGGTATAAGGGGTGGGGAGGCTCTAATGTGACCTGATCCTAGAATAGATGAGCTATGAGGACTATTGTGATATATGGGACATGGAGGCCCAATTGTTATAGAAATAATCGATTTCTGTGATGGAAGGATGAATCAGGATATGAATGTTGGTGTTTAGGAGGACACGAGGGATGATGAAATTTGTTGAATCTGGGCATACCCATTGATATGGAATTTGGATGCTTGTTTTTAATTTATTATTTGGATGATAGACATATTATTTATTTATCTTAATTCCTTTCCCCACTACTTAAGGAAAACATATGTTCTTGGTTGTATACCTTTTTTGGTATCTTATGATGTCTTCATATAGTACCTGGTCATAAGGAATTTAATTTTGTTAATAAATGAATAAATGATTAACTCATGGGGTTGGAACCTACTAGGATGCAATGGTGAGATTATAATTTCGAGAAGTCATGGACTCGGTTTACTTTTTCCTGGAGGTCATAAAGCTTTAATATAATGCTAATGAATGTATTGGGGAAAATTTTAATAGTTCATTAATGGTTAAATAATTAATTAAGGAAAAGTGAAACTAATGAAAATAAATAAATAAATTTAATGTTTCTATTTAAATGGTTGTGTGCTTATAGGATATCTGGTCTTAGCAATGGTAGTCAGGATTCTGAGAGACGTTATCTGTAGTTGAGTCTGATACTAGGTTATGCACATCCTATGGTTGTGAAATATATTATATCATGTACATTTTTTTATATGCTACTTCAGCCTGTCGGTTAGGGAAACTAACACCCCCATGATTCTAAGCCCTAGGGGGTGTTTTACCCAACATCCTAGTGGGAGGATGGATGGTTGACTACCCGCTTTTACCCTTATATCTTCTCTTGGTAGTTATCTGTGATGGAATTCACAGTGGTTAGATTTAACCATATATTTGTGTAGAGGGTTGTAATGGATTCTGATTATTTCACACACATGTATTCTGGATACAGTTTCATAAGGACTGCAACATGTATAACATGTATAGCCTGTGATGACATGAGAATTTGTACTAGGTGTATGGTTTTTGATGAATTTATGTATAATACCTGATGCATTATACATGTTATACAGGTTGTGGTGACTCCCTAAAACTACCTTGTTACTTTTGGTAACATGGACTTGGATGTGTGTTACATGACGTTCATGTTGTGGTGTTTTTACCAAGTGTCTGTGAGCTTGACTTTTTGGAGAGATATACTTATGATGTGTGATGTTGGTGTAGAGAAAAAAAATATAGGGAAAGTGATAGGAGGGTACCCTTGATATTATTTAATATATTATATTTTTCTATGTTGGTACTTGGTGAGAGTATCCATGGTGAGGCTGGGAACATAATATACATGTTTATGTGACATGTTATTTTCTCCTATTGTTCACTCTACCTTAGAATAATTTCATTATCTTTTTCATGAGTGGATTTTGGGAGGGTCCCACTGAGTATATTTTTATACTCAACATACGTATATATAAAATGTTTTTCAGGTTAGTTGGGTCAGGTTGAAGATCAGGCTGGTTACTGCTAGTTTGGGGTTTTGTAGTAGTTGTTTTGTCTTTATGGTCGCCAACATCATTACTTTCTTTTAGTACTTGTAGTTTTCCAATCAGTTGTAGTAGTTCTTTCATGTCACTACATAAGTGGACTTGGGTTTTCTTCTATATTTTAGTATGAATAGGAGTGGGTTGGTGTCTATATTATATCCCTCTTTTTCATTTCTTATATTTTATGGTAATGTCTCCGATCAGTGTGATTAATATACCCTCGGTCCTAGTCACCATCCTAGGGCCTACTAGAGGTGGGACTCAGGTAGAATTATCTCTCTTATCCCATTTCTTGACCAGTAGGGGTACACTGTTGGAGGAGGGGTCGTGAAAATTAGTGGGTAAACCATATTTTATCAAGTCCTTTTATGAATTCTAGATTGGATATTCAGATATGTTATTTGGTAGAGTTCATGTGTTGGAATTAGGATCAAAATGAATTTGAAATGATCTTAGCATGAGTTAGATTGGATATGCGTCCATGATCAGGGTGATAGAATGATGGATAATTTGGTTGTTTTAGGATCCAAATATGCATATTTTGATTATCATAGCATATATTTGAGGGTAGATGCATCATAACATTGAAATTTCATAGTGTGTGAAGTGTATCAATTTTTCATTGAGAATCGTCATACATGGGAGGTTTGGTTGATGTTTTCTTGTGTTGTTGGGTGCAGTGAGATGGAAAATGCTCCTAGAAGATCATTAGACAATTAGGATTATGATTTTTTTATGAAATTATACTAATTGGGATCAAAGTGAACCTGAATTAACTTTTATGAAATAATTTTTATAGTGGAGTGTGATGTAAAAATATGGAATATTTGATCAATAAAACTTTGGTGTCTCGAGTTAGATAGGAATAGGTAATAATTTTTAGGGATTTTTAGTGATGGTGAAGAGTGGTATCTTGGTCCTTGAAAAATGATATTCCATGTGTTAGGAATTTCATAGTGTTATTTAATTTGCATTTAGAAGATATAACATCGTGAATTGGGTGTGACTTGATAACCGATGTAAGTTTAAATTAATGGTAAAAATATCAATGATAATTCTTGTGGACAATGATTTCTAGTGTGGGCAGGTTGTAAAACCCCCACACCTTTATTAGTAATTAAAATTAGGTGAAATTTTTTTTGTATGGTTAGGGGAATATTTTTTATAATAAATCCTCTTAATGAGATTATGAGCTTTTACATGTCCTTAAATGTGGTTTTTGTATAGGGTTTAAGGACTTGGTGTTGTCCCAGGTGTTGAAGAATACAACATGATAGGTTATGATTGGTTGGGATACTGAAAAAATATGTTATAAATCATTCATGGTGTGAACATTAATTCCTTACATGAATGTATTAACAATATTGGTTGTACCCTTTCATATAATAGGTTTCATGGAATAAAACCTTACTCATGCCCTGCACGCTCCCCAGTTTTCCTTTAGTGTGGGGGAAACTAATCATTTTTTCTATGCATTTCTCCTTCTGATTCAGTCGATTGGTGTGATGGGAGTAGGTCATTCATATAGCATATCCTCTACCCCTTCACCACAATCATTCATCCTTAGATTTTGGTTGTTCTAGGTGTGATTTTATGGCCATTCACGGTTTTTTCTCCCTCTATATACCCCCTATATTCCTTTCATCCATATTTATTGATATCTGTTCAATTCTGGTTAGGTTTTCTTGATGATTTCCATAGGAGTGTGGTGGAATACCGTTCAATCTATGGGGAATTTATTGAACGTGTGTAGGGGGAATTCTGATATGGTATCTGCATGCTATCTCACACCATTTCAAAGAAGGTATGTCTTCATGTGAAATTCTCAATGGATTTAGCTTAAATTAAATTAAGTTGGTTATTGAAATAGTTCTGATTGTTAGGTATTTTTCCCTCGATAGCATAGAGGGTACAATATGGAAGTTCCATGTGCACTTGGTTGTGTATTTTGTGTGGTGAGGTCACCTTATTTTTTTCAATCATTATGCCTATTTTTATTAATAATGAAATTAATTTATATTTTTGGGATTTATTAATGGGATGTTTCAGCCTTGATTTCAGAATGTGTTGAGAGTGGAATACACCCTATGGATTAAGTATTTGATAGGCAGTTACAGATCAGTAAGTTATTAGAAGATTGGGAGTAATTGAATTATTTTAGGGATTTAATTATAATTTTTTAATAATTTTTAAATTATTATAATTGTAGGTGATCAGGTTGTTGATGCGAGATTGGAAAGATCTCAGTGAGGACGATCGACTATGAATTAAAATAGAATAACACTGTTATAATGTAGTTGGTCCCTCATACATAACACTTTGGTACTTTTCTTTTTTTATATGGAATGTGATGTGAGACCTCACCAACAAGGGTTATTGACCCATTAATATTAAATTAATTGTGTTGTTTACATGAATTACATAGAAGTGGACTATGTGAAAAGTCTATGAGGGGCCTTGGGCACTGCCTTGATGCCTTGGGTACCAATGGATGAATTCATAACTACAATTGAATGAATTGTGATGTATGGACCCTGAAGGGTGATACATAAATGAACATAATGATGTTATAGAACTAGTATAGCTAGTTTAGACCCCAGGAATAAGGATTAGTGATGATTAAGACAGATTGGACTATGTAGGAAATATCAGAACCCTAATATTCCATAGATCCAACTGGATGGTGAGATGACTATGGGGTAAGTGTTCCTTCCCCCACTAAGACATTATTACATGAGAGGGTAGACCCTATATATATTTATGGATAAGTTGGGTGTGATGAACAACCTAAGGTGACTCTGAATAGAATTTTCTTGAGATAATCTCCCTTGTGTGACAATGATACAAGGTATCTTACAAGGAAAATGATGTATTAATGAGACTTTGATGTTGTCAAGGGTTTTTATTCCCTCAAGGTGATGGGTGTATACCTGAGATATGATATTGAGACTATGTTACCCTTATAGGGTGTCAGTGATATGATGTTACATAGGTAACCCCATCATGTATCCTAGAGAAATGATGACCCTAGAGAGACAATTTATACATAAATGGGTAGTGATAATTTTAGGTGTCACCATAGAACCTAGCTTAGTGATGATAAACTTTTATGAACTTAGTGATGATTATAGGCCATGTGCATGAGTGGAAAACCATTATTTCATGAGAAAATTTTGGATGGTGGTCCAACACTTATGTGTTCTGAATTATGTGATGTTTTGGATGTGATACGCAACCCATTGAGATGTATAAGATATAAGAATGCCTTGGATAACCTTTTTAGATATATTAGTTATACCTGATACTATAAATTCCTAATTTTACCACTTAAGAATCAATAATTATTTTTTTCTACTTATGGATTCCTTGGACATGCACTTTGGATATGATAGTTATGCATATTATTGAATATTTTCAAGAGTCATACCCCTAGGAATCAGTTATATGTATGATGTTATTATAGAATTTCCTTGGGTTACCCCCCTAAGAATTGGTAATGATGTTTGATGATTGTAGACTACATAAAATATTCCCCTTGGGAATTGGTGATGATACTTTATGATTATTGGATCTCCTAGGATTACCTTCTAGGGGTCATCATGGATTAGAAATACTATGGAATACCCAAGACTACCTCCGGGGGTTAGGCGATAATGCTTGATGACTGTGGAACACTCATAATTACATCATAGGTTTCATTGATAATGTATGATGAGTATTGATCACCTATGAATGCCTCCTCAGGGTTACCTTATAGCCTAATGAAAATTGACCACCAAGGAATACCTCCTAGGGATTGGCACAATGCCCGATGAATTTTTATCTCCTAGGTTTACCTCCGAGGTATAGGTGCTACACATGATGACTGTAGATCCCCTATGATCACCTCCTACAGATCATATTACATCCTAATACTTTTGGGATTACTCTAGAAACGTCCAAGGATTCAAAATCTACTTTTTCTAATATATGTTAGTTGGGACTAGGTTTTGTTACCCCAGTTGTGAGACACGCTCAGAGACACTATGCCACTAGATAAAGTAGGTAATATCAATATTGGGTGTCATGTTAAAACCTGAGGATCAATTTTAGTTATTTTATTCTCACTTATGTGGTTATTTTATTTATTCCTTTATCTAATCATGTTAAATGCACATACAACGCATTGAAAAGTTTTTTATAATACCATGTTTGTGGATCCCTACTGAGTTGTGCATACACCCTACTCAAGAGGTAATGGAACCTAGGTACTTGAGAAGACCTCAATTTTCATAGGTTTAGGTTGGGTAGAGGACTAGGGTAGCTTGATAGAGATATATAGTCTAAAAATGATTGGATATTGGGATGATGTGATTATTGGGGATGAATGTATGGCCTCAATTTCATTTTATTTATTTATTTATTTTAGTATATGTTATCGGTCGGGTGGGTGATTAGTGTTTTTTACACTAGAATGAAAATGAGTCTGTATGAAGTTATATTTTCAAATTTTCATGTTACTTATTATTATATTTACTAATTATTCATACTCCAATGTTTATTATATTGAGTGATTTTTGGTTTGTTTATTTATTATTGAGAACCCTGATTTTGAGGTATAGCCTCTCCAAAGTACTCCCCAAGACTCCCTCTATTACTCTACATCCTCTGGATTATGTGGAGGGATTCCATAGGTCCCACTAGTGACTCCTATAACCTAGGTGCTGCTCAGTGGACATGGAACAATGGAAAAAATTACAAAAATAAAATTATTTTAAAGTATTGAATATTTTTAAAATAAAGGAAAGGTTTCTATATTTTTATATTGATTTATAGAAGTGATAAATATAAAAATTCATAATATTATTTCTCTAAAAGAGATTAATAAATTCAGTACAAAAAATATTTAATCAAGAATTGTGAATTTTCATAAATCCAAATGAAGAAATTTCTTATCCAAAAGTGATATAGAATCCATTTTATGATAGCAAGAGTGATAAATCCTAATTTTTTCACATATAAAATATATTTTCTCAATTAAATTGTTAAATATTCACGTGATATAGAAGATAAATTTTATAAATGATGATAGAAGTAGTGAAGGGGACCTTGAAAAACAAATAGATTGATATTGAATAAATTATTGACGTGATGTGTCTCCAAGATCGTCAAGTTTGAAAAACAAAATGGAATCATGAAAATATCATAAAAATTAAAAAGTGTAAATGAATATGAGGTTAATAATAAAGAAGTTGATTTACTTAGTAAGGTCGAATAAGTGAGTGACTTACTATGGAAAATAAGAAAGTTAAAGTCCATAGATAATGTTTTCTTTAAAAGGAGAATTATATTTGTAAACATAATGGGAATATATTGAAAAAAAATTAAAAAAAAATTCTTGATTGAATTATAAAATTTCGTGCATGAAGTGGGATTGTGATTTATGTAATAAAATAATTTTATTGAGGCATAAAATAATTAAAATTATTAGATTAGATATAAAATAATCCACACAATGGGATTGAATGGTATTTTTTTGTTGAAGAGAAATTTTGTTCCCAATTACTATATAATATAGTTAATTATTTCATAAAAAAGAAATTTCATAAATATACATGTTCTATAAATTTTGAATTTGAAAAAAATCTATTATCTTGTGTGAAGATAACAAATTTAGAAAAAAAAGTAAAGGAAGAATAAATAGAGGACAATAATACAATATTTATGTGAATCAAATGGAAGTAAACTATGTTTCCAAAATGAATAATGTAATAAGGGTACTAAATATTGAAAAAAACATGAATTCATTGGGAAATTTGGATTTATATGGTAATTCTTTATATTATAGAAGCTATAGGAACTTGATGGGATAGTTTTTGTTTAATGTAATAATATATCAGTTTTTTAAATTGAGAAGGAACATATTTGGAGAGAAATAATCCATTCAATAGAAGGAAGTCCATTAATAATATAATCAATAATGATTGAATTATAAATAAAAATTGTGATTAAAATAAAGTTTATAGAAGGTGTGACTAATCAGATCATTTTTCTGAAGAATTACATATGATATTATTGGTTCAAATGAATCAAGAATATATGTCATATAAATTTCACAATAAAAAAACATGGAGAAATGAAATGAAGAATAATGTGCCTCAAATGAAGAAGAAAATTTTTAATTACAATTTATTTTTGGTACTTATATGTACAATAGATGAACAAATGAATTTATTCTTGAATAAATCTTTCACATTAGGTTAAAATAGAGTAGTCTAACAAAAAAATTAGTGAAGAAAATAATAGAGATAGGAATTTAATATTGTGACCACAATGCATATTCTCTGAAAAATCTGAATAATTTTTTAAGTGCAGTAAAAAAGTAGATGTCTCTATATTTTCTAGTGCTATTAAAGTGTAATAATGATCCAATTTATCATCTTCAAGGCTATGGAATATTATTTTAATTTATAATATTTTTTGATTTAATAAATTCTAAATAAGGTTAATCATTTACTATTTACTCAAACTGAACCAAGAACATATAATGGAATTCTTAAAACTAAAATAGAAGATGTATTTAAGGTAAGTTGTTCCATAAATTCATTGGTATAGATGAAGTAGGTTACTGATTAAGATATAATTTAGTTAAATGAGTAGAAGATGATCATGATATGGATCCTAATGAAAATATTTTAGTCACCGTCATTCAGAGGATGAGGTATTCATTTCTGTCCCCTTATATCTTGTTCTGTGGATTTCTATTATCAAATAAGGATAATTAAAATTATTTTCAATAAAAGGGGATAAAATATTTAGGAGGAGAAAATATAGAGGGTGTTTTAATTTCAAAATGTTTTTGTTGAAGTGATGCAATGTGTTTATGAAGCATATATACATATATGTAGGTGGGTTCACTACTAATGTAACATGATTAGTAAGTGTAAAGTTTCCATTAATGTTTTTGGGATATCATTGATATATTGATCTATAAATATTAATTTTTATGATAATTTTATTCCTTTTTTATGTATACTTGAGTGATTATTATTTCATTAAAATGTTTTTAGCCATTATAATGATATAATAAATAAATAAAAAATTAAATTTGAAAAAATTATTATTGTGTTTAATAAGTATGGTAGACAAAAAATCAAAAGTGGGGCTATATTCCACTGTTCATGAAAGATTGATGAGATCATAATGAACTGATATCAAAACATGATGATGATATAAGATAGATAATGAGATAAATAGGTGAAAGAGTATATCCAATTAAGTATAGTTTAACTTGGAAACATTTTCTAAAATGTGTTATTTCTTTTTTGGACCATTCTATTAAAAAAAGTGGTGAAAAAGGGTTGATTTTAATGTTTAATATTTCCAACGAGTTTTTGGGATTTAATGTATTTTAAATAAGATAATATAAGTGGTCCAAGGATGGAAATAGCCAAAACCACACTATTTTTGGATCTAACACATCATATCAGGTTCTAACGCATCATGTTAAAGGTACATAACAAATCATAATTTTTAAATTATAGTTATAGATAAATGCGACATAGATTAATATGTTATGATATATGTCATGTTAGAGAAGGTGTTAATGGTACTAGATAAGGATAATTGAAAACGTAACGGTGTATGTCATATTGGATAAAAACATGTTATGCTAAAATTGACCATTTCATATTTATTTTAGTTGAAATTTTGGTATTAAATGTATTTAAGATATAACCACTAAAACTGAAGGTAAAAGTTACATGGGTAATATAAACACCCCATGGTTTTCTTACAACTATATTCTTTTTATTTTGGGTGTGTCAGATCAATGTGTTAACATAAAAAGGAAATTGTGGGAGAGAAAAGTATTGGACCAAAGAGGAAATATAAGAAGATACTCAATAAAAAGTATAATGGTACACAGATTAATTATGTTTTTAAGAATAAAATAAGATCACACACATCAATTTTGTGTTAAATAAGAAGAAAAATAAGAATATTAATAAGATAATTTTAAGCATCTATTATGTATTTAATAAGGTTAAGAGTCATAAGTTATGGGTCATTTAATTAATTTTTGATGATTGTAAAAAGAAAAATTATTTTTAGGAGATAGAAGAAATCAAATAGGATATATTCATATCATATTAGAGAGAAAATATAATATTTATACAAGTTTATTCTAGTTATGAAATCATATCATCAAGAATTCAGGATATAGTGGTGTATATTTTTACAATAATTTATGTATGAATATTTACCTATATATCAGGAGGAGACATATTTTTATACCAGTAAAGGACAAACCCTTCTCATTCTATTTATATGTATTTTTTAGTCGATTGTATGGTCATGAGTGATTCTATATCATGTCAAGGTTTTAGTCAATAATTTTTATTAGTGAACCTTATAAATCATTTTGTTATATTTGGGTCTAATTACTTCTATTTGGTTCTCAATTATTTCATTTATCTTGAATTTCATTATTTTCTATTAAAGTACTAAGAAACAAATAAAGGAAGGAATACACTCCTACTATTGTTAGAGGTTGATTTTATTAAACCAAGGAAAGTAATGGGAAAAAATTGTTCATTGATTCACCCAACCCTATTTGTTAACTAATTTTTTATACCTCATAGATATATTAGAACAAATGAATTTGGATATAGATAACAACCATAACTAGATGGTGACACTTGTGTCATCATAATGTGGATCTTTAGAAATTAATAAATCCATGAGGCAACGACCTCTTTCATTTAGTGTATCCATGGATCCAATTCTTTCAAAATGGAAGCTATAATCTTTATAAAAAATATTCACTATAGTGGAATTTTATAAATAATAGAAGATAATTTTGGTCGTTTATCATCCTGAATGATATTTGTTTATTTTTTATTTATTAGGAATATAAAGAATTAATAAAATATTAATTCCATGTTATGAGGTGATTTCAATAAGCTATTTCTTGAGAAATATTTTCCACACACTATATAAATAAATATAGATCATTAATTCCTTATTCAAAAGGGAAAATATAATGAATCCATTCCAACATATGAAGCTAAATTTATTTTTAATGAAATTTAATCTAACTTTAATTAGTTATTAAGGTATCATTCCTCTGTTTTTCATTGATCATAAAAATTAATATTGATAAAAAATATAATGAGATATATCCAAGTATTAATATTGGTTTAATATTCTAGGTGTTTAAGTGACATGATATAATTATTTATTTATTTTGGATGGTTTTGATTAAGTTTATTATAACTCAATGCTCTCGTTATCTATTTGATAAAAAGAGGAAATGAAACTATCATACTAAATCTCATCTAGAAAATAGAAATAAAGGAATATTTTTAAAAATTGATCTTACTAGAAATATGGAATTATACACTCATATTTTTTTTACAAGTACTAAAGATAATATTTATGTTTAGTAAAGGTGGACACTAAGCTCTGCAATCTCATCAAGGAATCCCTTTTGAAAATACTAAGGTAAAGAAGACTAAAAAAATTCCACAATGATTCACCTATAGTTAGATGTTTCAATTTTAATAAGTTTTGTAATTATTCTTATAATTCCCTAGTGTATAGGATGTATAAATGGAATTAACATCTTCACCCACCCAACACTCAATGTCGTGTTTGTGCAAATACAAACCCAACAACAGAGTCATATTAAACTAATTATGTTATCAAAAATACAATATCCATTTTTTCAATAATTATTGATTACCTATTTGAATATAGGTTAACTCAAACATTTATATGAATAAAGTCTATATTACATCTTAATTTATCACTAAAAAGGCATGATGTTGACATATTATTAATAACATTGACTGTTTCATTGATTAAAACCCACAAATTAATGTATTATATAATCATAATTTTTTATAATTATTATGTTATAAATATAGTATCTTTCACTATGTTTAATTAAGTATTCATATAGGCATAGAATTATATTAATCTTATTGGATCAATATAAAGTTTTAGCATAAATTGGGTATATTTAACCTCTTCAACCAACTCATGTTAGTATTGAAGTGTAAGAAGAAGAAGAATGAAAATAATATATTAAACTCTCCTTGTGGAAAGAAAATATTATTTTAAAAGGACGTTCATAGATTTATTACTCAAATAATATATTATAAGAAGGTAATAAAGATAAAAGATAAACTTATTCTGCATGAACTTTTATATGTATTCTTAGAAGGGTTTTATAGACCTCCCCCAAATCAAGAAGTAAATTTTTCTATTTAATTATTACATGTATATATACCCATATCAAATCAAATATAGATAATGGAATCATTCTTTCTTGAATAGTTGAATATATTATTTCAATATCTCCTGGAAAAGGGTTTTATCCATCATAATGAAACACCTTGGGGTACCACTATGTTATTTTTTAGAAAGTATAGATCTACACAATTATATATTTACTAGAAAAACCTCAATGGTATCACAATTAAGAATAAATATACCTTTCAAATAACTGATGATCAAATTGATCAAATTTATGGTCATTTATATTTTTTAAGAATGATCTATGATCTAGATATCATTAACTTTAAGTGAGAAAGGAATATATCTCAAAGATTATATTTTAAATGAGGTATGATTTGTATGTAATTGTGGTGATTCTATTTGGTTTGATTAATAAACTTTTTATGATTATATATTAAATGTATTATGTATTTAAATATTTACTCACCAATTTTTTGATGGTATTTATTAATGATATCCTCATTTATTCCAATATTTAGGAGGACCATGCAAATAATTTGTGAATTATTTTACAATTAAAAAGGTGGATGGAGTTATATATCAATTTCACTGAGTATGAATTATATTTATGGAATTTTTAGGGAATTTAGTCAATATTAAATAGATTTTGTTTAATATATCAAAAGATAAAGTGATAGAAGAATAGTAAAAATAATTGATTGTGATCATGATTTTTGAATTTCATTAACATGACTTCATCCATAAGGATACCACACAGGTCAACACAAATCTAATTGTTCCATCCTTATCTTGTGTCTAATTGGTTAGTGGCTAGTGACAAGCACCAAGATGGAATATCACACATAGAATTAATTGTCTTATATGATACCTAGAATATAAACATCTCTAGTATATAAAAAAACTAAAAACTAAAAAAGGTATATATATATATAATGAATATGAAATACATAAATAAGACCAATGTTTTCAAGAATTATACCACAATTATGGTCTTAAATAATGAATAAAATACAATATCTCAATATAATATTATGATATACCCTTAATAAGAGAAGTAAAATACACTCCGAAATGAATCCTAGTATGTTTACCATTAGTATCCACCACTGTTAAGTGCCACTAAGCTCCACTAGGCACCATGAAGAACTAGATCCATTTCAACAATATCAACCTCCAAATTTTTCATTATCTACACTGTCACAATAAATGTGGGGTAAAAGACCCTATAAGGGTGAGTATAAAAATACCCAGAGGAGGTCCTAAAATAAAATAGTATAGAAACAACTGAATCAATGAGGCATATCAAGACCTAACTTCATTGAAAATATAGAGAGTACATGAAATAGAATTCAAATATGAGTTATGGATAAGAAACCCAAAAACAGGGGGATGTATTTTTCATCTACACTAAATTCCAAAAAATATCATAACACATATGTAACCAGGGTTTCTCTATAGAAGAATACCTATATGTTCTAAAATAAACATCCCAATTCTATATAATATTCCAAAAGAAATAGATAATTATTGATATTGATGAGATTTTTGGGACATCTATATGTCCATTTATAGTATAAGGAAATAGAAATTCTATATCCAATATCCTACTAAGAAAAAAAATGATATAATAAAATGATAAAATGAAAATCATGCATACCTCACTATCCAGGATTTCAATCTTTATTGACAGTGATACTGAACAAGTTCCCTCTGAATCAACCAATGGGTTCTTACATCTTATGGTATCCACTATCCAATGGAATCACCAAACACTTAGACATAGACTCATAACTCCAAATGGTGTTCTTGCACCTCCTATATGGAAAATAGAGATTCAATAATTTGAGATGGTTTCAGCTTTAAGATAATAATCTCTTATCACGTACAATGAAGTGACTTAAAACCTTATATCAGACTTATGAATCAAATCTAAATCCCTATAAATGTTCATAATGTTACAAATATAATGTAATAGCTAAAACCTTTTGAATACCCCTTATTAATTAATCCTAACATTGAAACATTTTCAATGTTTATTTATATTTTGATCATCATCAAATGAATTTTTTTAGTCAAAGATGACTGAAAATCTCTCTAGAATAATTTATATATTGATATATTATACCAATCTCAAAATCACCACAACGTGGTGTAAAAAACTATGACCAAATACCACCAATGATATAGTAACCATCACCATGTTAGAGTTTATGTTTTTGTAAATATTTTACAAGAATATCAAACTTTTTCTAAATCCTTATAGGATTTATACAAAAACATCACAAATATCTGCAAATATATACAAAACCCTTTCGATATGATTGTAATAATGTCTCATAAAAATTGTAAATATACTTCGTACAAAAATCAATCATAATTCCAAGACCTTAAGTATGACCCAATAGAACATTGTAGCGTTTAAAATAATCACAAATTCCCTAATATATAGTTTTAAGAAGGGAGAATCATCTAGAAAAATGTTAGTAATACTCAAGCTATAAATGGCTCTGGTGTGATATCATCAAACACAGTTATATATCCATATGAACATTTCCACCAAAATATGTATAAAATAAATTTTGTTTCATGCTTATATAATCTTTTTTCTATTACATCAAGTGACCTCTAGATATGGAACATGTCAATAATGTAAAGAAAAAATCATACATTCATGATTCTTTAAAATTGTATAGAACGTTTAAATGAGGAAATCATTTGAAATTCAACCATGAAGAGAGGAACCAAACATGTCCCTAAAGTAATCATGGAAATAAATTTCCATAATATAATTCATTCAAGAGCGTAGATTTATTTTCTAGTCATATAAGTTGAAAAATCTCATCTTGGATAAGCTCCAACTAAGGAAAAGATCAGTAACATACTTAGCCTCACCCTATTTAAGATATCGTTTAGGCTTATCTAAGAAATTCATTAATGTATAAAGGTATTGATTCTATTATTTTTATCATATACAACTGTTTGAATCAATTATAAGATTCTTATCATGCTATACTTAATATAACATCATAGCCCAAAACAATCAGTGATGATCATAGATTAGGGACAATTAAAATTCATACATTTAGAAGATATTATCATTATAGTGTTTATGTAATAAAAAAATAATTAATGAATTATAGGTTTATATTTCAATTAACCATGATACATTTTAAAAAGGATAAATAAAATATTTCATGTATCTGATACCAATACATTTAAAAAGACCCTCATTATTTTGTTTCACTAGTGGTTTGATCAATGTATCTTTTAAATTAGCTTTTATAACCAACAAAAAGATCTTTACATCAACCCTATTAAAGATATATCTAATGATATTGTATTTTTGAGTTATATTTTATAATATTGGTGATATTGGTGTTACATGGAATATAAAATAACTCCATTTTTTTCATATATGATCTCAATATCTCCGTTAATGATAGGAACCACCCCAAGATTAGGAATTAAATTCTTGATCATAGCTACTTCTTTTCTAGTATCTGATGTGGTGATATAACATGATTATATTTTTGAGTCTATTATGGTGGTTTCATTTGGATCCCTTTTAACTAATTAATCCATCTCTTAGGAAGAACAATGAAGCAAATTGAGATATCATGTCATATTTTTTAGATTAGAAACTAGAATTAGTTTAACCCCTTACAACAACCTCATCTTCTTATATAAATGAAAATAACATATATATATTTATTCCGAAGTAATTAATGATATTTATGAGTTGAATATAGAAATTCTCACTAGTATTGGATTGTGCTCTACTTTTTTATCAAATAATATGATATATCAATTGTAGTGCACAAAATGGCATGCAAGATAGATCCTATGGATGATGTATAGAGAATATTATCCATCATTTTTATTAATTTATAAGGGACTTTAATCTTTATAAGATTTATACCATGAGACAACAGTAAATACCCCTTCTTGGATTTCTCTATGTTAAAATTATTTAGAAATTTACAAATATATTCATCTTTTTGACATGGATCAAGAAACATCCTAGATCTATCTCTATAGATCTTCATACCCACTATATAGGCTACTTCCCCCATTTATTTAATCATGAATCATTTTCTACAACACATCATTATAGAATGTAAATCCAAGAAACAATTTTTTATAAGGAGCATTTTATCCACATAAAATATAAAAAATTTAAAAACACTCCCACTAACCCATTTATATAT
This sequence comes from Viscum album, assembly GCA_963277665.1. Lineage (NCBI taxonomy): Eukaryota > Viridiplantae > Streptophyta > Magnoliopsida > Santalales > Viscaceae > Viscum > Viscum album. The sequence continues at coordinate 276,836,181 of OY728142.1, read as the reverse complement.
ACAAGAATTGAATATATATTAAATGAAACCAAACTCTTTGATCGCATCATCCAACAAGATATTCTAGTCCTGAGAATCTTGCTTGATTCCATAAATTAATCATAGAATATTTTAAACCTTATATGATTTATTTATAAATTTAAAACCTTTATCTGATATTATATACATATCATTGACAAAATTCTATTTATGGAATTTAGTTTTAAAAAAAAAACCCCAGATTTATGGAATGTTTTTAGGTAAAATATCAATTTTTTGTCTCTGAGTGGGGTAAGGAGGCCTAGAATTTAATTTTTAATATGGTCAAATCATCATGAAGTTATGGGTGAGGGTTATTAAATAATGAATGGTTGATCGTGAGGTAACTCATACTAAGGGTTGTAACCTCAAAATGAAGGTAGCGGGTCATGTCATGACCAGTGAGAGTCATGGTGGGTCATATTATTTTTGTGTCTGATAGTTAAATTTTAAAGGATAAGTGTGTGATGTATAACGGTGTGTATATGTAATGGATTGGATAAGTCACACCATAACATAGATGTTTTCTTGTCATGGTGAAAACCCTTAGGTATATTTTCATATTACGGTGGTGGGTTTCATGCTAGGATAATAACCCTTAAATATATTATCATGTTGTGGCACCCCATGATGACAACCATTATTTATAAGGATTTCACTATATTTTAAGGAATAATTCCTTGATATAAATACATCCATTTTAGGTGGGAAGCCTATGTATGCCTCTAAATGTTTTTTCATGAGGAAGGATGGTTATGTTATAACCCAAGGGTCACACAATGAATCTTTCTAAAGTGGGGAGACCATGACATGAATTCTAGGGCCATGTATTTTTTTACAAGAGAAAGTTAAAAACTCCATGAATAAAAGGGCCAAATAGTTTTGGTTATTTGATAGGAGTTTGGGTCCTATATCTAGGGGTATTCACATTATTACTCAAAGAGGTAATGTGGTGATGCACCCTAACATGGGTGTATCATTTCATGTCCACGAAGGTCATTACATAACCATGTTTTTTAAAAAATTGATAATGGAGTTTTTAAGATTATTTAGGGGTCCATTTTGAAAAAAACTTAGGCCTCAATGGTTTTAATTGATTAGAATAAGGGGAGGTCTCTCTTTTTATCTCCCATTCTTACCACCGTTTATTCTTTCAATTGGAATTGTTCAAGAGAGTTTTATAGAATATATTCAAGGTGATATAAAATTTCCCCCCTCCTTAATCTTATACTTTTATTTCCTATGATTATTGTTTTTTATACTATGGTTTCTATGATATAATTAAACTATATAATGGTGTAATCATCCAACTTAAAGTGGTTTAGGTGTGTGGTGTGTAGATGAAGTCCATGTAGGATTTGTTTATGATGACATTAATCAATTGTATGGAAGTATGTTTCATATGGATTTGTTTTTCCATTTTGATGAATTTGGGAGTAAATTACCTTTGATTAAGGAAAATAAATTGGGGATTTGGTGTTTCCTTGGTTTAGGTGCATATTAGTAGTGGATTGTACCTTGTTTCTCAAGTTTTCGTCACCATCAGGCATCTTGGTGATTTCTTCCATCAATTCTACCATTTAGGTTTTTAATAATTAAATGGATTGTAAATAAAATTAATGGTTTTTATTGATGATATATTTTATCATGGACTTATAGTTGGTTGTTGAAGATTATATAAATTGAATGTATCTGATTGAGGTTGGTAGACATAAAATTCTATATCACTCACTAATTTGGGTATTTTATGTTTATGTGATATCATTGTGGTTCTTTCTAGAATGTTTGAATGAACATTGTTATATTTAACCATAAATTGAGATGGGATCATTCCATTTTAATAGTCAATAAGTAATATAAATATTTATAAATTTTTTTTTTGTATTTTCTTGGTTGAATTGGTGTGATGTACCTCTTTATGTTTTTTCTAGTGGCATGAGATGGGTTTTAAAAGGTAAATAGGTTTCATTTTTGAATATTATTTTAAAAATGTATTGATTGAAATGGGATTTTAATGGTAAGGTGGTGATAAAATAATAGTATTGGAAATGGTATTTTAAAAAAAAATTATGGTTTTCTAAGGAAAATTAGCTTTTGGATATTAGAAAAGACCCTAGAGTGAGTAATTTATCATGTGATATATTTTATAAATGGTTTCTAAAAATATTTTTATTTGGTTTTAATTGAAAATTTGAATGGGATTGGTTAATATTATATTGGTCAATTTGAACTAGTGTGGGTAACAGTTGGTTTTTAAAATCTTGAATGTTTTTTATGAATCCTGAATGTGATTTCCAAGTTGGTTGGTTGCTTCATGACAATATATGTTTTCATGAGTAAGTTTGTTATGTTTTTATTATGATATAAAGGGTCTGGGTTTGTCAGAATAGATGTTATTTATACCCTTGAAGGTAGATTTTGGTTAAATTTCATTGGTTAAATAGAACTATTCTTGATTACATGTGGCGATGTAGGGTTTTTACCTAGGGTAAATTTGACTTATAGTGACATATTCGGAATGATTTTGGCATGATTTTCTTAGAGGATTAGCACATGGGGTTGGTTGATGAGTCCTTATACTTGTGATGGTATTAGGTGAATGTATATAGTTATTGTGGGTAACCATTTGTGGTTGGTGGGGGAAAATCCAATTGCTACCTCCACGATACTCGTATGCTTGAGATGTTCATTGGATTAGTCATTGACTGTGTAATTGTTATTGTTTATTTGATGTCTCATCTTCTTTTTTATTTATATGTTGAGACTAATGGACATGGACACATCCTAAGTGATAAGGAAATTTTCCTTGATGTGATGTTATGGTTAAAATGTGGGTGGTGTTAGGACTAGATGTATGGCCTCACCTTGAGTGTGATGATGCTAAAGGTGACCGCCTTAAGTAATTAGGTATAGTTAATGTTATGATATTGTCATGGATGTAGATGGATTGCCTCACATTGAGTGACAAGATTATGGCATATGCCTAACATTTAGTGAAAAGGTAGTGGTACGGTTATGGAAGTTGATGTCGTGGTTTGTGATATATGATTTTTTATGTGGAATGACTTGATATTTGGACTCACCTTAAGTTAGAATATGGTAGAAGGGACCACATCGAGTGAAATGGTATGGTGTAGTATGTTTTGTTTCATGAGACGATATATGTTCCTCTCCTTGTGAGAAATATTAATAGTGAAATTATATTGGGTGACCCTTCCTTTTGTAAGGTAGTAGTGGTTAGGATTTTGTGTTAGGACCTTTACATAAGGTATATGCATGGGATATATTTATTTGTGAAGTAAATCATTTTATAATAATGGTCTAAGTAGGTAGGGTTAGGAATTTTAATGTCTTGGTTATCACATGATGACAGACACATGTGTTTTCATATGTGTTCAAAACTATGTTTCAAGATGGGTGTGTCGCACGATCATGATTAGTAAACCTTATATGAATATCATGTATATTCAATTGATCATAGTAGAACTCAATATCATTGAGGTTAGTGGGGTAATCCAAGTGGATTTTTATATTCACCCCTATCCATGTATATAGAATGGGTTTTGATGTATCTTGGTATACCTTCATGTTTTCTTTCAAGGTCATGTATCTCATGGAGATGGAAACATGTTCATGTCATATAGGTTATGGAGGATAAGGATTCTGAAAGATTCAATATGTGAGTTGGGTTGAAGGCCACTATTTCTTACATTAGTTTTATTCTACACTTATACCATCCAGTGTTCCACAAATGTATATTTCATCTACAATAACTCTATTATATTTTGATGCATCATATAAACTATTTAATTGTATATATTCTAGATTATGAGGTAAATCTTGAAAACTTGTTTATTTTTTACAGGTTTAGTGTTTTTCTACCTTACAGATAGTTCATCCAATTTTTTTGGCAGATTTTAGCATGAAACGTGGGCTTTATTTTAGAGATAATAGTCCTACCATGAATATTTTAGACCCTATACCCTAGTTTATAACCTATGGGATATTGGAATTCAATGAAAAGGTATTGAAATGTCCCTACATGGTTATTGTTTGGGTGGTCCTATTTGAGGATTTAAAAATAGTATCATGGTATATTTTGTAATGGGAATGTTTTAGTTTTAGGTAAAGATAGACTACTCAGACTTGATAGGTTGAACGGGGTCATGAATTGTTAGCATGATATCAATTTAAACCCATGTTTTTAGGGGATTCCCAGTGTTTAGTATTTGGCACTCTAGGATAACAGAGGTGATGGATTGATATTATCCATTATACAAGGATGATTCTTGGGTTGATTCATTGGGAACAAATGGGATATAGCGGCGATTTGTATTAATCATTATAGTGGAATTATTAGGATATTATACAATCACAAATGGGTGGTGTTTTTTTGATATATTTCTCTATTGGGATCCATAATTAATTGCAGTGGTATAAAATATATTTGATGTTTTCTCAAAATTTATTTTTGGTGGTTATTATATTAGTATATATTTGAGGGTCATATTTAATTTATTATCACTTGTGCTTGTTTAGCCTCCATAAATAAAGGGTTTTTTTTGGTATTTTTGATTTTTTATGAATTTTTTTAAAAGGAAACTCATTCAGTGGTAGTGGCTTGTGTAAATTTTTTATAAGAAAATTTTATTTGAAATGGATTGTAGAGATGGTGATTTTGGAAATGATATGATATTTTTGGGTTCAATAAAATATAATAAAAAGTTTTTTGAAACTAGATTTTAAAATAATATAATATTTCAATGGAAAAACAAGGATAGGTGACTTCGGGTTTTGGTTTTAGTGAATAAAACCCATGGATACCAAGGGGTATTTTTGAAAACTCATGTTTGTTTGGGTTTGTATAATTTTTTTTTGGTGTTTTGAAATAAGAAAACTATATCTATATAAACCATATTATATGAGATTTAGTGTGATGACTGGGGGTGACCGATATGGTTAATTTGTGTGCTTGGATTTTGTTTCATGTTGGTTTGGAAAGATATAAGTATGGTTTGTGGGTGATTATTTGGTTTGGTTTTGGGTTGGTAAAAAGAAAATAGAGCCTATGTAGAGCATGCTTTCTTAATTATTAGTGGTTATCCTAGAGTGGTAAGGTGGTTGAGTGGCGTGTGCAATGTGTGTGTCTTGGATATTCTAATTGATCCGGGTACTTTAGGATCATTAAATGGATATTAAGTGTTGGGATTTAGTAGTTGGATGTTTGTTTTTATGGTTTCATGGTATGGACCACTTAATGTGCGTTTTCATTAGATTATTTCTATAGTGGTTAAAACTATCACCTAGAAATGGACATTATAAGTAGATTATTTTAGTGGGGATAACCATATTTCAGGATATTGATTAATTTTTAGTATTTATGTGCTTCATATTAATAAGTGAATTTGTAAACTACCATAATTATTCAATGTTGGTTATGAGAAAGGTTATTGGGTAAGTGGAATTAGTTTTGAAGAAAAATAATGGGAATTTCAGAGTGAAATGAATTCAGGGATGCATTAGTGGTTTTGTATAGAGATATTGGAATCTTTTTGAGTGGGTGGTTTAGATTTAGTGTTAGAGCCATGTAATATAATATCCATCAATAATTTTATATAGTAAATAGTGAGTTAGTGATCATTTGATGACTGGGGTGGGACGAGATTTTTGTTTAAAGGACCATTTTAGATTCTTCAGGATGATAATAATTATATTGGAGGTTTTTTATTATCTTACAAATTTATGTGTCATTTTTTAAGGAGTAAATTTTTTTTTGTCTTAGAATATGGTTGGGGGCCTTGTATTAATTATTGTAGCTAGAGGATATTCAAGTCATGAAGAGTGAGGGTCACAACATTATGCGTGATTTATATAGAGGCAATTTCATTCCAAGGGTTTCCTCCACAGTCTACATAAATCTTGAGATACAACATCCCAATCCTGATAATCTACATGAAATGCTCCCCCTGATCAAGAAACATTGGGCCTTGGACCAATACACTATGCAACCTATGCACCATATGAAAGTATATATAAGGTATGAATGCACACTAAGGTTGAAATATAGTTTGTGATAAATAAATCTCAATAGGCCACCCCAGAAGGTGGACCAATAATCTGTTGTCATAATATGTACATGCACATGTGATATGCCCATCCAAGATAAAAATAATAAAAGGTGGTATAAAGTAAAATACAGAATAATAATAAAATGTGGATAAACAAAATAATATAATTGTGGCTTCTAAGAATCCACCTGAATGATTTGAACTAGTTATAGGACTATATTATGGACCCTAGAGAACCCATCATGTCTCAAAAGGCCTGTAGAACAAATTAGGATCCAAATGAAGGTATGAAAATGTACACTACCCCATGGGTCCCTCTATCTATGGGACGACATATGCACTATCACATGGAAACATACCCCCCATGGGCTTGATAGATACACTTTCTAATGGGTCCCATTATCATAATCAAGAATTCTCAGCTTCCATGGAATTGGGATCACTCAGAATCCATGACATATTACCCCTATTTGGGGTATAACACTCAACTACAGGAGTTCAATCATATAGATCATTCATTATCTCATTAAGACTATCTAACCATATTCATCCTATGGATGAGAGAACTATGTCAAAACTCAGGTAAAACTCTAGGTCTATGATATACTAAGGGTATCCTTATTAAACTATGTCTTCAGAAAAAATGCCTTAAAAATCTAATACAAAGGCCACTAGAATGTGGTTCAATCAAACTCTGAAATACAACATCCAAAAATATTAAAAAAGAAGTGTCGGTCAACTCTCGATTACTGTTCGATAGAACATGGGTCAATACAACTCTCAAACGTAACATCATAAAAGGATAAAATACCCATACTAATTTCCACTAAGCTAAAAAAAATGGGTTCCCATACTCCATGGGGTTACAACATAAAGTAATGTCCTTGTATGGACTCCCATGTTGTACCCAAGCTCTCAGGAAACACATGTCAAATGATCCTTAAATATCCAAAACTCCCCAACAAGAGAAGGAAAACCAGTTATATGTTACTATGTATTATCCAAAAGCATAGGCCAATCCAATCATATAAAACACACTCAAGTGACCCTCATTATCCTCTAAAGGATCCTCGATCAACACTATTCCCATATGGGATTCTAAAATCATAATAATTCCAACAAGGTTGTTCTCAACATTCCTTATAACCATCTATAAATAAGGTAATCTGAATTTTTTAATCATTTTAAGATAAACCGTATCCAAAATCTAATTCCAAGAAAACCACATTCATCATCCTTGGAAAACAACCCATCCTCTAGTATTAACTCACTAAAAAGGTAATCCCAAGCAACACCAAATCACATGATCATTTTAAATAGATGGATATGACATCCTCAAATTACTCGATAAGAATCAAGTCCAAAAGTTCATTCAAATTGGTCCCTTAGTCCCATATCAACATTATAATGGCACTCGGTCATAAATGCCATCCCATGGCACCAACCCAACTCAAACACTCTAATAGGTGTGATCCTCAGGCTTTGGATCTAAATCTAAATATCTCTAACCTTGATAAACTGGCCTCGATATCCAAAGAAAATCCAAGATCTCCCCATATATACTTCTCAATCCCACTATCCAAGATTAATTTCAAAGAAACTTGTAAAAACTAACTTATTATTCAAAATTCATGATAACTAATGAGCTCACAAACCTCACTAGAGTCTCACACTACACAACCCAACATATTGGAGGATTCAGAATCCAAACCTTAGAGACATCATCCTAAAAATTCTCACCCAAAAAAAACACCAACAAAAAATATCTAAACATCAAGAGGATACCAACATCATGATATATATGAAAAAAACATAGAATGGGCTACTCAGAAGTCATATTCTGATTCCTAGGTGAAAAACGATGAAACACCTATAAGGAGAGAGTACACATCATGTATCTTTGGTACACTACATGTTCCTCAAAAGACCATCCATGTCCATGTATCCTCGAAAAACTAGTATTTACTTCCCAAAGTGCATGGTTTTAATACCATGTACATGGAATGTACCCTATATGTGATACGAACCTGTGTACCTTAGTACAACTCAGGATGTAAAACACCAGACTACATGTCATGCTTTCGAGCGAACACTGTGTCTTTCACACATGGGATATTAGGCCATATACCCTACATGAGGACTAGGTGAGTACCTTACACCACCAACAGTATTTTACTATAAATGTTCTCTAGAAATGAAATTACACAACCATGTGCCTCATCATAGGGTGTCTGGCTGAGTACTCATCCACACTCTAAGCCACCATTACATGGCATGTCCATGAAGCAAACAGACCATAAAGTACCATTTCATTACCTTTCTGAAAATGAAGAACACAAAAAATGAATTATCTAAACTACACACCATGTATATGGGTTTTCCCAAACATAATACCCCCAAAACGGCTTAAAAACCATGATTATCCAAAACGGACCACAAATTGACCACTAAGGGGTCCCCCAAACCCATAAAATCCATTAAAACATAAAATATTATTAAATGTGTATTTTTTTTGAAAAATTATAAACATTGGAATACCTATAAGCATAAAACAGTAATTATTTTAACCAGATTTTCACCATAAACCTATAAACTCTCGATCCACCACTAAGTGAGCTCCTCGAGCGATGCCTCCTCCTTCACCCACATACATTCATCTCCCTCTCTCAAATTCATAACATAGGATCCTTGAAGGGAATGCATGATAATAAAAAGTTAACAAATAAAAATAAGAAAGGAAAATAGAAAATTGAATAAAAAACAAAACAGAACAAATAGAGGCAGGGGCCTGACCCTGGTGCATGCGACAGGTTTATGCATCGCCTAGGAAAAACCCCTCAATCTATACTCAATGAAGAACATTGACTCTAAATATGATGATATGATTAAAATATATAACCAAGTGATTTTTTTGAATAAATTAAATTTTAATTAATTAAGTATTAAATATCCAATGAAATTTGAATGGCTGAGATTTCAACCAAACACACGTCCAATGGTAAACACCCTTTTATGGGATTAATAGAGGTGTCAGAAAAATTATCTAATATAATATCATATGAGAAATTAATATTTTACCCGAAAATACTTCTAGGAATAAAATGTTCATATTTATCCTAGTATTATATAACCCATGATAGTTGGGGTCATCAAATATCACATATAATAGCACAACACCCATCCTATAATCTATAATATCACAGGAAAACTCACAAATGTTAAACTAAATTTGTAGTTTTTATATTCATATTTAAACATCATGAGATTTTATGGAATGTTTTTTTTCAAATATATTTTTTTAGATAACTTGAGTTTTGCAGTACATTGATTTTATCTTGCATTAAACCCAAAAACATTTTTCTTCGATAGCTTGAGTGACATACAACACCGATCTATAGTGAACCATAAAATGATATTGTTTTTAATATGACCATTATATCCAAACCATTAAATAGGAGGGTATGAATAATATTAACTAATTTATGAAATATACATATAAATGTATTACTCAATTTAAATTTATTTATAAACTCTTATAAAATAATCAATCAATTTTAAGTAAAGTATATGCATCACAAATATGTTTTCTTCAAAAATATTTTTTATTTATTTCTGTGATATAATAATATTAATAATTTTTAAATATTTTAGATAATTTATTTAATAAAAATAACTTCATTTTTTTAAAAATAATATGGAAATTAACTTATGGGTAATTTTTTGGATTTTTTGGAAAATATTGATTTTTTTTGAATAATTAAAAATATTGTTTTTATAAAACCATGATTTATTTACAATAAATTAACTAATTTAAATTAACTATAGTGTTTTAAACTAGAATATTTATTATATATTATATTTAATCCAATTAATCATTTTTTAATAAAATTATTGTTGGATTTTAGTATAAATTTATATTTGGGTTTAAAAATAGGGTTTTTTCTGAAAATTGTTTTAAAGTGCACAGTCTTTCTCCACTTTAATTAATTAAAACAATAACTCATTAGTAATTTTTTAAATTAAATTTATAAATTATATATAAATTAATTTTAATTTATATTTTTAATATTTTTATTATGATGATCATATTTTATATAAAATCATATTGTCCTTGAAAAATACACATCTTCAAAACCTGATTTTGAATATTTTATCTTTGAAAATGCACTTTCTCAACATGTTTTCATGATTAATTTTAAATTAAAATTTTTCCAATTATTTTAATTTAATTAGGAAAAATAGGTTTCATATTTTCAATAATCATAATTTATATTATCAAATAAGTTCATCTAATTTTTTTAAAAAAATTAGTGGGAACAATAAAAATTAGTCAATGTGGTGTAGATAAAATGTTTTTATCAGGGGTTAAAATAAAAATATAGGGGTGAAATTTACCTAAAACATTGTCTAAAATTTATTTTAAATCCATATATAAACCATATCATTCCTAATTCCTAATAATACTTCATTTTTTTCATGAAAAATGTAGTTATAGCTTTTTCTTTTCAATAATTTTTTTTGTGCCACTCACCTCACATAAAAAAAATCACCCTATTCTATATTATTCCCACATCAAAACCCTTTTTAGCTAAAATCAATAAATATAACTTCCTAAATTCTCTACTATTATCGTATAATACTTATTTTTTTGCATAAATCCAACAAATGATGGATTTTGGTGCAAAACTACGGATGTTACCCGAAGAAGAGGTAATATTCTTCAAAAATTGTTTTTATTTTATTTATTCCCCTGCATCATTCAATTATTATTAGAAAATGATGATATAAAAAATAATCATATTAAATATAATTTTTTTTATGTTATAGTAATTACAACCGTCTCCACTTTCCTCAAATGGGCCATGAAATTATCATTCTTGTTTACTGCTATAGCGACCTTACTTTTTCTAACATTACTGTTACATAATTTTAAAGATAAAAAACATAAAATCATCACAAAAATAGGATCCAAAGGTTTAGTTTCATGGGATAACTAAGACCATAGATAAAATTTATAATATAAAACATAAACTTTTATTTAATTCCTTCTTCACTATCTTCTTATTATTCCATGTGTTCGCCTTAGTACATGTAGTCACCAAAGGACATACATAAAAAAGGGGTGAGATAAAAATCCTAGTAATAGGATAGATAATATCATGAAATAGTATGACATGGGGTGAGAATAATCACAACATCATCATCATGAGAGGAAAAATTATGTAAAGGCATGGAATGTGGAAATGCATAAAAATAAATCATCATGTCTTAGTGTTTAAATACCACACATAGTTGTGAAAAAAGATAACATGATGTTCACACATATTTCACATTAATCATGAGATGAATCAAATTACCCAATGCATTTGAGTTTTATATAATTCTGGGTGCACCAATCACATCTTTTCATTTACTTTTCACTATATAATCTTGGGTGCACCTGTCACATCATAACATTTATATTATCATACATACAACATAGAAGATATATCAATATTGGACATAAAATAACCCATGTAATGGAATGAGTTTAATTTATTAAATCATACATTCAAAAAACTTTTCATTACCAAATGAAAGGGGGAATAATATACTTGATATAAGAATCACCATCATTGAGTGGAGAAGAGATAATTTTAAGAAGTGTTTTTTTTAAAGAAGTTATAACCTCAATGAAAAAGATTATATATACAGAAAAAGGTAAGATAATGATGAATTAATTATAATTAAGGAATATAAATTCTAAAAATGGTGTAAAATAGGGAAAACCCAAAGAAATAGAGTTGAGTTTGAGAATTATCCTCACCTTGTGTCCGAACACTTTCTTCACATTAATGTCCTCTTGAAACTAGTTCCTAAACACATTTTAATGTCAGTTTTGTTATTTTTGACATCAGTTTTTATCTAACATCTATAAAGGTGACATAAAAATAGTATCTTTAGTGTCGGTTTTCTAAGAACTGATGTACGAAAATCATTTTATTTGAGCATTTCTGCATCGATTTTACCTAAAACCGATGCCGAAAATAAAATTGGCTCAGGTTTTCAGCATCTGTTTTTTATAAAACCAACACCAAAAACCATTTTTTTTAAAATAAGTGTCAGTTTTTCAAATAAATGACCCCATAAGTGAATTTTTTTTAGAAAAATTAAAAAAACTACAATTCCAATTAAATTGAAACCCCTATAAAAAACACAATATACACAAAAATCAAAAAATATTTATCATTCAATATAAATGTTGAACTTACATACTTTTATCTAGTGAATAAAAAAATTATGTACACATTTTATTATAATGTAGAAAATACATTTGATTCACTTATAATATTTACATGGATTCAAGTTAAATATCAATGCATCAATAAATCTTATAAAAAATTAGATAAATACTTTGCAGAGGAACTTGAGAGAACTCAATGAATTCTAGTGTCTAATGTTTGAAGAATATGCCACCATAGGTAGTGTATAATCTGTGGTTAAGGTTGAATGGGATGGTTTGATGGTAAAATGTGCTATAATGGATGATCAGATAAAGTAGGCTGAGAATGAGATGGCTAATGAATATACTCAGTGGAAGATCTTCATTTATCATTTCAAATTAGAGGTTTTTTCCTTTAATGTGTGTGTTGATATCCCATGATGGTTGAGTGTATGTACATTTCTTATAATAGATGTATACTAGGATGTATCCGTAGTGGTGTGTGTGTGTGTGTGTGTGGCCTTGAGAGATGTTTTATAATATGGTAACTATTGTGCATGTGTATCCCATGAAACCGTATTTGATGTTTTATTCCCTAAAAATTATTATGTAAATTGTTACCATGTTCATCATTGCAGCCTGACTCAATACTCAATGCCTTAAGGATACCATATAATATGTTTAATTCACTTTTGGATTGTTTTTGGTTAGTTCTAATATCTTTTTTTATCCATTTGGCATGGAGTTGTAGTAGGTATGACATGAGTTCAAGTCATCTTGGATAGTACATAGCCTCTCATCACATGGTTGATTGATTATTTATTCTTTCAAATACCAAACATAAACAAAAAACCTAGGCTGAAAGTAACAATTTTTTTAAATTTTTTTGAATATTACACTTTCAAAATAAAGTAGAATTAAAATACAAGTACCAGAAATTTACAGCATGCTCATTGATGGTTATTTTTGAAGCATTAATTTGATTATTAGTTATTTAAAACACCTAATATATCAAAAGATTTAGTTTTTTGAACCCATATGTAATATTATTTATAAATATTCGAATATACATACCAAATAAACTAATCAGACTTAACAAATAGTTCGCAAAAGTAGATTCAATATGGGTCATATTAGATTTGGAATACTATTGTGAATCATTGAATTCCTATAATAACATTGAATTGTATGAGATAAAAATATTATAATATGAAAGAAAATATAAAAAAATTAGTACAACTAACCATATCAAAGTCAGTAGTTTGCACAGTTGTGATTATCTCATGCATGAATCGTAGAATATAATAACCATATTCAATATTTCCTTGTTGATGATGACACTATAGTTATAAAACATTAATCAGTTAATGAAAATTAATATATATAAATAAATTAGAAGAAATTATAATATGAAAATTAATTACCTGTACTTCCACATATATGATTTTATTTGGTGTCTTTTTCAACTCTTATTCCTTGTTAAATTTTTTCCATGAACTGCATTTTAATATATATGAACTAATAATACATATCTAAAAAATTATAATTAAACATAATGAGATTATAAAAAAACATACCTTTCTAATAAGGTGGAAAATATTTTACAAACATTCTCTAATAAAGAGAAAAACCAATATATAGTGAATTCACTTGAGCACAATATGCCTAACATACAATGCCCCCTATAATACAAAAAGTTCACAATTAATGACATTATAATGGTTATTAGTTCATAATTATGTTTCTGTTCTTACTTATCATGAAATGGTAGAAACCAGCACTGAATCTTCATATGTGATAATCTATCACACATATATGAAACTCTATCAGGATTATTTACAGATTTCACTTCTATGGAAATGATTTCTGGATATATAAAACCATAAATGTATGTACTTTCATTTTTTAAAAGAAGTGTGTGTAGATAACTAATTGAAAAAGAAAATATATTTAGTCAATTTAAAACCATATTTTATTAAAGAAATAAAAATACAAATTTTAATTTACTTACATGGTAAACAACTTCACCACATTCAATCCAAGCTATTCAAAATTTATTATATTCATTATATCTTCTTTGAGTAATCTCAATGTATATTATATTACACATATATCAGTCGTTATCTGAAACTCATGGATATAATTCAATGAAGAAGATGCATGAGATAATATTTTCATCCCATAAGAAATATCTAAAGTATATACAGTCGATTGTTCATGAAGATTTTATTTCATTTGTGCAACTTCTTTTTCTTTTAGATAATCGAATATAAGATAAATGTGAGAAATAATTATAATTAAATTTGAATCATTCGTAATTAATATTAAAAAAACACATACCTCATATGAAATATAACAAAGTAAAGCTTTTGGACAAAGTAAGAAATGACCAACACAATCCCCAACTTTGGTGATCTCCACAGTAGGTAATGGTAGTAGAGCATTAGGATCTAAAATATCGATTATTGATACTCTAACCTAACCCATCTACATAGGCTGGTGGTGTAAAGAATCTCCAAAAAATTCATGAGTCCTAATGCAACAATATTTATGTGAGGTTCTCCAGCAAAAAACTCAAAATAAATGTTTCGGTCTGAGTGAGGTGGTGGAGAATCAAACCAGATAGGGCATGGTAGTCCAGGTGAGCAGGCTGGGAATACAGCAAAATGAAGAAGTTATATTAGTGTTTATAATTTATAAAATAGAAATATTGATGACAAATAAATAACATACCTGGGAATTCTGCTCATAAGGGGCATGGTAAGCAGATGGGACAGGGTAGTCCATGTGAGCAGGATGGGAAGGCTAAAAAAATGAAAAAGATATATTAGTTCTTATAATTTATAAAATAGAAAAATTGTTAAAAAATAAATAATATACCTTGGAAGGTTGCTCATATGGGGCAGGGTAGGGAGATGGGGTAGGGTAGTTCGAGTGAGCAGGCTAAGAAGGCTCAAAAATGATAAAGTTATAGTAGTGTTTATAATTTATAAAATAGAAAAACTGATGACAAATAAATAATATACCTAGGAAGGCTTCTCATACAAGGCAGTGTGGGTAGATCGGGCATGGTGGTCGAGGTGTGAAGACTGAGAAGGCTGAAAAATGAAAAAGGTATACTAGTGTTTATAATTTATAAAATAGAAAAATTGATGACAAATAAATAAAATACCTGAGAAGGTTGCGTAGACTGTGACTATCTTACCATGTGTTCAAACAAATCCTTCTGTACTCCTTCTTGTTTTTTCACCAATATAATGTTTCATATCTTTCATCTCCGCTTTTAAGAATTCTATTTCTGGGTCACTTGATTACTTAATCTTACCAAAAATCTTCTGAATACTAACACCCACAAGATATCCTCTAACACAGCCAAGGTGTTCTACCTCTCCCAAAGCAGTGGATAGGATGTCCATCCTAGCCTCGGAGATAAAAGAGCCATGTGTCTCTTTCTCCTGAAGTTCATCATGAAATGAAAAATAAAAAAATTATATTAGTGTTTATAATTTATAAAAAATTAAAATTGATAACAAATAAATAATATTTACTTAAAATTTTATCACCTACTTTCTTAGCTTACTCTATAAGATACTGTTCATTTTTTCTTCTTATTGCTCATTTCTATTTTTCATGTCGAGTGGGAGGAGATGGAAGAACAAACTGGACATCTTTTGAAACACTAATAGATCGATCACTTACTGCTTCAAATTTTTGTTCAATTATTTTCTGCTCCATATACGAGTACCCTCCACATGATAAAGTATGAGGGTATACATTTTGCAACTCGATCTCCTGATGAGATCTCTTGGAGGCCTGTTATATAAAAATAAACTACTAAGTAATAAGAAAAATATATAATAAATTTTACAATATAAAATAATTATCATACCTAATATTTTTCATCATTACAAATGTCAAAAAATCGCTTCCATGTATCTTTATCTATAAACGGATACTTGAGGCATGGTTTTTCAAACCATCTCTTTCCAAAAACATTTTTTTTATTTTTGTTTTAAAATCTATTCATTGAACCGCCGATAAAAAGAGATTTCTTTTCTTAACTTCTTTGATTTCCTCAAAATTGAATGTCATCTATAATTGAAAAAATTAAATTTGTCCTTTAAAATATATAATATTAAAAATTAAGATAAAAGAAATAAATTAAGACATTTTACCATCACAGCCTCCCAAAGCTGTTGCTTTTAAATTCTATCCACTAATTTCCAATCATGATATGAAATAATAATCCTACAACAGCTCTGCATCGCTATATAACTGAAAAAATTAACTTTATTTGGGACAATTTCATTATCGTCATCATCAAAATGAATGTTTACTCTGTCATCATCACGAGCAAGTGAAAATTTTTGTAAACATGTACTACTATGCTTACCAACTTGAGAACATCAGTTAATAGTAGTAACATGAGAAGTCTCCTCTACTGAGGAAACATCAATAGTCCTGCAAAGTGTTTTTTAAATTAACAATTTTATTTCATTAAATAAGGATATTTCTAAATAATTAATAATATTAAACGAAAGATATATCTCGGTAACTTCCCCTCTCTATCTGTATCTTACATTGCTGCTAGAAAGTGTAATGAAATTTTGATTACCTAAATATCATTAGAAAACTGGATATTTAGAAATAAGGAAGACAAAAAATAAGTATGTAAAAAAAAGATGCATGAATTTGAAAACTTTCAAAAAAAGTAATAAAATATAAATATTTACCAAAAAATTTAGGGGAAGAATTTTTTATTTTCCCACATGAATTCATTATGATCATTACATACTAAATGCACTGTGTCTATCCTATACTCATTGTAATCATCCAGAAATTGTGTAATAGATGAATAAGGATTATGTAAATCACTAACATCATCAGCATCATCCACATCACCCAAATGGTATCTTTTACCATGAAAAACAAATGAACACCGATCATTTGATGAATCAATGACATAAAATACTTTCTTTTCTTGTGTCGCCACGATAAATGGTTCCTCATTGTAATTAAATCTTTTTAAATCAATAAGCTTAAATCAATATTCATCATGCATCACAACACTATTACTATCAACCCAATTACACTTAAAAACATTGACTTGAAATTTAATATAATCAATTTCCCATTTCTCTTCTAGAACTACAAAATAAGGCGTTGATGTAGAAATTGGGTTTTTATCTTTGGCACTCGAAAAATTCATTTCTTCAGCGAAAACCATCAGACCACTATTCTGAATGGTACTCTTGTCATCCAGGGTTTTTGTGTAAAATGTGTTTCCATTGATATCAAAACAAGATCATGTCATCACATTAAAAGACGTCCAATACTAACCACTTCAATGTTTCTGATACATATATATCTGTGGTGACTTTCTCTTTAAAAAATGAAACAAATGTCTTCTTAGGCTCAATCATCAACCACTGTTCGTTTCTTTTCAGATATCGTAACATTAATTTATAAATATGTGAGGATATTGATGATTGTACCTCATCTATGTTATTTAAAAGGTATAAATGTGCCTGCATCACTTCATCACATTGAATGAAATTTACCTTTAACCCTCGAACCCCTCTACCTTCACTATCAACTGTCATATATTGAGATACATGGATACCAATATGCTCCACCTCAATCAAATAATCAGTACAGAACTCAATCACCTCTTCTGATACATATTTTTGAACAATAGAGGCCTCTGGTCGATAAGGATTTTTAACATATCCCTTCAAAATTTTCAAATATCTTTCAAAAGGATACATCCATCTTAAATAAACAGGCCCAAATATTCTTATCTCGTGCACCAAATGAATCCGCAGATGAACCATTATATCAAAAAACATGGGTGGGAGATACATTTCTAGTTGAAAAAGAATAAGAGTTTCTTCATTCTCCAACACATCTAACAAATTTGGATCAATGAATTTTCTACAAATGGACTTCAAAAAATTACATAACCCGAAGATAGTCTTTCTGGCAGTTGTCGGCAATATACCAGACACTGCTACTGGTAGAATTTGTTGCATCGACACATGGAAATCATGAGATTTTGTACCTATTAATTTACAATCCTTCAATGAAACCAAATTATTCAAATTCAAAGAAAAACCACTGGGTACTTTAATACCATGAAGACACTGAAAAAAATTCATCCTTTCAATCTTGATTAATGTGTGACAAGTCAGAGGTAAACATGTTTTGTTTCCATTCACAGTGGGAGCTAAATCCAAACATATTTTTATTAATATCAAGTCCAATATAACATACAATCCATATTTTTTATTTCCTTTTATGTCTAAAAATGTTCTAATTAAACTATCACATATGTTTTGTTTGAACATTTATAATATTGATGTTATGTTTTATCTCTAAAAATTTTCAATAAGGTAGTTCGAGAAAAATATACTGCTTCCTCCAAATAATTCTTTGAAGACCAGAACATCATTTCTTTCCAAATGTTTAATAAATATATTTTACCCTGTCATAATATTATTCAGCTTACAATGGTCGAGGGGGAAGGTTGTATTCCTGCAAACAGTTAAATGATTTTTTCAATCTACGATAAGGATGACAGATTTGAAAAAATATTCGATGAACCATACACACTGTCTTTCTTCCATTCGTCAATTGATAATATGAAGTCTGTTCTTCACAAATTGGACATGATTTATGTCCCTTAACACTATATCTAGATAAGTTTCCATACACAATAAATTCATTTATTGTGAACATTATGATAACACGCAAAAGAAAATACTATTTCTTGTATGCATCGAAAACTTTAACACCTACCTCCCATAGCAGTTTCAAATCCTCAATCAATATTGAAAGATACACATCAGTATCATTTTTCAGTTGTTTTGGTCCAGAAATCATCATGCTCATCATAACATATTTTTTCTTCATACATATATGTGGGGATAAGTTGTAAACTACCGGAAAAACAGGCCATGAACTATGTTGGATAATGAGCCTCTGATATGGATTCATTCCATCAGTACACAATCCCATTTTGAGATTTCTAACTTCACTTCAAAAATCTTGAAATTTATTATCAAAACTCTTCCAATGTGGTGAATTGGACAGGTGACGTAAGTTACTATCAGAGATGTGCTCATCTGACTTCCATCATAACCTTTTTGCGTCAATTGAATTTCTATATAAACACTTAAAATGAGGAATTATTGGAAGTTACCAAATTGATTTAGTAGGATTTTTTATTCTGGTACCTAAAAATGAATCAAAATTGAAGTATCAGAATTGTATGTAAAAAATATTGGATGATATCATTAGAAAGTACAAAATGGATTTTTTTGTGACGTTAAATGATATCACTTGAGAATGAATCTGAGTTGACTTTCCCATCTATCTTATAGCATAATTCTCCACATGTTGAACAACTTGATAAATATTTGTTTTCTTTCCTATATAGTACACAATCATTGGGGAAAGCATGTATCTTTTTATACCCCAATCCCATTGGGAATAATATTTTCTTTCCTCTTAATTGGAATCTGGAAGCCCATTGCCTTCTAAAAGAATCTCTTTTAAAAGCTCAAGTAAGCTGGAGAAACTTTTATCACTCCACCTATTTTTTTCTTTTATGTTAACTGATCTCAAAATTTTTGATAACACTGTATATTTACTACAACCTGGGAATAACGGTTTCTCAGAATCTTAATACAATCATTCAACAATTACTTTTTTTTATGGTTTCAACACCTAAATCATGAATTAATTCTTCAATATGATCCTCTGCCTCATTATGAATATTTTCATCAACATTGGATGTTGAATTTTCAGTTCTTTCACCATGCTATATCCAACGAGTAAAATTAATGCTAAAACTATAAAAAATGAGATGGTCCTTTATTTCTTTGGAGTTTAACTTTCTCATATTTAAACACTTCACACATGTACAGAAAATAAAATCAATGTATTGAAGATGTTGTTTAGAAAATTCCCAGAATTTGTCAACTCCATTTTCATATTCACTAGTGGTTCTTTATAAATATATCCAATTACGATCCATTCAATATCTGATATCAAAAGAATAATTGTTGAATATATTAAAACATATAAGTATTTGAATATAATTATAATTATAATTATATATATATATATTGATAAATTGTAAATAGAAACACATTTAATAAACACTATTGATAATAAGATAGAAAACATCAGATATGAAACACATTTACACATAATAAACATTTTATTTTTATATTATATACATGTGCTATATTGATATTATAATTAAATTATAATATCTATTTTCAAAAATTTATTAGTTCATTTTACATAGTTGTTGCATTATTTTGATGTTTCATGTATCAAAAGTATTGAAGATTGCATTATTTTAAAGGGAAAAATTAGTTATTATTAGTAATATGAAATAATAATTAGAGTAAATGTTCATATTATAAGTGTAATCAATCCTAATACTCCCAAAATTATTACTGATGAAATTAAATACATAACTAAATTGATATATCTTACAACACATTTTAGTGAGAGAACAATAGAATCATTTGAGGCATAATAAGTGGTTGTGGATCCATTGCATATTATAATGAGTATATACATAGATTATTTGGTTTTTGGTTTAATTTAGGTAGACCTGAATCAAGCCCCCCAACCCCCACCCATCTCAAGTGTATTTTCTCAATCCTATGGGGACTAAAATGTTAGATAAAAATGTTGTCAGAACATTATTTAGTCAATTGGTCAAGATAAAAATAATGTCAGATAAAACAAATTCAACACATTGAAAAATACAATTGGTCAAGAACATTGACCAATACATTTATAAATAATATCAGATAAAAATAATGTCAGATAAAAATAATTCAATTGGTTTCTGGTATAATGTATTCAAGAAAATTGACTAATACATTTATACATAATGTCATATAAAAATTCAAAACCTAAAATCATACAACTCCAATCCATATCAAGAACATGGACTAATCACTCATAGGGATGACTATTAACTATGTTCCAACACATTTTAAATAAATTATGAACTAATATTTGAAAAAAAAATAAAAATTAATATTAAATGATCAATATTTAATCTCCAAAATTTTAAAAAAACCTTACAAAATTAAGAGTTTAACTCAAAAATAGATCTCTAATACGAACTTTGACCCATATACAACTTTGTAAAATTCAGAACTGCAAGATCTAGAACAAAATTCATTGTAACAAAGAAAAATAAAGATAAACAATAAAAGAAAATCAAACCATCATTGAAAGTTTCTCAAAATAACATTAAGAAGAACAAGTAATCCGTATATGATCAAAGAAGACCATATAATGAAGAATGCAGACCGCAAATTGTGAAAATGGAAGAAAAACATCAACAATGGTGGTTGTAAATCACAAATAAGGCTTCAAATTCCTTGTGAGTTGAGAGAATCCACCATGGGTTTTTATTTCGGATAACAATGAAGATTATGGTTTGCCGATCCCATCATATTTCAAATGACTTTAGGCATCTATTTTTCCAAAAACCGGCGTCCAATTTTTTTTAAAAAAATTTCAGGGTCGGTTTTTTCCAAAACCCATGCAGAAAATATAATTTTTTTAATTTCGGCATCGGTTTTTGCAAAAAATGATCCCGAAAGTCTCAGAGGTTTTTATTTTAGGCATCGTTTTTGTGAAAAAGAGATGCCGAAAAAAAACACTTATAGTGTCAGTTTTTTTTACAACCGACGCAGAATTTTTTTTTTTAATTTTCGGCGTCGGTTCATGTTAAAACTGATGCCAAAAATTAGTGCATTCTGGTTTTTTGCAGCCGATTAGAGTAAAAATGATGTAAAAAACCACTCATTAAATTTTTTGGCATTACTTTTTTGAAAAACCGACGCAAAAAATTTCTCACACAAACCATCAGCGTCAGTTTAGAAAAAAAACCGATGTTAATAATTCGACGTTAATACCCGTATTTCTACTTGTGAGAATTCTCCTCTTGAGATCTTCCTCAAGGAAACTAGGATCGATATTTTGATGAGACAAGGATACCTTGGATTTGGGGGATGGGATAGGGAAGATTATTGGGAAGAGATTATGAAAGGATAAATGATTGAGAGGTGTGAGGAGAAGAGAGTGTGAGGGGCATTATTTATAGTGTGTGTGTGTGGGGGGGGGGGGTGTTTTCTTATTATTTTAATCATTTGTTTAATATTCTTTATCAATACAAGAAATAATGTAGATTATCTTGACTAAATATTGTAATTAGTGCATGTGAGTTTGATCCAATGGTCACTTAAATCATCCATGACTCAATCATGACTGAGGAATTTAGGTTTTTTGTATTTGTTGTAAATTATCATATTTTACTATTCACCAAAAGTTCAAGTATTTCAGAAAAATCCAAAAAATTCATACTAACAATTTTTTATGTGTCGAATTAAAAAATAAATTCATTTTTATGAAAATATTTTTCTTAATATTTAAAATTTATTTTTTAATTAAAATCACCATTTACTTGGAAAATACAGATTTTAAAATTATAACCACTTTTTGTAGCACTTTAAAAATTAATTAAGGTCTAATAATTTTTTGCAAAAAAATATAACATCAAAATATTAATATATGAATACATTTTATGAAAATAAAATTTCGTTTAAATTATTAAATTAATCATAAAATTGTAATTAAATATTTATGACTTATAAAAATACCATCACTTAATTAATAATTTTTAAAATATTTACTTACTTATACTATGATATTATTATAACATATTTTCACTTATAAGATACAAATATTTTATTTATACTTTCATGGCTGAGTCTACTATTTATTTGGCTGGTTTACTATTCACAATGGTCATATTACTATTCCTAACATCAAGTTACTATTTCATGAGTATTTTTTCTTTAACTTCTAGAAATACTTCTTATTTTATTAATTTTTTTATTTATAATGTTTTTATTATGGTTTCTAAGTGATTTTATGAGATTTATACTATATGACATTACTTTAATAAGGGATAAATTCCTTTGATAATAGTTAGGGTCATTAAATTTCATGGGTCATGGTAGAGGAATAGGGGTGGTTAGTTCCCCATATAAGATATAAGGTGGAATCTACAAGACTAAATTTTAAAAAAGTGATATGGATCACATTAGGTACTTGGGATCACCTGATTACTATGTAACTAAGGGCATGATGTCAAGTGAGTTTGAGTACATGAGTTGGTCTTGGGATATAAGAAATATGGTTTCCCAAATGTGGGTTTCCCTAGAGACGTATGGGTATACATATGAGGATTAGGTCTAGTGGGATGGTTGAGATGACCATACATCTCACAATAGGTGAGTGACACCATCATAAGGGTGGATTTCAATTTTATGAGTGTTGTGAGTGAGAAAAGTCCTCTGAGACTAAAAAAGGTGTGTTAGAGAGGGGTTTATTTAGTATTGGGAGTTGATAGATTCTATCGGAGATATGTAAGATGAGATCAAGGTGATGGTCATGGGAATTATTTTTGAAATTTTCACTGGTTTTCCTAGGGTATTAGAGCATGATAGCCCCATATTATCCATGGATATAAAGAATATTTATGGTGAGGGGCATTGAGGATATGGATTAGAATATTTGGGTCTGGATCAAGAGATCAAATGGGACACAATCTTTAGGAGTGGTGATTGGTATGAAATGGTATAAATGGGAAAATACGGTGGTGGGTATGAAATTATTTCTGGATTCCTTGATGGGAGAGATATGGGATGTTGAAGATAAAAGTATAGGTTGAAGTTAATAGTTACCTATAGTGAGCTAGTGATCTATGTGACATGATACGATCCCTATGCACTCCTTCATGTCTGTGTCTTCTTGTGCTTGTGATATGCGACTAATTCTAATGTGGGGATGTGGGTCCTATGGCCTGGTTCTTCCATGAGTGAGATAACAGTCATTGGACATCTATGGGAGTGATGGGTCCTAGTGTTCTTAAATAGGACCTTTCCACGAGTGATAAGGCTTGGGTAAAAATTATGGACCTTTCCTTGAGTGAGAATTATTGTATCGAGATAGTGAAATCATTGAGTGGGAATGATTGTTTTTTATGTATTGTTTTATGTGAATGAAAATCATTTCATTGAGTGAGAAGGTAGTGTCTCGGGTCTTGGATATAGGAATTTACCCCAATCCTTAGGATAGTGGGTCAAGGATATAGATTAATCTTACCTCAAGTCTCTAGGAATGGGATGGGTATTAGGTAAAATGATGTGAGGTAACAAATGGATTCCAATATGGAATCAAAGAAGGCATGGTTGGGAATTATGGTGTCTTAATTAGCAAAAATCACCAAAAAATGCATGGACTCTTGGAGGCCTAGTTATCATAAGATGCCACACATGATTGAGTGAAATTTTTATTTTCTATAAGCATATATGTATATGATAGAATATACTTGGGGAACAAGATGATACTCCACTGGGATGTATTTATCATACCCTTCATGGGAACGTTGGTCTGCATGAAGACCTTATGTATTCTTTTAGGATGAGAATAGGTTGGGTGATGGATTAGGCTAGTGTAGCTCTTCGAGCATCGGAGATGAGGTGAGTTGAGACATTGGGATGGAATTATGTCCAGTGTGTATATTTTTAATTTTTTTTATTTGTTATCATTCTAGTGGGAGATACACTGTTATATACTTTCTTGACAGGGTGTCGACATGAATTTATCATTGTATTTATTATAACATTGTCTTTTATTAATTTATGAGTACTCTAATTATGTGTGATGGATTTTATGGATATTTACACTAGTATATGTATTAATTTATAGGGAATAGTATACACATAATATCGATTTGGCCCTTTACACTAGTCGAAAACCTATGACATATGAGAAGGAATTCATGATGCAAGGAATCCCTTCGTCCCCAAAAGGTGTTTTATATTCATTTGTTAGAAGTAGAATCTGACTATTTTATTGTCTTAAGATTTGGGGTGATTTTATATGGGTGGTATATGAATTTATTAGACATCACGATGGAACTCTTACTTGAGATTCATGAAAAATATTTTGATGGTAAGTACTAGTTATATATGGTATGATAATATTATTATTAATTTCCTATATAAATTTCGATATGTGAAATCAATATGTAATGTTTATGAAATGTTGTTATTTTGTGGTTTTGTGTAATACCCAAACCCTAGTTACCCTGAGTCGGTGCATTATTACATAACATTGGAATGATACAAGGAATCATGTCCCATAACACCGATAAGTTTAATAGCCTTAGAAGTACTAGATACATATATAAGTTTAACATTATATTATGAGATAAAAACAATAGCAACATTTTTTCCCCTTTAAACACACTTAAATACCTTCGCCTATCCCTATAGGTCAACCATAAAACACTTCTTCACATACTAGAAAAAATAAAACATAGAAAGGGGTGAGCTCAAATGCTCAGTAAGGATAACAATACTGTAGAAAGTTTCATAAATAAGCATAAAAATTTAAGGAAATGTATAAGACTAAAACATAAGCCTTTTAAATATAAAATCCTGCATAATATGGCCAATATAAATCAAATAATACCATTTACTTATTCATATGGATATTATACTTGTCGAATAAACACATTCTATATCAATAGCCAATTTTATAATGATGGAATGCATAATTCCAGACTTCATAACCACATAGTCAAGGCCTTGTTCCAAGACTAAAAATAAGATTTTGTCAAGGCCTTATACCAAGACACTAGTTTGTCTCATGAGACCTACCGATGCATTGAGGAGCTATAGTGAGCTCCACCCGTCATTTACTAAGTCCAATGCATTCGTCATATGAAAAGATGAAAATAACATAAACATTAATATTAAAACTAGCAAACTAAATGTTAAAAAATTAACCATAAACAATGACTGTTATAAAAATAACAAATTCAAAGTCAAACATATAACAAAAAATTCAATAATGTATGGAAGATTTGTATCATAATGAATCAATTTCAAACAGGATAAAAATCCATCAAAGGATATTGATATAGATGAAATCAAAACTATTTGAGAGAAATATCTCTATCTTATTTTTGAAATCATTTAAAAGTCACATAAATATAAGATACAATCATTTATTTTGAAAATATTTTTACAAGATTGTACGGGATGCTTTGGCGATGTTATAAAGGTGGAAAATAGCTGCACCCGCCGTATAAGTTAACAAATACATTCTTACCTTAATTTTGTTGAAAAGGTCATAAAGTAACTTGTTTGGAAAACGATGGAAAGATTACTTTCTAAACATATATGGTCAAATGAGAGTATAAATTACATTAAACCATATTATAGTAAATATTAAAAAAACTTTGAAATACTTTTTTAAGAAAACATAGATGTGGATGATAAATAGGTCCTAGTAGATACTTACGTATTAACAACCTCCAACAAGTAAAGAGACTATAGAATTAACCCTTACCATGTATTTCCTTGGTTGAGGGTACATTAACCTCTTGTATAATAGTTAAATCATTTTTATTAAATTATAGAAGAATCATATACATAAATATGATATCATATATGATCTTCTAATATTTCTTTGTTAATATTTTAGTGATATCATCGTTTCGGGTGTTAACTGATTCGTTTTCATTTATTTTCTTGGTTATGTAAGCCATGTTTGTTATGAATAGGATGTATTTAAATCATATTCAAGATAATATTATGTTCTTAAAAATTATTTTTTATCATAAAATGAAAATTATTCTTGAATGTTTACGATGAGGAATGAGTCTCATCGCGTTCGTAGAGACGATAATCCCTACGTACGCACGAGCAACAAAATAAATATATTGATGGTAAAATAGTATGTAATAAATGGTATATAATATATAAATAATCATTAAAATGTTATATTTATTATTTACATTAGTTATACTCATTATTATAACCATCTAAATAATGAAGTGTTTGAATAACAAACTACACCAGGATGTGGAGACGTTAAGTCGTACGTACACACATATGGTGACATTTTCATTCATAAGTTGTATGGAATAATGAATATGGTTGTAAAAAATTTATAATAACATAAAAGTTTGTAGTAGGTACTGAATTTATTATTTTGGTATGTAAACAACAAAGAAAGAGGAAGTGGAAGAAGAAACGAATTTGAAAGAGGGTGGTGATATTATTACCTATTTTCAGGTGTTTTCTTTTGAGTTGATCAAAAGGGATCCTTAGGTTGGCTTTATGATCAAATTAGGGACTCTAGGTTGAATTGAGATATGTTGGGAAGATAATTTGGTAGGTTTTGGTTGAGAAAAATGGCTTTGAAGGTGTGAAATTAAGATAAGGGATACTACCCTTTTATAAGTGAGTTGATGGTCACTTTAGGAAATGCATGAAATATTATTTTATAATAAAATCATTTTCGATTTCTAATGGATTAAAAATGATTTATTTCGAGGATAAGGCGAGCATGGGTAAAAAACCTCTCAACTAATAGGTTTTAGACAGGTTTAGGTCACCATATAAACAATATCTTTTAGATTTAAGTCTAAAATAAGTAGTTGGACATTTACTATGTCTCTTTGTATTTTTATATTATATGGTTAATAAACTTACTATAAAATGCCAAGAAAACCTCAAGGGGTTAATTATTAATATATATAACCATATCTAAGTCCTTTTACCAGACCTTAGATCTTTAAAAATATTATATCAACCAATAATGTAGTATTTGTTTTAAAAACACATTTATGTAAATTTTGACACAATTTAGTATTTGGTTTTTTTGAAAATCATAACATCATGAGTACTTTGAAAAAAAATTATTCAATAAACCCTAAAATATCATATTAACCTATAAAATTAGTTTAATCCATCAAAAGTATAAAATTAAATTTATTTTAATATTTATAATATCAATTATTTTAATCATTCATTAATAAGGTAATTAATTCATTATCATTGTGTCATAAATAAATTAAATTATTTAATGTCTAAAAATTATAAATAAAATATCATTATATAGTAAATCTTTTTATATTTCTAATGAAATTTTATTATTGATATTATCCTATGTATAACTCTATATTAAAAATGGTTTAGTTATTAAACTTTGAATTTAACACTTATAACTCTTCATTAAATAAAATAACAATAAATGTATTAACATAATCAAAGTGGACCAAAGAGGATCATATTTTATTCCTAAGGTTGTTTTTTTTAACTAAAATTATCCAATAGAATTAGGAAATGTGTTAGGATAATTATAATATCATTTTTACACTTAATTACCATATTTACTTTTAACCGCGATAAATAAATGTCAAAAGTTACAATTCACCAAAAAATATTTTCATATAATTGAAATATATATTATTTAATGATGTCAACCATGTCTCTCAATGTTTTTAAATTCAACTCACAGACCTGGTAAAATTATGAATTTTGTAAATTTTTAAATGCTCTTAGAAGGTGGGTAAAAGACGGTAAAAAGTTCAATAAAATTTTATATATCTAAACTTTTTATAAAATGAGTCCAATGAATTATATTGAACATATATATATTATTTATCTATTTTTACCAAAAATAAATTAAAATAAAATAAATAATTACTTAAATAAAAAGTCGGTTTTAAACAATATCGAAGTGTTTTTCACTATTTGTCAAAATGGAAAGTTTCCAGAAAAATACCAAAAACTTAGCCCAAGCTAATTTTGATATTCTAAATTCATAAATAAAGTCCATTTTGAAAAATAAAATTTATAAATTCTTAAAAAGGGGTTATTACTATTCATAATGGCTATTTTTATTGGACATGGTGTGTAAAAACTCCAAGTTGCGTACAATGCAAGCTACTACATTATTCAAAGGGAAACGTACCGTGGAAGTTTGGGCTGGTAAATTCACCCCTCCATAAAATAATTTCGTCCTTTAAATTTCTAAAAAATTAATACATTAAAATATTTGGGTGGTTCTTCATCATAAGTTCCTTGGGTTTCCATGTTGCCTATTCCATCTTATGGTTTCTCCATAAAACTTTTACCAAACGAGTCATCCAGTTTTTCAGCACTTGTTCTCTAGTATCAAGAATCTTGATAGGAACATCAGAATAAGATATATCAGGTTCTAGTTCATCTTCTTAATAGGTGAGTACATGCTTTGGGTTAGGAATATATTTTCTCAACAATAATACATGGAACACATTATGAACATTGGAGAGACTTGTAATCATTTCCAAATGATAAGCCACAACTCCAATTTGTTCTAGAATTTCGAAAGGTCTGATGTAACTGGGACTCAATTTACCCTTCTTACCTAATTGTATAACACCATTCCATGGATATACATTCAAGAAAACATGATCTCCTTCATGAAATACCAAATCCTTCCTCTAATTATCAGCACAACTCTTTTGCCTACTTTGAGAATATTTGATGTGGGTTTGGATAATCTTCACCTTTTTCATTATTTCCTCAACAAGTTCTAGGCCTATGAGTTTTCATTCACCAAAATCATCCCAATAAGTTGGTGCGTGACATATATTTCCATATAACGCTTCATATGGCCCCATCTGAATACTTGAATGAAAGCTATTTTTATAGGAAAATTCTACCAGTGGTAAATATTGATCCCACATACCTTGAAAGTCAAGTGAGAAAGATCTCAACATGTTCTCAAAGGTTTGAATAGTCCATTCTGATTATCAATTAGTTTGAGGGTGGTAGGAAGTGCTCAAATGAAGTTCAGCATCCAAGGACTTCTGAAGTCTTTTCCAAAATCATTTTGTAAAATGGGGATCACAATCAGAAACAATTGACAGGGGTACCCCATGGATTCTTAAAACTTCATTAATATATAGTCTTGCTAGATGTTCAAGTTGTAAATCATCTCTTATAGCACGAAAATGTGCTGACTTGGTATGATGATCAACAATGAACCATATTTCATCATTCCTTATAGGAGTCTTTAGTATCCCCATGAAAAAGTCCATCATAATATTATCCCATTTCCACTCAGGTATGGGAAGAGGTTACATGACTCCTCCAGGCTGTTTCCTTCCAGCTTTTAATTGTTGACAAACCATACATCTTGACACAAAATAAAAAATCTCCCTCTTCATATTTTCCCAACAATAATGTTTCTTAAAATATCTATACATCTTGGTGATCTCATGGTTCATTGAGAAATATAAGCTATGAGCATCATCCAACGATTCCCTTCTTAGATCATGTATACTGGGAACACAAAGTCTCTTCCCAAATTTCAAAATTTTATCTTTATATATGAAGTCACTCAATATCCTATCATTTATAGCTTTAATATTCTTTTGAAACTCCTCATAATTAGTATTAGAACTTCTTATCCTTTATAGTAAATATGGTTTGGAAACCATTTGAAAAAGTATTGATGTTTCACCTTCCATGGTTATTCCCATATCCATCTTTACTAGATCTATGAAAATAAGATCCCTTTCAACTCTTATATTGTTCAAAACTCCCTGATCCTTTTTTCTCAAAGCATCTGCCACCTTATTTTCCTCCCCTAGGTGGTATTTTATTGTGCAATCATAATCCCTGAGTAGTTAAAGCCATCTCCTTTTCCTCAGGTTGTGTTCTTTTTGTGAGAAAATATACTTTAAACTCTTTGTGATCAGTAAAAATATTAAATTTCACACCATATAGATAGTGTCTCCATATCTTCAGAGACATTATTACAGCTACTAACTCAATATTAGGAGTGAAATAGTTTTTCTCATTAATTTTTATCTATCATGATGCATAGGCAATAAACCTATCATTCTGCATAAGGAAACAACCAAATTTTTTCTTTGGAGAATCACTATAAATAACAATCCCATCGTTCCATGATGATATTGTCAAGATAGGAGTGTTTACTAATCTTATCTTCAGTTATTCAAAACATTGTTTCACACTCTTTTGTACAAACAAATTTGACCCTTTTACCTTTGATCCTGGTTAATGGGTTAGCCAACCAGGCAAAATTCTGGACTAAATGTTGATAAAAACCTGCTAAACCAATAAAACTGCATACAGCAGTTATATGCATCAGTGCAAGCCATTATTGGATAGCCTTGGTCTTTGAAGGATAAAAAGAGATTCCATCCTTACAGAAAATATGACCCAGAAAAGAAATCTCTTGAATTCAGAATTCACACTTGCTAAATTTCCCATATGAATCATTTCTTCTGAGGGTTTTCAGAATGGTGCACAATTGATTTTCATGATCTTTGTAGATTTTTGAGTATACCAAGATATCATCAATAAACACCACTAAAAAGTCATCAAGATATTACTTGAAAAATCTATTCATTAAATCCATAAAGACAGAGGGTGTATTAGTTAATCTGAAAGGCATTACTGTAAACTCATAATTCCCACACCCGATTCAAAATTCTATTTTAGAATGTATTCCTTCTTCACACAAAACTGATGATATCTAGATTGAAAGTAAAGATTTGAAAAATATTGATCTCCATGAAGTTGGTCGAATCAATCATCAATGCGAGGTATGGGATACTTGTTCTTTATTTTTATAGCATTGATATCAATGTAGTAAATGCACAACCTCATAGATCCGTCTTTCTTCTTAACAAAAAGGACAGGGGTTCCCCATAGAGAAAAATTAGGGAAAATAAATCCCTTATTACTCAATTCCTATAGTTGTTACTTTTGTTCCACTAATTCCACAGTGTCCATTCTATAATGGGTCTTCGATATGGCCCTTAAACCAGGAATTAAATCAATGGAAAACTCAATTTCCATTCTGGATGATGTTTAGGTAAATAATCTGGAAACACATCAACATATTCATAATCAATAGGTACGTCCTCTATTCGAACATTCTTTTCCTCAACCATAATTATTTCATTATCTTCCTCCCCAATAATTGAATTTAGTAGATCTACTGGGGGTGGATCTAGATAAGAATCAGGTGGTGACGTTTCTGCTCAAAAGATAAGGTAATCCTTATCATCATCGAAAATTATAACCTCCTTATTCTTATAATAAATTTTCACATCATGGTATTTAATCCAATCCATTCCGAGGATTATATCAAATTAAATCGTGGGTATGATAATGAGATCAAAAGATAAAGACCATTTATATGCCCTAATGGGAACCGATTCACAAAACTTTGTTGCGATAATACATCCCTAAGGATTTTTGTCTGACAACTCCCTTGTTAAGTGAAATTAATAAAATCTAATTATCTTAGAAAACTTAGAAGAAATGAACCAATACGATGAACCTATATCAAATAAATCATTGGCTAAACTTGAGAAAACCATTAAATTACCTGCCACCACGTCTTTCAGAGCTTTAACCTTAGTAGTAGTGATCGCATAAGCGTGGACTTGATTTATTGGCCTTTTCTAAGGTAATTTCATTTTGAGAATATAAAATTCATTTGCATAATGTCCCTTTTATCTACAATTGTAGAATTCAACCTTGATGACCTCTTTCTTTCCCTTGAAATCATGAGATTTGTGGCCTTTTAACCACACTTGTAACAGACTCCCATTCCCATCAGGAAAGTACATGGGTGTTTCTTCCCACATTTACCATAGGATGGATATTCAACCTTTCCCTCATTCCCCTTATTTCCATTTCCAGAGTTTTTAGCAGATCTCGTCTTCTATTTCTTTTCTTTGAATTAATCAGACTTAGAGAATTCCTTTTTTGTCTTAATAGTGCATGAGACAATATCTTCGTATGATGAGAAGGATTGTGCGACTAATGGATGATCGAGAAATGTTTTTAACCCATAAAATAATTGATCAATATTACTCTTTGGTTTATGTATATAATCTACTGCATGCCTTTCTAACCTTGTAATGTTAGCCTCAACTTTGCGACATTCTCATCCTACTTTTTCCTCAGACTCAGAAATTGTCTTTCCATATCCGCTCGATGGTCATGAGGAATGGATTTTCTAAGAAAATATCTTTGAATTTCCTCTATTCCATGTTCAATACTTCTTCATCTTTCTTTGTGTTTTTGATTAGTGACCACCATATATCTGAATCTCTTGTGAGGTGATAAACTGATATGAAAACCTTTTCCCTTTCGCTACACCCCAAAGAATGAAATATTTTCTCTAAGGAATTTATTCATTGCTCAGCTACTAATGTATTTGTACTCCCATTTAATGTTGGTGGTTATTATTTTATGAAGCAGTCTAATATTTATCCTCCACATTGTGGATCAGGATGCTCCGTAAGGGTATGGTTGTTATTCATAACTTGAGTGAGTTGTCCTAGTATAGTGATAAGTTGATCAGCACTAGTTGCATCCCCAACTCCACTATAATTATGTTGAGTTGGAGGGTAATCCCTATATAGATTACGTGCATTAATATGGTTTCCATTCCTCCCAATAGGAACCATTTCTAAACCATGGTATACCGTATATTAGTTTATGAATTGAAATACATAATTCCAATCTTGTAAAACACTTAACATATATGGGATAATTTAGGGATATAATCCATAATCCTAAAAAAATGTTTTCATGGGGGTGGTATATACTCATAAATCCTTCACAATGGTTTGTAAAGAAAATGTGAATTATCCTAAGCATATACCCCAAGAGTGTCGTAACCAAGAGTGCAGCAAGACCCATTGTCATGTACCAGGATACCCCGGGTCAATCCCAAAACTCCTTCTCAGTGTTTTCACTTCAAGGTACATCTAAACCTGAGTTTCCTCTCCTTGCCCGTATCCAGAAAGGGATGTATTTCTTGGAAAATACACAAAATCTCTACATTACCAAAATTCTAGTAAGTTCTTCTATACCAATCCTCAAAGTATATATTAGGGTAATGTTCTCTAATTAGATTTAATCTAAATCTAGTTTCCAAGGTTTGTACTAAACTTCCTCTAATACCAAATATAACACCCCAACCCTTGTTATCCAGATCCATTGAATTATTACATAACATTGTCTTTATACAAGGAATCATGTCCCGAATGACCGATTAGTTTAGTATCCTTGGAAGTAATATATAAATACATAATTTTTACACTATATCATGAGATAAAAAAACAATAAAATTTTGTCCCCATTGAACACACTTATATCCCTTAGCCTATCCCTGCAGGTCAATGATAAAATACTTCTTCACATCCAGGGAGAAATAAAACATAGAAAGGGGTGAGCTCAGATGCTCAGTAAGGATAACAATAAAGCAGAAACATTCATAAATAAGAATAAACATTTAAGGTAATGTATAAGACTAAAACATAAGACTTTTAAACATAATATTATGCATAATATGGAAAATATAAATCAAATAATACCATTTACTTATTCACATGGATATTATACTAGTTGAATAATCACCTTCAATATCAATAGCCAATTTTATAATGATAGAATGCATAATGCCAGACTTAATAACCACATAGTGAAGGCCTTGTGCCAAGACTACAAATAAGATTTTGAAAAGGCCTTATGCCAAGACACTAGTTTGTCTTAGGAGACCTACCAATGCATTTAATAGCTATAGCGGGATCCACCCATCATTTACTAAGTCCAATGCATTCCTCATATGAAATGGTTGAAACATTACATAAACATTTGTATTAAAACTAGCATATGAAATGTTAACACATTAACCATAAACCATGAATCGTATAAAAATAACACATCCACTGCCAAACATATCAGAAAAACATCAATACAATATGGAAAATTTGTATCATAATGAATCAATTTCAAACAAGTGTAAAATCCATCAAAGGATGTTGACATAGATGAAATCAAAACTATTTGAGATAAATATCTCTATCTTTTTTTTGGAATCATTTAAATGTCACATAATTATAAAAGAAAAAATTTATTTTTAAAATATTCTTATAATAACATAATGGAAGCTTTGATGATTTTATAAAGCTGGAAAATAGCCGCACCCACCATATAAGTTAAAAAAAGATATTCTTACATTAATTTTTTGAAAAAGGTTATAAAGTACCTTGCTTGGAAAACGACGAAAAGATTCTATTAAAAACATATACGGTCAAATAAGGGTATAAATTACTTTAACCAATATTCCAATAAATAGTAAAAATGTTTTGAAATACATTTTTAAGAAAACACGGATTTGGATGATAAAGAGGACCTAGTTGATACTTATGTATTAACAACCTCCGATATGTAAAGAGATTGTAGAATTAAACCTTACCTTGTACTTTTACTTGGTCAAGTGTACGTTAACCTTCTATATAATAGTTAAATAATTGTTATAAATTATACAAGAATCATATACATAAATATGATATCTTATATAATCTTACAATATTTCATTGTTAATAATATTTTAGTAGTATCGTCGTTTCAGGTGTTAACATATTCATTTTCCTTTATATTTTTGGTTATGTAAGCCATGTTTGTTATGAATAGGATATATTTGATTAATATCCCAGATGATATTATGTTCTTAATCATTATTTTTCATCCTAAAATGAAAATTATTCTTGAATAATTACGATGGGGAATGAGTCTCATCGTGTTCATGGAGACGGTAATTCATACGTACACACGAGTGACAATATCATTATATTGATGGTGAAATCATAAGTAAATGAATGGTATATCATATATAAAAAATATTTAACATGTTATATTTATTATTTACATCAGTTATACTCATTATTATACCCATATTAATAATGAAGTGTTTGAATAACAAACCACACCACGACGTGGAGACGGTAAGCCGTACGTACACACGTATGGTGACTTTTTCATTCATAGGATGGATGGAATAACGAATATGGATGTAACATATTTACAATAACATCAAAGTATATAGAAGGTAAAATATTTATTATTTTGGTATGAAAAAAATAGAGAAAGAGGAAGTGGAAGAAGAAAAGAACTTGAAAGAGGGTGGTGAAATTATTACCTTTTTCAGGTGTTTCTTTTTGAGTTGATCAAAAGAGCTCCTTATGTTGGATTTATGATCAATGTAAGGACTCTAAGTTGAAGTGAGGTAAGTTGGGAAGATATTTGGGTAGGGTCTAGCTGATCCAAATGGCTTTGGAGGTGTTAAAATAAGATAAGGGTATGTACACTTTTATAAGAGAGGTGAGGAACACTTTCGGAAAAGCTTGAAATATTATTTTATAATAAACACATTTTCGGTTTCTAATGGACTAAAAATAATTTATTTCGAGGATAAGGTGGGGATGGGTTGAAAACCTCTCAACCAATAAGTTTTAGACAGGTTTAGGTCACCATATTAACCTTATCTTTTTTATTTAACTCTTAGTTAAATAGTTTGATATTTAACAGGTCTCTTTGTATTTTTATATTATATGTTCAATAAAATTACTATAAAATAACAAAAGAACCCCAAGTGGTTAATTATTAGTATATATAACCTTATATAAGTCCATTTTCTGAACCTTTGATCTTTAGGAATATTATATCAACCAATAATGTAGTATTTGTTTTAGAAACTCATTTATGTCAATTTTGACACTATTTAGTATTTGGTTTTTGTGAAAATAATAACAACATGACTACTTCGAAAAAAAATTTAATCAGCCCTAAAATGTCATATTAACCTATAAAATTAGTCTAATTCATCAAAAGTCTCAAATTACATTTATTTGGATATTAATAATATCAATTATTTTAATCACCCATTAATAAGGTAATTACTGCATCATCATTGTGTCATAAATAAATTAAATTATTTAACATCTAAAAAGTATAAATAAAATACCATTATTTATATTTTTTTAGATTTATAATGAATATTTATATTTGAAATTATCATATGTATTACCCTATATTTTAAATGGATTAGTTATTAAACTTTGAATTTAACACTTTTAACTCTTCTTTGAATAAAATATTAATAAATGTCCTAATATAATCCAAGTGGACCAAAGAGGATTATATTTTATTCCTAAGGTTATTTTTGGTCGAATTAAACTTATTCAGTTGAATTAAGACATGTGTTAGGGTAATTATTATATCATTTTTACCTATAATTACCCTATTTACTTTTAATCGTGGTAAATAAAAGGCAAAAGTTAGTATTCGCCAAAAATTAATTTCATCTTATTGAAACAAATATTACTTATTTATGTCAACCATGTCTCTTGATTTTTGAAATTCAACTCACAGAAGTGGTGAACTTAAGTTTTATGCAAATTTGCAAATGCTCCTAGAAGGTGGGTAAAAGACGATAAAAAGGCCAATACAATTTTTTATATCTAAATTTATTATAAAATGATTCCAATGAATTAAATTGAATATATATAGGTATTTTGTATATATTTTTATCAAAAATAACATAAATCAAAATAAATAATTGATTATATAAAAAGTTGGTTTTAAACAATAACATAGTGTTTTTCACTATTCATCAAAAATGGAATGTTTTCTAAAAAATACAAAAAAATTCACCCTAAGCTAATTTCAATATTCCAAATTTAAAAATGAAGCCCATTTTGAAAAAAATAATTATAAAATCTCAAAAAGTGGTTATTGCTATTCATAACGGCTAGTTTGATTGGTCGTGGTGTGTTAAAACTCTATGTTGCATACAACGTAAGATACTACAATATTTAAAAGGAAACATACTATGGAAGCTTGAGGTGTTAAATTTTGGCTATTGGACCACTGTCAACAGTCTTGGGTACCTAAATAATGTTTTGAATGTTGGAATAAAAAGTTATACACATGATTGTGTGTGATTGTTTTCACTAATAACAATGTCCAATTTTTTAGTTTTTTTTTGTAAAAAAACTGATATTATGTTTTCCCATATGAATTTCTGGTAGAATTATACCTAGATAACCTACGGTATTTTATTTTCAAGGTAGGTCTTTTGGATTATGGTGCACAATGTTCTCTAATTACAGCTATTTGGTTCCTTCATGAAAGGGATGAATTATGACTCTTGGTGGGTTAGGGTTAGAATTTTATTCTAAATGGATGATATGAGGATGAGAACATGTTTCCTTGAGAATATAGAATCAGTTAATTAATTTTTCAATAGAAAAAAATATAGTGTTTTACCACATAGATTATTGGTGAAAAATATTAATAAAACAGGGTTGTTATGAGGGTAACCGTTATGAGGCTTGAGAAAAGTCAAGGGAATTCACTATGGTTGGTATTAAGGATTGGTGAGAGTGTAGGAATAGTTGGATTAATGGACCTATAGATTTTGGATTCATTTTTATATGGCATGTTGGGAGAATGGGTAAATGCTCATAGTTTTATAACATTGACAGTTTGGCGCATGATCATGTAGTATCCATACAATTATTGATGTTTATTGGGTTGTTGGATTAGATGACATTTAGTGGGACTTGATTAGTGAGTTAAAAATATAAGCATTAGATAGGAATGATGCAACTCATGGGAGTGTGAGTTAGAGTGTGAGATTGGGTTGTATCAGATCATAGTGTAATTAGTTTAATGTGAGATTGAGTAGTATCAAAGGTAAGGACCTATGAGATGTATAATGGAGGAAATATCTATGAAATGATGTGGGGAGTGAGAGTTGGTAAGGCTTTTAGGGGTAGGTCATAATGTGAGAGGAATTAGAACATTGGTTATGTGCAATTCCCATTGAGTCATGAATTAGTGAATGAGACATGTGTGGGTTTGTTAAGAATTGACCAGGTTGTGGAATGATCCCGATTAGTAATACAATGGTGATATGAGAGTAGAAATGGTGGACTAGTGTTTAATCCTTATCAATGGTTAATTAGATGGTCTAGAGTGACATTATGACCCATTGGGATTAGTGCAAAAGGTGTAGTGCAAGTGAATCTATATGGTGGAGAGTAAACCATTGGATATTGGTGGATATGATCCATGTAGTAAGTGAACTATTAAAAAATCCAGGATTCCCTTCCTGCTAGGCGAAGAATGTCAGATGATCAATGTTTCATATTGGTGTTCATGTGTGAGTGAGTTGACAACAACTGGTCATTTCATTCAGTAATAGACAGATCATGGGATATAGAGATCATAGTTTTGGTTGGATAGGGTTATAATAACAATACTCATATGGTGGGGAACCTCATATCAGTCACATGTGATTTACCCACATGTTAGAAGGGTCATGGTTCTAAATAGATCAGTTAAAGATATGGTCGATATGGCACTGAGATTTTAGTGTGTGGGAAGATATATTATTATGTAGTTATATATGAAATAAATAAATCAATATTAGGTGGTTCCTATAGGTGGATTTGGTGTGTTGGAATCATGCTCAGGTTGGGGTTAAAGTGATCTGAGAGTGACTTATATCAGTGGTGCACTGATTCTCAAGGTAAGAACACCATGGACGGTATGTGGGGTTAGTGATCAAAGAAAGGAATTAAAATGATAATTTGGTTCATAATTCATTATGAACATTTTAAATATATTAGGATTCCTTTATGAGTTATGTAATCATGATTAGGTAAGGTGGCACAATGATGTGTATCTAGTTGAGGCTGATATTTTTTGGTAATGTCCACTATAGGTTGATTGGATGGTGTTTTAATATATAATTGGATACAATAAGGTGCAAACTACATCAAACATGTTTTTGGACCACTATGTATCACTATAATTCTCAATATGATTCTGTAAATGAAACCATGGTGTCTTGAGATGGATGGGTGTACTGAGTGAAATATTGGGGGAGGAATTTGGGATGAGTGAGTGGATTAACTTCAGGTGATAAGTTTTCCAGGGTGCTTG
The DNA here is from genome assembly GCA_963277665.1 of Viscum album. Lineage (NCBI taxonomy): Eukaryota > Viridiplantae > Streptophyta > Magnoliopsida > Santalales > Viscaceae > Viscum > Viscum album. The sequence continues at coordinate 276,796,159 of OY728142.1, read as the reverse complement.
GTATTGTACAATGAACATAAATTTTACATTCAGAAAAGTAATGCAAATATTTCTCAGTGAATTCATGTTTGTGGTAGGTTGGGAGTGCTGGTTATAGGATTATCAAGAGTTCTTGTGGGTGAGAAGTCTTATGTTGAGGATTTTTTAATGCACTATATATTTTCATATCATTAATTTCTGTAGGTAGTTTTAATATTGATCTAGAGATGGTTTTATTCCTTTAATTAGTAATTATACCAATAATATGTGAATTAGAACATAATTATAAGTCGTTTTTGGATGAATATTGAGGACCAAGAGGTGTAACAAGTGATTTTTTGGGTGTTGGACCAAGGCTTGAAGGCCTTTCTAAAAATCATCTGATGTAGTAGCTCGTGTCACAAACCTTATGGGGTCATACCCCCTTTATTCTAGGTCAATAGGTTCACATGGTGAGTTATATTCAGGTGACTCAACCCCCACTGATCCACCACGTATACCCCCTTAAAGAGGGTACATTTATTGGTGATAAATAAATATCCTTGTTATGATATTCCCTCAGTTGTCATCCATTTTTTTCATTTGTTATTCATTAATTTAGGAGATTTTAGACAAGATTTCAATGTTTATTCTCTAGATCATGATGGAATTGGGAAATGATTATGGGGTTTTCGAGTAAAATTTATAGAGTGGATCCCACAATGTTGAACACACATCATTGGGTGTTGTTTTGGTGAAGTCGTGGTGCCCGGTTATTTTTTAGGTGATCATTCCTATTTAATTAATTTCAATAATTAATTATAAATATATATCATTAATTATTTGTTCTATATAGCATGGTATATGTGATATAATGTGTGAACAAGTTTTTAAGAGGCTCAACGACCCTTATAATTTAAATAACTCTGTGTTTGAGGTTGGTAGTCCCTATAATAAAATATCATATTTCAGTTTATGCATGATTGTGTGACTATATCCACGATTCATTAGACCAGGTAAAAATAATAGGAAAATATACCACCCTAGAGAATATCGAGGGTTTCATTGAGCCTCCTTGAGTTTAGAATTGTGCGCATGGGAACTTTGAATAGTTGGGATTTCCTAACGAATATGTCTCCAAGTGAGAATGATGTTATTTGAGTTGATGAGAGACCTTGGATAGTGCTCAAGATACAACATGATATTTAGTTAGACATAGATGGGATTTCCTAGGGATAAATGAAAAGGCATGAGAAGCATAGGAAAAGTGGTATAGGTGAGATTACCATACAAATCACACTGGGTGAGTAATACTGTCTCATGGGTGGATTGATCTTTGGTGAGAATTATGAGCGGAGTGAGTTATATATCACTAGAAAGGGTATATTATAGAGGTTTATCCCCTAATTGGTTAGTTTAGTGCTATTTTGATGAGTTATATGATCAAGGTTTTGGTCATGGGAACTGTTTGGGAGTTGGTATTGGGTTTCTAAGGGTCTTAGTGATGGATAAAATGGGATAATATCTGGATAATGGGACTAGGTGTGATGAGGTGTTTTGAGAATGTAAACCGACCTATTGGGGTGTGGGTTGAGAGATACTAGATTTAGTGACACTAAGGGATGATTAGTATGATTTGGTATCAATGATAAGTGACCATGGTGGGTCCAAAAGACTTTTTGGATTCCTTAATGGGAGAGATAATGTGTGCTTGAGACGAAGGGCTATGTCTAAGTGAATAACATCTTGTGGTGAGATATTTATTTGTGTTATGGCCTATGGATCCTGTGTGTTTGTGCATGTGTGTAACTCCCTATACATGGGATATGAGAAAAATTACAATTTGGGGGTGTGAATCATGTTCTGTGGACCCACCATGAGTTATATGGAACTGGTAGGATCATTATGGGAGATTTGGGATCCACATGTGAATTTATTGGATCTTTAATTGAGTAATAGGTCTTGGTTCATGATTATGGATCATTCATTGAGTCAAAAGTCTTTTTTCTGGATAGTGTATAGTTCTAAATGAGAATAGTAGTATAGTTGTGATGTGGTGCATGACGCAGATGAGGGACTCTACCATGAGTGATATGGTAGTGGGTTGGGACTTGGATGTATGACATACGATTTCAACATTACACCACTTGAAATCACTCCTATACCGACACTCTATCCCAATGGATTATATTAACCATTGGGATAGAGAACCTATACCAAAGGTTTTTTGAAAACCGTTGGTATAGGAATTTTAGAGTGTATTTCCCCAACGGTTTTAAAACCCATTGGTATATTCCAGGGTAGAGCCACTTTTACCAAAATTTACAAATAACTGTTGGTATAGGTGAGAATATTACCTTTATATCAATGTTTTATTGGAACTATTGGGAAATAACTCCACAAATGTAGCTCCCAATCTCGATCCCGATCCGCCCGCATTGTGCCCTAAACAAGACCTCCCAATGTTCCATCATGCCAACCCTTCTTCCCAACTATTGATTTTTTGTTTTTCCACATCAAATATGTATGTTGTAACTGAGTTTTATGTTATACCTCTATTTATTCCATTTTTCTTTTTATTTTTTGAGGATAAGGTTGTTTTTTGTTTTTATTATCCCTAAATGACAACTCCTATATTCTTTGTGAACCCTTCTTCCCAACTTTCAATCCATCCTTGATTCAATTTAGTGTTTTTGATTACACTTAAAATTAATGATAACAAGGTTTATCATAATTCCCCTAACATAACATATGTTTTCTCCAATAGAATATTTATTCAAATGATGATTCCTCCAGTCCAGAAATTTGTATCTATGGAATGTTACTTCCTTGCATAGAGTTCCATTGAGCATCATTCCATATTAGTATAACATATTTACCTTTGGATTGTCCTCTATGGTATAGTGTTATTCATGATATGTTCCTTTTTTTCTACTATAGAGGTACATTACTTGTCTTGTACATTTGAATGACTACGAAAAAATCGATTTGGATCCTAACACATCATTCAAGGAGTTCTCAATACATATATAAGACCTCATCAAAAATTTGTAGCGAGGGAATATGATTCCACTTGTCAAAGTCCTATGGTAGGATGTTTGGGTTAAAGAGGGGACTTGGGGAATGATTTAGATGTTTGGACAGTGTGACTTGAGTTGTCCAACAAATAAATCTAAAGACACTACTTGGGGATGATAATCCATTAAAGAGGTATAATTCTAACATCCTTGACACTAAAGGTATTTTTTAGGATATTATGTGTCATCTCTTTTATTATCCCTTGGAGGTATATATTATAGATAAAGGGGATATTGCAATTAATTCCTAGAGGATAGTGGCTGAGTGGGGTGATAGTTGTAGAAATAAGGCCAATTAATATCTAGTGGGGTGCACTACAAATCTAATGTTGCTAGTAGTGGGACTTGAAATTCTGTATATCTCAAGGATTATCCAGTGTACATGTAAGAATGATAACATTCGTCCTTGTCTCACCGGCCTCCTCGTGGTGCCTAGACGATTTTTTCATTAATAATTATTTCATCATTTTTATTTAATTTGATTATTTTAATAACCATTATAGTAATATGACCCCATTATAACCAGAACATCCCAAAGAGATATTCTTTTATAATCTAGGCTTCCTCATCCTCTAATATTATGTTTTAGAAGACTATATTGATTATTTGGAACATTTAACATTTGATATAGCTATTACAATAATAATTATTCTTGTTCCTCTAAACATGATCATAGATTGAAGACATGTTGAAAAAATGTATAAATATACACCATATCTAATGAATGATTCATGATTGATTAATATATCATTGTTGGATCATGATAATTGGTGACATATCCATGAAATATCCAATACCTTCCATTGAAAACAAATTTATTATAGTAATTTGACGTGGATTACATATCTGGGAATGATATCCTCCTTGAACCCGAATTCTAGAGACTCTATTGTGATATATTGGGATTTTTTCTAGTGAAAATTGTTTTTTGGGAATGATATTACTGTAAACCTTTGGTGGATCATGTAAATTTTATCTAACATGATGAATCTATGAATCCCATAAAATATTAGTCCATTTTATAATATTTCTTGACATGATGGTCTTGAGTATATGTGCCTAGTATAGAAAGCCATACATGAAATAGTTTATTTGGCATGTATGGTTATCCTATGAGTCATTTTCTTAATATTTATTTTTTGTTCATTACTATGTCACACCATAGAGATGGTTATTTCATAGATGGAGGAATATTCAATAAATCATTTTTTCATTAATATGTTGTTCCTTGTTTATTATTTCATAAATTGGATAGTACTTATTAGGATATATTTCTCATTTATTTGTTAAACCTTACATGTATATTTTTACATAGCTAGTGGTACCATAATTTCAGTTTTAATGTTGATTGGTAACCTTATATGACTTAGTATTCCCATTAAAAGGGGAACTTTATTGACATGACTCAAAAATAACGGCTTTGGATATAGGAAGGATAGTTCTAGATCATGGAATGTGATTATCCCATGGGTGGTGAATGTCATATTCCATTGAAGATTTTCTATATTATAGAATGATATGCCAATGGGGAACGTCCTTACTTATGTGTAGAAATCCATTTATTTACATGTTCTAAGCATTTATGCTTTCAAAGGATAGAAAGTAGCCATGGGTTATGGGTGTGGTATTCCCTTTAAGGATGACATGGTGATGTTTCTTAATGGTGGAACTTATATTGTTCTTAAAGGCAAATAGAGTCGCACATCAAGATCTATGTCATGTGATTACAAACCAATAGTTGTACCACCAAAGCTTATTTCAATATAGTTAGTGCAAAATCTCTTCAAGGGGGGATATGAATTGTGGGGGAGGTGGGGGATAAAAGGGGTAAGGGGGGATACAGGGGGGTTGTGCAGTGGGTGAAGGATTGGCTATATGGGGGCTGTGCAGCGGGAGGTGGGTGGGTGTGGGGGGGGGGGGGCTGTGTCATGGGAGGGGGGGGGATCTAGGGGTGGCTGTGTAGGGTTGGGGGTTGTAGGGGATGAGGGGGGATGTGTTGTGTAGGGGTGGGGTATATAGTGGGGTGGTGGAGGGAGGGGGGCTATAGGGGGGTTGTGCAGTGGGTGGGGGGGGCTCACACACCACTAGTCACGACCTTCTATTCCAAACTCATTCTATGTACCCTTGGTTCACCCCATTTCTTAGCCACATAATCTACAAAGGTCTCTACCCACAAAGAGTTGTCAACACCACCTCAGTGGGTTATATCTTATGTTCACATGAACTGGATGACTATATCGGCTAACCACAGTGAGAGGCATAAAAAAACCAATGCTAATCCTTTGGAAAACGTCTGTCACCACATGTGAACTATTTTTCCAAACAAAAAATGGTCAAAACCATCTAAATCATTCTGAAAAACCATGTCACCTCACTTCTAGTGATTAATATCACCCATAGTCACATAGGAATTTCACAACACATACCCATAGAACCATCTTAGTGATCACATCATGAAACAATTTCCAAACTCGACATCGTCATGCCAAACTAACAATAGAGTCATAAATCGCACCTACCATTCCATAATTTTCTCCACCATACCATTTTACACATGAGACTACCTTCTAGTGTTTTCCTAATAACCATAAAAATATTAAGAAGATCATAAATGGTCTCACCAAAATCATACCTCTAACACCAATTTACCCCACTTCACATAACACACATATAAATTTAGTAGAAATAAATACAACACCTTCCTTATAATTATATATACCTACTCATAGAATACTTAACTCTAATTCAATTTCAAATAGGAAGAATCGAAAAGGCATGTTAAAATATAAAAATAAGGCATAATATTCACAAATACTAAAATACCTCAAGTAAGTGAGATAAATAATATAATAATGTATGTATAAAATTACCCTTTCTCTAAGATACTTCCTAATTATAAAGATTCCAAGACCAATAAGTAAAAGAGTGACACCCCGCATGCAGGACTCATAATGAAGGATAAAAAGGAGTAGCTCAGTCGAATGTCCAACCATAATACCCCATTTTAATATCAAAATAAACCAACTTTTTCTTTCACATAGAACTATTCACAATGTGAACATTATATTCATTCCATGGGTCATTAGGGCCCCAACCTCTTTATAACTATTTCATTTCATGGCACACAGTTTCACACTGTGAATGAATATATACCACCATGAATCTCCCAAACCTATTCCTTGTACACACCCATCCCTCAAAGCTTTTAAATCCAAAAAAATAAATATGCCTTCCCATATCCTATACATATAATAGATCATCCCTTTGATATTTTGGTTATACATAGACAAAAAACCTAATCCATCTCAAGTGCTGCATCTTTATTGTCCCAAAATTTGATATGAAATTAAATTTAGATATATCATTTCCACATTCCAAGAATACCCCAACTACTCAATATAATTAATGGATCCCTTTTGTGGTAACACTCTCATAGTAATTACCTACCTCATCACTTCCTGACCTAAGGGCTCAATATCCTAGTGGTTCTACACCAACCATCATCCCATAAAACCTATATTAGATCCATCATACACAATTATTTTTTATACCCCATCATATTATCATTTCATAATCACACCATAGATGATGCCCATAAAATACCACATCAAAATCAATGATCATACAAGTCACAAATCACTCTTGATTCCCAAATAATAACCACATTTTATTAATTAACTTATAAAACATACCCATAATGCACCAATTTCCATAATAAAAAATATAAACAATAGTCACATGATCAAAATGTCAATGTAACTATCATAGGTTCTATGAAAGGTTAGTGGCCTCTGACTAATATGATATGTCTTCACTAAAAATTTGAAATGGGTTAGTTGGAAGAGTGGTTTTCATGTGAATATTGAAATGGGGAAAATATGTTGTGGTGCATGCCATGGATGATGAGTCTACTATTTTTATGTGCTATTGCGGGTTTTATTGTGCTATTTTATGTTCTGTTTCCAGGTGTGTTTGTAGGTGTATGCAATGGAGGGGATGGGTGGATGCTATGATATTTTCTAGAAATACACTATACCAACAGTTTAAAACCATTGGTAAAGTATATTTGGATAATAGTATTACAAACGATTTGAATAAACCCTTGTTAATACACTATACCAATGGTTTTGAATCATTGGTAAAGCGTCTTTACATATTAGTATTACCAACAATTTTAATAAACCATCTGTAATAATATATGCCAACAGTTTCTAAACTGTTGGTAAAATATATATACCAATATTTTATAAACCTTTGGTATAAATATATTCAAACGTTTGATGTAAAACGGTCGGCATACTGAAACATAAACATCTAAATACTAACAATTTTTTAATAACTATTGGTATAGGCCTTTTCCAATGACTTTTTAACCCACGATTTGCAAAACTGTTTGTATATAGTATACCAATAGTTTTTCTATTTATACAAATGATTTGAAATCGTGGGTAAAGGCAGTATTTTTAGCAGTGTTATACAGGGGGTTGACGACATAGATAAAGCCTACCTTGAGTATTTAAGAATGTATTGGATATCAGATATGAAGACGTATATCAAAGATAAGATTCATACATGGAACCAAATCAGTCATGGTTTTGTTTCCCATGTGATGGATAAAATTGACAACTATAGGGGGATGGGGTGTGATTTTAAATTAAGAGAAACATACAATCATCTTTCCTCCTTAATAAATATAACTATCATATATATTAATTTATGATATAACCACAATATATCAATGTCAAAATTCCACACAATTAGGAAGTAAAAGAATCAATAATTTAATTACATCCAATAAAATATTTTACACCAATGAATTTGAACTATCAGTATATTATCAATAATTGATAAAGGTAACAACACAATAGAAATTCAAATATATATAAAGAACAATATTTAAAAAATCAAAAATCATTTTTTATCAAACCAAATACCCATTTAAATGTTATTTCGAAATCACACATTTAATCCAATGTGTAAGGTTGGTCTTTAGTTTGTATCTATTGAATCTTTGTATTACAATCCATAGAATCTCTAAATTTAAATGTTTTATAAAATGATTTATCTTTCTATCCTAAAAATACCTCGATAAAAAATGTTTTGTAATAGTAATGAATCAATGGATATACTAAGATTTTTTTAATAAAATCCCACAAGAGGAATCTCAGTAGAAAAACCTTTGAAAAAAAACTATTACAATGATCAGATGTTCTATTATAACACCATAAGATTTTATGATATATATATTTCTCTTAAAATAAATATAATTTCTTCAATATCATTCGTAACACACAATACCAAGTATAAATGAATATTAATACATCATATAATTATAACCTAGATATTAAATTGGTAGAGTTAATACAAATAACCACATTTTTGAGAATTATTTATAAATTTTTTGCATAAATAAAATATATTAATAAATAAGTGATCAATTTTTAGTAAATTATTTATATTCCTTAAAATAAATTTCTCCCAAAAATTATTTTCAAGGATTTTTTGAACAAATAAAAAAATTATTTTCCCCACTTTTATTTTTTTTTTGAAAAAAAATTAACTTTATTTGTGAAATAATTATGTCTATATTTTCATTGAGTGAAATTTTGATGATTTTATGAAAATATTTATTTTTTGATGATTAGTGAAAATACTAATTTTTATTGAAAAATACATTCTCGTTGTATGATTTGAAAAAGTAAAATTTGGTTTTAAGATAGTTTTAAAATTATAATTATATTTTGGTAATTGGAATCAATTTTATGTTGAATTTTTATATATAAAAATTTTATATAGGGAATTTTTTTTTGAAAACTGATTTTTAGTAAATTTGTGGGTTGAATTTTAAATTAAATTCTACCACTTATAAGAAATGAATTTTATAAAATTGTTTCAAAAACATGTATTCAGAAAAAATTAATATTATTTACAAAATTAAACTTAATTTTTTTCATAACAAATAGTTAACATCATAAATTTTTCTACCACAATTAAGGTTAACCGAGAATATCAAGTGTGAAACCAAGATATAAGAGTATGATTTCCAATTAATCTTGTATAAATCCAATATTTTGCCAATATTTAGACCTTATACTATAAAAAAATTGAATATATATCCATTTTAATCGATCATATTGATAATTACTTTATTATATTTTATTATTTTTTGAAATTCCAAATGTGCCCTCTCCACCACATATGAATGGACACCCCTAATTTTTCTAGTTTACAAAACAATTATTAATCTATATTGACCCAAAATAACCCAATGATCTTCTAAAATTACCTTTACACTATTTAGATTTTATTTTTTATTAAAATACCTTTCCAAGGGTCAGTAATATAGGATATGAATGATTGTATCTGAAGAAGAGGTAATTGTCTTACACAACCTCTTTAAATTTAATAATTTTTTTACCTCCTATAAATAAATGGTATTAATATATAAAATAATATCTTAATAATACTACAAATAATTAAATTTAACTATGATTATGTGATGGACATTATTCACCATATTTTTTGTTCAAATGGGAAGTAAAAGTATCACTTGTGTGTACATGCGGACTACCACATCCAAGTAGCAATACAATTCATCTTCTATCACCATAATTAAATGATGGTAATTATTATGGTTTGAAGTATATTTATTTTATTTTAATGAAATAAATATTCTTCGGGAATAATAATGTCATATCTAGCGACTTACCTTCTAACCTTTTGTAAAATGATAACGTCACTCGTGCATACTTGTGGACTACCACCTCCACAAAGAGAGGTTGTTCATTTCTCAATTCCACATTAAATGGGTGTTAATAATGATATATAAAAAGAATATATATGATATATATGATATTATAATAATTAGTTAAATTTTAATTATTATTTATCTTTTATTTGTTCCATTTATCAAAAAGTAAAATAGTGTGCATGCATACATACAACATACCGTCTCCATGAATGGTGTAATTAATTTTTCTATCTCTACCTTTTATGGATGAATATATATGATATTTTTATCATGATTCAAAATTTAGAGATTATTTAACCATGATAAATGTACACAGACTAAAACTAATGAATTCAAATTCTCATAAAAAAAGAAGTTAACACCCGAAAATGATGATTTTAATAATGAATTATTAATAAATGGTTATTTAAATGATATAAGGGTATGATATATGATATTATAAGTATGAATATGATTTTTTATATAATTATAATAAATTAAAATATATTATATATGAGGATAGATGACTTTCAATGAAAGCTGAACTTGAGGTATGGGATTTATGTTACAATCTCATTATTTATCAGGACTATTTATTATTAGTATTCCAATGAGGAAATTTTATGAGCTATATCCAAAGAATACCATAAATTATCTTCTAATAGGATTATTTCTAGAGATTACATTTTTTAATTTCATTTTAATATCTTTAAGTACTCACAATATCGAAAGAATATTTTTAAGAAAAATAATCATTATTTCTCTCTTTGGCCGAAAATCCTTTTTCTTCTATATCTAGGTTTCCTAAAAAATATCAATAATATTTTATATATTATCTCATGGTTATTTAAATTCATTTTTACTCATTATCTAATTTTAAAAAAATGTTTAAAATTAAGCTTCTTATCATTTTCAGAATGAGGTTATTTTATCTTTTTATCAAAAATGTGAATGGAATATTAGTTATAATATACACATCATGAAGTGAATTTTATTCCATTATGATTGATCAATGATTTGAATATTTCATTACAATCTTCAAATTATTTTTTTCAAATAATATATTTTCATTAACATTTGGATAATTTTTAGATTTTAAATAATTTATTTCAACATGAAATGTATTTTCCTCATAAAATGGTTTAATTAACTTTTTAAGGAATTTATTATATTCAATAAAATGTATTTATGTTAATTATGATTTAGAAAGGGTAATGTCAAGTGATAAAATCCAATTTAAGTATTTTTATAGATTATTATTATGATTTAAGGATGAGTTTATGAATCCCATTTCTTTTCCATGGGTTAACTATGTTATAATTGATCCTTTATGAAACCCATTTCTTTTCCAGACTTATGCTATGATGTTATGATGAAATTATTATGAAGACAATTTTATTTACATGGGTTATGGAATGATGAATATTTTATGATATTGTGGAACACATATGTATGATTTTCATTATGTGATAGGTGGGCCCATAAATTTATGGCCCTCTAATGCATTGGGTAAAGATGAAAATCTAATGATATAACAAGGAATGGAATGGAGAGTGAACCCCATTCCACAAGGGTCATTGTCTAATATGATAGTCATTGGAGTGAACCATAACTATGTATAATAAAAAATGTGGAGTGAACCCTATCTACTATTATAGTCTTGGAATTGACCCTTGAAAAGGGAAATGATTTTACATGCTTTTTTGTATGCCACAAACATATGTATTATGCTAATGTTTGGCATTAATGGGAAATGTTTTTTGATTAATTTATGATTCATGTATTTTTAATGGCAAAGAATTATGTCTCGGATCAATATTATGATATATTATATATTTTTCATGGTTTTCATATTTTATTCTCATTTTTTCATTCACTTATAATCATATTCTGATTAAGTGATCAATGATATCCCCCTTTTTTAACATTACTAATAATTTAAGCTCACCCTTTATTATATTTACTCTCACTAGATTTTGAATAATGTTTTTAGTATGATATTTATAAGAAGGGTAAAAATTAAAAAGAACATAGTGATAGATATTTTAGATCTATTATGAACTAGTTGTTTATTTATCAATGTTTAAAAAGGCACTAGAACTATATGATTTCATAGAATATCGTAATGTCATATAGGGAATATTCATATAATAAGATGAAATATTTATGTATTAAAAGTATGGGTAACTATAACTTGCAGTAATAAGAAATTTTAGAACATAAAAATTATCATATAATTTTAGAATCCAAAATTTCTTTTGTTCTTTTGATGCTTGTAGATGGAACTCTCTTTATAAATAGTGTTATAACAAACTCCAACAATCAAATTTTCTTAATCTTTAGAGATAGTTGTAGAAACATAAAAATCAACTTAATAATCTACCAATGAGCTTAACATATTGATTTATATATTGGTGAACATATCTATAAGAACTATATGATTGTTAATTTTATGGAATTTTTTGAAAACAAATATTCAGATCATGAGATTTTAATAATCCCTCTTAAGTCATCTGAAATTTCAGTTACCAAAAATTCATTATTCCACCCAAAAATTAATAAAATAATTATAATGTCAAATAATATTCATATTAAGTGTATTGAATTTTTAAAAATAAAATATGAAAGGGAGATATTGACTTAATGATTTCATGTTTTTTTTAATGTAAAAATAAGAAAAATTGAAAAGTTTAACTAGATTTTGAAGAATACTAATTTTTGATTTTATTATAGAATGTTTAATCATTTCTCATTATTCTTAAAAGAATGGATATTAGGGAATACAAGGAATGAAAAAATTATCCTCCTTTATAAAAATATCCCACCCTTTTCTATGAAGATTCTACCCATTAGAAATATCCCCCTAAATTGTTTTTACTTAAAATTCTCTCCCATCGTGATTTTCAAAATTATGTAGGGAATAAGAGTTTTTTAAAAGTGAAAATAAATTAAAACCCATTAAATTTTCACTAAAATCATAATAAAACACTGAATCAAACAAGTAGAAAATTGATTTAATGAAATTAAAACTCCCCAAAGTGATCTTATAATTCACATGTGGTCTTCCATTTTCAAATATAATTGTAGGAAAATGGTATACATTAAATTTCTTCTCAACTATAGAATTTTTTTTCTTAAAAATGGGATAAATAAAAATCTCTTCTTCTTTCCAAAATTATTTCATCAATTTTCAAGATTTATTCTATTATAAGAAAAAAATGTGAAAGAAAAATGGATAAAATAAAAATAAAAAATAAATTAATTAAAAATACTCCTTTTATTGATGAGTTTTTATATATTAGAAGATATTATAAATAATAAGTTTATTAGATACCACTTTATTTCGATCATTTCCAACTTAGGATTAATATATTATAATTTTTCATATTTTAAGGATGTTTTAATTTTATTTTCATGAATATTTTCTATTCCAATAATGCGAAAAACGTCATCTCATTTCATATATTGAGAAAAACCAAAATACACATACCATTTGTTTAACCTATTGGCATTAAGCCTCTTATATAGAAAATAGTAAAACTATGTTCTTGGTACCAAAACATTCTTTGGTCCATTCATATGATTAAATAAAATTTTAAGGAACCACATCATCCCAACACAATTTTGTTGAATAGTTTATAGTTATAAAAAATGAATGATCTATGAAAACCAAAACATTGAACTTGGTCAAAAGAAAGAAAATTATTCCAATAGCCTATCCTTTTACATTTGGTGAAAAAGGGTACACTTTTTAGTGTAGAATAATTTGAATTAAAATAGGGTTTATCATATGTAAATCCCATTCCATGGGAAGCACAAGAGGTTCATATTTATTTATAAATTTTATCATTTTTTTACCAAAATTAAAATTAGATAGATATTTCACAAAACTACAAATTTTGTATATAATCTTAATAATTAAATGATTATCTACATTTTGATCATTATTTTTTGAACTCAAACTTTATTTTGAATTTAATTATTTGGTATAATTAGAAACATAGAGAGTTAATTTGGAAATTATTTTATTATATTTTAAGTGTGTTTCTCTAGTAAATTCATAGTTAATTTTTAAACATTAATTTTTCATTTTTCCATAAGATTTAAAAACGTATAAATTTTGGAAAAAATTATTTAATTTTCTTAGTCATCCAATGAATTTAATTTTTTATTATATGATGATTTTTACCATATTTTGAGGGACTATCCTTTTCATATTTTTATGATGCTAGATAATAATTCTTAGATTTATAAGAAAATTAAGAGTTTACCATTATATTTTTAAGGAATTTAGAGTTACATTAGCCATATATATTTTTTCATCAGTAAGAATATTTGTATAAAATCTATGATTTATTTACATTCATTTTCACTTTATTCGGAGGAACTATTAGAAGATATATCACCTTCACTAACTCTCTAGGTGTAAAAATATTTTAAACTTGATTCTATTTATATTTTGAGTAACTCATTGAATTTATATTGTTCCTGTTCATTTTAGGAAAGTTTATACAAATATAAAATGTCATATTATATTAAAAAAAATATAACATGTAATGTCTTTTTCTCATCATTTCTATATTTTCCATATTTTTGAAGAAAATATCTGAAGTTATTTTTTTAAAAAATATTATATATTATCCTACTAATTTTTGAAACAACATTCTCACTTTTATATGAATGGATTTAATTAGAATTTTTAATTCTATTCTTAGTAATATAATATTTAGAAACATTATTGAAATAAATAAAAGCAAAAAAAAGTAATATTACGACAAGTAGCTGAAAACACCACTCCGTTATTCATTTTATATTTCTCAAAATAGCTTTTAATTTTTCATTTATATTACATTAGATTAATAATTTCATTATATAGAATTATATTAGTAAAATGTAAAATATAATTGATCATTATCCTCTTTGATTTTCATTCATTAAGAATAATATCATTAATTTTTATAATAATATGATCTTCTAAAAGTTATTTTTCACCCAATTATTATATAAAATATATGATAGTCCTAAAATTTTGATATATGTGTGTTATAATTTCACCATGTAGAAAATAAAGATCCAAATAGTTATCTCTTAATAACACAATGAGAGTCTCAGAATATTTTTAGGTTTACAAATGTGTAATCCCTAGCTTCCTCCAAATATCATTTTCTATTTCAAAAGATTATATCAGTTTGTAACTATTTCTTTTCATAGAACATAACAAAGTATGAGGAACTTATTTTTTCAGATTATATTCTATCTTTTATTCATGAAAAAAAGGAACAAATTATTTCTCCAAAACATTATAATTTCTAATAAACATTAGAAAAATATTAAATATACTATTAATGATAAAATTATTCATATGATAAATGAAATATTCACAATTAGATCCCTAAAAAACATTTGGTCTTCTCATATTTCAATTTTCAAGAGTTACAACTGGAAGTCCTTCCATCACAACATAAAAAATATTTTCTCCACCATCACTGTTAAGTCAATAAGGTTTTCATTATGACTTTTTCCATTCCTTCTTCTTTTGAAAATCAAAAACACCATATACTTAAGAAAATATACATTTTACTTATATAAGAAAAATTTCCTTCTCAAATGAATTTACCCCTACCATGTTTACATTGTTCATATCAATATTTATAACCTTGGAATCCTATAAATACTTTGATCTGAAGCATTATATTTTAGGTTATGAATTATGGATGTGAACTGTAATGAAGTTCCACTCCGAATTCTGGATATGAACTATATTGAAGTTCCAATATGAATTCTTGATGTGAACTTTAATGAAGTTCCACTCCAAATTCTAGATATGATATTTAATGAAGTTCCACTCCGAATTCTGGATTTGAACTGTAATGAAGTTCCACTCCAGATTCTGGATCTCAACTGTAATGAAGTTCCACTCCAAATTCTTGATATGAACTGTAATGAAGTTCCACTCCGAATTCTGGATATGAACTGTAATGAAGTTCCAATCTGAATTCTGGATATGAAATCTCATGTAGTTTGACTCTGAATTCTGATTACGAACTTATCTAATTTCTAACTCCAAGTTATCTGAATTGAGACTTCGAACTCTTATGAGTTCTGACTCCGAATTCCCTTAAACTCTGACTCTGAACATTGTATGTTCTGGTTCCGAATTCTGATGAAACCAGACTCCAGATTTCTAAATAATTCAGTTTCCGAATTCTGACAAAACATAATCCGAATATATTTTTATTATATACTCTGAATTCCTTTTTGGTTAGACTCTAAACTTTTATTTGCTTACATATCGAATTTTAGTTTTGCTTATGCTTACACTCATTTCATTATAAAATGATGTCGTGCCTTCAGTTACACATGTTTTGTTATAAAACGATGTTTTCCATTCTGTTTCTAACTAACCGCTGGTTGATTGACACGTATACAGGTCCCTCCAAAATTCATGGAATAATATGACCATTGGAGGAGGGAGCGAACCGTTGGATCTTCGCCTATAAATAGAAGATCATTTGAAAAGAAGCAACAACTTTGAAACTGATCTTGAATTAAGTTCTGTTGAAGTGATTTCTAGAGAGAGAGGCTCTTATTAACTCTCAAAGCATCATGCAGAAAGTTTGAACAACCTGTTCAAACATTACATTGTGCGGACTTGCTTCGTGTGACTCCAAAAGTTGGTGATTACATTCGAGGGCTTCCTTGTTGAGAAAGACAGAGGTTTCAACTACCTTGAAGTTGAGGGCTTGCGGGGATAACATGAAAGAGACTCCAATCTTCGTATCGAGGACTTACCCAGGTGTGGGTAAGACAGACTTTCTTGAAAGTATAAATCAAGGGACCTTTATCCAAGGTTGTTGGATACCCTTCTCTTTGGGTTAAAATATTTATATCTTGTTACCTTTTTTTGTTACAAGTTTTTTCGCTACATTTTTGTATTTTAAGGAAAGTATAACCTTCTTATATTTCCTTACACTTATACTCTGATTCATTTAGATTCTATACGCGTTAAGGTAGAATCTCATATTGTAAACTTTGGTTAAGTTTCATTTTCTGGATCCATATTTTCGGGACCATTTTTTTGGAAGCACTTTCTAGATTTAAGCAAGTGTATAGAACTAGAAGCTTTTAACATCATACTTTGACCCAATATTTTAATAATCATAAGAGGTGTTGTGAATTTGTTTAGTTTAACTTTGTTAAAATTAGATCTTTCTTTATTTAATTTTTTTTAAAGTGTTCAATTCACCCCCTCTTGTATATTGAGCATCTACATCGTTATTTCGATCCTACAGTTGGTATCAGAAGAGGTTTCTGAAATAATTATATTCACATTTAAGTTTTTTATGCTAAGTTTTTCATTTTTCTATATTTTCCATGCTTAGTAATATTCTCCTTGAATCTGAACTTTTTTTATTAACACGTTTTTTTGTAGAAAGTTTTTAAGATGGAAGGAATCAATGTCGGTTCCATCGACAACTTAAATCCTACAAGAACACCAATTTCTGATGGTAATGATTATGAGTATTGGAGAGATCAAATGAAGACAGTCATTATCAATACTGGAGTAGAAAATTTTGTAATGATTACTGGAGGTTATCAAATTCTTGATAAGGAAGTTAGTACTTTCACAAACCAAGAGAATCATGATTATAAAATCAACTATAAGGTACACAATACTTTACTATGTTCAATGACTAGGAACATATATATCCAAATTTCATCTTGTGAAGCATCTAACTGTATATGGAAGAAACTTTAAGTTACTCATTTTAGTACATCTAAAGTGATTGAAACTAGATGAGCTATCCTTAGAGCTGATTATCATGGTTTCAACTTTCCTTATGGAGAACCCATTTGTAAGGTGCAACAATGATTTATGACTATCATGAATAGCTTACAATATATGGGAGAGAAATGTCTAGATGATGAAGCTCTTGTTGAAAATATCATTGATATTATGCCCAATGAGTGGGAATCAAAGAGAACTGCTATTGATGAGAACATGAAAGTCACTCAAATTTCCTTAGATGATCTATTTGGAACTCTTCTTCAACATGAGACAAGGATGAAAAGAGATGATGACAACATCAAAAAGAAGAATGGGAATGGTACTGTTGCTTTTACTATACATTCAAATGACATTAAACCTAAGACTCTTGAGAGAGTAACTAGATCCAAATCTAAGAAGGTTGTTATCCAATCCGAATCTAGTGAGGGTGAAGTCTCAGAAAATGAGTTAAAAAATCTTTCTCGGAGGATGAACAAGATAGATAGTTAGAGAAATTTCCAATCAAAGTATAAGAAGAAGGAAAGAAAAGATAAGAAATATTCAGAAGTCACATATTATGAATTTAAGAGAGCTAGACACATAAGACCAGATTGTCCTTTGCTTAAGAAGAAAGAAAGAAAAGAGAGGTATTATGAAATGAATAGGAAGAAGTATTATAATGCTAAAGCTAAGAATGTTCTGAAAGATAATGATACTTGGAGTGCCAGTGGTGGTAACTCTTCAGATGGATCTTCTGATTATGAATCTTCTGGACAGAAGAATCTTGGTCTTATAGCCAGGCTACCTATTGATAATCATTGCATTATGGCTAAGGTAAACAATGCTGAATAATTGACCAATTTTTATTTGAATGCTAATGCTAGTAAATATTATAACTCTCTTGATGAAGAATCCTCTTCTGATGAAGAAAATACATTACCTACCTATGAAGAAGATTCTAGGTTTTCTGAACTTCTTGAGATTGAGAATTCAAAACTCAATAAAAAACATGATAAGGAAAATTCCAGGAATATTATTCTTACTAAGGAAATATCAGATCTTTCTAAAGATATTGATAATAAAAATGATTATTTCATAAGTATTTCAAAAAATCTTGAGGAAGTAAATTCTGAGAAGAATAAACTTTCTAAAGATCTAGAAAAAGTAATTTCTAAGAAATTTGTTTTTGAGCCTAGATCTAGTTCCAAATATAATTATTTTGATGATAAAAACTTGGATATAAAACTCAAGTCCGAAATATTTTCCTTAAAGAAATGTTTGTCAAACATTACCCTAGGTAAAGAAAATTTTTCTAAGATGTATTAAAAAATACAACCTTTAAGAAACAAATATGTATTTGGTTATACCCATGCAAAACCAACTTTTAGTAACAATTATTTTGTTCCTCAAAGTGACCCATTTTGTAACAAGTGTCATTGTGGTGGTCCCTGGGAAAATAATTGTTCTTTAAAAAAAACCCAACCTTTAGGATTTCATAAGGCATATTTTTCTTAGAAGATGTGGGTGCCCAAAATTTTGTTATCTGAAAATCTTGGATCCAAGCAAGTTTGGATTCCAAAATTCTATTTCTTTTCTTATTTTCAGAAAAATAAAGGAAGTACCAACAACAAAACATGGTACATGGATTGTGGATTTTCCCGGCATATGAATGGTAACAAAAACTATTTTGAAAATATTATCAAGACAAAAGGAGAGAAAATAACTTTCAGAGACAATGCTCAGGGAGAAATTGTTGGTATAGGTAATATTGTTCTTCTTGGTAAAACCATGATTTAAAATGTTTTATTTGTTTAAAAGAGCTATCATTATTCAATTTATCATAATGCAAGATCAACATTCAGATATTATCATGAAATATTTACCTTCTGATAGATTTGAATACATTAAACAGAAGTTAGGAATGATAACCATAAGGTAATCTTCCTTTATTTTCTTTCTGTTGAAACAATCTCCTTACATGAATAAACTTCTTTTCATAGAGGGAGTACATTTGTTTGTTAAGCCTTTTGAAATTTTTTCGTAATGATATTTTGAAATTTTTTCATAATGTGCCTTTTAAAAATTTTTCATAGTGAGTTTTTGAAAATTTTTCATAATGAGACTTTTGAAAATTTTTCATAGTGACATTTTGAATATTTTTTCAGAGTGATCTTTTGAAATTTTCGTACTAGAACTTTTGTAATGAAAATTTTGTACTGGAACATTCATAATGAAATTTTTCATACTGGGAATTTTTGTAATGAAATTTTCGTACTAGAACTTTCGTAATGAAATTTTTGTACTGGATATTTCGTAATGAAATTTTTGTACTGAGATTTTTTCATAATGTAATTTTTCGTAATCATGTTTTTCATAAGTAAGAATTTTGTAGTCAAATTTTCATCAAGAAGAATGTAACCTATTACAAAAAATCTTTCTAGCCAATCCAAAAGGTATGATTTTCTTTACTTAAGTTTTCATAGTCATATTTTTCTTGCTGGTATTTTAATATGAGTTTTAAAATTTCTTGGAATCTAGTTTTCTTAAATCCTACTGTTTTTCTTAAAACCTTAAAAGATTGGATTCAAGATTTCCTTGCAGATTTGTTTTCAACCGTCAGATCAAATCAGTGTGTTTTTCAACCGTTAGATGGTTTTTGGAAGCTCAAAGGTCACATCTATTGCCTATATAAAGGGGACCCCCGTTGGTTTTCCCACATCAATTTCAAGCTCTCGCGTGTTGAAGCTCTACATCAGTTGTTAAAGGCCATTCTGAATCCTTCAGAGCTCCTGCATTCTGAATGTCTGTAGAAGAAACTTCCCAAGATATGTCTACCACAAATCCAATTTCAAAATGTCAAGTGTACAGAGAAAGGTTGGTCCATCTGAACATTTACAAGTACGATTCCATCATTTCTAAGAATATCTAGCTGAATGGTTGGGAATATGTATGTTTATCTAAGCCTAGTGATCAAGATGTGGTCCATCCAGGGTTACATGTATAATTCTATGAATCATCAAGCATCTATGAAGATGAGGGAAGAGAAAATTTTTCTATCAAGTCTTATGGGAAGACTTACAAACTTACTTACACCAGGGAAACAAGCTTTGTGGGGTTGGGATATGATGGAGAGGCTGAATTATGCTCACATAAACTTCTGGATGTTCAGGGATGTTTTGTTAAGGTGAAGGCCATAGAGTGTCTTGGGCTTGATGATGTAAAGAAAACCAAGATTGCTCACCTTTCCTCTAATAATCAGATCCTTCAGTTATGGTTACAAGGTTTCTTGGTTCTGAGAAAGGGTGACAAAGATACCTTGAAGAAAAGGGTTATATATTTCTTAGACTAATTGGTGAATCTAAGAAAAATCAATATAATGAGGCATGTTCTTGTGAAAATCAAGAACATCAAGGAAGGAAATCTGAGAGCTCAAATCATTATGTTCCCTGCCTTACTATCAAAGATGATAGTTCAGTGTCTGGATTCTTTCAAGATTGAATGTAAGTCTAAGGCTCAGAATTGCAAGGTTATGCTTGTTAGTGATGATACCTTGAAGAGGATGAATATCCACTATTCCAATGAAATGGGAGAGTTCTATAGTTTTCTATAGGAAGAGGATGAAGCCAATCCAGAAATCATGGAGAAGACTGAGCCAGTGAATAAGGTTTCTAAAAAGAGAAAAATGAATGAAGTGGTGGCTGATGATAAGAACCCCAAAGCTAAGGAAACCCAATCCGCACCTCCCAAACTAAAAAAACAAAAAGCTTATCTAGATGAGGTGGTTGTTAAATGGAGGGAAGATAAAGAGAAGAAGAAAGAAGGGGATCCAAAGTTTGGATTGGACCCTACTAAGGCTAATTCCTTAAGAGAAAAAGATACGGATGAGTTAGAAAAACAATCAAGAGAGAAAAAGATGAGGAAGAAGTTGTCTGAAGCCGAAGTTGTACAATCTCTGTTGAGAGATACAGAAGTAGCTTCTGAGAAAATTCCAGTTCTAGAATCTTTTGATGTTCAATCATTACCAGAGACTCCTAGGAAAAAGTACTTCACTCAGGAAATGTCCAAAGGGAAAGAGATTGTTGAAGAAGTAGAGAAAACATCCGGTGAAGAAGTAGAAGAAGAAGTTGTTGAAGAAGAAGACGAAGTAGAAGAAGGAAGTGATGATCTGGATGACTTGATCAAACAAGTAGAATATTATCAAGAAAAGGCTGAATCCGTAGAACTTGTCACTCCGGGAAAGGGAGTTGAGAAATAAGGTAGGAAGGATGATGATAAGGAAGAGGAAGTGAAGGAAAATGTTTTATCTGAAATAGAATCCTATGAGAATAATTTTCTTGAGGAAGGAGCAGAAAAGGAGAAAATAGATGAAGAAAAGATTGTACAACTATCAGAGAGTGAGGAAGAATATCCAGATGATCAAACCATTCCGAAAAATGATAATGGTAAGAAAGTGCTCATGGATACACCAAAAAAAGAAATTATAAGAAAGAAGGAGGTTAGTGGTTCCTCTAGATGGAAGATGGTTAAAACTCAAGAAGAAAAATCACCAAGCAAGTTATCGGATTCGGAATCATCAGCACAGGGTCATGAATTTGTGGTCGAGCCTTTGAAAAAGTTGGTGGACACCATTCCGATATTTCCCACTATAGACTCCAGATGCCAGATGCTGCATCACAGTCTAAATCAGAAGTCATAATCCTTATCCATGGTGATGGATAAGTATTTGAAGATTGAGGTTGATCATATAAATTTCCTTATCAATTATGATGTTCACAGAAAATCGTGCAGAAAGATCACTTTATGGTCTAATAAAGTTGAAGAAGACATGGTTGAGTTTGATCATTTTTAGAATGATGTTAAAGATTCCTTTGACACTGAGGATTCCAAGATTAAGAATCTTCAGGATAAGATAATCATTGATCAAATTTCTTAGAATCAATAAGTAAAGGACTTGAACAGGAAGGTTAATTCTCTTGCTCAAAATTTTAAAAGGGATAGAGATCTCTGGATTGAGCTCGAAGAAAATCTTGTAAAGAATGATGAGTTACTGAAGATGCAAGAAGAGGCCATGAAGGCTCCAATAGAAGTCTTGAAAGCTTAATATGAAAGGATAAAAGCTCTGGGGAAGCAAGCTGAGGAGGATAAAAAAGATCTGAAGAAGCTAAAAACCTTGTTGAAGAAGCTAATCCTGAAGGAAAAGGAAGACAAATAGACTCAATACAATCATTTGTTGCATTTGTATTTCCTTGTAAACATTGTTTCAACTCTAATGAATGTTTGGTTGGTTGTATCTTGTGTTATTTTGTACTAATGTTTCAGGTACTTTATTTTGTCCATTCCCACAATTCCTTTTGACAATCACAAAGGGGGATAAGGAAAAAGAACTACTCCTAAGGGGGAGAAGGTAAATTTCTAAAATAAGAGGAACTATCCTTAAGTAAGGGAGAGTTCTCATTAAAATTCCTTCATTCTAATCAAAATCCCATTCCAGAGATTCATAATACAATCCATAGAGCTTCAAAGCCTATGGGGGAGTTAGTTGTATTCACTATCACCTATGAACAAAGGGAGATAAGTTTTAATTTCAAATTGTAAAGAAATTTTTCTAAATAATTTTATATTCTTCTTCGTAAGGTTGTTTGTGCCTTCCAAAAAGGGGGATATAGTTAAGTCAATAAGGTTTTCCTTATGAATTTTTCCATTCCTTATTATTTTTAAAATCACAAACACCCTATACATAAGAAAATATTCATTTTACTTATATAAGGAAAATTTCCTTCACAAAGGAATTTACCCCTATATTTATAACCTTGGAATCCAATAAATACATAGATTTGAAGAATTATATTTTTGGCTCTGAATTTTGGATGTGAACTATTATGAAGTTCCACTCTGAATTATGGATATGAACTGTAATGAATTTCCACTCCGAATTCTGGATGTGAACTGTAATGAAGTTCCACTCCGAATTCTGGATCTGAACTGTAATGAAGTTCCAATCCGAATTCTGGATGTGAACTGTAATGAAGTTCCACTCCGAATTCTGGATATGAACTGTAATGAAGTTCCACTCCGAATTCTTGATATGAACTGTATTGAAGTTCCACTATGAATTCTGGATATGAACTGTAATGACGTTCCACTCTGAATTCTGGATACGAACTATCATGTAGTTCGACTCCAAATTCTTATTACAAACTTATATAAGTTCTGACTCCAAGTTCTCTGAATTCAACCTGCTAACTCTTATGAGTTCTGACTCTGAATTCTTATGAACTCTGACTCTGAACAATGTAAGTTCTGGTTCCGAATTCTGATGAAACCAGACTCCGGATTTCTACATAATTCAGGTTCCAAATTCCTACAAAACAGAATCCGAATATATTTTTATTATAGACTCTGAATTCCTTTTTGGTTAGAATTCTATCATTTATTTGCTTACATACCGAATTTCAGTTTTTCTTATGCTTACACTCGTTTCATTATAAAATGATGTCGTGCCTTTAGTTACACATGTTTTGTTATAAAATGATGTCTCCCATTCTTTTTTTAACTAACTGTTGGTTGAGTGACACGTATACAGGTCCCTCTGAAATTCTAGGAAAAATATGACCGTTGGAGGTGGGATCCAACCATTGGAGCTTCGCCTATAAATAGGAGCTCATTTGAAAAGTAGCAACAACTTTTACACTGATGTTGAACTATGTTCTGTTGAAGTGATTTCTAGGGAGAGAGGCTCTTATTAACTCTCAAATCTTTGTGCATAAAGTTTGAACAGCTTGTTCAAACTTTTCCTGTGCAGACTTATTTCATGCGACTCTGAATGTTGGTGACTACATTTGAGGGCTTCTGGGGATAATAAGATAGAGGTGCCGACTACCTTGAAGTTTGAGGGCTTCCTTGCTGAGGAAGAGAGAGGTTCCAACTACCTTGAAGTTGAGGTCTTGCGGGGATATCAAGATAGATACTCCGATCTTCATATCGAGGTCTTACCCGGGTGTGGGTAGGACAGACTTTCTTGAAAGTATAAATCAAGGGACCTTTATCCAAGGTTTTTGGATACCCTTCCCTTTGGGTTAAAATATTTATATCTTGTTATTTCTTTTTGTTACAAGTTTTTCTGATGCATTTTTGTATTTTAAGGAAAGTATACCCTTCTTATATTTCATTAAACTTTTACTCGGATTCATTTAGATTCTATACACTTTACGGTAGAATCTCATATTGTAAACTTTGGTTAAGTTTCATTTTTCGGATCCATATTTCTGGAACCGGTTTTTCGTAATCACTTTCTAGATTTAAGAAAGTGTATAGAACTAGAAGTTTCTAACTTCATACTTTGACCCAATCATTTAATTGGTGTTAGAGGTGTTGTGAATTTACATACTTTAACTTTGTTAAACTTAGATATTTCCTTGTTTAACAAAATTTTTAAAGTGTACAATTCACCCCCCCTCTTGTATATTGAGCATCTACATCGTTATTTCGATCCTAAAATCACAATTACTTTAATGAAACCGAGACAAAATTATGATAATGAATTGAAAATTTTGTCAAAATTTGAGATATATAGATACATTCTATGATACCAAATATTTCCTAATTGATTATGAAAAAATTCTATATGATTTGTGGGTGGGGGTGAATTGTAAATTAAATGGAAGTTATATTTTATTTCATCCCCAAGTATTAGTACCATCAGAAATATGAATTTATGATATAGCCACAACATTTCTAATTAAGAAGTGTGCATACAATAGAAATAAAAAATTAGTATTTTAGTTACTATAGGTAAAAGTGTTAACATAGTGGAATTTAAACTATAATTATTTAATAAATAATAGATAAAGGTATTAAGTAAATCAAAATTGAAGAATTTAGAAATTATAAGATTAAAAAATATATAGTAGTGGTTAACCAACTAAATTATACTAGAATTTTTATATTCATACAACACTTTTAAGCAAAAGTTTTAGGTGAATATTTAGACTAGATAAAAGGTATATCTATCTCCCCATGCCTAGAAGCCTACAACATAAACCTATTTGGTGGTACTCTATCTTCCTATTAAAGAAATACCTTGACTTAGCCTATCAGTAGGTATTGTGTTTTATCCCCAAACACTCTATATTTTTATTCTCGAAGACCATTGATCTTATTGAATTAGTAAAAAAAATTACCATAGAAATACAATTAGTTTTAAAATAAATACTTATAGATGTAATCATTATTTAAAACAATCATATTGAAAACTATTATGCTAACAGAAACCAATCTCTATAATAAGAAATTTAAAAATGTCAAAATGAACATAAACGTTAAGAATTCCAAATACTATTTTACAAACAATGCTTAAAAAAGGTAACTCTAGTTATAGATTATGTTTAAAAAACTCCAATAGTTTGATTTATAAAATATTTCGAGTTAGTTGTAACAAATTTGGTAAAAACATCACCAGATAAAAACGAACTTAGTGTCTCTCTTTATATACCTATGTTGTTATCCAACACTACTGTAGTTATAATTTATTTGATGAAAGTAAAATGAAATTTATGTTTTTATCACTAAATTTAACAATATTTATTAGGTTTTATAGAATTTACATTAATATAAATTCGTTATTCACACAAAAATAACTAAAAAATTTTCAAGTTAAATCAAATTCATATGAAGTGTATTTTTCTTTTCCAAATAAAATAGTGAAGTGAGTCATTGACCCAAAAGGTTGGGTAATGTGATTGATTAGTTTGTACATGGTGACCCAAAACACAAAGATTCATGGTGGAATGGTTAGAATACACCGTATAATGTGATTTTATGACATGTTTAGTTTCTTCATTCATACATCTAAATGAAGAATTATAATAGAAGAACCTGGTGTGACCCTACTGGGATGTATTTCTCACACCATTCATAGGAAGTATGGTGTGTCTGTATACATTATGTTTGTTTTTTGGGTGGTAATAATATGTGTATTTGATTGATATATATAATCTCTTAAATCATGAAAGACAATGTACTTTGAGGCCTGGTGATGGAATTACAGTCAAAGTGTTTATTTTTGTCCTTTTTTAATTTACCTATTGTGTGATGAACTATTACATGTTTTCATGAATGTGTATCCATATGAATTACATATATAATTTAATATAGAATTTTTATTTATTGATTTATAAAGACTTTTATTATGTGTTTTGAGGTTTTTTTTCATTTTCAGAATTATAAGACTCTAATTATATGGAATAGTCACTCCATTATAAAGATTAAACCATCACCATTAGTTAAAAATCTCTGACATATGAGGAGGCATGCTTGAGGTCTGACATCCATCTGGCTAAAATAAATCATCTAGTTCTAGGTGTTATATAAATAATAAATAATATTAAATATTTGAGACCTTCATACATATGGTAGTTTTTAAATAAAAAAATCTTCCAACATTAAAAGTTAATAATTATTCTTCTCAAAATTTCACTAAAATAATGGTTTAGTAAAAATATATACCATGTGATCATCCTTATAAACATATTTATAACTTATATATCTACTTTAAACATGATATTGAAAAATATTATACCACACCTGAATATTCCTAGTTCCATAATTATGAAATGGATTCATTGAAATTAAAATAATAGAATAATTGTTAAATAAAAAAGTAGTCATTCAATAAGAAAACTAAAATCATATAAAATCTATCTAATCTATAAAGATTGTGAAAAACAACTACTAGTAGAAATATATTATACTATAAATACAGATGAATAAAATAATAACTATTTATTTTAAATCTATGAAACTAAACACTAACTGAGAATATGAAACAATACAAAATTACTTTTTAATTAATTATGAAACCTAACAAATTATAATTTGAATATATCTTAAAATTAACTAATGTATTTATAGGATAATAGAAACTGTAATTTTTTATACCTTTAACATACTTAACAATCATTATAATATATTCCACATGGCTTTCCTTTATTTCAACGTAAAATCTATCACAAATGTAGGCACTGAAAAAAATATTTCTTCTAAAAACTATTTGATAAAATAAAATTGAAATAATTCGTATGAAAATTTTAATAATAACTAATTTACTAGAAAATAAGTATCTAATATATAAGGAGTAATTATGGGGTTACGTAAACTATCAATAAAATCAGCCAAAAGATTCTCATAGATAAATCTTTATCAAACTTACATTGATTACAAAAAGTTCAATCAATTCATTCAATAATTGGAAGTCTGTAAAATAATTTAAATTCTCTCATATGACTTATATCAAATAAATTAGTCATCATTTATAAAACATAATTATATAGAAATTCACTAGATGTTCTAAAACTAATATAATCATAAGATATCCAAATAACCAAAATATATTTAGAATACTTCACAATAATAAATGTTGGATACACTTTTCTTATAAAGATTACATTATTAAAATTAAATTTTAATGATATTTAATATCATTTTGAGGGGATTGTTTAATCATATACATTTTTTTAAACATTTTAAAACATTATTTGGATACATATAATGCTCATAACTACATGATTGTATTACATAAACATATTCAAAAACCAGTCCATTTAATAACACACATCCACATATATTTGAGAAATCTTAAAAAATTATTGAACTAAATTATTTAATGAAATTAAAATATACTAAAATAATTCCATATGTGAAAAATATTCATCCTAATCAATTATTTCTTCTAGAAAAAAACTTGAGTAACCAATATAGCTTTATTTCATATAATCTATAGATATGCTTCTAATTTATATCGAAAAATAAAATTATTTTCAATAATTTGAGAATCTATAGGTGGTAAAACCAAAGTGAAAACATCATTTATAGAAAAACAATTATCTTACATAATTAAAATATAACAAGTATCTTTCAAATATTTTGAAAAATAATTCCAAACAAACACTAAAATAAAATATGAGTGAGAAAAAACATTCTTAAATAATTTTTGGTCTGAATTATCTAGAAAAAAAAACGCATTGAAAATATGTAGAAGATAATATAAATTATTTCTGCATTATTTTTTTATAGTGTAATATCCCTCTCAATATTTTCATTCAATTATCAAGTTTCATCTTCTATAAAAATAAAATCACTAAAAACTTCATTAATCAATTCTGAGTAAGAATTATTCTCCTTTAAATTACTCTCATGAAACCTAGAAATAAAATATTCATAACTAACCATTTCTATTTTTCTTATAAAATAAATAAATTATAATAATATTAGGAAATACAAAAAATATTACTTCATATTATTTAGCATTAAATTTTTCCCTATGTATCCTTAATATTAATGATAAATAATTTACAAAAAACTCTAAAATATAATTTTTTTGGTTTCATTAAATTACCTAATTCATAATGGTTTTTCTTAAAAATAATTATAATAAGAATTTAGTTAGAAAAATGAAATAGTGTATTCCTAGCTTCTACCTAATAAAAATTATCTAGAATAAATTCAGTCAGTATAATTCTTCACATTTATTTAATTCTTCTATTATTCCTTTCAACGATCTCATTATACTGGAGTGATATAGGGGATGAGAAATTATGAAAATAACTATTCTATTTAGAAACAAGTTCAATTTTTTAATTCTCCACCTCTATCACTTCTAAAAAACTAATGGATTAAATATTTATAATTTGAAACAATTTACAATAGGAAAAAAACATTAATAATGTTTCAATTTTATGTGATATTTTATAAAACCATTTAAATATATTGAAACTATTAACAATATTAAAATAAAGTGAATACAAGTTATAATATTAGTTTTAATAGGTTCAAAAAAATGTAAACAAACTAGTTCAAGGTGTCTTATAGTTTTTAACTTATTTAATTAATCTAAACGATTATTTACATTATTTTCCATTAATGTTTGATGAAATACATGAATTTTTTTTTATTTTATGTAATGGAAACTAAAAACTTTTTTGATTATTGAAAAAAAAATTATGTGAAAATTCTCAAGATCAATTATCCTATTGAATAGAATATCATATATCTACACAAAATTTATTCACTTCACATTTTGATTTTTTATCTAATAAAATTTCAATATAATAAATGTTATCCATTTGATTGAAATTAAATAAAATAAATTCATCTTTTAAATCAAGGAATATATCATTTTTAAATTTTACTAACATTCTATCATCACACAATTTAAAAATACTAATATTAATAAATTGTAAACATTCAGCATATAAATATTACAAATAACCAATGATTTGTAAATAAAAACATTACCCAAACCTTCATCTTTACCTTTATAGTTATATCCAAATAAAAAAAGACTCCAACAAATCTACTGAATGATATTAAATTTAATGGATCCCCAATCATGTTCCTGGAGTGGCCACTTTCCATATACCAAATAATATTTTGGGGATTCTATGTTACTTTTATTTCAAACCCAATTAGAATAATGTTTTGGTACCAATGATACCATGTGACTAATGGGATTTTTATAAGAATTTTGTGGTACTGGAATAAATTTTAAACAAGTATTATTAAGTAGTTTTAAAGGCAATGATTTATAAATAAATTCTTCACTGTGTCCCAATGATTGTGGAAATCCTCGAGAACATTCTGTTATGGCCCAGAATTTCCTATCCCATTACATTGTGGATTTTGGATGATTAAAGTGTATAAATAATATTGGTAGGGAGATAAACATTGTTAATACTACAATTTCTGCTGGTATAAGAAAAATCATGTCATGACCATGTGGGAAAGGACATGAGGTATTGGTTGCATATGACAGGCAGTATTGCAGGTTGGTGTCATGATGATGGAGGAGATTTCATTGTCTAAGGGGTTTTAGTGGTTTATTTAAAATTAAATAATTCTTATGAATTATTATATAAATCTTATGAAGGCCACGTAATGATTTCTTGGGCATAGTATGGTGGATTAGTTAACAATGTGTGGTGTTCTGGTTATTGGTTGATTTTTTTCCACAAATGGACTTCATAGAGCATCCCTGGATAGTGTAATGTGAAGCATGAAGGGTTGAGCCTAGTAAGATTTGTGATTTCGTAATTCATGGAATGGCCCTATATATCATAATGTGAATAACTGGGTCCAATTTTGGGTTTTTAAATGTAATGGGATGTCACATAATTGGGGTATATGTTTTGACATGAACATTCATTTGTTCAATTTCAATAAATAATTTTACCAAGTTTAATAGGGGAGAGTTTCAATGGATTCAGGAAATAAATTTCATATCTATAAGATTTTTTCACAATATGATATAAACATGATTTTTTATTCCTTTATTCAATGCTTTCTTGGGTGGTTGTGGTGTGGCGATTTCATATCAAGCAATAACCCTATGTTCTTCTATCTAGGAAAAAATATAGCAACCCCATTGATTTTTCTAAAAAAATTATTTCACATGAAATAATTGTAATATAAGGTTTAATTTTAGACACTCTTAACTCCCTTAAATAAAACATAATTCTTAGCGTAATGAGATTGAAAATTCTTCCTTCCAAGCTGAGTCCTACCCCTTTTTTAGTTTCATGTTATTTATTTATTTTCTCGAAGCTGGTTGTGGATGTGGGAGTAGTTCATTTGAATTATGTTATAGTGTGTAGATGCTGACTATGTATACGTTAAAGATTACTAAGGTTACCTTTGTATGATTTGAGCCTTAATATCATCCCTTATTCATATTATTCTTACACAGTAATCATGGAAGCTTATTTTTGAGGTAGGGTACATGAAATCTATTTTGTATTCAATGTGAATTGTGGGATTAAAATTCTCTTTTTCCTTAGGTAAGGATTTAAAATTATCCTCATATAGATAAAAAACACACATAATGAAATTTATGGGTATGGGGTTAATCACATGCAATTATTATATTATTTTTAATACTCTGGAAATGTATGATTATTTTCTACTATATCTAAAAATGTTATTTTCAAGCCTTTGGTTTATATGTCATGATTAATATATTAGAAAAAATTGTCTTAAATGTTTTAAAAAATAAATATGATGATGAACCATCAGTGTGAAGAAAAAATTAACTGTCATGAAATCATTTTTTTATAAATAATAAAGAAAATATTGTGATTCTAAAATTATTTTGTGTTTTATTAAATTGATTAATGATTTAGAATGTGATTATGTGGTTATGTGGGTGGATGTAATGGGGTGTTTTTTATGGTTTTGTTCAGATGTGTTGGTTGGAATGTATATGAAAGTAGTTCTATATTTGTAGGAATGTTTAGTGAAATAGATCTGTGATTCTTGGAAGGTGTAGTGTGACAATGATAAAATGGCTATCATGTTCAAGTAATAGGAGATGTGTTGGTTATCTTATGCAGGGAAGTTATGCAAAATTATCCATCAAGTGTTGGGAAATGAGGATACATTTTTTTAGGTGTTGGGTAATGGGGATGCATTTTTTAGCATAGGATATGTTGTAATCTGGTCATGAGGTGGTCATTTGGTGTTGGAGGGGATTTTAGTGTGGATTTTACAGTGGGGATATGATGATATTTCTACAAATAGAGAAGGGAAAGTAGATTTCTTCATGGAATAATGTCATGTTTGGTTGTTTCATAAGGGATCATTTGCTAATTTCGAAAGGGTATGAAATATATTTGGTAATGATGAAATGAAATTGGTAATTTCTATAATTACATGGGTAGTGGTTAAAAGTGGGTTGTAATTATGTCTGGGATTGAATATATTAAATAATTTAAATTGGTTAGTTAATAATATATATGAATGTGGAATAATGGTATGAATAACTGGAATTTTTTTAATGATTGGGTGGCTATTTTGTATAAGAATAGTGGTGGTGGTTGTGACATATTGTGATGGTTGTGTGTTTTGATGGGGTTTTATTAGTTTGGAACCTATTGGTTGGGATTTATTTGTCGTATATATATGATTTATTTTATTAGGATTTATCTACAGACCCCACCCATGTTAGATAAACTTAGTAATACCCAAATGTTTTGGGATTTAATTATTTTTCCCATCATTCAGATAGGTGAGGGAAGATGGATGGATAAATCCTCTTTTTTACTCTCCTTTTTGGTTTAGTTCATGGTATTATTGGTTTATTGTTGTGTTCATACAAGGTACGATGAGTTAATTGAGTTTATGTACATCATGCCCTTGATATCCTATTGAGATGGATATATAGGGTATTATAATGGGATGATGAAGTGGTAAATATAGTGGGTGCCATGCATAGTTGGGGGAGGAAATGTGGTTGATTCCCTTCATGTTAATGATACCATACTATTATAGTCTGTGACAAGTGGATATAATATGAATATGTGTTTATCGAAAAGGATGTGGAGATGTGATACTTTATAGATGCCACCACAAGATTTTGGGCCATGTTTTGGGTGGGGTAGGTGGGGTTGTGACCCAAACCATATCAAATATTTATATAGAAGGGATTAAGCATAAAAATCATGACATTGAGGCATAAGAGTGGAGTATTACTAGGGAAGTGTTTTCAAGTAACATTTGATAATATATCCCCGTGATACTATTTTATTATATTGGATATAATATTTTGTGAGTGATCCCTAGTGAGGAAGGGTAGTCGTTGTTCTAATAGGTGGTTGTTGGTTCTATTATTTTGTCACTGATTCATTATAATGATACTTGTATATTTTTCCAAGAGGCCATGAGTATGAATCTACTGAGTATACATGTTATGATGACTTCAATATATATAATTTTTTTAGGTTCCCATGATGAGTTATTTGATCGAGTTGGACCATAATAGCTTGGAGCTGGGGGATTCTCTTAGAGTTATTACATTAAGGTTTTTTTATGATTTTTTATATGGAGACCTATATTTTTTATGAAAAATTCATGTATTGTGAGATTATTGCTAATATCGGTATATTTATATCATGGTTTTGAATGGAGGTTTTTATTTTTGTTTTTCAAGGTAATATGAGGGTAATTCCTCCTACATTTATGTTCTATACCCTCAGTGATAGTCACTAACCTATGGCCAATTGGAGGTGGTACTTGGGGATCACTGTCATCTTCATTGTAGTCCCTGGAGGAGTTCCTAATTGGCGTGGGTCTTGATAGTAAAATATCAGAGCTTCTAGTTGAGTTTTAAGGTGGATATTAGAGTTTATAACTATTGATTATAACATTTATAGGAAGGGGAATGACACCGGTTTTTCTTTAAAAGTTACAAAATACACGGAAACCTTATATAATGTGATATTTTAGGCCCCCTTATGATTCTATGCAAGTACCATATGTTTAATAGATGTGAAAGTGAAGTAGAGTTTCTTAAAAGATAGTGAAGTTGGAGAGTTACCTGCATCGTTATTATTTGATCTTGTGTTTTAATTAGGTTAATTCTAGGGAAATAACAGAAATAAACCAAATAAAATTAATCATAATTATTTTTATATTACTGGTCTTATGAAATTGTTTTTTGATAGTGTATGATCCTAGATATTCATAAGGTGTGTTTTTGTTTTTTTCGATTTAAGACCCTTATTTTTGTTAAAAAAGTGTTTCCATGAGTTCACGAGAAGGATCAAGGGTGTTCTGGGGGTTCAGGTCACTAAAGAAGATGGGAAACGAGTTTTATGGGCATGTTGCATGGTTTGCACATGGTAAGTGCAAATTGTGTGTAGCATCCCAGGTCACCATAAAGCCTATGAAAGAGGATTGCATGTGGTTCTGAAACTATTAAGATAACCATGCGTAATTCCTACGAAATTGTGTGAAGGAGTGATTTTAGGGACAGTGGCTCATGCACGGTTTTCTAAACCATGCGGGTAAACTATGTAGCCTAGTAAAGATGAGAGATTTACAAAAATGCAACTCTGGGATTTTAAATCCTCACTATGGGGTTTCCTCCTTTCTTCCCCTCTCAACCCTTGTGTTGAAACAATACCTGTAAGATCTTTCAAGGGTCTATCTCTCACATTTCTAGGACGTTTTGGATGCCGTTGGTTGGGAAACAATGATCCGTGTAAGTAAAATATTCTTCTTGTTTCTCTTTTCTGGATTAGGGTTTTTAGTTTATCTCATATCTTTAAAATCTTTAAAACTCTCTTTTTCTGATGGAACTTAGGTTAGAACTTCAAAGGGGCTTGTATTGGGATATAAAGATATGTTTAAGAGTGTGTTCATCATCAAATTCTAGGTAGGTGGTCTACAAGTTATATCCCATAGTTTTATTATGGATTTGTGCATGTTTGTTGAGATATTTACTTCATTTTGTTGTGTATTTTGTACAATGAGTATTGTTTGGTAATTTGGGTGTCTAAATAATTACTAGAACCCTTCATGTTCCCCATGGAATGTGTCGAGGATGAATTGAACGTTTTAGGGTCACCCATGGGGTGTGGCAACCATATTGGAACTCAGAATTGGTAAAGTTACGTGTCAAGTTAAAGTGTGATAATGTAGATCCATTTTTTAACATGCTAATATGTTTAGTTGAATTTGAAATAGAATATTGATAGTTATTCATAGGTTGGTAATGGATTAAGGGGTAGTTTGGAATGATTTAGTGATGGGTTAATTGGGTTTAAGGATATTGTTTCAAAATGGTTACAAATCATGTGATGTTTCCCAAAATAATTAGTATATATGAAATGATGAATGTGTTAAATCAAAAATGGATTCTTAATTGAAGAACATGTTAATTTTTTGAATAAGGGAACTGATGAATATGCAGAATGGGTAAATACAAGGGAATTAATAGGTAAACCTAATGGGTTGATTGTGATAAAGTGTTTGTGCTAAGTGATATAAGAATTGTACTTGGAATGCAAAAGTGATAAATTCTTGTGAAATGATAAACATGATAATTGGGTTAATACATGGTAATTGTTGAAGGATTGTTAAGGTGTGTATATCTATGAACATAATTCATGGGTTAAGGCACATGAATGGGAATTGAGTCAAATGGGATTTGAAATGTTAATGGAAAATGCATTAATGTGCTATGGCATAGTATTAATTCCCATGTTGATTATTCCGGATTATTATTCACATTGGTATTGGTTATTTTTTCCAATTATTATATGATTGTTATAGGTACTGGTCATGTTTGGTTGTGATATGGTATGTGTGGTAAATGGATGGA
This sequence comes from Viscum album, assembly GCA_963277665.1. Taxonomy (NCBI): domain Eukaryota; kingdom Viridiplantae; phylum Streptophyta; class Magnoliopsida; order Santalales; family Viscaceae; genus Viscum; species Viscum album. Next base: position 276,760,475 of record OY728142.1, on the reverse strand, counting down.
TAAACATGTGCACATGACTGGAGGTGTGGGATAAAAGACTGAAGCTCCTCCCACGGGTTAAGTTAGACTGATTCTATAACTCCACCCACAATGCATGTGTTTGGGAAGGGTACATAGCTCTATTCCTCTAGTGGTTGCATTTGTAACACCCCAAGCTTCCACGGTACGCTTCTCTTTGAATAATATAATAGCGTGTGTTATACGCAACTTCAAGTTCAAACATAAACCATGACCAATCAAAGTAGCCGTTAGGAATAGTAATACCCCCTTTTTGAAATTATATAAATTTTAACCCTCAAAATGTTTTTTTTGGATTCAGAATATCAAAATTATCCTAGGGTGAAAATTTTGTAATTTTCCGATAACTTTCATATTTTGATGAATAGTTAAAATTACTAAATTTTAATTAAAAACAAAATTTTTAATCAAAATAATTAATAGTGATAAATTATGAATTTGAGTGGTTTTAAATTATATTTAGAATATATTTTTACAATTTAATCCAATGATGGTCACTGGAAATAATTTCACATTTAAACCGGACAAAAACTAGTGTCAATCTTTTGACAGTTATTGTTTCTTAAAAACACTCTTTTTTGTTTTAACAGTGGGAATTAATTTTAAATTAATAAATGAAACATATATGTTTTTAATTTGGTAAAATATAATTCATTATTGAATTCGGAATATCAAAATTATCTTAGGGTGAATTTTTGGTATTTTTCTAAAAACATTCAAATTTTTATGAATAGTGAAAAACATGAGTTACTGTTTAAAATCGGCTTTTTATTTAAATAACTATTTATTTTATTTAAATTTATTTTAGGTATAAATAGATACATTATACCTATATAAATTCAATATAATTCATTAGAGTCAGTTTATAATAATTTTAGATATATAAAAATTACATTGAACTTTTCACCGTCTTTTACCCACCTCCTAGGAGCTTTTGCAAATTCACATAAAACATAATTTTACCGCTTCTGTGAGAAGAATTTCAAAAATCCAAGAGACACGGTTAATATCAAGGAGTAAAATGTGGTTCATGAGATGAAAATAATTTTTGGTGAATAGTAATTTTTTACTTTTATTTACCACTGTTAAAAGTAAATAGGGTAATTAAGGGTAAAAATGATCTTAATATTACCCTCACATATGTCCTAATTCTATTGGATAAGTTTATCTCGACCAAAAACAACCTTAGGAATAAAATGTTATCATTTTGGTCCACTTGGATTAGATTATGACATTTATTATTATTTAATTTAAAGAAGTGTTAAAAGAGTTAAAATCAAAGTTTAATAACTAAAATATTTATAATATAGGGTCTTACATAAGATAAATTCTATTATAAATAGTAATTAGAAAGGTAAATTGATTTAATACATCATGGTATTTTATTTATAGTTTTTAGACATTAAATAGATAAATTTATTTATGACACAATGATGATGCAGTAATTACCTTATTCATGAAAGAATCAAATAAATGGTATTATAAATATTCAAATAAATATAATTTCAAAGTTTTTATGACATACACGAATTTTAGAGGTGAATATGACATGTTATGATTGATTCAATGTAATTTTTGAAGTAATCACGTTGTTATTATTTTAACAAAAAAGCAAATACCAAATAGTGTCAAAATTGACATAAAATAGTTTTTAAAACAAATATTATATTATTAATTGATATAATGGTCCAAAAAATCTAAGGATCAACAAAAATACTTATATAATAATATCTATGACATTAATTAACCAATTGGGGTTCTATTTCCAGTATATAGTATGTTTATTAACCATATAGTGTAAGAATACAGGAAGACACGGTAAAAGTTAAATTATTTAACTTAGAGTTAAATCTAAATGACAAAGTTAAAATGGTAACCTAAACTTGTCTAAAAACTATTTGTTGAGTTTTTTTCACCTAACCCCACCTTATACTTTAAATAATTAACTTTGGAGCTATTAGAAACTGAATATGAATTTATTATAAATTAATACTTTATGTTTTTCCTAAAGAGCCCCTCCTCCCCCTTATAAAAGAACACCACTTATAACCAATTACTCACACATTTAAAGCTTTTTGGATCATCCAACCTCTGGCCAATTAAGCTCCCCACATCCCTCGCCTCCTCCTAGAAGTCTCAACTTAGGCATAAGTCACTTCAAGAGTCCTTTTTGGTTCAAACCAAAGAGAGTTACCCAAATTAAAGGTAACGATTTCTCATAGCTTCTTTTCTTTTATTTTACTTCTCCATCCCCTAAACTCTTCTTATTCTTTTCTTTTGTAAAAAAACCAGTATCCCAAATATAGTAGGATATTTTTATAAGAAGTATTCTAACTACACTTACACACACCTTCATCTAAATGGTGAAGAACATAATGTTTATGTGGACGGAAACCAAACGCCTCACGAAACGATGATTGTTCAATTATCTCCTATCGCTTCTCATGGTGGCCATTATGATGGAACTATAATTAAATATGATATTAATTATATTTATTTTATATATAATATTCTTTAATTACATTTTATAGAATACCATTATTCGTTTCATGTTGTATATATATATACAATAATTTCATTTGAGGAATTGCGGACTACCGCCCCCTCAAAGTGATAGGACTCGTTTATACCATACATGGAACATATAAAGGATGGTATTAATGAAATTAAGTAACACATATAAGATATTATATTATACTGGAATAATAATATACCTATGTATTATTTGGTTTTGATTCCTTTTAAAATGAAAAATGAAATGGAAGTAGCGTTCATGTGTACGTACGTACTACCGTCTCCACGAACGCGAGGAGATTCATTCCCCATTGTATCCATTCAAGTATAACTCTCATTTTATGATTAAAAATAATGTTTATGGACTTGATATGATTCTGTATATGTATAATATACAACCTATCCATAACAAACACGGCTTATGTAACAAAACATATAAAATAAAACGAGTAAGTTAACACCTGAAACGACGATAATACAAGATATTATTAACAAAGAAATGATAAAAGATCATATATGATATCATATTAATGTATATTATTCTGGTATAATTTAATAACAGTCATTAAACAATTATACAGGATATTACCCTACCCTCGATAAAGGAAAAGCACAAGGTAAGGGTTTTTCATCTCACACCTTATTCCTGTGAGATTCATGCCATATTTCCACTATTACCTTTTGTGTGGTGTATGTACTGCCCATAATTGTATTCTTTGTGTAATACACTTTAATTTATGTGTATTTACATATTAATTTTATGATACGTCTTTAATGGGTTGAATGTTTCGTAAGTTACCAAATTGTTAAGGGTTAATTTCACAATCTCGTTATTATCGAAGGTTTTTTTTACATAAGTATCTACTGGGAAATATTTATTATTAATGTCCATGTTTTATGAAAGAGTTTTCAAAGGGATTATTTTAAGGTACTTTTTACTAAAACATCATTTCAACTGTTTTAAATATTTATTCTTTTAAATTTTTCTCATTAATGTCCATATATTCAAAATGGGGTTTATAAATTTATTTATATGGACATGAATGTTTTTAAAATGTTAATTACTTTATAAAGTTTCAAAGTGGTATGGGACACTTTGATTCAAAAATGTCTTTAAATGAATTCTTTTCTAAATTGTGTTACTTTTAAATGTTTTCATGAAAAGGGGTATTTCTCTCAAAGATTTTTACAAATAATTTTCATCTATGTCAACATCCTTTGATAAATTTTACACTTGTTTGAAGATTGATTTATTATGATACAAATTATCCATAATGTATTTAAGGTTTTGTGATATGTTTGACTATGGATGAGTTATTTTTATGCCATTAATGGTTTATGATTAATTTTTTGGCATTTCATATGCTAGTTTTAATAGGAATGTTTATATTATATTTCATCCTCTTCTTAAGATGAATGTGTTGGACTAGTATGTTCTAGGTTGGGGTCTAGTTATAGAAGACCCTCCAGGTTGGTGTCCGGTTATTAGAGGCACTCTGGGTTGGGGTCCGGTTATTATAGGCACTCCAGGTTGGCGTCCAGTTATTAGAGGCACTCCAGGTTGGATTTCGGTTACAGACGCTCTCTGGGATGGAGTCCGGTTATAGAGGCTCTCCGGGTTGGGTTTCAGTTACAGTTATCCCTTAGGTCTTGGCACGAGGCCTTGACACCGAAATTAATGTTCGAAATTATGCATTACATCATTATGAAATTGTTTATTGATATTTCATGTGATTATTTGACTAGTAGAATATCCATGTGAATAAGTAAATGGAATTATTTCATTTTATTTCTTCCATATTATGGTGAAGTTCAAGTTTAAAAGGCTTTTGTTTTAGTTATACATTTCCTTAAATGTTTATGCTTATTTATGAATGTTTTCGCTATATTGTTATCCTTACTGAGTATCTGAGCTCACCCCTTTCTATGTTTTATGTTTTCCCCAGGATTCCAAGAAGTGTATTGTGATTGATATGCAAGGTTAATCCAATAGAATACTGGCGTTCATAAAGGATTATTTATGTAGTTTCGTATGTTATAAAGTTTAATGTATCATTCAAGTATGTAATCTATTTTCCAAGACTGCTGAACCGATCGGTCCTTTGGGACTTGGTTCCTTGTAATCATGCCAATGTATTAAAATAATGCACCGACTCTGGGTAACTGGGGTCGGGGCGTTACAGTTGGTATCAGAGGAAGTTTAGCAATAACCTCGAATGATAGATTTAGATAAAATCTGATTAGAGCACATATCCCTATGATAGACTTTGAGGATTAGTAGAGAAGAACTTCCTAGAATTTTGATATTATAGATATTTTGTGAGTTTTCTGAGTAATACATCCCTGTCTGGATACTAGCAGGTAGAGGAGGCTCTGGCATAGATGTACCTAGGGGTAAAACCCGAAAACACCGCTTTGCGCCAGACTCGAATGAGAACTAGTGCATGACAACGGTCCTTGCTGCACTCTTGGTTACGACACAACTGGGGGATATGCTTAAGATAATTCACATTTTCTTTACAAACCATTATGAAAGGATTATGAGTATATACTTACTCAAAGAAAACATTTTTATTATTATGGATTATATCAATAAACTATTTAATTTCTGTTAAGTGTTTTACAAGTTCTAGATTAGGTATTTCTATTCATGAACTAATCTAGTGTATGCCAGTGTTTTGAAATGGCGCCCAGTAGAATGAATGGGAAATCCATCAATACACATGATCAAAAGCGTAAGAAGGATCATATCTTTCATGGTTCTAAGCCAGAATTTAGAAAGGAAATAGTCTCCCACGTATTATCATCATATAAAGAAATAATATCATGTGTTGATAAGACTAGTAAATAATTATCAGAGTCTTATGGCTTTGAAGGTAAGCTATAGAAGAAAAGGATGGTAGAGAGAAGGAAAAATAAAGGGAAGAAGGTAAAGAAGTATTTTCCAATATGTGATAACTGTGGAAAGAATCACCTTGTAAAATGCTTGAAGGGAATGGGAGTATGTTATAAGTGTGGAGAAAAAGGACATCAAGTACGTGACTGCAAGTGTAAGAAAAAGGTTCAAAATGTACAATTCTTCATCTGCAAGGAGTTGGGACACTACGCGAACAAATGTCAAAAATAATCAGAGTATGCCCCAAATGATGCTATTGGATAATAATGAAGTTATTAAACTACCTTAGATGAAGAAGAATGACTAGTGTTCTTATGTTGTTATTATAGGATTATTTCATTTGAGTGTTGTATCAACAATGTTCTGGTTATAATAAGTATTCAGTATATAAGGATTGTACTGCAGAACTATTTTATTAAGTACTTGAGATTGTGTGGAACCAATAAAAGTTACTCAATAGCATGTTAAATTTTTGGAAAATATATGGCTGAGAGAAAGATAAACCATATTATGGTTCTGATACCGAGGTAGTGATTTTGGAATAATACAAGATTGATTTGGATAAATTATATTGGATATTCTTGACTACCTTGAAACTGGTTAATGATTTTTCATCGTTGGAGTTAACAACATTTTTGGATTGAAGGAATATATCCAGTGTTCTATAAAGAATAAGGGAGCATGAATGTAATCAATGAGGTTTTATGGTAATTCAGGATGTTACCAGGTTTTAAAATAATACATGGTGAAGGTGTTCACATGTTATTACATGGAAAAAAGGAACTTTATTGTGTCTAAATTCCTTATAAATTTGGGACTTTGAGTTTGGATAGTAGTATTTTGGATAAGTCTAAAGGTTGGAATGGATAAAGTTTGAAAGGTTATTTTTGGATTTTTATAAAAGGACAACACGCAGACCGTGTGAAAACCCATCGCGTCGGACAAAGCTGCAGGAATTGAACCCACAACTATTGTTCAATGGGGATTTATCGCCTACCACTGGACTACGTAAATTTCTTGGATGGTATAATGTAATTTATTTTTTAAAAGTTCTAATATGTGAATTATAAATTCATTATATTTTGAACCCTAGTATGTGTTATTTTTGGTAACCTTCATATTTACCACTCTTTATTTTCAATAAAGGCCTCATTAATCCTTTTTTCGATGTGGGATTTCAACTAAGATATTTTGAAATGTCAACCTCAAGTTTCCAATACCGAGCATAAATTGCAAGGACGCAATTTATTGAAGGAGGGGAGAATATAACACCCTAAGATTCCACAGTACGCTTTTCTTTGAATAATACAGTAGCGTGTGTTGTACGCAACTTCAAGTTCTAACACACACCACGACCAATAAAAGTAGCTGTTATGAATAGTAATACCCAATTTTTGAAATTTTATAAATTTTATCTTTCAAAATGTAATTCATTTTTGGATTCGGAATATTGAAATTATCCTAGGGTGAAATTTCGCTACTTTTCGGATAACTTTCATATTTTGATGAATAGTGAAAATTACTAAATTATAATTAAAAACAACTTTTTTCAATCGAAATAATTAATAGTGATAAATTATGAATTTGAGTGGTTTTAAATTATATTTAGAATATATTTTTACCATTTAATCCATTGTTGGTCATTGGACATAATTTCACATTTAAACCGAACATAAACTAGTGTAAATCTTTTGATAGTCATAGTTTCTTGAAAACACACTTTTTGTTTTAACAACGGGAATTGATTTTAAATTAATAAATGAAACTTATATGTTTTGAATTTGGTAAAATAGACTTCATTATTGAATTCAGAATATCAAAATTAGCTTAGGATGAATATTTGGTATTTTTCTGAAAACTTTCAATTTTTGAGGAATAGTGGAAAACATTAAGTTACTGTTTAAAACTTGCTTTTTATTTAAATAAATATTTATTTTAATTATATTTATTTTAGGTAAAAATATATACATAATACCTATATAAATTTAATGTAATTCATTGGAGTCAGTTTATAATAATTTTAGATATATAAAAATTTCATTGAACTTTTCATCGTCTTTTACCCACCTCATAGGAGCTTTTGCAAATTCACATAAAACATAATTTTACCGCTTCTGTGATCAAAATTTCGAAAATACGAGACATACGGTTAATATTATGGAGTAATATGTGGTTCAATGAGATGAAAATATTTTTTGGTGAATAGTAACTTTTTACTTTTATTTACAACGGTTAAAAGTAAATAGGTTAATTAAGGGTAAAAATGATATTAATATTACCCTAACACATGTCCTAATTCTATTGGATAAGTTTATCTCGACCAAAAAAACCTTAGGAATAAAATATTATCATTTAGGTCCACTTGGATTAGATTATGACATTCATTATTATTTAATTCAAAGAAGTGTTAAAAGAGTTAAAATCAAAGTTTAACAACTAAAACATTTTTAATATAGGGTTTCACAAAATATAAATTCCATTATAAATATTAATTAGAAAGATAAAAATATTTCCTACATCATGGTATTTTTTTTTTATAATTTTAGACATTAAATAAATAAATTTATTAATGACACAATGATGATGCAGTAGTTACCTTATTCATGAACGAATCAAATAAATGGTATTATAAATATTAAAATTAATATAATTTCAACGTTTTTATGAAATACACTAATTTTATAGGTGAATATGACATGTTATTATTGATTCAATGTATTTTTTGTGAAGTTATCATGTTATTATTATTTTAACAAAAAAAATACCAAATAGTGTCAAAATTGACATAAAATAGTTTTTAAAACAAATATTATATTATTAATTGATATAATGGTACTAAAAATCTAGGGTTCGGCCAAAAGACTTATATAATAATATCTATGACACTAATGAACCAATTGGGGTTCTATTGGTAGTATATAGTATGTTTATTAACCATATAGTGTAAGAATACAAGAAGACACGGTAAAAGTTAAACTATTTAACTTAGAGTAAAATCTAAATGATTAGGTTAAAATGGAAACCTAAAATTGTCTAAAACCTATTGGTTGAGTTTTTTTCGACCTATCCCCACCTTAGACTTTAAATAATAAACTTTTCTGCCATTATAAACCGAATATGAATTTATTATAAGTTAATACATTATGTTTTTTCTAAAGAGCCCCTCCTCCCCCTTATAAATGGACACAACTTCTAACCAATTCCTCACACCTTTCAAGACTTTTTTCTTGTCCAAACTAGACCCAATTAAGATCCCCACATACCTATACTCATTATAGAAGCCTAAACTTAGGCATAAGGCACTTAAAGGGTCCTTTTTGGTTCAAACCAAAGAGAGTTACCAAAATTAAAGGTAACAATTTCTCATAGCTTCTTTTCTTTTATTTTACTTATCCAGCCACTAAACTCTACTTATTTTTTTCTTTTGTAACAAAAAACAGTATCCTAAATATACTAGGATATTTTTATGAGAAGTATTATAACTACACATAAACACACCTCCATCTAATTGGTGAAGAACAAAATGTTTCTGTGGATGCCAACCAAAAGCCTCACGAAACGATGATTGTTCAATTATCTCCTAGCGCCTCCCATAGTGGCCATTATGATGACACTATAATTAAATATGATATTAATTATATTTATTTTATATATAATCTTCTGTAATTCCATGTTATAGAATTCCATTAATCATTTCTTGTTTTACATATATACGATAATTTCCTTTGAGGAATTGCGGCCTACCGACCCCTCAATGTGATATGACTTGTTTATAACATAAATGGAACATATAAAGGATGGTATTAATGAAATTAAGTAACACATATATGATATTAATAAATACTATAACAATAATATACCTATGTATTATTTTGTTTTGATTCCTTTTAAAATGAAAAATGAAATGGAAGTAGCATTTGTGCGTACGTACGGACTACCGTCTCCACGAACGCGATGAGATTCATTCCCCATCGTATCCATTCAGGTATAATTATCATTTTATGATTAGAAATAATTTTTAAGGACTTTATATCATTATGGATATTTATAAGATACAACCTATCCATAACAAACATGGCTTATGTAACAAAACATATAAAATAAAATGAGTAAGTTAACACCTGAAACGAAGATAATACTAACATTTTATTAACAAAGCAATGTTAAAAGATCATATATGATATGAAATTAATGTATATTATTATCGTATAAATTAATAACAATAATTTAACCATTATACTTGAGATTACCCTACCATCAACAAAGGAAAAGTACAAGGTAAGGGGTTTTAATCTCACTCCTTATTCCCATGAGATTCATGCCATATTGCCACAATTACCTTTTGTGTGGTGTAAGTACTGCCCATAATTGTATTCTTTGTGTAGTACACATTAATTTATATGTATTTACATATTCATTGTATGATACCTCTTTCATGGTTTGTATGTTTTTTAAGTTACCAAATTGGTAAGGGTTAATTTCACAATCTCTTTATTATCCGAGGATGTTTTTATGTAATTATCTACTGGGACATATTTATTATCAATGTCCATGTTTTATGAAGGAGTTTCCAAAGGGATTCTATTAATGTAATTTTTACTAAAACATAATTTCAAATGTTTTAAATATTTATTCTTCTAAATATTTCTCATTAATGTCCATGTCTCCAAAATGGTTTTAAGGATTTATTTATACGGACATGAATGTTTTTAAAATGTTAATTCCTTTAAAAAGATTCAAAGTGGTATGGGACACTTTGATTAAAAAATGTCTTTAAATGATTTATTTTCTAAATTTTGTGACTTTTAAATGTTTTCATGAAAAATGGGTATTTCTCTCAATGATTTTTACAAATAATTTTTATCTATGTCAACATCCATTGATAACTTTTACACTTGTTGGAAGATTGATTTATTAAGATACAAATCATCCATATTGTATTTAAGGTTTTGTGATATGTTTGACTATGGATGAGTTATTTTTATGCCATTAATGGTTTATGATTAATGTTTTGGAATTTCATATGCTAGTTATAATAAGAATTTTTATGTTATATTTCATCCTCTTCTTAAGATGAATGTGTTGGACCAGTATGTTCAGGGTTGGGGTCCGGTTACAGCAGACCCTCCGGGTTGGTGTCCAGTTATTAGAGGCACTCCGGGTTGGTGTCCGATTATTAGAGGCACTCCGGGTTGGTGTCTGGTTATTGGAGGCACTCTGGGTTGGATTCTGGTTATAGAGTCTCTCCAGGATGTAGTCTAGTTATAGAGTCTCTCCAGGTTGGGTTCCGGTTACAGTTATCCCTTAGGTATTGGCACAAGGCCTTGACACAGAAATTAAAGTTCGACATTATGCATTACATCATTATGAAAGTGGTTATTGATATTTCATGTGATTATTTGACTAGTAGAATATCCATGTGACTAAGTAAATGGCATTATTTCATTTTATTTCTGCCATATTATGCTGAAGTTCAAGTTTAAAAGGATTTTGTTTTAGTTATACATTGCCTTAAATGTTTATGATTATTTGTGAACGTTTCCACTATATTGTTATCCTCACTGAGCATCTGAGCTCACCCCTTTCTATGTTATATTTTTTTCCAGGATTCCAAGAAGTGTATTGTGATTGATATGCAAGGTTAAGCCAAGGGAATAATGGCATTCATAAAGGATTATTTATGTTTTTCATATGTTATAAAGTGTAATGTAACATTCATGTATGTAATATATTTTCCAAGACTGCTAAACTGATCGGTCCTTCGAGACTTGATTCCTTGTAATCATGCCAATGTATTAAAATAATGAACCAACTCTGGGTAACTGGGGTCACGAAATTACAGTACTCCTCTCATGCTGAGGCTTCGAGGTGATGATATTTTGTTGTTTTCATATGTTATCCCTAGTTCAGTAAGAACATATTATACCCTTTTGAAATATGAAAAATTCCATGAACCATGTGTGAATGATTTGAATGAATAACTTAATTACTTCATGATTAATGATGAACCATTAATATAAGAGATATAATGAATTGGAAATTGGTTAGTAAAAGCTAAGTAGAGATTGTTAACTAGTTCCCCCAGAATTTTATTCCATTTAATAATTATTTATTTATATTTTCATGCAATATCTATTAGACTATATATTTGTAAACACCATTGGTGGTGTCCTACTGAGTTGTACTCACACCCTACATGGGCCGCTGGTGGGTACCTGAGCAGATTTCATGCTTGAAAGTCAAGACAAAGGAAAGGGCCCTATGCTAGGGTTTTGAGATGGACATGGGACATGCATGGATGAGGTTCCATAAATGGAGTTAGGACTATTTTTGGATTTCCTATGTTTTCTTATTTTGGGGATTTAACTTAGAATTGCTGCATGAAATGGAATATTTACTGTTGGTTGTGGTTTGTACCCAGTTGGGAAATGTTTATCTATGCTTATTCATTGGTTAGTTGAGGATATCTAAGATAGTTTATGTGTTTTCTTCTATGGATTACTATTAACCAGAGGGTATAGTATCCCCACATGACTAATCTAGACCCTTACTGATAGTTAGAAACCACAGGCATTTAAGGATGCATGCTTGAGGTCATGTGAAGACCGAGATCAGGGAACAAATTTAGTGTCACTAAAGTCAAGGAAGGGACAAAGTTGTTTTAGATGAGTTATTTTCTCTTTATTACTTGTTGGGGATGGTAGATATAATATTAGGATAGTGTCGAGCCTTGGTAATGATTTCATTCTTGTGAGTAACTAACCCATGTATGAGAGAAAACTCAAGTCACCCCTGGTGGGAATTGTTGATCTTGATGTGTGTTGTTACATTTTAATGATATTTCACCATTCAGTGATTCACATGTCATGTGATTTGACTATTTATGATACTTTTAACATGTCCAGAATGGCATGAGGCTGTGGATTCATGAATCATTTTAGTCACCTAAGTATATAAGTGGCATGCATCATGATAGGCACACATGGGTGTGTGGGGCATGAAGAGTAGAATGAATTTTGCATATTGAAATATTTGATGAAAATGGTTCATAATAATGGTAATGAAAGTGGGTAAATGAAAATAATTAAATCGATATTAAATGAGTATTTTGTATAGAGAAACATTATGATCGGGTTAAAGTTTTGGGTTTTGGTAAATTGTAATAAACAAATGGTGTATAAAAGAGAAATATTTACATGGTGATGATGAAATGGTTATTTAATTTTTCCTATTTAAAAGTATAAATGAGTTAAAATGACTGTTATAAGAATTTTTGAGATGAGAATTGTGCTTAAGAAAAAATATTCATGTGTAATTGGGGGAAATGGTTAAAAGAGATGTTTGATGAATAGTTTGTGATTAAGTAAGTTAGATTCCACCATGTTTACCATGACCTATTGTAAAAGGGGTCAAGGTAGTGTTAGAGATGTGAACACATCTGTTGGAATATTGTATGTGGAGTGGGATAAGTATGGCAGGTAGTACATTCTCCTATTGCGGTCTATACCGATTGGAATTCCTTTGAGATATTTGTTGATGAAATTTTTTAGGGGATATGAATCTGTGTATATATGGATTTTGAGACTATGGGTATGTATAATGTTCTAAAGAATGGAAATTTGGGTGTTCTTTGTTGCATCTTTAGTTAGGCAGTGGCCTTGTGGTCTTAAGGTGATGTTTGGTAATGTGAAAGTATAAAACCTTGTGGGTTGTAGTTTTGTGGGTTGTATGATGGACATTAGAATGAGTGTCCTAGTTGTAGTTACATTAGAGATGGGTTATGTTGTGAATGTGGTGACCCATGTGGGTTCAGGACTTGCGAGTTGTATCTTAGACCATAGAGTGAGGGTATTGGCTCGTGGTGACGATGTATGTGTACAATTACCATTAGTGCGAAACCTATAGAAAATGGTTTCTTGGTGCGCTTGGAACACTGTGTATCAGAATGGTGGTGAGAGTTCCATTAAAAAACATTGATTCATTCATAACTCAATGTGTGTGGGAATTAATGGATTTTGTCCTTCGTCGGGTTTAGGGAAACAACATCACTTGAACTTCATGTTGTCCTATGAGGGAGGCCAGATAGGGTTTCTAGTACTATTGGTTATGTGTCATATGGGTGGATGTTAAACCATGATAGTGGGACAAGGACGATATCATCTAGTGTGGGTTATCCTAGAGGGATAAGTGTGAAGGTTGATGATTTGGTGATGTGACTTGAGATATGGGGATGTGTTGGTAGTATTAGATAAATTAAGTTAAACCTCAATGGAGGATAGCCCAGTGATGTGGGTGATTCATAATTTGTGTTATGAGGAATTATTTAAAGGAGGGATCGATCCATACAAGTATGTTTATGCGTCAGCAAACAGAAGATTGTTTGTATGAATGGTTTGGTTGTTGGGTGAGATATTGAAAATGCCATGGGGTCCATGAGGCCGACTAACCAAGAGGCATGGTTAGGTGAGTAAGTGGGAATTGGGATATGCCTAGGTGGTGGTTTTCTTATGGAAACTAATGTCGGTATAAGATTTTTCGAAGAAAAGTGAAAAAATTTGAGGGCTCTAATGGGTCAAGATGTGAATATAGAATGGTAGGGTACGATTTCAAATGTGATAGGCTTCTGTTGTTCCTTGTGAAACTAAATCATAAACCATGTCCATATGGGAAACCATTGATTTTATTGGCATGGAAAACCATAGTTTTCAGTCATTAATTTCCAGGGGAATACTTGAAGAAATCTAGTAGTGAGGTGGATGTAGTACCAAGGAAAACATTGGTTTACATCTTCTTGATAAATGGTCATAGGGTGGTGGTGAGTCTCATTTGAAAATCACACTTTAGCAGTGGTGGTTAAATGATAATGAGAGGTGTGAATTAGGGAATCCTAAAATTCTCATTAGATCGTGGTGTTCTATCATGGAAGGTGATATCAGAAATAAATAAATTCATGGTGGTGTTATTCCACAACTTATTAGCATAACATAGCTAGTGATGATCATGCCCAACATCTTGACATCATCCCATGTATGTTGAGAATATTTGGATTTACACTTAGAAACTTGATGGTGTTTTGGTAGGATGAAGGACATCATGAGATTTACATTATTAGGGGAGGTATATGTGAAATTGGATGGTGGTATGCACACCATAGATTGTTTCTGGTGAGGTCCCGGGGATGGTCCGGTTGTTGAAAAACTCTATGTTTACCACCCATAGAAGCTGGGAGTGGTCACCGGTTGATGTTCAATATATTGTTCTAGATAAGCATTGACAACCATGTATATTTTTTGGGATTTGTCTTGTGATTGGGTGTGAGCCATTATGACTGGAATTTCATATGGAGAGAAATGGTAATGAAACACCTAAGGTGGGGAGTGATTAATCAGATCAGGATGTAGGGAGGATAATTTTGAGCTGATGTAGCGGCACTGAGATGATAATAAGGAACATGTGAGGTGCATAATGGGTCTCTCAGAAAGTCTATGTAGGACTTGACTATAGTGGTTGATTGATCCAATCATTGGATTTGGGCTCAGGGTTGTTCTGAATGAAATTATAAATTCTTCTGTTTAGTTATCATAGAATGTGGTGAGATGTAACATCGATTGGTGACAAGAGATGTTCGGTTCAATAACTCTAATGGAAATCAAAATCAGACCTGGGTAAGTTTCGTTCATTGGTTTTGGAATGCCTCTATGTTTAAAGTAACCTTTTTTGTGTAATGTAGTGTCATTACAATGGTGATGTTAAGCATTCCAGGATGAGTCAACCAAGGAAACTCGACTCGACTCTGAGCAAGGCACAATGGTGGAGAGTAGTAAATCACCATTGCTGGATGTTTGGGTGGGAGAAGTGTGTCTCAAATTTTAAAATGGGATGGAGTGAAAACATAAACATATTTATATGGTGTATAAATTGTGTGGATTCTAGTTTCTAGGAATTTTGTTGAGATGACGAAGGCTAATGATGGTTTGGAGAGAAGTGGTATTATGATGAAGGAATTTTACCAAATGTTAGGGAATGACCTATGTGGGTGTTTCAGGTATGATGTGAAATCCGAGTTGAGATTATGGTTGTACTTAATTGGGAGTGGAGTTTCATGGTAACAAAAAAATAGTATAGATAACCATAGAAGATAATTGGTTGGTTGATGACATGATCAGATATTTAGGTTGGAGGGACTCGAGTAGACACCAGCTGGCTGAGTTGTTCCTGGTAGAGAGATTTGGAACGGGTTGAATTGGTTGAGTACCAGAGTGTTTGGGTTTAATTTTGATGCACAATTGTGGAATGGGATCGTTGGGACCTGAGTAGCAGATTGATGTACATAGGGAAATGTGGTTGGAAGGATCCTGTGTTTTCCTTTAGGTGATACCGAGTTTGGCCACTATTGGGGTTTTGCAAATGGAGTAAAATAATGCCAAATTATTTGGGTCATGAGTAGTGCTGAGGACCAGACTGATGGGTTACCAATTGGTTCCTCCATGATGATATAATGTTATGTGTGAAGTTTACTTGTGCTGTAGTTTAGGCACTATTGACTCGGTTTTCTCTTCAAAGTTCTAGTGGTTGGGTGTGGTGGAAGATGAATCCTCCTTGAGGAGTATTTGGTTCATATCGCGGGTTGTGGTGAGGATGTCTTCCAGTTAAAGACCATGACATGGTTCAATTTTTGAGAATAATTTTAATATTAAATGAGAAACTTTATAAATGGGAATGGATACATGGGACTAGTGGAATGAACTCTTGTTATAGAAGCTCAGTGATGCTTAGGAAGAGTGACTTAAGGATGATCCATTATAGGGTGAGGAGATTATAGGATCACAGATTTTTGTAAGTTTTTTGTTTGTTTATGTTTTACTTTGATCCCATTATTTTTGTTAAATAAGAGTTTTCTCAAGTTCATGAGACGTATCGGGGGTGTTTTGGGGGTTTGGGGAACAAAAGAGGATGGAAAAGGTGTTTTCTGGGCATGTTGCATGGTTTGTTCATAGTTAATGAAAACCATGCAGAGCATCCCATTGAACCATGCAGCCTTGGGTAGAGGCTTGAACATGGATATTGTATGGTTAATATATCCATGCATAATTAATAGTAAAAAATTTTAATGGGTGATTTTAGGGATAGTGTCTCATGCACGGTTTGGAAAACCTTACTGGTAAACTGTGAAGCACATTAAAGTTGAGAAATTTACAAAATTTCCACTATGGAAATTTAAATCCTCACTCGGGGTTTTCCTCCATTATTCTCCTCTAAACACTTGTGATGAAACAAGTCCTTCAATATTTTCCATGGATCAATATTTCTCATTTTTAGGATGTTTTGGACGCTCTTGGTTGTGAAACAAAGATCTTGGTAGGTATAATCATACTCTAGTTTCTATTTTCCAGATTAGGGTTTTTAGTGTATCACATCTCCTTCCAAAGATATAAAACCCTATTTTTTGAAATATAATCTTAGTTATAACATAAAAGGTGTTTGAATCTAGATCCAAGTTTATATTTAAGAGTGTTTTCATCATCATATTCGAGGTAGGTGGAATGCAAGTTATATCCCATAGTTTTGTGATGGATTTTTTCATGTGTGTTGAGATCTTTCCTTCCTATTGTTGTGTATTGGTTACCTTGAGAATGATTCTGTAATTTGGAAGTCTAAATGATTACTATAACCCCTCACGGTCCTTTTGTAATTTTTCGAGGAAGAATCAGACGTTTTAGGGTCACCCGTGGGGAGCACCGACCTTATCAGACCTTGGATTTGGTAATGTAAAGTGTGAAATTGACGTTTTATAACATAGATACAATTTGTAACATGCTAATACGTTTATTTTAATTTAAATTGGAATATTTATAGTTATTACAAGGTTGGAAATGGCTTATGGGGTTGTTTTTAATGACTTAGTAACGAGTTAATTAGGTTTGAGGAGATTGTGTCAAAAGGGCAATGAATCATGTGGAGTTGGCCAAAAGAATTAGTATATATGAAGTTATGAACTTGTTAAATTAGAAATGGATTTTTAATTTAAGAACATGTGAATGGTTTGAATAAGTTAATTAATGAATATGAATAATGGGAAAATACATGGGAGTTGTGAGGTACACCAAATGGGTTGAATATGATAAAGTGGTTGTGCTAAGTGATATAAGAATTGTACTTGGAATCAATAAGTTAGAAATTCTTGTGATTGATTAATGTGATAATTAGGTTAATACATGGTATTTTTTGAGTTTTTATTAAGGTGTGGAAATCTATGAACATACATAATGGGTTAACACATCAAAATTAGAATTGGGTCAAATAGTATTTGAAATGTAAATGAAAAATGTGTTAATGGGTTTTGACATAATACTAATTCCCATGTTGATTTTCATGGACTGTTATTTCCATTGATATTGGTTAGGTTTTTTTATGCTATGATTATTATATGTATTGATCATTTTTGGTTGTGATATGGTTTGTGTGGTAAATGGATGGATAAGAATGTGCATGTGGCTTGAGGTGTGGGATATAGTACTGAGGCTCCTCTCATGGGTCAAGTTAGACCGATTCTCCAAATACACCCACAATGAACATTCTAGGGAAAGGGACAAAAATTTATTAACCTAATGGTTTCATTCCACCCAGACTGAGGCATTTAGGTGAGGATATTGTGATGTTGTGATATGTTTTCCCTAGTGAGTTAGGAACTTATTATTTCCTTTTGAAAAATGACAATTTCCATGAACCCTATGTGAATGATGTGAATGATGTGAATGATTAACTTATGAACTTCATAATTGATGATGAACCAGTAATAAAAGAGTCACAATGAATTGGTATTTGGTTAGTAATAACTATGTATAGATTATTAACTTATGGACTCCAAATTTTATTTACATTATAATTATTTATACTTTCATGCACAATCTCTTACATTGGATATTTATAAACACCATCGGTGGTGGCCTACTGAGTTGTAACCACACCCTTATTGGGATGCCTTTGGGTACCCAAGTAGATTTAATGCTTGAAGTTCATGACAAGTTAAAAGGAACTATTATAGAGAGTTGAGTGGGACATGATACATTCATGGATAAGGTTCCCAACATTGAGTTAGGACCATTTCTGGATTTCCAATATTTGTCTTATTTTGGGTTTTTTTCACTTAGCATTGTAGCATGACATGGCATATTTACTGTTGGTTGTCATTTGTACGCAGTTGGGAAATGGTTCTTTATGATTATTCATTGATTAATTTAGGATATCATTGATGTTTTATATGTTTACTAATATGGATTACATTAACCAAGAGGTTATAGTCTCCACACGTGACAAATCTATCCCTTCACTGCTAGTTGATAAGCTCAGGCATACTGGGAGGCACGCTTGAGGTCATGCGATGACCCATCTTGGGGCACAAATTTAGTGGAACCTAGGTTGAGGATGTTATATCTAGTGACATATATACTGATCTAAGTATATGTATGGGGATTGTTAGAGTTATCATTGATAATA
Organism: Viscum album; assembly: GCA_963277665.1. NCBI lineage: Eukaryota > Viridiplantae > Streptophyta > Magnoliopsida > Santalales > Viscaceae > Viscum > Viscum album. The sequence continues at coordinate 276,741,550 of OY728142.1, read as the reverse complement.
CTTATACCTCCTCAAGATGTTTTTGGTGTTGTTTTTCCATAGGTTTCGGGATTGATTCTTATATAACTTAATATTTACATGTGATTTTTTAAATACAGATATCTCTGTGATTTTATGATCCTGTATTATTAAAGGAAATATAAATATTTTATAAACTAAATATCCTAAGAAATAATGACTTCCATATGAGTTAAATGTTAAATCAAAATTAGGATAGTGTTAAAATCAACCCCATTATTTTTTGTAATATTATAAATTTACCTTGAATTATTCTTGATAAACACAGATGATTCAACGAGTTGAAGGAAAATTGATCATGATAAAATGATTTTTTACACCATCATATTTTTTCTAAAAATTGATTTATGTTAAAATTTAATTCCTAGTTTATTAATTTAGTATGTTTATAATTTTATTTGACTAAGATAATGATAGGGTTGTATTATATAAAAAAATAATATGATATAATCATTGAACCTTTAAAAATCATAGTAATGTGCATTATTAAGAAGTGCATGTTTAACATAGTATATTGGTCACCCTATTTACCATACCATAAATATTAGTAGGGTTGTTAGTTAGATTAATATAATAAATTTTTGTGTTTTAAAATAATACTAACTAAAGTATTAGTATCTTATTAAGAATGATAAGTCTAATTTTTGGGAATTTTAGGTAATAATGTTTAGCTAAACTAGAAGTGATATGTTTTTAAATTACTAATTTTAATTTTATCTTTCTAATTTTGGGTGTACATTCGATGTTGTTCAGTGATATGAAAAGTGATGTTTAGTGTTGTTTTATTAAATTTATGAAATATTAATGTGATTATTATAATTGTGTTTTCTTGAAAAACTTTCATGTTTCCTTTTATTAAAAAATTAATTATGTTGGAAATTTATTTGTCTGAACTGGTTGATATTTGTTTGAAAAACATATTATTTTTTTTCAAAAAAGGGTTTTCTTTTGAAAAGTTTTTTAAAATATAAAATAGTTTTTTTAAAATTTTTAAGTTTTAAATGAGTGAATTTCCAGGAAATTTCTTTATTTTTTAAATAACTGTTTTTTATTTTAGATTCATGAAGTCATGATTTAAGTGTTCAAAATATTTTCATAGTGAATTATTGATTCCCTCAGGGGTTTCAGTGAGGTCTTTTCTTGGTTAATATTATTGTGCTCGATGTGTGATTGACTTGAATAGCGAGTTGGAGGGAAGTATGTATTCGATTTCTTGATGGATTCTAGAGTGAGGGTGATGAGGTAGTTGGGTTTCTTGAGGGTATGCTAGTGATTATTTCAGTTGGAGATGAGGTCATATTATTGGGGATGATTTGATTTCGCTATGTCGTGGTAGATGTAATTTATATGGTGTGATTGAGTTTCCATTAATGTCACAGTACGATTTAATTATTTGGACTAAATATATTTGTTTCGTTGTTTTTGTTGAATACATTTCATTAAATCATCATATATTGTTTTTGGGAAGTGGGAGGAGTTGTGGGGTAAGGTGTTGTCATGATTTTAGGAGAAAGAATTGATGATGTTTCTCAATGAGCATTAATCCCTGATATTGAGAATTATATTTAAGAGGATAATGTTTTTAAATATTTTAAAAGTAGTCCCAAAAAATTTGGATTTATATTATTAAAAGACTCACTTAGAGGAGTGTATCTAGCATGGTGGAAGGTGAAACCTTATTAGCCAAATCTATTTTTTTGGGAAGAGTTTATTGACAATTTTAGGGAGTAGTTTTTCCCTAAAAGTTGAAGGATTAGTATATAAAGGAGCTCCTAGGATTCCTTTAATGAGATTCTAGTGTAACTTTTATCAAGATTTAATTTTTTTCTTAGGTTTCCCAATTTCTAGAACTAGTGGTGCATATAGGTACATGCATGATCCTTTTCAATTATTCCTTAAAATCGAAGATTCAATGGATTGTGGTGAGTTTTTGGACAAATTATTTGATAGGATTAATGGGTATGATGTGATCAGGAATGTATTTTTCAATTCTATAAGAAAAGATGAAAATGGTACCTCATATAGTGGGCCTTATAGTTGGATGTGGTAGTGGTATTTGGCGACATTTGTGGGTTGTGATGGGGTTGTTTAAGTGTGGACACCATAGGTTTGGATTGTGTGTGGTATATATATATATTATGAATTTTATTATTATTTAATTATTCGTTCCATTTAATTTGGGTAACCTTATTAACACCCAAATGTTTTGGGTTTTGTGTTTTCCCCATCTTCTATGTTGGTGAGGGTGGATGACTGTATACCCCCTCTACCCCACTCTTCCTTGAGGAGTATCTCATGGTCATATTTGTGCTTGGTGGGGGATCATGCATAGTAGAAGAAGGGAATAAGGTTAATGTTATTTATGTAAATCATAAAACACTAATATAGATATGGAGGTGATTATTGGATGATGAAGTGGTACAAATAATGGGGTATTTTAATGATAGGAGGTTGGCAAAAGGTTGATGTCCTTCATGTTGAAGATACCATACTATTATAATTAGTGATTTATAAATTAGACATCAGTATGTGGTTGTGGATATGGGAATAATGATGTGACTATTTATTGATTCCAACAAAATATGTTGTAAATTTCACATGGGGGGGTTGGTAGGATTATGAACCAATGCACATAAGATCTTTATATAAAAAATATTGATTATATGATGTCTGATGTTAGTTCATGAGAGTGTAATATTATTAGGGATGTGGTTGTGGTTAAACTTTAATTTTACCTCTAATAGATACTATTTTATTATAGTGGATGTGATATTAGGTGAGTGATACCCAATGCTGTTGTGTTATAGTTGATCCAGTTGGTGCTTATTGGTTTGACTATTTGTTCCCATATGAATTAGTATACTATTTTGACATTTTAATGAGAGGTATTGAGTATGATACTACTAATTATAATTGTTATTCTCACCCATTTATATGTAAAATATATTTTAGGTTTCAAAGGTTAGTTTTGTGACCAATTTATACCTTACGATACTAGAGTTGGGGGTTTCTGTTTGAGTTTCTACCTTAGCGTTTTCATTGGAATTTTTTAGAGACCTATTTTTTTTGACATATTCAATAGTTAATGGATTTTTTTGGATTTTATTTTATTTATATCATGTGGTTTATTAGATGTTTTATTAATGAATTACTACTATATTTGAGGGTAATGTTTACCATTTTTATGATTTATACCCTCCATGTTATTTCCAACTTTGGGTTATTAGAGTTGGGACTTAGTGGTCACTCTCATCTTTACTATTGTCTTAATAGGGGTTCTTTGTGGGGGGATATAATGAAAATTAGGTGGTATAATGAACTTCCATTCTACATAAAAACATGTATAGTTTCAATGGTTTTTTTATAACTTTTAACAAATAAATGTTTGTGCATTTGCGTTAATTGTCCACCATATCCAACACCAGATTTATTTATTTTCAATTTTTTCATAGACATCAATTTATCATAGATTTCATTAATTTGAATAATGGTTGATAGTTTCTCTATCAAACATATACAATAATTCTTGACCATTCATTTTTTTGTTAATCTAGTAATATTTATAAACATTTTCATTTGATCTAGATATTTAATTCTTAACCTTTTCATTTTTGATACAAATAATATTTTTATCCTAAATAATATTCTTATTGCATCGCTTGAGTTACTTTTATAACTCACCAATTATTGTGACATCTCATTCTAATTTTCAATCACTTCATTAAGTTTTGAAACACGATGTTTTTCAATATAACAAAAAAAATAGGATATAATTAGAATTATATTAAGACTCACTATTAACCTCATTTTCTGAATCCATAAATCAATGGTCAATAGTCTCATTTTCTATATGAGATACACTTCATGATTCTAAGTCAACTTTGAATATAAAGTAAGATTCTAAAGTGATTTTATCTATTTTATTGTAATTTTTATATTTATTATCTAGATTTAATATTGGGTATTATTACTTAATATGTATTACCATTTATATTAATATCCACTCAGATCCAATCAATTATTAGAAATAATATTACATTTATTACTCCCTTCCTGATCATCTCTAAGATAAACCTTTCTAAAAATTCTTGAAAATCATTAATTATTTTTAATCCCCTTTTAGAAACCATTATATAGGGGTGAATCTTTATCTCTATAAATTACCAATATTTTAGAATCATAGGAGTAATTAGAATCATTTATCTTTGATTTAATATAATCCCATTTCCGTTCAGTAGTCTCATCATCTGAAATATTATTCTATTCCAATTTTCATTTCAATAATTAACCAATGAGTTTATCAATCATTTAATATCTGAAGTTTTTAATATTTTTAATGGAAACCTTATTCTTTTGAAATTTCTATTGTTTGTCCAAGTCTTCTCTAAAAGTGCTCTTCATTTTCACTGTACTTGTGAATTAGTGGAACATCTGATTTGTATGTTTTTATTCTCAAATCATGAAGTCATGATATTAAACAATCAACATCCCATGTTTTGTTACCTTTAACTTTTCCATTCAATAGCGTACAAATAATGAAATTTTATAGATATCTTGGGTGGTATTATATGATGATATATGGTTAGAACTAAATCTATTAATGACACAACGTAAAATATTCATGACTTTAAAATTCCACACATAATTTACTGCATCATTAAAAAACAATGAATAAATCTCATCATTATGTTATTCATATTGTTTTACCATGATAGTCTAGTGACCAATGATCATCTACTTAAGGTAATGTCTAGTTCCAGCCTTCTAGTGACCATAATTGTAACAATAAATTTAAGGTGGTATTTAAGTAATCCAATCATCATTAGAAGTTATATGGACCATAAAAGAAACATATGTTATCTTAGAGTATACAATCTTTGATTTTGATAATACAGAAAATATATTCACTAGATAAAATAGTTAGATACAAATTGTTTACCTAATTTGAGATAAAAAAGATCAATATGGGGAGAGATTAATTTTCTAGATTAGGAATTAAATATAATTTATATCATTGTTAATCTAAAAATGATAATACAAGTGAAAAATTATATAAATAAATAAAACAATGATTTTTATTATAGTAATTTAGATAACATAGGATTCCATGTCTACTCTTCACTTATCTTTATCCTAGAGTGAAATGGAACCTAGTAATAAATATAACCTTTTTAGGGGAGTCACAACCCAAATGCAAGCTGACTTTTCCAATAAATACACAAACAATAAAATGACCTGATTTTTAATGGATAATGACAACCTAATACAATATTAATTTTTCTAATTGTAGGAATAAACAAAACTGTACCTTTTAATATATTAGTATAAAAATCATGCCCTAATTTTTATTAAAAATCATAAACCAACACTAAACACACATAGAAAATGATAAATAGTTACAACACCACATAACTAGATTTAAATAATGTAAATTACGAACATTGAGGAAGTTGAGATAACTTCCTGAAATGAGATATAATATGTTGAAGTATGAAGAAAATATGAAAGGAGTAGTGATAATAGTAAGTCCCCAGGTTCATTATCCATGTATATCACTAGTTATGTAAATATCTATTTATATATATTTCTTATTTTTTTCAAATTCGTATTCATCAAATCCAACAAAAATTTCATTCCTGAAAAAATATCCAGAATATTTTCCATGCAATTATACTGAAAAAATTTAGAGTTTTAAATCATCATCAGTTGTCGATTTACCATAAATTAGTCCCTAAATTAATCTACTTTTTTAATATACATGTAATCCTCAAGTAATCCCCTTGAATATAATTACTTATTTTCATTATAAATAATACTAAATGAGAAACAATTTAGTGTAAAAATATCAATAATTAATTAATTAAATATACATTCCTTAAATAATTAAAAAAATTAAAATGTTAAACATTTAGAAATAGTAAAAATATTAGGTTCAACACTAAGAAAATTTTCAGTTATGTCAAAAATATAAGTATTAATAAACCATAAATGTTAATATATATATATATATATATATTATAATATACAATGTAGAAAACCGTAAGAGGCATTATATTTTTTTATGTAAACACATTTTTAGGGTAAATGTAATGTAAGATCCATTTATTTAGTGCATAAGTTCCATATTATGCTTTTTCAAAAAAACCACCATGGACAAGAAAATTTTATAGTAAGGAATAAAATATAAGGGAATATCTATAATGCATAAGATTCATATATAGTTTTTAAGTGTCATCATAATTGAATAAGGGCCATTGAAATTTGTATAAGGGTCACTACTATTTTTATAAGGGTCTTTTCAAAGAACATAAGGGTGAGTTAGTTATCCAAACCTTAGTATGTTAGACAAACTCAAAATGTAATAAATTTATAATCAATATGTAAGAAAAATCTTCATAAAAATATATATTAATCTTTACAAAACAACAAGTAATAAGTTATAATTTTCAAATATTAATACATATGAAGTTTAAAAATGATACATAAGAAAACAATTTACAAATAAGATATTTATATTTGGGAAATTATGAAACACAACATACATAAAATATTAAATACAATATGATAGCAGATAAAAATAATATGTAAGAAGTTATATGATGTGAAATATAGTTTAATTTTTTAAAAACACAGTACGTAAAATGTTTAGTACTTAAGAATGATACATAAGATATTATCATTGTGAAATTATACACATATAATAAAAATAAGGATAATCTATTACAGTCGAAATCATTATAAAAAATAATTATTAAAGAAATATATATCACAAAAGTGATTGTTTTTTAATCCTAAAAGAGGAATGTGGGAAGGGATCTACTCCGACATAAAAACATAAATAATTGATATTAACTTCAAATTTAAATAATTCTCAACCACTAACATCTAAATAATAAAATATTTCAAAAAATATAACTTAAAACGATACAATTAAATCACTATAGATCATTACAATCTAAAATAACCCATTTAATGAAATAAAATATTAATTGTGAAAAGTAAAATAAAATCCCTTAACATGATAGATATGAAATATTATTCAACAATATCTTTTATGATTTACATTTTTTATCTTAAAAAAATATTAAAATTTATTATATTAATTATTTTCATGTATTTATGATAATTATTTAGGACCATGAAAAATATCAAGAACTAAATTATCATTTATTTGCAAGATATTATTTTTTCTCTATAAATAACTATATAAATTTATTATTAGATATATTTCTTATATAAAATACTAGTTTCACATTAATTTTTTTTTTGTTAAAGGGATCATTATTTTTACATGTTGTATTCAGATATTTTAAATCAAAGTTCTTATGTTTTGAATATTTTTATTTGGGTCAATAAATTCAAATTATGGGATATACGCTTGAAAAATTATATAATAATTTTCTAATCACTTCAAAAATTTAGAAATAATTTTATTATAATAATCTTAAAATCATTATTCCGCGTTCTACTTTTATTATGTTAAAAATAAATATTAAAAAGTACTACCAAGATTATATAAAAACAACAAAACATATTATTATCTATAACCATTTTAAAAAATTATATTGGTTTATAACTTTGGTTTTTTTATTGAACCTCGTTTATTTTTTTCTATTTTTATTCAGTAACCACTTTTCAGTGTTTCACATATTTTTTTTCCAATAGATATATATTATATTAGGTATAAGAACATATTAATGATGATTCTAGCTTCTATTTTCCTTATAAAATATGTTTCATTTTAAAAATGACATGACGATTCAATTTTATTTTGTTAACTAGAATATAAAATATTTACAATGGGTTATTTTCAATGGGGACTCATCAAAAAATACCTATAAATAAAATGTGTGTGGAAAAAACTATTTTTTGTGACATGAAATCATAATTTTTTTATGATGGCAGACCCACTTATTATAATTTCTTTATCGGTTATATATATGTCAACATTACCGATGATATTGTTCACCCATTGAAAATAGTTATCTGTGATGAGATTGATATCCCGTTTCAAGTAATATAAAAAATTAAACAATTTAAAAAAAAACAGAACCATAATATAAAAAATTCAATATGTAAAAATGTAAATATCTGAATTAATTACAATATAAAAAATATTTCCATTAAAATAGTACATTTACTTTATCTTTGGTCTTACTAGGTGTGACCAGAACTATATAAAATATACTATCAAAACCATTCTTCTCAATATGCAAGAAATTCAACATCTGATAGACCAAAAAATCAAACCAATATTAGAGATCCTAGAAAATACTCCATTTAAACAAAATTTTACCTTTCCCAAAGCCAAATATTTTTCATTGGTCTCTAGTCGATCCAAAGGTAATATGAGGAAATTAAAAAACAATTAATTTTAAATCAATACTGTAGATCATTGATGAAGGTTCATCTCTTTCAATTATACCTATTATGAAATGATTTTTATTGATTTATAAGGGATGATCAATATGAGTAAATCTATGATGATAGTAAGAAAACAAGATTTTCTCTTAGTGATGAGCAAAAACACTTTTCATTCACTCATAGAGAACATATATCATTTTCGACAACATGTACTCCATCCAAATAACATTCCATATGATGGGAAGTCACTAATTGTATGTGTTAATTCATCTTTAATTATGAAGTTCTATTTCACAACAACATCATATGGATATACACCATTAATTCATAATAAAATTAACTCATCAATAAATGGATTCATATAAATGTCAATATTATTTTTTTGATGTCCTGAAATTAATAATGTTAAAATGATATGTGGTTCAATCTTCAACATCCAAGGCGGTTAGTAGTATGTAGTTATAAATATGGTTTAACAATATTATTAACTATCATATAAACTAAATGGACATAATCCATTAGTAGAAAGACCAAATAACATGTTATGGGAATCTAAATAAAAAGAAGGTAGTACAAGGTCAAAATGTTTTCATGAATCACCATCAAAAAAATAATTTATGATTTTACCATGTGAAATAATTTATTTGTTCCATCATGTAAATTATGTAGTGTTCTAAGACATAAATAAACCCTTTAATCTAGTTTTATGTAGGAAATAACTCAGCTATTTAATTGGAACCAGTCCAGACTTCCCTTGTTGAGCATTCTTGTACCTAAATTTTCCACATGTCGGGAAAACTGACTAAAAATCATTTTTTATATAATATAAGATGCAATCATTGGAAAATGGATGAATATTCTAATAACCAAGACCTAAATTAAGAACCCATAACTTTATCTCCTTTAAATTTGTAGCAAAAACATTTCTTTCAAGTAGCAGTGATATAAAAAATAATAATATATGATAAAATTAGATATTTGACATACTATTATCTAATTTAATATCTATAAATATTGTAACCTCATGAATTTTTATTATCTTGAAACTAGGATATATGTAATAATTAATAGAATTCATCAACTCATAAAACCAAGTCGGTTCTAACATAGAAGTTAATTCAATATCATTATGAGTTTTTGTTTGTTAAAAACATTTGGACCTGAAATATCTTGTACCAATGTTTTAAGCTATGATTAATATAGAACAAATTATTAGTATATTCTCTAGAAGTATGTTAATAATGTTGATATGAAAACACATTACATTTTCAAAAACCAAAACACAATATATTACTAAAAATGTTGTAAAATGATTCAAATATCCATAGATAAAATTTCATACATGGAAACTTAATTGTCCCTTCTCAAAATATTCTTCTTTATATGATGGAAATGATAAAAAATAATTAACATTGTAAATATATACAAGATTTATACTAGAATTGTTTAGATTTCTATAATGATTTATCCAATCATGATCTTGTAATAAAGATTTTTTATAAAACAATAGAAAATAAAAATATCATTTATGATTTATTTGATATTAGGAATATTATATCCAAAAAAATATAAAATATAAAATATAAATAAATTGTTAATATTATCAAATAAATCTAATTACAAATGTTTCTTCTAAATTTAAAAATTTGGGATATTTTTTTATTTACAACAAATTTATTAGATTTAAATTTAATTACCATTATGGGAAATAGGAGGATGACCTAGGCGAATGAGGTAAGCATGAATTGGAAGGGTGGGTAGGAAACAACAAAGTAAAATAATTCCAATGTCCTTGCATTCCAACCCTTTAGAGGAGAGGCAGTCATGGGAAGACCTATGAGTTTACCAATGGATGTATCTACTCCAAAATGTTTGATCTTAGGTGCACTATAATTATTTCACTATATTGTAAAATTCATCCCCAACACACCATGTTTCCCTTGATGGATTAGGAAGTTAATGAGATGGAGATGATGTTAGAGAGGAATAATTTCAGTACCATTGGGTTCAAAATTATTGGATAAGAGACACACATGGATAAACCCATGAGTAATGGAAGAGGAAGTGGATGTAATAGATAATAATGACACTATTAATGGATTATATATATTTTTATTAAATCTATAATCATTTTAAAACAATATTTCACTGATAATACTGCATTTAAATTATGATTATCAGTAAAACTTTATTTTCTTCTGAAAAGATATCATACCAAATAAGGGAAAAAAATCACTACGCAAGTCATTTTTATCTATTATTTTTTTCACCTTCACGGACGATAAATTATACCTATAACTGTATATCCTCCACATGGACTCAACTTAGGGGCACCCAAATTCATTCACTTTGTCATTGCCTTCATCCCCTCTGTTCAATATTTCTTTCACTCACATTGGTCAACATTTTATTACTAATTGTGCTTAATTGTTTTTAATTTTGGTTATTTTTTGTTAATTGGGTATAATTTTGGTTAATTAAGGTTAATTATGGATAATTGTGGTAATTAATGCCCATTACCAGTATTTTTTAGTAAATACTGCAAATTACTGGCAAATTTTACTAATTATCACTCATTGCCAATTTTTTTACTAATTAATGTACACTATGAATATTTTATACTAATAACCACTAATTATAAATATTTTTTATAAATTTATTCAAATTATCAATATTTGTTTTACTAATTATTGATAATTATTGATAAATCCTTTTCCCCCAAAACTATGATAAATAATGTTAATAATTTTCACTATTTATTATGTCCAAAAATTATGTTGACCTTATTATAAAATATAAATTATTATAATTATAAATATATAATCCATTTTATCAATTTAAATCCACAAATATTTGAAAAATATAATTTATAATTAAACCAGCAAACGTGGTGAAAAATGAGTTTTAAAGAACTACATTTTTCATGAAAAAGATGTTTTTATATTTAGTATATGATTAATAATAATAATTGTATGAATATAAATTTTTTATTTATATATAATATATAAATTTAATTTAAAAACATCATAATTAGGTAATATTTTAATTAATTAAAATGGAGAAGCATTATGCACTTTAAAACTATTTCTAGAAAAAACACATTTTAAACCAAAAAAACAAACCTATACTAAAATTCAATATAGTGTAGATTAAAAACTAATGAAGTGGATTAAATAATAATAAAAAAACTTCGATTACTTGAAATAATATTAAAAACATAATTGTTATTTTAAATTACTATTTTTTTGAAATTAAATTACTCTTTACAGAAATGTGTATTTTTCACTTTTCATTAAAAAATAAATTTTTTTGAAAAAAGCCTCAAAATTTCTCCCAAAGTGAATTTTGATATTATTTTTAACATAATGAAACTGATTTTTATAAAATTAAAATTCAAAAATTTATTTATCAAAATTTTAAATAAAACCTTAAAATAAAAGTGGTTATTTAAAACTATTTCCTCTTTTGATTTAAAAAATTACTTAATATTTTTATAATTAATATAACTATATCAATAAACATGAAATTGATTTATTTTATCTTTAACTATGTTGTTACATTCTTCTCCCATTTTCATGTTTCTTCCTCACAATTTTATTAACTTATTAAAGAAGTATACATATATTTCCCTAACAGAATTTTTAGATTCTCATGTTGCAACATCATCCATATAGTTTTTATATAAAAACATAACATAGTGAATCACATTATTCAAAAAAATATATCTATCTATAGTCAAGAATCTAAAAATTATGTTCCAGATAAAATATATTTTCTTGGAAATGAAATACATTATGGATCAAAACATGAGATGCATTTGGTGTAAAGTTTCTCAATATTCAACATGGAAAACATTGTGAAACTAGAATAAACTCAAGGGAAACTTTACTCGGTAGGAAACTGATCTTAAATTCTTTAAGATTTAATATAGTGAAATGAAAGATGGATTTAGATTCCCATTTTTACCAAAACTGATAAATGTTTTCCTTGGAGATACTCTAATAAAAACATGACCACCTACCTGAAAAGAAAGATATTTCCTCTAGTTATTTGCATATTTTTTTTCATTTTCTAAGCTCTCCTCATAGGTTGCTAAATCAATAACACCTTCTCAAGAATTTACTCTACCATCTCTGGTCATATATTCATTTTTTATCTAACAGCATCAAAAAATATGGTGTTTAACACCTCGTTGCATATAATGATTCAAAAGGTTCTATTTGTATACTGGAATAAAAATGTTGTTATAATAAAAATCAACCAATCAATTATGATGATCATAACATTCCTAGAAAACCATATAACAAGAAATAATAATATATTCCAAGGTCTATTTTTACTCATACTATCCATCATATTGATGATGAAAATATTTACGTAAATTAAATTTTGTACCTAATGTTTTTTTATATACTTTCAAAAAATTAGATGTGAAACTTGGATCACAGTGTAATAAAATGGAGAGAGGTACTCTATATAACCTAACTATCTATTTTAGATATAGTTGAGAAAGATGATATAAATACATAATATATTTAATGGGATGGAAATTTTCAGATTTGATTAATTGATCAATAATAAAACAAATATCATTTTTACCTCAATAAGTATCTAGAAATTTCAGCATGGAATCCATGGATATATTTTTCCACTTCGACTCCATCATTGGGAAATTGTGAAGCATTACCTTGGTTAATTTTCATTATTTTTTAAAATACTTACATTTAAAATTTGTCATCATAAATTTATTAATATCTTATTTTATACCATCCTACCAATAAGATTATCAATGTTCTCAGTATATCTTAGTACTTCCAAAATAAATGGAAAACATAGAACTATGAGATTCACTCAAAAACACTTTCTTAAACTAGGAATAAAAAAGAATACATAATCTTTTTTCAAACTTTATTACAACACCTTCATCAATATTTATCTCATAAAACCTACCCTTCTTAACAGATTATACCATTTCTTATAAACCATGATCCTCCATATGGTCTCACATAAATATTTCTAAAAATGTATACTATTAAAAACACTAAAAAAATCATATCCTTACATCCCCAACTTCAATGAAAAAATTCTTAAAATCATTTACTAAGGGAGAATCTTCCAAAAGTAACACGGTTAATATATCATTATTTTTCCAAATAAAATCATCTTCCAGTTTGATTTCATTCCAAGGATGGAAATGAACGATGAAATCATAATCCGTGATATTTTATAGCCATATTCTCTATTTCATGTTCAATTAATTCTATGTTAATATATAATTAAAACATTTGTGATCAATATATATTTCATAATTTACTTGATATAAATTATGCCTCGAAATTTTAAAATTAGACAACCCCAATAGATAATATGAAATAATGTGTATGGTAATTTTAATCTTAATATTTCAACTGATGTGAAGCCTAATAAATTACCTGATCATTCTGTATAAATACATAACCAAAACTAGTAAATAAAGCATCAATATAGATGAAACATTTTTAATTTCTATAAGGCATGGATAGAAGTAGATCATTTAATTCTATTATTTATAGTTTCTGATGGAATAATCAAATTCTTTATTCTAGGTGAATTTAACCACTTTTTGTGTTAACTTATTCAGTGTTCTTGGGAACCGAGAAACGTTTTCAACAAACAGCTGTTAGTAACCCAACAATCCAAGAAAAAAATAAATCTCTATTACATTTTTGGGTCTTGGATATTCTTAATTGAAGTTTCTTTTAGTGGGATCAAAATTAATGAAATTTTTTAAACAACATAACTAATGATTGAAATTTATTTTAAAAAAAATTCAAACTCAATAAAGAATCCAAATAGTATCTTTGATTTCATGGTTTTCAAGATAATCCTTTGGTGATTTTCACATTCCTCGTGAATTTTAGAATAAAATAATATTTCACCAATAAAAAAGACCACAATATTACCCAAGAGCTTATATAAAACTCTATTCATAATGTCCATATATATAGTTGTATTATTAATCAACCCAAAAAATAACTAAAACTATCATAGTTCCCTTATCTAGTGTAAAATTCAGTGTCCAAAATTTCATCCTCCTTCACTTTTAGCTAATGTTACCAAAACCATTTATCATATATTTAAGGTTCTTGAAATCTCTAGAGTTGTTTAATAAAATAAACAATATGATTAAAAGAATATTTGTTCTTAAAAGTGATTTTATATAAGGATATATAATAAATAGAAAGTCTAATTTACCCATAATTGTTTTTAACAAACAAAACAAGTTCACCGCATGGTGAAGTTATAGGGAGAATGAAACCTTTATCTTTCACCTCCTTAAGTTTCTTTTTCAATTATAAAATTTACCCTTAATCCATTAGATAACATGTTTTTAAAATATTATTACCATCAGGAACCAATGAAATAGTAAATTCAACATCCAAATCAGGAATAAGACAAGGAACATCAATCCCAAATACATCTATGTTATAATTCACTACTAGCACATCTATAATTTAAAAATTTTCATTATTTTCGACAATATGAGATATGTACCATTAAATTTCATCTATAATCAGTTTCTCATCTTATTGGTAAGTAATCAAAGGCATGAAATCATTAAACATCACTTTCTTATCTCTACAATCTATCTTAGCATGATAAATTGAAATCAAATCCATACCAATAATGATATAAAACTAAACTATGAAAAATTCAATAAGGTTTTTATGAAGTACCATCCAAATTAAATCAATATAAAGATTCAAATAAATCTCTGTTACTTTAATATTTCGACCTGGAGATTTCACCAAATGTTATATCTTCTTTCCATGAAGTGATATTCCCATTTCTTTGAATTTTTTACAAAAATTAAAAAAATTTGAAGATCCAATGTCAAATAGCACATATGAAAAATTTAATAGACATGTATCATGCATGTAACTACTTCATTCAACAATATGACATTAACTATAGTTGAAGAAAATTAATTTTATACACTAATTTGGTATCAATAATTATGATTTCCATCATGTGAAATTATCCCAAGAAACATGATAGAATTACAAAAAAAAATTGTAACTAAAACACCTCACCATTAGATTGATATTAACTTTTTTGGACTCTTTTATTTATATTAATGAACCCTATGAACAAACTGACCACACCATAAATACTTTCCAAATCCTGTCACACATTCCATGAAATGTTATTTATCCTAATTGGAAGAGTTTGGGGCCTGACCCCTAGAACTCTTACCAAGTTTATTCTCTATTTCTTAGCACCTTGACCTTTTCTAATAGTTTTCATATTGAGGAACGTATGTATCAAAGAACTCAATATCAAAACTCTCATCAAAACAAGCCACTTTCTCATAACATTAAATTATTTCTTGGACAAAGATCTTGATAAATATTATTTTATCCTTGAATGAAATTGAATAATTTTACCATCAGGGCCCCAAAGAAAATTTAACATATACATAGACAATATTGTGAAGTTTTCTTCATATTAATCTATATAATATTCATCTTTTTTCCATAATTATATGAATAATTCTTCTATATGGAGTTGAGAAACATTATAGAAATATTTCTTAAAGAAAATTTCCTGAAATCTTTCCTATTACATGGAATAAACATCACATTTCTCTGTGGTATTCTCATTCAAAGACCATCATCAATGAAATTAACCTTCAAAATGATAAATGGATAGTCTTACCTTTTGACATTCTGAACATCGACTTACGTTAAATATATTATCTAGGGATTAACCCATCCTTTAGCTACTATAGGTTCAGATGATTCACTGAATGATGGGGGTGTTATCTCATGGAATTTTTCAACACAGAAATTTTAATCTATTTAATATCTAGATTATCCCTAGATTTTATTCAACGACCAATTATAAGTTTTTTCAAATGATCCATCACCGCAAAAAAATACTCAATTTCAATTCCTACCATATCAGGATATTGATTTGGATGTATATTTTCCTCTTAGTTCTTTCCCACTACATGTTCTTTATTTCTTTTATGGAAAACCATTCTAATCATAATTATTTTAGAAGAATTAACAATTTAATATTTAAATTATATATTGTTACACTTAACTATAAGTCAAATCTTTCAATGGTATGATATTATCATTATTTTAAACTATAATGTTATCTAAACTGACCTATAATGCATAATTTAAGGAATGAATTTTAAAAATTAAAAATCTTGAGTTTTAATTCAAGAATTAATTCTATTACATTTGAGGATCATTTCATGTTTAGAGTTTTAGAGAAATATTTCACAACTCATACCTAAAAAATAGTAAATTGTAATGTGGACATATAATTTTTATTGATTCCACCACATATAAAACTTCTAAAACAATGCACTATTTCTTTTCATGGAAAATATTCATGAATTTCAACTTTAATTCATCATTTTTTTACCCATCCCTAAAACTTATGATTTAAAAAAAAAATTGTATGAGAACAAAAATATCATTAATATACATAAAAATAATAAAAAACGCTTTGACAAATGAAAAACATTAAAACCCATGAAATGTTTATTCATTATCTCAATGTTATTCGATAGAAATAAAGAAAAAATATTCACATTAAAAACACAAAAAAAAAATTCAAGGAAGATCATCAAAACCAATTGAATGAAAATCAAAACCCTTTTTTAGAAACATAGTGTTTCACATTAATAACCAATTTTAAACATATGTTAGAAGTAAATAGATACCAGTTAAAACCATTAGATATTTTTTTTGTTAAAATATATCATTATTTATAATTTAAAAAAATAACATTAACCAATGTATTGGAGTGCTATCTGGGAACACCCATCACATTAGCTATATAGGGATCACCGGGCCCAATATTGGTGCACCCATCATATATGCTGTATCAGTCTCACCCATTTCAATTATAACCATAAAGTTACGTGTAAGAATAATTTTTTTATTCCTATAGTTTTCATCATAAACTATTTTAATAACACTTTTAAATTTGTATAAAAATCACTTTAGGATATAAAAATACCCTTTAATTTTGAAAACCCATTTTCAATATAAAAATTTCCTTTTATTTAAAAAACAAATATCAATACCAAATACACAAAAACTGTTAAGAATTTTTTTAATACAATATTAAATATTATATGGGAATACAAACATAAAATAATGAATATGGTGGTGGTGAAAGTTTATTTCATTGTATACATTAAAATAAAACATTCCTTTTGTTGTTTGTAATGAAAGTCAAGCATTCTATTCAAAGATACCTTTTTCAAATAAATTGAAATAGATATAAAGATTTAATTTGATAAAAATATACATTAAATATAATTTAATTCATAAAATCATTTTAAAAAATCATGGAAATGGAAGAAAAACTGAGTTTGAAGGAAAACCTTAAGGGAGGATTTTTTTATTAAGAGAAAATTTAAAAAAGAATCATAATCCCTATAAAAGAATAAAATTTTAAAAAACAGTCAATATCATGAGAATAGATAAATTATTCATATAACATATAAAATGGTATTTATACATACCTTACAAAATAATATAGGTTCATAACATAAAAATATACCTCAACAAAATGATATTGAGGAGAAGTCCCTTACCATGAGTACAATTCATCATGATTGTTCATTATCTTCATGAATAATAAATTTATGTGAATTATTTATATTATTAAATATATTTTAAATGTTTATTCTTCCATTTACTTTAAATAATACAATAATATATATAATTACGTAATCAATGAATTTTATGTTATATGTTTTAATTATTTTTGGTTTATATGTCAAAAAATGAATTTGGTTGGTTCAATATGAACATAAAAGTCATTATTTAAATGTATAAAAAATATTATTCAAGAAATAATTATCATATTTATACATCAATTATAATTTTCAAAACCAATCTTGAATGATCTTAATGAAATATGAAATACATTACGACCATGGAGACGGTATGACAGACATACGCATGAGTAACATCTCCATTTTTTAATTATCATTATGGAAAGAAGGAATGTATTATTTTATCATGAAATAATTATAATTATTTAAATAATACGAAATTATATTTTTAATATATTTATTTATATCATCATTGTGATTTATTTCTGAAAAAAGTGTCACATAGCTTAGTGGAGGCAGTGGTCCACAAAGGCACATGAACGACATTATCAGTTTTCATTATAAGAAATAAAATGATGTATTATAATTTTGGAATGATAAATATGCCATGAATATCACAATTATTTCATGTATATCACATATATTCATTAATTTTATCCTTAATACCTTACATTTAATGATTTAGTAAAAAATGAATCATACCGCTTCGAAAGGTAATAGTCTGCCACACACCCGAGAAACATTATCGTATCCACTAAAGTAAATAATTTCAATAGTTATATGTGATATAATAACCCAAAAATTATTAATATGTTATAAATATCATATATATTTATTTAATAAATCACAATAATTGGCCATGAGATGCGTTGATGGAAAATGAATGTCATCTATTCGCGAGGTGGTAGTCTGTCGTACACACAAATGGTGATTTATCATCCCATTTGATGGAAGTGGAAATATGTTTAGGTTATTAAATTATCATAATAAAACATAATTATATGTTATATAATTTTGATACTATATAATCATAATTTATGAATACTTTAATTTGTTTTAATAAGAAATAAAATAATTATTATTGTAAAAGAATAATACATCTTTTTTGGACATCCACCTTAGGTAAGCACCAAAAACATTTATATGATCAATTTATGATAAAAATAACCGATATAGGCCATGATGAGTGAATTAATGAAAGTATTTGTATATTTATCAGTGGATTCAATTTTATTTTATGGTGTGAGGAGGAGAGAAGAGTGGATGGCCTTTTACAAGTGAGATGAGTGACATAATTTTAATAATTGAATAGTAAATAGTGTACCCACATTATTCAAATTCACAAAGGATCCAAAATAAAATATTATATATAATTAGAAATTAAGAAATCAAAATATTTTCATGGAATATATTTTATAAGAGTTTTACATTATTTTTATCATTATATTTTTAGATTCACCTCTGATAAATCCATTGTCAGCTTAATTGTGGTAATTAATTTTTACTGTTTCCACTACACATTGTGATATAAAATTAATTAAATTTATTATAAAATAAAAATTATTCTTATTCCAAATATTAAATCGATATATGAAAATTAAAAACAAATTATTTTCAAAATATAATTTATAATCAAAATCATAGATACGACGAAAAAATGGGTTTTCAGGAAGTGTATTCGTGAAGAAAAATATGATTTTATATTAAATATACTTGTAAAAACTGTAATAATAATTATATGAATATAAATGTATATTAAATTATATATAATATATAAATTTCATTTAAAACATTACATATTGGGTATTATTTTAATTAACTATAATGGAGATACCTTATGCCCTTTAAAATAGTTTTTCAGAAAAACCCTATTTTTAAACCCAAAACAAAAATAAAATAAAATAAAATATAATGAAAATTACGAAATAATTAATTGGATTAAATATAACTAAATAATAATAATTTTAGATTAAATTATTTCCAAAAAATAATTTTATTTTTCAATTACTTAATTTATTGAAAAATGACTTAAAAATCAGTATTTTCATTATTCACTGAATTATCAATAATTTCAAAAAAAATTCGAATATTTTAACCTATTTAATTTATTATATTTTTAATGAAAAATATATATTCATTTTTTCAAATTCAAATTCGTAAATTTATGAACAAATATTTTAAATACAACCTTGTAATAAATGTTTTATTTAAAATAATTTTGTTTTTTTAATTAGAACATATTTTTATAATCAATTTAAAATATTAATAAGCATGGAAGTGATTTATTATATAATTATCTAGGTTATTACATGTAATTATATCATTAATTTTAATCATATGAATTTTTATACTGATATCCATTCGTATCAAATCACCAAAACATGCTCCTCACTTATTTTATCTGTAAGGATTCTAACCAAAACTCCTACATAATTAAATTATAACATAATAGATAATTACAAAACAACAATTCCAATACATTTAAAAATATTTTAATGATTATTTTTTTATAATTATTAATAAGGACACCATTATTATGAAACGAGCTCAAAATGATAAAGATTACTCACAACCGGTATTGAAAGTTGATAATAACTAACTAGTATAATTGAAGTGAAAAATTATAAAAGAAGTTTAAAATTGATTATATATATCAATAATGTTACGTAATATTTTATTGAGATATTTTTTTGTCATAAAGGAGATTAAATTTATTTAGATGAAGTCAAATTTAGGTAAGGGTTTTTTCTAGCTCATGTTTCTTTTATTGTGTTACAAAATGTCCAATTGAAATTATATTTTTGCAAAGATTTATTTATTCTATAAAATGAATATTTTGTATTTATTTCTGCCTTATATTCACGGGTTCTTTAATTTTTCCTTATAACCTAATTATCAAATTATTTTTACTTCAATGATTATGTTAGTTGTAAGGGTTCTTTGTCTCAAATATCAATTCCTTGATACATGTATTTGTTATAAAAAATATTTCTTATTATATAGTGTAAATGTTTATGGATTGATATTTTATATCATTATTCTATCATCATTCATTTTATTAAATTTTCCTTTTGAAATTCTATCCATCATGGTGTTTTAATTCAAAATTTTCTAAAACTGTAAGTGTTATTTGACTCTATTTTTAATCCCATGAGACATGTTTTATATCGCACTCCATAATTTAATTTATATGGTGCAATAAATAAAATATTTCCTAAAATTATATGGAATATATTTCATTTAATTATGTTTTAATTTCTTTTAATCCTTCCCAAGATCTTTTGATTCTTACATTTCCAATATCGTAAGGGTTTTTGTATCTTAACTTTTCTTCTTTATGACATTATTTTCATTATCCACTTGTTTTCCCTTTTTGGATGTATATATTTCTCATGGATTACCTTCTAAATCCTTTTATACATTTTTATTTTAGGATATTAGTCTCACATAACCCAATCACTACCATTTTCTTCCCAAAAAATCATAAGTAATAGGCATATTTTATTTCTTATTATTCATTTCCTGTGTGGATGCTCTATTTTTAATTCCCTTTATTTAAGGGTGTTAACCAAGATTAAATTCACCAATTGATTAAAGAAATTATTAACATAACCTCAAACAATATAATATGTACAATGTCATATTGAGTATTTTTAAAAAAAATATATTCATTTTATTGATTGGGGAACATTAAAAAACAATATACTTGTTATTCAAATAAAAATGTTTATTGATTTTTAAGAAATATTTCTTATATATTTTATATCTTATTCATTAATTCATATAAAGAGTGAATTAGAATTAATTAGTGATTGGTGAGGCCCTGTAACATCCCCTTGATACATCTATAGGTATTATGATACAAACAAGATTCAATATTCTATTGCATTCTTTCCTATAAAAAATATTTATTAGATAGAGGAAATTTAAAATAAGATCATTATGCCTAGGATCCTGATTTTTTGGCTTATATAATGGAATTAACTCTTATACATTATGAATTTTCTCACTAAGGACCCAATTATTTTTATCCATGTGATATTTTTTCTATTATTATCCTTGGATATAGTATTCTTTTTGTTTTATAAAATCATGAAATTAATTTTTGGATATTTATTCATGCAATATTATTTATTATCATCTTATTAACAGTTATGATATTTGATTATATTTCATACATTTACCCTTATTAGTAATTTTGGATCATTGTTTTTAATTTCCAATTTCCCTAGTTCATGAGAAATTTATTACACATAATGTTTATAATTGAATAACTTGTATAGATAATTTTTGGGAGATGTTAAAGACTTATTATAGATAAACTAGTGCCTTATATATTGCAAGAAATATCAATTTGGTGAGAAATACATTGTATTTGATAGTTAATTGTTTTTATTATCTCTCTAAAAATATAAATATAAAAGGTCATTCCAATTTATGAAAGTCAATATTTTTTGGTGATATTGTAATTTTTTATGATTAAAACTATGTTTCTTCAGATAGTTTCAAATACTTTATGTAAATAAGGTTTTTATTCACACCAATATTGTAGAGTATGAGTATCTCGATCTATATTTATTATCAAAGGATGGTTTAGATAAATTTATAGGATGAGGTGTTAGTTGAAGATAATTTAATGGTTTATAAGTTAAGGTTAATCAAATTTTTAAATATTTAAAAAATGAATTGGGTTAGTTGAGGTAATATTGAATATTTTAGGGATTAGGATATTATATCTCTAGTGATGAACCTTGGAAAATGTTTAAAAAACAATTATAAGTATAATATAATTTCATCATGTTATTATAATATATAGATTGTGTTGTTTTACTAAGAATTATATCCATTTATGGATACTATAAAGTAGATGTAGTTGTGGCATAGATGCACCTATGAGTAATCACCGAAAAAGGCCGGTTGAACACAGAATAAATTATCACTTTGCAGCTTGAAGGTGGAACTAATACTATAGAACTGACTAGATGGTCATATGGGACATTCATTATTTAATCGTATTCTAATTATGCTCCATTATAAAATAAAAAATATGATATGTAATTATGTAAAAGAATATAAAAAAACTAACCTATGGAAACATAGATTGATCTGAGAGTGATTTAGGTTGAAATAAATATTACGACATTTTATGGTTGAATATAATTTTCATACAATAGATCTATGATGGTGTTAAACACTTATGTTATCTCCTTTTGGTTTTTGTTATGGATGGATCCTGATGGAACCAAGCTAATAATGGATTCCATAGATAATGTGAAGATTTCCCTCATGAAAACCTTATAGGATAAGATATATAGTTATGAATCTTATGATTATTCAAAATGGAATATCATTAATTATTATTAGAAAAGTGAACTTAGTTGAATTTAAAAATAAACCAATAAAGATAAAGGTGGGGTCTCATGGAATTTTGGGTGAAAAGGTTCATTTTTTAAAGAAGAATCCATTTCATATCTGCTAAAAATTTGGGATGAAACACTTCAAGGTTTTCTTAAAGGGAATATGAATTTTTTAAATGTTAGAAAATTTAGGTTTGTTAGACCTTGATGAAGGAGGTTGTATTGTGGATTTGGTTGAATCATAGGTTGAATTTTAATTTTGAATTTGGATATCTATTGGTGTATTTATTTTTTGGAATGATTCATTACCACATAACATTACAGTGGATTTTAGAAAATAAAAAACAATGATTGTGGTGTGAAAATGGAGGACATTAAGCTCATGGGTTCAAGGGAAAGGTAAAATAAAAAAAATATTTTATTTAATTTCAAGGAAACTATAAACTATACAAATAAATGCACTAATCCCGTGGGAAAAGGGGTAAATAGTCACTAATAACTTCATTGATTGTGGGAATGATGAAAATCATAAAAAACTAATGTTATAGAAGGATAATAATTTTTCACTATAGATTTTCCAATATTCAATAACATGTAATGTTTCACAGACTATTGGATATTAAGTTAAAAATAAAAACACCCAATTGTATGATTATTAATAAATGGTCTTTAAGGTTTGTAAGAATTCACTCTATATGAATATTTTTTCCCCTTAATTGGATGTGGTTTTAGAAGTGGATTAGCTATATTTGGTATGGGATCATATCAAATTTCATATTAAGAAAATACCACTACATGTCCTAAGTCAACCCAGTATTATATATTGACTTTGACTATAAACTTATTATGATAATTACTTTTATCATATAGGGATTGATACCCAATCACGAGTTTATTAGTATCTAAAATAGTATTTTGATATCAATTAGTAAATTTAACTATAGATCATGACTATCTTATGGATACACTCATCTATTTCCCTTAGAGACAAATAACTAAAATTATAAAGGACATAATTTATTTAAAGGGAGGATAATGTGACACCCCATGATTAAATATTATATATTTTATTTCCTTTAAAACCCAATGTGTTTGATATCATGTGAGGAATACAACATTGGAAAAAAATTGAAACAATATATGACTATTAAAATGTATATGTAGAAATAGTGGTTAAAATAGATATAATTGAGTTATGAAATATATGTATTAATGAAATAAAGGTTATTATCAATTCAAAGACATTTTCATATTAAATCAGTGTAGCTAGATAACTAATATGACTAATTTATTATTTAAAAAAAAACCATTTAAAAATGATTTTATTTTTCATTTTTAAGAAAATAAATACTTTATGGATAAAATATATTATTCAAATGAATAATTATTTAAAATTAATTTGAATATTAATTGATAGTGGATGAGTATAGTAATAGTTAATATAATTAAAGAAACTGTTATTGTCACGACCTGTCCTCGGGGCCCGTGCCGTGACTACCCCAACCCCGCCTTCCATAGGCCAGGGGCTGGCGACTAGCACCAAGGCGTAAATCCCGGAAAAAGGGAAGGCATTGCCTTTGGAAAGTGAACAAGCACCACAGAGTAAGCAAGCATAAAAGTAAACACTAAGTAAAAACTGTAACAAGCTGTGCTGAAAGTAAAGGGGGCTGGAAATACAAGCCCAACTGTAAAGTACAACTGAAAGGGGAAAACAACAACTGAAAAGAAAAGCCACAGCGTCGAGCCGTCCTCTGGAAGTCCCACCTGAAGGGTGGGTACAGATAGCCTCTACTTGTCCTCGGTCCACCTAACCGCTCCGAGTACGTCCCGCCCAGTGGTCCACCTCCAGGTACCGTCCTTCTCCGCAAGCCTCCACCACGATCAGCGTTGTCCGTCATCTGCAACCAACACAACGTAGTGCGGGCATAGCCCGTGCAGGGGTGAGTATAAGCTACTCAGTAGGGACCCCGAGACCCCCGAAGGCCTCCCGAAATCCACATAGGATAAACCACAAAGGGATAAGATAAAATCACGAAGTAACATCCGACACGACTTAGATATATGCCCATACATATACCTAAGTCATCAATTCTCGTTCGGCTCCAACATCCGAGCCCAAGCACAACCCAGTCCACACATGAAAGCAAAACGTATACCCACACAGGATAGCACGACACAATCCATGAAGGAGAGAAATGTAATCCACATAGGATAGCTCAACACAATCCACAAAGGATAGTAAATAGTAAACCCACACCGGATAGATCAACACAATCCACAAAGGAGAGTAACACAAGATTCAGCTCACACAGGTATACTTTTTCGGATGACGATAAAGATGATTACTGATCCATCTAAGTCGTCGGACACACAAAGGATCGATAGGTACGAACCCCCGCAATGTCCCACACAGGATTAGACCCACACATGATCAATAGGTAACTTACCCCCACAAAGACCCACACAGGATCGGGCGCACACAGGACCGGTAGGCGCTGGCTCACACAGAACCGCTGAGCGCTGACCCACACAGGATCGGATCCACACAGGATCTATAGCACTGATCCACATAGGATCGCTGAGTGCAGTAGTCGTCGCAGTCCACTGAGGATCTCTGCACAGTCATCGTCGCAGTCCACTGAGGATCTCTGCACGGTCGTCGCTGTCGAAGTCGCAGCCAACACTAGGGTTCCCGCACACATCAAGCTCATTTGGGAGGGTCCGATCCAGGAGCCGAGAGGCTGATACATTGACTGACATAATGTCCAGAGTTGATGTATCCAAAAGATCCATATCGTCAACTGGAACTCATCGTCACAGACGGCGCGTCAATCGGACGCCCGGACTGAGAGATATTGGCTTTTTCGTCCTAGGGGCCCGGTTGGTTTTTAAGGCAAAACCAACCTAACCATAATCCACCTGCGTCCAAACCTCTGGTAGAGTATTCCAAAAGATCCATCTCACTTAGAGGAAAACAACAAAGTCGACGGCACGTCAATCGGACGTCCGAAGATCAAGATATGAGTATTTCCGCTCCGAGGGCCCGGTTGGTTTCGTGTACGAACCAACCCGGCTGAACCCAATGTATTCTGAAACCTTGAGTGCAGTATACAGAAACGAAATTCTCTATCCAAGGATCGCATCGCCGCTGACGGCGCGTCGTTCGGAGACCCATAGCTCAAGTTATGAGCAAAAGACTGAAAACGGTCTGAAGATGGGGGTCTGGGCCCGGGCCGGCTCGACCCCCCTAGGTCGGTCGAACCGGGTCGACCCGGCTGGACCCGGTCCAGCCCGGCCAGGGCGCGGTCCAGCTCGGCTCGGCCGAGGGTCCGCTGGCGCCGCCACCACCATGGCTTCATCCGCGACGGCCCTGTCCGCCGCCGCGCCGGCGACCCGCGCCGCCGGTGGCTTCCGCGGGCCACCGGAGTCGCTCCGGTGGTCCGATTATGTTCCCGTCAACGCCGTTGCTCCTCCCGGGACCCGTTCTTCACTGCGGAATGATCAAATTTCGTTTGCGGCATGTTTTGTCTTCGCCCGTCAAATCCACACAACAACGAAGAACGGAGGAGGGTTGTCGGGCTGTGTTTGTTTGGCCCGCACCCTCTGCATTAGATGCTATAAACGGGAAGATAAATAACACATGACAAACGTATCAAAAACAATTTTAAAAATTTAAAAATTTCAATTGATCCAGGTCTTGTTTTAAAAGAGACAATCGCAGGAATATAAATTATTTCACAACAAACCCCTACCTCGTCAAGTCTTCGCACGCGCGTTCCTCGCGGAATTGATCGTCGTGGAAGGAGGGGACCGTCACATCGTCGCGGTATCTGGCGTTGCGTCGACGAACTTCGAGGACCAAGAAACAATAAATTTAATTATATCGATTAAATCTATGTGTTGTTATAATCCGCAAAGAAAATTTAAAGAACCGCAATCTCTCACCTCAAAGGATGATCGAAGATTTTGTAGTGGATGAAGGAACATCGCAGAAGAACGTCGCGGGAGAAAAAACGTCGGCGTCACGGCACACGGCGTCACGTCGTCGATTTCCGCAGGTTCGGCGTTCTTCGTCGGAGGCCGGCGTTCTTCGCGTTCTTTGCGTTCTTCGCGAAGGAGGATGAAGAACTCTTGGTTTCTGTCAAATCCTCTCAACGGACATTTTTTCAGAAGTCGTGCATTGGTCTTATTTTATTATTACGCCAACAATTTTTAAACTGGTTAAGAAATGATTAAATTAATTCATATAATTAATTCAACGAATAAAACCTCCCAATTAATTGGTGCGTTAAGAATTTAAGAAAATACGTCAGTTGACTTTCATAATGACGGGTTTTCGCGGGTGCGTTACTTAGCGGAAAAGAAACAGTGGGGCTCGTGCGGCCCCCACCTCACAAATATCCTACCAAGAGGGTATGATATTTTTGGATAACACCCTATCCGCGTCAACTCAGCTTAAGCAGCTTTAAGTGGCTTCAAGTGGCTTCCAAGTGGCTTAAGTGAAATATAATAATGTTTGTCGTACAATTTATTTTATTTCTTAACTTTAAGCCCAGAAATTAAAAACCACACCCGAGCAAACAAAACTTCGGAAGAGGCGTTTCTAAGAAAATACCGACGCTGTGATTCCATCGGCGCCCTCAGAATTCGATTCTGAGCACCGGTTCAAAAGTTAAAAAAACCCGCTCGTTCGTTCATTGAACGTACCTGAGCCAAAGTTCGGAAAATGATTCCGGGCACACCGGGCCTCGGAATCAGGTGCCGTTAGAAACTGCGTTCTTGTAAAAATCTAAATAAAATTAAGAAAACAAATTCCTTGAATTTTTCGGGTCTTTACATCACTTCCACCTCTGGTTTTACGTCCCCATAAAGATGCATCATAAACTAGGGAAACGAATGTGGGTACTGAGCACGCATCTGAGCCTCCCGCTCCCAAGTGCTCTCCTGAAGGTTCCCGTGCTACCATCTGATGCGCACAAGAGGAATCGATCGTCTACGTAGGACCCGATCCTGTCGATCCTCGATCTCTACCAGGACCTCCGCAAATGTCGCCCCATCATCCACGTCTAGATCCCCATGGTCAATGATGTGTGTCGTGTCGTGCACGTATCTTCTCAGCTGAGATACGTGGAAGACGTCGTGCAACTGGTGCAACTGAGGTTGTATAGACAGGTGATAAGCCATCTCGCCAATCCTGCCAAGGACCTGGAATGGTCCTATGAAGCGTGGAGACAACTTTCCTCCTCGGCCAAATCTCCGTAATCCACGTCGAGGTGAGACACGCAAGAAGACGTGGTCGCCATCCTCGAACTCTAGTGGCCTCCGCCTCCTGTCAGCATCAGACTTCTGCCGGCTCTGAGCTATCCTCATCTGCTCCTAGATGACCTGGACCTTCTCTGTCATGGCCCAGACCATCTCTGGTCCCACGAGTGCTGAATCCCCAGGGTATGTCCAACACAAAGGAGATCTGCAAGGTCTGCCGTACAACACCTCGTATGGTGCCATCCCGATGGTGGAGTGGTAGTTGTTGTTGTACACGAACTCCACCAAGGGTAGGTGGTCCTCCCAGCTGCGACCAAAGTCGAGGACACATGCGCGGAACATGTCCTCGAGAGTCTGAATGGTCCTCTCCATCTGACCATCCGTATGAGGGTGAAAGGCGGTTCTCAGACGTAGCCACGTCCCGAACGACTCATGCAACCCCTTCCAATGCCGGGATGTAAAGCGAGAATCTCGATCGGAGGCAATAGATAATGGCACACCGTGAAGCCGTACAATCTCTTGAACGTAGAGACGCCCCAAGATATCCACTGATCCCTGATCTCTGATGGGTAAGAAGTGAGCCGACTTGGTGAGTCGGTCGACAATCACCCAGATGGAGTCGTGTCCTCTGGAAGTGCGTGGAAGTCCAGTCACGAAGTCCATAGATATGCCATCCCACTTCCACTCCGGGACCTCTAAGGGCTGTACCAAGCCTGCTGGTACCTGATGCTCTCCCTTCACCTAATGGCAGGTGAGGCATCGATAAACGAACCCTGCCACAGCGTTCTTTATTCCCGGCCACCAGTGCTGTCATCTGAGATCCTGGTACATCTTCGCCACTCCAGGATGTACCGCCAAACGAGAAGTGTGAAACTCTCTCAGAACCTCCTCCCGTAAAGCAACTAGTACCAAGGTACGTCCTCTGAAAAGGACTTTGTGCTCTGCTCCAAGGGAGAAACCATCAGGTGTCTGTCCTGAGGATATCTGTTCACGCCGCGTCTCACAGTCGGCATCCCCAAGATGTGCCTCTCTGACCCGCTGTAGCAGCGAAGGAGTGACTGTGAGAGACTAAAGGAAGGCTGCTCCATCTCTATCCACGAAGGATATCTGCAAGGCGGCTAGCTGCTCTGTCGCCTCCTCAAGTAGCTGAATGCTCGTCCTTCTGCTGAGAGCATTGGCTACCACGTTCCCCTTCCCAGGAGTATAGACTATCTCAAAGTCATAGTCCTGGAGGAAGTCGAGCCATTGCCGCTGTCTCAGGTTCAGGTCCTTCTGAGAGAAGATGTACCTGAGACTCTGGTGGTCAGAAAAGACTGTAAAGCGCTCACCCATCAGATAGTACCGCCATGTCTTCAGAGCGGAGACCACTGCTGCTAACTCTACGTCATGGGTAGCGTAGTTCTGCTCATGCGGCCTCAAATGACATGATCCATAGGCAATCACGGCCCGCTCCTGCATCAGGACACATCTGAGTCCGGTCCTTGATGCATTGCAGTAGACTACGTATCCAACTCCCTCCTCAGGCAACCTCAAGATAGGTGTGCTGGTCAATCTCTGTCTCAGCTCCAGGAAGCTCTGCTGACATCTGTCTGACCACAAAAAGGGTTTCCCCTTCTTCTTCAAAGCTGAGAGTGGCGTCGCAACTCTGGAGAAGTCTGGCACAAATCTCCGACAGTATCCAGCTAGTCTCAAGAAACTCCACACCTCTGTCATGCTCCTGGGTGGCTCCCAAGCTAGCACTGCTGCGATCTTCGCGGGATCCACCACAACTCCGGCCTCAGAAATGACGTGTCCCAAGAAGTGGACCTCACGTAAATAGAATTGGCACTTCGAGAGATTTCCATAAAGCTGGTGCTCTCGGAGTGTGTCTATCACAACCCGCAAGTGGTAGGCATGCTCCTCCTCCGTGGTTGACTATATCAAATTTCCGTCGTTGAAGACCACGAAAAATCGATCGAGGTATGGCTGGAAGATCCTGTTCATGAGGCTCATGAACACTGCTGGAGTGTTGGTTATGCCGAAAGGCATAACCAAGAACTCGTAGTGGACATACCGACACCTGAAGGTCGTCTTCTGCACGTCCTCGTCTCGAACTCTGAGCTGATGATAGCCTGACCTGAGGTCTATCATCGAGAACCACCGAGCTCCCTTGAGCTCATCGAAGAGGTCATCAATCCTCGGTAGAGGATACTTGTTCCTCACTGTCACCTGGTTCAGGAGACGATAGTCAACACATAGTCACAAGCTCTCGTCCGCCTTCTTGGTGAACAATATCGGGGAAGCCCAGGGTGAAACAATGGTTCGAATGAACCCCTTGCCCTGCAAGTCCTCCAACTGTACCCATAGCTCTCGAAGCTCAGCGGGGGCCATCCGATACACTGGAGTGGATATCGGGGCTGTCCTGGGGTACAGATCAATATAAAAGTCTACCTCTCTGCGAGGAGGTAGTCCAAGAACAACATCGGGAAAGACGCCCGCATATTGATCCACCACTGCAGGAAAACTAGAACTATGCACGTCCACTGCTCCTAGGATGAGGCTAGCCAACTGATGATTAATGGGTTTACCTCCCCTCTGCGGAAGTCCATCCTGTGCTGCAAAGGCTCCCTTCTCGTCGGTGAAGGTGAACCTGCTCCCGTTGGTGCGTACACATCGCACCTTGTGCCTAAAACAGTCAATCTGAGCATGGACTGTAGATAACCAATCCATTCCCAAGATGACATCGTAAGGCCTCGATGCCGCTACAAGAAGATCCCAGCCGAAGCTCTCGCCTCCTATATTAAGCTCACACTACCGGCATCAGTGTGTAATCATCGAGTCTGCTCTCGTAGGAGTCTCTAGCCGTAAGGATCGAGCCAGCGGCTCTATCAGAATATCCGAGCTCTAAACAAGGGCAGCGACTATGAAAGAGTGACTCGCTATTGTGTCTATAAGAACTGCAGCAAGGGTGGAATAGACACAAATCGTACCTCGAATCATCTCGGGTCCGTCGTGGTCGTAGGCCTCCGCTGCATGGAGCTGTGCCTGTCTCTGCCCACCAGCTCCCTGTGGTCGGGGCGGGCCTCCTGGTGGTGGTGGTGGTAGAGCCTCAAAGCGTCGCCCACCACCTGCTGCATGGCCAGCTCCTCTGCCACGTCCACTTCCTCCCTGTGGACCGCCACGGTCGACCCTCTGCCTCTGCCTGGGTGGCCCCTCAACTGTCTGCTGCTCCTCGGCACAGTGGGTCGGGCAGTCACGAGCCATGTGACCCTGCCCGCCGCAAGTGTAGAACTGTCTGCTTCTCGAAAGACTGGCTCCGTGCTGTGTGCCCCGCACGGCTAAGCCAGTTTCCTGAGGTCGCCTATGTGAGGGTCTGGTCTGCCTGGACCCCTGAGTCATTCGTCGACTACCCGCTGCGGAAGACTCTTCTACGTGCCGCCCCGCGGTAGGTCTCGCCGCTGGAGAAGTCTCGGCAAGAAATCTCTCGATCAAAAGGGCTCGCTCCAGTACTCCTGCCTGGGTCGGGATGCTGAGGGAGATCAGTGATGCCCTGATCTCGTGTCTCAATCCCTAATCAATGGTCCGGGCCCGAAAGAACGGGTCCCGTACCATGTCGGTCGAGTAGCGCGAGAGATCGGTGAATCTCGCCGAGTACTGGGCGACCGTCAAGCTGCCCTTCCGCAGCTGAAGAAGCTCCTGGATGTGCACCGCACAGAGGGTGGTCAGGATGAACTCTGAGCAGAAGAGGCTCTCGAAGTCCGTCCAGAGAAGAGATGCCTCATCGTGCACCTGGAGCATCATGCTCCACCATCGGCCCGATGCTGCGTGCAGTAGGCTCGCCGCGAGGATCACCATGAGGTCTGTTGGTGTCCTCACTAGCCTAAAAACCCGAGCGACCGCCTCCAGCCAGTCCTCGGCTGCCTGGGGGTCCGTCTCCCCACGAAACCTGGGTGGTCGCTGGCGCTAGAACTCGTGCAGAGCTCCGAGCCGACGTGCATCGTCAGCGGTTGTGGCGGGGAGCATCGGTAGCTTGGTGTGTAGAGGTACCTCCGGTGCCACCGTCGTCAAAGGGCCCTGTACCGAGGCCTCGTCGCTTGACGGGCTGTCGTCGCGCTCTACCCTCGGAACCCTAGCTGGCTGCCGTTGTGGGGCCATCCTGAAAAGGAAAAAAGTATGCCAAGGTCAGAACAATATACTTGGTGAGCTGATATAAAGTAATCACAATGGAAACTTTGAAACACCCATGCAATCAATGTTTTCGTGCATTAAGTCGGAAATCAGAAGTCAGGGTCCTGGTGTACGGATACGTCGGCCACCGCACCAACACTGGACACCCTGGACTGATAACCACACCCAATACGCTAAACACTATTGCTTCACATAGACGAAGGATCAGAGTCTACGGTAGAACCGACCACCTCTGATACAAATTTTTCACGACCCGTCCTCAGGGCCTGTGCCATGACTACCCCAAGCCCGCCTTCCATAGGCCAGGGGCTGGCGACTAGCACCAAGGCGTAAATCCCAGAAAAGGGAAGGCATTTCCTTTGAAAAGTAAACAAGAACCACATAGTAAGCAAGAGGAAAAGTAAACACTAAGTAAAAACTGTAACAAGCTGTGCTGAAAGTAAAGGGGGCCGGAAATACAGGCCCAACTGTAAAGTACAACTGAAAGGGGAAAACAAAAACTGAAAAGAAAATCTGCAGCGTCGAGCCGTCCTCTGGAAGTCCCACCTGATGGGTGGGTACAGATAGCCTCTACTGCTCCTCGGTCCACCTGACCGCTCCGAGTATGTCCCACCCAGTGGTCCACCTCCAGGTACTGTCCTGCTCCGCAAGCCTCCACCACGATTAGCGCTGTCCGTCATCTGCAACCAACACAACGTAGTGCGGGCATAGCCCGTGCAGGGGTGAGTATAAGCTACTCAGTAGGGACCCCGAGACCCCTGAATGTCTCCCGAAATCCACATAGGATAAACCACAAAGGGATAAGATACAATCACGAAGTAATATCCGACATGGCTTAGGTATATGCCCATACATATACCTATGTCATCAATTCTCGTTCATCTCCAACATCTGAGCCCAAGCACAACCCAATCCACACAGGAAAGCAAAACGTATACCCACACAAGATAACACAACACAATCCATGAAGGAGAGAAAAGTAATCCACATAGGATAGCTCAACACAATCCATAAAGGAGAGTAAACAGTTAACCCACACAGGATAGTTCAACACAATCCACAAAGGAGAGTAACACAAGATTCAGCTCACATAGGTGTACTTCTTCGGATGACGATAAAGATGATCACCGATACATCTAAGTCATCGGACCCACAAAGGATCGATAGGTACTAACCCCCGCAATGACCCACACAGAATCAGACCCACATAGGATCAATAGGTAACTAACCCCCGCAAAGACCCACAAAGGATCGGGCCCACACAGGACCTGTAGGCGCTGGCTCACACAGAACCGTTGAGCGCTGATCCACACAGGATCAGAATCACACAGGATCTGTAGCACTGATCCACATAGGATCGCTGAGTGTAGTAGTCGTCGCAGTCCACTGAGGATATCTGCACAGTCGTCGTCGCAGTCCACTAAGGATCTCTGCACGGTCGTCGTTGTCGAAGTCGCGGCCACCAGTAGGGTTCCCGCACACAGCAAGCTCGCTCAGGAGGGTCCGCTCCACGAGCCGAGAGGCTGATACATCAACTGACACAAAGTCCAGAGTTGATGTATCCAAAAGTTCTGTATCATCAACAAGAACTCATCGTCACAGACGGCGCGTCAATCGGACGCCCGGTCTGAGAGATATTGGCTTTTTCGTCCCAGGGGCTAGGTTGGTTTTTAAGGCAAAACCAACCCGACCATACTCCACCTACGTCCAAACCTCAAGCGGAGTATTCCAAAAGATCCGTCTCACTTAGAGGAAAACAACAAAGTCGACGACACGTCAATCAGACGTCTGAAGCTCAAGATCTGAGCATTTCCGCTCCGAGGGCCCGATTGGTTTCGTATACGAACCAACCCTGCCAAACTCAAAGTCTTCCGAAACAATGAGTGCAGTATACCGAAACGACCGTCTCGATGCAAGGTTCACATCGCCGCTGACAGCGTGTCGTTCGGAGGCCCGTAGATCATGTTATGAGAAAAAGACCAAAAATGGTCTGAAGATGGGGGTCTGGGCCCGGGCCGGCCCGGCCCGACCCCCCCTGGGTCGGCCGAACCGGGTCGACCCGACCCGGTCCGACCTGACTGGACTCGGTCTAGCCCGGCAAGGTCGCGGCCTGGCTCGGCCGGCCGGCACGGCTCGGCTCGGCCGAGCAACGCGAGGGGCACACTGCCCCCGCGTGACAACCCTGCGGCCCCCGCGGGGGGCCGCCCCGGTCAACGAACGTGGAAAACCCGCGTCCGTGTGCGCCGGACCCGCGCGGCCGCGAGTCCGCTGGCGCCGCCACCTCCGGCTGCCGGCACCGCCGTGCCGGCGACCCTTGCTGCCGGTGGATTCCGCGGGCCACCGGAGTCGCTCCGGTGGTCCGATTCCGTTCCTGTCTGCACCGCTGCTCCTCCCGGGACCCGTTCTTCACAGCGGAATCATCAAAATTCCTTTGCGGCACGTTTTGACATCGCCCGTCAAATCCGCACAACAACGAAGAACGATGTAGGGTTGTTGGGCCATGTTTGTTTGGCCCGCACCCTCCGCGTTAGATGATATAAACGGGAAGATAAATAACACATGACAAACGTATCAAAAACAATTTTTATAATTTAAAAATTGCACTTGATCCTGGTCTTGTTTTAATAGAAAAAACCATGGGAATATAAATTATTTCACAACAAACCCCTACCTCGTCAAGTCGTCGCACACACGTTCTTCGCGGAATTGATCGTCGCGGAAGGAGGGGACATTCGCGTCGTCGCGGTATCCGGCGTTGCGTCGACGAACTCCGAGGACCAAGGAACAACAGATTTAATTATTTCGATTAAATCTATGTGTTGTTATAATCCGCAAAGAAAATTTAAAGAACCGCAATCTCTCACCTCAATGGATGATCGAATATTTTTTTGCGGATGAAGGAACGTTGCAGAAGAACGTCACGTGAGAGGAAACGTCGGCGTCGCGGCACTAGGCATCGCGTCGTCGATTTCCGCGGGTTCGACATTCTTCGTCGGAGGCCGGCATTCTTCGCGTTCTTTGTGTTCTTCGCGAAGGAGGATGAAGAACTCTTGGTTTCTGTCAAATCCTCTCAACAAACATTTTTCCAGAAGTCGTGCGTTGGTCTTATTTTATTATTACGCCAATGGTTTTTAAACCGGTTAAGAAACGATTAAATTAATTCATAGAATTAATTCAACGAAAAAAACCGCCCAATTAATTGGTGTGTTAAGAATTTAAGAAAACGCATCAATTGACTTTCATAATGATGGGTTTTCGCGGGTGCGTTACTTACCGGAAAAGAAACGGTGGGGCTTGTGTGGCCCCCACCTCACAAATATCCTACCAAGAGGGTAGGATATTGTTGTATAGCACCCTATCCGCATCAACTCAGCTTAAGCAGCTTTAAGTGGGTTCAAGTGGCTTCCAAGTGGCTTAAGGGAAATAAAATAAATTTTGACATACAATTTATTTTATTTCTTAACTTTAAGCCCAGAAATTAAAAACCACACCTGAGCAAACACAACTCCGGAAGAGGCATTTCTAAGCAAATACTGGCACTGTGATTCCATCGGTGCCCTCAGAATTTGATTCCGAACACCGGTTCAAAAGTTAGAAAAACCCGCTCATTCATTCACTGAACGTACCCGAGCCAAACTTTGGAAAATGATTCCGGGCACACCGGGCTGCGGAATCAGGTGTCGTCAGAAACTGCGTTCTTGTAAAAATCCAAAGAAAATTAAGAAAAAAATTTCCGTGAATTTTTCGGGTCTTTACAGTTATTTTCCTATGAAAATAGTTTTCATCATACTTTTAAGTTTATATTTAAAATTTAAATTATAAAATTATAAAATTTAAATTTCATATTATAAACTTCATTATAATATTCATCATTTCAATATTATTTTGATATTAGTTTTTTGGGTTTTTTTGAAACAATTTAATTTTAAGTGAATTGTGAAAAATATAGTTATTATCAAAACTGTATCATTTATTAATTTATCATTTTATAACCAAAATATAAAGGTTTTTAAAACCTTTTAATTTAATAAATATGTATTTAATGAGTAATAATTTTAAATTTTAAATACCATGATGAATTTATAGATACACTATCAAATATTTTATGAACATATGTAATATTTTTCTCTAAAATCTATTTTTGTTCAATTCTATTAAAATTAAATTTTACTCACTTATTGATATTAATTAAATAATATATTTCTTAATAATTTTTAAAATTTTTATTAAATTATAAAATAAGTTTAATTTCATTCTTGGGCATAAAATTATTATTAGAAAGATTTAAATTAATGACAGTGATAATGGTAAAACTATTATCTTCAGAAAATAGTATTATTAATGTTGTGTAATTTTTATCTAATAAATTAAATTTATCAATTTTAAATAATTTCTCTAATATGATTTTTAAACATATATGTAATTATATTAACACAAAGTTATTCAAAAATCATTACTAAATAAGATTAAGAACACATAACGGTTAATAAAGAAACTTTCTTCAAAAAACATTATTCTACATATAAATAATATTAATTTCAAAATGAATTTAATAATAATTATAAATTTTATTAGATTATGTCAGGATTAAATCTAATTATATCACATGAATTTTTTTTAAGAGGGTTTATTTTTTATATTTATTAAAACATATCATTCTTTGTTAAAAACTAGTTACCTTGGTAAAAAAGGTAAAAGTAACATTATAATAATTTATTAAATACATAACTTTTAAAATATGTGATGAAATATTTGGTTGAGGATTTATAGAAACAAAATAAGATGAAAATCCATTATTTATCACTTTTTTTAATCATTAACCCATGAATAATATCTTTTTATTTTTAAAAAATAATGGGTGTTCAAAAAAGAGCCCTTTATCCACTCATATAAAGGGAGTTTTAAACTCCTTTATGAAAATACGTCCCTTATTTTTTTCTAAACCAATAATTTTTTATAATACTATTAATCTATCTTAGATTAATTATATTCGTGTCTTATTTAGTTATCCCAATCCCTTTATTTCCAAGGATAATTCTAGGCGAAAGTTCAAGGTCTTAAAGTGAGTATTACTTAATCCTTATATTTTTTTCATAGTATTTCCCTTCAAAAACCATCCTTAACATAGTTATATAATTACCTTAGTATTATTATTATAATTTAGTTTTATTATAATAATGTTACAACCTTTATTTATCACTTCCATTAAATTACAAAAAAATAGAACGTCAACTGTGTTTAGTACATACTACCATCTCCATGAAGCAACATATTTTATTTTTCCAAGACACATAAAATAGATAGTTATAATGGTGAAGTTTAAGAATATATGTTAAATATAAAATATAATTATTATTATGAATTTAAAAATTATAATCCAATTTTTTTCTCTCTCATTATCCAAGAAATGAAATGTTAACCATCCATGGTGCAGACTACCACCTTCATGAAGTGACATGTATCATTTTTAATTTATTTTCCTTCTTTTTTATTAAAAAATATTAAAATATGATTTAAAAAATTAAAATTATATAGTTTATAATGTTATTATTATACAATAAAGATATTATTTCCAAAATAACCCACTTTCATAATCATAATCAACCATTAATTATAATATGTTCGTGCTTAGGCCGGTCTAACCACATACTCAAAAAAATGGTATAAAATAATATGATGTATGAATATGAAAACTTAATTACTAATAGTAATTTTTATAAATAAGAAATTAATTATTTTATTTTGGTTCTGAAATGGAAAAATGAATTTTAAACTTCTTAATCTAGATACATGATGTTCATTTATGCAGAATCCCTAAACTATACTCATCATCGATTTCATCATTATGAATAATAACAAAAAAATCAATAAAA
Organism: Viscum album; assembly: GCA_963277665.1. Classification (NCBI taxonomy): domain Eukaryota; kingdom Viridiplantae; phylum Streptophyta; class Magnoliopsida; order Santalales; family Viscaceae; genus Viscum; species Viscum album. The sequence continues at coordinate 276,702,881 of OY728142.1, read as the reverse complement.
TATTATTATAAAATTATAAAAAATTATTAAAAATCTATTACAACACCTTTTATGATCAGATAATGATGAAATTTTGGATTATGAGATTGAAAAACATTGATATTATGAAACATTTTCCAAATGACCATGATTAATCACACTCTAAATAAAAATTCGATAATAATTAACTAATATAAATGTATAGAAAAATTATAAATGAAGTTTATTAATGGTTATATATATGAATAAGGTTTTAAACTAGTTTATTAATATCATCATTTTTGTTATATAGGATATTTATGTGCTTTAGTGGAAGTCTATAATTAAAGTAAGGGTTTGTGCTAACACGGTTTTCTTTCATTGAGTTACAAACTTTCTTCTTGAAAATTTATTAATCAAATATTAATTTATTATATATAAATAAAAATATTATTTTATTTTCTACTTATTTTATATGGTTCTAGAATTATTCATTATGATTTCACTATTAAATGATACTTACCTCGTGGATTATGTTACATATAAATATTTTTTGTCTCAAATTGAAATCTTATGTTATACACCAGGTATTCTATTTCATGGTGCAATTACCACACCATTGATATTTTATATCAGGATTATCTCATTAATCATGGTATTCAATGTTTAATTTTAAATATTTTAATTCAAGGTGTTTTCATTTGAAATTTTCCAAAGTCCTAAGTGTTATTTGTCGCTATTTTCAACCCCAAGAGACATGTTTGATATTTTCCACAATCATTTATTTTATATGTTTTATTTACTATTATATTTCCTTTAACTATAATGAATATATTTAATTTAATTATATTTTAATTTCATGGTATCCTTCTCATGTTATTATGATTCTTATATTACCAATATGGTAAATGTTTTAAAAAATCAACATTTATTCTCTAAGATATGATTAATATTCACCAAAATTTTTCATTTTGTAGTTTTAATATTTATCCAAAATTACCATTTAAATCCTCTCATACTATTTTATTTTCAGTTATAAAACTCTCATAAATGCGTCACTAGCTTTTTCTATCCAAATAATCCTATGTTATATGAGTATTTTTTTCTTCTAGGTCCATTAATATATGAACGCTCTATATTTCCTTGCATTTATTGGTGGGTTTTCAACTATATTCTGAACATCTATTGATTTGGGAAATTATTAACATTACCACATACCCTTACTATAAAAAGTGTTAGTTGTAGGAATATTAAATATAAAGTATTTCCATTTATTGATTGAGTAAATATTGAAAATATATATGCTTGTTATCCAAATATTAATGTTTATTGATTATTAATGAATATTGGTTATGAATTTTATATATTATTCATTTCATAATATTATGAATCATTAAAATTAATTAGTGATGGATTGGGCCTAAAATATCCCCTTTATGAATCAAGATGACTCGTGAGACAAAATATCTTTGGTATTTGTTGTATTCCCACTTAGATAAAATCATTTCCTAGACTTTGGTCATTGGTAGTTAGATCACGATGTCTAAGATCATGATATCATAGATTGGGACATCTAATTAACTATATTCTATTATGAATTTCATTTAAAAGGAATTTTTTATCTTATCCTTGTGATATTTAAATATATTATGCTTCCATTTTCATTCAATTAATTTGTTAATTTTAGTTATATATTCTTTCCATATTATTTATTCTCATCTTATTGTTAGTTATTATTATTGATTTTTGTTGATTAAATTTACCGTTATTTAATTTTTGTGCTCACCCTTATTATGTTTCCATTTCCATTAATTATGAAGAAATTTATAACACATGATATGTATAATAGAAAAATTTGTTTAGATAATTTTTAAGAGATGATGGTGTCTTGTTATAGATTAATTAGTTCCTTATATATTTTAAAAAAAATATCTTTTTGATGAGAAATCTATAGGTTTTATAAGTTATTTTTTCCTAAATCTCTAAAACAAGAAATCAAAAAGCTCCTCTGAATTTATGTGTATCAATTTGTTTTGGTGATATTGTAAATATTAATGGTAGAAAATTGATCTATTCAGTTCATTTACAAGATTCTATGTACTTAATGTTCTTCTTTGCAACATATTCAAAGAGTGTGTGTTCGAGGTTCCTTATGTGGATTATTATAACCCCATATATATTCCACTAATTTGTATCAAAGTTGGTGGGGGTTGATGAGTTTCCACTACAAACATATATTTTAAAGACAAGGTATAAGAGATAATACCTTTCCCCACTACTTTTTGACTTCTATATAGAGTTTCTATAGTTATTATGAAGGGGGTTGGTGGATTTCTAGAGTCAAATAGATAAGAAGTTTATTATGAGGAGTTTCTTCTACATTAATTGGGAATTTATATTGATTTAATGACATCTATTTTGATCAGGTTCATTTTGGTAGGGTATTTCAAAGTTTATTTCTTTCTTCTAAAATTATTTATTTGATGATATGTTTTTGGAATCACCAGAGTTACATTGTTGAACCTAGATCCCTCAATTTGTTATCCCTATATTTTAAATGGTTGAAACGTTCTAATTCTATTTTTATTATTTGCCCATAGCAAGATGTTTTCCACCTTCCATCATTATCATTGACTAAAACCCACCCATTGAATCCTCGGGATACCTTCTTATACCACTTAAACCTTTTTTAATCAACTAAAACATGAAATTTCTTATGAATTAGTAAGTTATTAATCTTCAATTGGTTTTAGTGGAGATGGTTTGTTGAAGGTAGATAGGTTTCAATTTACCATATACATTTCATAATCTAAATAATACCATAGAATCAATATTGTTTGTACTATCTATGGGAAGGAATTTTTTATTATTTCCTTTATTTTGTAAATTTCTCTCTTATCTCAAGACCAGTGTTGAGGGATTTAGTATAGGGGATGGTGATGTTACGTGCTTCCTCTTTTTTTATTTATTGAAATTAAATATTAATTTATTAGTTGTGATTTATATATTTTTTATTTTAATTTCAACTATATATTACATTATAATTTTATTAAATATTATTTTAATGGATGATTTTTGATATGATACATAAATTGGTGTATAAATTGAAAGCTGGGATGCGATCAGGTTTTTAGCCCCTATTTATTCTATGAAAGATATTACTGAAAAATTACATTTTGGTTATTAGATTGATACTACTTGATTTACCTGAATATTGGTGGAATATCAACATGTGGATTTGAATAGAAATCTATAATTAAAGTTAAAATGAAAAATAGAGCCTCAAAAAAGGACTTATGAAGAGGGAGGTAATCTGGAATTGATATAATATATTATTTGAGTAATGTTATTCAATTCTTTTAGTATTAGGTTGTTTCCAAAGTTGACGAGGATACATGAAATTTAGTAATCTATTATAATATGTGGGATTTAGGGATAGTTTATTATTAGATGTTAATACTTTAATTTTCATCTCAATATGTTTTCTAGTTTTGTTTATTATCTAAATGGTAATTGGGGGAGCATTTTTGATCATCCAATTTAGTAGGTTGATGTATAGGTTTTTAAATTTCCTTTATGATAATGTCTTGACCCTTGGGTAGTTCATTAATAATCTTGGGAACCTTCAGAGAAGGACATATAGTGTTTCGTTGGGGGTGATGTTTTTAGTTTTTGTTTTATGGTGAGATTTGTGAGATGCTAGCATAGTTAAGGGGTGTGTAGGTTTCTTGTTGAGTGGGATTCTGTGTTATGAATTGGTTGTTTTTAGAGTAAAATATGATTAGGTACAATTCATAATTTTAGAAAGATATGTGGGATAATGAATTTGAGTGGTTATAGTCTTAGTTAAATGTTGTTTTTAATTTTTTTTGTAAGGTTGTAATCCATAGTCTTCCAAGGTGTGGTTCAATGAAAAAATTAGTCATATGATCCTTATAGTCGAACAACTAAATGAATTTGATTCTTATCTTAATATATAAAATAAGTAGAAACCAAAACATGTATTGAAATAATGGTATATATTTAGGATTAATTATATGATCCCAAATTAAGCAAATGAATTGGATTATTAACAATAGGATACTACTATTTTCATAAAAGTATTATTGAATTTAAATATTGGTAAAATATTGGTAATAAGATTAAGAATGTGTCTGGGTTATGTTATAACATGTCACTTCAATCCTTAGCAGACTTTGAAGATGGAACATAGCCTAGAGGGATAAACATCCTGAGGAGAAAAAAAGGTATGAAAGGAAAATAGGTCTCAGGGAGGATCATAGTGAATAAGGGAAAAAAATACAAAGTCAGTTAGGATTAGTCTCACCTTAAAAAACATGTAGAGACAATATATTATGAGAAGGCTAGACCTAGAAGGATGTTTGAATTCCATAGAAAACCAACTCATTATGAGGAATTGGTAAGTCCAGTTACATTGGTAGTGAAGAAGATGAGAATGAAGAGTTTGAAAAGGTAGGGGAACAAGACTCATCTCTTTGTAATGAGATTTATGAAGATCAAGTTAATAGTAAAAAACACGTAGAATAATTGTCAAAAAATTAAAACAATTGTTGTGGTATGAAAAGATTCAAGAAATGGAAAAGTAACAATTAGATTCATTATTCTTCTTTATTAAAAGGAAGATATGTATAACGACCCACACTTTACATACATTCTTAATACTTCAAAATTTATGTACACTTATTACAACATATAACAAAACCATGAAATGACCATATAGGTATAGTGTCTTTTGAAACTGGGAAACATAAACAACTGGTTCATAAAGCATCTACTTTGTCTACCATTTATTTCATCATATTTAGAGTCCCTTTTGGCATATCCTACTTAATAAACTTCTTCCTGCCCTGGGGAAAGAAAACATACAAAAGGGTGAGCTCAAATGCTCATTAAGGGTAAAAAAAAAAGAAATATCAATAACATCATATTCATAATAACATAAAATTTTGGAAATCTTAACCTGAAAAAGAGATCATAATTTCATAATAATGGGATAAATCATAGTAGTGAAATGTAATACCAATAATCATAACTTAAAACATGAAACTTTGTGGCATACACAAATAATCATAGAGAATAATTTCGTAGTAGTCAAGACTCATTTCGAAGAGTATCTTAGCGAACAATGTCCATTTCGGAACCGAGTTCACTCCTCATTCCAGTCCTGTTTCACTAACCCAGTTTAACCTGCCGTTCCAGCCATGTCTATCTCATGAGATATAAATCATTACCCAATTCATTGGAGGGAGATATATGTCCCACCCTTCTCATAATGAAACAATTCTTATTTGTTCCACAAAATCACAAATCATACATGATAGCATAACCCATGTAATAAATATGGGATTCTTAAAAATCATGACATCATAACATAACCCATATAAGATAAAAGGACATCATAAAATTAATTCCATCATAAATAAATCAAATCAATGTAAAAATAGGGATATAACTAGAACCCTGTTTTATCTTAGATGGAAAATAACTCTGATAAAACACATGAACTCTATTCTTAAGGAAAATATCCTTTCTACTTCAATTTTTTTTCCTTTCTTAACATGTCATACAATTTTAAACTAAAATAAGTTGATTAAAACTAAACTTGAAAACATGTAAAGGAAGCTTCTTGGAAATAATGTTCTAAAAATCCATTCATGCCGTATAAGATAAAAAAAAGAACATTCTTCTTGTACTTTGGCCGGAAAAGTCAACAAGTACCTCGTACTAAAAAATGACAAAAGATTCATTTCATATATTTTACTAAAAACTCACCGAAGGGTAAAAATGGAATTATAAAATTGTAGGTGTATCGAAATAATATTACATATTGATGAAACATGGATGTGGATAATAAATATTCCCTAGTAAATTATAAAGTATAAACAATCTCAAATAAAAATGAGATTGTGATATTTTCCCTTACCTTAGGTCCGATTTTCTTCGTACGTGTCCAAACCTCCTGCATAATGATTTAAATAATGTTATTGACTTCTTCAAGAATCTTAATCATTGTTATGATATCATATATGGTCATATTCATAGCTTCTTTATTAGTAATATTTCGTTGCTACTTTTTATTCGGGTGTTTATTACTTTTTGTTCTTATGTGTGTTTTGTCGAATAAATTCTTATTTTTCTATTCATATTATTGATACCTCATTTCCATAATGGTATTAGTGTAATATATATCATATTTATTCATTCAATTCATTTATATAATCACTATGTAATGAAGATCATGTATAATGAGTCCCATCACATCGTGGAGACGGTAGGCCGTACGTACGCACGAGCGATGATATCGTTCACATGATCATGGAATTGTATTTAAGTTTATGTATACTATTTCATAATCGATATCACTTTAAAATATTAATATATAGTTATTCTGTACACCATTATACCCATCCAAGTAAGGTGGTGGTGGAAAATAGATTACACCATGGTGTGGAGACGGTATTCCGTACGTACGCACGCGCGGTGATTTTGTTTTCCGTAGGATGTAAAGATGGTGAAATAGGGTTGTTTGATACATATAATAACATATCAGTATATGAGTGATACTGATGTTATTACTTCATAATGAAACAACTAAAGAAGAATAAGTAGAAGAAGAAATAAAGTTGAATGAATCGGTAACGGACATTACCTCTTCTTTGAAGCGCCTCTTCTTAACCTCATATTGTGGCACTAAAGATGGTATTTGAAGAAGACCAGGACCACTAGAATAATTCTATAGAAGTTTAGAAGAGAAATTGGTAGGATTTGGCCGTTCTTGATGGCTCAAAGTGGTTTGAGTTGGAGAGGGAGGAGGTGCCCTTTTATAAGGGATGAGAGGGGCACCTTAGGAAAAACGAGAAATATTATTTTATTATAAAGTCATATTCGGTTTTTAATAGCTCCAAATTGATTTAATATTTAATATAAGGCAGGGATGGGTCGAAATTCTCTCATCCAATGGGGTTTAGACAAGTTTAGGTCATTATATTATCCTTATCTTTTAGTTTTAACTCTCAGTTAGTTAGATTGACATTTACCATGTCACTTTGTATTTTTATATTATATAGTTAATAAACTTACTATATACATCCAAGAGACCCCCAAGAAGTCCATTAATGATACACCTATAATGATATAATTATCTTTTTCAAACCATAGATTTTTTGGAATATAATAATAATTAATAATATAATATTTGTTTTAAAAACTATTTTATGTCAATTTTGACACAATTTGATAATTGATTTTTGTGAAAATAATAACTGCATTATTAGTTCGAAATAAGTTAATTAAATAAATAATAACATGTCAATTTAACCTAGAAAATTATTGTAATTCATAACAACTCTCAAATTACATTAATTTGAGTATTTATAACATAAATTATGTTAATATTTCATTAATAAGATAATTACTGCATCATCATTCTGTCATAAATAATATAAATTATCTAATGTCTAAAAATTATAAATAAAATACAATAATGTAGGAAATCATTTTATCTTTCTAATTAATATTTATAGTGGAATTTATCTTATGTATAACCCTATATTAAAAATGTTTTAGTTATTAACCATTGATTTTAACTATTTTAACTATTCTTTAAATAAAATAATATTAAATGTACTAATTTAATCCAAGTGGACCTAAATGGTGATATTTTATTCATAAGGTTTTTTTGGTCGAATTAAACTTATCCAATAGAATTAGGACATGTGTTAGGGTAATAATAATATCATTTTTACCCTTAATTACCCTATTTACTTTTAACCGTGGTAAAAAAGTAAAATGTTACTATTCACCAAAAATAATTTTCATCTCATTGAACAACATTTTAGCCCTTGATATTAACCGTGTCTCTAGGATTCTCGAAATTCCACTCACAGAAGCGGTAAAATTATTTTTTATGTGAATTTGCAAATTCTCCTATGAGGTGGGTAAAAGACGGTGAAAAGTTCAATAAAATTTTTATATATCTAAAATTATTATAAAATGACTCCAATGAATTAATTTGAAAATATATAGGTATTATGTATCAATTTTGACCTAAAATAAATTTAATTAAAATACTTAATTAATTAAATAAAAAATCCGTTTTTAAATAGTAACCTAGTGTTTTCACTAATCATCAAAAATTGAAAGTTTTCCGAAAAATACCAAAATTTTACCCTATGCTAAATTTGATAATCCGAATCCAAAAATGATGTCCATTTTGAAAAATAAAATTTCAACAAGTGGGTATTACTCTTCATAACGGCTAGTTTTAATAATATTTTAATAGCATATCGTTGTTTAGTGAAACTCGGTATTGCGTACAACACAAGCTATCAAGGAAGGTCGCGATTGCGTGTAAAGCAAGCCAAGCTAGTGTTGTGTGTAGTGAAAGATTACTTTAATGATTTATATAACATAAAAACAAAATATTTCTCATAAAAATCTCAGGTGTTTCATTCTACCCCCCTTAAAATGAATTTTTCCCTCGAAATTCGTCACTTTGTTACAAACAGATGAGGATACCTCTCCCTTATAATATCCTCAAGCTCCCCTGTAGCTTCTTCTAGTTAGTGCTTCCTACATAAAACTTTACTCAAGCGAGTGGTCTTGTTCTGTAGGACTTCTTCACTACGATCCAGAATCTCTATCGGGATTTCTTCATAAGAAAGATCTTGCTCTAGTGGTACAACTTCTGAGTTGAGTACATGTGAAGGATCAGGTATGTACTTTCTTTGGAGAGATACATGGAACACATCATGAACATGAGAGAGATTCGGTGGAAGCACCAATCGGTATGCTACCTTCCCAACATGATCCAATATTTCAAAAGGACCGATATACCTAGGGCTCAACTTTCCCTTCTTTCCAAATCTCATTACTCTCTTCCAAGGAGATATTCGTAAGAACACTTTATCACCCACATCAAACACTAGGTCTTTTCATCAGTTTTCGGCATAACATTTTGGTCGACTCTGAGCTTCTCTATTATGTTGTTGAATAGATCAGACCTTTTCTGCCATCTAATCAATAAGATCAGGTCTTAATAGCTTTCTTTTCCCAACTTCATCCCAGCAAGTTGGAGTCCTGCATTTCTTTCCATAGAGAGCTTTATAAGGGGCCATCTGAATACTAGAGTGAAAGCTATTATTAAAAGAAAATTCCACCAAAGTTAGGTGTTGATCCCAACCACCTTTGAAATCCATAGAGCATGCTCTCAACATATCTTATAGAGTTTGAATTTTCCTCTCAGACTGACCGTTTGTCTGAGGATGATAAGCAGTGCTGAAACTCAAATCAGTATCCAGAGTACGCTGAAGACTTCGGAAAAACATTTACGTAAACCTCGGATCCCGATCAGATATAATGTAAAGTGGTACTCCATGCAATCTTACCACTTCTTTTACATATATCTTAGCAAGATGATCCGGAGAGAAATCATCTCTAATAGTAATGATGTGTGCCGACTTTGTAAGACGATCAAGTATGACCTAGATAGCATTATTACCTTTGGATGTTTTAGGAAGTCCAGTGACAATGTCTATAGTGATGTTTTCCCATGTCCATTCAGGTATGGGTAATGGTTGTAACAACCCCTTAGACTTCTGTCTCTCAGCTTTAACTTGCTGACAAACCAAGCATCGAGAGACATATTCAGCAACATCTCTTTTCATGCCATCCCACCAGAAGTACTCTTTCAGGTCCCTATACATCTTCGTGCTTCCTAGATGAATAGAGAATGAAGAACTATGAGCCTCATCCAGAAGCTCCTTCTTTAATTCTGGGATGGGAGGAACACAAACCCGATTCTTGAACCTTATTATCCAATCACAATAAAGGTTGAATTCCTGAACATTTCTCACCTTCTTTTGTAACTCTACATATTCTTTTTGTGCCTCTTTAATCATCACATGTATTGATGGTTGAACATTAATTTGAGAAAGATACAATTTTCCCCTTCCATTATAATTCCAAGATCCATCCTTTGTAAATCCATAAACATTGGTTCTTTTGTGATCCTAATCATGGATAATCTAGCATGGTCTTGTCGAAATAATGCATCTTCCACCTTGTTTTCTTTCCCAGGGTGGTAATGAATTGAGCAGTCGTAATCCTTAATCAGCTCCAACCATCTTCTTTAGCGCATATTCAGCTCATTTTGTGTGAAAATATACTTTAAACTTTTATGATCAGTATAAATATCACACCTTTCTCCATAAAGATAATGCCTCCAAATATTTAATTAAAAGATTATCACAGCTAACTCCAAATCATGAGTTGGGTAATTTTGCTCATGTATTTTCAACTGTCATGAGGCATAAGCTATCACCATATCGTTTTTCATGAAAACACACCCCAATCCCTTCTTGGATGCATCATTGTAGATCACGAACCTTTCCCCACTAAATGGTATTGTGAGCATAGGTGCACTAGATAAACTTCTTTTTAACTCCTTAAAATTCTCTTCACATTCCTCTATCCAATCAAACATAACTCCTTTCTGAGTCAATTTGGTGATTGGGTTATATAATCATGAAAAAAATTTCACAAAACGTCGATAATATCCAGCAAAACAAAGAAAAATTCAGATCTAAGTTACTGTTGTTGGTCTTGTCCATCTTTCGATAACCTCTGTTCTTGCTGTATCCACAGATATCCCCTCCTATGGGATTATGTGGCCCAAAAATGGAACATTTTGAAGCCAAAATTCACACTTGGTAAATTTGGAAAAAAGCTTCTCCTTTCTCCGGGTCTTCAATACAATTCTCAAGTGATCTACATGTTCTTACTTCCTCTTTGAATAGAAAAGATTATCGTCTATAAAGACTACCACATTCTGATCAAGATAGTCTCTAAATACTCTATTCATCATATCCATGAAGATAGCAGGGGCATTAGTAAGACCAAATGGAATCACTATAAATTCATAGTGTTCATACCTTGTACGGAAAGCCGTCTTTGGTATATCCTCCCTTTTGAACCTTAATTGATGATACCTTGAATGGAGATCAATCTTGGAAAAGTATTGAGCTCCATGTAGTTGGTCAAATAAGTCATCAATGTGCGGGAGAGGATATTTTTTCTTGATCGTGATCCTGTTAAGTTCTCGATAATTAATGTAGAGTCTCATTGATCCATATTTCTTCTTACCAAATAGAACAGGTGCTCCCCAAGGTGATGCACTAGGGCGTATGAATCCGTTATCAAGATTATCTTAGAGTTGCTTATTCAATTCTTGAAACTAAATTGGGGTCATTCTATATGGTTTCTTTGAAATAGGTAAAGCACCCATTACGAGTTCTATTGAAAAATTAACTTCATGATTTGGTGGAAGACCAGGCAATTCCTGTGGAAAGATATCATCAAACTCCCATACAAAGGGCATATTCTTAATCGTGAGTTTCTCACCAACCATTTTAGATAAACAACCTTCATTTACTGGAGTCAAGACCCATAAGATGGAAGAAATTTACACTGAAAGGTTATGTTCATCCTTTCATCGATAGATGATCATAGATTGATCTGGAATATGAAATGTGACTTCCCTTCTTTGGAAATTGATATGAGCTCCATATAAAGAAATCCAATCCATGCCAAGAATCACATAAAATTCCACTATGGGAAGGATCACAAGATTTTCAGGAAGCACTTTCCCACAAACATCAATCGGGGAAACATTATAAACTTTTGATGCGACTGTTGTGCCATTTGGAGTTGTCACAGCTAACTCAATATCTAATTGTTGAGGTAATACATCGATACCCTTAGAAAATTCTCCATAAATAAAAGAGTGGGTGTATACATAATCAAATAAAACATTTGCTACTTTAGAGTGGGTGGTATGTGTACCTTTCACCACATCGTTATCGTACTCCACATCACTGATAGAAATTGCATGTTACCTTCCTTTTTCTTTAGCCTTAAGAGTTTTCTGACGTCACTTATCATTAACAATCCTTGGATTAGGGAATTGGTTATCATAATTCCCCATTTCCTTGCACTTTTAACATTGAAGTGTAGGAGGTGCACTCTCTTTAGCCTTTTCTTTGTTCGCATCACTAGACATATTCATCCCATAATTGTGGCATTCAAATTCCCGATGACATTCTTTTCCACATTTGAAAAATTTACTTGTCCCTTTAAGACAACTCCCTCCATGTTTCTTTCCACATGTTGAGCATAATGGAAAACTCATCTTATTTTTAGCATGGTCTTTAGATTTTCCTTTTAATTCCATTTTCCTCTTCTTATCAAACCCATATGATTGATGGGTTACTACAATATCCATCTCAACTTTGAGATCACATCAAACACTTTCCTCGTAGCTATTTAAGTCCCTTATGGCTAACGCCCTTCGAAGACTTGGTTTTACGCCACTAAAGAATCAATCAATCTTACTCTCAGGTTGGATAATAATCCCAGAAGCGTACCTTGCAAGTCTTGTAAAATTTGCTTCGTAGGTACCAACAGATTCATCATCCTTTTGCTTCAGTTCAGGAAACTCTTTCTCCATCTTTGTTCAAAGAATATGAGGGAAGTACTTATTGAAAAATAAGTTCTTGAACTCGTCCAATTCCATGGACTCAATTTCATCTGTTGGCCTCGTATTCTTGATAAGATTCCACCATTGATCAGCTTCACCTTCCAAACAAAATACTGCTAAGATGACTTTATCAAGTTCAGAACATTGAAGAACTAAAAATATCTTTTCAATAGTACTGATCCATTGTTCAACAACTAATGGATCAGTAGACCCACTGAATGAGGGTGGACGCTGCCTCATGAAGGATTCAACAGAATGTTTCTCCATCTTTTGCTCGTTTGGAATTCCTACATGATTAATAGCTTGATATATTGTGTGATCATGGATACAAGATTTTTCATTCCAGCTCCCAGGACGTTTGGTTGCTCGGGGGGACAATCATTGCGTTTCCCATCATATTCCGCATTAACACGGTTCCTTCGGGTTCTAGCCATTGACTAAAACCAAGAAGAATAGTGTGAGAAATACTAATTATAATAGGAAAACCACATAATCAAGAATAAAATTTTACACTTAAGGTCTTATCTTAGGTTATTAATGGACATTTATAAAACACTAATATTGTGTTCTATGCTTAGATATATCCTTAGAGTTCTTACTAAGGCTTTCACATCCTAGTTTCCAAAGGTTGACTGTACCTTTCCTCTAATACCAACTATAATGACCCATACTATACATACATTGTTAATAACTCAAAATTGAAGTACACTTATTACAACATATAACAAAACCATTAAAGGACCATATAAGTATAGTGTCTTTAGAAACTAGGAAACATAAACAATTGGTTCATAAAGCATCTACATTGTCTCCCATTTATTTCATCATATTTAGAGTCCCTTTTGGCATATCCTACTTAATAACCTTCTTCCTAACAAGCATAAAGAAAACATACAAAAGTGTGAGCTCAAATTCCCATTAAGGGTAAAAAAAATATCAATCACATCATATTTATAAGAACATAACATTTTGGAAATCTTAACCTGCAAAAGAGATCATAATTTCATAATCCTGGGATAAATCATAGTAGTGCAATGTAATCCCAATAATCATAACTTAAAAGATGAATCTTTGTGGCATACACACATAATCATAGAGAATCATTTCTTAGTAGTCAAGAATCATTGACAAGACTATCTTAGCGGACAAAGTCCATTTTTGAACCGAGTTCACTCCCCATTCTGGTCCTGTTTCACTGAACCGGTTTAACCTTCCGTTCTAGCCATGCCTATCTCATGAGATATAAATCTTTACCCAATGCATTGGAAGGAGATATAGGCCCCAACCATCTCATAATGAACCATTCTTATGTGTGCCACAAAATCATAAATCATACATCATAGCATAACCCATGTAATAAAAATGGGATTCTTAAACATCATGCCATCATAACATAACCCATATAAGAGAAAAGGACATCATAAAAATAATTCCATCATAAAACAATCAAATCAATGTAAAAATAGGGATAGAACCGGAACCCTGTTTTTTCTTAGATGGAAAAAAACTTTGATAAAACATTTGAACTCCATTCTTGAGGAAAATATCCTTTCTACTTCAAAAACATGTTTCCTTTCTTAACATGTCATTCAATTTTAAACTAAATGAAGTTGATTAAAAATAAAATTGAAAACTTGTAAAGGTCGCTTCGTGGAAATAATGTCCTAAAAATCCATTCATGCCGTATAATTTAAAAAAAGAACATTCTTCTCGTACTTTGGTAAAAAAAGTAAAAAAAGTACCTCGTACTAAAAAATGACAAAAGATTCCTTTCATATCTTTTACTAAAAATTCACCGAAGGGTAAAATTGGATTTAAACAATTGTAGGTGGATAGAAATAATATTACATGTTTAGGAAACATGGATGTGGATGATAAATATTCCCCAGTAAATTATGAAGTATAAATAATCTCAGATAAAAATGAGATTGTGAGATTTTCCCTTACCTTAGGTCTGATTTGCTCCGTACGTGCCCAAACCTCCTGTATAATGATTTAAATAATTTTATTGACTTCTTCCAGAATCGTAATCATTGTTATTATATCATGTATGGTCATATTCTTATCTTCTTATTAGTAATATTTCATTACTAATTGTTATTCGGGTGTTTATTACTTTTTGTTCTTATGCGTGTTTTGTCGAATAAATTCTTATTCTTCTCTTTATGTTATAGATACCTCATTTTCAGAATGGTATTAGTGTATTATATATCATATTTATTCATTCAAATCATTTATATAATCATTATGTAAAGAAGATTATGTAGAACGAGTCGCATCACATTGTGGAGACAGTAGGCCGTACGTACGCACGAGCGATGATATCGTTCCCATGATAGTGGAATTGTATTGAAGTGCATGTATAATATTTCATAATAAATATCACTTTACAATAAAAATATATAGTTATTTTGTAAACCATTATACCCATCCAAGTAAGGTGGTGGTGGAAAATAGATTACACCACAGCGTGGAGACAATATTCCGTACGTACGCATGCGCGGTGATTTTATTTTCCGTAGGATGGATAGATGGTGAAATAGGGTTGTTTGATACTTATAATAACATATCAGTATATGAGTTATACTGATGTTATTACTTCATAATGAAACAACTAAAGAATAATAAGTATAAGAAGAAATAAAGTTGAAAGAATCGGTAACGGACATTACCTCTTCTTTGAAGTGCCTCTTCTTAATCTCCTTTTTGGGCACTAAAGATGGTCTTTGAAGAAGGCCGATACCTATAGGATGTTTCTAGGGAAGTGGAGAAGAGAAATTGGCAGGTTTTGGCCGAGCTTGAAGGCTGAAAGTGGTGTCAGGAGGAGAGGGAGGAGGTGCCCTTTTATAAGGGAGGAGAGGGGCACCTTAGGAAAGACTAAAAATGTTATTTTATTATAAAGTCATATTCGGTTTATAATAGCTCCAAATTGATTTATTTCGAATCTAAGGTGGGTATGGGTCGAAATACTCTCAAAAATGGGTTTTATACAAGTATAGGTCATTATATTAACCTTATCTTTTAGTTTTAACTCTTAGTTATTTAGATTGACATTTACCATGTCACTCTGTATTTATATATTATATAGTTAATAAACTTACTATATACATCCAAGAGACTCCAAGTGGTCCATTAATGAAGCACCTATCATAATATAAGTATCTTGGCCGAACCATAGATTTTTAGGAATATAATAACAATTAATAATATAATAATTATTTTAAAAACTATTTTATGTCAATTTTGACACTATTTGGTAGTTGATTTTTTTTGAAAATCATAACAGCATGATTAGTTAGAAAAAAGTTAATTAAATCAGTAAAAATATGTCATATTAACCTAGAAAATTATTTTAATTCATAACAACTCTCAAATTACATTTATTTGAGTATTTATAACATAAATTATGTTAATATTTTATTAATAAGATAATTACTGCATCATCATTCTGTCATAAATAATTTAAATTATCTAATGTCTAAAAATTATAAATAAAATACAATAATGTAGGAAATCATTTTATCTTTCTAATTAATATTTATAGTCGAATTTATCTTATGTATAACCCTATATTAAAAATGTCTTAGTTATTAAACATTAATTTTAACTATTTTAACTATTCTTTAAATAAAATATTATTAAATGTACTAATTTAATCCAAGTGGACCTAAATGGTGATATTTTATTCCTAAGGTTTTTTTGGTCGAAATAAACTTATCCAATAGAATTAGGACATGTGTTAGGGTAATAATAATATCATTTTTACCCTTAATTACCCTATTTACTTTTAACCGTGGTAAAAAAGTAAAAAGTTACTCTTCACCAAAAATAATTTTCATCTCATTGAACAACATTTTAGCCCGTGATATTAACCGTGTCTCTAGGATTTTCGAAATTCCACTCACAGAAGCGGTAAAATTAAGTTTTATGTGAATTTGCAAATTCTCCTATGAGGTGGGCAAAAGACGGTGAAAAGTTCAATAAAATGTTTATATATCTAAAATTATTATAAAATGACTCCAATGAATTACTTTGAACTTATATAGGTATTATGTATCAATTTTTACATAAAATAAATTTAAATAAAGTAAATAATTATTTAAATAAAAAGCCGGTTTTTAAATAGTATCCTAGTGTTTTCACTATTCATCAAAAATTGAAAATTTTCAGAAAAATACTAAAATTTCACCATAGGCTAATTTCGATATTCTGAATCCAAAAATGAAGTCCATTTTGAAAAATAAAATTTCAAAAAGTGGGTATTACTATTCATTACAGCTAGTTTTAATAATATTTTAATAGCATATCGTTGTTTAGTGAAACTCGGTATTGCGTACAATGCAAGCTATCGAGGAAGGTCTTGATTGCGTGTAAAGAAAGCCAAGCTAGTGTTGTGTGTAGTGAAAGATTCCTTTGATGATTTATATAACCTAGAAACAAAATATTTCTCATAAAAATATCGTGTGTTACAATATATCAGAGGAATCTATTAAAATTAATGTTCCAAAAGTGAAAGAAAAAAAATATTAAAGATAATTCTTTGAGTTCACCTCAATGATGTGAAAGAACATTGGATCAACAAAAATGACCAGATATTTTCCCATGATATCTAGGATGGGAAAATAAATATGGGGGAGTAAATTCAGAAATAGGATAAGATAGATTACCACATTTAGGATCTCATCAAGGATTATCAAAATATGAAGGTCAACACTATATAATGAATCTTATAAATGGTGAAATATTCCAAGTAGTTTAATTTTTTTTGGAATGGTTTTGTGATTTTTTATGTGGTTTATGTTTGGTTTTGTTCCCAATTTTTTTCTGTTTACAATACCCCCTTGAAATTGTGTTTTTTTGTAATAAAAATTTAAATTTTCAGATATTTAAAGAATGAAATGAGTATAATTGTAAAATGGATAGTGGATTTAAACATCAGTATAATTGATTTTTAATAAATTATTAATTTATATTAATATTTCAAATTTAGTTTGATTATTATTGAAGTGGAAAAAATTATGATATATGAATATATTTTTTATGTGGAATTGAAGTAAGTGATGTAATAAATAAATAATTGAAAGGGTAATATGTGATTATCTATATTGATTTTTTTAGTTTTGTTATAATAACAATTGGTTTTTAAATTCTATTTATCCATGGTTTTAATTCACAACATGTGTGGAATGAAATTTATATGATTCCTAGTTTAGATAACATAACATAATGAATAATGGAAATTGTTTATTAAGGCGTAAGGTTATGTTTCCATAGGATGGTAATTAGGGTGATGGTGATATAATTTTTGTTATAGACATGGGGTTTATTTATGATGATATATCTGTGGTTATGTTGATGAGGCCAAGTTATGATGACTTGATGGTTGGATGGAATGGATGAATTATGTGTACATGATTTATTTATCATTATTAGATTCACAACCAATTGGTGAGGGGTTCTCCTAATGGATGGATGCGTATTTTTTGGAAGGTCCTCTAAATCACTAGATGAGAGCAGATGTAACTTTATTTGAAAATTTTATAATTATATTTATATTTCCCTTTGTACTGATGAATATTATTTATTGATGTGATGATATGGTTTCCAGATGTGGTTGAATATGTTTCTTGTTAGTGATTATTTATATCTAATATCTCTCTATTATTTATGATATTAGAAGACCTATGTAATATGATGGTGGTAGGTGATGTAATTGGTAGTGTAATTTCTAATTACCTTCAGATATATTTGATTAGAAATAATATTTTTTATAGATTTTCATTAAATATTTTTTCCATAAATGTCTATCTAGATACATTTATTTCTTAAGGATGTTATTAAGATTAGGAATATTATTCTACTGAGTACTCTTAAGTGTTCACCCCTCTAAATTTCTTAAATTTTTTAAGATAAATCATTGGAGAATAGTGACGGGTTTTTAATAGATGGAATGGAGATTTTAGGATCTTTTACTTGAATTATATCTAGTTTTATAGTATTATGATTCATGTAGAACCTTTGGGATCAGTTAATGTTAAATTTTTCACTTATTTATATAGATTTGATTTGTGGAATGATCTAATTTTCACAGAAATTAATAGGGTAATTCATTCTATACTAGAGATAGATACTCTCGGTGCATGTCAAAAATCCCAGTCCCATTGGAGGTAGGCTTCAAGAGTGAAGATCATTATCACAGCCAACCCATATTGGGTTATCAATAGAGGTGGTTAATGATAATACTTGAAGTTCATTAATACTTTTTTCCATTAAAAAAATTATGATTCTATTCTTTGAGTATATCTTCATGTGTGATATGTAAAACCTCAACCGTAATTTATTTTTAAACAAGTCTAGTTTCCACAGAGTGAGACTTAGAAAAAACAAGAGCTTCAATATCAGAAAAGTCATCTAAAAATGTTTTTAGAAATTACTTTATAATGGATTATTCTTCTCAATTCATGTTTTTCTTATATCCTTATATAATTATATCAAGTTATTTAATAAACACATAAATTATTAACAAACCTATCCACACAATCTTATTTTTATTAGGGAATCGTTATTTTTAATGTTTTAGAAAGATCTTGGATTAGATTTGAGATAAAATCATTAATATCCTATTGTTTTTTTGTATAAGAAAATATACATTTGAAATGATGATGATTTATCTAAACAAATACTCAGAAAAAATCATTTCAAATTCAACTTTTCAAAAGACATTCATCAAAAATATAATGACTATTTACGCATATTTAAATTAAATTCTATTATTAATAATATTTATTTTAATAATTAATAAATATTTTAATATAATTTTATTATAAATTAATATTGAATAATATATTATTATTATTTAATAAAAAATATATAAATTTTTATTTTGAATAATAATTGTAAAAAATATTAATAACCAGGATAATTATCATTAACAATTGTAATAAAATACAACAACCATAATATTAATAATTTATGTTTCCAATTAAGAAGTTATTGTAAATTAGTAATAATTAATATTAATAAAAATCACTCTTACTAATTATAATGGTTATTAATAGTAATTAATCTTTATTAATAATTAATATTATTGTTGTTAATATCTATTTTGAATTAATTTTCTAAATATTTATTTATAATTTCAATTTATATAATAAAATCCATTTCAATATTTATTTACAAAAAATAAATTATCTAAATAATTTATATTTATTTAAATAAATATATCTAAAATTATTAATAATAAAATTTATTATTAACATGTATAATTAATAATTACATATTAAAAACATTTTTTGAGACAAGCATCTTTACTGATGATGCTTTTCTAAAAAATATATTCAGAAGAGAAATATCATAGAAGATATTTTTTGAAGAAAAAAATACATATTAGTAAATTGGTTTCCAAGAAACATAACCTAATAATTACTTTTTTAGACATAAAAAGAACTAATATCTACTAACTAAATGTAATTTTTTTTTTCAAAATTTGGTTAAAATATAATTATAGAATATATATTTAATATTGGAATAATATAATGAAAACCTCATTTTATAAATTTTCCATGTATAAGATCAATAACCTTTATACAATTAACATAGAAGGATAACTCAATATAATGATTATTTGGATAAAATATTTAGATAATATGACTTGAATCATAGAAAGATATAATTGTTACATCAAATAATTATAAAAGTTTAATTTTTAAACTAATAATTATAAATCCTTTAATGATAAAAATTTATTCAAATTTCGAAGAGTATCCTTGTCAAGTTGAAATATCATATAAAAAATCCTATAAATTTTTCTTTTAAGTCGTCAATATTTCATGTAAAGAAATGGGTATATTTTATTAAATAAGTGGAAGTAGCTCTACACATATTCCTATATAAATATTTCTTATTAATTTATTTATTTTATTCTATGTCTTATCATTGGTATATAACAGTGTTGAAATCAAACATTTATAATCAGTTTTTAAAATATACATGAAACCAATACTATGTTTGGCCTCAATATATCATCAATTAGAAAGATGAAATAATATATAACATTTATTCCAGGTTTTGAAATCAGAATATAATCTCATATATTTTCAAAATATTATATCATTTCTTTCAATATTTTAACATAATTGTTTTTCTATAATGTCTATAGTGGACTGTTATATTTCTGAAATTCATTATATATTTTATAATTTTTTTAATTGAATAATGTTTTCATGAAAAAATTATATAATCTAAGTAAAATGTATTAATTTTATATTAATGTTGATGATATAAGGTACTTTATATATAGAAAATAAATGACTTATAATACAATAAATTATATTCAAAAGAGACACCATATGCATGGGATGAGAAATTATTATCATTTTATAATTTTTTTAGTCCTAAATTCAAATTATCCAAACCAATATATTATCATCTCATAAAATTATGAGGGGACCAGTTATAAAATTCAAATTAAATAGGTTATAAATTCTATTTCTTAATAAATATCTTATAATGATTAATTTTACCCCTTTACACTCCAAGATTATGATTTCTTAATTAATATTCAAATTTGTTAGATGATTAATTAAGTCCCTATGATTGAAGGGAATTTATTGAATGAAAACTTTAACCTTATTTATTCTTTCATGTACATATCTCACAACATTTTTTATGTAATTTATGTTTTTGAATAAAATTTTAAGTCAATGTATTATTAAAACATGGCATATTATGTTAAAATAAGATCTTTTGCCTTTCAGAATAAATGAAATATTGTGAAATATATATTTCTATTTAAAAATTAAAATATCATATCAAAAAAATACCCTATATTTCATTATTTATAATAAACAATCATTAATTAATTCATTTATATTATTATATACTAATTTCACTTTATATAAATAGGTTTTGATATCATTTTCTTCACTAATATTCTAATTTTATACCAAAAAAACTAAAGAGTTCCAATAGGTGTGATTTTAAAAAAAATATAGTTATTTTGGTTTCATAAAATTACTATAAAATTTCTAACATAGAGTTATTTTATAAAATATTTTAACTCAAATATCACATATCTTATCCTCTCTTAAAATAATTATCTCTATACAAATGAATTTATCATGATGTATTAAAATATACTGTATTTTTACATATAATATCAATCTTATTTTATTATTTTTAAATATTTCATATGTTAAATGATTGCTAATTTATCCAATATATAGTTTTTTCTCTTCTAAACACTTCACCAATGATAAAATTCCACTATTTTTTGGGATAATCCATTAAAAAAAATAACTATCAAATCTATCATTTATTCCTCTAAAATAAATCAATATATTATTTATAATTACCTAAAATAATTATTATATCAATTTTTTAAGGAAATTAATAATTATATTAATATTATTCAAAGGAATAATAATAAAAATTCAGATAATAAAATTTTATTTTATAACTAAATAATGATTTTAGACAATAAATAAAAAACAATATAAAAATATATAGTTAATCTATGTGAAATTTAAATGATTGGATCAAATTTAAATTTAATTATGTGTAGAATAAATCATGAATGAAGTAGTTAGAGATTTTATACGTAAAAAACTAGGCTCATGATACTAACATGTTAAATTACTCATAGAAACTAGATCCATTTTTCAATAAAATTTATATAAATGATTCAAAATATATATCGTTAAAATGTATAATCCCAAAACATTAATTATAATATATTTATTATGAATAGTTTGGTAGATGTTGTGGGGATTCACAATTTCGGTCAATTTTTCTATATTATTGAAAATTATCCAAAACCAAATAACATAAAGTAATGTAAATAAAATAAAAAAAATACATTAAAAAATACTATATAATAATTATTAATCACATTTATACTAAGTTATAAAATAAAGATATGATGATTATACTAAATAAATTAATTAAGGTTACAAGAGTTCTTAGAAATTGTTTTAACTAACACCACTATATCTATATAAATGAAAATGGGAAATTTTTTATTTTTAAATAATTCCCCAAGGATTTTTCAAATTGATGACCTATTTAATAAAATAAATTAAGTATAAAGTGTATGATCAAACATAGAATATTAAATAAAAATAAAACTCAAAAAATAAATTATATAAAAATATCCCCTAAACCAAACATCAAATATAAAAATTTAATTCATTGTATAACTAATGTACATCTTTATTACCATAGGTTTGTATTTTATGTGTAATATATTTTACTTATATCTTGTTATTTACCATAAAAATAATTATTTTACACAATTTCCAAGTACTAATATACATATTATCTTTTTTTTAGTTGATTAATTATGTCTCGTATTTATGATATCTTATAATGGTGTTAGATATCATCATTGATAATCATGGATGATATTTAAAAATAATAATTTTATTATTATCAAGTGATAAAAGAATTTATTGAAATTATTAATATATTGTGTTTAATTGTTTGTCTAGAAAGTTTTTATCATGTACCCAATACACACCATAATCATCACGTCATGAAAATTACATAATATTATAAAACTTTTTAATTGAAAAAAAAATCAGAAAGAAAAAAATGATAGTGTAAAAATCTATGTTGTTTTGGAAGAATACCCTATATCCATGGTGGGTAGAAAGATAGTTCATAATTTATTTAGAAAATTATCATGTACTTTAAATTAAACACAAATACATTTTTTATATCCATCTTAATAAAAAAATATGTGGATAAATAAAAAAATTAAAAGAAAAATACTTATGAAATAAATTTCTATGCACACATATAGTGTATATTAACCAATATATGAAATAAATTTGATACAATTTTTAGAACTAGTTAATCTTGACCATCATGTGATATACATTTTCTATAATGTACAAACCATGAAAATATTGATTTCATAAATTTTTAAACACTATCACATGAAATATATATCATCCACAACACTATAAAATTTGGAAAATATCTAATCGGGATAATCATTTATTAATAATCTACCACTTTGAAACTAAATCTAGATATACTCTTCACCTCTACCATTTTACTGTAATTTATTTCTTCCCTATACCCTTTATAATTTTTAAGCCTATGCAAGGAATAGTAGAATTTCAATTTTCTGAAAACGTCACCATGGTCATTATGTATTTTGGATTTAGGCTCTCATGAATCTTAATCAATTTGAAAGATCAAAATATTTAATATACATTGAATAATATCATTTTTTTTTTCAGAATATTCTTTTTTAGAGAATTAATAACTAGAGTTTTTTTAGATGTATTTCAATTTGAATACCAAAAAATAATAATATATCACCTCTATACTTGTCCAATTCATTCAATGAATTCATGATCCATATCATAAATTTATCTGATTGTGTGACATCACTATATTTTAATTATGTGCAAGTCAATTCCACTATCATCTATAATTGTGAAACATAACTCACAACTATATATCCACTGGTATAAGCTTAACTCGTTATTCTTATTCTAATTTCTTTTTCACCACCCTAGTCTAAATCAATATATCCTTATAAATGCATACCTACATTAAAGTAAAAAAGAAGTGTCCTTCCCTTCAGATGTCTGATAACCCACTTAACTACATCACAATGTTACTTTCCTATATTTTCCATGTACCAAATGTAAAATCCCATAGAAATATATATTTCTGGCCAAGTGTGCACCATGAAATAAAAACAATTACCAGTGGCTGATTTATATGGAGTTTTTCTTTGTATCCATGTTCGTCGTCTAAATTTTATGACTAGTTCATTGATAAGATGAATTGAATTACAATTTTAATGGAAACTAATTTGTACATAATCTTGTTGAACATACTAAAAACATTTTCCATGTTTTTCATTTATGATAACTTCAATGTTCTAGTTACATAGTCTAATATGATCGGCATCCTAGAAATCTTATTCACATATCCAATATCCCCCATTTCAAATTTTGTGGATAACTACATCTTCAAAAAATTAATCCTATATCTAATTCACTCCAAAAAGATAATATCATCCACATACAATAATAGTATGATACATTTATTACTAAATTATTTAAAAAAGAAATTTTAATACCTATTTCTTCTATTATAAATATTATTTCCCATTAAAATATAAAATTTAAGAATCCACTACCTTGGTTCTTTTTTAGTCCACACAGACACTTGTTATGTTTATAAACAATATATTTTCTCTTAGACTTAGTGAACCCTTATAGTTACACTATGCTTGTATTCTCCTCTTAGACCCTATAAATAATGTAAGTCTACATTATATAATTGTAATAAATAATTATCTAAAATTCCCAACAAATCTATTATAGTGGTTTTTTATCAATGAGAGATAGAAATTCAATATAATCAATTCTCCTATTTTATTGAAATTCATCTGTAACTATTTTTATTTTCACATTATATTATCATGATTATATTATTTTTCCTAGAACCACCATTTTTGTGAAATGTTTCACTCATTTTTGTAAATAAGTCTACTCCTAAGAATGATTTTCATGAAATGATAAAATATCATCATTAATTAATAGATCAAACTTTATATCTACAGAACCTATTATCTATATAAGGTATCATTTTGATCTAATTTTCACCAAAAGTCAAGTATTTCAATCAAATGATTGTGTAAGAGTTATTGATGGGGGCTTGGGTGTCAATTTTGGGAAAATAAACTGGGTTCTAAGACATATTCCCATTGAAATATTCCATATGGTACTCAATGGGCTGATATTGGGTCTTCGATGGGGGTGGATATAGTGGTAGTAACTCTAGGAAGGCCATTGGGTTCCTGGTGAAATAAGAGTCGGTACTTAGTTGAAACTAGGAACCTGGTGGTAAAGTGAGAGGTACGTAGTGGGTCAATATAATTTTTTAATATTAAAATTAACTAATTAATCATTATAATATTAGATTTAAAGATGAAATTTTCTCTATTTGGGTCCTTCCACAACAAAGCTCTCTCGATCCATTTTTCTCACTCTGATATTTTAAGGGGTGGGTCACATTCATTCCTCTTCAGTTTTGTGAATTATATATCAATGGATGTCATCACTGGTAAGTATGTGATTCATCTTCCCACTATTCACTATTTATTCTACCATTTTATTGGTCATCATTAGTTATTATAAATTCAATATATTCTTACAAACATATTTATTTGACCAATTTGAGTCGAATCAAATAGTGGTTTTAAATTTGAAAGACCCTTGTAGACCCATGTATGACATAACGTTAAATATAATTAGTATTTACTCTTGTATAATGATTTATAGTAAATATAGGAAGATTAAATTTATATGTATTACTTATAAATAAATTTATGTAATTTTTTTCTCTAACTACGATATAAATTGGCCTTGATAGATAGTTGAGTGGTCTGTTGAGTGGTGTGCACCCACAATATCATCATCGATGACCATTTTACATGTGAGTTGGAATGTGAAACCCAAAATTTGGACCTAGAATGTGATCATATGATCAATACTTGACCATAGAGCCTCAATTATTATCCTAGTATGTTCCTTGGTATGGAAAGAGATTAAAATATCATAGTTTATGGTTGAGTTAGCCTAGGATTAAAGCATAGAGTGGGGGTAGTGTCCTTAATGAATAACCCTTTATAAGATAAATTTTTGTGAATTATATTTCTTAGTTAAATTTGATTGCTCATTCAGTTTTATAGCTATATAGTGGTATATCACCAGCCATTTATGTGTGGGGTACCTTTTACAGCTTGCATATTGAGTTGGTGGTGCGTCATCTACCCAACAATGTGGTGTTAGTGGTGCATCTTTTACGTGGATAGTTTTCTTTATGGTATATCATCTACCCATAAGTTATTATTAGTGGTGCCTCATCTACAAAGATATTAATATTGGGGATATATCATCCACCACGATATTTATAGTGGTGGTGAAGCATCCACCAATTGAATTAATTTTAATGGTGTATTTTCCAAACTTGGCCAATTTTGGAGGCAATGGATCATGAACCTCAGTTGTGAAACAGTGGAAGATGATCCACTTATGCATGTGTATTTGTAGTTTATCATCCACCTTGGATTAGTGATCCCTAATTCACTAGGAATTGTATCCTTCACCCATGACATTGGATTAGTGATGAATTGTTCTCTTATATGTCTTATGATGGTGATAAAATATTCAACTAGGAATGCTTTATATTGATATCTTATTCCATAACTATTATATAAGGAGTGATATATCATTTAACCCAATGTTTGTTTAGAATAATAGTATATTTTCTAATCCCATCACTGTGCGAATCAGTTACCTTCACTCATTTTTTGGATACTAGGCACTCCATAATATGATACAATATTTATTTAATTATTTATATAATTACAAGTATAGATTTGATGATAATTTACTATACTTGTAAGGGAAACCGTTGGAGGGGGGCTCTTTATTTTCACTCACATCCTTCTTGGACACCTAATTACCTAAGAATACATTATGTTTCATGACCAATGTAAGCATAGGGGTCTGATAATTTTTGATGGCTGAGCAAGTGGTGTTTGGTTTTAGTTGGTTGTTAGGTTGGGTCCAAGACATGAGACCTATTTTGTGGAAACCTTCCTTAATTTGTTTTACTATTGGATCATGTTATATATAATATTCCAAAAAAAATCTTTATACTATATGACTTATATAAAATGTAAAGTATCTCATTTTGATATAACAGTATTTAGATATTTTAGTTATGATAGAATGTAGTTATTATGTTTATTTTTTTAATGTTATTAAATTATGATGACTTCTTATCAATATTTTTCCCTTAATGTTTATGGTTATATGTACCTATGATTATAGTCTCTCCACTTTTCTAATATCATTCATCATTAGTGGTTATTATCCTTAGGTGTATAGGGATGTTTACCTAATGTATGTGTCAATATAGTCTTATACTAAAAGAGGTGAATGTGATTAAGGGTATTAGAATGTGGTATCAGGGCCTTGTCCCCTTTTTTATTACTAGTTGGGATATGGTAGACACATGATATGATGTTATTAAGGATTGGTATGGATCTTGTTCCAAGGAGTATCAAACCCACATATGAGGGAAGTCCAAATTTCAATGTATTTGACTACTTTTTCATTATCCCTTGTTCAATTAGGTTAATTTTCATAATCATGATTTATCAAGATATTGATTTATTGTTTATTTTTTTACTCTTGGACCTAGGCATAAAGATATCATACATTCATACATCATATCTGGCACATATGGAACACATGAAATTCATATTATTTAGTACGATTGATATTCCCCACTAATATTAAGAATAAATTGTAGGGTTTGTTCATTCAAAGTTTCATTAACAACTTATATAATTTTTTCCTAGATAACTTCTTGGTGGAATCATACCAACCCATGATTACTAACTATTAATGTGATATTTCAAGACTACCATTTGATCCCCATTTATATTTTTTCCTAACCCAAAAGTGGGAAGGATAAACTCAAACTGATGTGTAAGAGGCCCTTATATCATTGGGTGTACATTTAGGGTAGAGTGACAGGTGATTGTTGTTTCTTACCATAAATTTTTATATATTGAAATGGGATAAAATATTGATCTGATTCATGTACCTGAAATTTTAGAGACATGCCACTATGAAGAACTAAAACGGAGAACCTAGTGGGAGGGGATGAGCATTCCCTATCAGCAGTGGATCCAAAGATTCCTATTATTCATTTTCTAACTATTAATTAGTAGACTTGAGAGAGTACACTTCATGTTTTAATTTTTATGGGGCATGGGGTGGAAAGGGTATGACTTACCATTCTTGATCTAATATATAATTTTCAATTATATAATCAACTACTATTAGTTAAGAAAATATGTTCCTTATGTATTTTCCATTCATCTTTGTTTTGAAAATCACCAAAAAAATCTTTAAAAATTATTTTCTTTCTCAAAGGAAATTTACACGATTATCCTTTATCATGAGTTTACATGTTTTTTAAGGTTCTTTATCCTAGATTAATAATATTTACTTAGGACTGAATTCCTATAAGTATATGAAAATTCTAATATAATACTTTGGAACTTTAATGATATTTTGATACCTTGTCTCAGTGTTTTTAGATTTTGAGTTCTTAGATCTTTCGATTTCGATTTCATAGAAAATCAGACTCCGAGTTCTAAGATTTTACGATTCTGATTTCTAAAAAAACTAGACTCTGAGTTATTATATTTTATGATTCCAATTTCGTAGAAAATTATACTCTGAGTTCTCAGATTTATGGATTTTTATTTCACAAAAAATCAAAATCTATGTTCTCAAAATTTTTGAATCTAAATTCTCAAAAAAATAAAACTATGATTTCTCCTAAAATCAGATTCAAATTTCTTCTAAAATCAGACTATGATTTCTTCTGAAATTAGACTCCAATTTCTTCTAAAATCAGCATCTGATTTCTTGTGAAATTAGACTCTTATTTGTTCAAAAATAAGATTTTGAATTCATCAGAATTCATAACATGATTCACTTTTATTTTAGAATCCAATTGTCAATCATTTTAGAATTTAATTTCTCATATCCATAGAGTCTTATTATTCATAATTTTTAATGAAATTTGTTTAATAACATATTTTTCCATGTTTATTGGATTATATTATACTTAATTTTCATAAACATAAATTTCTTTCCTAACATATTATTTTTTCTCAAATATGATAATATTTTCCAGGTTTTCTTTTACGAAATAATGTCATACAATCTGATTTTTTGACTAACCATTGGATAAGTGACATGTGTACTGGTCCCTCTTGTATTTAAATAAAATTTTGACCCTTGTAGAAGAAAGATGATTGTTTGAATCTTTGACTATAAATACCGCAACCATTTGAAGAATATTAAAAACATTGAGAAGTGCTGGACATACTGAATTCTAGAGTGATAATTTTTCATGCAAGAGATATGCTCAAACCTACATTGTAAAAATATTGTGAACAACTTATTCAATTTGTGAACAACGTATTTGACCTATGTAGGGTGATTCAGATTATTTCTGATCAATCAAGGGCTTCCAGGGATAGAAAGATATAGGTGATGATCACTTTAGAGATCGAGTTCTTGCAGGGATAATAAGAAATATTATGATATTCTTATCGAGGTATTACCATGGTGTGGGTAAGATATAATTTTTTGAAAATATAAATCAATGGACCTTAATCCAAGATTGTTGGATACCCTTCTATTTTGGATATAAGATTTCTTATATTTGTTTACTTGTTGTTGTTACAAGTTTTAATTCTACTGAATTTTGATAAATAAATAAAGTGTAACTTTCTTATCCTTTATTATACTTGTATAATCTAATGTAAATAAGATTCTATATTCTTTATGGTAGAATATTTCCATAAGTAAAATTTTCTTAACATTGATTTATTGGATCCATATAATCAAATCCTAAGAAGGTTATTTTCTTTGTTAAGAACCAAAGGGGGTTTGTGAATAAATCTTGTTTAACTTTGTTAAATACAGATTTTATTAAGGATAAAAATGATAGTTTTTTTAAAATATAATTCACCCCTATTATAATTGAGTAATCTACATATAAATTTTGATCCTACAATTGGTATCAGAGGGAGGTATCTAAAATTATTATACTTGCGTGTATGTTTTCATGCTCATCATTTATCTCTTATATTTACTTGATCATGTTTTTATTAAATATTTTCTTTGTTGATAATTTTTTTCTATTAAAAAATTTTATGGAATTTGTTATTATTTTCTTATAGAATGGAAGGAATGAATGTGGGTTCAATAGAAAATCTAAATCCAACCAGACCTCCAATAATTATTGGAAATTATTATGAATACTGGAGAGATAGGATATAGGATTTTATTATCAAAAAAAGCATGGATAACTTTTTCATGCAAACTGGAGACTAT
Source organism: Viscum album (assembly GCA_963277665.1). Lineage (NCBI taxonomy): Eukaryota > Viridiplantae > Streptophyta > Magnoliopsida > Santalales > Viscaceae > Viscum > Viscum album. Next base: position 276,672,410 of record OY728142.1, on the reverse strand, counting down.
AATATTCCTAACAAGGAAATCAGAACATTCACAAATCAAGAAAAACTAGAATATCAATGAAACTACAAGGTATGCAGAGATCTTTTATGTTCCATGACTATGAATATCTACATTCAAATATCCTCTTATGAATATTCCAATAATATCATTAAGAAACTTAAAATTACACACTTTAGAACTTAAAATGTGGTAGAAACAAGAAGACCTAGGTTAAGAGATGAATACCATGGATTTATGTTTCCTTATGGAGAACCTGTATGAAAATTACAATAAAGAATTATGACTATTGTCAATAGTCTTTAGTATATGGGTGATAAATGGCATGATTATGAGATACTTATGGACAATATAATTTATATAATTACCAATGAGTGGGAATATAAAAGGAAATATATTGATGAAAATAATTATGTATCAAACATCACTCTTGATGAGTTATTTGGAAAACTTCTTCAGCATGAAATAATAATGAATAGATATATAAACATTAATAAGAATAAAATTGGTAATGGAAGAATTTCTTTCACTACTATATCTAAATCCAATAATCTAAAAAGAGTAAATATACCTAAATCTATGATAGATGTTTTAATATCAGAATCAAGTGAAAGTGATCATTCTGAGAATGAAATTTCCATCCTTGCTCAATGTATGAACATGATTGTGGGAAAGAAATATTTTTAGTATAAATATAAGAAAAAATATATAAAGGAAAAGAAATATACTGAAGTAACTTGTTATGAATGCAAAAGGGTTGGACATATCAGACCTGATTTTCCTATGCTCAAGAGAAAATATAGAAAGGATAAGATTTCAAAAAGAATCAAAAATAAGTACATAAAATATAATGCTAAGAAATTCTAGAAGGATAGTGAAACTTGGAGTTCTATTGGTAGTGACTCTTCATATAAATCCTCAAAATAAGAATCTTCTAGTCAGAAGAATATTGGTCTTATAGACAGATTACCTATTTAAAATTATTATCTTATGGATAAGGTAGACAATGATTAATCCTTAACGAATATTTCTTTAAATTCTAATGGTCCATATGATAAATATTATGAATCTCCAGATGAAGAATGTTCCTCATTAAAAGATAATAGCATACCTTCATTTGAATAAGTTTCTTTATTTGATAAATCCCATGATAATGAGAACAGTATGATAAAAAAGTTAGATTAGGAAAATTCTATAATTTCTATTTAAAAAAGAAGTATATGATCTTTTAAAAGATCTTGATCAAAAAATCTGTGATTTTGAACAAATTTCCAAAAACCATAATGAAGTTAATTCCGAGAGGGATAAAACTTTTAAGGTTCTTGAAAATGTTATTTCTAAGAAATTATTTTAGAGACTAACTCAAAATCTAAGATTATTGACTATGAGGATAAGAATTTAGTCAAAAGACTATAAACTACAGTATTTTTTGCAACTAAACTTTTATCATATTTCACTTCTAGTAGGAACATAATTTGATAAAATTTATTCACAACTTCATCCTTTTTGGAATAGTTCAGGATTTGGTTATTCTCATTCAAAATTTGTTTTTAGTAACAAATATTTTGTTCCCCAAAGTGATCCTTTTTTATCTAAGTGTCAATGTGGTGGGAATTGGGTGAAAAACAATTCATTAAATAAAACCCCATACTTTGGTCTTTATAAATCACATTTTTCTAAGAAAATATGGAAGCCTAAGATTTTACTTTATAAAAATTCAGGATCCAAGAATGTTTTGATTATGAAAGTCTATTTTTCTATTTTTATAAAAATAATTAAAGTGCTAACAAAAATACATGGTACATGGATGGTGTATGTTCCTAGTACATGACTGGTAACAAAAAATATTTGAAAATATTATCAAGATGGATGGATGAAAAGTAACTTTCAGAGACAATGCCGAGGGAGAATTTTTGGGTATATGTAAAATTGTTCATTGTGAAAAATAATTAATTTCAAATGGTTTATTTGTTAAAGGTATTTTTCAAAACCTTATAATCATAATTCAATTATGTGATAAAGGTTACCTTTTGAATTTTTGGAATGATAAATTCTTAGTACACAATTCCAAGTAATAGTTTATTCTCTTTACCCATATGTATGAGAATGATTATACACATAACATAGAAAACATTAGGAGCTAAGACATACCTTGACTTAGAGTAATTGAAGATCAATCTTGGTTATGGTATATAAGACTAGGACATTGTAACATTAGGAACTTATGTAAAATTTCAAAGAAAAGACATGTTAAGTATCTACCTGAGTTTAGATTTCATTCTTCCAAAGTTTTTGATATTTTTCAATATGGAAAGAAACATAAGTTAATAATTAAATTAATTAGTGAAGTCTTAACATATGATACATTACAGCTAGTGTGAATGGATCTTCTTGGTCATACACAAACTGTAATAATTTGATGAAACTACTATAAAATTGTTTTAGTTGATGATTACCCTATATTTACATGGTTTTATTTTTTATAAATTAAATCTGATGATTTTTGTTATTTTAAATCATTTTTATCCAATGTTAAAAATAATAAAAAACTTCCATTGATAACTATTCATAGTGATCATCAGGGAGAATTTAAAAATTCAGATTTTGAATATTGTTATAGTAATAAATGAATTACTCATAACTTCTCAAATCCATGAACTCCCCAACAAAATGGTGTTGTTAAAAGAATAAAATGAATTCTTCAAGAGGTAATGAGGACTATGTTGACTGAATATTCTATTAGTAAAAACTTTTGTGATAAAGTTTTATGTACTACTTATTATAATGAAAATCATGTTTTTATTAGACATTTTCGTAATAAAGCACCATATGAGTTATGGAATGGTCGAAAACCTAATATTTCTTACTTCAAAGTATTTGGATGAAAATTATTCATCTTGTATACTAATGATAACTTACATATAATTTCTCCAAAACCTGATGAATGAATTCTCATATGCTATTCCACTACCTCTATGGTTTATAGAGTTTTTGAAAAAAATTCATTCACTTTTGAAGGAATATTACATGTTAAATTTGATGAAACTGATCCTTTGGTTTTTAAACAACCCCAACCTACATCTTCATATGTGTTTTCAAAAACTGATTATCAACATTTGATGGAAGATTCTTATAATAAGTAAAATACTCAAGAAAATGTTTCTGAAGTATTTACCCCAGAAGATTTTTTACCTTATATTGATGAACAGGTTTTACAAACCCCAAATTAGTTGTTTCTTAGGAATCATCACAGTGATAGTATCATTGGTGATGTAAATCAACCTGTAAGGAAAATAATTTCATTAAGAAATATTGTAGAACATCTAGAATTTCTTTTATAATTAGCACATAAAGGCACTTATGAGGTTTTGTGTGATGATGACTGGATTAAATCTATGCAAGATGACCTAAATGAATTTAAAAGGAAAAATGTCTAGACCACGGTTAAAAGACCTGACAAAATTCTATAATTGGTGTAAAATGGGTCTTTGGAAATAATCATGATGAAAGTGGAATAATTATAAGAAATAAATAAATATTAGTTGCTAAAATGTTATAATCAACAAGAAGGAATAGACTATGAAGAAAGCTACACTATATATCTAGACTTGAATCTATTCACATTCTATTATTCTTTACATCATTCTTTAATTTCAATATTTTTCAAATGGATGTCACGTCAGCATTACTTAATTGATATGTTCAAGAGGAAGTTTATGTTGAACAACCTCCTAGTTTTAAAGACAAAAAACATCAGGATCATGTTTACAAACTTACCAAAGCTTTATATAGAGGTAAATAGGCCCTTAGATCTTATTATGATAGAATTACAGAATTTTTTTATAAAATTATTATGTTAAGGGAACTGATGATCCAAAACTTTTTATAAAGAAATATAAGAAAAATGTTTTGATTGTTCAAATTTATGTTGATAACATTATATTCGGATCAACTTAGCAATATTTAACTGATTCTTTTGTGAATCTCATGAAATCTTGGTTTAAAATGAGTATGATGTTTGAGTTAAAAATTTTCCGAGGTTTTCAAATTTCTAAAAAACTAGAAGGAATGTATATATCTCAACATAAGTATATAGATGATATTAATAATAAGTAGGGATAAGACAACACTAAAATTATAATTACTCTAATCAGTAACTGAAACAATCTTTATCATGATGAATCTTGGAAACCAGTAGATCAAACATCTTTTAGAGGTATGATAGAAAGTTTATTATACATAATAGATATTCATCTATACATAATGTTTTCAGTATTCTTACGTGAAAGATATAAATACAATCCCAAAAAATCCCATTTAAAAGCAGTGAAATGTATTTTTTTTCCATTTAATGGGAACGATGGATTTAGTACTTTTCTACTATTCTAGAAATGATTCTGTTCAAAAAAGAATTTTGGATGCTTACTTTGGTGGATGTCGAATGGATAAGAAGACTACATTTGGAACTTGTTATTTCTTGATAGATTCATTAGTTTCTTGGTCTGGAAATAAGAAACATTTAGTATCACTTTCCACTACTGAAGTTGAATATGTAGTAGCTGGATTTGTTGTGCTCAACTGTTTTGGATGTAACACACACTCACAGAGAATGGAACAAATTTTACCAAAACAAAAATAATGTGTGATAATACTAGTCCCATTTCCGTAATTAAAAACCTCTGCACATCACTCTCGTGAAAAGTATATAGATATTTGGAATAACTTTCTTCAAGATCATACACTTAAATGAGATATTATTCTTCAATTTAGCGGAACACAAGATGAAATTGCTAACATATTTACAAAACCATTACCTACTTATTTATTTTAATACATTAAAATAAATTAATAATTATAACCATAAGGTAATCATCCATATTAACTTCTTCTTCAAACCAATCTCCTATCATTAAGTTACTCTTTTTCATAGTGGCAGTACATATATTTATATTTCTCTAATAATTTATTTTTAATCTAAAAATTTTATTTCCTTAATAAAATTTATGGAATCTAAAAATATATTTCCCTAATAAAAGTTCTTAGAACCTAAAAGTTTGTAGAATCTATTTTTGTTATAGGAACATAACCACATTTTCGTTACTTTTCGAAAGTTTTTTATAATTAAAGATTTACTAATAATATCCAAATCAATACTGAAAAATATTTATGATAACTCTGGAAGGTATGTTTCCTTACCAATAGAATCCCAATTTCATTTATACCTATTTTTAATTTTTTCAATACGTATGAAAACCTTATCGGATTCACTTTCCTTAAATATGATTCATTCATAAAACCAGAAAATATTAGAACCTATAAAAAACCATTTTCAAAATCTACATCAATCTTCAGATCTAAATACGTCAATATCAATGGTTAGATTGACTCAAGAATCTGAAATTTTGCCATGAATCCTATTTAATGGGACCTTGTGTTCTTGTCCCACATCGATTCTCTATGATTTTTACACTAAATCTCTTCCCTTATTTAAGTGGTCCATTTTGTTTTTTAGTTTTGTTACATTATATATGTCTATTTAAGCTTCTCCTTATACTCTAATGCAGTCTCATTCTTGCAAGGAACCAAATGATTGGTTAATGTTCTGATAATGTTTAGTAGATAAGAATTTCTTTTGAAAGAATATTTCTTTGATTACAAATATAATCAAGTTGAATGGATGGAAAAGTGTTTGTGTTTCTAAGGAAAATAATCAAGATTCACTCTACACAGATCTTATAGTATAATTTTATGATTTAGTTTAGTTATATGAATAATGTGGGAGGGATATGTTCATGTTCAGAGTATATGGAATTCCGTATTCATTATCTTTCAAAAAGTCCGCTAGAATCTTATAATATCCTTATAATGGTGTGGTAATCCTCTTATCACACCATTTTTCTAATAAAGATGGTTATTTTGAGAAGATGAAGGCTATAGAGTGCCTTGGGATGAAGAACATTAAGAAAACCAAAATTTACCATCTCTCGTCAAACCACAGGTTGGTAGCTCTGTGGATGAAATGTTTTTTTATCCCAAGTAAGGGTGAAAATGATTCACTCAAGATTTGTAATATATTTCTCTTGGATTTCCAGGTGAACCTAAGGAAGATAAATCTAGTCATGTACATCCTTTTAACAATTAGAAACATTAATATTGGAAATATCAAATCACATATTTTTATTTATCTGGCGATCATATCAAAGATTATAGTCTAATGTTAGAATATTTCTAGATCCCTTACACCTCAATGAATAAGAATTTAAAGATTATGTTACTCAAAAATTATATTCTAAGAAGGATTAAAATAGAGTTTAATATTGAATCTAGAGAGTTTTATGATCATCTTATACGCTTGATCTACGTGAATCTCAGAATGTTAATGTTGCTGAACCTTCTAAGAAAAGAAAAGAAAAGGACCCAAAAGCTCATCCAAATAGACCCATTCTAAAAAAAATCATAACCCCCTAATCCTAATAAGAAAAATAATTTTGATGATGAAGTGGTTACTAAGTGGAGGGAGCAGAATAAGAAGAGAAAGGAAGGTGAATTTATCTTTGAGATTGACCCTTCTAGAGGCTAAGTAATTGAAGATTGTTGAAGATAAAAATATTACAAGACAAGCAAAGGAGAAAAAGAAGAAATAAAAAAATCCAAGGCCCAGGTTGTTCAATCGTTGTTAAATGATGTTGAAAAATATTCAGATTAGATTCTGGTACTAGAAGCCTTTTTGAAGGATGTTTCAATTCCAGAAAAAATTGTTGAAGGAGAAAAAATTTCATAACTCGAACTAGAAGAATAAGTGGAAAGTGAGGAAATGATATTGATGGTTGAAGAGTATCATGAGAAGGAGAGTCCTTATGATAAACTTTTTATAATAAATTCTCAATCATCATCCACCAAAATACCTTTAGAAATGAAGAATGGACATTTTACAGAAGTGGAGGTGAACAAAGGCCATTCCAATGAATAAAGCGAAGATAATGATGATATATTTTAGGAATATGGAGAGGAAGTTAATGTTGAAGAACAAAATCGTGAGGTATCTAATGTTATTAAAAATGTTGTTTCTAAAAGAAACTTAGTCCGTCTTGATACACATCTAAAAGATGTAGATGGAACATATAAATCAAAAAATGATGAAGAAGATTAAGATAGTCTTCCAGAAAAAGTTCACTCATACTCTCAATAATCCTCTTCAATGGGACATGATTTTGTTGAACATTATTTGAAAAATATTATAGATTCAATTCATTTCATCTGAAACATTGAATCACAGTGCTATCAGAAACAAAATTTAATTAATTTGAAAAAATAATATGCAAATCATTCGATGGAATATCTCATCAAGATAGAAGTTGATTTCAAAATATTCTTGATCAATTAGGAATCCCACAAGAAGTCTTGCTAGAAGATAAAAAATTGGTCGGAGTCTGTTATCTATGATATTGAGATAGTTTATGACTATATGGATTGAGTTAGATAATATTTTAACAAATCCAATGAATGTACCGAGAATATTTTTGAGAGTATGAATCAAGAGAAAGATGCCCATATCTAAGAGGATAGAGATGTTAATGGAAAACTAAATTTTATTTCTCTCAGTCTAAAGAGAGAAAGAGAATCCAGAGAACAATTGAAAGAAAAAGTTATTCCTTAAGAAGAATTTATCCTGAAATAAGAAGAAAAGATTAAGACCCTTGAGAAGTAGAACCAGGATTAAGAAGACTTACTCAGGAAGTACCAAGATGATCATAAAGAGATAAAGAAGCTCAAATCCATTGTCAAGAAAATGATTCTAGAGAATAATAATGACAATTGATTATCTTAAAAATCTAATCTTTTTTTATATGAAAACCTTTCATTCATAGTTAATGAAAACTATTTTTCACACTTTGTTTCATATGAATCTTTTTATAACCTTTCAGGTACCAAATTTTTCCCACCATTCCTTTTTGAAAATCCCAACGGGGTGGAAATAATTATTTGAAAACAATGTCATATTAAGTGGGAGATTATCTAAAGAAGAAATTTCTTATGAAAGGGGGAGCTTAACATAAAGAAGAATTTCTTAGGAAAAGGAATGATATTTCAAGAAAAATTCTTAAGCCAATGAATAAGATCTTTATGGTGAAATATCCTAAGGAAGAGTTAGTCATATTCACTAAGCCATGGATATAAGGAATATAAGTTTTTATTTTATGATTTCCATAATTAGTATCTTTTTTCAAGAATTGGTTTCTACTTTCGAAAAAGGGTGAGATTGTTAAGACAATAACCCCATTATTTCTTTCTCATTCCTTTTTTGTTTTGAAAATCACAAATGCATTTTCCTTAAATATTATTTTCTTTCTCTATGAAAATTTACATGCTTAACATTTATCATGATTCTACATGTTTGGCTTAAAGTTCCTTATCAAAGATTAATAATATTTCATTAAGACCAAATTCATTTAATTGTAATCAAATTGTAATCTAAAACCTTGGAACGTTATTGTTCATTACATACCGAGTCTCACTATTTTTAGATTCTGAGTTCATAGATTTTTTTATTATGATTTGAAAAAAAATTAGACTTTGAGTTCTCAGATTTTCTGATTCCTATTTCTCAGAAAATAAGATTCCATGTTCTTAAATTTTATGATTATGATTTATCAGAAAATAAAACTCCGAGATCTCAGATTTTTAGATTTTGATTTCTTAGAAAAATAGACTATCTGTTCTCATATTTTATGATTCTTATTTCTTAAAAAATCAAACTTGGAGTTCTTAGAATTTCTGACTCCTAATTCATAGAAATTAAAACTCCAATTTCTCCTGAAATTAGAATCTAATTTCTTCTTTAATCAAACTCCAATTTCGTCTGAAATTAGACACCGATTTCTTTAGAAATCAAATTCTGAACTCATCAGTATTCAAACTATGATTCTAATTTATTTCAGAATCCAATTGTCCATATTTTTAGTCTTTGATTTCAATAATTCCTAGAATATTATTATTCATATTTGTTAAAGTTACTTTTTCATTCTTAAAAAGTTGTTCCATGTTTATCAGATCTTATTATACTTATATTTGTTAACCATAAGAATATTTTTCTAACATATTATTGTTTCACACACATGATAATGTTTCCCAAGCGTTATTATATGAAATTATGCTGTACAATCTATTTTTTAACTAACCGTTAAATAAGTGACACATGTATAGGTCTCTATGATATTTAAAGAAAAATATGACCAGTGGAGGAGGGATCCAACTATTGGATTCTATGACTATAAATACCCCATCTATTTGAATAATTCGAAACACATTATAAAGTGATATATGTGATGAATTCTAGAGAGAGATATTTTGTTGAGAGATCTCTTCTCCAACCCGCCTTGTGTGAATGATGTGAAAAACTTGTTCAAGATATGAACAACTTGTTCAGCTTGCCTATTGTGATTATAAATATTTCTGATCAATTGAGGGCTTCTTGGGATAGAAATACATTAGTTTCGATTACCTTAGAGATCAATGAATTGAGCGGATAACAAGATAGATTCTGATATTCTTATCAAGGGATTACCCTGGTGTGGGTATGATAGACTTGTATGAAAGTATAAATCAGTGTAACATTATCCGAGGTTGTTGGATACACTTTTTTTGGGAATAAAAGATTTCATACACTTGTTTAATTGTTCTTGTTAGAAGATTAAATTATTCTTCATTTTTTTATAGAAATAATGTATAACATTCTTATACATTCTTATACATTCATACACATATATACTCTAATATAAATAAAATTATATACACTTTGAGGGATTATATATTCTGAAGTAAAATTGACTTAAGTTTCTTTATTGGAACTATATTATCAGATCCTAAGAAAGTTATTTTCTTTGTTATGAACTAAAGAGTGTTTGTGAATCAATCTTGTTTAAATTTTTTTTACATAGAGTTTCTTAAGGATAAATAAAAATGTTTTTAAACCTACAATTCAGGCCCGCTTGTAATTGAGTTATATATATATACATTTGTATCCTACACTATTTTCAGGTGAGGGTTTACCATTGGCTTCTATGTTTTTGATCATGTATTTACATACCATATTCGATAATATCAAGATACCCCATAAGAGAAGAGTGATGATTTATTGATACATGATTTGAGGAATATAAAACCACTCATGGGATATTCTAGTCTAGGAAGAGAATAATGTGTGGATATCCTAGATGAGTATTTAATTATTTTTATCCGAGAAATTTTTCCAAGATACTTTAAGGGATGATAGGGATAGGGAGTTCATGTAACCCCTTCATGGGGGTGTACTAATTTACATATTTTTAAGGACTCACACATTCACATGTGGGTGAATATTATATCATGGTAAGGTATCTTGAGGATATCTAAAGGAATTCAAGATGGTCATAGGTTATTTTTATTCTGTTAAAACCCTTCTCAAATATCTTGAATTAATACCTTATTATAGAGTAAAATAAGATCATGGGTAGAACCTTTAGGAAGAATAATTATTATTATGGTATTGGGAAATGGTAATAGGGTAGTATACAGTAGGAATAAGGATATATTCTAGGGCGAAGATAGGAAAAAATAGGGAAGGGATTAGTAAATTCTTTCAAGAGGGTTCTCCTAAGTTGATTTTCTCCAGTGTGGTCAGCAGGGCCATATTATGCTTAATTGTGAAATATAACCAAAAGAGTCAAACTTATATAGGTAGATGAGTAACTTGTGTAGATAATGTGATATATCACCATGTATTTTTAGAAGGTGTGGATATATCTAGACCTGTGGGTCAGAAGAATGGACAAGAGTGTAGTAGTAGTTAGGTGGTTGGGGATCATTTAACCTCCAGGACTTGTAGGATGTTGTGGTTCCCAGTGTCTGGGGAAGCATAAACATAAGTGGAATATCCCTTATGGGAGGAATATTATAAGATATCAAAGCTAGGTTTTAGTCTAACATCACTCCACTGAGTAGGATCTTACCATGATGGGTGGGGATCCATTTATTTTTTGAGGTACAATTCTTATGGAATTGACCCTAGTATCTGTTCTATTAGGTATTTTTAGGTCACAATCATTCATATATTCTTAGCTAGTTGGTGATATGGTTATATTTATAATGTATATTTATGGAGTGATTTCAATCAATTTCCCTTTGGGTTGTGATGGGAGGGTATATAAAGATATCTATAGTTCACTATAGTGATATAGGATTGTGGGATTCTCTTAGATTACATCATATTAGAGATGAAAATGTTCAATGTGATACATGGGATGTATTAGTTGACTCAATATCAAGTATACATTGACTAATATCACGGACCAATTTCTTTAACAACCTATTAAGGTTATTGTTATACCTATAAGAGAGAGGAGGATCTATAGGAAGGATATTTAGGACCGTTCTATTAGTAGCTAGGTACGATAATGGCCTAGTAGGTTTGAATTACATAGAGATATAAAGATGTGTGATGATTGGTTCTTCCTCCACTCATTCATTAGTTATAGGATGTAATTATTAAGGACTTATCAGGATTTCCACTTGTGAAATAGATCAAGGTACAAATTATCTTTTTCCTCATATGGATCCCATATCAAATTTTCAATAACGGATGTCTCTTTTAGAGATTTAAAAACTAGTGTTTTAGCTAGATTATTTAGAGAAGATATTTATATTCCCAAGCACACCCCCTTGGGGTAATCTTGTATTGTTGTATTAAAAGGTGAAAAAAGCACTTCTTTTATTTGCGGATTATGAAAGGCTAAACTAGGTAATAGTTAAGAATCATTATCTACTTCAGCGTATAGATGAAAAATTGAATTATTTAAGTAGAGGAATATGGATTTCAAAGATAAATTTTAGGTTATGATATGATCATATCTGATTAAGGAATAATAAGATTCAACTTAGTACTTTTATAATCATGAACATCTTATTTGACTAACTTATTATTTCATTAAATTTTATGAATTCAATAAGAATTTTCAGGGAATAGATGAATTATGTTAACCATACATATCTAGACTCATTCATGGATGTCTTTATTGTTGGTAATTTGATTTAATCCCTAGCATTGTAGGATCATTATTTCAATATAAATATCATTCTGAGTATATTGAGGGATGATTTAAAACAATATAAGCTGTTAATGTATTGATTTTGTAATAGTTAGGTATAATTATCAAGGCATGAGATATCAAGGGAAAGAATATTTATACACCTAGACAATTTTTATGATATTTTTTCTTGGGTGTGTACCCTATATTTTTTCAAGTTTCACAGTTTCCTTGGCCTGGTGGGTTAGTACCAGAGGATTAGTTAGAAATTATCAAATTTGGAGGCATTAATGGTAACGTAGACTAAGAAGTGGGTGATGTTTGTATGGTATAACTCCTGTGACAAGGTATTTTAGGATATGAATGGGGGTCTTCCATTTTCACTAATCCTGACTTTAATTTATTTGGGTAAGCATTGTTCTCTATATTATGATTCTTTAAGAGTTGTTCTTGTGGATGTTTTGTTACAGGATGGGAGAGTGGTCACTTATTGGTCTAGGTTGATATATATGCCTCAATAGAACCAGCCAATGAAAGATATGAATTCAAAATATATAGTTCATGAAATGTGATATTGGCATAACTAAATTTTGGGTGATAGGTTTTTCTTGTATATTGAACATAAGAGTCTAAAGTATATCTTTTCACAGAGGTAATTGAACCTTCATCAAAGGTGGTGGGTCGAGTACCTGGGGTTTTTTTAATTTGATATGGAATATACCTCATAGAAGGGGAACATTTTTTATTATTAATAGACTAGAAAGACTCCGGGTTAGTTGGTTTAGGTGGTTAGTAGTGAGTTGAAGGAGATGAGCCTCTTAGATAATATGTGTCTCAAATTAAAGAGTGTCAAGGTAGAGTGACCTTGAAATACTTGATTATTAGATAACCTATCTATAAGTGGGTAAAGAAAAATTAGTTTTATAATTTTTAATGCCTAGTGATAAGGGAAAATATATATCATTGGAAGTCACCACCGGATCGACCCCTTGATTTTTAAAAAATTCATAATGCTTGGGGTCTTGAGATAGTCTCTTTAAGTATGCATGAGGATTTAATATAGGATTCACATGCCTTGAGATGCGATATATCCCCAATGGTTATCCAGATGTACCATGAAACCTAGAGGTAGTATTAGTGTCATGTTATTTAGAAGTACAAATATGGATTCATTTCATGATTTTTCAACCCTTAAAAAGTAAAGGTTGAGAATCATAGATATAATAATATTATTATATTGTTATCCATTACCGAGTGAAATTTGGATAATTTGATGATTTAATTTGTGGCATGATTTCCAAGGATATCTCATGGTAGTGATGATATTTGTGTTAACATTGACTGATCGATGAAGGTATATCATTTCATAAAAATTTATGAAAGATATCCTATAGATGGGTTTGGTTGGATATAAAGTCTGGTGACAATGAATCTCCATAGGGTTCCTAGAAGCTTCATATTTGACCAGGATACCTATTTCAAATCTCATTTCTAGAATGATATGTAGATGTAACTTGATACACAAGTGTATATGAGTATTACCTAATATCCATAGAGTAACAAGAGATATGAGAATAACATCTCTGTTTGGGAGGATATGTTGTTGGAATGTTTACATGATTTTAATAATTTATGGGAGAACTATATTATAAATTTGGAGTTCTCTTAGATCAATATTTATTATAAGTTGATTTTTAAGGAACCATTTATACCTGTGTATGGAATACTATTCTAATCAATTCTATTCTAGTTAGAGGTAGGGGAGTTAGGGATATCAAGTTGATTATTTTGCACAAGCTTTTTAAGAATTTTCATCTGATCTTGACAAAGTTAGAGACTTATCGGAGAAGTAATAGATATTATACAAATCATCTATTCTATACTATGGAGTTTGGGTTGGGAGATCATATATTTATATGGGTGTCACCTTGGTTGGGACACATGTGAATCTAGAGATAAGAGAGTTTAACACACATGTTTTTGTGACTATTTGAGGTTTCTGAGAGTATCAATGCAATGATATAGTGATTAGTAACTACTCAATGATATATTTCTATTTTATATTTATTTCATGTGTCATAGCTTCTGATATTCCTTCCCCACCCACATCACATGATCAATGATGATGAGGTCAATCTTGACCTAGAAACTTATTTCAAGGAGACACTAATTCATATCATGTATCGAAGCAATAAGAATCCTTAGGGGAATAAAATACCTATAGAATCAGTGAGATGATTTCATGGGAATACTGAAAATGAGATATGGGAGTGGGGATCTGATATAAGGGTATAATGGTTGGAGATTTTAATTGATGAGGCACAATGATAGTTGATTGAAAAAAATGGAAAAGATACCATTTAATGGGGAGGTTGTAACACCCTACATTCCTATGAGGTTTTATTTCATTTTAAATATTTCTAAAAATCATTTATTTCAATGAAATTTCAGTGTTAGAAGTGTTAGAATGGGATTACGAGTTAGTTTTAGGAGAATATATTGTGTTTCCAGATACTTATCCACCGATAGATTCCACAAGGTACCTGGTTGACTAGTATCAATTACCAAGTTGTGTTGGAAGTGGAAGAAATATAACATGGTTGGATATTGGGTGGCCAATGACCCTAGAGTGGGTACCCAATGGCTTTTGATCACCTAGTGGTTAGCCATCGGGTCCCTCGTCAGTTTTGGGTTGGTTTTTTAAAATTTAAATGTAATTAATAAATCATTATAAAAATTTACTAAATTAGAACCTTATATCATTTTAGATAAAGTAGTATCTAAGACCACTCCATCCATTCTAATTCATTCCACCCTTCATAAGGATTGATAACCTATATTCATAATGAATCATGAGTTCCATCTAACACAAGAGGTCTTCACCAGTAAAGGTTTTAATCCTCATCCCTATTTCCACTATTTATTTTATTTTTATAGTTTTTTCATTATTTATTTATAATAACAATGATTTTATTAATTTCTCACTTGCACCCAATTGATGTTGAATCAAATCTTTGTTTCTAATGAGCAGGAAATAGTTATTTATAGGTATTTGTTCCCTTTAATTTCTATTTATATTTAGTCATTTAGAATGTGTCGTATGAAATGAATGATGATCCATATTGTGAGAATGATCTAGAAATATATTTAATCATAACTATTCCATACCTATGGTACATATTCAACTTATTAGACTTATGAGAGGACCCTATAGTGCTATCCTAGAATAGGCCAACTCGGGTCAATAAATAATGTAACCCATGTAATCTAATAGAATATCTAATGATCATTCTCTATTAGCATAGGAAAATGAAAATGTACTGGGGTATTATAAAAAAATAATGATAATGAATTCAACAATAATAAATTGATGATAGGATAGAAAAATTTTTCATTAAACTACTATAATAAGACTCAAGAGGTGGTTGAATTGAGTTTTTGATTTTTTTCTTCACTTCAAAACCACCCTATATATGTTTGGATAAATTTTTTTATTTTCTTAAAAAATGAATTCAATGAAAATAAATCAACAATGAAAATAAAAAAATATGTTTATTGTTGTTTGGGGAACATAAATCCCCCAATCAAATATAACAAAACGTATATCCTAGACCTTGGTTGTTTTAAATATATTATCCTTTTTAATAGGGATTCACTGTGATTTTCCCAAGGATTTAATGACTGAGTATAAGAATTTGACACTTAGAAAAATAACATGAGCTTTCACTTGGCTCTAATAAGGCTTTAAAAACACCATCCATCATGGTTCTTTTACCGGGAACCTTCACACTTCATATAGAAGGAAATAATATAATTATTTTCAGAAGAAGTTCACAGTTGTAAAATATAACTGAAATAAGTTAATAAATATCCAAAAGAGAGTATAATAAATAAATATATCTTAATTATATTCTTTTAAAAATAGAAGGATCGATCAAGAAATCATAGCTTTAATACTTTATGCTTCTTACTTTTTATGTGTGGAAAAAAGAGCACCATATAGAGATATTCAAGAGTGGGAGTGTTTTATTTTGTTCATTCAAATATTCTCTTTGTTATTATTCTTATACATAGTTAAAATATATATATATATATATATAAGACTTAGATTTCATATTTATAGCATAAGATCCAAAAAATGGCCTCAAAATTAAAAATCTAGAGGTCCTTTTCCTAAAAATAACATTATAATCAGAATGATCATTAAATTATCTTTGTATTTTTTCTTCTCACTTACATGAAAACATTTTGTAATTGAATTTAATTCAAAGTGGTATTAAAATATTTAATTTATACATGAAAATATTTTTTTCCAATGAAATTACACCATTAATGATATATAATAGGCTGTAGAATGACGTAGTCGATTATGGATCACTACATACCTGAATTCCATTAATTTGAATTCATAGAGGAGAATTGATCCACATATCCATTCATTACATAGCCGAATTTCATACTAATTATTCACATAGTAGAATTTATTCATGTATCCTTCT
Organism: Viscum album; assembly: GCA_963277665.1. Classification (NCBI taxonomy): domain Eukaryota; kingdom Viridiplantae; phylum Streptophyta; class Magnoliopsida; order Santalales; family Viscaceae; genus Viscum; species Viscum album. The sequence continues at coordinate 276,655,852 of OY728142.1, read as the reverse complement.
TTAACATGTATCAGAACCTAATTTAGAAAAACTGATCATGTATCTAATTGGAACCATGAAATTGATTTCACCACACATCCAAATTACATAGCCATTTTATTGAAGTAAGTGATTTCTCATATAATAAATTTATCGATGTAGGCAATATCTACAAAGTTTATTTCATTAAATATCCATTTTGAATAGGTGACTCATTCATGTGAATGATTTACATAGACGATTTCTTAATGAAGAAACTTTTGTATATAGATGAATGCCTCATGTAACCAATTTTACATAATTAGTAAAATTTTATAAAACTTATAGACTTTAGAAAACTAATTGGAATGAATCATATAACGATAAATAATTATTTACACACATAAAAAAGGTCTAGTAACATATAAAGATCATTTGAGATCATAAAAAAAATTATAGAAGATATGTTAGAAATAAATTTTTAAACCGAAAAGAAACAATTAGAGAATAAGATAAGATATAAAAAATACAACATGTGAAAATATCCAAATAAAAAAAAGGGAACACCAAAGATCTTTATAACAAGGTCTATCAGAGAAAACAAAATGTTTCTAACAAACCCATTGTTCTAAATACCCATGACCTTACTTCAATACTATCCCAACCCACTGAAAGGGAACATGAACTATGAGATAAATCCTCTACATGATTCTATTCACTTTATGTATATCCAATAGAACCAAATATTTAAATTCAAAATGGAAAAATTAGGGAAGAAGCACTAGATCTTAGTAGGATACCACTAAAAAATATAAAAAATATCTATCCACAATTATCCATTAGTTTGTGATATAAAAATATTTCTAAAACAAATCAAAAAGGAAAAATATTACTGTAAAAAAACCCATCCTTGGTTTTAATTTAAGAAACATACCATATTCCAATAAACAATGAAATATGACATAAAATTTATCCATGAGGTATTTTAAGAAGAACTAAAAAGGATTCAAGATACAATATACATATTAAGTGGGAAAATAATTATTTCGGATAAACACACATGTAATATATCCACAAAGAACCAAAGGTTAATCCCTAACATGAGGGCGTACACAACTATTAAACACAATGGAAAACTTCCTACATAAGTGAATCCTGAATTTTGTGAACCTAGATACCCCATTAAGCCTACACACTAGTTATTTTGTAATCATGGGAACCAACCCGAGTGATATATTACTCTACAAGGATTCTATATTATTAGTTTTTCCTCACACCCCATGGTCTCCCAATGTAAAGACCTAATAATTCCTCATATGATTAATAAAAGAACTCTTTTTTTAATTAATATCTTAATTCACAATGAAAGTGTATTGAAATAGTTTGAAAATAAACAACACTGATTTGAAAGTAATAATAAAAACTACAATATAAATGATAGGTACATGGATATAAAAACCAAATAATCAAGACCACATAAAGGAATAATCCATTACATCAAACTATGCCATGTATATAACTCCTACAATGAAAGCTATTAAAAGGAAAAGAAATGTTAAGAATATGTCAGAAAGTATGAAGGAGTTATAAAAAACATTGGTAGTGAAGTAACAAATATGTATTTTTGGTGGTATATATATGATGAAATTGGAAATGTGTCCATTAAAATACGACCTTTACATAACTATTATATAACCATTAGTTAGTATGACCATTGTTCAATAAGACTACTGGTCTATATGATCATTATGTATTATGACCATTCATACTGTAGCCATTATAAAGTAAAAAATGGGACTAATTTATTTTTATGTGTAATTAATAAGGTTAATTGAATACAGAGGGAAGAAACAATATCCTCAACCAGTAGAACCATTCCTTATAAAAATCATTTTCCATAACATGGGAGGGGGGGGGGTAGAATCGTTGGGGTTGAATATTGATCCATCCTAATACAATCTTTAACAAGTGATCCTTAAACAAAATTTCTTATGAGGTAATTTGTAGTTAGTGGAGATCAAAACATGATCAATGTAAGATGGACCGCCTAATGAATGACTACCATCACAAACCATACCCTTTGAACCACTGCCACTATAATAAAGGGTTATGTATCTAGGAACTAGTATTATTATAGTATAATTATTTAACAAAAAAATTAAAAGTGCTATTGATTTTTTTCCTATTTAATATTACAACCTTATTTATAATGAATATTATTAGAGAATATAATAAAATATATTTTCATATCGAGACTATGATTTTATTTTTCTTCTATATATATAATTTTCATTAAAATAAATTTAAAAAAATGTGAAATTTTTTAAAAAAGGATGAAAGTGAAAACATTAATTCATAAAATATTTTTATTCAATTAAATCTTTTTTTATAAGGGATAACAATTAGATTTTATAATAAAAATTGTGGGTTTTTTATAAATAACTATTACATATTTAAAAATGAAATTTATCATTATAAGAAATTTTTCTCAACAAATCGGTGGACATTTTTGAAACTATCATGTAGAAATTATCCAACAATTTATTTTTCATATTTTTCTAAGGTATTAATTTTTTTGTGTAATATATATAATACAATATAATATATGGTAGATATTATGACATCATAAATACATAAAAGTGATTCAATTACATGTTAAAGTCATTATCATACAAAATAGATTATTTCTCTTATAATATTTATTTTAATTGATATAAATCAATTTCAACGCCTATAAATGACATTCCAAATCCTCAAATATAAATATATATTTTTATAACTATATTTTGTTGAAAATTTACCTTTCCATGCAGAAATTAATATTAAAAAATTGAATTTGTGTCTAATTATGTATAATATTATAAATAAATGATATAAATGTATAAAACCATGAGAAAAGTAATGGGTAAGTCAATGGTTCTTCATTTTACAAATCCTAATATTCAAAGACCCATATTTAGAAATTATTACATAATTCTCCCTCTTTTACTATAAATAACCAAAATTATCACAATTCATACCCCCTAAAAAAAATTTCCTAGTAATGTCATAGTATTTTTAACTCTAAATATATCCCTCCATGTTCTTTTGTAGGTTACCTCCTTAAGTTGTATAAATTAACAGTTTTTTGTAAGGGAATTGTGTTTCAATTTCCTCCATTACTTTCAAATATTTCCATTATTATAATGTATTATCATTTTCTTATGGTATCATGAAGTTATAAAATTCCATTACTGTAGAAATTATTCCATATTAATACGATAATTTTTTATACTCTCATTAATTCTATTCAATAACCCTATTTTTTACATGTTATGGTGCCAAAATATTTCCTTTAATTTTCTTTCATTTCTACGAAACATAATTTTTTTTGAATACACCACCAATTTATCTATTCATTGGTATTCAACTAGATATAAACATTTTTCATTTATTGGTTCCTTAAAAATATAAAACATTCATCGCTTTCTAATGGGTTAAAAATTGTTTAGTTCTCACTTCATTAAAAATTTATGAATTTAATAACTTTTATATGAAACCCATTCATTATTTCCAATAAGTAAGTAATGAAAATTTTTGTTATGATATATGTGGAAACCAAGAACATAAATATATTAAGATTAAATCATTAAATTACTCCAAATAATTGGGTAAATAATCAATCTATATATATGACATGTTTTAATATACCTTGTTGAATAACCCTGATAATTATGTTTTATTACAACTTGGTGATTAACCTTGGAGATGTGATTTTGAATGTCTCATTTGTTTGTTGTTTCCATAATTACATGTAATTTTCTAGAACATATGATCGGTATATCAAATTATAACCCATAACTTATTGATGATGATCATTCATGTACCATTTCCACTTTTTATCTCTAAAGGGGATTTACACTCATCCATTTCTACAGTTGCTTGTCCCCATGAAATTACTTCTAATGAGGAAACCTAAGATATAATAAAAATAGTTTCTTGGAAATGTATTAAATATTATTTTTTTCAATGTTTTATTTATGTAGTTCATGTATTATGTACATATTATCCAAGACACTCGTCTTCAAAAGATCTATTGATGTTATTAATGTAATATTTTGTTAAGGAATTATTTTTAATTTCATGTATTAAAAATGAGGGTTTCCATAGTTGGTATCTAAGGTACAGTTTTTTAATTTATGGAACATTATTCTTGAAAAAAAGTTGTAATAATAGTAAGGATAAGTCAAAATATTGGAAAAAATTCTAAAATTCATGTGACGTTTAATGTGATTAGCCTCCAAGAAATGAAATCCATGTCTATATACTGAAAGTTGATGTGGGTATATCATAGTGTTACCTAGGGGTAATAACCCTAAAAATGTTAAATTGGGTATTATGTAGATTTCCACCTTATTCATGATATAGTTACCTTACTTGACACCTTGTTTGACTCCCTCGGGATATATTATTAGATTAATACCATGATTTTTACAAGCCATTATGAAGGATATGTATATATACTAATTTTTCTATTAAGATTGAAGTATATGATCCCATAATCATGATATTAAATTCTTTTAGGATTAATATATCTGTTATAGTTGTTATTATAATATTCATAATAGTAAATAATATCTCAAAGAGGTATTCTTATTCTGAAAAAATTATATGAAATGGAAGAAATTTTATATACAAGTGATGAAATGTAAAATGTAATTAAGACCTTAAAATTTTGGGGTGGTTCTTTAGTTGAAAATTTCATCATGATTATGAATTAGTTAACTTCTGTTATGAAAAAAAACTTGGAACATGTGGAGCATATAAATTCACCAAGGAAGGAATACTAGTAGATGAATCCTATATTAATCAATGAAAAAAAGTTTTTAGTTGTTCATATGATACACTGATCATAGATCAATTGATATATACTATAGAAAATATATTTTCTATCCTATATTTTTCTGACCATGATATTGTTACATTATAAGTATATTTATTTGAGGTATAATTTGATCAGTGGTGGAAACTGATCAAGAACCTAAAGTCAAGGGATGAAGTGGAACCCATGGAATATGAAGTCATTAAAAAAGTCTTTTACAAAATATATATCCATTATTCCCTCTAAATGTTGATGGAGAATGAAATGCATGATTTTAAATAGGGACAAAATGAATTAGTGGGTAATTCTAAGATGAAATTTACAAGGCCTACATGATATGTTTCAAAATTTCTCCTCAAATTTGTTGGGAAGGCCAGGTGATTCTTTATAGAGATGAGACCCCATCTATGTAAAACATTATAAATATACGACGTTCTTAGTTATGAAGAGATATTATGATGTGATATCCAATATTAAATGGATTTTAGAGGTGAACAATGGAGTCATGAACAAAATTATAAGAATATAAGGGTGGATAACATTTTTAGATAGAATCCATATGGGAAGAAAGTCCAATATCACATGTATAAAAAATGTGGGAATAAAAATTTGGGTAATTATCTACATGGATGTGTAAAGTATTAAAAGTGTGGATGATATAGATATATACTAAAAAATATTATGATCATATTAAGAATCAACATCTAAACAACAATGAAAATATATAATGGTACATGAACAATACGTCATGAAATGCTTCAAGTTTGGGGAGAATGAAAATTTCACTAATAAATATCCAAATTTGAAGATAATGTATGGAAACCACCATAATTTTAAATAAAGGGCATGCAACCAAGGGAACAACATTGTAATCAAAATGGTTAAAGTCAAGGATCCATAATGACTAAGACTTTTCAATTAATATCCACCATTGAAGACTGAAAGAAATCATAATTGAATTGATTATAAAAGAATCTAGTGGTCTTATAATAACACGTAATGAAGGAGATCCATTGATCAAGTAACATGGAAGGTAATACGTGAGAATTATAAGGGATGATAAATCATCAATAATACCCCCAATTATATTTCAACATTCATTACTAGAGAATAACATGAAATATCAAAAGGGATGGTCCTTCGATGTAAATTAATATAAAGTCTATGAAAATGGAATGTTTTTTATTCAAAATTGATCAATATGTTGTACTAAAATTTGGAACAAGGTTATACATAAAAAATATTTTGGAGTTAAGGAAGAAGATAATTAATAAATATCATAGTCTAATATTCTATATACATTCTAGAAGCACTGAAATGTAGAGTAACAGTCTTTGTAATTATTAGTGGTATAATATGTAATGGGAGATTTCTTGTTTCATTACAAGGTGCTTAGAGTATCAATAAGTGAAGGATGAGTGATAAATTCCCATAGGGGAATTACAACCACTACCCATACCAGTTTGGAAGTGGGACATGATGTAATGCCCTAATATTTTTTGAAATTGTTCTCTAAAAAGGAATTTAGTTTCTTTGATAACTTTCTTTACAAACAGCACTGATTTTAAATGAACTACAATATATTGTTCAATATTATTATTTAACGTGAAAGTTATTTCTTAGCTATAAGATTAGAGGGTATGATTATGAATAACTAACATATAAAACTATTATGTTTTGAAAATTTCTAAAATGAATTCATTGGTTATAAAATTATAAAAAATGAAAATAAAAATCACATGAAAGTATAAGAGATGTTTTCTGTAAAATTATTTTTATGCACGTAATTTACTTTTATATTAATAAGTTAAATTAATTATTATTAGTGGTTAAATTTAATGAAATATATATATATATATAATATTAAATATTTTTTTTAACATTCATCGATTGGTTCTCTAGTTTGTGATAAGAATAAATCTAGTTTTATGATAAAATGTATCTTTTTTCTTCTTCTAAAAACCTATTTTCTTCGCATTCTGTGCATTTATTTTAAAATAATGTTATTTGAATAATGAAAATAAGGCTTTTAAAAATTTAATAAGTATTTTTAATTATGATTATTATATTTTTTAAATAAGTCTCTTTAAATTTTTTGGTCATTATGAATGGTAACCTTTGTATATATTTTCCACCATGGTAAGGGTAAAAAGGGTAAAAAAGTTAAAATGTTGAAATAAGGCATTAAAATTTCACTAAAACTATTGTTTAACCCATTTAATTAGTGAATTTCATATATTTAAATCCAAATTTTGAATAAATTTAATTTTTTTTTCATTTTCCCTTGATAATGAGGTTTATATTATTTTATATAAATAAAATTCTGAAAGTATCACTCTCATTACTTTAATAACTCTTATTTTTTATATAAGAGTAAAAAAAGGATAATTTTAGTTATATTTTTTTAATATGTATTAATATTTTCTTATCATTTTAATTTATTTTTTAATTTTCATTGTTGATATAATTACCTTAAAATGTTACATAACCCCTCATAGTGATTGTGAAAGTATTATAAAAATCAAGTAATTCATTTTAAAAAACTATAAAAGTAATTTTATTTTGGGGATTTATTATCAAAAAATAATTTTATTGATAAATAATAAATATTAGAGTCATTTTATTGTTTATATTCTAATTATTTTTCTATCATTATGTTTTTAATGTCAAATTAAATGAATAGTTATAAAAATGATAGTGATGATATTTTATAATAAATCGTATTTTAAAAAATAATTTAAAATAAAAAATAATCATATATTGACTTATGTGAATGAAATATTATTTTAAATATCCAAAATGGAACATTTTAGGTTCAATAATATTTTTATTGTAACATTATTGACCATTAACGAATAACAAACATTAAAATTATGGTAATTATCAAAATAGGTAATATAGGGTTAAAAAAATAAATATGCATGATAAAATTTCCAAAACCCTTAAAAATTTTAAATTAATATTGGATATTGACTCTTCTTAACTATTTTTTTGATATATATCAATTTTGAACAATTTTAACCAGAAAAGTAATTTATATTAATTTAATACTTTATGTAATTCTAATAGTCCACATCTCCTCACTTATAAAAGGGAAACAATTCTCCTATATTCCTCACAACCCCTAAGCCTTATATATTTATGAACTCTAAAAAACTATCATTTAAAATTCCCTATCCACAATGTAGAGGTTCTAGTCTTCTTAAAAAACCATTCTATGGGTCCTTAAGAATGTATCTAAAAGGGGCCTACTAAAGAATAGATAAGTGTCATACCTTACCTATTTCAATTTATTTATTATTAAAAATCATAAAAATATATTTCATTCATGATAAAATTATAAAATTAACTTCCTCAATCTACTAAAATTTTATTATGAGCATGAGACAACTGATATCCACCCTCTATTCGATCAGATGTGAAGAGGAAGCATCGATCATGTGTATGTGTGAACTACCATCTCCTTATAGTGTTAAAAATAATTTTTCATATCCAAATTTCATGGATGTGTATTATTATGGGCTAAGTTTTTATAAATTACATTTATTAATTTTTTATTTTTTAGAAACAATAATTTTTTTATCATTTTTACCTTACAATTCGTTGAAAAATGACAACATTTCTCATGTGTATGTATGGACTATCACATCCATGAAGAAATACTATATTGTTTCGATTTTAATTTAACATAGACTATAGTATGGATATATTTAAAGAATATATAAGATATATATGATAAAATAATGTTTTTGGGAAGGTGAATTATTATTTACCATTCTTTCTTTCCATCTGTCAAAAAGTGAAATCAACATTCATGTGAATGTAAGAACAACAATCTCCATAAATAATGAAATAATTTTTCAATATATATATATACACTTTATGGATGAATATAGATATACATATACTGATTATATATATTTGGTATTTATAACATTATTTGAATTTAGTTTATAGAGGAATCATGATCAATATATAAGGGATTGAAATATCGAACAAATATTAACATGAAAAATGAAAAAGTTAACACCTAAAAATGATGATTTTAATATAGATTATTAACAAATGGTTGTTTAAATGATAAAAGAGGATCATATATTATATTCTAATAATGAACATGATTTTGGTATAGAATTATAATTAATTAGTATTTATTATATATAAGTTTATAGTGTTTTGAAGTAATTCAAACTTGCAGTATGAGATCTATGTTACAATGTCATCATTTATTGAGAATGTTTATGGTTATGTATTGTATAATGGAATTTTATGATATACACGTTGTCTCGTTCTGGTTTTTGGCCACAAAACACCCAATGGCTCCGTATCCAATGATTTATGGACCTGCTTTCCAAAAGAAGGCGTTCGCTGGATGGTCTGACCAGCGACTCTTAAGAACTCACATTGGTCGAGAGGATGGGATGTCGGGATCATCGCACCCTTTTGGGAGGGGGGGGGGAATTATTGCCCGTTCCGGGAATCTCTTATAGATTTAAGACGTATTCATATGTTCACGAATCTTTGGTTTATACACAGACATAGTTTCCACAGATTTAACCTTGGTGGGCAACGGTCAACTGGACGCAGGGGTTCAGAAACATTTATGCCTGAGGTTTACCATCCCTCGTTGGATTAATGACCACTAAGGGTTGGAACTCGATTGAGGCAGCACTAGGATTGGCGTGGTGAACCGATGTGGAGATGATCAGATCAACCGGTTGTTGGGCTTGAACCTTAGGGAGGCTTCCTACGTACCCTGTCTAGGAAGAAGGGATCAAATTCCACGTATTCCACTTAGGTGTCAGGGAACCGACATGAAGAGAGACCAGGTGGCCTGGTGGGTGGTGGGCTTGAACCACATGGAGGTTTCCTACGTACCCTATCTAGGAAACATGGATCAAAGTCCACATAGTTCGAATAAATAGTTTAACGTCATGATGGATGGGGGCATACAATTTATCGTCATGTTGGATGAGGGTGAAACTCAACGTGAAGAAATGACCGAGTGGTGGTCTTGAACCTCATTGAGGCTTCCTAGGTACCATGCCTTGACATAGATCAAAGTCCCCGTAATTCGCTTTGCTAGGGGCTTACGCTCCGGGGCATCCCATAAGAGGATGTCATGGTCGATGCTTACTCTAAGCCCAAATGAGTCATCCTCGGGGTGAGAAACAAGCGGCAGCAAGGAGCAGTGGATCACGTCGCGAAAGGTGCATCCGTGAGAAGCGGAGTGGGGCTTACTCATGAAGGCGGCCTAGAGTGATGGATTGGGGATTACACTCTGAGGAGGCCCAAAAGGTCAGGTCTTACTCTGAGATGGACGCCCAGGGCAACAAAGCCTAGTGGGAGAGGGAAAGGGGGTGATCATGTTCCCGTATCCTCTCTTGAATTCCACGAGGTCTTCCTTATGATGGGTATTTTAATACCCCCGAGGAGTCCTGGACAAGTGGAGGGGCAGAAAAGGGATTCCCAAGCTCAAACTCCACATTACCTTGGGAATGTGAACCCAGGAATGCTTCAGGAATCTGCTCAAGGGTTGGGGCAACCCCTTTTCCCCTGTTTACCATTGGTATGTGAACTTAAAATGGCGCGCTGATGCGTCTGAAAGTTATACCATGCAGATCTGGTGGCTCTGGTGGAGGCCTCGGCTCGGGGCTGATGAATAGGCCAATGAGAGAGTCACAGAGGAACTGGCTGGATCAGAAGGATTTTACCTGACTCTGGAGATGAGAACACCGAAGTATTTGGCGAAGCACCGAGAGGTATGGGTGGTGGCATCCTTCGCGTGGGGAAGTGCCATGCGGCCAGAGAAGCTGCCCGCGAACCAGGGTGGTCTGCGGACTGATTGGAATCCCGCGAACCAGGGCGGTTCGTGGCTTCAGGTTCAATCCGCGAACCAGGGTGGTTCACGGCTTCAGGTTCAATCTGTGAACTAGGGTGGTTTGCGGAGGGTTCTAGGCGGGCAACAACGTCCAAGGACGGCACCGATCAGAGGCTCGTCGGTCGGGGCTTCGCCCACGGAAGAGGTTGCTACATAGTACGACAGATGGGAAAAGAGGCATAAACTTTCTGGTCTATAGGGAAGTCATCCGCGGAGGGGGTATAGTTCGCAGTTCTATTTTTTTATTATTATTTAGGTTTGTGGTTAACCAAATTATTATGCATTTTCCAATTCATTCTTAATTCATATACCTGCTGTGGTTCGCGAATGATAATTTTTCTGTTCGCGAAATCCGAAGCCTTCCTTCAACCAATCTCCTTCCCCTGAATCTGATTCCTGTTCTCCGATCCTTTCTTCTTTCCCACTTGGTCTCCTATTATAGAGTGGGGAAAGGAATGTATCTGTGGCCACGCGACAACTTTTGCAGAGGCCCATAACCAAATACCCAGTTCACTACTGATTTGGTCAACCCGCGATTCGCGGTGGGTATTGAACGCTCCCCCCTTCTGCGAGGCGAACTCTGGGAGTGCTCCATGGATGTAGAGGGTTCCGCCTCCATTCCGTGAATGACAGCAGGTGCGGCCTGAATTGGTCGATGCGGTCCGCAGTTGGGGTGGTTCGTGGTGGTGAACTGGACTGGAGCCCATCCTGCCTCTCGACCGCGGAGGCTCTCCGCCTCCATTTTGCGAACGACAACGGTTTGTGGAGGGGGCGGTTTGTGATGGTGAACCGGACTGGTGCCCATCCTGCCTCATGACCGCGGAGGCTCTCCGCCACCATTTCAAGAACAAAACGGGTTCACGGAGGAGGGTTCCCCACGGTGCCTGGCCACATTGTGCTTCCATGGACCGGTTCACGGACCGATCCTTTTTGTCTCCTCTTTGATTATTTTCCCCAATTCTTTGTGGAATTTGTTTCAAATTTCCATCGCAGATTTTTCAGGACCCTAAAAATTCCCCCATCAGAATGGGGTCCGATCGGAACGAAGAGGAGGGTATTCCGATGTATAGTGGTCCTAAAATCGATGATTGATTGGACAATGCTCTAAATTTTTCCCGAGCCAAGGGACTCAGCCAGCATAGTTCAACTTTTTCTAGGGTTTTATAGGAAAACCCCACAAACTTTTTTTCTTTTCATTTAATACCCTAATTTTTCCTGGACCCATTTGGTATAGAACTAGTGGGTATAACCAGGCTTTTTCTTAGGTCGCCCTTTTCGGGTTTTCAGACTAACAGGCTTTGTGCCTCTTTCTTCTGTGAGCGGTTTATTGTCCCGCCGACAAGACTATCATTACTGATGATTTAGGTCAAACAGATTTGACCAAATATGGTGGGGCGAGGGCCCCAATGGGGTTCAACTTATTAAAAAATGTCTTAATACACTTCAAACACACGTGGGGGACACATGTTTGAATTTGAACAGCATGCAGGGCATGTCTCATGGCATTGGAGATGTGTCGGAGTACAGAGGTACGAGGAGCATTGCTTAAGGGAAACATGCTTTTGGTAGACGGGACATGGGCAATCAATATATAGAGCCACTGAGAGCATGGTATGAATAGTCATACAAAGGTGTCCTTAAGTCAAAGACCTATCCATTTCTAATGGCCAGGGGACTTCATGGAAGTCCGGCTTATGAAAACCACGATGGGTTGCATGGGAAGAAATGAAAACCACCATGGGTGGATCATAAGGGGAGTGTGACATCTGAAAGGGTTTTAGTAACATTTGTTCTAATCAAGAGCGTGGTCCGGAGACCACCTCCCTACGCATTTAGTTAGCGTAAGTGATGGTTGAGGCTTGACACAGTTTAAAGTCATGGAGTTGGGACATCATCAGAAATGGAACGACTTCTCCTAGTTCTTGGTAATCTCATAAAAACATTCCACCGCATTCAGGTAAGATTGTGGAAGAGGATGGTAATCTGTAGCTCAGAGGGTTTCTGAATCCTGGGATAAAAATGGGGGATTCGAGGCCAAGAGGCGTACAGAGAGAAGCATTTCCCAAGGAAAACATGCCTTTGGTAGACAGGCCATGGCCGATCAATATGCAGATCCGCAGAGGGCATGGTATGCATAGTCATGCAAAGGTGTCCTGAAGTCAAAGACTTATCCATTTATGATAGCCGAGCATCTTCTGGGAAGTTGAGATTTGGAACCACCAGGGGTGGCTTATAAGAGTTAGGCTTTTCGGAGTACAGAGTGTGGTTCATGATGAGAGTGTGCATGAATACAGGGGAAATATCTAGACTAAATTTACTAATGACAGGTGAAGTAATTCTTTCTCACGCTGGTGTGAGGTGGTGGTTCGTGCAGGTCTGACCCATGCACTGCAAGACAGAGATAGGCCTCTGTTTTTTACTGAACCCGTGATGGGTTCGACCGTGATGTTTAACGTTATGCAGTAAGGATGCGGAGCATTATTAAAGGTTGTCGTGCAGTTTAACATCATGTGGTAAAGATAGCTTCCATGTAGTTTAACGTCATGCGGTAAATACATGGATATCTTTAAATGTTTCCGTGTAGTTTAACGTCATGCGGCGAGGACGGGGGGGCATTATTGCGAAGGATGATCTTCATCAGAATATCACTGGGCTTGAATACCTCAACATGCCCTAGGAGTGGAAGGGGGTTTATTGGTGTAAATCATGGTTCTGGGGCTTCCTGGATCAGGAGAGTTGATATGGGGACTCTGATGCTGGTAAGCGTATGGATCTAGGAAGAGCATCGCCTGTGGAAATCTTCCCTTTGATGGTTGAGCCAGGGGATATCATTATGCAGAGCCGATGGGGACATGGTATGCATAGTCATACAAAGGATTCCACGAGTTGATAACTTTCCGCTTCCGATGTCCTTGAGTGGTCATGGGGATCCACGATTGTCCAGGACACGAAGTCTGTCATCTGGTGAGGAATGCCTGGACATGTTGGGTATATTCGTCCCTGGATGCTATTAAAGATTAAATATCCCCCTTCACTGATTTATCTTGCTCGTGGGAGTGTGCCTTCGCTCCTCTCAGTTTAACGTCGTGTGGTGAGGATTAGACACTCCTAGTTTTCTGGTCATAGAGCTCGGACCATTGGGTGACTATTGCTATAGTCACTCGAATGATAACTGGGTCAACATGTTATGATGTACTTAGAACAGGGCAGGGGATGAAGGTCATAAAATGAAACTTTGAGATTTCCCGGATCAGGTGGTATGGTGTGGGGGATCGGAGGCCGGTAAGCGTACGGAGCTAGGAGAAGTACTGCCTGAGGAAATAATGCCATTGATGGATGAGCTAGGGGCTATCATTATGCAGAGCCGCTGAGGGAATGATATGAAAAGTCATATAAAGGTGTCCCCAGGTCGATAACATTCCACTTCCGATGGCCATGAATGTTTATGAGAATCCGTGATTCCTCCCAGTGCAGAGTCGGAATGTGGGGATAATGGTGTCCGGGTATACAGAAAACATCTTCACTGCAATTGTCCGTTGAGCCAAAGTAGCCTAGTCCCAACTTGATGTATGTCGATGCAGTTCTCTATGTGAACCACTGACAAACACATAGGCTAGCTAGATAAGGATACCCTGGAAACATCTGGATGTGAAAAGAGGAATGAAATTGTAAACCACTTCTCCATAAACTTCTGGATCAAGAGGTATGGTATGGGGGGATCTGAGGCCGGAAAGCATACGGAGCTAGGAAGAGTGTCGCCTATGGAAATATTTCCTTTGGTAGACGGGCCAGGGGAAATCAATATGAAGAGCCGCTGAGGGAATGGAATGCATAATCATACAAAGGTGTCCACGGTTCGATACCTTTCCACCTCCGATGGCCATGAGTGGTTATGAAGATCCATAATTATCCGGGCTGTGGAGTCTGATGTATGGAATGGATGTATCCAAATATGCAAGGAGTATCTCCATCTCGTATCGCCATGTGTCATGGGTGGGTCGCAACGAAGTCCATGCAGTTTAACGTCATGTGGTGAAGACAAACTCCATGCAGTTTAACATCATGCAGTCAGGAAGAACTCCATGCAGTTTAATGTCATGTGGTAAGGACCAACTCCATGCAGTTTAACGTCATGCGGTAAGGACGAACTCCATGCAGTTTTACATTGTGCGGTAAGGACAAACTCCATGCAGTTTAACGTCGTGCAGTAAGGACGAAATCCATGCAGTTTAACGTCGTGCGGTAAGGAAGAACTCAATGTAGTTTAACATCATGCGGTAAGGACCAACTCCATTCAGTTTAACATCGTGTAGTAAGGACGGGGATATACACCCCGCACAGGTCTGGTCCGTACACAGAGGAAGGGGAATTTTTAACATCATTGTCTGTGTAGTTTAATGTCATGCGGTAAGGAAGAGAAATACACCCCGTTCAAGTCTGGTCTATACAAGGGGGAAAGAAGGAACTTTTTTTTGAAGGGCTGGGGCAAGATTGGGGATCCTGGCGTCGCTACGTATCCTGCGAGGGAAAGAATAAAGCCATACGTAGTTCTCTGGAATCCGTGCAGTTTAACGTCATGCGGTGAGGACGGTGTCCATACAGTTTAATCATCATGTGGTTAGGACGATGAGCACACCCCGTGAAGGTCTGATCTATACACGGGGGGGGGGGGCATTCTTAATTCTTCTTCATCCGTGCAGTTTATCATCGTGTGGTAAGGATGAACTCCATGCAGTTTAACGTCATGCGGTGAGGATGTGAATACACCTCGTGCAAGTCTGGTCTGTACATGGGGGAATGGGAACTTTTGTTTTTATTTTTGAGGCGGCTGGGCCAGGGAGTGGAATTTTGGCGTCACTACGTATCCTGATAGGGTAGGAATCGAGCCTCATGTAGTTCTATGAAAGATGATACACCCTGTGCATGTCTGTTCCGTTCACAGGGGAAGAGGGAATTTTTTTTGAAGTGGTTGGGCCAGGATAGTGAATCCCAGCGTCACTACGCATCCTACAAGGGAAAGAATCAATCAGTATGTAGTTATTTGTAAAGATGATACACCCCGTGCAGGTCTGGTCCATACATGGGGGAAAGGGGACACATTTTTTTTCTTTTGAACTGGCTGGGCAAAGATTGGGAATCCCGACGTCGCTATGTATCCTGCAAGGGCGGGAATCAAGCCATACGTAGTTCTGCGAAATCCATGCAGTTTAACATCATACGGTGAGGATTAGAGGCATTATCAGATTCTGTGCAGTTTAACTTCAGGCGGTGAGGATGAGGTACTTGACATTTTAATGTCATACAACAAGGACGATGGCGATACAGTTTAACGTCTTGTGGTTAGGATGAGGTGTATGGCTGTTTAGTGTCATACAGCTTGTACGATGTGTACATCTCATTTTTTCCCATCCGTGAAGTTTATCGTCGTGCGGTAAGGACGAACTCCATGCATTTTAATGTCTTTCATTAAGGACAAGGTACTTCTTGGTCTCTATGCGAAATACTTCTTCAAGAATCTCTCATTGGTAGGAGCTGTAGTGAATTGCCTGTCCATGGAGATCAGGGTGTATTCTCCGTTGGAGTAGACCTTGTTTATAGAATATGGTCCCTCCCACTTGGGATCCAGCTTTGGAGGCTTCTTTCTAGGTATCATTGGAGTCCAGAGGACCAACAATAATTATCCTTCCAAGAAATACTGGAGGCGGAACTTTTTGCTGAAGGCTCGTGCGATCAAGTTTTGGTACACTTCCAGGTGGTGCAAAGTGTGCAGCCACTTCTCGTATAGCTGTTCGAATTCACCTAGCCGCTTTTCTGACTGCTCATCATTAGATAATCGATCAAAGATGGAAATATGGAGTGAGGGATGTTGGAGTTCAATGGGCAAGACCGCCTCCATTCCGTACACCAATGAGTACGGGGTAGACCGAGTAGCGGTTTGGGTTGTGGTTCGATACGCCCACAATACATGGAGGACTTTATCCAGCCATGACTTACTATCTTTTTCCACCATTTTCTGGAGGATGTTGGATAGGGTCTTGTTTAAATCTTCTATCTGTCCGTTGGCCGTTGTATGGTAGCAGGATGAGTGGTCAGCCTTGATACCATACTCATGGTATAGCTTTTCCAACTCAGTAGAGCAGAAATTGGTGTCGTTGTCCGTCAGTATGGTATGAGGGACACCAAATCTGGTGATGATATTGGACTTCACAAAGCTGACAATATTTTTCTCCCCGACTTCCTTGAGGGGTATAACTTCTACCCATTTGGAAATGAATTGGGTCTTCGTGAGGATATAGTTCAGCTGTTTGGCCGTGGCGGGAGGATATAGTCTCACGATGTCCATCCCGCAGATGGAAAACGGCCAGGATTACATAGCTTGATGAAGTAACTCCAAGGGATAGTGTATGAAGTTGGCATGAATCTAGCATGAGTTGCATTTTCCTGTAAAACGCTCAATGTCTCATGCCACGTTGGGCCAACAGTACCCAAGACTTCGAACCAGATGGGAATGCTTGGTCCCTGGTTGATGTGCTCCACATGCTCATGCATGTACTTCAGTCATGACGACAACATTTGCTTCTCCATCAATGCATCTGAGGATCACTCCATCGAGGCCTCATTTGTAGAGGACCTCTTGTTGACCTACACCACCATATTGGACAAAAATGATTGCCCTTCTCCGTATTTTCTCTCGTTCAGCCCTGTCTGATGGAAGCTCTCCCCATTGAAGGTAGTTCGTGATGGGGTCATCCAGTCGGTAGTAGGAGAATATGGCTCAGGGATAGGACGGACTTCGTGGATCACTTCCATCATAGCCTGAAAAAATGGCAATACCATTCAACGGTGAGCAATTCTGTTAATCGTTTCATCTCGATCTAGGTTGGCTAGGGCTGTGGCCACGTTGGCTAATGCATCAACCTGAGCGTTCTGGGACCGGGGAATATAAGTCAATGTTGGTTTTTTGGAAAACTTGGCCATTAACCCTCAGACATGGTCAAATAAAGGGATCAACTCCTCCTTTTTAATATCATAGTCACCGTTGACTTTCTTTATGACCAGCTCTGAGTCACATTTTACCTTAAGGTGTTGTACTTGTGTCTGGCGTGCGAGTTTCAGGCCTGTAATGAGGGCTTGATATTCCTCTTCATTGTTCGTACATCCCTATGAAAGGAGGAAGGTATATGACAAAACATCCTCTTCTGGGGACACGAGTATTATCCCAAGACCCACTTTGTTGAATCTGGGATCCTCCATTCTCTTCCCAGTGGGGCTTCGGGATGCGCCGCCAAAGTACATTTCCCATGCTAGGACCTCCACTTGAACTGAGAAGATATCTTCATTAGGAAGTTCAGCGCCCAGTGTAGTGGTCCCTATTGAAGGGTGCTCTGCTAGAAAGTATGCTAATTCCTGGACCTTGATGGCTTTTTGAGGCACGAACCGGATGTCGAACTATTGCAAGATGAACGCCCATCGGGATAATCATCTGGTTAGCATCGGGGGACTGAGGATGTACTTGATTGGGTTACTCCACGAGATAAAATGGTCCTCATGATGCTACAGACAATGTCGCAGCTTTGGAACTGCGAAGACCAAGGCCAGATAGCTCTTTTAGATAGTTGAGTATCGAGTCTCAACATCAATCATGGTTCCTCTGAGGTAATAGAGACTATTTTCGCTGCCAGCGTCATTCGTCTATGCGAGGATGGCTCCCAATGATTGTTCTAGGGCCTTCACATATATAATTAGAGGCCTTCTTTCGACTGGGGGCATGAGCACTGGTGGGCTTAAGAGGTACTTCTTCAAGTTGTCGAACGCCTCTTGGCAGTCATTCTTCCAATGGTACGTGACCCCCTTCTTCATCAACCTCGTGAAGGGAAAACATTTTCCTGCCAGGTTAGCTATGAACTGCCTAATATAGGCTAGGTGCCCTTGGAATCCCCTCATCTCAGTGAGATTTCGAGGGGGTGGCAGGCTCAGGATAGCCTTCGTCTTCTCAGGGTTGAATTTGATGCCACGATGGCGTACGATGAAGCCAAGTAATTTCTCTAAGGTAACCCCAAAGGCGTATTTCAAGGGGTTCATCTTCAAGATATGTTGTCAGAGCTTGTTGAAGACAGTCTCAAGGTCTGACAGGTGATCCGAGCGCTGTCTAGACATAACTACTAGGTCATCCCCCTAACATTCAACGAATTTTCCCAGGAACGGCTTAAATATCTGATGCATGGCACACTGATACGTGGCGCCAGCATTCTTGAGACCAAAGGGCATGACCCTGTAATAGAATACCCCTTGAGGGGCCCTAAAGGCAGTGGATTATTCATCTTTTGGGACATCCTAACTTGATTATATCTAGAATAGCCGTCCATTAAGGATAGAGCCTCATACTCAGTCGTCGCATCAATTAACAACTCTGTGATTGGAATCGGGAAGTCATCTTTCGAACAATGCCGATTAAGGTCTCTGAAGTCAATGCAGACGCGGATTTGCTCATTATTTTTATTGACAGGGACGATGTTAGCCAACCAAATGGGGTATTGGACCTCCCTGATGAAGCCTTCTTTAATGATCTTATCAAATTCATCCTCTATCATGACAGCATGTGAGTGGTGTGTCCTTCTAGCGGCCTGTTTGTAGCCCTGGTGGCCTTCTGGAAGACCCAGGTGATGTGTCGCTACCTCAGGATTGAGTCCTGGAATTTCCGTGAAATTCCATGCAAAGACATCCCGATGTTTCCTTATGAAGGAGGTATATACCTCATGTTCCTCAAGAGACATGGCCGCACTAATGAGAGTGGGCCTCGAGTCTTCTTCGGTACCCAGGTTTATTTCCCCAAGCTCGTCCACAGTGGTGGAGATACCCTCCTCAAATGCGGGAGGTGAATCTCTGATATCATCCCCCTCTTTTTCTCCCAAGTCCTCATCTTCTTGATCTGATGAGGGGAGATTTTCTGATCTAAGCCTTCGAGGGGTTTAGGGAGAGGCATCGTGGGCATCCCTGCTTATGTCCCCAAATCGAGGGTTGGTAGACGTTCCCGTGTTGTCGTGCTCGGCCATTGTGGCTGTAGTTATGAGGACATCCGAATGTGTGTCCTAACTCAAACTCCTACTCTCAACATGGTTGATGGGAAGGACATAATCTCTGCCAAGCTACCTGAGGGGGTCATCGGGGACCATTTCCAGGCTATTTGAAGTGGTGATCCAGTCGACGTTGTTGACCAAAGGATTCGTCTTCTTTTGATCATAGAACCCAATGACGATGTAGTGTGACACGGAGAGCTCCAAACGGGACTTGTCAGTGTGAAACGTCCCGCTTTTTTCTATTGAAGACGTAGTTGATACACTGGTGGTAGGATGATGGAACGACCATGTGCTTACGAATCCATGGCCTTCCCAGCAGGGCATTGAATATTGTGCTCTACCGGACCACCAGGAATTCTGTGTAGGCTACCAGGTCACCAAAATGGGTATTTAGCTTAATTTTTCCCATTGGCTTCTGCTCACTCTTGTCATAACCTAAAAAAGTTGTGGCATAGGGAATTAGATCATCCTCACTATAGCCAAACTTACAGAGTTTCCATAGGGGAAGGAGGTTAACTCCAGAGCCATTGTCTATAAATACTTTTCGTATCTCAATACCATTCAGTGTGCCAAACACATATAGTGGTATGATGTTTCATTGCATGATGGAATCTTTATCCTGATCGGTGAAGGAAATCACGGCTTGCATTCAGCCGGGCCAGTCTCCGTCCGGTAAATCTCGGCGGCAACTACCTCAGCTCGGAATTCCTGGGGGCAGATCAAAGCTTCGATGAGCACCTCCCTAAGGTTGCCTGACAAACTTAGGGCATCCAAGATTGAAAACCTGGATGGTACTGACGCTAGCTGATTAAGGATGTCATATTTTTTCTCCAGTGGTCGATGCTTCTCCGTTGGTGGGAGAGTCCTAGCGGGTGCTTTGGGAGCAGGAGCATTTGGCGAGGAGGGACCAGCTACAGGGTCAGATGTCGATGGTGTTCTCGCGTTTTGAAGACTTGGCCTGGCCGGTCTATTTGTGCACCCTAGGGGACTAGACACTTGCACCTCTTCTAGTGGGTATCGCAGAAAAACAAGGCCAAAGTGGCTGCTTGTGGAGGTTGAGGGGCATTCCCTCTCCTACTAATTCCGCTAAAGGGCCCTCCCACGAGTTTCCGCAATATTGATGGTCTGGTCCGAGGTCCAACCATAGGGTTGGTATCGGCCGAGGCTGCGCCTCCCCTGGTATCCCCTACCTCTGCGATTCCTCCTCTCGGCTCCTCATGCAGGAAACTAGAGTTTGTAATCATACCCTTCGTCAGGGAATGATTCCATGAGATGGATGACATTGATAGAACCAAATATTGTCTCTTCATCCTCTGACAGGTCGACCTGGTTGGTTGTCTCTGATGGTGCCGTTTGGTGGGTCGGTGCCCGTTGTGCCAAATTCGAGGGCATGAAATCTGCCAGGGTCTGGACTAACTTTGGCCCCGTCGCGGACCGCTCCTCTTATAATTACTTCCTCATTCAGCTCCGTCCGAATGACCAGCTTGTGGAGGGTTGTGAGGCCGGTGTTGTCGGCTCTGCGACTCCAGGGGATGTTGGTGGAAACACAGGCTACTGTAGTTGAGCTCGGTGTATGCCCTGGGCTCGGTTGATAGTCTTATGAGTCATCCAGTTGTCAAATTTCTTCCCCTGCTTGCTGGTAACTTTCTACCACCCCTCCTCTTTGTCGGAGTCGGTGGTAGAGATACATGCCACATGTGCTGGGGGTGGTCACAGCTCGACTTGTATAGAATATACCATCCTCTGTAAGAGGCATTTGAAGATGAATTACTCTCGGATACTGTGCCCCATCATCCGGTGGTAGGGGAAATAATCTTCCCTGTCATCATGGCCAACTTCTTCAGGTCTCCTTGGTTCCAAAAGGCGGAGAAAGTTGCAATTCATAGCGGCAATGAAGTAGCTGTGGACTTGATCGTCTCGGAACGAGTATACTTTTTGTCTCCGCTCCTCAAACTGGTTCTACTTTGGTCCTCGCGGATCGTCCCATTTAGGCGTGGGTGTCCGCTGATATGCAGGGGGCCCTTGACGATTTGGTGGAGGCCTGGGCAGTGGAGCAGGAACAGGGGCCGGCTTGAGTGTGACAGCGGATGATTCATCTCTAGGAGCTCTCTTCACCGGAGTCTGCGTGGCTATTCGGGACATGGAATTAGTCCGCTGTAGGGAGTCCTCGATTCTCTGGGCAATAGCCAAGATAGGGCGAAAGATAGTGGTGCACTCCACTGGTATGAGCGGTGTTCGCATCTCATCTATAAGATTATCGATGCATATGGATAGAATCTCATCTTGAGGCATTGTCCTATTCAAATAATAGGTCAGACCTTTCCATCTGGAGATGAAGTCTGAGACCCTCTCGTTCTCCCTCTTCTTGCAGTTCATGGGATCATTGACCGTTGTTTTAGGCAGCGTTGAACTGAAGTGGAACTGGAACTACTGCCGGAGGTCCTCCCAACTCTTTATCGACTAGGCCAGCATACTCGTATACCAGACGAAGGCGGATCCTTCAAAGGCCCATATGAAGCATCTGAGTTTCACTGCTTCCTGTTGTTCTGGAGTCCCTATCATAGGGTCGCAATAGGATGCGTAGTGCATCAAATGCTACACCAGATCGCCTGATCCATTGAAGATGTGGAATACAGGGCTCCCAAAATTGGGTGGAGGTGGTGAATTGGTAACCCAATATGGGTAGGGTTTCCGCTCCAGCTGTATCGGATCACGTCGACCTTCCATCACTTCCAATCGATCTGTTAGTGCCTCAATGGTATTGGTGAGTACCTACTTTACATCATGTTGGGCCCGATCCTGGGCAGGCATAGCCCAAGGATCTGCCTGAGGATCCGGATTGGCTGGCACCAAGGGTGTGTATTCTGTTTGGGGTACCCTCAGAGGGTTCGGGTGTACTTTCTCCGGTAGTCTCCTATGTGGAGGTAAATCCAAGTATTCATCATCCACATTTAGGTAGTTGGACGGACCAGGCGCCTCATTGGGTAGGATCCCTGATCGTGCTTCGTTTGTCGAGGCAAGCCTTAGCCTTTGAGGTGCACTTTCTGGGAGTGCATGTGTGGCTCTTCTTGGGACACACTTTAAATAAGGCGGTTCCCCTAGAGAAGATCGACATTAAGCCGGCTCAACTCTTTCATCTCTTCTTCCTGTTGAGCGAACCTCTCTTCAAGTGTGAGTGGCTTGTTTTTGTCGAGATAGGGGGATGGGTTAAGGGTAACCGTTCCTTTGTTCTTATCCTTGCTGGAAGCTCGCAGGGTAGGCGGAGGGAGGTTAGCTGAAGGGGCAACAATATTTAAAGCGACCCTCTGGATCCGAGTGTGCATACCTTGGGGTTCATTGTGAGTCACAACATGACCGGAACCGTCGTCTCCTGATCTGTCCGGATTGTCATTTTCTCCGGTGTCACCCGCGGGGTTAGCCTTTATGGCGTTGATGAATGCATATTGCAGGGTGGATGGGATGTCGTCTTCCAAATATGAAGAGGATATCCCGTGCCTTTGGCTGGCCTTCCCTTTCATGACCTGGGATTGCCTTCGGACCTTTTGACGAAGGGTGACGTGAAGAGTTCTTTGATGCCACCTTACGGGGGGCCTTCCTCTCATAGGGCATGATGATTCATATGACGGGATAGGATGGGAACCTCCTCTTCTAACTTTCCTCCCTAGATGAGAGAATACCGACTCACGTGGGGGAGGTTGTTGTTGAGGGGGTAATAATGCCCCCAGCACTAAGGGTTGGGGCTGGATCTGTTCCCTGGATGTTGAGTCTCTACTCAGTTTTATTGGTCACACGGGGGAATTTGTTGTTAAAAATGCCCTCAGACCCACAGGTTGGGGTTGAACCTGGATTGCGGCAGTGGCTGCGGCTATCACGACCTACCTGATCTCGCATGCCACCATCCAGGGGTGAACCGAATCTGGTGCCGAATTCACCTATGGATTAGTCCCTTCTGGGGAGGTAGGCAGAGATCATTGATCGGCCTCTCTTAGGCGAGAGGCATGCTGTATGCTCTCGGTGGCCTGATTCAAGAGTTTTTGAATTGCTCGTTCCCGCCGGGCCTGACGGTTCTGTGACTTACTCGAGTCCCGACTTTGTTGGGTGTGTTACCTTTCCTGATCGGGGGGTCCACCCAATTTATGTCTTGATGTGACGAAATTGCAAGACACCATGCCAAACTGGTTCTTCTGGGAAGGTAGTGGAGTAAAATGCAGAGTCCGTCTTCCCCCCATCCACTGATATGGACTCCCGTCGGAGCGTCACCGATGAGGCGGCACAGTTCATGCAGTGCACGGAGGCAAGATTCCTCCATATTCCCTTTGAACCTCTCGGGGTGTTGTTGTCACGTCAAGAAAAGGGCCTCCAGGTCGATGTGACATAGGAGGTCCCCTATCGGCTTGACGTGGTCTACATACCCTTCATAGGGAAGGAAGCTTGATTTCAGCTGTCAGAGGGTCATCCATATATTATGGCGGATGTCGTGAATGCATTATTCCGACAACTCTCTGGGAATGTCGTACTGAGAGGTAGTCGTGGGCCAAAACATAACTGGTATATCATTCCTGGCTAGTTGTTTCCTCAGGTGCAACATATCGGTATACTCCTCTGCCAGTGATTCCTCTATATGGTCAGCCCAACTAAGGCTCTCACTATAGTCAGAGGCAGTGGGACCGGTAGGTATCAAATTGTCATTTGGGAGATTCTGAGGTGGTTCAGAAGATGAATGCGGCCCTGGAACGACTATTGATCGAAGAAGGGCGTCGTTAGTGACAAGATGCGAATCTGACATGCTCGATCCCATCCTTCTGAGTTCCTCGACATACGAGGGCTTTTCGGTGCTCGATTTGGAAGGAGGAGGACCTCCCTGTCGATATAATATGTCATCGCGGGGAGGACCTTCGAAATGATGACCGTAATGGCGAGGACTACCATTACTGCTTGATGCTTCACTACATAGGGGACTTTTGTAGTGCACACCCTGGGGAGGACCTCCAAGGCATGTTGCAGCATGGGGAGGACCTTTTGGCCACGTAGCGTCGTTATGCGGAGGACCTTCGCAACAACTGCCATCATGGTGAGGATGACCATCATGGCTTGACGCTCGACGCGCATCCTGGGGAGGACCTTCAGGACATTCTGCGACAAGGGGAGGACCTTCTTGTCGCTTAGGGCCATTGCGGGGAGGGCCTTTGCAATGGTAGTCGTGGTGGCGAGGACTACCATCACAACTGTGGCAATGGAGGGTACTACCATTACTGCTACCGCAGAGAGAATATCCGCGGGATACATCTTGGGGAGGGCATCCAGAATGTACCGTAATGAGGGGAGGAACTTCTCGTTGCTCGACGTCTCCATAGGAAGGACCTCCGTTATCAGGGTGGCGAGGACTACCACCCTGACCTGATGCCTGGCTGCATGGAGTTTTGTTGTAGCGTAACCTCTAGAGAGGACCTTCAGGGATGGCCACGACAAGGGGAGGGCCTTCTTGTCGTGATGAGACGTCGCTATGGGGAGGAACTCCGTAGTTGCGATTATGATAGCAAGGACTAACATCATAATCTGTGGTCCCACTACATGGTGAGTGATTGCAGTGTATACCTCGGGGAGGAACTTCAGGGTGGACCGCAGCAAGTGGAGTAACTTCTTGCTGCTCAATCTTCTGGTCACATGGAGGGTTTCTGTGACTCGCATCAAGAAAGAAGCTCTCGTGACCGATCATTATATGCTCGCGGGGGAGGCCCCCACGGGTGCTCTGGGGAGGACCTTCAGAGCTGCTGGTAGCGAAATTGTGGGGAGGAACTTTGAAACTACTACTGCCGCTCCCATAATATGGTAATTGTGGGTAGGGTTTCGAGCCTTTGTTGCGTGCTTAGCGGTGTGATAAACCCCAGCTTCCAGCAGAGCAGAGTCATGAACCCACTCTTTATTTTCCAGCTGCTTTCGGCGCGTTTGGGGCACTCTTTTATGGGCAGTGGGGACCATCTTCTATTGACAATGGCCTTCACATTTGTGTCCCTATCTAATTGGGTTTCGTGACGTTTCCGGGATACGCCGCCGAACATCTTGACTTTTATCAGGGATATATGCCCACTCTGGAGCATCCACCGTGATGGACGGGTGTCCCCCAGTCAGAACG
Source organism: Viscum album (assembly GCA_963277665.1). NCBI lineage: Eukaryota > Viridiplantae > Streptophyta > Magnoliopsida > Santalales > Viscaceae > Viscum > Viscum album. The sequence continues at coordinate 276,629,942 of OY728142.1, read as the reverse complement.
AGTGAAGCTGCCCGATCAGGTTACCCTTGCATCGCGGAATATAGCCGGTGACCCTCCTGGGATGAAGCAGGGATGCAGATTTGCTCCAAGGAAACTATCTCGTCTCTTAGATGAGTCGCCTCAATTGGGGAGATGGGCTCACGGGCCCGAGTACTTACTATTTCCGCCGATGCAGTTACATGCTGGCAGGTCTACAAGATATGATCTGGGATCAATACCTGCTCCTCCATGATTTCCAGGATATGTAGAGAGACATCATTGGCTAGAACAAGTATGAAGGCCCATTCCAGTATCGGAGTAGGAAAATCCTGCTCCGGTCCTCCAGTGGTCAGTGGGTACTGACAATTCTCCTGTGTCAGGGCAGGTGAATGAGTCTGCCCCTGTACCAGGATATGCCGGTTTCTCTCTCCATTTGCCGCCACATCGGGGTGGCGGAATTTACTTGCATCTGTAGTGAGCTTTCCCTGCATGTACTGATTTCCCACCGTATCGAGTCGGTGGCCTTTGTTCGCATAGTGACGTTCCCACCTATGATTTGACACTACATCTGGGTGGCGGGCTTTGTTGATCGCCACATTATCAGGATGGCGGGTGACTGAAGTAACTGCCAGGAGCTAGTCCTGTAGGTGTCGGGTCACCACTGCGTCAAGCTGGTGGGTTTCACGACCTTGGGTAGGGAGCGGTGCCTGCCTGGTGATTGCCGTCCTACATGAGCGAAAGGCTTGATAGAGCTCGGCGGGGATGCGCGCTGGCTCGTGCGATGCCGCTATGCCTGGATGGCGGGCTCACGAGGAGAGAACATGTTTAGGTGCATATTCGTGGTACGTCTCCATGGCTGAGCATCAGAGCTCCTCCTCAGGGACCAGGGTGATGACCGGTCCCCGATTATACGTCTGCCTCCCTCATCGGGCGGTCCAAGGATTCATAGCTCGGGGAGCGTGGGCCTGAATCCTCAGGGAAACATCCTCCTCAGCGCGAGGATGTTGAGTCGCGGTGTGACCGCATTGATGCCTCTCGTTGGGGGCCTTAGAGCGGAACCCCCGTTCGCTGGGGATGAAGTCCTCAACGTCGACCTCATCAGCCTCCCTAAGATAAGGGGGGTCTGAATTGTCCCGTTCCAAGGATAGGATCTCGAAACGGTTGGAGACAGTGATAGGGGCTGTCTGGATCCACCTTTATGGTCGTAGATTGGTGGGCGACCGACGAATTGTGACGGACTGGAGGGCGTGCATGACCGCCTCCACCGTTGGAAGAGTACCATTCATGTGGTACTCTCAGATCAGTGCGTCTGAAACCCAGCTTTGAAGATGTTGGGTGGGTGACGGGGTCCTCCGTTGTTGAGGAAGTCTCGTCCTTGCGTCTTTGGAAGTGCGCACTTGTGAGTTCCTTTTCTATTCCATTGGATCGATGTGAGTTCTGAAAGTAGTGCCTCCAAAACATTTTTGAAAATACAAGTAGCAAACCCGTCAAAGAAGCATCTCATAATCCCATGCATAATTAATGACCTTGCTTGGCCCTCCTATGGAGCATAAGGGGGCACTGGGTGCGATTAGGTTATGTTCTTCATGTTTGGTTTAAGATTCACGTCGGGTTCAACATTTTTTGTCTCGTTCTGGTTTTCAGCCATGAAATGCCCAAAAACTCTGTATCCAATTATTGATGGACCTGCTATCCAAAGGGAGGCATTCGCCGAATGTTTTGACCAGTGACTCTTAAGAACTCACATTGGTCGAGAGTACGGGATGTTGGGCTCATCTCACCCTTTTTTGGGGGAAATTATTGCCTGTTCCGGGACTCTCTTAAAGATTTAAGACATATTCATATGTTCATGATTTTTTGGTTTATACCTAGACAAAGTATCCACGAATTTAACCCTTGTGGGAAACAGTCAACTAGACGCAGGGGTTTGGAATCATTTATGCCTGAGTTTTACCATCCCTCGTTGGATTAATGACCCCAAAGGGTTGGAACTCAATTGATGCAGCACTTGGAGTGGCACGGTGAACCGATGCGGGGATGATCGGATCGACCAGTTGTTGGCCTTGAACCTTAGGGAGGCTTCCTACGTACCCTATCTAGGAGGTAGGGATCAAAGTCCATGTAGTTCACTTAGGTGTCGGGGAACTGACATGAAGAGAGACCAGGTGGTCTGGTTGGTGGTGGGCATGAACCTCATGGAGGCTTCCTACACACCCTGACTAGGAAACAAGGATCAAAGTCTACGTAGTTCGAATAAACAATTTAATGTCATGCTGGACGGGGGCATACAGTTTATCGTCATGTTGGACGAGGGTGGAACTCGACGTGAAGAAAAGACCGAGTGGTGGGCTTGAACCTCATGTAGGCTTCCTACGTACCATGCGTTGACTTGGATCAACGTCCCTGTAGCTCTCTTTTCTTGGGGCTTACGCTCTAGGGCATCCCATAAGAGGATGTCATGGTCGATGCTTACTCTAAGCCCATGAGAGTCATGCTCGGTGTGAGAAATAAGAGGCAGAAGGGACCAGAGGATCATGTCGCAAAAGGTGCATCCATGAGAAGTGGAGGGGGGCTTATGCATGATGGCGGCCTAGGGTGATGGATTGTGTCTTACACTCTGAGGAGGCCCAGAAGGTCGGGGATTACTCCGAGTTAGACTCCCGGGGCAACAAAGACCAGTGGGAGAAGGAAATGGGTTGCTCCTATTCCGGTCTCCTCTCTTGTAGTCCACGAGGGCTTCCTTCGGATGGGTATTTTAATACCCCTGAGGAGTCCTGGAAAAGTGGGGGGGAGGAAAATGGATTCCCGAGCTCAATCTCCACATTACCATGAGAATGTGAACCCATGAATGCTTCAGGAATCTGCTCAAGGGTATGGGCAACCCCATTTCCCCTGTTTACCGTGGGTATGTGAACTCAAAATGGCAAGCTGATGCGCCTGAAAGTTATACCATGCAGATCCGGTGGCTCTGGCAGAGGCCTTGGCTCGGGGATTATGAATAGGCCAATGAGGGAGTCACGAAGGACCTGGCTGGATCAGAAGGATTTTACCTGGCTCTGGAGATGAGAACACCGAAGTACTTGGCGAGCCACCGAGAGGTATAGGTGGTGGCTCCCTTCACGTGGGGAAGTGCCACATGGATAGAGAAGCCATCCGCGAACCAGGGTGGTCCGTGGACTGATTGGCATCTCGCGAACCAGGGTGGTTCATGGCTTCATGTTCAATCCGCAAACCAGGGTGGTTCGCGGCTTTAGGTTCAATCCGCAAACCAAGGTGGTTCGCGGAGGGTTCTAGGTGGAAAATGGGGGCTAAGGGCGGCGCCGATCAGAGGCTCGTCGGTCGGGGCTTCGCCCTCGGAGGAGGGTGCTACACGGTATGACAGATGGGAAAAGAGGCATAAACTCCCTGGTCCACGGGGAAGTCATCAGCGGAGGGGTTATGGTTCACGGTTCACTCTTTTTATTATTATTTAGGTTCACAGTTCACCAAATTATTATGCATTTTCCAATTCCTTCTTAATTCATATACCTAATGTGGTTCACGAATGGGAATGTTGCTGTTTTCAAAATCCAAAGCCTTCCTTAAACCGATCTCCTTCCCCCAAATCTGATTCCAGTTCTCCAATCCTTTCTTCTTTCCCCCTTGGTCTCCTTTTATAGAGTGGGGAAAGGAATGTATCTGTGGCCACGCGGAACCTTTGCGGAGGCCCATAACCAAATACACGGTTCGCGTCTGATTTGGTCAACCTGCGATTCATGGTGGGTATTGAATGATCCCCCCCCCCTTCCGCGAGGTGAACCCTAGGAGTGCTCCGCGGTTGCGGAGGGTTCCGCCTCCATTCCGCGAATGATAGCAGGTGCAACATGAACTGGTCAACGTGGTCCGTGGTTGGGGTGGTTCGTGATAGTGAACTGGACTGGCGCCCATCCTACCTCGTGACCGTGGAGGCTCTCCGCCTCCATTTCGCCAATGACAATGGTTCACGGAGGGGGCAGTTCTTGATGGTGAACTGGACTGGCGCCCATCCCGTGTCGCGACTGTAGAGGCTCTCCGCCACCATTTCGCGAACGACAACGGTTCGTGGAGGGGGGTGCCTCGTGGTGCCCAGCCACGTTTTGCTTCCAGGGACTGGTTCGTGGACCAGTCCTTTGTGTCTCCTCTTTGATTATTTTCCCCAAATCTTTGGGGAATTAGGGTAAAATTTCCTTTTCGGATTTTTCAGGACCCTACACACGTCAAGAAACTAAATAGTTTTACTATACTATTTTATTTCTATATATTACATGATTTACATTGATTTAACTATGTTTATAAAAAAAAGAGAATGACAAGATGTTTTGAAGGAAAAACTGAAATTATTTTTCTTTTTATCTAAAAATCCTTTTTCTTACATGTCCACATTTTCTAATTTTTTTTCGATAATGTTTATTTATTTTATTTTATGATTTTTTTGTTTAATTTTAACCAATTTATCTATTTAGAAATTGATTTTAAATGAATCTTATTTTTTTAATCGGGTAATTTTAACTTTTTACAAAAAAAATATGAAAGGAATCATTGTTTTAATTTGCACAACAAGAATGAAATTTCTCACCATCATGACTGCTTAATTATTTGAATCTTAAATTAAAATTTAAATAGGTTTTTTATAAAAAAAATACATTCCTTAATATTTAGTAATTTATTAAATTTTAAATTAGTGATTTCGAACTAATAATATTATTTTTCTTAAGAAATGTTAAATTGAGAATTTAAAGGATTTTTTCATCTATGATATCATCCTTTAATGTTACTTATGATTTTAAGAGGTTATGATCCAATAAGATCATATACTTTCATTATTTGGATGTATTATGATGATGATTATTTAAGGATGATTCTATGATAACCATTTCATTCCCACTATTTTATTAAATTATAATTATACCTATATGAAACCCATTTAGTTTCAAAGGGTTATGCTTTGATGGAATGATTGTTTTTTAGGAAACCAACTACATTTCCATAGGTTATATTATGATAAATGTTTTATTATATTTTCGGATACATATATATTATTCTCATTATGTGAGGGGTGGGATCATAATTATTTAACCCTCCAATACATTTTTTAAATATGGATATCTCATTAGATAATAATGGATTGATTAGAGAGTGAACCCGATTCAGCAAGGAACTATGTCTAGTTTGCTAGTCAGGAGAGTAAAACATGACTAAGGATATGATAGAATGTGGATTGAAACCAATCCAATATGATTGTATTTTTAGTAAACCCTGAGTATGGGAATAATGGAATGTGGAGGGAACCCAATCCACTATGATAGTCTTGATAATGATCAATGAATAGGGAAGTGATGTAATATGATCATGTGTGTTCAAAAAACTTATGTCTCTTGTTACGCTCTCATGGATAATGTTTTTGATTCCTTTATAAATTATATCAAATAAATTTCCAATATTTATGTCATGACTAATGTTTTTATCTATGATATATAGGGTATCATTTTAAACAATTACATTAATGTTCTCATACACTTATACTCATGTTATATTTAATTGATCATTAATATCTAAATTTTCTTACCCTTACTCAACATCATATTTAAACCTTTCTTATATTTCCTTTCCTTGGGTTATAAAGAAAGTACTTAGGTATAATTTTTAAAAGAAGGATGGTATTTATAAAAAACAGAGTGAGAGTTGATGTAGATATCCTATGAACTAGTTTTTTATATATCCATTTCCAAAGATATTAATCTCATAAGACTCTATTGGTTATTATTATGTAAACTATTGAATATCAATCTAATAAGATGTAATATTTATGTAAGAATATAATGGTTTACTGTAGTTGGTATAAGATCATGGTTTAGTAACATTTGGAAATTAGGACGGGAAAATGTTTTTCATGAATCTTTTGATAATCCAAATTTTATGATAATTTTCTATGTTATATTAAATAAAATATCAAGGTTTTACTAGAATGACATCTCAATCTATATACGACAATGGGTTTTGGTTTTGGAATATACTCATGTAGGCATAATAATGATAAAACATCATCAAGAATATCTAAGTCATCATCCTGGTCCATGGGGAATGTGCCATTACATCACACATAGTTTGACACTCCCTGTGGATATTATTAGGTTATCCCACTGTATCATTATCAATCATTATAATGGATTTAAATTGATGATAACCAAGGATAGACTAGGTTAAACTTAAGGTTCCATCAATTAAAAATAAGGTTACATGTTTTAGACATCATACGAATGATTTTAGATTATTATATGATTCATCACCATTAAAATTATTGCTCACAGTATAATGTTTTGTTATACTCAATGGTTGGAACTAGAAGGATTCATTTTAACAGTGATTGTTATGAATAATCGAATGATTGTACTCCAGAGAATACTAATGAAATAAGATAAATAATTAGAAAACACATGATTATATCTAACAATATATCCTATTATATGATAAACAATATCAACTTAGGTGATGTAACATCTCAATATTTTAAAGTGAAACACTAAGGTCAACGTCACACAAGATATTTCACATCGAGCCTAAATAAATGACAAAATATTATTATTTAAATTTGATAGTTATAACCTAGTATTTGGATTGAAGGAAATAAATGATATTAACTAAATTTTGAAAATATTTTTTAATCAATTTTATAAAATGAATTCATTTGTTAAAATTTAATTTTAAATGAATATAAAAACTAATGGAATATAAAGGATTACTTTTTTTATAAAACTATATTTATATCCAGAATATATTTTTTTGTAAAAAATTATATTAAAAACTATTACGAAAATATATTAGTGAAATTTATATTTTCCATAATTAATAATTATTTATAAATTATTACAATATTTTTGATAGGCTTAATAAAACAATAATTCCAATTTTATGCATAAAATATTTTTTTTTTCTGAGGGCAGTTTTGTCACCTTTGGATGGATAACTTGTATTAAAACTAAATTTTGACAATATTATATATTTTATTAGAAAAAATGAATTTCATTTTTTTGATAATAATTTAAAAATTATCTTAGTGTAAATTCTTATAATATTTAGAATAAGATTAATTTTTTATGAACAGAAAAAAAGGCATTTTAATAAAAAACTGTATTTTCTTATAATTTATTTATTCAAATAGATAATATTTTAAAGTAATGTTAAATTATAAATAGTTAAATAATACATCAATAAATCCAATTTATTTTGTTATATTTAATTTCAAATTGATATTGTATGTAAAAATATTTCAAATTTTAGAACATTTTAACTTTAAAAATCAACTTCTAATTGCGTCTTGGAGAATAATTTTAAATCTAATTTTAAAATATATATGTATTTAATTTGATAAAATTTATTCCATATTTTAAATAATAAGGTTTAAATTAGGATATAAGGTAATTTTCAATTGTAGGAATAAAAATTTACCATGGTAAAAAAATTACTATAGTATAGGAAAATAATGTATTTATTTAATGTCAAAAGATAAAAGATTAAAATACAAAAAATACAAATTTAATTCAGTGTTTGATGTATTTATCAACCCTAAAGATCATTTAAAACATTAAGTTTAATCAAGAGTCTTTGAAATTAATTCCACCTCAATGTGGTGGGATTTAAATATAAAATAATGATTATTTAATCACTTAAAACCACCCTCCTCAATTATAAATCCAACCCTCACCACCTCATTTCTCCAAAAAAAACATGAAGCTCAAAAAATCTATGCATAAACCTCTCCTCATAACTATTTTATTGTAAAAGTTTTTTTTGGTATCATCCAAATACTATTTCCAAGGACTTTAAGGGATCTTTCAAGGAGGTGATATTCAAGAGGCAATTTTCCCAAAACAAATCTCTTAATTTTTTTTCTTCTTTTACTTTATCCTCACCTCCTTAATCTATAAAAGAATGATAAATATATAATAACTTATATAATGTATAATTAATTTCATAATGGAATGTATCATATCCATTTCATTATTCATTTCCACTTATTCATAGAAAGAAAACCAATGTCCAAATTATGGCGGTATACCATCTCTGTGAATAATGATGATTTATTTTCAATTACTAAATTCATTACTGGTATTAAATGTATTAATTGGGATAGATAAGATTTTAATATGTATATTAAAACCTATTTCATGCTTTGGAACTAACATATTAATAATATTTTAGATAACACAAACCCAATTTGTGATGTTCAGAAACACTACTAAAATAAACTAAACATGTATCATTGACATTTTATCAAATGAATCTTCCTAATATAAGAAAAAAATTATATATGGGAAAATTAATAAATATTAAAATTAATGAGTAATTTTTAATTCTAATTCAATATTTATAATCCTAATTTACAATAACAAACATAATAGTACACAAGTTAACCGACCATGAAACCCTTAAATGAAAGAACATAAAAACAATGAAAACAATGAAATGTTATTAACTAATGGGTACTAAGATGTTATTAAAAGGTAGAAAAAGGTATTAAAAATATTGATATAGTTGTGTAATGTGTTAATAACATTATTTAAACCACTATACATTTTGTTAATGTATTAAAAACCAAAGGGAATTGTGAGGTAAGGGTTTCTCATATCACTTTTACTTTGGTGATATATATGCCTTATTCAACACTTATTTCTTGTTTTTGGTGCATAAATAAAGTCCTTTTATAAATAATATAAATAATATAATTATATTTATGTTATTAAATTATTCATTTGATAATTATTACTCTTATGGAGAATACGATTGGACTGATTAAAAGTTGCATGGGACTTCTTAGTTCAATTTTCATTCATTGGGTTAAACTCATACACCATTGTTTGTGTCATTATAAGATTATTTGTGGTATAAATATTTATTACCTTATGTTTTTTTATTTTCTATCAATACACATAATCTATCCATTTTATTTCTTCTCACTTCAATGATATGATATTTACAAGGTTTTTAGTCTCAATTTTCCTTCAATTGAAACTTATTTGTTATTATAAAACCATACAGTTCTATGTGTTGTATATAGAATACATTTTACATATAACATAATTATTTATCCATTAATCATGTTATTTGAAGTTTAATTTCAAATTATTTCATCTAATACTATTTTACATGAAAATTACAAAGTGATAAATTTTATTATACAACATCACTTACGTTTGTGATTGTTAACTATCTCTTGAAACAATCACTTTATTGAAATAATTTTTCTTATGAAATTACGTTTATCTTAAATATAAATATTATAGTATGATGTATATAATTATATATTAAAACATATTCTATATTTACAAACTGTTTTTAATTTTATTTTTTATTAATTTTAATAATATTGATGAATCTGTATCTTTTATCCAATACAAATATTTGATAAGGAACATTAATTATAAATTGAGTAAATTATTCTATATAAGAGGAAATATTTAGACTAGAAGACATGGTTGGATAAATTTGGTAGATATTAACTTGATTCCTTTCCTGTCACATGGAATTAATTAGTTAAGATAGCATTAAATGAGTTTTTACATATAGATTAAACTACATTGTGAAAGCTCTTGACAGTAGTGGTTCATGTGCAAGATACACAAAATCCAATAATTTATAATTTACTTTAATTATTATTATTTTATTATTATATATAGTATATTTTATATGAAAAAAATTTATGTATCATATTTATTCTCATTTACTGATTGAATAGAATATGGTCTCCATTATCTACACTAACAAATTTATTTTTCCTTATCCCGTTATTTAAATGAAATGTGTTCTTAGTTAATTTACTTTTAATTTTTATTATGGTAATTTATTTATTATTTATTCCTCTTTAAATTACCCTTAATGATAAATTTAACTCACACATATTTTTTTCCTTTCCCATTGATATGAAGATGAATTCTTGGAATGAATTTCACGGATACCAAGTTGTTTATTTTGTTATTTATTATGTTTCCTTTTGTATTAAAAATGTAAAATTGTTTTCATGTATCTATCTAGTTTACCAATATTAATAAACTATTAAGTCCATTATAATGTGATTCAATGTAATCATTACAATCTAAGAAAGCAAGGCATCGACTCTTGGCATCTGGGGTCAGGGTCGTTACAGTTTGTATCATAGTGAGGTTTAATAGAAACCTTGGGGAATATAATCTATAAAACCTATATTTGGGAACATAACCCTATTATTTAATTTTATGATAAGTGAAATTATATTATAACATCTAATAAATGATTATAATTACTATGGATAACCTAGGGACTCATAGTTTTAGAATAAGGTGTCATGTTATAGACATACTTTGAATAATATTTCATGATTATTTGATCTATCACTATGATTGTTTTTGTTTGAAATTTAATTTTTTTTGGTTTTTGTTAATGGAGAGATCTAGAATGACTAGGTTTAAAATTTAATGTGATAGAAAATGTGTTGAAGAAGTATTTCACATGTGGTATTATGTTTAGACGAATCATAAAATGTATAAGAAATTGTGTTTATTAACATAAGAGTTATAGAAACCGTAATGGGTGTATGAGTTTAAGGTTGATAATATGTTTAAATTCATCAACACATTTGGTTTTAATTGTGATGGATTATGAGGTGATTAATGATAGTGTTGTAGACTCTATTTATAATGATAATCGATTTAGGTATAAAGGATTTGAAGGTTAAAGTATTATACAGTCTCTATGGAAAGAAAACAAATTTTATTCTAACATATAATAACTAATTCTATGATTTAATGATTTTAATTTCTATATTTTAGTGATAATTCATCAAGAATAAACCAAAAGAATCTCACAAATCCTTATAATCTCTAACATATTATTTAATCCTCAATATCGTAGAAAAATATTGTTCAAATTATTTTGATTTTTCTTAACATCCAAATCACTTGATATTAAGTATTTGATTTATACAAAACTTTTTAATTTCTAAAAAAATTTATGAATCATGGAGACTCTTTTATATGATTTCAAAATCTCAATTGATCCATCTCATTCGGTACGAGATATACTATATGGGACATAACTATTTCTTTTCTGAAGACATAAAATTAGTGCAAGAATATAAAGATGATATCAATAGAATAACGAAAGACAATGATGTATGCATTTAATGTATGCATTATTTTATTATATATATGAATTTGTTTTTATTTAATAAAGTTGATTCATAATGATATGTATATATGAACAAATGGATAAAAAATAAATGATAATGTTTTAAGTGGGATGTTGAGTGAATGATTTTATATCATTGATATTCAGATAAATCCTAAATATCATATGAATCATGAAACACCTAAATGATATTATATAATTTTATTTTTTTCAAAATTAAAAAACATATGTTAGATGTAAGAAATAACTTTTAAATGTTGTTTAGTTAAAAAGGTGATAAATTGTGGGAAAATTTATTAATTTTTAATAAATGTTTGAGGCATATGTAATACTTTTGTTGAACATGTGAAACATGGTTATTTGAGGAATAATTAATTTAATTTAATTGTTGTAATTTTAAAGGTAATGATAATCTTTAGGGTTTGTATAATTATTGATTTTAAGGTAATGTTATGTTATTGTATTTTTTTGTAATGAAAAATTAAATGTATGAGATAAACATTGAGGATAAAAAAATTATTAATGAAGAATATGTTAGTGTTTGATTTTGGATGTTTCTTGAAAAGAATAAATTTTATAATCATTATATTAATATAGTTTTATAAAAGTAATCCACTCTTTATGGGTGCTAACCCATCATGTTTGGAAAGGATGCGGGGATTGTACCAACAACCGAAGGGTGATACGGGTATGTCGTCTACCACTGACCTACATGATTTACTAGTTAATATGAATTTTATTTTATTAAAATATCATATGGATAAATGTTACGTTAATTTTAGTATCATATGTTTTATCATATTGATAACTATGATATTGGAATTTTATTTGGTGATTAAGTGGTAAATTTTATTTCATATGATGCTCATTATTTTGAAAACCTTTTATGATTAAGGTAACAAAAAATATATGGTATTTATATAATAAATAAATGATGAATTATATTTTGTAAACATGTATGATTTATGAATAATCATATTATTTATGGAAATGATTTTGTGACTAGGGAAATTTCACTTTGAAATGATACTTTAAAAGTGATTTATATTATTTAAAGATATATATTAAATTTATCTTGGAAAATTATGTGATCAAATCCTTATGATTTATTAGTTTCAACTTTAGTATAAAATATTATGAGGAATTTTCAGAATATATACCTTTTGAATGATCAATGTTTAAATTTGGGTATTACTATTGAATTTTGGATAATAATGTAGTTATTTTTATTAAAAGGATTACTCTTTTTGGAAAATTAAATTATCTTATACTAACCATTTTGATTTTGGTTATTTCCCAATGACAGGAAGAATAAATAGTTATATTTTTTTTATTTTTTGATCCATAGAAGTTGATTATGATTCTTCAGGAATGAGAGTTCATCTTTAATATTCATATTTTGGAGACAATATGAGTTTTTTATTGAAATTGATTAATGTATGAAATTATAATTTTCATGTGTGTATGTTTACTATTTTTTATTATTTATTGAATTAGAATAGTTCCTTAATTTTTGTAAAATTATTTTTGATACAAAAAATTATCTTTTAAACTTTTATACCATGAAATTAATGGCCTTTAATACTTATAGATTTATGGTTTTTTGGTGGTTAAATTTCTCAGGAAAATTTATTTTAGAAGTCTATATCTATCCTTGAACAATATATTTTATATTCATTTTCCATGTTTTCCTACATGAAAACCTATTCTGTATTAACTTAGGTAACCTCCATATTTTACATTATCACTTTTCAAAATGAATTTTTATTAATCATATTTTATGATTTGGGATTTCAATAAACGAATTTTGTAATATTAAAACCCTAGTATTTTGAGACTGAGTTAAAAATGAAAGGAAATTTTTTAAAGGGAGGTGGAAGAATGTAAATTCCTAGGATTTGAAAATAAAACACTATGTTAAGTGTCATACAAGATACACTATATTGAGATTAAAAATGAAAAAAATTTATTATTTAAATGTGAAAGTTATAACTTATCCATTGGAATGTTGGGAATTATTGAAATTATGTAAATTTTGAAAATATACTACACTCGTGTTTATAAAAGGAATTCACAGGTTAAAAATTAATTATAAATTAAAATATTAACCAATTTAATATAAAGGATGTGTTTTCTTATAATAAATAATTTTATACCACAGAATGGAATTCTATCACAATAAATTAAATTAATCACTATTAGTTCATGATATTAATGAATTTTATATTTTATATATTCAATATTTTTTTAAATTCATCCAATATTTTTGATAGGATTACGATAACAATAAATCTAATTTTCATCATAAAATGATATATTATTTCTAATCGTAGTTTTGCCACCTTTTCATAGAGAAATTGTTTTAAAACTAAATTTTTCCTCTTTTAAAAATTTAATTTGAAAAAAATAACTTTATTTTTTAAATATTAAATTATAAATTATCTTATTGTGAGTTTTTGGGTTTTTATTTTGATAAGTTTCATTTTTTATGAATAGTAAAAATTAATTCCTTTTAATTGAAAAAAAATCATCTATTTTATTTATATCGGTTAATTTTTTTGAAATTTGTTTTAAATTATAAATAGTTATATTATAAATTAATAAATAAAATTGAGTTCATTGGACTCAATTTCACATTGAAATTTTATATAAAATCATTTCAAACCTTTAAATATTTTCAATTTTATAACCTCTTTTCTCTCACATTTGGGGGACTAATTTTAAATATAATTTTCATTTATATGAATTGATTTTGGTGAAATGGATTCCATATTTTGAATTACAAGCTAAAATAAATTTTCTAATTTAATTTTCAATTTTATGTATAAAAATTAAATACGGTAAAAAAAGATTTACCGTAGTATAGGGAAAATAACGAAATGTGTTAATGTTTAAAGGTAAAAGAATAGAATACCTAAAAACTAAAACTTTAAATGGGTGGTTGATATATTTATATTCCCTAAAAATAATTTAAAACATTAATTTTCATTTATATTAATGGAAATTAAGGACACCTACTTTTATTTTTCTTTACATATAAAATTATCATTATTTAATCACATAAAACCACCCTTCCTCAGGTATAAATACCACCCACCACCTCATTTATCCTATGAAGGCTTGATGATCTCTAAATATAATACAATAACACTCTCACTCAATTTAAAAATGTTAAATTTCTACTTTCATTACCAAAATACCATTTATAAGGACTTTATGGGATAGTTCAAAGAGGTGATATTTATTTTGTGATTTTATTAAAACACCTCTCTTAATTTATTTTCTTCTTTTACATCCTCCATAAATCCTTCATACAAAAAGACATGGTAACTCTATAATAATTAATAAAATTGAATTTATGTTCCTAATATAATATCTCATATAAGTGTCATTTTACATCTCCTCTTATTCAAAATCACAAAACCATTGTCCCAATTATAGCAGTTTACCGTCTCTAAGAAAAACGATTTCTCTTTTTTTCATTACCTCCTTCACAGATAGTCACAAAAGTATTATTATTGTTCAATATAATTATAATAGGTATATAATAACCTTTTTGATTTTATATAAGTAACATTTGAAAATAATATTATATATATTGAAACTTGTTCGCAATGTTCAGAAAAACTACCAAAATAAACTAATCATTTATCACTAACATTCTATTAGAAGAATCATCCTCAAAAAAGAAATAAAGAAAATTTTGGAAACATTAATAATAATTTATGTTCATTAATATTATTTAATTATACTTCTATATTTTTTAACCCATTTTACAAGAACATCCATAATATTACAAACGTGAACCAACCACGAAACCATGAAATGAAAGCCCCTGAAAACAATGAACAAAATGAAATATTATCAATGAACGAGTGATAATATGTTCTTAAAAAGTCACATAATGTATTATAAATATGAATATATTTATTTCATTAGTTAATGACATTATTTATACTATTTTAAAATATTTTAATGTATTTTATACTAAAGGAAAGCTTGAGGTAATGGTTTCTCATCACACTTTTACTTATGTGAGATATATAACAAATTCGCCATTTAAATCTTCTGTGAAGGTTATAAATACGAAAACTTAATATAAAATATAATTAATATCATTAATTTAATGGTATTAGATGTTTTTTTCTATAATTATTACTCTTATGGGGTACATTATTTGGTTGATTACAAATGTTAACGGATTTCTTAACTCAATTTCCATTCATATGGTTAAACTACTACATAATTGTTTTTATAATGCTATGATAATGTGTAAAATGATTTTTTATTACCATAATATGTACATACACTTTTTTATGAGGATTTATAGTCAATAAAAATTATCTAAACATGTTATTAATACTCACATAAATGATATGATCTTTGTAAGGGTTTCTATCTTATTTTACATTCGATTTAGACTTAATCGTTATTATAACCCAATTCACTTATATGTGGTCTATATAAAATAATATTTACTTATATTATTATCTATTCATTATAAATGGTATTTTACGTTTCAATTCATATTATTTCTTTCAAGGGTATTTGAATTTAAAATTACCATGTGGTAAATTGTATTATAAAATATCGCTTTATTATGTGATTATTAACTTTCTCTTGAGAAAATCACTTTATTTTAATAAATTTTCATTGGAAATTAAATTTTTATTTAATATATAATATTTTATGAAGTATAAAAATATATCGTAACCCTGATCATTTTTTTATAAATGGTGTTTACTTTGAAATTTATTCGATTACTTTTGGAAATATTTATAAATCCATAACTTTTATTCCATATAGATATTGAGAAGGAGATTTTTTTATTAATTGAATAAATTATTTGATATATTAAAAATGACATGGAATGGAATAATTTTTTATGGGAAAGTATATATATCCCCATGATGCATCGATAATATAATAGGAAAAATAAATTTTTCTAGGATTAACCCAGTTTTACCTATATATTAAACTACCCTGTGAAATGTGTTGATAATAGTTATTCATGTTCCATATACAAGAATTCTAAAAATTATGAATTATTTTCATTAATAATTTAGTTATTATTATCTATAGGATTTTAACTATGAAAAAATCTATGGATGATTTTCATTTTTAGTTAATTGATTAAATGGAATCATTTCTCAGTTATTTACCTTGAAATTTTTCTTTTTCTATATCAATTTATTTAAATAGAATGCATGCTGAGTTTATTAATTTTATATGTTAATTATTATAATTTATTCATTTATTATTCCTTTATACCTAAACCTTAAAGATCATTTTATATCACCATAATAATGTTTTAATTTCCATAGGATATGAAAATGAATTCATATAATAAATTTCAGGGATGCTAAAATGTTTATTTTGTTATGTATTAGGTTTCATTTTATTTTCCCAATGGAAAATGGGTTTCTTATATGATTATAGTTTACTAAACTAATTAAATATTTATTCCTTTACGATGTGATTACTTGAAATCATTCCAATGTAATAAATTAAGGCACCAAATTTGGGATTATGGGTTCTGGGTTGTTACATGTGAGTTTCTAAACACACTAAATAAGAGAAAGATGGAGTATCATAATAAACATGGTGGAAGGAAGATTCAACTTTTAATATGTTGAGAATTTTGGAAAACAATCATGACAATGTCTCAAATAATCACATTGTTTATTTTTTGTTGAAAATAAGAAAATAGATCATGTAATTTCTAAGAAAAAATGAAAGTTGTGATGGTGGTAAATGAATTACATCCCAAGTTACCATTTAATGTTCAATTTATTATGTGTGGGGAACATGTTAATTATCTGAACCAATGCCATAATACTAGTGTCAACTTTTTGACCATGTAAGGACTTATTCAATGATAATATTATATGTGAATGGATTGATGTGTTTATCTATCTATATTCACGAATCATGTTCTGTAAATAGGAATCACGAAACATGTAAGTATTGTTCCATAATAGTTTCTCATTATAGATTTAAAAACACATGTTTAATATTATTGATAACTATGAAAAATAATTTATAGGTATGTTAATAAATTTTAGTTATTATAATGAGATGATTGGCGTTCATAATGTAAAATGGATAGTTTAAGTGACCTTGAAATTGGTTAGTGAGTTGATAAAAAAAAGTGATTCAGGACATCCATGATGAAGTTTATTTCTTTTCATGTATTTTTTTAATATATTAATTTGTCTATGATTTTATTTTATGAATAAGGATTTGATTGATTTTTTATGCATATATGTTTTCATGTGTGGTTAACTTAAGAGTTTTCTATAGCATAATTATTTTATTGGTTTAATGTTGATCATAAGTTCAATGTCACAAATACCACTTTGGAGGATTTAAGTGATTATATTTTGAGGTGATTTGAGGTTTTTCTATGTTTTATAAAGAATAAATTATTCTGTTTAAATAAACCTTTGTGTTAGCATATAATTTTACATTATGTTACTTATGGTTTATTGGATAATGGGATATAGATAATATTGATTATTGAAAAGTTATTTATTGAAAAGTGATATTTTCAGAGATATTTATGGCCAAGATAAAGATTAACTTTCACATTAGTATATAAATTTTATTCATGATATTTTGGAAATGCTCACTCCATTATAAGATTAAATAGTAATTTATCATGGTGATTATTCATATTTTGGGATACAATTCATTGATTTGAAATATATGTAACCACTTGATTAAAAATTTATTTTAATATGAAAGATTATTTTTGCAGAATGTAATTATATTTTTTGAAATGTAATTTGAAATTTGTGAGATCACCATTGAGGTTAAAAAATTATTTAATGTTTAGGATTCTGAGGTTAATTGGGGTGTAGGGTTATTTATATTCGGGATAAAAAAAGTTAAACCATTGGTTTTATTATGTAAATTTTAATGTAAGATTTATTATTTCATCATTTAATGATTTATACATTTTAGATATTATAATATCTTATTATAACTAGTTTAGTTTTGGTTGATACTGAATGATACATAGGCATTATATTTATAGAGAAATGTGTGATGTATATACCAATAATAAAATTTCCATGTATATATACAATCAATAAGAGATGAATATTCCCTAGAGAAGATGGTTGGAGTTGATTACATATTATAACTACTCAATACATTACCATCATGGAATGGAAAAAATGGTGGTAGATAATCTAAGTTAAAAGGGTCTAGATAGCTTATAAATGACAATGATAAAAGAGGTATATTATTTTTGGGATTGAAAATGATGGACCAAGAAATTTTTAATGAATGGGATAAACTTATGAAAAGAGTTTTAAAACATATATCACATTTAATATTAATGAGGGGTAGTAGGAATATGTAGAGCTATGAAAAAAGACGGTACATGTTTTTGTGTTCAATAATGATTGTGATGGAATGATAATGTTCAATTACTATGTATTTTCCCCATCCATACAAGATTTGAATAAGGATTTAGTGGATAAAAATCATAATTGATAATTCTCTATTCGTTTTGGATGTAAAAATATGTATTAAGATCTAAAAGGGTATTTCTGGTGGGATAACATGAAGGGATATATTGTAGAGTAAGTATATTTGTTCTTTTCATGTCATCATATTGAGGCTGTGAGACCAAAGTATAAGGGTATATGACAATCATTACACATACCAAAATGATGTTGGTGAAACATCACCATCAATTTTACAATTGGACTCCCGAAAACATCTAAATGACATAATAATATATGGATTTTAGTTGATCACCGTATAAAGTTATCACAATTAAATTATATCAAATAAGATTTAATTATTGATTAAATTTATTGCTTTTAAATTAAGTAAATGATACTGTTTCATGGAGAACCACATTTTATTACATCTATTTGTGATATGGGGTTTACCTTGAAGTTACAGAGAAGTTTTAAATAAGATTTGGATTTAATGAATATTTTTAATGATTCTAATCACCATAAGATAGATGGAAAGTCTGAGATGATCATTACAATCTTGGAGGACTTTTTGAGGAATTATTCAATATTTTTCAAAGGTAGTTGGGATCAAAAACTTCCTCTATTAGTGGTTTCTTATAGCAACAACTTTCAGTTAAGAATTCAGAGGGATACTTATGAATACCTCTATAGAAAGAAATATAAAAATACAATGTGATGTGATGAAGTTATAGATTTTTTTGACTAGATATAGCTTAGTAACCATAATAGAATGTCAGATTCATTCAGAAACACATTAATTAATATCAATGTAGATTGAAAGGTTATGCTAAAAATCATCAGTAAAATATGTAATTTGATGTTAGAGAGAATGCATTCTAGATAATTTCAACATATATGAGGGTGATGGGATTCATAAATAGGGGAAATATAATCCCTAGATATATTTTCCCCTTTTATATTATTGATCATATAGGTACGGTATCTTATCACTTGTTTCTTCCACCGAACTCTCTTAGTTGCACCATAAGTTCCATGTATCTCTTATGAGGGAGTATATACATGATCCTTTAAATATACTAAAATTAGATGTTTACCAATAGAAAATGATCATTCATATGAATAATAACCAATAAAAATATTGTATTATAGAGGAAAATTTCTACAGAACAAGACTACTCATGAGATTAATGTTCTCTAGTGGAATTAGAAATTCAAATAAACTACTTAGGAACCCGAGGATGCGATGAATGTGAGATATTATAATTTATTTGAATAAACGTGACAAAATTTATAGGGTAAAATTAATTTTAATGGGGTTATTATGTTAAAAACCTATATTTTATGATATAGTTATATATATATATATAAATTTTATTTCATTTACTAATTTCTCCACACATAACACTGAGTTTAATCAAACTATGATATACTATTTAAATAATATTATTTAAGGTGAGAGTTATATCCTATCAATTTTGTGGGAAGTTATGAATAAAAATAAAAAAATAATGAAAAATTTATTGCATATACATGTATAAAATTAATTCATTGGATATCAATTGATTAATAATGATAATAAAAACCAAATAAAATTAAAAAAAATCATGAAAAACTCTCTTTATGTAAAAAATGCTTTTTCTCAATAAATTACATCAATCAATATTTTAGAATTAATTTATTTATATTTATATGTTATATATTTATTAAAAGGTTTTAATATTCATTTAACGTTTTTTTCTAAGAATGGGATAAGAATGAATCCATTTTTATTCCTAAAAAACTATTTTTCGAAAATAATAATTTTCATTTTGTTTTGAGAAATTAATATTAAATGAAATTATATCACTTATAAAAATTTTATATTTAAAAATTTATTACATATTTTTAATTAGGAGGTTTATTTTTGGTAAATAGGTATCTTCTATTTTTTGTTATTCTTAATAATAGACTTGGTAAATATTTTTCATCTCAATAAGAGTAAAATGTGGTTAAAATATTTGGATAAATATTTAAATTTTGTCTAAAACATTGTGTTATATTATTTCATTAGTAGAGTATTCCCAATTCTATACATGTCTATAATATATGTAATTTTGATATGATCATCTGTTGATAATGACGACAATATTATTTTAAGTAAAGAAAATTCAAAAATGTCAATCTCTTTACTTTGATATCTCTGATTTTCTACTTACGATTAAATAGAGAATAAGTTTAGATATAAATGATTATATTAAATATTATTTAATTTTTTATCATAGTATTTTACTTTCAATTTTTAGTGATGAAATAATTACTATAAATTCTCACACAACACATAGAGTGTTTGTGCGAGAAATAAAAAAATAATGTAAATGAATTTAAAAACTAAAAGAGTAATTTTTTTGATTGATTTATAGTGACATAATAATTTTATATATAAATATAACTTATTATATTGGTTTTAATGGAATATATTTTAAATAAATTTCATTCATTTTTTTCAAATTCAAAATAAATGAATAGTCCCCAAAAAGATAATAATGACATTTTATAATTAATAATACTTCATTAAATTTTTTAAAATCAATAATAATCCTATTTTAGGATTTTTAATGAAATATTATTGGAAATATCAACTATGTTACTTTTATGGGGCACTTATCATTTAGTGGTAACATTATTGACCAATAAATACTAAAAAAATTGATATTGTGGTAATTTGTTAAAGGGAAAACAAGGGCTTAAACCAAACAGATAAGGGTGATAAAATAACTTGAAATAGTAAAGTTTTATTTTATGGGAGTAATTTAACTAATAAACACCATATATTTTAAATTTATCAATTTTCTAGAAAATTTAATGTGAACAATAGTTTATATTAATGTAATAATTTATGAAATTCTAAGAGTTCCCATCTCATCTCTTATAAAAGTACACATTTTATATTCTATTCCTCACACTATTTTGGCCATAGAGATCAAAAAACACCTTCTGAATTATCATATAAACTTCCATATCCACTAATTAGAGGATATGGTATTCTTAAAAGTCTATTCCAAGGGTCCCTAGTAAAGGATCTAAAGGAGCGCAACCAAAGAAAAGGTAATTGTTGTTCCAATAGCTTTCAATTTTTTCCTCAAACTCCTCTATATATTTTGTATTCATATTAAAATAATATCATATTGATCATCAATATACAAACATATTATTATGATTATGTAACCACAAATAAAAACCCTCTATTACATAAAATGGGAAGTGAAAGAATTGACCATCTCAATGTTTGGACTACCATCTCCATAGAGTGATAAAATTCAAATTTTCATCTCTATATTTCATATTTGGGTTTAATTTTTATTCATTATATTCATTAATTTTTTATTATTTTAGAATTATAATATATTGTATTCCTTATTACAATCCAATCCTTTGGAAAATGATAATGTTTCTCATGCATACGTGTGGGATACCATCTCCAGGAAACGATGTGATTTGTTTTTCATTTCTATTTTACATGGACGGTAATAAGGATATTTTAATGAATATATAAAATATATATGATATAATAATGATTATATAAATGTGAATTATTATTTAAATTTATTATTTTCCAATAATTGAAAATTTAATACAACATTTATGTATACATATGATCTATTATCTCCATTAATAGTGTAATTCATTTTTCTATCATTGTCCTTTATAGATGACTATATATATATATAATGAATATTTATGATATTTATAGCATTACTAAAAAATTTTATATTATATAACCATGACCAAAGTACAAGTACTAGACCTACCAGACCAAAATTCTCTTGAAAGATAAAATAGTTAACACCGAGAAATAATGAATTTAATAAAAAATTATTAATAAATGGGTATTGAAATTATATAAGTTGATCATATATGATATTATGAACTTGTAAATGATTCTAATATTTAATTATAATAAATTTCAATTAATTATATTGTATCTTAAAGTGATTCAAAATAAATTGAAACTTGAGGTAAGATATTTATGTTATAAACTCATTGTTTATTAGGATTATTTAGGATTAAGTTTCAAATTATGGAATTTTATGATATAACTCTAATGAAGCTCATTAATTTTCTTATACTATAGTTATTTATATATATATTAGGGTTTTATTTCATTTTATTCTCTTTATGAACTTAAGATACTAGATGAATAAATTTAATGTAAAACAGATGTTATTTAACTTTTTAATAAAAAATAATTTTTCTTATATGTCCATATTTTATAATATAATTATCAAAAATGTTTTAAATATTATTAGTTAAATTTTAAACTTATTTTTCCCATATTTTATTATTAAAAAATTATTTAAAATCAATCTTCTTATATTTTTTATAACGATGTACCTTGTACGTTTTACAAAAAATATGAAAGTAATATTTTTAATGGACATAACATGAAAAAATAAATATATATAATGAAAACCAATGATTTTATGATTAATTTAAATTTTCAAAATTTTATTTTTAAATAAATAATTTTATTTAATATTATGATAAATTTCTATATTATAATTAAGTTATTTCAAAGCAAAGAGTGTAATTTCCTTTGAAAATGTTCCTATAAACTGTTAAAGAGACTTATCTTCTATGATAACATACTTTGAGGTTAATTATGATTTATTTGGGTTATAATCCAATGATAAAATACATTTTGATTCCTTGGATAGATTATGATGATGAGTAGGATTCTATAAAACCAGTTTATCTCCTCCAGGTGAATGAAACCTTTATGAAACCTATTTCTTTTCTATGGGTTGTTCCTAGAAAAAATAATGAAATATTTATAAAACCCATTTCATTTGAATGGTTCATGTCATAATGAATTATTTATGATATTATGGAACACACATTTATGGTTTTAATTACATGATGGGTGAGACTTGAATTATATATACCTCGAGTGCATTTATGAATTGATGGATATCTCATGAGATAATAAGGACTAGAATAGTGAGTAAACCTAGTTCAGTAAGGCCCTATATCTATTATGTTTTTCTAGGGAGTAAACCATGACTAAGTATATTATGTAACACTGAGTGAACATAATCCACTACGATAGTATTGGGATTAATCCTTGATTAAGGATATGATGGAATGTAGAGAGGACCAAATCCTAAATGATAATCCTTGATATAATACTTGACTGAGGAAATTATTCTTATACCTATGTGTATGTAATAAACTTATAACTTTTGTTATTATACCTTTGATCATTTTATATGAATCATTTAATTTTATTTCTCTTTTTAAATATCAAGATTTAATCCATGACTCATGATTTGATCTTCGATATACCGGGAAAATTTTTCAATTTTTTAAACTCATGTCCCCATACACTTTTTCCCATGTTCTTATTAAGGGGAAATTTATATGTCCCATGTTCACCCTAATTAAGGTAATGGACTTATTTTTTTTCTTATTTTCTTTCCCATGGTTTTGATGAATGGTTTAAAGTATCATATATTTAAGGGGGTGATAGTTATATTAAATATAGTGAGAGATGACATAGACCTCTTAAAAACTAGTTGTCTAAATATACATGTTTCAAATGACACTAAACCTATATAGTGTTGCATGGTTTTTTATGTTATTTATTTAAAATTAATGTCACATGATTTAATATTTACTTATGGAATGCATGCGTCAATATAAAATATCACTTTTTCAATGGATTATGAAATATATACTATGTAAAAAAATGTTATATGGATAATAACTAAAGGTTTGACAAAGCAAATAAATTTCATTTCTATAAGAGGGGATCTTTCCTAAGAGAACCTTTCATACCCCTATTTTAATAGTAGTGATACACCATGTAGTACCATTGTTGATTGTTTATAACTAGGATCCAAAATTTTATTTTATATTATAGAGGATCCTTCAAAAGTAAATTAATATAGAAGTAACCCTGGGGACAACATATCATCCTCAACCAATTGGAAATTTTGAGAGGACAATTAAAAAATTAGAAGAAATTCTATGGTCTAGATCATTTTATTCTCAAGGGTGTTGGGAACACCAAATACTTCTTGTTCAATTATCCTATAACAAAAGTTTTCACTTGAGTATTCAAATAACCCATTTTCAGTATCACTGATGAAAAATGTATAGAACTCAAACATGCTAGGAAGAATT
Organism: Viscum album; assembly: GCA_963277665.1. Classification (NCBI taxonomy): domain Eukaryota; kingdom Viridiplantae; phylum Streptophyta; class Magnoliopsida; order Santalales; family Viscaceae; genus Viscum; species Viscum album. Next base: position 276,605,166 of record OY728142.1, on the reverse strand, counting down.
TAGAGAATGTAATTTTTTTGGATTAGAAAATGAGAAAAAAAACTACAAAAAAGAGAAAAGTTATTCATAAACACAACAACGCTTCCCTAAGTTAATAGATAATTTATGATGAAAACTAAAGGAAGGACATAGAAATTTATGTCATAGATCATTTTTTTCTTGAGAGAACCTAGTGCAAAGGAGTTATGATATTCATAACGAACTGGAAGCTAAGTACTAGGAACATTTTACAATTTTATATTTTGGAGTTCATTGGAGTAATTTCTTATTAGGAAGAATTTCCATTATATATTTTTAATATCCACAAAATCTTTCACATTACCCTATAAATAAAGTATATGTTAGACCCAATTCATTTACGATATATATTTTTTGGAATTTAAAGTTGAATTATCATTTAAAGAGTAAAAACTATAGATTCTTGACAAAGGGTTACATGTTTTAAGGAATAATATAACAGTATCTTTGAATGTAATGTAGAGAAATCACATGAGAAGTAACATGGGAATTGTAAAAATTGATTATGGATAAATACCCCAATTCATTTTGAATTTGGGCATGGATTTTGAGGATGGAATGTTTTGGGTGGTATAATAACTTGGAAATAAATTATAATAATAATAAGAAGAAATATTTTTTAAAAATTACTATTTTATTGCATAATGGATGTATATAAAATAAATTTCTTAAAAAATATTGCATGAAAAATAATAAATTAAATTACAAAAACTAATAATTTTATATGGATATGCAAATAAAATACTAATTACCATTCAATTTTATAATCTATTGAATAAAAATCATTCATAATTATTAGACATTCCATAAAAAGTGTTAAAAGAAAAATAAATGATAAGAATATAAAAAACATTATAAAAGGAATTGTAAAAAACTTTTGAGATGAAGTAGTAAATGTTTATTTTTTATTGTATATATGTTGGATGTAACAAGAAACGAGAAAATTATAATATGAACATTAACATTACTATTTTATAACTTTTGAGCATAATAACCATGGGTAATGTATCCTTTATAAAGTGATTATTATGGTTAATTTATATTAAGGGTAATGATAAGAGTTAATTTCATAAAAATGGTGAAAATAATGGCCTCAACCAGTAAAATCATTCCATAAAACGCTGATATGGCATAACTATGGATGGACGTAGCATCGATGGGGGTTTTTCTCGATAAATATTTTGTAACCCTTTGTAACGACCCGTCCTAGTATGGCCCATGCCGTGACTCCCCAAGCCCGCCTCCAATAGGCCAGGGGCTGGTGACTAGCCCCGAGTAGGCATATTACTAACATGGGAGGCATTGACTATATACCTATAGACATGCACACATCTCTAAGCCCACAAAATGATGAAATATAAAAAATCACTAAGACAAAAAGAATTCATGCATACAACTAAACCCAACCAACAGAATATGATGAAAGGTAGAGTACTATAAAAGAAAACTGGGCCAGAATACAAGCCCACCAAAAAAAGAGTCTCAAAGATGCAAAGTCCAACCCGTAAGCACAAAAGGTACTTGGACTGCCACTCGTAGCCGTAGGATCGCCTCGGCCTGTAGGGAACTCAGAAAGCTCAGTCTTTTCCTGGTCCGCCCTGGACAATGTCAAAAGGCTGCTCGTCTGCACAAGACACCAGACGTGCGGGCAAAGCCCGTGCATGGGTGAGTATAACAATACTCAGTAGAGGTCCCCAAAAACCACAAAGAAATACACAAAGTAAAGGTACAATCATCTATGCACAATATATGTCTACAAAACATATAGAACAAACCATATATAATCAAAACCCAGACCTGTGGTCTAGGGACAAGCCACACAACCGCATACCCCCGTTAGGGATTCTATTTGAAGATTGTATGATGCACTCGTTCCTGGAGAACATAATCCATGAGTCTTATAGCTCTGATGAGGTCCATCCAAGAAGTGTTGTTCGTCGGGAACCGTCACGAGACGTAGCTACACTCATTACGGGAGACACACTCTCGAGTGGAAAGGTTACGGCAGATAGAAGCACTCATTACGGGAGACACACTCCTGAGTGGGAAAGATCACAATACACAGATGAGGATCACTGCTAGGGCCATGTCGGATATCGCGACTCATCCGGATTCACCAGTTAGGTGGTACACCATCTAGGTAGAGGATCAATGCCCGGTAAGGTTGGTCACATCGATGCCTGACTCTACCTAGCGCCAGGAATGGATAGGGGATCTTCATCCGGGCCTCTCGGATGGATGCCTGACTCTATCACAGAAAGTCCTGATGAAGGGATCATGATCCTGTGTGAGGGGATGATGCCTGACCTTTAGGGGAACAAGAATAAGGGGAACTACCCCAAATTAATGATGTCCAAGACACGATGAACAAAAGGACCATGCCGTTTTCCAAAAGGTACACAGCGTGTAGAAAATATACACACCATGTTGTCTGACCATGGGTACTGCCAGTATACAATGGACCGTGTCATAGGCTGGTCGTGTAGGAAAAACTAAGTACACAGTGTGTATTATGGTGTACATGCCGTGTGTGGGTAACTGGGGTTGGCTCCGTGTACTCTGGTCATGTGCCCGTACACGATCATCAGCCCGTGTACTCCAACCCATGTAATCCGCACACAGGGTGACCCACGTTATTGGCCTCTCCTGGCCGTGGGATGGGCTACATGGTCATGTACTCCATCCCGTGTCCGTGTATCCCAGTGATACACGCCGAGTACCACGTAGCCGCTTCTGTCACGCTGTACACGCCATGTCGCCTGAAGCCGTGTATATGATCCTGTGTCCGTGTATTCCCCAAATACACACCGAGCTTCGGGGAAAGTCCAACACGCCGTGTGACCAAGGCCACATGCCGTGTGATTTCTTTCTACCCTTAAACCCTAGCCATCACCGCCAGTACTACTCGACATGTTCTTTGGAAATACACTCCGGGTATTCTGGAAATTCCCAGAAACACGGACCTCCGCCGTCGCGCCTCTAGTGATGATCGGTTTGTCGATCTGGCCACCCGATTGCCACGAAACCATCATGTTTTGGTTTCCTCATCACCACTATGTCGTTTCCAGTGTCTTCGAACCTTTGATCGGCTCCGAAAACATGTTTTGATCTTCCCGCACGAAGAACTCTTGGAGAACGGCGTTTCCCGATCTGGTCCGATTCATCATCCGCCATCGTCGCCGCTCCACCACAAGGTCGTTGCGGTGCCGAAACTTCGATTTGGGATCATTATGTCACGGAACGGATGCGCCACGATCCATTGTTCATCGCCCCACGAAGAACATGAAGAACGCGTGAGAAAAGAAATGGGGGAAGAAATCCAATAAAAAAATTGAGGAACGAACCTCCACCGTCGTTCGTCACGGCGTTGATCCGCTCCCGTTAATAGGTTTAAATGGAGCAGTAATCAACATAAATAAAATCATGGATTATTTTCCCTAAAATCAACCCCAAGAAAACCCTCCCGCAAGAATGTACGAATCCGCTGGTCAACTTGTTCATGGTTGACCTGCGTTTGTCGTTTAAACTCAAAAATGGGTAAAAGGAATTGAAATAAAAAACCCCTACCTTTTGAAAGGATCGATCGCTGATGAAGGCATCACGCTGTCGTTGTCGTTGAGATCCTTCAACATCGGCGCAGGGATCCTCAATTTTGATCTGTCGTCGTTAGTTGCCGAGAATTCTCTCCAATGCCTCGCAGATTCGGCAGAGGTTACTCTCAAAAGTTGCCAACGATCAACAATTGTTTGACCAATTAAGACGTGAAACAATATTGGCACTTAATTATGTGGAAGTATTAATGACGTTGACTTGCCTTTTTGAATTTATTATGACGTGCCATTAATTTATGAAACAGCTGCGCCATTGACGTGCTGCAACGGATGTTTCTGTAAATGAAATAAAATAAACTTGTTAATTTAATTTATTTTATTTTACTTAAAACGTCCGAAAATAAACTTTCTCCCCCAACCCGCACCGGTCGAGGTTAAGCTCGTTCTTAGGAAAATTCGTCATCCCGGATGCAATGGTGCCCTCAGATTTTTAATCCAGGCATCCGTTTGGAAACTTCCACAACTGTGCACAAGCACCGACTAACTTAACTAAAAAATTTCAAACCACCATTCCGGGCTCACTAGACCTCGGAATAATGTTCCGTCTTTGCACCCGGTCTCGAAATAATTCCATATAATATTTAAAATAATAAAGGGAAAAATCTGAGACATTACATTCTACCGACCTTATGGCTTTGCATCCCCGAAAAAACAAAACAAGGGCTAATAAAAAAGATGTGGGTACTGAGCACGAATATGGGCCTCCCGCTCCCACATGATCTTCTAAAGATTCTCGTGCTTCCACCAGACATGCACCAAGGTGATCGATCGCCAATGAAAAATACTCTCCTGCCAATCCTCGATTTCCACCGAGTACTCAGCAAAGGTCACTCCATCCTCGATGTCCAGATAGCTTCAGTCGATGATGTGTGATGGGTCATGCACGTACCTCCTCAGCTGCGACACGTGAAAGACATCATGTACCCAATGAAACTGTGGCCGTAGAGCTAAGCGGTACGCCACCTCGCCAACTCTGCACAAAATCAAGAAAGGCCCGATGAATCTCAGAGATAGCTTGCCGCACCGACCAAATCTCTGCAACCCCCATCGAGGTGAGACCCAAAGAAAGACGTTGTCTCCCTCTTCGAACTCCAGAGGTCTCTATCGTCTGTCAGCATAAGACTTCTGCCAGTTCTGTGCAGTCTTCATCCACTCCAGGATGATCTGCACCTTCTTTGTGGTGGCTCGCACTAACTCTGGACCCATGAGGTCTGAATCTCCGGGGTAGGTCCAGCAAAGTAGTGACCGATAGGGTCTCCAATACAATTAATCGAAGGGTTCCATACCAATGGTAGAGTGGTAGCTATTGTTGTACGGAATCTCCACCAGTGGTAGGTGGTCCTCCCAACTATGACCAAAGTCCAAGATGCAGGCTCGCAACATATCCTCCTGAACTTGGATGGTCCTCTCCATCTGACCATCAGTCTAGGGATGAAACGATGTGCTCAAGCATAGCTGAGTCCCAAAAACCACCTGCAATCCCTTCCAAAACCGGGATGTGAAGTGGGAATCTCGGTATGAGATTATAGTTGAGGGGATGCCATGAAGCCGCACTATCTCCTGCATGTAGAGGTGTCCCAAGCTCTCTACAACACTCTTCTCCCTAATAGCTAAGAAGTGGGCCGACTTGGTGAGCTGGTCAACGATCACCCAGATGGAATCATGCTCCTTGGAAATATGTGGTAATCATGTCACGAAGTCCATCAATATTCCATCCCACTTCCACTCTGGGACTTCCAGGGGTGAGCTAATCCTGCTCGAACATTGTGCTCAGCCTTCACCTACTGGCATGTGAGGCATCGAGAAACGAACTCTGCTATTGTCTTCTTCATGTCTAACCACCAAAGGCGTCATCGAAGATCTTGGTACATCTTTACCACTCCAGGATGTACCTCCAAAGAGGATGTATGAAACTCCCTCGGGACCTCCTCCTACAACACCACTGGTACAACAATGAGTCCTCTGAAAAGAAGTATGTGCTCCCCACCTTATGAATATCCACCAGTAGCATGTCCTATGGATAACTGAGCACGTAAATCCACACAGTCGACAACCCCAAGTTGTGCCTCCCTAACTCGCTGTAATATTGGAGGTGTGACAAGCATCAACTGTAGGTAAGTTGTATCCTCTCTATCCATGAAGGATAATTGTAACGCGGCTAACTGATGTGTCGCCTCACTCAACAGCTATGAGCTCGACCTTATGCGAAGAGAATCCGCCACCTTGTTCCCCTTCCCAAGAGTTTATATGACCTCAAAATCATAGTCCTAGAGGAACTCTAGCCAATATCGCTACCTCAGATTCAGATCCTTCAGTGAGAATATGTACTTGAGGATCTTGTGGTCAGAGTAGACAATAAATCGCTCGCCCAGAAGGTAGTGCCGCCACATATTCAATGACAATACTACCGATTCCAACTCGAGATCATGGGTCACATAGTTCTGCTCATGTTGCCTATGCTGATGTGAACCATAAGCAATCACTGCATGATGTTGCATCAGGACACAGCTGAGCCCGGTCCCTGATGCATTGCAGAAAACTACGTACTCGACACACTCCTCTGGAAATCTCAATACTGAGGCTCTCGTCAAACTCTACCTCAACCACTCAAAATCTTGCTGGCCCTTCTCTGTCCATAAGATGGGTTTCCCCTTCCTGGTCAAGGCCATCGTCGGTACTGATATCTGGGAGAAATCAGAAATGAATCTCTTGTAATATCTTGCCATTCCAGGGAAGCTTCGCACCTCCTTCACGCTCCAGGGTGGCTCCTGATGCACCCGATTTTGGTATATATTATTGAAAATAAAAACATGTTTTCATAAAATATCTGTTATTTCATGAATATATTCCTTTTGGTGATTCTGTTTACTTTCAGGAGCTATTTGGCTAAAATACACAAATCAAGGTAAGTCTATGGAAATTTTTAAACTACATGGCGTGTACTTTCTATAGATGTTGTGTACATCCAGACAGGGACACAGAATGAAGGAGGGAGTACACGCCCTTGTGAGGTGGCTCTACATGCCGTGTACTACATTCTAGAAGCGGTTGTTGTCGAGAAGTGTCTACACGCCCATGTGGTCGTTGAAGGAGACATGACGTGTTATATTTCTACACGCCATGTCGGCCATTCTAGAAGGGGTTGGTGGCCATGTTTTTATACTATACGCCGTGTATGGAGGCACTACACGCCATGTACACTCAACTACTAGGCGGCGCCGTGTTCAAAAGTCAAAGACGGCGTGTTAGGCCGCCTACCAGTGGAGAAAATAGAGCCCAAAGCGCGTTGACGGAATTACACGGCGTGTACTTTTCCTACACACCGTGTACTATATTTTTCAATAAATAGTGTCCTAGGCCTTCAGATTTTGGAGTTCCAAACCATTTGAGGAGAGAAGAAGTTCTGCTGCTGCCGTTCCCGAGCCACCGTGGTGCTGTTATTCCACTATTCCACCTTCCGACACCGCTCCTCGAAACATACACGATGAATTCATCAGGTATCGAGTGTGTTGTTCATATTATACTTTCCATGTGTAACTAAACCCCTTCTGTTGGGGCTGTGGGTGATGAAGGATTGTGTAATGTTGTATTTATTTAGATAGTTGTGTTTGTTCTTCTTAATTCTCCTTACTCTTAAATCATTGCTAAATATTACTGAGAATTCTGAGCCAGACCAAGGGACAAATTCTCAGCGATATAAAAGAAGAGTAACGGTGAAAGATTTCCTGACCATTGAAAAGATATCACCGATTCATAAATGGACTAAACCAAATTAAGAATTGAGAAACACTGACTACCGGAACAAGGAGTAAATTTCTTCAATTCCAAACAAGAGAAACCGGACCAAGGAAATCATGTGATAAAAGGAAATCCAGAATGTTGAATTATCATGAACAACACAACCATATAAGCAATCCACATAAAAAATCCTTAATCACCACAGGCCCAATACACTTTCCCTTCTGTTAAAACATCTTTAAATCACTTGTTGTTTCCTTTGAAATATCAATCATTTTCTTAAAGAAAGTAAAACAGTTTCACTCAATCCAAACCAACCAATCCACTCTAAATTCTGCATGTTTCACTAAACTAATTATAAACTCCACTAAACCAACACACTCCCAAAGTTCCCTATTGATCGACCCCCAACTTCAACTATACTAATGATTTTAGAGTGGGTAATAATTAATTTGGGACGCTGATAAAGTATACCTTAGGCCACAACGATAGTCACCAAATTTTGGCGATGTTTCCGGGGACTCTTTTTGTTTCAGTTCTATAATTTGGTTGTGGTAATAATTGATTAAGTGAAAATAAAAATAAAAAATTATCAAAAATTTCTGTTCTAATCCCATTTCAATTTTCTCTTTTATTTTCCCTTTTATACCTGGTATTTTTGTTGTGGATGTGCAAGACCTTAGGTGCATGAATAGACGACCCACTCGGTCCAGAAGCGCTGAGTCATTGGAACTTGTTCCACTTCATCCGGAAATCGATCGGACACTACTTCATCATCAACGTGCACTGAAAGAAACACACCAACAACAATCCTCTACCATGACAAACATGGAAGAGGGATCACCAGCCATGGATTCTACTGCTGAGCATCAGTACCAGGATCAGCAGCCTCCCACAGCTGGTCTACCAGAGTAGGCTCCTGGAGGTTTTGAGAAATTACTCCAGAGGGATTACCAATGGCCGCCGCAGCAACCTCCTCCAACGTACAACTAACTGCAACATCCACGAAAAATCTTCCAATGTCCTTATTTTGATCCTCAGGGGTAGCAGTATCTGTAACCTCCACCCCCTTAGAAGCTACCTCCACATCGTACCCTTATGGATTATGGTCTTCCTTCGATCCACGGAGCAGATACGGGCATCGTCCGTCCTCCGGTCCAGGCCCAGCACTTCGAGATCTAGCCTGAAATCATGCAGCAGATCCAGAACACTGTCCAATTCGGAGGCCTGCCTAGTGAAGATCCGAACGCCCATCTCTCCAACTTTCTGGAGATCTGCAACACATTTCGTTACCATTGCGTGTCCGAGGACACCATCCGTCTTGTCCTATTTACCTTTTCTCTATGGGACCAGGCAAAAGACTGGATCAAGGGGCTTCCACAAAGATCTATCCTCACCTAGGAGGAGCTAGCCCATGCGTTCCTGTCCAAATAATTCCCACCATCGAAGACACTAATGCTACGGAATGAGATCCACAACCTCCAGCAGCAGGACTCTATGTTGTTTTACGAGTCTTAGGAATGCTTCAAAGAGATGTTACGAAAATGCCCCCACCATGGACTCCCACTCTGGATGCAAGTCCAGACCTTCTATGGAGGAATCACAACAAATACCAAGTCCGTGGTGGATGCTGCTGCTGGAGGCACGATGATGAGGAAGTCTCCCGAAGAACTTTTTGAACTACTGGAAGTTATGTCTGCCAATAGCTTCCAGTGGCACTATGAGTGGGGGACTCAAAAAATATGTATGAATAATATAGATTCTACAACCATGCTCTCTACTCAGTTGGATGTTGTGTCCAAGAAAATTGACACATTGAATCTCAAAGGCTCATCTCATGTTCATGTGGAGAACCATCAAAGATGTGGAGACTATGGTAACAATCAAAATCTGGGAGAATGCCCGAGACTTCCATCCGACCCTTCGACAAGAGAGGTGAGCATTGTTGATCAAAATTGAGGGTTAAATCAATATCAACAGTACCAAAACCCGACATAGTGTGATAATCAGAACCAAGGCTGGGGCCAACAGCAGAAAAACCCTCCGCCCCAGCGATCGCCCGACTACAATCATCCTCAGTACCAGAATCAGTTTCCAAGACAGAAGTTCCAGTAGGGTTCATATCAACAGCAGGGGTACCAGAACCCTTGCCCGCAGCAGCAAAGGCAACAACCACCTCCACTACCTGCCCATCCATCTCAGCAAGAGAACACATCAAGGTTAGAGGACCTGCCAAATAAATCCAAATCAACAACTGAAACAAAATTCCAGAACTAGGAGGCTTCCATTCGAAGCCTCGAGAATCAAATTAGCCAGATATCAAACCAGCTATTAGAGAGGCAGCCCGATACACTACTGGGAAACACTAAGAAGAACCAGCGGGGGGAAGCCAATCCTGTCACCTTACGCAGCGGAAAAGCATTGCCACAGAATGAACCAACCCACCAGTCAACTGCACCTCCATCCCTTGTTGACAAATAAGGTCCAGTTTCAGATCCCTCTTCATCTAAAGAGCCATCACCAGAGGCTCAATTAGGAAAAAGAAAAGAAGTTGTCAAACCATTTGTGCCTACATTACATTTCCCAGAAAAATGAAGCAGGGAAAGCTGGACCAACAATTTGGTAAATTCATAGAGGTGTTCAAGAAATCTCCACATCAAAATCCCATTTGCGGAGGCCCTGACACAAATTCCTACATACGCCAAATTCAGGAAGGACATCCATTCCAATAAGCGGAAGATGGAGGATCTGAGCGTTATTGCACTAACAAAGGAGTGCTCCACAGTCGTTCAACATTCCATTCCTCCAAATCTCAAGGATCCAGGTAGTTTTACTATTCCTTGTATAATTAGACCCTATGAATTTGGAAAAGAATTATGCGACTTGGAGGAAAGTGTCAACCTCATGCCATTTGGAGTTTTCCAAAATCTTGGTCTCCATGATTTAAATCCAACCCGAGTAGCCCTCGAACTTTCTGATCGATCCATTAAGTATCCGAAGGGGCTAGTGGAAGATGTATTGGTGAAAGTGGGACGATTGATCCTACCTGCTGACTTCGTTATCCTAGAAATGAAGGAGGACCCAGAGGCACCACTTATATGGGGAATAACTTTCCTAGGAAATGGGAAGGCACTCATTGACGTGCACTAGGGAGAGTTAATTTTCCGGGTAGGGGAAAAAAGTGTCCCCTACAATGTTTTAATGTTTGTCAAACAAGGCTCAATACCTGAGCTGGAGGACTACTATAAAGTGACTACTTTGGATGATCAAATGTACAGACAAAAAGATGATATGGTATGCTCTTCAATTTCTGATGATAAGAATTTTTCAGACATACATACTGTTGATGAGCCAGAGGACCTCAAATTCATTGAAGGTCAGGGCAGCCACTACTGGAAACGAGTATTCATTCCTGACATCTTAGAAAGGATATAAGTAAAAACATTAGTGCCTTCAGTTCTTTAGGAACCTAAAATAGAGCTGAAGCCTCTCCCATATTCCTTAAAGTATGGGTATTTGGGAGATCTTCATACTTTTCCCATTATACTTAGTGTAGCACTATCATGGGAACAGGAGGAAGCACTTCTTCACGTTTTGAGACGGAGAAAATAGGCAATTGGATGGACAATTGCAGATTTAAAGGGTATCAGCCCCACCATTTGAACCCATAAGGTGCTACTAGAAGAAGGGGCCAATCCATCCATGTAACCACAACGGCGTCTGAACCCTCTCATGAAAGAAGTCATCAAGAAAGAAGTGATCAAACTACTAGATGCAGGTATCATTTATCCGATTTCAGATAGCTCATGGGTAAGTCCTTTGCAAGTTGTTCTTATGAAGGGACGTATCACTGTGGTATCCACCGCCAAGAATGAGATCATCCCTACTCACTATGTCATGGGCTGGAGAGTCTGTGTTGATTACAGGAATCTCAACGACGCCATGAGAAAATATCATTTTCCCCTTCCTTTCATGGATCAGATGATAGAAAGACTAGCAGGGCATGAATATTATTGCTTCCTTGATGGCTACTATGGTTATAATTAGATCTCTATTTCCCCAGAAGATCAAGGGAAAAGAACCTTCACTCTCCTATATGGTACATTTTCCTACCGCAAAATGTCGTTTGGTATGTGTAATGCTCCTGCTACATTCCAGCGTTTCATGTTTGATATTTTCCAAGACATGGTAGAGAAAATATCAGAAGTCTTCATGGATAATGTTTTTGTTTACGGGAAGTCATTCACCACCTATTTATGGCACCTGGATCTTGTACTCGAGCGATGTGAAAACACTATCCTAGTTTTAAACTGGGAAAACTGTCATTTTATGGTGCAAAGTGGCATAGTTTTTTTCCATAGAATTTTAGAGAAAGGGATAGAGGTGGACCCAGCAAAAATAGAATTCATATCACAACTTCCTATCCCAACATCTGTCAGAGCCATCCGAAGATTCCGGGGGCATGCGGGGTTTTACAGGCAGTTTTTCTGTGATTTTTCAAAAATTGCCCAGCCACTCAAAAATCTCCTCACCTAGGATGCCATATTTGAATTCATTGAGTCATGCACCTCAGCTTTTGAGCACCTAAAGCAGCGCCTGGTGGAGGCTCCAGTAATGATTTCTCCCAAATAGGAGACACAATTTGAAGTCATGTGAGATGAAAGTGATTATGCAGTAGGAGCTATCTTGGGTCAGCAGCTGGATAGAATTTTTCGACCCATCTACGATGCTAGTAGGACACTCAATGAGGCCCAAATGAACTACACCAATACCAAAATGGAGATTCTAGCAGTGGTATTCACGTTTGACAGGTTTCGTTCTTACGTAGTGTTGTCTAAAGTTATCGTTTATACTGACCATGCAACACTTAAGTACTTGTTGAACAAGAAGGATGCAAAGCCTCGATTGATCTGATGGGTTCTCCTCTTACAAGAATTTGATTTAGAGATTCGTGATAAAATGATGAGCACAAACATGGTTGCAGACCATTTATCCCGTCTGGAGCCACCCCACTTGGAGAAGGAAGATGATCGAGAAATAAGGGAGGATTTTTCTGATGAAAATATCTTTTCAGTTATTGAGTCCCCTAGGCCCTGGTTTGCTAATATTGCTAACTTTTTTGTTATAGGTGCCATCCACCCTAACCTCTCTATCCAGAAGAAATGGTGATTCCTCTCTGATGTAAAGAGATACTTCTGGGAAGACCCACTCATATTCTGATCCTGTGGGGATGGGGTGATCCGACGGTGCATCCCAGAGACGGAGGTTCAAGGGGTGCTATAATTTTATCATGACTCGCCCATTGGAGGACATCATGGGCCGGACCATACCATTGCGATGAATTTGTAGTCAGGGTTTCTCTGGCCCACCATGCACAAAGATTCTCGAGCCTTTATTGCCCGCTGTGGTCCATGCCAACTAATAGGTAATATGAGACGTAGAGCCGAGATGCCCCAGCACCCCATCCTGGAGGTTGTGATCTTTGATGATTGGGGCATCAACTTCATGGTCCATTTCCTCTATATTTCGGGCATACTTATATCCTAGTCTACGTTGATTACTTTTCCAAATGGGTGGAAGCTACTTCTACAACACACGACACAGCAAAGGTGGTCATGATCTTTTTCAAGAAGAACATTTTTAGCAGGTTCGACATTCCTCGGGTGTTGATCAGTAATAGAGGGACTCATTTTGAAAATAATTTAATGAGAGGAGTTCTCTCAAAATATGGGATGAAGCATCACATGGGTACACCATACCATCCCCAATCAAGTGTCCAGGTGGAGCTCTCCAATTGTGAGATCAATTTTGTTTTGGAAAAAACGGTGAATACCTCACGGAAGGGCTGGTCCAAAAAGCTTGATGACTCCTTGTGGGCCTATTGCATTGCTTTTAAAACACCACTGGGGATGTCACCATTTTATCTCGTCTATGGAAAACCTTTCCATCTGCCAGTGGAGCTAGAACATAAAGCATATTGGGCCATGAAGGCCCTAAATTTTGATCTGAAAGAAGCTGCAGAGAGGCGTATATTCCAGTTGACGGAACTCAATGAAATCAGAAGAGAGGCGTATGAGAACGCCTGACTGTACAAGGAGAGTCCAGAAGCCATCCATGACTGGATGATTTCTCGAAAAACATTTCAACCTGGTGATCAGGTACTCCTCTTCGACTCTTATCTTTTCCTTTTTCCAGGAAAGCCCAAATCAAGGTGGTCGGGACCATTCAATGTTATATGAGTATTTCCGCATGGATCGGTGTATATTGCTAAAGAGGATGGTCAATCGTTCAAGGTGAATAGACAATGCTTAAAGAGTTACCATTCCATAGAAGATCCAATGGGAACACACTTCCCTAATCCTCACAGGTAAGTCAAGGTAAGTAGGTCGAGCCAACGACTTAAAACAAAGGCGCTTCCTAGGAGGAAACCCAAAGGCTACATGTCGTGCCCCACTTATATACACAACATGTAATTATCTTTTTTATTTATAATCTTAATAGTATAAATCTATAGAATAACAAATAAATAACCAGGGATGATTCCAGTGATGATGGTAAAGTCATTGGAGTTTATTCGAGTTATCCCCGGTTCGAATCCTCATGACCTACCTTTGGAACGAGGTTCCTCCTTTTATTTACATGGATTGTGCGGTATTTTTCATATATATATATATGTGTGTGATTAAATATAAAAAAACTCATGATGGGGATGGACTGGTTGGCTAGAATCGTAACTCGGTTCCAAAAGACCCGGGTTCGAATCCAGACAACCGTCCTATTTCCATCATTTGTTCTTTTAATAAAACCACACGACGTGCATTTTGATATAAGCCGTGTGCGCCATAATTTTTCAATATAAATTAAAAACTTTTTTTAAAATAAGAAATAACATGCGGGTGAAGTTGGCGGATTGGAAAAGTCTCAGCACCATGTTCAAAAGACTAGGGTTCGAATTACGCTAATCTCCCCAATTCATCCCCATCCTTTCCAAAATAAAACCCACATGTCGTGCTTTTCTATATTCCTGTGTGTATAGATTGTATAGAATATATATATATATATATATATATATATATATATATAATAAATATGGTCAGCAGTACAACCTTCGCTCCAGTGGTTGGGGGATACCATTCGGAACGGCCGATCGCCGGTTTGAACCTCGCCCCGACCACCAGACCAAAGGTTGTACTTCTCTTTTTCCAATTTCTAAACACAAAATGTTTATTTTCCCACTACATTACGTGTATAATTATATTTTCTTTTAATTCTGTATATACATATATATACCAATTTTAATTTTTTTAATTAATTGATATTAATTATTATATAGTATATTTTATTGATGTAAAAAAAATTGGGAATACACAGCGTGTAGTCCAAACGTACATGCCGTGTACCGCGGCTATATAAGCCGCAGGTCACCTGGCTTGAGCCCATGTCACGAGGCTCCCAATTTCTCCCTATTCTTCCCATTTCTTCTCCCGAATAAAACCCGCAGCCTAATTTCTCAGATCTGTCGATTTGGTGCGTTTAAAGCTCTGATTTCTCTTACATTGGGATCCTCGGTCAAGGTACGCCGTTCTACACCCTCTATTTTTAATTTTTAGACTCGTTTATGGTGATTTCTGGATTAGCCGACCATTCAGCTTCCGCCAGTACATGGCCATGAAATGAAGAACACATGTCGTGTAGTTCTGTACATGGCCAGACACAAAATACTTCTAGACCAGGTATCCTTTTGCACACGGACTCACACACCATTTTCACATACATGGCGTGTGTGTTTGGTACATGCCTTGTATCTCATTTCCTTTGGCTCTTCCATGTGTGGCACATAACACGACCTCTCACCCCATGTTCCAAAACACAGAATGTATGTTCGGTACATGCCGTGTATTTTATTTATTTCGGTCGTCCCGTGTCTCGCCCCCTATACAGCCATGTACCTCGAGTGAAAGACATGCCGTGTCTTTAAACTACACGGTGTGTAATTTTTATTTGAACTGATAAAAACATGGCCGTGTTGTTTGTAACACACGACCACCTACACTTTGAGTAAACACGGTGTGTATGTTCGGTACACGCCGTGTACTCTTAAAAGGTCCATTTTTCCCCTCGGCGTGTCTATCCAGAGAACACAGGATACTCTACCTTTTTCCCTACACGCCGTGTACTCTAGATGGACACTCCGTGTACTTTTTTTCCCGTTTTATCACATTTTCTTCATTCTGTTTTGTCTTCTTTTATTTTCTTTTGTTTGGTTTTTATTTTTTCCAGGTTATGGAAGATCACGATCCTTCCTGAGGGAAGCGGCCGGCCTCCCCCACTGAGGGTGAAGGGTCCATTTTTTTGGTGGATTCGACTCCTCTCACCGATGCAACCAGACCCTGACACTGCTGTCTTTGAGCTCCCTCCATTGGCCATTCTGCCACCACTCACTCCCTCAGTGGAGGCCGAGCCTACTTCTGCTGCACCTCCACATTCCGGCACCGAGCTTCTGAGCACCACCATTTCTGCTCCACTATCAGCCGCTCTACTAGTGCCATCTTCCTCAGCAGCTGGTCACTCTTCGAGCACACCATCCATTGAGCCACCCTCTACTTTAGTAGATCCACCCACAGAGCCAGCCCATGTTGCTGCACCGACACCTGGGTCGGGACCTGCAGGTGCTCCCTATCCCTACACGGTATTCCCGGTCACCTACCTCGCATATGACAGGGTCTGACGCTTCTCTCGTCGGCTGATACTGTTGAGTGGCCGATACATCGATAACAGCATTCCACAGAAGCTTGGTATTTGGGAGGACATGGAGGAGCTTCTCAGGCACACCCCACTCCTAGCTATTTTCCAAGTCAGCACTCTGGTTTTTCGCAATTTACTTTTGGAGTTTTCGGCCTCATTTCAGTTTGATGGAGCAGAGTAGCGGGAGACACCTGGTGATGCGGTGCCCGTGGTATGGTTCCGGCTAGGCGACCGATGTTTCTCCCTCATCATGACTGAGTTTTGCCGAGGGCGTGGCTTCTACCCCCATCCCATCACCCCACCTCCTATTTCTACCCTTTCCAGGCCCAAGCGCTCTGAGCTCATCACTATGTGGCAGCAGATCATTAGGCCAAACCACCGGTACTCTCCCACTTCACAATAGAGTACCCTTATCGCCGACCTCATCATCCACTTCGCCCACCGGTGCTTCAATGCCATCCTTTTCCCCCGCCATGAGGATATGGGGGTCGTGACCGGTCATGACATTGAGCACCCTACCTGTGTCATCCGGCACGACTACACAGACCTCCCCTTTCTAGACGCCTCCAATTTCCACTCCATGTTTACCGGCCATCAGGGAAACCTGAATGATGGGTTTTACACTACCCATCTCGCCCACCACCTTAGGTTATTCGAGCCCCTCTTTGCCTCATGACCTATTAGGTTCACCCCAGCAGATGGACTTTCTCATGCTCATTCGCATGGGGATGGTCCAGAAGCAGGGGTGCAGACATCCTTGCCCAGGCTCGCCCCCATCCACCTGCTCACCCTCCCGCCCTAGCTAATGACCCTACTCCTCATTCCCCACCCCCTCCAGCTTCTCCACCTCACCCACCTCCTACTGACCCCACTTCTTCTGGCCTCTAGTCTTCTGTCCCATCACCCATCCCACCTACCCCCGCACCCTCGGTCGAACTTTCCCTTTCCAACCGCCTAGCCACGATGGATCATGTTTTGGGTTGCTTGGACAACTGATAGGATCAGATGGAGCAGGAGTTAGTTCATATCATCGGCTGCCTGGACACCATTGTATGAAATTTGATTCGTCTCGACAGCTACCAAGACCACATGGAGCTGCTGTTGGTGCATATTTCTTAGCATCTTGGTCTTCCGTTGCCTCTGACACCTACCTCTGCTTCCGCACCTGGACCTTCTACTGCTGCTCCACCGCCCTTCGCTGCGCGGGCCACAGATTCCATCCTTCTATCTACAGTGGTCCCACCTTCTGCTGTTACTACCACCACCTCCACTATTGCTGGTCCAGGGCCTGCTGCTGAGTGTCATTTTTCGGATCACGTGCCTGTGGCTCCTACTTCTCAACCTTCCCATCCCGCTGCCGAGTCCGCGCCTTCATCTTCCACGCCTCCTGCGCCATCTCTTCCAACTGATCCTGTCCTAGATGGTGCCACTTCTGAGGTGACCCCATGAATAGTTTTGGGACATATTATTTTCATTATATATATATTTTTGATCTCTTCTACCTTTTTTATTATTCCTTCTTGCAGTATTTCTTTTTCCCCATCACAGGTACTCTGGAACATTTTGGGCTGCGCTTTTACTTCACATACCATTTTCCTTCACCTAGCCATGAGGGGAGTTTTCTTTTACATTTGTTTTCATTTCATTCTTGTTCTTAATCCTTTGGTTACTTTACCTTAGTTTGGACCAATTATTGTATCCCCACATTACCTTGTTCTTTATTGGGCACTTGGTGTACCAGGTGTGATTTTCAGTGTGCGGGAGCCTCTCTTTCTATTTCACCTTATTCTTTGCCCTTGAACTAATCTAGAAGACATCATTATTAGATTATATATATGCCAAATTGAGGAAATTTTTGGTTAATAATATTTATCAATTCTCAAGTTATCAGTTGGAACTTTTTGAGGGTTGCATGATTATTTTTATTTTTGAGTGTTTTAAAATGATTACTGATATAGTTTCAATTGCAACTTTTAATCCTGGATTAATTACATTGATTAGGCTAATAATTTATATGTAGTCATGACCTGATTGTCCCTTTATTATTTTCTCCTCCCGAGAGGTATTCTAAACCCTTTTTTATATTTCTTTTCTAAATACCCTCTTTCTTGAGAATTCTTAGGATATGCATCACTACCAGAATTTTCAAGTTTTCTTTTCAAAACATGACGGATTTTTGAATAACATTAAAATGATTGAGGCACTAGATTGTTTTCACCCCTTTATCTTGAGACCTACCCTACATTTAATCATCATTAAGCCCATAGAAGCCATGAACAACCTTTATAGGGAGCCACGTTAGAAGCCTATTTCCCTTCCTACCCTATTTCTTTTTGAACTTTTCATGATTATTTATTTTGAATCTTTAAAGAGGGATTTGACAATACATAACATATTTTTGTTCACAATCATGAAATAAAGTGTGGGGGAGCGCCTCATGACTATTTGGGGAAGAAAGGGTTCCAAACAATTATTAGTGTTATTCATAAGTGTTTCCCTGTTTCCCTTGAGTTGTTTTTAAAAAAGGAAAAAAATAATAAAACCAGAGAGAAGGGATCCTTGTGCTCATTTGATTTTGGAACCCTACTTGACTAAGGGAAAAGGTGGTGATTACAATAGCATTCGACTAAGTTTGTGAAGGATACATTTTCATTGAACTTTACTTTGAATATCATGCAATGTTGTTTAAAGGAATTAGCCTTCCTTTTTCAAGCCTCAGAATTTATTTTTCACATCTGAACCTACCAACCTTCAGCCATAGAGACATCTGAACCATATTGATAAAGCCCTCATGATTTTTTTAATTCAATTTTTTTTTCTGAATTAGAGAAAAATATTACTTGGAAACCTATGGATAGAGTGTATATATCTTTGGTTCAGCATAACTCTGAATAAAAACATCTTGAGTGTGGAGTGTGATTTTAACTGGTAAGGTAAATCATCATGTGGAATTCTTATTTTTGAATGGTTGAAAAATGTGTTGAAAGAGGATGAGAGTAGTTAAATTAATTATATATATGGCATGATTTTAATATCTTATGAATTGAATTTTTTTGTGCCTTTTAGAATTTTTCTCGATAACTTTATCATTTATACTTTTGATGAATTGAATGCCTTCCTTTTAAAAACTATAGGCTCTTTTAATTAGATGTTGAGATTTTTCTTGAGGGAAAGAAAATGACTAAGCGTGGGGGAATTTGATGCACCTGATTTTTGTATACATTTATGTTTATATTATTAAAAAAAACATGTTTTTCACAAATATCTATTGTTTCATGAACATATTCTTTGATTTTGGTGGTTCTGTTTAATTTCAGGAGCTTTCTGGCTAAAATACACAAATCAAAGGAAGTCTGTGGAAATTTTAAAACTACATGGCGTTGACTTTCTACACACGCTGTGTACATCCAGACAGGGACACAGATCGAAGGAGGGAGTACACGCCCATGTCACCAGGAAGAAGCTACATGCCATGTGAGGCGGTGCTACACATTGTGTACTACATTCTAGAAGCGGTTGTTGCTGGGAAGTGTCTACATGCCTATGTGGCCATTGAAGGAGACACGGTGTGTTTAATTTCTACACGCCGCATCTGCCATTCTAGAAGGGGTTGGTGGACAAATATTTATACTACACGCCATGTATGGCAGCGCTACACACCGTGTACACTCATCTATTAAGAGGCGTCATGTTCAAAAGTCAAAGACGGCGTGTTAGGCCTCCTAACAGCGGAGAAAATGGAGCCCAAAGCGCGTCGACGGAAGTACACGGCGTGTACTTTCCATACACGTTGTGTACTTTATTTTTCTATAAATAGATGCCTTGGCCTTTAGATTTTGGAGTTCAAAACCATTGGAATAGTAAAGAAGTTATGCTGCCGTCGTTCTCGATCCACCGTGGTGCCGTTATTCCACTATTCCACCTACCGACACCGCTCCTCGAATATTACACGATGAATTCATCGGGTATCAAGTGTGTAGTTCCAATTATGATTTCCATGTGTAACTAAACCCCTTGTGTTGGGGATATGGGTGATGAAGGATTGTGTTAGGTTGTATTGATTTAGATAGTTGTGTTCGTTCTTATTAATTATCCTTACTCCTCTTAAATCATTGCTAAATATTACTGAGAATTCTGAGCCGGACCAAGGGAAGAATTCTCAGAGATATAAAAGAAGAGTAATGGTGAAAGCTTTCATGACCATTGAAAATGTTTCACCAATTCATAAATGGACTGATCCAAATTAAGAATTGAGAAACACTGACTACTGAAACAAGGAGTAAATTTCTTCAATTCCAAACAAGAGGAACCAGACCAAGGAAATCTTGTGATAAAAGGAAATCCAGAATGTTGAATTATCATGAACAACACAACCATATAAGAAATCTGCATAAGAACTCCTTAATCACCACAACCCCAATACACTTTCCCTTCTGTTAAAAAAACATTAAATCACTTTTTGTTTCCTTAGAATTGTCAATCATTTTCTTAAAGTAAGTAAAATAGTTTCACTCAATCCAAACAAACCAATCCACTCTAAATTCTGAATGTTTCACTAAACTAATTATAAAATCAACAAAACTGATGCACTGCAAAAGTTCCTTATGGATCGACCCCGCACTTCAACTATACTAAAGTTTTTAGAGTGGGTAATAATTAATTTGGGACACTGATAAAGTATACCTTCAGCCACAACGACAGTCACCAACTCCCATGCTAACACAGCCTCCACCATGGATGGGTCCAAAGCTAATCCATCTTCTGATATGACATGTCCCAGAAATTGGACCTCCTAAATCTAGAACTTGCACTTTGAGAGCTTCCCATAAATATGGTGCTCCCAAAGTGTGTCCAGAACCATCCGTAGGTGTCTCATGTGCTCTTACTCTGAAGCCATGTATACAAGGATTTTGTTGATGAAGACCACTATGGACAGGTCCAAGTATGGCTGGATGATCTGGTTCATCAGCCCCATGAACACTACCGGGGCGTTCGCCACACCAAAAGGCATCACCACGCACTCATAGTGACCGTAGCGGCATCTGAAAGCCGTCTTCGGTATATCCTTGTCCCGAAATCGTAGCTGGTGATAGCCTGATCGAAGGTCAACCTTTGAGAACCACTGTGCCCCTCTTAGAAGATCAAAGAGGTCATCTATTATTAATAGTGGATACTTGTTCTTCATCATCACCTAGTTCAGGCGCCGGTAATTCATGCCCAGCCTCAGACTGTCATCGGCCTTCTTGGCAAACAAGACCGGGGCCACCCAAGGTGAAACGTTGGGTCTCACGAAACCCTTACTCTATAAATCCCCCAACTGCACCCTTAGCTCGGAAAGCTTTACAGGATCCATCTGATATGCCATTGATTAAATCAGCATCGTCCTGGGGTGTAAGTCGAGGCAAAAGTCAATTTCTCGGTGGGGAGGTAATCCTGGAACATCTTCGGGAAAAATTTCCTCATACTCCACCACCACTGCTGGAAACGGAGAGCTCACAACATCTACTACTATGAGGGTAAGGCTAGCCAACTCATGAGTGATCGGATGCACCCTCCCATGCATGAGCCCATTTTGTGCTGCCTGGGGTTCCTTTTCTCTCTCAAAGGAAAGCCTCGTTCCACCACGACAGACACACATCACCCTTCACCTAAAACAGTCAATCTAGGCAGAGACTGAAGATAACCAATCCATACTGAGAATGACGTCATAAGGCCTTCACGCTAACACCAAGATGTTCCATCCGAAACTCTCACCTCCAAGGGTAAGATCACATTGTCTGCAAAGGTGCGTGATCACCGATTCTCCTCCCGTAGGAGTCTCTAAGGGTAAGGATCGAGTCAATGGTTCTATCAGAATCTCAAGGTTATGTACAAGACATGTGGCTATAAGGGAATGACTGGAACATGTGTATATGAGTATGATAGCTAAGGTAGAGAAGACACAGATCGTAACTCAAATCATCCCTGGAGCCCCTAGGTCATATGCCTCGATCGCATGCAGATGTCCCCGTCCCTGTCCCCCAGCTCCCTGAGCATGGTGCGGACCTCTTGAGGGTGGTGGTGGAAGTATGTCGAAGCGTCTGCCACCACCTGCAGCTATCCTTGCTCCTCTGCCACGTCCGCCACCTGGAGGGTCTTCCAGTTCCATTCTCTGCCTCTACCTCAGTGGTCCATCCATCGCTTCCCTATCAGCAGCTCGACGGGTCGGGAAATCTCTAGCGATATTTCCCCTACCGTCGCATGCATTGCATTACTTCTCCCTAGGCTGACTACATCCAGCATGATACCCTTGGATTTTCGATCCCCTATCCTGGTTCCTCCAATGACATTTCCTACATCCAGATCCCTATGCCTGACGTCAGCTTCCTACTGCTGGGGTCTCCGCACCTGTCTGCCTGCTGCTGACTGTCGTTGGCTGCCTCTGCTACGCAAAGAAGCTCTCAATCACCAAGGCCTTCTCGAGCACTCCAGCATAAGTCGATATTCATAGTGGTACAACAATATCTCGGATGTCTCTTTGTAGACCTCGCTCAATGGTCCGAGCTCTGAAGTACTGATACCTGACCATATCCATCGACTACCTGGTGAGGTTGCTGAACCTCGATGAATAGTCTGCTACTGTCATACTTTCCTGCTAGAGATGAAGAAGCTCCTAGATGTGCACATCCTTCAATGTAACCAGAGAGAACTCTTCCTTGAGGAGTCGCTCAAACTCCTTCCAAAAAAGAGTCTCCGCATCGTGAGTCTGGGTGGTCAGACTCCACCATCGTCCCACCGAACCCATAAGAAGGCTCGCTCCTATGACCACCATCTGGTCTGCTAGTGTCCTCACTAGACGAAAAACTCTAGTCACTGCCTCAAGCCAGTCCTCTGCCGCCTGAGGGTCGGGCATGCCTCAGAACATGAGGGGTCTCGGTCTCTGGAACTCATGGAGGGCGCTAAGCCCGCACTCCTCACAGGTCCATACCTCGGGTACCACTGGCTGCTCCACTGGTGGTGTTATAGAAGGCGCACCACCTGGTGGCAACGCCTGGGGAGCGGGTCCATGTATCGAAGCCTCGTCACTGAGGGGGTCATCCTCGTGATCGTTCTTCTGAATCCTAGCGGGCATGCGTCATGGAGGCATCCTGTAAAGAAACAATATGTACCATGGTCAATGAGTATATCTGGATAGCCGACACAAAGGACATGGAAAACATGACCTAGTCCTATATGATGCATGTACCTTTTATTTCCTTGCAACTAGTTTTTTCGTGTACCGAGTCAAAAAGCAGGTTATCAGAGTCCTGGTGTATGGATACGCCAGCCGCCACACCAACACTGGGGTCTCTGGCCTAAAAGCTGAACCCAAAACACTCAAAACTGTTTCCCCAAACCAAAATCATAGACTCTTGGTCTAAATGTAGAACCGACCATGCTCTGATACAACTCTGTCACGACCCGTCCTAGTGGGGTCCGTGCCGTGACTCCTCAAGCCCGCCTCCAATTGGCTAGGGACTGGTGACTAGCACCGAGTAGGCATATTACTAACATGGGAGGCATTTCCTATGTACCTGTTCACATGCACACATCTCTAAGCCCAATACCTTATCCCACCCAATAGAGTACGATGAAAGGTAGAGTTCTGTAAAATAAAACTGGGCCAGAATACAAGCCCACCAAAAACAAGAGTCTGAAAGTTGCAAAGTCCAACTTGTAAGCACAAAAGGTAATGGGACTGTCGCTCGTAGCCATAGGATTGCCTCGCCCTGTAGGAAACTCAGAAAGCTCGGTCCTATCCTGGTCGGCCCTGGAATCTGTCAAAAGGTTGCTCATCTACACAAGACACCAGACGTGCGGGCAAAGCCCGTGTAGGGGTGAGTATGACAATACTCAGTAGAGGTCCCCGAAAACCACAAAGAAGTACACAAAGTAATGGTACAGTCAGATATGCACAGTATATTTATATAGAACATATAGAACAAACCAGATATACGCAAAACCCATACCCATGGTCGAGGGACAAGTCACACAACCACATACCCCAGTTAGGGATTCTGTTCGAAGATTCCCTGATGCACTCGTTTCGGGAGAACACACTCCACGAGTCTTATAGCTCTGATGATGTCCGTCTGAGAAGTGTTGTTCATCGGGAAATATCACGAGAGGTAGCTACACTCATTACGGGAGACACACTCTTGAGTGGAAAGGTTACGGCAGATAGAAGAACTCATTACGGGAGACACACTCCTGAGTGGGAAAGATCACGATACACAGATGAGGATCACTTCTAGGTCCATGGCAGATAACACGACTCATCTGGATTCACCAGTTAGGTGGTACACCAGCTAGGTAGAGGATCAAAACCTGGTAAGGTTGGTCACTTTGATGCCTGACTCTACCTAGGGTCAAGAATGGATAGAGTATCCTGATCCGGGCCTCTCGGATGGATGCCTGACTCTATCACAGAAAGTCCTGCTGAAGGGATCATGATCCCATGTGAGGGAATGATGCCTGAACTTTAGGGGAAAAATAATAAGGGGCACTAACCCAAATTAAAGTGGTCCAAGACATGGTGAACAAAAGGACCATGCCATTTTCCAAAAAGTACACGGCGTGTAGAAAATATACACGCTGTGTTATCTGACCCCGCGTACTGCCTGTGTACAATGGCCCGCGTCATAGGCTGGTCGTGTAAAACAAAACTAAGTACATGGTGTGTAGTACGGTATACACACCCTGTCTGGGTAACTGGGGTTGTCTCGTTGTACTCTGGCCATGTGCCCGTACATGGTCATCAACCCGTGTACTCCAACCCGTGTAATCCGCACATGGGGTGGCCTGCGTTACTGGCCTCGCCAGGCCGTGTGATGGAGTACATGATCATATACTCCATCACGTGTCAGTGTATCCCTGGGATATACGCCAAGTCCTGCATAGCCGCTTCTGCCACGTTGTACACGCCGTGTCGCCTGAAGCAGTGTATATCATCCCGTGTCCGTGTATTCCCCAAATACACGCCGAGCATTGGGGAAAGTCCAACACGTTGTGTGAGCAAGGCCACACACCATGTGATTTCTCTATGACCCCTAAACCCGAGCCACCGCTTCTAGTACTACACGGTGTGTTCTTCCGAGGTACACACTATGTATTCTGGAAATTTTCAGAAACACGGACCTCCGCCTTCGCGCCTACGGTGATGATCAGTTCGTCGATCATGCCACCCGATCACCACGAAACCTCTAGGTTTGGGCCGCCCAGTCACCACGAAGCCACTTCAGGTGTTTTCAGACCTCCGATCGACTCTGAAAATGTGTTTTGACCTTCCCATATGAAGAACGCTTAGAGAACGCCCTTTCCCGATCCGGTCCGACACATCGTCCGCCATCGTCGCCGCACCTAGACAAGGTCGTTGCGGTGCCGAACATTCGATTTGGGATCTTTGCATCACAGAAAGAATGTGCAAAGATCTGTTGTTTGTTGCCCCCCAAAGAACGTGAAGAACACATGAGAAAAGAAATGGGGAAAGAAATCCAATAAACAAAATTGAGGAATGAACCTCCATCGTTGTTCATCACGGCATTGATATGCTCCCGTTAATAGGTTGAAACAGAGAAATGATCAACATAAATAAAAGCATGGATTATTTTCCCAAAATCAACCCAAAGAAAACCGTCCTGCAAGAATGTTCGAATCCACTGATCAACTTGTTCGTGGTTGATTCGCGTTCGTCGTTTAAACTCAAAAATGGGGAAAAGGAATTGAAATAACAAACCCCTAACTTTCGAAAGGATCGATCGCTGATGAAGGCGTCGCGCTGCCATTGTCGTCGAGATCCTTCAACATCGGCGCAATGATCCTCAATTTTGACTCATCGTCGTTCTTCACCGAGAATTCTCTCCAACACCTCGCGGATTCGACAGAGGTTCCTCTCAAACGTTTCCAACGATCAACAATTTTTCAACCCATTAAAAAGGGAAAAAATATTGGCACTTAATTACGCAGCATTATTAATGACGTCAACTAACAATTTTGAAGTAATTATGAAGCGTCCCTAATTTAGGAAACAGTTGTGCCGATTCTGCGCTGCAGCGGAAGTTTCCTTAAATGGAATAAAATAAACTTGTTAATTTAATTTATTTTATTTTTCTTAAAACGCCCGAAAATAAGCATTCTCCCTCGACCCGCACCGGTCGAGGTTAAGTTCATTCTTAGGTAAAGTCGTCATCCCAGAAGCAACGATGCCCTCAGATTTTTAATCTGGGTATCCATTTGGAAACTGCCACAACCACGCACAAGCACCGACTCATTTAACTAAAAAAGTTCAAACCACCATTCCGGGCTCACTGGACCTCAGAATGATGTTTTGTCTTCGCACTTTGTCTCGAAATAATTCCATATAATATTTAAAATAATAAACGAAAAATACAAGATGTTACAACCTTAAATAAATAGTGATTGAGAAAAATCACATATTATAGAGGTCCAAGCTAGTGGAGATCATAAATAGATCAATTCTTTTCAAACCACATCATGAAACTACCACAATCACACACCTTACCCTTAGAGACTATTCAATTATAATAAGATGTTATTTATTTAGGCCATAGGAGTTATAAGGTGTAATTTTTTAGAAATTAATTAATAGTTTTATTAATTCTATATTCCCATTTAGTGTTACACCATAATTTATAATGAATATTATTAGATAATATGATAAATTATATTTTTATACAAAGAGATTATGATTTTAATTTAGGAATATAAATAAATAAATAAATAAATATTTATATTAAATTTTCATTAAAATACATTTTAAAGAATAAATAATTTTTTAAATGGATGAAAATGACAATATTTATTCACAAAATATATTCATTCAATTATATATAGTTTTTAATTGATATAAAGTTTATTGTATAATAAAAATTGATAGTTTTCAATAAATAAATATATTATACATAAAATTTAAATTTATCATATATATAAAAATTTACCAAGAAAATTGATTACATTTCTGAAACCAATATATGAGAATTATCTAATGGTTAATTCTTCATATTTTTTTGATGCTTAAAAATTTTATGTTAAAATCTAAAATTTTGTATAATATAAAATAAGTATTATGAAATATAAATACTTAAAAATGATGTAATATTTAGGTTAAAGTATTTATAATATATGAATATATTATTTAATTATTATTAAAATTTCACTCTATTTAAATCAAATTATAAACCTATAAAGATATTTTCAAACTCTAAAATGTATATTGAGATTTTTAAAATAATATTTTTTAGAAAAATTAAATTTTCATTGGTAATGTAATATTATAAAATTGATACAGTATCTAATTATTATTAGACATGAAATTAATATCAAAAAACATGAGATAAAATCATGGGTAAACCATTTTTTTTCATTTTCCACAACAAAGAATTCCAAGAAAACTGTTTTAAAATTGTTAAAAATTCCCCCAAATTTTACTATAAATACACACCAATCCCACCATTACCCTCCACTCAAAATCCTTTATACATTATGTTATGGTCATTTTACCTCCTAAAGAGTCCCTACAAGGTGTTAAGGTTCTATAGTGATTTTCTAGTAAGAAAAACCTCAATGTAAGGGAATTTTTATCCACTTTCCTCCTTCACATTCAAGTAATTCAATTATAGTAATGCGTTATCATCTTATTATTGATTCATGAAGTTAAATGATTCCATTAATGTAAACATTATGTTTTTTAATGAGAGACTTAAATACCATATCATTAATCATATTCAAAAAATCTTTTCATATAATTGATAGAATGATGTACTATTTCCATTAATTTTAATTCATTTCAATAAAATATCCTTATATTGAGAATAACCAACCAATTTCCATATTTAGAGGTATTTAACTAGATGTTTCCATGATTCATTAATTCTATAATTCCAAATATGAAACATTAATTCCTTTTTCAGGGGTTAAAAATTATATAATGCTAATATATTTAATCATTTATTAATTTAATGAATCTTATATGAAACATGTTTTTTATTTCCAATAGTTTAATAATGATTTTTTTTGTGAAAAAAACTATGTGGAATTCATGTATTTGATTATATAAATGGTTCACCCTTACAGTTATCTAATGTATGGGTAATGAATTAGTCTCAATATATTATTTTTTTTATGATACATTGGTGAATAACTTTAATAATTATGTATTATGACACCTTGATGACTAACCTTGGTGATATACTTATAAATGTACCATTTTTATATTATATCTAGATTCCCATTTAATCTGTCAATTATTTAGGATTATTCTCTAATTTCATGCCTCTTGTTTTGTGCATGAATATTGTTCATTTTCTATTTCAAATTTTTATCCCTTGGTTTAATTATCACCCTTACCTATTTATGTATGTCCCTAGGAAATTACTTCTAGTGAGGTGACTTAGTATGGAATAATAAGGTTCAATTAAAATTATTTAATGATATTTATTTTTATCATTTTATTATGTAATTAATGTATTATATACCTAGTTTATAAGACACTAGGCATCAGAAATACTTTGAAGTTGTCGATGTTATATTTTTTATAGAATTTTGTAAAAATTCATGTATTGAAAAGGGGGTCCCCAAACCCAATGTGTTATATATCATAATTATTTTTCATGAAAACAAAGCACACATTTCATTAATGATTTTCCAGAGGGATACTAAAATTTTTGAATTCCTGAATGCCCTTTTTATTTCAAAACCATATTTGTGGAATTTATCAAACACATCATTTGTGTAAAATCTAGTTTCCAAAGAATACCCATTTTGAAAACAACTGTATATCTATCAAGAACTATATCACCTCCCTTGAATATAAAAACATAAATTTCACAAATCAAAACCAATTGAGTTAATAAAAAGAAAAGGATCAGTCCAAGGTATATAACACAAGATAAAAAGCCTATATAAAGACTGATGAAAAAACAATAACTTTTAGATCAGTTGTGTGAGGGGAAGAGAACCAAGATTTTCACCCTAAGACACTTCATGAAGAATGTTGATTTCCCAAAACCCCTTCCTGAAATATAATCAATCTAAAAATTTGAGCCAAATTATGGAGAATAATAAATTTAATAAAAGGAATATACATTAAATTACCATATTAAGGTCACATGTGGTAAGAGTATCCTCCCTAGAAAGATCATGTGACCATTCGAGAATTTCAATGTTTTGAAATCACCACCAGCATGAAATTATGGCATATAGCACTATGTGGTGACTTTAAACATGAGTAAGACTATGGTAAACTTCCACTAAAGTAAAAAATAGATTTTTTAAGGACATCTTCATGATTTTGGATGGCTCACATAGTCTGACCATCTATTTGAGGATGATAATCCATTCTGAATTTCAAACAAGAACCCATCTCTTCCTATGATAGACTCCAAATCCATGAAGTTAATTGAGGGTCACTATCTAAAATAATATCCAATGAACACCATATAGTCTAATAACCTACAACACATACAAGTTCCCATGATCCTCTACATTATATGACTCTTTAATAGGTAGAAAATGTGTTGATTTTTTAATTTTATCAATAATCCCCCACATCAGAAGATTACCATTAGGAGTTAGAGGTTGAACAATTTCCAATTCCATGGATATATCATCCCATTTTTAAAATAAAATTGGTATGGGTTATAGTAAAACATCAAGTCTATAATGTTGTGCCTTAATTATCTAAAATTTATGTCATTGAGACACACAATCCACAATCGATCATCTCATTCCTAACCACCAAAAATGATTTATTAGTTCTAGATAAATCATGGTATCTCTAGGGTTCAAGAAAAAATTATATATCTATCCATTATCCATCAATTTGTGTCTTATTTATATCAAAAAAAAAATCCTTATTGTGATAAAAAACCCTATCCGGAGAATGATACCACTCAGCTGAGGTATCCCCAAAATAAAGATTCCTTCTAAAGTGATGAAACACATTATCCTCAACCTATCCATGTAGAATATGATCAAAAATAAATAATCCTTCCTGATTACTATCTTAGACTAAGTATTTTTCATCATTTCCTTTATCTAATTGTATCTCAAAAAAAAATCTCTTCTATAACCACTCTTATAATGACTCCTTCATTTTTAGGGTCTGTAATTTTATATTGAAAGAATCTCTGACCACATTTCCTTTTCTAGGGGTATATGAAATATCGAAATCAATGGTATAGAGGTATTCCATCCATAACCTTTTTATCACAAGAATATCCTAATGAGTGAATATATATGCCATACTCTTATTCACTGAATACACTATAATACACTCCCTAAAGAGGTAATGAAACTAGGTCATATGATTTTGCATCATTGTTTACAACTAATGATAATTATTTAGGTGTTTATTATAATGTGGGAATAATTTATTTGTTCCATAATCTACTAACTATCCACCATGAATAATAAATCAAGAGAAACCCATACAAAAGGCATCATAGTAGATATCTTTTCCTAAACACAAATAAGGAAATATCAAGACTATAGTTCAAGTTAATATCAGTTTCCAATATTAAAAAGTTATCAAGAAAATATTTATGTCTATGAACATCAGTAAATTATTGGTTAACTCTATTATGGGAGATGAAATCATGGATAATTTCCAAAAAAGTGTCTATAATAACTATCTAATCCCAAGAAACTGTGGAACACAGACATATTTTTGGGATTCCCCCTAGACATCACCACATGAATCATCTTTGGATCCCCTGAAACACCATTATTCGAAATTACATGGGCTATATATTTCTTTCTTGAAGCCATAACATAGATTAGGAAAGCTTCCCATATATATGGTTTTACATTAGTATTCCAATGATGATATTCAATTGTTTTCCATGATCCTTCTTTGATCTAGAATAAATAAGGATATCATCCAAAAAACATCAATGAATATATCTATGACCTGATGGATTATTTCATTATTTAGAGATATAAATACCACATAACCATTACTAAGGGAAAAACATGACCAGTTACTCAAAATACCTATACCCTCACTTGAACACTATCTTAGAAATATCTTTCAATAAAATCCTCAGCGGACGGTACCTTCATATCAAACAAATCACTGAATACCACTGATATCCCTGGAGTTTGTAAAAAAGGCCATGAATCCAAGGGAAAGAATATTTTTTCTTATCTATCACCATGATAAGATTATGGTAATAAATAAAAGTCTATACACCATTGTTAATCTTATTTTAAAAGAGGACAAGTAATTCAAATGTTGGAATTCTATAGGGAATATATCCCGTAGACTTTAGAGATTAAATATTATCCATTAATGATTTCAATTCAGTGAGTACCATATGCAGTGAAGTTAAAGAAATGATAATTGTCCCTATATGAAATTCTATAGAAAACAAAACTTCCCAATATGGCATAAATCTAGAAAAAATCATATTAGAAACTTCCAGGACACTCACTCACAACCATTGGAAGTGGTGCGTAAAGACAAGGACAAAACAATATATTGTAAAATCTTGAACAAATATCATGAGATAATTTGGGAATTAGGGACAAAGAGACATTCCCACCTAGTTATAGGATCCCAATCACCTAGAAGGACATGATTGACTATCTTGAGAGAATAAAACTGGACATGGTTATGATAACAATCTATCATACTCTATAGCTAATTATTTTACCATTTCCATTTATGAGATCAAAGTTATAATGTTTAATCATTATAAAATACCATATTATTTTATGGTTTGTAATTATAATCCAAAATTCAGGTCATCTGAAACACTAATCTTAATTTCATCCCGAAGGAGTGCAAAAAGTCATCAAGAAAGGTATACTTTCCAAATGAATATCCAAGGCATTGATAAGATTGTAAGATAAGAAATAATGGTTAACTGTAGTATTAAATAATTAAATCATTATATAAGATTCAACAAACAATATAATTATCATGGTATATGGTTGTACCACTAACTCAATTAGTGTACAATTAGTTTCATAACAACATAAAAATTCATTCATCCCTTTATTTTCAACCAGATCATCACTCATGGAAATTGGTTGAGTTCCCCACCAATTTTCCATTTAACTTCTAAACTGAGATCCCATTGTGATGGTGGATCTGACTCAACAAACTAAGTATTTTATTTCATAAAAATTCTAAGGATGACCTGATTTTCCACCTCTGTCTCACCCCTTGGGTGATAATACATAATAAGGTTATAGGTGTACCTTTGTCCCACACTAGTAGACTACCTACCCCTTCCCTGAAATATATTATGTAGTCCCCCCACTATGTTAGTTCTAGTCATCCAACTTCCTCTTACGAAGAGAAAATAAAACTTCTCTACCACTTTCTGTCACTAAAGGATTAGAGTGTATTCTCTTACATGATATTTTAATCTCATCTATAATTGTATTTTCAAAAACCAATTCATTGGTTGGTAGAAACATAATTTTTATTATAAAAAATCATTTCTAAAGACCATCTCTATCATTCGTTCCTTGAGGTTATCAATGGAAACAAGATCTAGGGACGAGTGAACCAACTCAATATATCAAATAGCATACTCCATGGTAGAATGATCTCTCTACTCAATAGTAATGAACTCATATTCTTTCAAAAATCTCAATATATTAGGTTATAATTATTTATTGAAGGATTTATTTAATGAAAACCTAGAGAGATCCCGATGAAACGTGGATTATATAATAGATTCCCACAACTTCCTTCTTTAAACCTCAATCATATAGGTTAAAAAACAAACCAAGGAGTCTAACAGAATTTCCTATAAGTGGAAAATTCTCACAATCATGTTTTTCCATTATATTGATTATTGTAGTCCCTTTTTACAATGAAATATTGGTTGATGTTGTAAATTTAAAATGAAAGCATAGTCCACCTTCAAATCTATATAAATATTTTCTACATAGACCAATGACTAGATCATTTGGACAATAGATTCCACCAAAACCATGTTAGATAGATAAATCAGCTATGGGGATCACACAAAAAAATCCATAATAGAATTTAGAGATGCTATTAATGAAGGATAAATATTCATCAAAACCATGCGAACATAAGACATAAAAAATATACGGTTCCTTTATTACAAAATAATTTTATAGAATTTAGGGAATATGATAATATTATAAACAATTAAACTAGAAAATCCTAAGCCATCCCATGGAAACTCCAGGGTGTTCATCAAAGTGAGTTGTCTTGGAACACTCCCATGCTACCTCTCTAGTTTGAACAATCCTATCCCCAATCTATCAACAACCCCAAGACACAATAGGGTGAAACACCAGAAATATCATTGATATTAATGATTAAATAATAATTTTGATACCAATTTATAATAGACCAAATTGGGTAAACCAATAATGTCACCTGAATTGGCAAGTCACAAGTTCTGAAGAGTGTTCCCGATCTCCATGATCTAGAAAGAAGCATAAGGGTTTCATATAAAGAATCAAAAGAATTATGTATCCATAAATTAACGCATAATGAGATATAAATAATAAACATTTGACAAACAATATCCAAAATACATCATAACTCATGACTACCAAAATGAAAATGGAACATTCCAGAACTGGATAACAATTTTTAAATGAAAATTAATAAAGGAAATTAACATATAACATGATTATACCCTTTGATCCAACTCCTTGTGACAATAAATCTCTACCTCCCCAACCCACGAAATTGTAGAATTAAATAGAAGATCCATACTCTATAATATGAACTTCTATTTAATTGTATCATTAGGAACAAAATATACAAATTACAAAAGGGAAAATTATGGTGAGATCGATAAATATTAGTAGGATACCAAAAAATAATCCATAAAATGTTTACCCACATGTATATACTTGTTCTTTAGGAAAGTAAATTTCTTAAATATTTCCAAAATAAATCATTTTAATATAAAAAATTAATATTCCTTCTTTTAAAATACGTTCCACATTCAACTAAACAAATAAAAATCACATGATATATATCCATGAAGCATAATATTTGGAATAAAAAAGATTTAAAACACCAATATTAATATCAAGTTCGAAAATAAGCATACAAAATAAACAAACATTTAATATATCTGTAAAAAAAATGGGAAATACATGACAAGAGCATGTAATAAAAAATTATACACAAGGGATCACTAGATGACATAAGTGAATCCCATGGTCTGGGAACCTTGGTCCCTCAGTAAGGCTACCAAATAGAAACTATGGTATCAGATCCACCTAACATAGTTATACATTAATCCAATATGGGTTTTAAAAATTCTATTTCCTCATACACCAATGTATCCCAATGTCCTATATATCATCATATGAAAACCGATTCCACATTTCATAAAACATTTTATATAGTGAATTCACACTACATCAATTATTAAAAAACCATGTCTACATAAAAAATACCTTGGAGACATTTAATAAAATAATTCATGTGAAAAAATATAGTTTTCAATTAAAAAAAAATTGAAAATTTTTTGATTCCATTAAGAGTCATATAACCTTTCATGGATCATAAATCATTTATTTTATAAAAAAATCATGAGGGTGAATCACAAGAAAATAATAATTCCATGGTATCAAGAATAGTATACTAAAACCTATCATATATTTTATGAAAACATTTTTTCCATCTGTACTAGTGGAGGGATAGGAATTGATCCGAGATCATAACCCTAATACACTACTTGATGAAGTCTGAATGCCCCAAACCACTTATGGTAATACAATAAATCTATAAATTTAATCAAAATGAAGGAGAACAATTATTTTAATATAGGGTAACTGAGTCAAATGATGTATTAAAACCCTACGTTAATATTTCATGTATCCGGATTAACGACCCCTGAAATATAATGTAGTTATTTTAATATAAAAAGTATAAAACCACCAACACCCTGACCTGGGGAAATAGACCAGCACATGGTTAATTGACCTAATAGATGGACAATACGAACCATCCATGACTTAGTGCATAATCATAAGTGGTTTCTAAGTCACGATGTCCAACACAATGGTGTCATGAGGACCCTCTGGTAGTGGTAAATAGATATAATCCTAGTGTTTTCCTCCTGATACCATACATAGTTTCGACTAAATTTTACTCTATAAATTTTACATAGGAGACTCATTAGAACACTATGGCTACCGCAATGATCATCGTCCTACCTATGCTACACCAAAATATCCTGAAAATGTTTTTTAAGACACCATGAACCTTAAACACTTAAAAAATAGAAGAAGAAAATAAAGTTGATGCTTCATACCAGATTCCCTATATAGTGTTTAAAATTTTCATAGACACCAGGGTTACTAATGACCATTTTCTATGTTAGTTAAAATATTAAACCATGATTTTTACATTATATTGGTTCTTAAACTCTATACATGAACCTTATATCAAATTATGGTGACATATGATATACCTTGATAGTAATGGATAATGAAGGTGATAATATAGGGATAAAAAGTTATATTATTAAAACCTATAGAGGGGGTAGGGGATTGATAGATTGATTATTTATAAGATAAATGTTTCTGAATGTCTTGTGTTAGTTATATATAGAATGTTTTTCACTTTGATAACTATATGTTGGTATATTGTTTTCCCTCAATGTTCTAGTGATATATTTTCCACATTGTGTGTTTATTTTTTAGTTCCTTTCCCACCTTGTGATGTGAAATGGATGGCACAACATCTACTAGAGTAGTTATGCTGATGGTAAATTTTCTATGTAGAGGTAGTTATTTGAGGTACCTCATCCACATAAAGACTAGTAATAGTGGTTTAAAATTATCCTAGATATTGATAATGGTGGTTTATTTTCCACAAATTGAGTTGATTTTGATGTTACACCATCCACCCATGATTTGTTGAATTAGTGATGCATCATCTAATAATGTTTTGTAATATTGGTATATCATCCAAAATATCATTAGTGGTGGTGTTTTATCATCCACTAGAGATTTGTGATGCTTCATTGACATGGATATTTATCCTTCTCCATTGATATTGGATTGGTGAAGGTTCATATTCATAGATAGACTATGATGGAGATAAATTATTTATACTGTGATACTATATGGTGATAGATTGTTTACCTTGACTATTATATGACGAGTAACACATATTTTATCCATGTGTTGTGTTTTTACCATGATTATATCATCCCATACTGATAATTATCGATGTAGGTATGATCAATTATTGTTTCATTATTGACCACTCAGTGATGTGATGAATTTTTTATTTATTATTATCACTATCATGCATCAATATATATTTTATAGACGTTTTAGAGACACCATTGGAGGTGGATAACTAGTTTTTCCTCACAACATTATTGGGAACCCTAGTACCCAAGTATAATTAATGTTCTATGACCAATGTAATGGTATTCCATTCTTTGGATGGCCATACTAGTGGTGATTGGTTGGTGTTAAGACATAAGTCTAGTCTAAGACCCTAAACCCATTTCTTAGAGACCTATCTAAATTTGTTTTACTTTTATACCCTATTATATATGATATAAACCAAGGATATCCAGTTTTTAATGTATGACTTATATGAATTATATGATATATATTTTTAATATAGGTTGATATTGTTATTTTCTTTCAGCTAGAATTTATTTAGGATGCCTATTTTTCATACTAAAATTATATTATGATAACTTATTCTAAATATTTCTTCTATTATGACGATGATTATCTTTAAATAATGGTATAATACTCCCCCATGTGGTATTTATACCCTCTCCACTAGTGAATAATATTTGGAATATTGGGAGGTATCCTTGGGGTATGTGTGGCATAGTTATGAAATAGTTGTGGTGATCATAATAAGGACAATGAGCTTGCATCATTAACATGAACTAAAAATTTATAGAACTTAGGTTACCCACTATTAATGAATAATAAATAATGAAATGAAAACTCATATCATTTTACAAATTTGGGTGCCCCATTTTATCACCTTAAAGCCCTATGATTTTATAGTTGATCATTTCAATGAAATTTATTGTCCTTTAACACCCCTTAATAACCCTAAGGAATAATATATAATCCTATGTCATCCCATCAAGATACACTAGTAAATAATAAATTATATATTTTCTTCTAAAATCGTATTTAACAAAATTTCAATACTTATAAAAAATTTCAAGAATGATTACATTTTTTTCTAATTAATTTCAAATTTTCTAAATCCCACTAGTGATAACCAAAAAATCCATTACCATTACTGTTGAAAAAACATATTTTGAATTTATAAAATAATTTATCCCCGAAATATCCACATAAACATAATATAGCTACCCAAAATTACTTGGGTAGTCTAGCATGTAACCACATACTCCCTGCATGTTCAAAAAATGTTCAATTCTAGTTCTCTAAAACAATTATGGTTATGGTGTACTAATAAATAGATTCTCAATTCAAATATCATTTTATGATAGTTTTTTGAAATCCTAATTATAATACTAGAAACCATTGGTTGGATTTCAAAAACATCACCTACACCCCCTTTTAATTCTCAACAAAAGTATTCAATTTTTAAAATCTAGAAAAATACCAAACATATATTTTAAAAAATAAATCAAAAAATTTATCATTTATTTATCAATTTATGTTACATAGTAAAGATATTCACCAAGATAATGTATAAGATAAAATCCCCAAATTCAAAATGAATTAACTATATTTTTCTTTTATTATGGGTTTTATCTCTTTTATTAAAGAATCATTCTTCTTCTTTTCAAGTATACAGTCCTCAAAAAATCCAACATAAATCAATTTCATATATTGTGACATTCCATTCATTTCTCAAACCTCTATTCCATTTATAATCTTATAAACTATTCTATAATACAATGTTTTGAAATGTACCTATTAATTTCACGCTCTACATTGAATCATATATCATGTAAAATGATCCATCAGTCACTCCTCATTCAATAATAATATCACCAAATTTTATTTTACATGATACTCTTATAAATGTATCACAATAACCATTATAATCTTGTATTATATTGGATATAAAATTTATTCATTGTTTATGAACATATATAAAGTTATTTAACATCGAGAAATTTCAATTTTAGGTTTTAATTTTAAAATCACCTTATCAAAGTATTTAAATAGGTTTATCATTATCAAGGTGAACCTTTAAAATATTACCTATAAAAAACTATAATATTCATTCAAATTCTTGTATTAATTGGGTGGAAGTAATAGAGTCCAATATTCAAGACTCCATGGACTGTTCACACTGAGAACCAGTGCAAAATCATAGAATTCTTGTAACATCCTAGGTAAATAAAGGATATGACAATTTAATATTTATTAATATTTTTCAATTAAATATTAATTTTTCTTTAAATGTGATTCTATATTTTATGGTGTACATGACACAAAATAATGGGTTTCACCGAAGTCTTATGTTGCAAAAAATGCTGAGTCATACTGAAAAAATAAAATATTATTATTTTAAATGGTAGTTAATGCATAGCCATTCTATTGGAGGAAATGAGAAGAACTAACCATATTATGATTAAAAATGTTTGTTAAATGTTTATACATTTAACCAAAAAAATATGAGGCTTCAAAAATGATAATGAATCCAATTCTCAGCATAAATACTCTAATAATTTTAAAAGGTTGTTTTACCATATTTTACTGTAGAAGCCCTTTTAGAAATAGTTTTTGTCACTTTTATATGTTTCATTTGAAAAAATAAAATTATTATTTATAATATAGATATAAAAATTTACTTTGGGCAAATTTTAGGAATTTTTCTGATAAAGTTCCTTTTTTAATGAATAGAAAAAAATACTGCATTTTATGTCCAAAATACCTTTTCATCTGATTTATTTATATAGTTAGATTATCTTTTTTAATGGTAATAAAGTGTAATTGGATTATATTTTTACCATTTAATCCAATTTTGGTCATTGGAATTAATTTCACTTTGAAATTGGACATAAACACAAGTCAATCTTTTGGTGATTTTTATTTCATAAAAACATGCTTTATAGTTTTGACAACAAATATTAATTTTAAATTAATTAATGAAACGTATATTTATTTAATTTAGTAAAATAGAAATCATTTTTTAATTTGGAATATCAAAATAATATTTATGTGAATATTTGGTATTTTTATAAAAACGTTCATTTTTTGATGAATAGTGAAAAACACTTTCGAGTTGTTAAAAACTGACATTATTATTTAAATGAAATTTTACCACTTATGTGAATTGAATTTAAAAATTTTGACATACATGGTTGTCATAAGTAAGTAAAATGTGGTACAATAGAATGAAAATAATTTTTTTGTGAATAATAACTTTGGATTTTTATTTATCACGGTTAATGGTAAATAGGGTAATTCAAGGAAAAAATAATATTATAATAATATAAAATTACTTTTATACATATCCTGAAATTATTGTATGAGTCATGGACGACCAGTAAAATTCTTGGGTATAACTTTTGGCCTTTGGTATCTAATTGGGCAAGGTAATTAAATTAATAACTTTTTATTTAAACTAAAAAATAAAAATATCATAAACATGTATTATTTTTCTAAAATAATTTAAATGTGGGAATATATAATTGATATGATTGACTATAAATAGTCATTAGAAATAAAAAAAATATTTTCAAAATTATGGTATTTTATTTATAATTTTTATATATGAAATAAATAATTTTATTTATGACACAATAATGATGTGATTATTATCTCATTGACGAATGTTTTAAATAAACGAGGTTATATATATTAAAATAAAGTTATTTTCGAAACTTTTTTTGAAATCCATGAATTTTATGGACGATTATGACTTGTTATGTTTTAATTAATGAAATTTGTTTGAATTGATCAGGTTTTTATGGATTTTTAAAAAGTCATGATATGAATAGTATAAAAATAGATATAAATGAGTTTTTAAATCAATTAATAATTCATTAAATGATAAGATAGTCCTAAAAATATAATATTTGGTAAAATGACATATATGATGTAGAAAATTTCATTAATGATCCATTTTGGGTCTCTAGGAATTTTATAGTAAATATATTAACCATATAGTATTAACATACATGAAGACATAGTAAAAGTTAAATAAGTTAACAAAGGATTAAATAAGAAACGATAAGGATTAAAAAATATTCAAAACCTATAAAATTATTATTTGATGATTTTATTTCGACTTATATTCATATTAAATTGGAATTTAATGAGTTATGGACCTTTTTAAGAAGAAAATCATTTTATAATAAAATAATACTTTCAAACATTCCTAAAGAGCCCCTCCCCCTCATATAAAAGGACATCAACTCTAACCCAAAACTCATAATTCTCATGCCCCTTGGCTCATCGAAACTTTTCCTAAATAAGCTCCCATAATCCCTCTCTTCCTCCTAAAAGACATACTTTAGGTAGATTTCACTTCAAGAAATCGTTTTGGTTCAAACCAAAGGGAGTTACCCTCTTTAAATGTAACGTCTTCCATCAAGTTGTCTTCTTTTATTTTACTTCTTCACTCTCAATGATCTGATTATTCATTTTTTACATAAAAAAACCATAATACACAATATACTACGTTTTTATATGAGAAGGATTCGAATTAAAATTTCACACACCTCTGCTTAATGGGTAAGGAACATACTGTTTCTGTGGACGGCGAACTACTGCCTTACGAAACAACGATTGTTCAATCTTCTCCTACCACATATCATGGTTCCCGTTATGACGAAACTTTATTTATATGTTATATATAATATATTTATTTTTTCTCTATTCTTCTGTATTTTTCATTTACATCATACATTTATGGTTTCCATAATGGTCAAATATGATAATTTCATTTAAGGAAGTGCAGACTACCACCCCTAAAAGTGATATGACTCCTTCATAATATACATAGATTTTATAAAAGATAGTATTAATGAACATATGTAACATATATAAAATATTATATTATACTGTAATATTAATATACCTATGTATCATTTGGTTTTTATTTCTTTAATAATGAAAAAAATGAAATGAAAGTAGCATTCATGCATACGTATGACTTACCGTCTTCATGAACGATGAATTTCATTTCCTATATACAAATGATATGGGAAATTATAAATATATATATAATAGTTATATATTATATATATCATATCTAAATCAAGAATATCATTCTGGAGAAAATGTACTTGTGACCACATGGACTATTTGTAATTATAATAATTTTATTTTGGACTCAAGTACCGAAAATTGACAAAAAGACCGATATGAACTTGAATAATTATATGATTATCAGAGCAGTGTAATAAGTGATATAAAAGGAATAATAAAATTGAAAAATGTTCTAATGAAATTATAATTAACATAAGTTATTTATTCAGGGAGATAAAGAACAAACTAGAAAATTCGGACAAAAGGTAAGGGGTTTTCATCTCAATTTTTATTATCCTGAGATTAAGGCTATATTTTCCGCTATTTACATTTGTGTGGTGTATGTACTGACCATGATTGCATTATTTTTGGTAATATTCATTAATTTATGGGTATTTTCATAATAATTGTATGATCCTTCTTTCATGGGGTGTATGTTTAATAAGTTACCTAATCGGTAAGGGGCATGTTTAACCCAATTTTTATTCTTTGGGTTAATATTCTAATTATTAAATATGTCATGCAGTTATTATGTGTCGAATAACCATTTATTTATTTATTTATTAGTTTCCAATCCCTTTTGTGTGGATATACTATTTATACACATAATCTCCCAATTGATAAATTCTAACTTCATTTATACTTTCTTTGTAAGAGAACTTTTCACCCTTCACATTTTGATAAAGACTTATTTTATGTTATATCTTTTAAATTTACATTTTCTTGTGTCAGGATATGTTATTATATATTGTTATCGATGTAAATTTTATTTTCATTTTATGAGATACCCTTTTCTCTATCATCAACTCATTTTCTGAATTTTAAAGCGATGTCGTTAGGCTGTCGAATTTCTGTAAGAGAACTTCTTAACCCAATTACAATTCATTGGGTTAAACATCTATATCTTGATTATGTCATGCTATGAATATGTGTGAATGAAATATGATTGTTTTACACTTAATATCCATTTATATTTGGTGTGTTATTATTATTTCACACATAATGAAGTCATTTATTTATCCTTAATCTAAGCATACAATCTTTGTAAGGGACTTTGTCTCAATTTACATTTCATTGAGACTTATTTATTGTTATGCACCAATTCTCTTTTATATGGTGTATATAATTCTCTTTGAAAAATTATATCATGAATATATTTATTATTAAGATATTATAAGATTTGTTTAATGTTATTATGTACTTATTTTTATTCAAGTATTTTTTCTAGTGGCAAGGGTTAATTCATCAATCTAATTATTATCCGAAATTGTTTATGTGTATGTATTTATTGGGACATATTTATCATCTATGACCATGTTTCCAATTTTTTTTTTTGAAAATGAATATTTTAAGGCTTTATGGAATGGAATATTTAGCAAGATCATCATCTTAAATTTTTTAATGATTTATTTATCTAAATCATTTTAATTAATGTCCATGTTTTCAAAATGATTTTAAGGATTTATTTATATGGACATTAATGTTTTAGAATGTTAATTCATTTAATTGTTTCAAAGTGTTACGGGACACTTTGATTCAATAATATTTTTATTAAATTTTCTAAATGGTTTTAAAAATGGTTCGATAAAACATTGATTATGTCAATATATTGAAATGATATATTGTAATTGCAATATAGAAATGTTATCTTTATTTATGCTTATTTTATGTGTTCTAAATATGTTATGGTTATTGGGAATTGTTTACGTATACGGTTGGATCCATGATAAACCTAGGGAGGGTGAGCCCAAGATAGATCTCCAATGCATTGGGTAATATAACGGAGGTAAACTTTTATCTTTCTCCTAAGGTTTTTAGGGAATATACTGTGAGGGGTATTCCAAATGTAACTCCTTATGTAGTTGTGAAAGCTACAATGTAAGTAAGTTATCGAAACAACAAGTTACCTGTATTATTTAAGATTTATATGTGTTATTCATAAATCTCATGATTTTGTGAGGTATGTTAAATAGATTATGTTTTCAGATTGAAAACTATGATTTCTTTGATTTGTATGTATTCTTAGACTAATGTTTTCATTTCTGATTTCGTAACCCTTACGTAGATGTTTATGCTCATCCCATGTTTTTGAAATATATTCCGCATGACTTAAATATTAATAGGGTTAAGGATGAGATCAAGGAAAATTTATGCTGTATAAAACATTGAACTAGACATGTTTTTTTTAGTGATTTTTTTTGGAAAAAATGGATACTTAGTAGAAGTGTCTACATATAATATTCATGTTCTTATGTTTAAGTTATCACCTAATTATCTAAATATCTAAACCAGAAAATAATCCTTAATGTGAATTATTAACTTAATTAAAGATTCTGTAATGTTTAAGGTTGAAGACTTGTAGTTGTTATCAGAGGTCAATTTGGATAACTTTAGAGGTCAGGGTGTTATTTAAGCATCAGTGACATAACCATAATAATAATCATATTATAAAGAATCATATTTATTTTAGATAAATAGAATGAGTTTATGATAACTTGAATAAGTATATAATAGTGTTTACCCTGCTCATAAGATAGTATATGATGATTTCATGGATATACTAACACTGAATTTTTTGGTTTTAGTAAATTGTTGGATCTAGCAGGAACCAACACAATAATATATTTGAAAGAAACTATAGTGGTTTTCATAATGAGAAACCGAATGAAATTAGAGATTCAATGATAACTCTTGTGATTAAAATATGTTATATATATTTTTTAGGAATTTATCTCAATTTTGGGAATTTTATAAAATTATATGGTTTTAGAAAAAGGACAACCAACAAGAATGGTGAAAACCCATCACATCCAGAAAGGTCATGGGAATCGAACCCAGAACTAAATGGCGATAAGGGAGCATCACCTACCATTGTTCTATGTGAAGTCCCTAGTTAGTATGACGAATTATTTTTAGTTAAATGATTTTATGGATCAAGAATTATGTGATTTTGGGAACTTATGTTTTATCTAATGGATATCCATAGTATAGGAAAATGATTTGGTGATTAAGTGATAAAGGTTATTTTGGAATACATTTTCTCTTTTGGGAACACTATATTCCTAAGGAAAATAGAATATTGTGGGATTTCAATTGTGGAGTAATAGTTGAAATGCTATTTTAGAAGAATATATGTTTTTATTGCAGAAAGATGATGATTTGGGTTATTTATGAAATGATTAACCTATCATATAGAATATGTGATTAGGTTAATTACACTTCAGTATGAGACTTTAAGAGTAGTTGATGTTATTTGGAGATAAATATTAATATTTACTTTGTTA
The DNA here is from genome assembly GCA_963277665.1 of Viscum album. NCBI lineage: Eukaryota > Viridiplantae > Streptophyta > Magnoliopsida > Santalales > Viscaceae > Viscum > Viscum album. The sequence goes on along the minus strand of OY728142.1, from coordinate 276,560,555 downwards.
TAATATGGGATTAAATTATTCTTATTTTTTTCATTTAATTATTAGTTTGGATTATATTGAATAATTTTAAGGACAATTTTTTATTGATTGGTATTTATTGAACTTATGGTGTTGTTTTTTGAATTTTGGTGATTAGGAATAGAAATTATTTTTATAAAGTGTTATCCATTTTGGGGATTATCTGATCATGTACTAACCATTTTGGTTTTGGTTAATGTCTAAAGAAAAGGGAAATATATATTTCATCTGTTGTGGATTATGTGATTAACAAGTAGGTGATTCTTGCACTATTGATGTGACCATGTCATCTTGAATTATCACCATTTGGAGAAAAGAAGAGTTTGTGGTAGAAAATTCATAATGGATGATGGTCTACATGTCAATTATGTAAATTTCCTTTTGTTATTATTAAATATCATAAAACAATTATCCAAATTTATGAAAATTAACTTAAAACAAAAACTTTTTATATTTACTTTTCCTACAAGGGAATCAAAGATCATTTAATCTTTCACAAGTTTGTGGTTTTCTGGTGGTTAACTTTCTCTTCATCATGTTTTCTATAACTCTCCATCAAAAGTGGACACTTAGTTTCTCCTCCATATACTTGTTTTCATGGAACCCCAGTATGGGTTATCTCGGGTAACCTTTGTACTACTCTTTGTTACTTTTAAAGTAATATTTTTATTGACTCTTTTTCTGATGTGGTACTTTTAATGAAATTTCCAAGAAAAATTTTAAAATTTTAAGGACACAATTTCCAAAAGGGAAAAGGATGTAACATCATAGGTAAATAAAAAATATAAAATTTTCAACTTTATTAATATTTGTGATGTAAATATTAATTTTAATTTAAAGGGGATTCTATGTACGTTGGCATACCAGACACACAATAATGGGCTTCTCTATAGTCTTATGTTGCACACAATGCTGAGTCATACTGAAATTAATATAATATTATTATTTTAAATAGTAGTTAACGCCTAGATGTTTTATTGGAATGAATTAAAAGAATTAACAAAATTATTTTTAAAATTTTTTTAAATGTTTTTACATTTATCCAATAATATTTAGACTCTTTAAATGAGAATGAATCCAATTTTAAGCATAAATATTCTAATATTTTTAAAAGGTAGTTTTACCGCCTTTTGCTATAGAACCCATTTTTTATCTAGTTTATCAATTTTATATGTATAATTTTAAAAAATAAACTTCTTATTTACAATATGGATATAAAAATTTACTTTGGGGAATTTTTTGGTATTTTTCTCAAAAATTTAATTATTTAATGAATAGTGAAAGATACTACATTTTAAGTCAAAACTGTCATTTAATATGATTTATTTATATAGTTATATTATCTTTTTAAATGGATATAAAGTGTAATTGGAGTATTTTTTACCATTTAATCCAATTATGGTCATTTTAAGTAAATTAACTTTGAAATCGGACATGAACACATGTCAATCACTTTGTAGATTTTACTTCGTAAAAACATGCTTTCTAGTTTAGACAATGGAAATTAATTTTAAAATAATTAATGTAAAATATATATCTTTAATTTTTAAAAATAGAAATCATTTTTGAATTATGAATATCAAAATTATCTATAGTTTAATTTTTGGTATTTTTTAGAAAATGTTCAATTTTTGATGAATAGTGAAAAACACTGCCTAGTAGTTAAAAAACTGAATTTTTCATTTTAATGAAATTTCACCACTTATGTGGATTTAATTTTAAAAATATGACCTACATTTTTGTCATTATTATGTAAAATTTGGTTCAATAGGATGAAAATAATTTATGGTGAATAGTAAATTCTGATTTTTATTTACTGCGGTTAAAGGTAATGAGGGTAATTCAAGGTAAAAATAATATTATAAAAATATAAAATTACCATAACAATTGTCCTAAACTTATTTTATGAGTCATGGACTACCAATAAAATTATTGGGTAGAATATTTGGCCTTTGGAAGCCACTTGAGTATGATAATTACATTAATGAATATCTATTTAAAGTAAAAATAAAAATATCATAAGCATGTATTGTTTTGATAAAAAATTTAAATGCTGGGTTATATAATTGATATCATTGACTATAAATAGTAATTATAAATATTAAAATATTTAATACATAATGTTATTTTATTTATAATTTTTAAACATGATATAAATATGTTTATTTATGACACAATCATAATGTGATGATTAACTCATTAATGAATGTTTTAAATAAATGATATTATATATATTAATATAAAAATATTTTGAAACTTTTTATGCCATCCATGGATTTTATGTATGATAATGACATGTTATATTTAAATTAATGATTTTTTTTCTAAATGATCAAGTTGATATGGATTTTTAAAAAGTCATGATATGAATAGTATAAAAATTGACATAAATGAAATTTAAATAAATTAATATTTTATTAAATGATAAGATAGTTTTAAAAATATAGGATTAGTCCAAATGATATATATGATGTTAGAAATTTCGTTAATGATCCATTTTGGGTCACTTGGAATTTTATATTAAACATATTAAACATATAGTATGAATATACAAGAAGACATGGTAAATGTTAAATAAGTTAACAGAGGGTTAAATAAGAAAATATAAGGATTAAAAAATTTCAAAAAGCAGTAAAATTATTATTGAATGACTTTATATCTAATTATATTAACCTTATATTCTAATTTAATTATTTATTGTCCTTTCTAAACTGAACATAAGTTTATTATAAAATAATACTTTCAAACTTTCCTATAGATCCCCTCCTCCTCTTATAAAAGAACACCACATCTAATCCATTACTCACACATCTAAAGTCCCATGAAACATCCAAAATCTGGACAAATAAGCTTCCAAAATCACCTTATTCTTCTTCAAAGACTTACCATAGGCAGAAGGCACTTCAAGAAATATTTTGGGTTCAAACCAAAGGGAGTTACCTGATTTAAAGGTAATGTCTTCCCTCAAGTTTACTTCTTTTATTTTACATATTCAATCCATATGCACTTGTAATTATGTGTTTACATAGAAAAAAATGTATTCTAAATATAACAGGTTTTTTATGAGAATTATTAGAACTAAACTTACATACACCTCCATCTAATGGGTAATGAACAAGCTGTTTCTGTGGACGACGAACTACTGGCTCACAAAACGATAATTTCTCAATCATCTTCTACCACCTCTCATGGAGACCATAATGATGGAACTGTATTTATATGTGATAAATATTATATTTAAATTGCCTCTATGATTCTGTATTTTTGATTTATATAATACCTTTATGGTTTTCATAATGGGTAAATATATTAATTTCATTTGAGGAAGTGCGGACTACCGCCCCCTCAAAGTGATATGAGTCATTCATACCATACATAGAATTTATAAAGTATGATGTTAATGAAATTATATATCTCATATAAAATATGATATTATACTTTAATAATAATATATCTATGTATCATTTGGTTTTCATTCCATTAATAATGAAAAAATTAAATGAAAGTAGCGTTCATGCGTACATACAGCTTACCATCCCCATGAACAGTGCATTTGATTTATTAGATCCAAATTATATAGACTATTATAAATACATATATAATAGATATATATGATATATATGATTTCTAAATCCTTAATATCATTCTGTAGAAAATGTAATTTTTACCACATGAGAAAATTTTAATTATGACAAGTTCTTTTTTGACTCAAGTACCGAACATCGACAAAAAGACTGATATGAACTTGAATAATTATATGATTATTAGAGAAAGGTTATAAGTGATATAAAAGGAATAATGAAACTTAAAAAAGGTTATAAAGAAATTATAATTAACTTATCATTATTATTCCGGGAGACAAGTCAGATACAAGGTAAGGGGTTTTCATCTCACTTTTTATTCTCGTGAGATTAATGCCATATTTTCCACTATTTCTTTTCATGTGGTGTATTTAATACCCATTATTATATTCTTTTTTGTAATTTAATTTTATTTATGGGTATTTACATATTCATTTTATGAACCTTCTTTCATGGGTTGTATGTTTCGCAAGTTACCAAATTGGTAAGGTACCTAGTTAACCAAATTTACATTCATTGGGTTAATCTTCTAATTCTTAATTATGTCATTCTATGATTATGTGTGGAATAAATGTTTATTTATATATATTTAAATTTATACTCCCATTTTTGTGGATATATTTTTTATACACATAATCTCCTAATTGATAAATTCTAACGTCATTTATAAGATCTTTATAATGGAACTTTTCACACTTATCTTTTAGATAAAAAATTATTTTATGTTATGTATTTTAAATTTCCATTTTAATATATTGGGAACTTTTATTATATATCCTTATTTATTAACATTTTATTTCCATCTTATGAGAGACCACATTCACTCTCATCAACTCATTTTTTGAATTTAAAAGTGATACTGTTAGGATGTCGAATTTTTGTAAGACAACTTCTCAACCCAATTATAATTCTTTGGGTTAAACTTATACTTCTTTGATTATTCCATGATATGAATATGTGTGAATGCCCTATTATTGTTTTAAACTTAATATCCAATTATATTGGATGTATTATTATTTTTCACACATAATTATGTCATTGATTTATCCTTAATATAAGGATACAATATTTGTAAGAGACTTTGTCACAAATTACATTCCATTGATAATTATTTGTTGTTATACTCCAATTCACTTTTATATGGTGTAAACAATTCCATTTTATATATTATAACATTAATCTCCTTATTATCATGATATTATAAGATTTTTTAATGTTATTCTGTAACTATTTTATTCAAGTATTGTCTCAAGTTGTAAGGGTTAATTCATCAATCTCATTATTATAAAAGATTGTTTATGTGTACGTATTTACTGGGACATGTTTACAGTCCTTGTCCGTGTTTCGTAAAAATATTTTCAAAACGATTTTTTATGGTTTTTTGGAAGGTAATCTTCAGAAAGGTTATAATTTTAAATGTTTTAATGATTTATTTTTCTAAATATTTTTAATGAATGTGCATGTTTTGAAAATTATTTTAAGGATTTATTTATATGGACATTAATGTTTTAAAATGTTAATTCCTTTTAACATTAAAATGTGGTATGGGAAACATTGATTCAAAAATCACTTTAATAAATGTTTTAAATTTTTTTGAAAATGGTTTTATAAATCATTGATTATGTCAATATCATGAAATGATATATTACGATTGCAATGTGGAAGTGTTATGTTTACTTTATTCATATTTTACTTGTTATGAATATGTTATTGTTATTGGGAATTGTTTACATATATGGGTGGTTCCCTGGTAAACCTAGGGTGGGTGAGCCCAAGATATCTCTCCAATGTATTGGGTAACATGACAGAGGTAAACGTTAATAATTCACATAATAGATTTAGGGAAAATACTATGATGGGTATTCCAAACGTAACTCCCTATGTAGAAGAGAAATATACTATGTAAGTATGTTATAGATTCCACATGTTACCTTTATGATTTATCATTTCTATGTGTTATTAATAAATATCAATATTTTGTGAGGTATGTTAATGAGATTATGTTTTAAGATTGAAAAGTATGATTTCTTTAATTTTTATGTATTCATAGACTAATGTTTTCTATCCATATTTTATATCCCTTACTGATATTTTTACAATCATACCTATTTTTTTAAATGTTTTCCACAAGACACAAATATGAATATGGTGAAGGATGGGATGATGGAAATGTAATGCTGTTTAAAACATGGAAATATACATGTTTTTTAAGAATTTATATTTTATGAAAAAAATGGATACTGAGTAGAAGTGTCTACATGTAATATTTAAGTTTTTATATATAATTTTTAACCAAATTATCTAATTCTCTAAACCTGAAAAGATTATCATTGTGAATTATTAACATAATTCATGATTATGTAATGTTTAAGGTTGGGACCTTATACATCTGAAGTAGTGTTAATTTTTTTAAAACTAGAATATTTATTCATTCCTTTATAATCCTTTTTATATACCCTCTTACCATTACCCAAACATGTGGGAACATATCCTGTTGATTTCTATTAGTTCCATCATCTCAATTTTGACATGTTTTGGGAGTCTCATTGATTTAATTATCATCATATATCTTCAATGTTTATCTCAAATTATAAAAATTTATATAATTATCATATGTGAACACCCTTACATATGATTAGATATTAAGACTCATTGAACATGAATTTTAATGTATTAAGAAATCTAATAATTATTGAAACTATTGCATTAGAGCTATTATATATTGATGATATGATAATTAACACATTGATTTCATCCAAAAAATTAATTCATAGTAAAATCAATTAATTCACAATAATATTAAGTTCATTAATATTATCAATAATGGAATTAAATTAAATTATCATTATATTGAATAATATAAACATAAAAGAACCTTTTTTTATACAAGTGTATTTTGGTATATGTTTAAAAAATAATTAATCATTCAAAATTTAGTTTTCTATAATTTACTATTGAATACAATATTTATTCAAAAATTTATGGATATAATTCCCATGATTTTTAAATTTATAAATTCTCAATCTATATTTGATATTATTTATGGTTTTAATTATTAGTGGATGGTGAAAATAATTTTGGAATAGATAATATTAAATCTATTTATTCTAGAAACTGAAATAATTTCCCTAAAAGTAATTGATCTTCAATTTTTTTTATTCCATTGTATTTTTTATGATTTTGGACTCTCAAAACTAGAGATGCATTTGATACCGATTATTTCCTAATTTCCAGACAATAAAAGATATTGAAAAGAAAAATAATTATTGGGAATATCAATTTATATGATTCGAGTAGAGTATAATACATCTATTGAGGATGGAAATGAATTTAATCATTTTTGGTAGATTTTATATAAACTCTTGTTATTTTCATTTACCCCAATAATAAATAAATATTTTGATAAATCCAAAACTATGAAACAAAAATCCACATGAAATAAATTCACTATGCACACATCCAGTGAGAGTTATCCTATACATGAAATAAAGACGTCATCATTTTCACAACCATTGGATACTAACCATTATGTGAAATTAGTTCATTACAACATGCATACCTTGGGAATATTGATTTCATAATGTTTTGAAACCTATTCCTGTAATGTCCAAATAACATCTAATTAGGATCTACATATCTCAACATTCACCACCAACTGAAAACCTTTTACCCCATAGCACGCATCCATCCCTTTCTCCGAAATTAATTGACTCTATACAAAATTTTTTGAACCATATAAACCGTTATCTTTATAATATTTCTTTATCTTTCTTTATGAAATCCATGCATCTAAAAAACCCACCCTTCTCTTACATATCAACTCCTTTGATCCCACTAATTAAGAAAATATTGAAATAACTTTTTACAGTCCAATATATATACTATTTTAATATAAAACTAATAAATTAAATACACCATATTATTTTATTTAATGAGATATAAGAAAATTATACTTATAATATTTTTTATAAAAATTATCAATGTCAAAGATTTTAATACATTATATATCTTAAAAAATTAATTTTTTATATTTTTATAGATTATATGTTCAATATTAATATTGAATATAATTTTTCAAATTATATGATATTAATGTTTTATTTTTTTCATTAGTGTAAAAATTAGATTTTTTATCATAGTTTTAATGACTGTTATTGGATAACAGATATAAAGACTCACAAGGGTAGGTTTTAACATCGATTATCTAGTAAATGATGTTATTAAAAAATTAACATCATATATTTGATAAATGATGTTAAAAACATTTGGATTTGAGTTTTAATGTCATTTATTTAGTAATAAATTTGAAAACATCATCTTCAACATTTATTATTAAATAACCAAGCTAAAAACATAGGTTTTAACATTTTCTGTTATATAAATGTTTTTAAAAACATGGTTCAATATATTCATATGTATAACCATTGTAAATTAAATTTAAACTCATGATTATTTCTATTCCCCATATTTTTTCAATGGCTTCCTTTTTGAAATCAAAATATCCTCTATTAGAGACTATGATAACTATATCTTTCTTAACTTTATTTCTCATCCTTTTTTCATCGTTTATCCAATATCTTATATTATTCTCTCAATATATTTATTATTCCTCCACCCTTGACTATGTTCCACCCCACAATGTTTCATTCCTCGAATTTTTTTTAAAGTAAAACAATTTTATACCACTGATATTAATTTTTATCCACACTTGTAACACTATAATATTTTAAAATAAAATTATGTTAGATAACTTGTTCAACATAAAACATTGAGTTTAAACGAACCCCAATATGATATTAAAATATAAATATTTAAACATGATATATAAACTATGTATTAAATTTTTGGTTTTAAAAAAAGAATAACTAATTTATGAAATTTATATAACCATCCACATAAATTTAATTGCATTGATAAATTATCGGGAAGAAATAATTCAATTTTTAATGAATATATTTTGTTCAACAAAAAATATGTTTTTTTAAAAAATGATTTTTAATTATTTTCATGAGAAAATATTATAATAAATTTACGGGATTTTTATAAATTTTATTTTAAAAAAATGATATCAGTTTTTAAATAAAAATTTCAAAATTAACTTAGGGTGATATTTTTTAACTTTTTATAAATGAAAGATTGTTTAATGGATAAAAAATTAATTATTTTTCAAATAATATCATTCCTTTTCATTAAATTAATTATTTTTAAAAGTTACATAATATTTTGTATTTGGTATTAAAGTTAAATATAAACTAATTTATTTAATATAATAAAATTAATTTCATTGGAATCGTAAATTTTAAGGATTTAGGTATAAGTATATTTTAATGCTAAAAACGTGGTTTTGTTGGAAAAATATTTTTAAATTCCTAAATTGTATCCTTTTAATAAAACCACAGAAAATAAAGATATAAATTTAGTTTATATATTATATGTCTATTTATATTAATTGAAATTAATATACATATTAGTTCTAGTCATAAATTAAATATATGATTATATGTTTCTTGAAAAATGTATTTAAAAACCGTTTTATGACACATTTTATAGGTTTAATTCAAAATTGAATTGTATTAATTTTAAAATTTTAATTGTTTAAAATATAATCAATATTTATTATCAAAATAATTAATATTTTTAAATAAGTTCATATTTTTTTTTCATAATGAATCATTAAGTAGTAAAATACTTATTACCATAATGAGAAACTAAAATGTAAAAAGCCTCTAATTTTAGAAGTAAAGAGAATAAAATGTTTCAAATTGTTGATTTTTAAATGTTATAGTATTTTATAATTAAAATTAACCATAAAAAATAGTTTTTTATCAATTTTTTAGGAACTTTTCTTGAGAGTTATTTCCCATTATTGAATAGTTTTGGGTTTGTACAAAAATGGAAATCCTCTTTAATTATAAAAGGGCTCCCCATCCCCATGATTACTCAAAACTATCATACCATTTAGATAGAAAAAAATTACAAAATCTCTCTCAAACACTATTATCAACATTATAGAGTTTATTTTCTCTTAATAATACCCACCTTAGTGTCTTTAATAAGAGATATGAAGGATGTTATTCTAAGAGAAGGTAATCGTCTCCACTGAGCTCCTTCTTTTTTTCTTATTATTTTTTCACATTTAATTTTTTATAAATAAATAAAAATATAATAAAACCATTATATATTATTTTATGAGATGTTATTATATTTATGTAAGAACTTTCATCCTTTTACTCATATATCAAATGGAAAATGAAACCATCATTCATGTGTAAGGAGGACCACCTCCTCACAAACTGATGTAATTCGTTTTCCATAACCACCTCTCATTGTTTTTCATGACGATAGATCTAATATAAATATATTATTTTTAGTATATATTAATAATTTTTCAAAATTAACATATTTTATACCCTTTTATCTTACCATCAATTGAAAAATAATAACATCATTTATGGGTATGGAAGATTATCATCTCGTGAAGGGATGTGATTCATTTTTCAAATACGACATCACATTAATGGTAAATGTAAGTTCATTTAAAGATTTAATATTATATTAATGATATTATGATCATTTTCTAAGGTTAAAATAATAGTTACCTTTTTTCCTTCACGATCATTTAAAAATGGAATCATTATACATGCATACTTATGGCCTACAGTTTCAATGATTGTATATAATTCATTTTTGATAACAATAATTCAAGGTTATTTTTATAAATGTAATTTTTGTATAAAAGTTATAATTATTTAATTATTATTATTTGATAAATTATTGAATAATTAACCCTTCTACTATAGTCAACACACTGATTCTATTTTGAAATTATGAATTGATGGTTCTAAAAACAACACGCATGGACACAATGGATTAAGTAATTAAATACATTAAAAAACAAATAAATTAAACGGTTTAAATATAAAGTATTAAACATATATAAGGTCATCACAAAAATATAACTTATATAATTGTATTATATATAAGATAAAATACGTACATGAAAAAGTTTGTAATTATGTTAAGTGTTTTTTCCCAAAACATCCTTATTTGAGATAAATGTTATTTTATGAACATAATTTATTTTATATGGTTAATATAGTTCCCATTTACATATTATATCTTTAATAGTTCATACTTAATGAAATTTTATGCTAAAAATCATTTACTTCATTAATGTTTGTTAGGATTTAGAAGTTACAAAATGAGTAAGTTTTTATGTTTCAATATCATTTTAATTTGGATAGTTTATCATTGAATTTACATTATAGTAAATTATTGTATAATTTTTTAATAAAGCACATTAAAATTTATAATAATCTGATTATTCATGAATTTTTTCTAAAATAGTACAAATTTCCTCTCCTTGATATTTAATAAGATGAAGAAAATTATTTTAAGAATAACTAACTTCATTTATCTCTTCGATCAAAAATATATTTTCTACTATATATATATATTTTGAAAATACCATCATTAATATTGTTCAAATTTCCCAAAAGAATTATTATATAAAATTTTACCCATTTTTTAATTTTAATTTTTTTGAAAGAAATATTCTTTTCATTTTTTAAAGGAGGCACTTTTTAACATTTTTATAACAGTATGAAAGGAATTTTTTTGAAATGTAAGAATATGTGTAATTACCCACTATAATCAACACTAAAATATTTGAATATACAATTATAATTTTTCATGGTTCTTTTAAAATAAATATTAATACCTTTTGGGAAATTTTTATTTTTGATGAATTGATTTGAAAGTGAAAATGGTATTTTTCTCAAGAATTATTCCATTTATTCATTTAATGACATATTATTAGAAGACAACAACCATTAATGTTATGTATCTATTCTAAATTATGTATATATGTCTCCAAAATAAATACCTATCCTAGTATCACATGATTTTATGGGGGAATAAATGAATCGGGTTTATATCTCCAATGCCTTCATTATGAAATTTACTTTTATTATGATATGTGACAAGATTATGAAACCCATTTTCTTTTCAAGACTACTTCTTATTTTTATGGATTATTATATTTTCCTTTTTGAGGAATAAAAAAATCATGAATATTTTATTATGGGTGTGAAAAAAAAGAACCAAAATTCATTAGGTAAATATTTAGTGTCATGAGGTGTCATGTATGGGATTGGGGAGTAAACCTAATTAATTTTGGCAAGTTTTCCACCATGTGAAATTATCTAGGGATTTATTAATGACTCATTTTTATATCATGTTATAATTTATTTTCATGTTTCTTGTGATGTAATGATCTTATGATAGCATTTTATTTAGGTTACTCTCCATGTGATTACCCTTAAGAATTTTATTTTATGGTATCATGTTTTACCTTTGACTCACAAGTTATGTTTCATTATCATGTTTATTCCATTATAGGGGTTTTAGCTCATAAATCTTGTCAATTAATTGTCTATGTTATCCTATAATGTTACAGGATATTAAAAGTATTAAGAAGCGAATTATGTAGAATGAAATGAAATAGTATTATTTTACACTCACTTTAATGTATTATGAACCTATTATTTCAAATAATCATGGATTTATGATCATTATGTTGTAAGTAATCAATGATTATGTTAAAAATCTTGCAATAATATATATAAAAGTATTGGGTCTCAATAGTTGGTATCAGAGTAATAAATAGGTAATATTTATAGAATAATATGATACAACATTATTGAGAACCCTATGGAAATGTATAAGGGTAAGCCTAAGTATAGTAAAAAAAATCCATGAATTTTGGTGAATTATATAGTGAGTGGGTTCTATGAAGTTGCATCCTTGTTTAGATACTTTTAATGGATGTAGATCTGGTACACTTTTTCCTTAGGGTAATAACCCTGAAAGGGTGTGTTTATATTGAATCGATCATTACATAGTGTATAAAAATAGGCCTAGATACACACCTGGTTTGACACAACTAGTTGATATTCATTGGAAATTCACAAAACACTTTACAAACCATTATAAAAGGACATGAAATAATTGTTATATTATAAACTATAATTAGAATCATTGCCATACATAAACTAGTTTTTATCCTAGAGACTCATAAGTAAGGATATATATCACTTATAAGTAATTACTTATAGGATTATATGTACCCCCTAATGTATGTTAATGTATTATCATCCTGTTTCTTTTAATAATTTTAGTAAATGATGGGAAATAAGTGAAATCATGAAAACAAAAAAAATTAATGGGGATTTTATTGCTATACCTAATGATGTTCCTAAACTAATGGAAATTAAATTAAACATCTTATAATAATGTGTAACACCCTGAATGATAATGGGTTCATTTGATAAATGATACGACTCATGTCAACAAGGAGAACCTTCCTTTTAAAGAGCCTGTCTGATTAGAACACCTAAGTTAAGCGTTCTTGGCATGGAGTAGTGATCAGGATACTTATGGTATGTTTTATAGGCTATGTCTGAGTGAGGACAAACCACACTAGAAAGAACATGTGTAGGCCTGTGGGGATTTTCATTGTGTGAGTGAGTAAAAAGCACACTATAAAGGATATGTGTTGGCCTATGGCGACTGTTATTATCCAGATGACCATTTTATGCATGTGGGTGGACCCTTGGGTAGGGACCACATGTCTGCAGGGTAACTGGTGGTACTTGGCGGGGCATGTCCTGATGTACATGTTAAGGGAGGGTGTATGTGCTGTCACTAGGTCCCAGTTGTCACATCATGAAAAAAGTGCTCTCTGATATTAATATTAATAGCTACAATATAGTTGACTTTGAATACACATCAAAGAAGAGTGGAATGAAATATCGTGTAAGATGAAATGTAAAATATGATAATGAAAAGAATATTAAATTTCATACATGTCAAATATCTGGGAAGTGAAACGACAGAGCATTCTATAATATAACTAGAGGATTCATGATATGTTTAATAGGAGGGAAAATAGATAATTTCTGAAGAAAAATGAAGCATCTTATTATTAGTGTGTAGGAAAATAATGTTAAACCTAAAGCAACAATAATAGATCAAAATTTTAAATTTAGGGAACATGTTCATTATCTAAATCAATGATCTAATAGAGGAATTAATTCCTAAGTAAGTTTTATATAATAATCATTGAAGTGGAATGATTATAGTGTTTAGGTGTTGTAAATTGAGAATCACGTTTTTGAAGTATTTTTCTCAATGGTATGATTGTTATAAGAATCATGAAACATCTGTGTATAGTTCAGTAGTAGTTAATCTTTAATGATTAGAAAAAATATATTGAATAGAAATAATACAAAAGAAAGGTGATATAATGTTATTGTCAACTTTTGTAGAAAACTCATGACAGGGGAAAATAAATTCTTTGATATGCACTTGGTGTTGAGTTCATTAAATTTAACTTAAAATATTTTATTTTATGAAAAAATAAATTGTACAGATGACGTTAGTGGTTAATTTTTTTTATGATTCTTTTCAATTTAAGCATGTTCATTATAATTTTTGGAAAATTACAGAATCAATATTAATATATTTTTATAAATAGGGAAACATGCTTGCTAGGAGAAAACACATCATATTCAAAAATGATATTCAGCATGAACCCATGATCGAAGGGAGATAATGGTGTAATGAATACAACTGTCCAACATAATGTACTAGTTTGTTGGAAATTTATTTAAATTAAATCTTTTTATTAAAATATATTATATTGAATTTGGGAAATATATTTTTAATAAAAAATATTTTTTAATTTTTAGGATTTTGAGGTGATTAATGATATTTTGTGAAATGTTTTAGTAGGGTGATGAATATTTAACCATTAGGTATAACATGTGGGTTTCTATGAATGATAATTTGGTGGGAACATATTTAAATTACTGACTATTGAAGTTATTTGAGATATAGGCTTTTGGAATGATTTATGTTGAACTTTGGATTTAGAGAATAATATGAATCAATATTCATTTGCAGAATTACCTTACCTTATGAAAAATATTTTTTATTTTGTTTAATATATACAGACAATTTGGATATATTGATATCATTTTGTGAAACCATGTGAAATGGTAGAAGTTAATTTTAGTTATTCTTGCAAGAAGAACTCAACTTGAATACTAATTGTTTAGAGAAATATATGATATTAAGATGAAAAATGATTAAAGGATAGAATTATATTTTTCAAATAAGTATATTTCCTTATGTCTATAGTCTTAATGGTAAAAAGATACTTATATTTTAATAAAATGATCATGAAATTGAAATGTTATTCATTTTTGATAAATATATATACTCTTACCTATTAAGAAAAGGTATGGTATTATCTCTTAAATGGATATTCTTCCTGAATCTATGATTTCACTTTCCACCAATGTCATCCTATGTTTAAACATAGTTATGCGATGAACTTATTATTTCCTTTAACCTATTTTTAAGAGGATTTTTTATTGACTCTTTTTACGTTGTGGGTTTTCATAAAAGGAACACTTGAATGTCAAACACGTGATTAGTGATAACACATTCAAATTAAATGTAAATAATTAATTTAAGAGTGTAAAATGAAACAACCTAATAATTTTTAAAAACACTATGTTTGAAAATGTTTTCAACATTCTACTCACAGTTTAAATGAACCACAATATAATATTAAAATATTATTATATATTCATGACCGATATAACCATACCATTAAATTGTTGGTTATAAATATGATCAAATTCTTTATGAATATAATATGAAGTTCCTAATAATTATGATTTTATTGATAAATTCTAAAGAAATAATAACTAAATTATTAATAATGATATTGTATTCTATAAAAAAAGTTTCATCGATTTTTTTTAATTTTTTACGAGAAAATATTGTAATTAATATAGATAAATTATCGAAAATGTATTTTATAAAAATGAATAATTTTCTGGAATAAAAATTTCAATATTAACTTTGGTTTAAATATAGGTATTTTTCTAAAATGATTTATTTTTTAGAGAATAATAAATATTATCGATTTTCAAATATTTTCCTTTATATTCAGAAAAATAAATTAATTTAAAAATAATATTATATTTTAAATTTCGTATTAATGTAACATACAATCGATTTTATTTAAGATAATCTAATTAATTTAGTTCTAATAATACATTTTCATTATTTTGATAGAAGTTTATTCTTTTACTTCAAAACATAGTTTTCAATAATCTTTTTACAATGCACAATGTTTATCAATTTCAATTAATTAAAATAAAACATGTTAAGAAAATATTTAAATGAAATGAATATTTTATAAATATATTTATATGATTTTTAATTTGTATAATTATTATTTTTATTCATAAATTGAAAATAATATCATCTATTGTTGAAAATTATTTATTGAAAGACCATTTTTTGACATGTTTTAAAACTTTAATTTTAAATTGAATTATAAATATTAAGAGTTATGAAATTTTTAAAATTAATTACCTAATTTGAATAATAATAATTATTATTAGATAATAATGTTGGCTAAATTTTGTTCATAATTAATAGTATGAATAGTAAAACAAATTCCATGATGAAAAACATAAATGGTAAAACTGAGTAACCTTAGAGGTATATAGAATAACAAGTTTAAAATATTCTTATTTTTTTGGATGTGTGGATAAACCATATCGTCCCTAAACTCAATAATTTATCAATTTTGTGGGCACTTATCTTGAATTTGACTTCTCATTATTGAATTTTTTTTCATATATTCAAAATTACTAATCCTACTCAATTATGAAAGGGAACCCCTACCCTAACATCCCCACACCTATTAAAAAAATTTAATCAACTAAAATATCCCAAAATATATACATGAAACCATTATAAAAATTATACATCTATTATTCTTCTAAAAAGACCAACCTTATAGCCCTTATTAACATATCAAAAGGTGGTTCTTCTCAATGAAGGTAATCATCATTATGGGGATCATTCCACTTACTTATTATTTTTAAAGCATCAATTTGTTCTAATACCATACAATATAATAACAACATAATATAATCTATAATTATATTATATTAGGTTTTTGGTGTAATATTTATCCATCTTCACATCGATCAGATTGAATGTGAAACTATCATTCATATGTACAGAAAACTACTACCTCACAAAATGATGTAATTCATTTTCCATCATCACCTCTCATGTCTATTCAAGATAATGGAATTAATTTTTATATATTATATTCATGACATATTAATAATTATATAAAATTAATATATCTTATACCTTTTTACCTTACCAATAATTAATTAAATGATAAAATTGTTTATGTGTACAATGGGCTACCACCTCTCAGAGCGACGAGATTCATTTTTTATTACTAAATCACAAGAATGATATATATAAGGGTATTTAAAAAACTTATATGATATTTACGATATTATTATCATTTATAAAATAGAAAATAACTATTATCTTCATTCCAATTTTTTGTTTGAAAAGTGGAAATGTTACACACGCATATGCACAAACTACCATATTCAGGATTGTAACATAGTTGATTTTTTATAACCACAATTGATGTTTATTTTTTAAATTATAAATTAGGAATAAAAATTATAGTTCTTTAATGATTTTTAATCTTTATATTATTGAACAATGACTCCTTGGACCATGATCGATATACCAATTCCCCTTTTAAATTATAAAATGAGTTTCCTCAAAACACCCAATGAAGACATAATTGATTATGTAATTTGAAACATCAATAAAATATATTAAGTTATTGGTTTTAGTTTAGATTATTAAACCTAAAAAATGATTTTATGAAAATAAATAATATAAATATTTTTACTATAAAGTAGGTACAAGATATACAAGACAAATTCTAGACTCAAGGTAACGGTTTTCTTCTCAAAACCTCCTTCTTTGAGGAACATATTGTTTTATACACATAATTAATTTTATATGGTGTATATAATTCACCATTAAATATTATATCATGAATCCTTAATACTTCATTATATTTTTTTATAATTCATTTACCTCATTCATAGGAGTTATGGTTCAAATTTCACCAATGTCATTTGGGTTTATGTTTCAATATCATTTTAATTAGGGTTAATTATGCTTGAATTTCCATTGTAGAATATTATATTATCATTTCCAATAAAAAAATATAATTTTTTCATCCATTTGTTATTTTGGAAAATTTTAATTAATACTAAAATTTTCCACTCTTTGATACGTAAAATTATAGATATTTGTTTACGAAAAGCTTACTTCATTTATCTATTCATTTTAAATCATTTTTCTCCAATATTTATGTTTTATAAAAGTATTTTTTAAAATATTAATAAAATTAAACATTATATTAAATAAAAAATTTTTTACCCATTTTTAAATTTTTACAAAATATACATAAAAGAGTATTGAAGTCATTTTTTAATAACGAACGTTTTAACATTTTCATAACAGTGTGATAAGAATATTTATTTTAACTTATTTTACATTTATGGAATTAGATTCCATCATGGAAACTCCTATATTTGATGATTACATTATATGTTTCTACGATTATTTTTAAATATTTTTTTCTATAATATTTTAGAAATGTTAATACTTTGAATAATATATTTCTAATTGAAAAGGATATTTTTCTCAAGAATTATACCATTTATTATTTTAAAGAAATTTTATTCATTGATGAAAACCTTTTATATTTTGGAATGATTCTATATTTTTTATATATTAATCTGACATAAATACATATATTATTATCCATTACATTAACATGGTAATACATATCTTCAGTCCATCTCTCCAATAACTTAGTTATAAAATTTACTTTGACAATGACTCGACACAAGATTATACTACCTATTTTCTTTCCATATGGAATTATTATGTAAATTTAGTATAATTTGTTTCCATTTTATCGAACACATAAACCATGAATATCATATTATGGGTATTCCTATATAGTTCTCCTATTAAATGGGTAAATATTTGGTCTCATTAGGTTCCATAAATGATAATAGTGAGTAAAATTAATCCATTATGGGACTTTTCAACCATGTGATATTGTCTTGGCCGTCATCCTTGATTAATGTTCATATAATGTTATATGTTTCTAAAACATTTACAATGATTCCATAAAATTATAATACCATTACCTTTATGTTATGAAACTATATTATTATTGTCAAGTCTTATCTTTTAATTATTTCATTTTATACCTTTGACTTACATGTTATGTTTCTTTATCATGTTTATTCCATTACCGGGATTTGTAGCTCACCCCTTTTATCTATGTATTATTGAGGCCATCCTATGAATTTATTGTAGCTATAAATTATTTATAATCTCATTATAGATAATAAAATGAAAAATTTATATTTTTTATTCACTTTCATGTATTTTGATCTTAGTATTCTAAAGACACAAGTCCCCATGATCTTTGGGTTGTAATTAATAATTATTTATATTAAAAACCATGTAATAATCTGTGAAAGAGGATTGGTCACTACAGTTGGTATTAGAGAATGCTTTAGTTAACTTTTTGAGACTCTGATGATAAAACATTAGTTACAACCCTATAGATAAGTATATGTATAAGTATTGTTATAATAAAAAATACTATAAATTTTTGAATTATATGGATAGTGGGTTCAATAAAAATTAATCGCTTTCTAGATGCTATTGTTGGACATGGTTTTAGAACAATTCTACCTTGTGGTAATATCCTGGAAAGGGTGCATTGTGATTGAATATATAGTCACCTAGTGCATGAAAAAATGTATTGAGGAACACCTATTTTGATACTCAATGAGGATATAATTTGGAAATTAACAAAAATATTTATAAACCATTATAAAGGACATGAAAAAAATATTTGGTAATAAAAACTAATAGTAAAAAATATAATGGATAACATAGATTTAAACCTAGAGACTCAAAATTTATGATATAATTAAATTGAATAAGTTATTCCTTATAGGTTTCTAGGTTGACACTTTTAATATTAATGAATTCTCATTATGTTTATTTTATTATTTTTTTGTAAATTATAATAAATAAGATAAATTATTCCAACATAAAATTTGATAAGAAATGTCATGATTTCCCTAATTATATACCTTAACTAATGACAATAGAAGATAAAAATTTGTGATCCTGAAAAATGAGATATCTTGAATTATTATTAACAATTAAAAGATAGTCAAATTTCCAAACACAGAAAAGTAGTTATTAATGAAGTATCATGGAATTTAATGAGTAAAATATGATAAATAAAATAATATTAAATTTTAGACATGTGAAAAAAATGGTAAGATGAACCATGGAACCTTCCTTTATGTAATTGGAATATTCATTATATATTGGAAAAGAGGGCACAAAAAATCAAATGCCAAATAAAATTGAAGATTCAAAAATAGGGAAATGATGTAAAACATAAGGAACCACTAATTTTCAATGATATAGTTGTAACGACCCGAAATTTTGAGTAAACATTGTTAACTAATTTTGTGTGTTATATTATTTTTCATACTGAACAAAACTGTTTCATTTGATAACTTGAGTATAATTAAAATGAGACTATTGGGTTTTGACTATTATATGACCGTTAGTCAGTATGACTGTTGGAAACTGAATGATGCGACTATTGTCTCTAAATACAAGTGATCTTGGTTAATTAATATAGAAAGAAGTTTTGATGGCCTCATCCAGTAGTCTTGGACCAATCGAATCCCAACTAACAGAACTTGGGAAGAAGGTAGAACCACTGGGCTTTGCTCTGGACCAAACCCAAGCCGAACATCATCATGTGATGCTAGAATAGAATCGCCTTCACGAGAAGTTCAAACTGATAGAAATTACTACTCGGGCGATGTTGGTCGAGCCGCCCTCAGATTCTCTCACCTTAGAACACCTTACATTAAGTCCTATGCTGGGGTTATATGGGGCTATGTAAGGAGACCATAATCCTTTGTTATAAATAAAATTGTGTTTTCTTCTTATGGTGGAGTTTGTACGTTTTCAAATGTTTGAAGGAATGTAGGATGTATTTTATTGATGTATTTTGAAAAAAGAATATTTTAAAATATTTATGTAAACCATAAATAATTAATGATGTGTAATGATTTTCAAAAAAATGGTTTTTTGCAAATGTGTTCACTAAAAAAATTAAAGTCTAATAAGATCAAATTAATTTCTGATGAATAGAAAATTATGAATAGTGATTTTATGCTTAGAATTAGTAATGTGACCAAATGGATTAGTAATCTCACTTAAAGAAAGTATTTATATAAATTACACTACTGGAATTGGGTCTTTCCCAACGGTAGTATACCAACGGTTTACTTAAACCGTTTCTATAGTGAGCCTTTGCCAACGGTTTAATTAAACCGTTGGCAAAGGGAATTTTGGTGGACCCTTTCCCAACGGTTCACTGGAACCGTTGGGAAATGTGTACCTTTGCCAACGGTTTTTATAAACCATTGGAAAAGGTTTTCCCCAAATTCCAGATCGCGATCTCCTCTCCCCATTCAGACAGAGCCCTAATCTATTCGCTCTACTGCTCCCGTGAACCCCATCTGACTCCACTGCTCTCGCAAATCCAAACACCAGCACCCCCCATCCCAACAGGTACACCCCCCATATGAATAGGTAAAATTTGATCTCAACCATATTGTTGTAGTTGTTTTAATGAATATATTTTTTCCAGGTGTTGGTGGTTTACATGATTATTGAAATTAATATCAAAAGAGGATATTGTTTGTGTTTGTGAAGACTTATTTAATGTTTTTATATTCTATGTTTGGAAGGAGAGTGTTCAAAACATGTAAATCAGAGTTGGGGGAGGCTATCGTGAATGTTTACATGTTTTGGATAATGGATTGTGGGAATTATGGATTGTGTTCAAACCAATTTGATATGTTTTGGATAATGGATTGTGGGGGTAGGGGGTGTCCACGGGGGTGGGTGGGTTGTCCACGGGGGTGGGAGGGGCTGTCCACGGGGGTGGGAAAGGCTGTCCACGGGGGTGGGCGGGGCTGTCTAGGGGGTGTGGGCTGTCCTGGGGGTCTGGGTGGGGTGTCCTGGTGGGGGAGGGGTGTGTGGGGTGTCCAGGGGGGTGGTATGTCTAGGTGGTGGTGGTGGGGTTGCAGGGGAGGGGGTGTGGGCTGTTTGGGAGGGTGGACGGGGCTATCTAGGGGGGTACGGGGTGTCCAGGGGGGGTAAGGGGTTGGGAGGGTTGTCCACAAGGGTGGACGGGCTGTCCACGGGGGTGGTCGGGCTGTCAAGGAGGGGTGGGGGGGCTGTCCAGGGGGTGGGTGGGCTGGCCACAAGGGGGTAGGGGTGTCCAGGGGGGTGGGCGGGCTATCCAAGGGGGTGGGGGGCTGTCCATAGGGAGAAGGGGTGTCGAGGGGGGTGGGTGGGTTGTCCACGGGGGTGGTTGGGCTATCTAGGGGGTAGGGGGTGTCCACGGGGGTGGGCGGGGCTGTCCAGGGGGTGTGGGCTGTCCTGGGGGTCTGGGTGGGGTGTCCTGGAGGGGGAGGGGTGTGTGGGGTGTCCAGGTGGGGTGGTATGTCTAGGTGGTGGTGGCGGGGTTGCAGGGAAGGGGGGTGTGGGCTGTTTGGGAGGGTGGGCGGGGCTATCCAGGGGGTACGGGGTGTCCATGGGGGGTACGGGGGTGGGCGGGCTGTCCACAAGGGTAGACGGGCTGTCCACAGGGGTGGTCGGGCTGTCAAGGAGGGGGTTGGCGGGCTGTCCAGGGGGGTGGGTGGGCTGGCCACAGGGGGTAGGGGTGTCCAGGGGGGTGGGCGGGCTATCCAAGGGGGTGGGGGGCTGTCCATAGGGAGAAGGGGTGTCGAGGGGGGTGGGTGGGCTGTCCACGGGGGTGGTTGGGCGGTTTAGGTGGTAGGGGGCATCCACGGGGGTGGGTGGGTTGTCCAAGAGGGTGGGAGGGGCTATCCACAGGGGTGGGAAAGGCTGTCCACGGGGGTGGACGGGGCTGTCCAGGGGGTGTGGGCTGTCTTGGGGGTCTGGGTGGGGTGTCCTGGTGGGGGAGGGGTGTGTGGGGTGTCCAGGGGGGTTGGTATGTCTAGGTGGTGGTAGTGGGGATGTAGGGGAGGGGGTGTGGGATTTTTGGGAGGGTGGGCGGGGCTATCCCGGGGGGGGGGGGGGGTACGGGGTGTCCAGGGGGTACGGGGGTGGGCGGGCTGTCCACAAGGGTGGGCGGGCTGTCCACGGGGGTGGCCGGGCTATCAAGGAGGGGTGGGCGGGCTGTCCAGGGGGGTGGGTGGGCTGGCCGCAGGGGGTAGGGGTGTCTAGGGTTGTGGGCGGGCTATCCAAGGGGGTGGGGGCTGTCCATAGAGAGAAGGGGTGTCGAGGGGGCTGGGTGGGCTGTCCACGGGGGTGGGCGGGCTGTCTAGGGGGTAGGGTGTGTCCACGGGGGTGGGTGGGTTGTCCACGGGGGTGGGCGGGGCTGTCCACGAGGGTGGGAAAGGCTGTCCACGGGGGTGGGCGGGGCTGTCCCGGGGGTGTGGGCTGTCCTGGGGGTCTGGGTGGGGTGTCCTGATGGGGGAGGGGTCTGTGGGGTGTCCAGGGGGGTTGGTATGTCTAGGTGGTGGTGGTCGGGTTGTAGGGGAGGGGGTGTGGGTTGTTTGGGAGGGTGGGCGGGGCTATCCCAGGGGGGTACGGGGTGTCCAGGGGGGTACGGGGGTGGGCGGGCTGTCCACAAGGGTGGACGGGCTGTCCACGGGGGTGGTCGGGCTGTCAAGGAGGGGTGGGCGGGCTGTCCAGGGGGGTGGGTGGGCTGGCCACGGGGGGTAGGGGTGTCCAGGGGGGTGGGCGAGCTATCCAAGGGGGTGGGGGGCTGTCCATAGGGAGAAGGGGTGTCGAGGGAGGTGGGCGGGCTATCCAAGGGGGTGGTGCTATAGTGGTTTTGGATTGTTTGAGGTACTCTTAGTGTATTATAAACCCTCATTTGTTCCATATTCATTTAAATTGATTTAATATCATTTTTTTCACACACACCATTGTATCCTCTCAAACTATATTTAGATTGTATTTTCAATCGTATGGTGTTATATATTTTAGTAAATGTTCATACTAGATTATATTATGTGTTCTAGGGGTTTAGACTAATGACAGGACTACATGATTATTGTGGGGGTATTCTTTTCATATAAATATACCTATACACCCCACCCCCCTTGGACAAACTGACCACCCCCACGGATAGCCCGCCCACCTGGACACCCCGACCCCCCTAGACAGCCCCCCACCCCCTGGACACCTCCGACCCCCTGGACGGCCCCACCACCCCCTCGACACCCCGCACCCCCTGTACATGCCACACCCCCCTTGGACAGTCCCGCCACTCCCATGATCCTCATCCTACTCCTCATCCTGATCTACTTGGAGAAGTTAAAGTATAAAACTCATATACTCCCAACAAGACCCTTAAGGATTATGTATTCCTTGATCCACTTCCAATATCTTACTGGTCAATCCGTGAATATAGGCATTAGAAATTTTTTATCTTATTTTCTTATATACGCTGTATTTTATTGTATTTCTTAATATGATTCTCATATAGAGTAATGTGTCAGTTATGCTTTTATATAGAGTAAACAATTGTCATTTACGTAAATATTTATTTGATTACACTTTAATATTATTGAATTGCTTTGAAATGACTTATTGTGTTTTTTTTACAGAATGGATAGAATTTGGATGTACAAAACTGATCGGATTTCAACCGATTTTCAAAATAATTTGAACAGCTTTCTAGATTATGCATTTGACAAGGCTTCAGATAGTGGTCGCATACACTGCCCATGTTTTAATTGTGTTGGAAGACCTTGGTTGAGCCGTGAAGTAGTTAGCTATCATATAACCAAATATGGTTTCCAAACAAACTATTATGTGTGGTATCACAATGGAGAGAAAATGGAATCTCAAAATGTTGATGATCCAAATGATAGGACTGAATTGGAGAGTTTGATATATGATCGGTTTCCATTTATTCGACATCATGAGAAGGAAAGGATGTCCAGCCAACAAGATTTCAATACAAGAACACATGATGCGTCCAATTAAAATGATGATGTTGATAGGGTGAAAAAATTGAATGATGCTGCGACGACTCCAGTATAACGGAAATGTGATAAAATGAAAATGTTGGAATTTTTAATCTGATTGTTTCATGGGAAAACTATGTATGGGATTTCAAATACTGCAATTGATTATATTCTTACCTTCTTGAAGGACTTACTTCCAGATGATGCAGATATTCCCTCAAACCACTATATGGCAAGGAAGTTGGTTGATGAACTTGGATTCTCAAAAAAAAATTCATGCTTTCCCGAATGATTGCAGCTTATTTTGGGAGGAAACTGCTGAAAGAAATGATTGTATAAAATGCGGAACCTCCCGATAGAAGCCAAAAGATGATGGAACACTATCTTGTGTGCCACAGAAAGTAATGTGTCACTTTCCATTGATCCCCAGATTACAGAACCTTTTCATGTCTGATGAAATATTCGTAAAAATGCGATGGCATGACACAGAGAGAAAAAAGAATAATGAAGAGTTGGTTCACCCTGCAGATGGATTTGCATGGCAGAGATTTGATGCTCGATATCCTGAATTTGCATCTGACGTGCGTAATGTGAGACTGGGTCTTTCATGTGACGGTTTTAATCCATTTGGGAAGATGCTTACTTCGCACAGCACATGGCTGGTTTTCATACACATTTATAACCTTCCCCCTTGGTTGTGTATGAAAAAGCATTACACTTTCTTGAGTATACTGATATTTGGCCCTTCTGATCCCGGCAATGATATAGATGTATACATGCAACCTTTAATAAAAGAGTGGACACATCTTTGGGATGTGGGTGTGCCCACATACGATGCATGTTCGAAAGACATATTTCAGTTGCGTGCTGCACTTATGTGGACTATCAATGATTTTCCTGCTTATGCAATGATGTCTCGATGGATCACAAAAGGAAAATTGTCATCTCCTGTTTTTATAAATAATAATCGATCAAGAAGACTGAAATATCGTCGTAGTTTTAGTTATATGGGACATCGACGATTCTTTCCAATGAACCATCCATATAGAAACAATCGTCGAAGATTTGACAATACCATGGAGAATGACGATCCACCTCAGCGTATGTCTGGAACTGATGTGCTTAATGAATTGAAAGATTTCAGTTATTCATTTGGGAAGAGTGTAATGAAATCTAGAAAGAGGAAAAATGTTTCCAATGATAACTGTTACAATTGGAAGAATAAGAGTATATTCATTGAGTTGTCATATTGGTCAACCAACTTGTTACGTCATTGTTTAGACGTAATGCACATTGAAAAAAAAATATGTGCAATGTTGCTTTCGATTCTTCTAAATTTCCAGGGGAAGACAATAGATGATTTACGATCTTGGCGTGACTTGGTAGATTGGGGGATCAGACCATAATTGCATCCTGTCTGTATTAGTGAAAATAAATGGCAAGTTCCATGTGCTTCTTATGTGATGACTCTTGCTGAAAAAAATCAATTTCTGGAAGTGCTAGTGACTATTAATGTTCTGGATGGCTATTCAAGCAATATATCACAACGGGTCAACAGAAAAGAGTTGAAGTTGAAATCTTTGAAGACTCATGATTATTACATCCTTTTGCATGAGTTGATTCCAATAGAAATCCATCATTTCTTGTACAATAATGATAGAGTCTCAGTTATTCGGTTGTGCTATTTGTTTAGAGATCTTTATGCTAAGTGGTTGTCCAAATCCCTCGTGAAAAAACTGTTGGCAGAGACACCATTAATTTTGTGTGAGTTAGAGAAAATATTCCCTCCATCAATTTTTACATGCATGTTGCATCTGACTATCCATCTTCCGACCGAAATACTTCTTGGAGGACCCGTTGCGTTCCGTTGGATGTATCCAACTGAAAGAAACATGTGCACATTGAAATCATATGTTTGGAATAGGAATTATCCCGACGGATCTATTGTGAACGGTTACTTGGCTCAAAAATGTATGGATTTCTGCTCAATGTATTTGTGTGATCATACTACGAGAATCAACAGACCAATGAGAAATGAAGAAGAACAGTATGGGAAAATAGAACCCAGTTTTCCATCACTTCCTCAGACAGGAGGAATTCCGGGATCATATACATTGACAAAATTAAGCGTTGATGAGCGAGAGATGGCACATCGTACAGTGTTGTTCCATTGTGATTTGTTCAATGAGTATATAAAGTATGTTAATTGTACATGTAACTCTTATATTATCTCTTGTAATTTTAAATATTTGTTAAACTATTATTATTTTTATCTACAGGGAACATAAAGAATTGATATATAGAAAGCATCATTCTTTACCTTTGAGAAAGAAGGAGACTTTTCCTAGCAAAGGGTTTTCTGCTTGGTTGAAATTGAAGGTAAAAATATTTCTGTAATAACTAAATAAAAATAATATTTAATTAAGTTTACTATTTGTTTATATTTAAGGTATCGAGTTTGCCTACAAACTCTGTTTCTGAGGAAATAAGAGCTTTGGATTTTGGTCCTAATACCATGGTTCGTGCTTGTAAATCACTTGTGATCAATGGATACAAATTTTTTATCACCGAACGAGCAAGAAACACGAGAACACAGCATAATGGTGTTATGCTAACTGCCACAACAGACTGTTATGCCAGTTCATCGGACACTAGACCTCGTTCTGAAAATGTTTCTTATTATGGTGTTGTGGAGAAATTAATAATTTTGGATTATTACTAGCATGGTCGAGTCACGATGATGAAATGTCAATGGTTTGATTCAATGACGAGGCAAGGCACATTTATTGATGATTGTGGATTTCAAGTTATTGACATGACTCGCACTCTTGCCACCGATGAACCATATGTATTGGCATCAATGGTGAAACATGTTTTTTATGTCAAAGATCATCGTCATCCTAAATTCGGTGTAATTATTGAAGTAAATCCCAGACATGGTTTTGATGATGGTGATGATGAAGTTGACACTATCCCTACTGCAATTGGA
This sequence comes from Viscum album, assembly GCA_963277665.1. Classification (NCBI taxonomy): domain Eukaryota; kingdom Viridiplantae; phylum Streptophyta; class Magnoliopsida; order Santalales; family Viscaceae; genus Viscum; species Viscum album. Next base: position 276,532,917 of record OY728142.1, on the reverse strand, counting down.
AGCAATCCGTTTATTACTTATGATGACCCCAACAGCTCAATTTTCAGAGTTGATTGTGAACCCAAAGTTGTGGTGGGAAATATATAGAATCATACAGTCGTGTTCTCACCTACATGTTTCACCTACATCATTCAGAGTGTGTATCCTAGTACTTAACTTCATAACAACATAAATCTTCTGTTTCATTATGTTCTTTTTATCATAATGGTTTTTCTATATTTTGTTTTTTGGGTTACACATTAGTTATCTGTTTCTAATAACTTCCATATTTTTTTTCATTGCAAGAAATGACACCCATTGAAGAGAGGCGGCGGAAAAAGATGACAGATAATAATCGTCGCATGGTACAGATGGGTGTTCCTCCACTCATCCCTATTGTGAGTATTTTATTTCAAATATAAATATTTCAATAACTTATAATATCATGTGTTTACATTTCTGTCAAACTTTTTTTCAAGATCCACGCCCTAGACGACAGATATCTGACAAGGAGCCTGATATTGATCCCAGTAGAGAGGTTGGTGGTACGAGGGCTCATGTGGTGAGAGTTAGATGATCCACTACCACAGACGTATCTTCTACGCCCTATTTTGATCCTGGCGTGTCATCAGGGACATATGAGATATTTAGACCTCCGATGTTTACACTACCAGCTGGCCAGACGTCTATGCCATCATCTTTTGCTTCTGGTTCATTATCTCCAGGTTATTATATTCCACCTTCTTCGACTCCTGCTGCGACACAGTATATGGCTTCGGAGCATACACTGAGGGACACTCCACCTGTACAGGATATTCCTTCAGCTTCTGCACCCATTGATCCGACTAACACAGGTATATTTATATAACTCTATCAAATTTTTATACCAAAATTTATTTTTATTATAACTTGTATTGATATTATTTTTCTTTAATAACAGATTCATCTACAGATAGGAGGCGGGGGAGGGGGCGTACTCGCTTGCGTGCGGTATGGAACGCCAGACACAGTTGATGGTAGAATACAATGTTGATGGACAAATGATTGAGAAATATATGCAGCAATGTCGGGGTTTTTTGGAGACGCTAGCCAAATACTCCGATATCATTCTGGTCAGCCCTTTCTCTTGAAGATATCTGCCACCGGAAGTCAAGGATAACGCGTGGGCAAAAATATGGGTAAAAAATCTATTGGATTTAATGTAGTATATTTTTTTATTTAAATGAACTAATCAATTTGGTTTCAGCTTCGGTTTAACTTCCCTGATGGCGAAGGTGCACGATCAGCACGTTTAAAAGAGCTAGGAGAGCTTTGGAGAGTTTATAAGCATGAGATGTATGTTGGCTGCTGTGATCGAGTGGGCACGGAGTTAGAGACATTACCTATCGTGGATGACTGCCCGATAGAGCAATATCACCAAATGATTACCTATTGGGTGACTGCCAAATTTAAGGTATTAATCTCATTTGAGTTATTTAAATGAGAGTTTTCATATTTTGCATTAATATAATCTTATTAATTATTAATCATTATTTAGGAATCTTCTGAAAAAACAAAAAAACATTGATTCAAAGAAATACCTCCACACATTGGGGCGCACAACAATGTCAGATCATGAGAGGCAGGAGGTACGATATAGTTGTTTATAATTTTTCTTTAGGACTTTCCCTATTTATTGGATCCTAATTAAATTATGTGATTTATTGAATAATGAATATATGATTATACTTTCACTTTATATTGTTTCAATGTCATTACAGAAGCACAAAATGAATATTAAAGGACGTATCCCTCGAGCAAAATTGTTTTGCTCGAGTAGAAGAAAAAAAGATGGAACTACGGTAAATGAACCGACCCAAGAGAAGATTGTAAGTTTTAATTTGTTTATTTCAAAGTTTAATATCTAATATGAAATTTAATAATCTATTAATATTTTTTACAGGCTGCTTTAGAGGCTCTTGATTCCCAGGATCCTGACAATTTTGGGCCACACGATCATTTATATCAGGTTTTGGGAGATGAGCACTCTGGTCGAGTACGCTGCCGACCTGGTAAGAATATAGTTCTGACGAGGTATTGGTCATCTCCAGGTATCCATTCTAGTACCACTGAGTTGGAACGGGTCAAGGAGCATGCAAGACAGTCTGATAAAAGGGTCACAGAGTTGGAAGTACATGTTCAAACAAGAGACATAGAATTTATGAAACTGATGAGAGCTTTATCATCATCACTTCCACCAGAGGCTAGTGCGGCTTGTCAGAAATTTATGTCATCGATGGGTGCATCATCCAATGCACCAGGCGGAAGCTCTAGTGGCAATCGAGATGATGACATTCCTGGTGATGACAAGGATGCTGAAGAGGAAGAGGGCGAGGATGAGGATGTGGGTGAGGGCGAGGATGGGGCCGAGGGCGAGGATGGGGCCAAGGGTGAGGATGATGCCGAGGATGAGGACGACGACGAGGACATAGATGGCGGAGAGGATGAGGTTGATGATGATAGAAGTTATGGTGATGGTGATCAGAGGCAGATTGATCCATTACATTTTTTAATTCTGTATAACTCTTTATTTTTGAACATGGTTTTCCACTTTGGGTTTTTCCTCTGCATCATAGGGACGTTGCATTCAGATTCTGTTTTTTTCACTTGATTCTTATTATATGATTAGTCTACTACATAGACCATTAGTGTTCCTTGGTACTGTGATGCTCATTTTTCTATTTTTTTACTTAGATTTCTTAGTTATCCATGTATTTCATGTTTATGCATGTGGAAGATGATATGGAAAATGTGCTTTGCAGTAGTGGCTGACACCACTAACATTTATTTGAAATGGAATGATTTTAAGTGAAAACAACAACTGGCATACGGAATACAGACCAAACACATTCGGATTTTGTTTAAACTATAGGACAACGATCTATGGGTCATATGTGACGTGTACGAGTCAACCCCGCCTCAATCCGAGGTCCAGTGTGGCCGGTACCACTCAAAGTGTCTATCTTTTGTTTAAAATGGATGCGCTTTTAAGTAAAAAAAACCACATAAGGAAAATGGACCAAACACATTAAGATACTATTGATACTTTAGAACATGTATCCATTGGCCATTTGTGGCGTGTAGGAGTCAACCCCGCCTCAATCCGAGGAGCGGTGTGGACGGCACCACTCAAAGTGTCTAACTTTTATTTGAAATGGACATGATTTTAAGTGAAAACAACAACTTGCATACGGAAAACAGACCAAAGATATTCGGATACTATTGATACATTAAGAAATGTATCCATGGGTCATATGTGATGTGTACGAGTCAACCTTGCCTCAATCCGAGGGCCGGTGTGGCTGGGACCACTCAAAGTGTCTTTCTTTTGTTTAAAATGGATGCACTTTTAAGTAAAAAAACCACATATGAAAAACTGACCAAATGCTCTCGGATATTGTTGATAATTTAGGACATGTATCCATAGGTCATTTGTGACGTGTACGAGTCAACCCCGCCTCAATCCGAGCCGTGGTGTGGCCGACACCACTCAAAGTGTCTAACTTTTCTTTAACATGGACAACAATTTAAGTTAAAACATCAACTGACATACAGAAAACTAACCAAACGCATTCGGATTCTGTTGAAACTGTAAGAAAACGATCCATGGGTAAGTTGTGACGTGTACAAGTCAACCCCACCTCAATCCGAGGTCTGGTGTGGCCAGGACCACTCAAAGTTTGTCACTTTTCTTTGAAATGGACAATGATTTAAGTTAAAACAACAACTGACATACGAAAAACCAACCAAATGCATTCGGATTCTGTTGAAACATTAGGAAAACGATCCATGGGTCATATGTGACATGTATGAGTCAATACCGCCTCAATCCGATGGCCGGTGTAGTCGGGACCACTCAAAGTGTGTCACTTTTCTTTGAAATGGACAACAGTTTAAGTTAAAACAACAACTGACATACTGAAAACGGACCAAAGGCATTCAGATATTGTTTATACTTTAGGACATGTATCCATGGGTCATATGTGACGTGTACGAGTCAACCCCTCCTCAATCCGAGGGTCGGTGTGGCCGGGACCACTCAAAGTGTGTCACTTTTCTTTGAAATGGACAACTGTTTAAGTGAAAACAACAACTGGCATACGGAAAACTGACCAAAGGAATTCGGATACTATTGATACTTTAGGAAATGTATCCATGGCTCATATTTGATGTGTAAGAGTCAACCCCGTCTCAATCTGGGGGACGGTGTGTCTGGGACCACTCAATGTTTCTTTCTTTTGTTTAAAATGGATGCGCTTTTAAGTAAAAAAACCACATACGAAAAACTGACCAAACGCACTCGGATATTGTTGATACTTTAGGACATGTATCCATAGGTCATTTGTGACATCTACGAGTCAACCCCGCCTCAATCCGAGGTGCGGTGTGGCCGACACCACTCAAAGTGTCTAACTTTTCTTTAACATGGACAACAGTTTAAGTTAAAACAACAACTGACATACGGAAAACTGACCAAACGCTTTCGGATTCTGTTGAAACTGTAGGAAAACGATCCATGGGTCATTTGTGACGTGTATGAGTCAACCCCACCTCAATCCGAGGGCCTGTGTGGCTAGGACCACTCAAAGTTTGTCAATTTTCTTTGAAATGGACAACAGTTTAAGTTAAAACAACAACTGACATACGGAAAACCAACCAAACGCATTCGGATTCTGTTGAAACTTTAGGAAAACGATCCATGGGTCATATGTGACGTGTACGAGTCAACCCCGCCTCAATCCGAGGGCTGGTGTAGTTGGGACCACTCAAAGTGTGTCACTTTTCTTTGAAATGGACAACAGTTTAAGTTAAAACAACAACTGACACACGGAAAATGGACCAAAGGAATTCATATACTGTTTATACTTTAGGAAATGTATCCATGGTCCATATGTGACATGTACGAGTCAACCCCTCCTCAAACCGAGGGCTGGTGTGCCCAGGACCTCTCAAAGTGTGTCACTTTTCTTTAAAATTGACAATTGTTTAAGTTAAAACAACAACTGACATATGGTAAACGAACAAAAGGCATTCGGATACTGTTGATACATTAGTACATGTATCCATGGGTCATTTGTGACATGTATGAGTCAACCCCTCTTCAATACGAGGGCCGGTGTGGCCAGTACCACTCAAAGTGTCTTTCTTTTGTTTAAAATGGATGCGCTTTTAAGTAAAAAAATCACATATGTTTAACCGACCAAACACATTCGGATTCTGTTGAAACATTAGGACAACAATCCATGGGTCATTTGTGACGTGTACGAGTCAACTACGCCTAAATCCGAAGCGCGATGTGGCCAGCACCAGTCAAAGTGTCTAACTTTTCTTTGAAATGGACAACAATTTAAGTTAAAATAACAACTGACATATGGAAAACCGACCAAACGCATTCAGATTCTGTTGAAACATTAGGAAAATGATCCATGGGTCATATGTGATGTGTACGAGTCAACCCCACCTCAATCCGAGGCGTAGTGTGACCGGTACCACTAAAAATGTCTAACTTTTCTTTGAAATGAACACCAGTTTAAGTTAAAACAACAACTGACATACCGAAAACCAACCAAACGCATTCAGATTCTGTTGAAACTGTAGGAAAACGATTCATGGGTCATATGTGATGTGTACGAGTCAACCCCGCCTCAATCCGACGGCCGGTGTGGCCGGTACCACTCAAAGTGTATTTCTTTTGTTTAAAATGGGTGCGCTTTTAAGTAAAATAAACGACATATGGAAAACCAACCAAACACTTTCGGATTGTGTTGAAACTTTAAGAAAATGATTTATGGGTCATTTGTGACATGTACGAGTCAACCCCACCTCAATCCGAGGCGCGGTGTGGCCGACACCACTCAAAGTGTCTAACTTTTATTTGAAATAGACGGGATTTTAAGTGAAAACAACAACTTGCATACGGAAAACCGACCAAACACATTCGGATTCTGTTGAAAGATTAGGAAAATGATCCATGGGTCATATGTGACATGTACGAGTCAACCCTGCTTCAATACGAGGGCCGGTGTGGCCGGGACCACTCAAAGTTTGTCACTTTTCTTTGAAATGGACAACGGTTTAGGTTAAAACAACAACTGACATACGGAAAATGGACCAAAGGCATTCAGATACTGTCTATACTTTAGGACATGTATCCATGGGTCATATGTGACGTGTACGAGTCAATCCCTCCTCAATCCGAGGGACGGTGTGGCCGGGACCACTTAAAGTGTCTTTCTTTTGTTTAAAATGGATGCGCTTTTAAGTAAAAAAACCACATACGGAAAACTGAACAAACACATTCGGATACTGTTGATACTTTAGGACATGTATCCATTGGTCATTTGTGACATGTACGAGTCAACCCCGCCTCAATCCGAGGTGTGGTGTGGCTGACACCACTCAAAATGTCTTTATTTTATTTAAAAATGATGCACTTTTAAGTAAAAAAACAACATACGGAAAACCGACCAAACGCTTTCGGATTCTATTGAAACTTTAGGAAAATTATCCATGGGTCATTTGTGACATGTACGAGTCAACCCCGCCTCAATCTGAGGCACGGTGTGGATGGAACCACTCAAAGTGTTTCACTTTTCTTTGAAATGGATAATAGTTTAAGTTAAAACAACAACTGACATACGGAAAATAGACCAAAGGCATTCAGATACTGTTGATACTTTAGGACATGTATCCATGGGTCATTTTTGATGTGTACAAGTCAACTCCGCCTCAATCTGAGGCACAGTGTGGACGACACCACTCAATGTCTCTCTTTTATTTCAAAAGGAAATCATTTTAAGTGAATACAACTAAAATTTACACTCATCAATGACTCTTTTTCATGAGTTTGGTAGTTTCACTCAAGGGGTCATAAGTGACGAGACTCCTAAGAAAATATCTTTTCACCATATATTATATACAATACAAGTTCAATGCAAAATTCATCACAAATCATTACATACCCAAACCTAGTATCACAAAAAAAAGGGATTTGAGTGAATTTGAATGTCTTATTCAACTCTAATAGATATTTATCAAACTATTCTGCCTATTAGAATTTTATGGGTGAGGTGAATTACCACCGGATGATTGTTTTCATGTGTTTTTCTGGGCTATTTTAGGTGTTTTTTACACTGTTTGAAGTTTGTATGTGGCTTTTGTGATATTTTTTATGCAGGTGTATAGTGGAGGGTATACTGAGGGCTATTGTGCACTTTTTTTTATGCAGGTGTAGCTTCTGGGGGGGCTTCTGGGTGCTGCTGTGTAGCAGTTTTGGGAAACAATTTACCAATGGTTCTGAACCGTTGGTAAAGCTTTTTCCAGAAATCGGGAAAAACTTATACCAACGGTTCAGAACCGTTGGTAAATTGTTTTCTATATTTCTCAGAACCTATACCAATGGTTTAAATGAAACCGTTGGTAAAGGGATTTCCCCACGCCATACTGGACAATGGTTTGGAAAACCGTTGGTATACCCTATACCAACGGTTTTCCAGCCTATAACAACGGTTATAAACCGTTGGTATAGCCTACTTTTCCAGCAGTGTTAGGCACTTTGATTAAGTAGTGTGATTCGATAAAATAGATAAATAACAGTTTCATTATTTATTAGTCAAGTATTAGTTTTTTTAGGTGAATAGTGTTTTTAATTAAAAATTAAATTAAAACTCTTTAGAAAATTATTTTTATAAAATGGACTTTATTTTTGAACTTAGAGCATCGATATTATGTTAAGGTAATTTTTGGGAATTTATTTGAGAAAAATAAATTTTCGGTGAATAGAGTTATTATTTAAAAATTAAATTAAAAATATTTAGGAAATAGTTTTTATAAAATGGAGTTTATTTTTGAATTCATAGCATTGATATTAGGTTATGATATATTTTTGGGAGTTTTCTGAAAAAGATGACTTTTCAGTGAATAGTAAAAATACAGTTTTAGCATTTTGGTATCTTTAATGATATCTTAAATGTTTCATGATGATTTCATGAAATATTTTAATAGTTGGCAGACCAAAGGTGATGAATTATTGTATTATGGGTCTTATGTGGACAAAAACATGGGAAAATACCATGGGCAAGCCCATGGTTTTTCGAAAACCACTAGTGAGGTGTCCCTTGAAATTATTAAAATATCACCTCACTATCCCTATAAATACCCACCCTTTACACCTTTAGTTTTCACTCCCAACTCTCCCCCACTAAAGATCCGGTCTCATTACCTCCAAAGTAGTCATCCCAAGGTGCCCCCAAGCCCTGATGGTCCCAACATTTGAGTTTTAAGAGTTACGTTTTAAGGTAAGGGATCCTACCTCTCTCTCTCTTTTCAAGTACTCTCGTTTATGTCATTTCTTTTAAGCCCCAAGTTCATATGTTGGGGGTGTTAATTTATATTCATATTACTGTCCATTTTATGTTTATATGATGAGAGAACCTATTTTCTCTCATCATTTCATTTTATGAATGTTTTAAGTGGCGCTGTTAGGCTGCCGAATTTTTAAAGGATTCTTTCACCCTTCTCTTTTTTTCAAAGTTCTACTTTCATGTCAATTATTTAAAGTTCCTTTTTATTATGTTGGGGTATGATCTCTATATCTATCATACTGATCTTTTATGTTCATATGATGAGAGACCCTATTTTTTCTCTTCAATTCATTTTTTAAAGTTTAAGTGACATCGTTAGGCTGCCGAATTTCCATAAGAGAAATATTATTTTTGTCTTCCTTTCATATTCTTCATTTCATATGGTATATCTTTCAAATTTCATTACAATGTTCTTAAATACTTTATATTCTGTCCCCCAACTATTTTATGGATCATTTATGAGTGGGTGTCCCATGTCCCCTCTCTTTTAAATGTATTCTAAAACTCTACAACATAGCCGTCTTGTTGCCGAATTTCCGTCTCAAAATGCCTCTCTCTTTTTCTCAAATTCTGTTATTTTATTAAGTGAATACTCAAAGATATTTCTTGTAAATGTGTATTCACATATATACCAAAATTTTCTATTTTAAATTCTGGTATTTACATACAGGAGACCTGCTTTCCTTTTCCGTGGGTTTAACGTGACATAAAGATCATGTATTTAAAGTAGTTTTTATCACGTTATGATTATGAAATGAAACCTGTTTTTTTATGCCATATGGGTTATTTGTGAAATGTTTGATGATGATATATTTTTCTTACATGATAACAAAGGAAAATTTAAGGGTGCGCCCTGATAGTGCTCCAATGCATTGGGTAAAGACATAATCTCTAGAGATGACCATTTTTAATGATATCTTGGTGAATAACCGTGGTAATTTTTAATGACACCTTGGGGATGGATCTTGCTGAAACATAAATGATTGTCTAAGTTAAATGTGGTAGCCAAATCTTCAAGTTATGAAATATGTTATTTTTATTATGATATGCCTCATGATTTTTTTCTCATGCCTTAAAGTTATTTTTCATGACTTTATTGATGTATCTCAAGTTCACATGTTAAATGTTTCCCTTATTTCCCTTACTGGGCCTTCTGCTCACCCTTTCTTTTGATGTATGTCCCCAGGTTATGAGATTCAGTAATGAACCTAGAATGAACATAAGGAGAATCCTTTCAAGTGTTTAAGAAGAATGTTTTTTGTTTTCATGTTTGGAGTTCCTGGTTTCCAAGACACTAAACCTTAATGATCCTTGGTTTTTCATATTGTAATGAAAGTTTATGTGAAAAAAGGTGGGATGTTATAGTTGGTATCAAAGGATGGTTTAGTTATTTTTGGAAATTAGGATATGAAAAATTTATGAAGAACCCTATAGAAAAGTTTAAATATAAGAAATCATCCTAGTATTTTGGTGAGTATTGAGTAAGTGGTTTGTCAAGAAAATACATCCATGTCTAGATACGAGCTGGTAGAGGTGGCTTTGGCACAAATGTATATAGATGTAAAACCCGAAAACACCACATTGAGCTATACTAGAACGGGAACTAGTACATGACAACAGGCCTTGCTGCACTCTTGGTTACGACACTCCCAGGGGATATGCTTAGGTAAATTTATAAGCCTAGTATTAACCATTTTTAAAGGAACAAAGATAAAATAAAATAAAGATTCACATAAGAATATATGATTATGGATAACCTAGATTGGAACATTGGGGATCACCGGTTAGGGTATACTTTTATTCTTCAAGTTTATCCTTCTTTGCTTTATGTTTCCTTTTTATGATTATTGGCTAAGTATTTAAGCCCCCTAATTATACTTTCTTTTCATAGTTAATGGCGGAAAATGGAAGAACATGTCCCAACAACCAATGTGATAGGAAATGTGAAAATTGCACTATTAATATGACAGAGATGACAAGATATAAAGTTGAACATATTGTGATTATGCCAAACCTGCTATCCAAAATCACTGTTAATAATTGGTACCTAGTTGAATGCCCAAATTCATCAAGGAATAGGAAGACAAAGTCTCAAGTATGTTCATATGATAATGTTGATAAGGGAATGAAGACCCAATTTCTATTTTGCAAAAAGTGTGGGAAGATGCACCAAGGAGAATGTCACAGAGGAACCAGGAGATGCTTTACATGTGGGAAGATAGGGCATAAAGAATCCAATTTATTTAAAAAATGGAAAATGTGATGAATAAAGATAAGGTTTGATCTAATGTACCTTATACTTTTCAATGTCGTAAATGTGGAGAAGTTGGAAATTATCTAAGGAAATTCTCTCTTGGAAGGGATGAGAAGCATGATGAGCATCACCAATCTTCAAGGACAAAAGAAAAATGAATGTCCTATGCTGAGATGTATCATGATATATAATGTACATGTAACTTTTTCACAATAATTGTCTATGTCATGTTGTTTCATTAGTTCATGCCATCTGAGCAAATCTTTAATGTTTTCTAAGAACATCAAGTCACTACCTAAGATGGATTTATATCATTAAGGAAAACAACTACTGTTATGTATCACATGTTGATGTTGTGAAGCTATTCTTCTTGAGAAAAAAAAATGATTAGGGGATTAATAGATGATTATTATTTTGGAAGACATTCACTCTTTTGGGAACCCTATATGATTGAGGTAAATAGATTACTAGGGTATTTTCTTTGATGAATAAAGTTTGAATTATATTTTTAAGAATCAATGAATTTAAGGTGTACTTATGGTAATATAGGTTACTTATGGAAATGATTAACCTATCTTGGGGAAAATATGTTTAGGTTAGCTACTTTTGTTATAAGATGTTAGGAGTGGTTGATGTTGTTTGGAGATGAATGATGAAGTTTATTTTGGAAGACTATGTTATCAAATCCTTCTTGTGTTTGGGTTTCAATCTTAGTTTGGTTTATTTTGAGGAATTTTGAGGACAGTTATTTATGGAATAGTCTATGATGAACTTTGGGTAGTACCGTAGAATTTTGATGATTTAAAAGTAGTTTCCCTTCCTATGGGGTACATTCTTTTTGAAGAGTTCTTTTATCTTACCCTTTCTGTTTTTGGGATAATGTTTAAAGATAGAAGAGATAGATAGTTATTCTTTTGTGGATTACGTGATTCTCTAAAAGATGATTCTTGTTCTTTTGATGAGAACAAGTGTTTTTTAATGCTCATTGTTTGGAGAAAATATTAGTTTTGGTAGAAACTTATTAAGGGATGAAACTCTACTTGAAGTTAAATATATTTCCTTGTGGTTTTATTCTATGTAGTAAATGAATTCCTCAAAACTATGAAAAGGAACATAAATAAAAAATGTTGTCTTTTAACATTTCCTAATGGGAAATCAAATACAATTTAACCCATCATAATTTTGTGATTTTCTTGTAGTTAACTTTCTCCTAATCATGTTTTCTATCACTCTCTCTCAGAATGTGACCCTTTGTTTTCTCTTCCATGTCCATGTTTTTCTACATGGAATCCTAGTATGGGTTAACTCGAGTGGCCTTTGTACTTTCTTTTCATTCTTTTAAAGTAATAGTGTTACTGAATCTTTTTCTGATGTAGGGCATTCAATGAAATTTCCAAGCCAAATTTTTAAAAATTGCGAGGACGTAATTTCATAAGGGGGGAAGAATGTAACGACCCTAAATTTTGAATAAATCATGTTTCCTAATTTTTTGTGTTATTTTATTTTTCATACTAAAAAAAACAGTTTCATTTGATAACATGAGTATATTTAAAATGAGACTATTGGGTTTTGACTATTATATGACCGTTAGTCCGTATGACCATTGAAAACTGAATGTTGCGACTATTGTCTCTAAATACAAGTGATATTGGTTAATTAATAAAGAAAGAAGATTTGATAGCCTCATCTAGTAGTCTTGGACCGATCGAAGCCCATCTAACAGAACTTGGGAAGGTGTTAGCACAACTGGGCTTTGCTCTGGACCAATCCCAAGCCGAACTTCATCGTGTGAAGCTAGAATGGAATCACCTTCGCAAGAAGATCAAACTGATAGAAATTACTACTTGTGCGATGTTGGCCAAGCCGCCCTCAGATTCTCTCACCTTAGCACACCTTACATTGAGTTCCTATGTTGGGGTAATAAGGGGATATGTAAGGAGACCATAATCCTTTGTTATAAATAAAATTGTGTTTTCTTCTTATGGGGATGTTTGGGAGTTTTCAAATGTTCGAATGAATATAGGATGTATTTTATTGATGTATTTTGAAAAAAGGATATTTTAAAATATTTATGTAAAACTTAAATAATTAATGATGTGTAATGATTTTCAAAAAATGGACTTTTGAAAATGTGTTTTGTAAGAAATTTAGAGTCTAATAAGATCAACATTATTTTTGATGAATAGTAAATTATGAATAGTGTTTTTATGCTTAGGATTAGTAATGTGACCAAATAGATTAGTAATCTCACTTAAAGAAAGTATTAATATAATTTAGGCACCTTGATTAAGTAGTGTGATCCAATAAAATAGGTAAGTAACTGTATCATTATTTATTAGTCAAGTATTAGTTTTTTTGGGTGAATAGTGTTTTTTAATTAAAAATTAAATTAAAAATAGTTTGAAAATTATTTTTATAAAATGGAATTTATTTTTGAACTTACAGCATCAATATTATGTTTAGTTAATTTTTGGCGATTTTTCTGAGAAAAATAAATTTTCGGTGAATAGTGTTTTTATTTAAAATTTAAATTAAAAATATTAAAAAAATTATTTTTATAAAATGGAGTTTATTTTTGAATTTAGAGCATTGATATTATATTAAGATAAATTTTTGGGTGTTTTCTGAAAAAGTTGAATTTTCAGTGAATAGTAAAAATACAGTTTTAGGGTTTCGGTATGTTTAATGACATCAAAACTGTGTCATGATGATTTCATTAGATATTTTAAGGGTTGGCCGACCAAAGGTGATGATTATTGTATTAGGGGTCCCATGTGGCCAAAACCATCGGCAAATACCATGGGCAAGCCCATGGTTTTCCCAAAACCACTAGTGAGGTGTCCCCTGAAATTATTAAAATATCACCTCACTTTCCCTTTAAATACCCACCCTTTCCTCCTTTAGTTTTCACTCCCAACTCTCCCCCAAAAAATCTCTGGTATCATTACCTCCAAAAGAGCCCTCCCAACGTTCCCCCAAGCCCTCAAGGTCCCATCCATTGTGTTTTAAGAGTTACTTTTTAATGTAAGGGATCCTACCTCTCTCTCTCTTTTCAAGTACTCTCATTTATGTCATTTTTTAAGCCCCAAGTTCTTATGTTTGGAGTGTTATTTTATATTCATATTACTTTAAATTTTATGTTCATTTGATGAGAGACCCTATTTTCTCTCATTATCTCATTTTATGAATGTTTTAAGTGGCGCCGTTAGGCTGCCGAATTTTGAATGGATTCTTTCACCCTTCTCTTTTTTTCAAAGTTCTACTTTCATGTAAAGTTTGTAAAGTTTCATTTTATTGTGTTGGGGTATGATCTCTATATCTATCATACTTATATTTTATGTTCATATTATTATAGACCCTATTTGATCTCGTCAATTCATTTTTTGATGTTTCAGTGACGTCGTTAGGCTTCTGAATTTTCATAAGAGAAATCTTATTTTTGTCTTCCTTTCATGTTCTTCATTTCATACGGTATATATTTCAAATTTCATTACCACTTTCTTAAATCCTTTTTATTATGTCTCCCTACTTTTTTATGGATCATTTATGAGTGGGTGTCCCTTGTCCCCTCTCTTTTCAATGTTTTCTAAAACCGAACAACATAGTAGTCATGTTGCCGAATTTCCGTCTCAAAATGTCTCTCTCTTTTTCTCAAATTATTTTATTTTATTAAGTGAATAATCAAAGATCTTTATTCTAAATGGGTATTCACATATATACCAAAATTTTCTATTTTAAATTCTGGTATTTACATACATGAGACCCGCTTTCCTTTTCCGTGGGTTAAAAGTTACATAAAGATCATGTCTTTAAAGTAGTTTTTAAAACGTTATGATTATGAAATTAAACCCATTTATTTTCTGCTATATGGGTTATTTATGAAATTTTTTATGATCATATATGTGGCTCACATGATAAAAAAGGCAAATTTATGGGTTCACCCTGATAGCGCTCCAATGCATTGGGTAAAAACTTAATCTCTAGAGATGGCCATTTTGAACGATATCTTGGTGAATAACCTTGGTAATTTTTAATGACACCTTAGGGATGGACCATGGAGAAATGGAAATGATTCTCTAAGTTAAATGTTGTATCCATATCTTCAAGTTATGAAATACGTTATTTTTATTATGATATGCCTCATGATTTCTTTCTCATGCCATAATGTTTTTTTCATGACTTTATTGATGTATCTAAAGTTCACATGTTAAATGTTTCCCTTGTTTCCCTAACTGGGCCTTCTGCTCCCCCTTTCTTTTGATGTATGTCCCCAGGTTATGAGATACAGTAATGAACCTAGGATGAACGTAATAAGAATCCTTTGAAGTGTTTAATAAGAATGTTTTATTTTTTCATGTTTTGAGTTCCAGGTTTCCAAGACACTAAACCTTAAAGATCCTCGGTTTTTTTATAATTTAATGAATGTTTATGTGATAAAAAGGTGGGATGTTATAACAGTTATGTTGAATTTGGTAATTATTATATTCCATACCTGTAACACCCATATATTTTTTGAAATTTTTTTTTAATTAATTCTTTTTGATATTTTTAATTTCATAGAACATTGAATATAGTTTTTTATATAAAATAAATATGTTTGGCTTGCATTATACACAACAAAAAGTGAATATTTCATTACATGCAAAACATATATTATCTTTAGGTATAAAAAACACTATATTTGGATTTTAGTACACACAATACCAAGTCACTTCGATAGATTTCTTTACAGGAAAGGTTGAGAGTTTAATGAACTAAAATATACTAGTAATATGACATTTAATATATTATTCTATATTATACCTAACCATTGTTATTGAAGTAATGAATAATATTAAACAAGTTTTGAAAATATGATTTAAAAATTTATAAAAAATGAATCCTTCTATTATCAATTAGTATAGGATAATGATAGATGTATTTGAAAATATATAAATTACATTTGAAAGAAAACTATTTTACTATGTGAAAACACAATTTCAACATAATATATTAAACATGAATTTTTTTATTATATTTTTCAATAAAAATTATATATTATATATTCTATTAATATTTTAGATACACATCCAAAATATTTTATATTTATAAGATAAAAGTAAATCCATTTTTATGAATAAAAAAATGTATTTTTCTAAAAGGAAATTTAACAGTCTTTTAGTGGAGAACCCGTTTTAAATATAATTTATGACAGTTTTATAATTTTTTTTGAAAAACAAAATTCATTTTTTAGCTATAATGTCAAACTTTACATTGGCTGAATTTTTCATATTTTTCTGAGAAGATTCATTTTTTGATGAATAGTGAAAACACATAATGTTAATTGAAAACTGCATTTTCATCTAACTTATTTATATAGCTAAAATATATTTTAGTTTTGTTTTAAAGTGTAATTATGTTAATTTTATATCAACCTATCCAATTTATTTCACTGTAACAAATTTTACATTGATATTAGATATAAAATCATTTCCAACTTGTAAACATTTTCAGTTAAAACCCCCCTTGTCTTTCAGTCTAAGTGATTAATTTTAAATTAATTTATTCCCCCTATGTGATTTTAATTCATTGAAATGTATTTCATATTTTTAATTAGAAAAATTTATAATTTATAATAAGGAAAACAATATTTTGTCCAAAAATATTAGTGAAAATGATAAAAATTAATTACAACGATAAAGTGAAAATCTAGCTTATAAAGGACTAATCTTTAAACATAAGGGCCAAAATGACCTAGAAAAATGTAAAAAAATCCCTTTTATATTAATATTTTACCCTATCCTCCCTCTTATCTAATTGATACCATTATTGGTGTAACATTACATTGGGAAACATGGGTTGAATTTCCCTTTAAAACTTTTACAAGAATGACACTCCTCCTCCACTAAAAAAGTCATTCACCCATTCCAATTATTCACCCTTATAAAGACTTTGGATTGAAAAATTTATAACTAAATATAATCTCAAAATCTATGAATTTATCCTAGAATCCACTATTTTGGAATAAATCCTCCCATTAAATCCCTTTGTTGCAAACCAAATGGTGTTACCCAATGAAGTGGTAACATTATTCCAGAAGATCTTGAGTTTTATTTTCATTATGAAACCACTAAACTATAATTAATACATGATTATATAATAACTTCATTATACTAGATATATTAATATTTTTTTTCTAATGTTCTTATCTACACTTACAAAGACTTCCATCCAATGGGTAATGAACATACCATTCTTGTGTATGACGAACAACCAGCTCACGAATCTATGTTTTTCTTTTTTCCATTACCATATCTCATGGGAGGTAATTATAATGTAAAATATTTCTTTATATGACATATATTATATTAAATTTATATCAATTATTATTTAATTATAATATTAAACAAACCTTCATTATTTCTATTTGGTGTGAATAAGATAACTTCGTTTGTCGATGTGTTGACTATTGCCACCTCGAAGGGATGTGATTCGTAAACACATTATAGAGAATATATTATGGTTATATTTAGTAGTATTATATTATATATATATAAATATAATTATACTATAATTATTATATATATACATATATTTCATGTACATTCTTTCTTTCAGTATGACAAAAAAACAGAAGCAACATTCATTCGTACATATGGCCCACTGTCTCCATGAATGGTGTATTCCAGTTCATATTTACATATTTTATAGATTATGATAAGTACATATATAATATTTATATATGATATTTATATAATGTTTTACCTTCTAGAAAAAATTAAATCATTATCTATTTAAGAGGCTCTAGAATAACAAGCCAAAACATATATGAAAAACAAAGCGCATATTACCCGAAACGTAACATTAACAAGGATTTGTGAATAATTGAGAACTTTAAAGTAATTATAAAATAATATATTTTTTTATATATAATGTAATGTTTATATTTTAGATTTATAATAAAATTTTATTTATTATATATGAGGTTTTTATGAGTATGATGAGATTCAAGACATAATGTAATGGTTTTCTCATCTCACATTTATTTTTCGTGAGACACAAGCCATGTTAACATTATGTTTATAATTTTTTGTGTGTATACTAACCATGGATGTATTATATAATTATTATAACTATATTTAAGGGTATTTAAATATACATTTAATGAACTTTATTAAATGGTATTTTTTTTCAAATGTTACAAAATTAGTAAATAAATTTTTACTCAACTTTCCTTATTTGAGACACATGCCAGGTCAGGCACCTTTATTATGCTATGAGGTGCATAAACTGAAATTTGAAATATTATCTATTAAATATTTATATTTCCATGATATTTTATTATTAAATTAATGTCATATTCTTATATGGGTCATATGGTTAAAATTTACCATGAGTTGAGAGTTTAGTGCATCAATCTCATCCTTTATTGGGATTATTTATTATTATGATTTCATTGATGGAAAAATATCATCAATCCTTAAAGAATAATCATAAATTTTATTATCATTTATTTATTCAAGATATATTAAATATTTATTACCCATATTTTACTCTTTTGTACTTAAGATAATTAAAAAATTATTTTAAAGAAAATATGACATTATCTCCCTCTTTGGTGGGAAATCTTGGTTCTATAAAAAGCATGTTTTGTAATAATCTTTTAAAATTGTTATAATTTAATCCTATGATATTTTAAATAAACTTGTAAATATATTTTATCATTCAAACAAAATTTATGTACATTAAAAAGTAATATTCTATTGTTTTTTTAACCAAGGAAATTATCAGAACTTTTTACGGTGCAAAAGAATTGTTCGATATTTATGGAGTTATCCACTATTATAACCATCCTTCATTTTAAGCATCCTTTGTAAGTTTAAAGGAATCTTTTTTAAAACAACTAATTTTTAATATTCTTGACCTTAATGTTTTTAAATTTATCGTCCATGGAAACACTATTAATAATGGTTTAAAGGTTAATTTTTATGTTTTTATTGAAAAAATTTCTCAATTGGTTTTTATGATTCCATTTTAAGTTGCCAAGGTTATTTTTTAGGGAAATTGTTTACATTTTTTTATTTTTTAAGAAGTATTTTATTCAATTATGAAGGTTATTTTCCTCAAGAAATGTTTTAAATGAAATTTTAAAGCCTTCATTATAAGAAAATTATTTTTTTAAATGGTTTTTTAAAAAAAAATTCAAGGAAATGATATTTTACTTAATAAAGGTTGCATGTGATATTTCAAAATAATTCTCCATATAAGATGACATATACTTTTATAGTTTATGATTAACTAGGGAAATTTTTCCCTAACACCACTTATCTTCCATCTACAAATGGTTTATGTTTTTATTGAATGATTTTTATGAAACTGGTTTCTCTTTCACTGGTTTTATGCTTATGAACCCTTCTACTTTTCATGGGTTATATTTTGATGAAATTATTATGAGACCTGAATTTTTCCATAGGTTAAGATATTATTACATTTTTATGAAACCCATTACATTTTAAGGGTTATGATATGATTTTATTATATTTTATAACATGTATGTATTATTTTATTATGATATGGGTGAGACCTATAGCTCCCTACAATTTATGGGGTAATGATTTATACCTCATGAGATAGAAATAGAATGAAAAGGTTAATGAAATTGGTTCTGTAATGGAATTTTTACGCTAATAAGGTCTTAGGAGTGAAACATGATTACTATGGTGGTCATGGGATTGAACCATGACTACCAATATGGTAATGGGAGTGAACCCATACTACTATTATAACCTTGGATGAGATGACTTGACTAATATGGAAATAATTTTCAATGATTTTGTGTATACTATACATTCAATGTCTTATCCCTCGGTTATTCTTTCATGGATTATGATCTTGATTCCATTATGATTCATGTATTATGAAAAACCAATATTTATGACATGAATCATGTATATGATCTTTTATATTCATGTTATGATCTTCAAACATTATTTTCATTTTCTCATATGGTTATGTTATGATTATATATCTTCTTTGATTACCTTTACAGAAAAAATATTGTCACCCTTTCTTATGTTTCTGTTCCCCTAGTTATAAAGAATGGTTAAAAGTAGATGTAAAAAAGGGAATGATAATTGTTGGAAACATTGATGATCATTCACTGATATCGAAGTTATTGTTCCATGTTTCAAAATACAATAATATTTTATGGTCTTTGAGAATTTATTTTTGTAATGTGAAGAATATTCATATAAAATGATAGAGTATCCATGTATATTAAGTTCTATTTTCTACACATAGAAAAAATGGAAATGTTTATATAATCATTGGAAACAATGATGTGTAAACCTTAGTTATATCCCTAGGTATTTATCTATAGATATGTTTAGGGACTTCTCTAAGGATAAAACTAATGTTTCATAAGAAGGTATCATAATGTTTACATCCTTGTAGTGATTTGTCGTGATTATGTGGTTTTCTACTAGGATATGTGATGCTCACTCTATGATTTCTGGTTTTATTCAATGGAGTGAAAAAGAAGAAACTGAATTAACAGTAAATGTGATGGAAAATATATCAATTTCCATTCAAATGGGATGATCACTCGAGTGAAGGATTCTGTGAACATGCCTAATCCGTTTTAATAGAACATGATTTGAAAAATGTACCTTAACCAACTTTTAGGTCCACTAGGTTATATAACTTGAGGGAGGAGGGGGGGGTGAACTTGGGTATGATAAATTAAAACAACTACCCCTATTGATCTCATTTTTTTGTTAAGCAAAACTCTATTGTCTTTTTTTCCCTGTAGGAAAGTTTAAATAGAATCTATATCATGAAAAGGACACATCAATTTTTAATTCATTCACCCTCACTAGGCTATTTCCATGGAGAATACACTAATGATGTTCCAATGTACCAAATACACTAAAAGTGTACTTCTGTTTACATTGTTCGAAACAGACTCACTGTCCCTTCTGGTTTACAACCTATCACGAAGTGATAGCTCACTGCTCTCTAAACTATTTTGTGCTCACTAATTCTTTAGAAAATCCACTAAAATTATATAGACCTATAGGTCTCTTCATTATCTCTAATAAAATATGCATCCTTAACTATTGATAAATGCTTTGATGATATCCAACTTTCATCTGTAGAGGAATGTCTCTTTGCACTGGGTGTACTAGGAAACCCCAATTTTTACGCAAATCCTTCACTAGTCTTTATACCTAATTTTTTTCTTTTTCATGAAATCCAATTTTCACATAACACCTCTTTTATGAAAAATCAATAATTTTATACGCAACAACCTTCTTTTACGCGTATCTGTTTCTTTAAGCACAACAACCTTTTTACGAACAACCTTTTTTTGCGAGAAGCCTTTTCTTTATAAGAAACCCTCTGAATTCACGTGAAAACGTGACATTTAAAAGAAACTCCCTTGCATATTCCAATTTCACGTGACAGATCTCTGATACTCTCTATGTCTTGAGTTTCTTTTAATGAGAGGATTCACTTCATATTTATAGGAAAAAATGACCCCTGCATAGAAAACCTCCTTGCGTGCGTAATCCTCTTTGAGTGTGAAAAACACATCTTTCACGCAACAATATATTTTACATAATTCTCCAATATTTCATGCACCTCACACCTTTTTCAATTTTCAATCTTCTGATCTTGAAACACATCTTTAACAAAATGATCCATTCCTCTATTTTGCGCACCACACCAATATTTCATGAACCATTTTCTTTTTGGAGCACCACTCCAATTTTTCACGCACCACCCTTTTCCAAAAATAGATCTCTCCATTTTTTGATTTTCACACGAAATTTTTTAGCAAACACTAGAAAACGGTGCCACCTTGTATCTTGTCTTTTTTTACCATCTCCAGATCATTCATTCCTTTGACGGGGTTCTTCTGTCAAACACAGATGGCCAATAACTTCTCCTAAACCTGAAAAATTACTATGGAAACCCTATTTGTCAAAACATTGGACATCGTGGTATGCTTTGTCAACAAACACAACATGGAGGCCCATTTTTTCAACAAAAAAAGTCACCTAATTTTTTTTTTCAATGATACCTTGGGGGATTTTTGGCCAACAATATCATCCTCTGGGTTAGTTGGAAACTCTTCTCATAAAAAAAATACTATGCACTTTGATACCTCATTAAAGATTCTTCCAACTGCTACCACTATTTTTCTCTTGTGATTCTTATAGAAATCATGGATTCACTCAACATATACTCTATTCCCACCTGATCAATGCTCACTGTGAGAAACTAGAGTAAATGAAAAGATTGTCAATAAATCACTTCATTTTAAACACCAACTATAGACACCAAACTGATATCATTTTCTAAACTGATACATATTGTTGATACCACACTAATACCAATTGGTGATAGCTAGAAATACTCTGACACCATTCCAACACCACCCTTTTACTTTTATCAAGATCTTTAGCTGTCATGATATCTACAATTTGATCGATCACTGCTAACATTGTTAGATTTAAAACTCCCATTGTGTACTTATATCTTCAACTCCTCTCCAGCTTTCAACTCTCCCTATCTCATTGCTTCACATATCAGCTCCTCCTTGTGTCTTGGAAAATGAAATTTTCTCCATTTTCTAGACATAGTTTCTCCACCTTTAGGATTCACTCTTTCTCCTTCTTTGTCAATGAACCCAAAGGTCACTCCTCTATGGTCGGAGACCTTGGACAGAACACATATCACCACATTAGAGAAAAAACACACCATACCTCGAGAAGAGGGGGGGGGGGGGGTTCCCACATCCACACTGTTTCAAGTTTAGGGAGTCGACTGATCTTCTAGAGCCAGTCGATGCCTATAAAAATCTTCCTTAGGTAGGGCCTTTGTCAGAATGTCTACAACCTATTGTTCAGTAGGAACATACTCCAACTTCACTTTCCCTTGCTCCACTTTCTCCTTCATAAAATGATATTTTATCTCAATGTGATTTTTCCTTGTGTAATTTAAATTAATTTTTCTAATATTGATAGAACTTGAGTTATCACACTAGATTCCGATCAGAGGATTCACCTCAACTCCCATATCATCAAGCTTACGATTCATCCGCAATAATTGTGTGCATACTTGAGTGGAGGCAATGTACTCAGCTTCTATGGTGCTTAATGAAATGAAAATTTTCTTCTTGCTTAGCCAAGAAATACATAGTCCACCAATATAGAATGTACCTCATAACGATGATTTTCTATCATCCACTAAACCAGACGAATCTGCATCAGTATTTCCCAATAACTCTGACTGAGATTTGTCATTATATATGAAGCTGAAATCCATAGTTCCCTTGATATACTGAAGTATTATCTTCACTTAAATAATGTGTATTTCCTAGGGACTAATTTGATATCTGGCTTCTTGGAAAGTGGTGAATACAATTTCAGACCTCGTCATAGTCAAGTATAGTAAACTCCCAAAAATCATTCTATACTCTGTGATATTATCTTCCATGCCATTATCATCTTTTGGTAATTTTATCTGGGTAGCAACCAGATTCTTAATATCCATGGAATTTTCCATTACAAATCTTCTCAAAACCTCCATAGAATATTTATATTGTGGAATGAATGTTCCATTTTTTCTCTATTTCACCTATAAACCAAGGAAAATTTTCATATCTCCAATCATTAAATTTTCAAACTCACTTTTTATGAATATGGAAACCTGTCTGCACTGAGGTTTATCTAATCTTCCAAATATTATGTCATCGACATAAACTAGAACCATTATCCTTTGATTACTATTGTTGTTTAAATACAGATTGAAATCAACTCCCACACACTAGAAACCAAGATTCATCAAGTACTGATCAAGTCTTGAGAAAAATGCTCTCGGGTCTTGTTTCATCCCACACAAAACCATATTCAGTTGATAAACCTTGTTATCATCCTCATGAATGATAAAACCATCTGGATACTCGATATACACCTCTTCCTCTAGAAATCCGTTAAAAATGTAGATTTGACATCCATCTGGAACACTTTTAACTTCTATGACATTACAATGGCCAACAATAATCTGATTTTCTCCAGCCTTGCAACCAGTGAAAATGTCTCATCAATATACAAACCCTCTATCCGGGATAATCCTTTACACATTAGTCGTGCTTTGATTCGAATCATTGTGTCATCTTTACTAATATTTTTGTGAAAGACCCATTTAGTCTCGACGACATTATTATCTACTGGTCTTGGAATAATCTACAATGTATGATTCTTCTCAATCTGATCAAGCTCTTCATTCATAGCATGAACCCAATTTTCTTATTTAGATGAATTAGAAAAACAGTTAGGCTCTACCTGATATTGGAATGATTTTTGATGCAGAGATTTAATTATTCTTGTTTGAACTGGAGATGACTAATCACGAATGATATGATTCTTGTCAAATTTGTCTCGACTTCTTGGCTTCTATTCATATACGAATTTCACTTCCTCATGCTCATCATTGGTACCTTCTTCTAAATCAACATGAACCACCTTCTCATCCCATGCATTTCTTTCCTATTCATAAATTTCATTAGAAAGTTGTTCACTATGCTGTTGAATTTTCTCCCCATTCTCTATAACGATGACATCATTTCTCTCAACTACTTTTCCCAGCCTTTTGTTAAATAATTAGTATGCTTTACTTTTTCCTAAGTAGCCATGGAATATCCCTTTATCTCCACATGACTCATATTTCCAAAAAATTTTCTTATTGATAATCAATCACATAATTCCAATGACTTGAATGCAGTTTACCATTGGATTATTTCGGCACAACATCTCATATGGAGTCTTTCCTTCCTTCGGACATAATAGAGATCTGTTAGAAATGTTGACCGATGTCAGGACTACTTGCTTCCAGAACCTCTCTAGTAGGTCGTTTTCTATTAGCATCATTTATCCTTTCAACTAATCCATTCCATTGGAGAGTTCTAACTGATGAAACTTGATGCCTAATCCCAGGTTTCTTGACATAGTCTTCGACATGACTGTTTCAGAATTTCGTACCATTTTTAGTATCAAACATCATAATCTTTTGTCCAAGAATCCTTTCGCGCTCTCTCCAGTACTATTTTAAGCATATAAACACATCATACTTTTGTTAAATAAAAAATACCCATTCTATTCTGCTAAAGTCGTCAATTAAAAGAATGTAGTACCTCTTTCCATTAATTTCTCTTGGTGTTATAGGCCCACTAACATCAGAATGAACCAATTAGATCACTCTTGTTTACTTCTTTTCATCTCCCTTATATGGATTTTTGATGAGCTTCCCTTTTTGAAATGCATCGAACATATGAGTTCGATCATGTGATAGCTTAGGGAGGTCTCCAGATGAATCACACTTTAGAAAATCTTCTTGGGATGGCTGTCATAAATTTTCAAGTTGTTTATTACATAACTTCTTTTATTCCACTCTTGATAAAAAACACATATCTTCTTCTCCACATACCAGGTAGAGATTTCCCTTTGTATTTTTACTCATAAATCACTCTACCATATATTCCTTTGATGATAAACATCCTTTTAGTAACTATTATAGAATTCCCAGAGTCACATAGTTGGGTGACAATGAGAAAATTTTGACTGAGACCTTCTACTACTAAGACATCACCATGTCTCATCTCTTTCCCCCAAACCAGGCCTTCCCTAAGCCAATAATCATTAGGCCTTAATCATTTCAAAACATGAAAACTCCTTATTTTTCATATTTTATGCCTATAACCAAATCCTTCTTGCCTTTCATCTGAGGCATGTAACCACTATCATGGATCTATACACCAGAACGGTCTGATGGTTTAAGGGAAATTTCAGCAACCACTAACTTCTCTACACTCTTCTTCCAGATCCAATTTTTTTTCTTCACACTTGGCATAGATTGCGACTTCTAATATTTCTCAGAGTATGATGGACTAGATTCATATTTCGTATCTGCAAATCTATTTTTCATTTTCCACTCACCTGTTGTTTTGTTGACTTGCTACTTGAGACTATTTTGATTATGCTTTGGAATATTCCTCCGTATGGTTGATGTAGAATATCTAGACATGTGCTAAAATCCTCTACAGAAGATGAAATTCCCATTGAAATCTGTTCTAGATAATCGTTCTCAGTTTGTCTTTGACCTATGTTATTTTGACCTTCTGTATCATCTATCTATAGAATACAAATTTTGTGAGTGTCCCATCCTTCCACAGAAATAACACCTAATGAAAGGTTCATTCCTACGTGTAACTTATGTACTGTTAGTCATCACTTGAGTTCTTTTAATTTTATGATTCTCTTTGTACCCACATCAATTTTCATCCTCTGAATAGGTTCTTGTGGTATGAATTTAACCCTAACTACTTTCTATTTTTGATCGATCCTTAAATCATCCTTAACATCTAAATTCGATCGTTTCTTCTTTCTTGTTGAACTACTAGTCTTCTCTTTCATCTTCTCCATTTTCTGAATGATATGATTTCCTGATAACATGCTGGGAATCAGATGTTTTTCTTGTTCCTTAACTTTTTGTCACAGACCAACAACTTCCCCTTCAATTTCATCAATACGCTTGATATTATCTTTCATTGTGTTATTCAAGCCACATATCTCTCTTTTCTGTTCTTCAATCTTGATTTTATACTCACTAACAAATTATGAGTCCTCTGGTGTTGACGAATTGAGTTTTTCAATTTCTTCCATAAAATCATAATATTCATCTTCTTGATGCAACAAATAGAGTTTGGTGTCCTGAAAAACTTTATTGGCTTTCTTTGTTTTATCTCTCTAAATATCTATATCTTCGAGAGAAACGTTTAACTCTGCTTTCATATCAACTCTTCCTTCAACTTATTCTTCTTCTTCAATATTGGTTTCTTCCTTTTTCTATGTACTGCCGACAAATTCCACCATAGAATTTTCTCCATGATCCTTTCAGTTCTCTATCTATTAATCTTCCTCAACCTCAGACTCATCCGAACTTTCACTTTATAGTGAAAGGATATTCTTCTTATCAAATAAATTTCTCTTGAACTACTTCATTCATTTCCCATAGGTTGAATACTTCTTCATGGGAGGTTTCACTTCATCAACATCAACATCTTCATGGAGATTTTTCAGACACCTTGCTGCAATATGAACAACCTTTCCAAATCGAGAACAAACCAGTGTAAGTTTCCTCTTGAACATTCTTTTTCCTCTTCACAAATTTGAAGAAAGAAATGACATAACCTCATCTATCTCTTCATCTTCCTTATAATATTCATTGGTGAGCTTCTTCATGGCCTTAAATTCTATCTCCATAGATTTCCCCTTTCCCACAACCTCATTATCATCATTCCTCATTTCATATGAAACCATGGTTCTATGAAAATTCTACAGTGTTAGCTCTTTTATATCTTTATATTCCAGTAATGAAACTATTGGATTGAACCGAGGTGGATGTTTCCTCAAGATGTACTTTATGATCTTTCTGTATTCAATGACTTCTCTAGGACATCAGATATCTTCCACAAAAATATTTACCCTATCAAATAATGCATCAATAGACTCATTTGGGTTCATTTTCAAATCATCATACTTATTCCACATACCTTTCGGCTTTTCCTCTTCAACCCTTATATCTCTTTCATATATATTCAATATCTTTCCCGACATGGTGTGTGATGTTTTTCATGACATCACCATTGTATATATAGTATTGGATAGGGCTCACCCTAAATCATTGATTCCTTTGGCACCAACATCCAATTTCCTTCTTTTAGTCTATGATAGTGTGCCACTATTGATGTTAGTTGAGATACCATGAATTTCTACTGTAAACATATATATTCCCAAAGATCGGAAGTAGTTTGGCAACTGATTATTTCATGACTAAAAGTTTTTCCCATCGATGATCAGAATCCCTTTGTGATTTATGACATCCATTTGAGGGAGAAACATTAATATCAACGTTCCGATCTGATACCAATTGTTAGGTCCCCTAGGATAGATACCCTGAGAGGGGGGAAAATCAGGGTATGACATATTAAAACAACTAACCTTATTGATCATGTTTTTATGTTAATAAAAAATCTCTTCTTTCGCTTTCATGTAGCAATGTATAAACATAATATAAATCATGCACAATACACAATGATTTTTACTTGGTTCATCATCATTAGGATACATCCATGGATCATTCAACGACGATGTGCTGATGTACCAAATGCACTAAAAAAACTAATGTTTACAATGTTTGAAGCATACTCACTGTCTGTTCTAGTATACATCCAATCATGAAGTGAAAGCTCACTGCTCTCTCAACTGAAGTGTGCTCACTACTTCTTCAGAAGATTCACTCATAGTTTATAGACTCGTAGTTCTCTTCCTTATCTCTAATTTTATATGAATTCTTAACTATTGATGGATGCTATGTTGAGGTCCAACTTTCATCCGTAGATGAATGTATCTTTGCACTGAGTGTACCAGGAAACACCAATTTTTACGTGTAGCCTTTATTGGGCCTTATGTGTAATTCCATTATTTTGATAGAAATCCACTTTTTTTACAACACATCTTTTACATGAAACTAATTATTTTACACACAACAACCTTATTTAACGTGTATCTTTTTCATTACATGAAACAACCTTTTTACGCGCAGCCTGAGCTTTACATGCCACTTAATTTTTAGGTGTAGACTTTTCTTTATGCACAAAAACATAACTTTACACATAAACTTGACGTTTAAGCACAAATCACTTGTGTATTCCAATTTTTCATGGAAGAGATTAGATAATATCTATGTCATAAGATTATTTGAATGAGAGGGGTCACTTCATATTTATAGGAGAAAATGAACCATGCATGAAAAACCCTCCATGTGCACATAATTGTCTTTGAGCATGAAAAACAAATATTCCATGCAAAACCATATTTTGCGTAATGCTCAATTTTTTTGTGCACCTCATGCCTTTTCCAATTTTCCTGATTCTGATCTTGAAACACCTCTTGTGCAAAAAACTACATGTGTCTATTTCATGCACCACACCAATATTTCACACACTAATTTTTTTTGGCGCATCACTCCATTTCTGCACGCACCTCCCTTTTCTAAAAACAAATCTCTCCATTTTCTGATTTTTATGCCCAAAAATATGGAAAACACTGGAAAATGGTGTCACCTTGTATTTTCTCTTTTCATAGCACCCCCAGATCATCTATACCATTGTTTTAGTTTCTTCTTTCAAACATGGATGTCCAAAAATATCTCTTGAACTTGAAAAATCACCATGTAAACCTTCTTTATCAATAAATTGGACACTGTGGTCATATTTATCAACAAACACAACATAGAGGCTGGCTTTTTCAACCAACAAAATCACCACAAAAAATGGTTGAATGATACCTTGGAGGATTTTTTACCAACAAAACTCTCGGAGCCCCCAATGAAGTGAATAAAGGAGTTTAGTGAGAGTTTGGGAAATGGAGACCATGGAGGAAAAGGGATTCACTTTCCTTTCTATCAAGAATGTGGAAATAATCACCTATGTGGATGTCAGAGAGGAAAAAGATGATATTTTTAATGTGGAAAAGAAGGAAAAAAGAAAGTTACTACAACTAAAAAATGACTTGTTAGGTTAATGTAATGGATGGGAAAATTTTCTTTCTAAAGAAATCAATAAAGGTCAAATGATTAGTGGGTGGAATGAATGGTCATTATGTAAATTGATGTCCTATATAGAAAGATCCCAGAGATAATCAACAAAGTGGTGTGATTAATGGTCATATTTTCTATGATGATGAGACTACAAATGAAATGTGAAAAGAAATAATTATTAAGTAATAGGATGTGGAATTTTTTTTATGGTTTAAGGATGAATCTGAATAATTTTAGAATTTATTTATTAGGTTTAAAGAATTAGGAATAGTGAAATATATAAGGACTATTCATTTTAATTTTTTTATAAGGATTTAAAAGAATATGTTGAATGGTTTTGATGAACTTGAAATGTGATTTAATGGAAAGATGAAATTTTGACTAAGGGAAGATAAACATTGAAATATTCTTGATGTTGGGATAATGAAATTTTGATAAATATATGTATGACCTGAATAATTTAATTGGATGGTATTGATTACCTCAAAATATTAAAGGCTTATAGAAAATGATGTTTGGGCTATCATAGATGGAATATATAGAATTTTTGGATATAAATAATATATCCCGTAAGATTTGGAATAAGAAAACATACTTGGTTTCGACAAGGATTTTTTGTAATTCATATTATTAAATTTTTTTAGGAGAATAAATGATAAGGGTATTTATATGTTTTGAAAGTGACAAACAAGTGCTACTATATTGTATATAGGGATCAATGTAAAGATGATTTTAATTATAGTAAGCTTCTTTCAAATGTTTTGGACATACATTTTTTAGAAGGGTTATAAGGATAACCATTTATGGAATGGTTTATGTTAAAATTTGGATAAGGTTTTAAAGATTAAATTAGTGTCTAATCATATGATGATTTATTCATATTGGATAACTTGGGCTAACCTTTTTTTGTAATAAATATAGATGGAATTACATGTAATTCTATTCATGGATCTCATGATTTGTGAATGCTTTAGGAATTTCATATTCACTTATATTTCTTGGAATGGGTGATGAAGTATAAGTTGATGAAGGCAAAACAAAGGGTATGTATTGAAATAATTTAAGTATATAAATATATGGAAATTTTTCAACTTCAATAAAAAATCATGAAACATAAATTTATGCTCGTACTTTATTTCTAATGAATCATATGACCCCCTATATCATCATAGATTTATGGATTTTTGATCATTAAATGTATCATAAAAATATTCTATATCACTCTACATCAAAAAAATATGGTTATATTTCACTTCCATGTCCATGTTTTGACTTGCCCCTATGTTCTCCTATTTGGAAACCTAGTTATGTGTTACTTTGGGTAACCATTATGTTTCAAACTTTCCATTTTTAAATAATGTTTTAGTATTCATTTTTACAGTGTGGGTTTCTATGAATGGAACATTAAAGTAGTAAATATTTAATAAACTCAATGAATTTCATGTGATAAATTCTTTTTAAGGGAGAAATAATGTAACACCTAGATATTTTTGGAATTTTTTTGAATAATTTTTTTGGTTATTTTACATTTCAAATAACACTGAATATAGTTTTTTATATAAAATAACTATGTTTGGATTACATTATAAAAAAAAGTTAATATTACACTAATCACAAAACGTATATTATCTTTTGATACAAGTAAAACTTTATTTTTCTTGTATTACACATAACACTGAGTTACTTAGATATCTTGCATTACACAAAAGTCTAAGGTTTTACTGAACAAAAATATAATATCCGTATGATTATTGAAATATTATTATAGATACCACATAAGCATTGGAATTGAAGTTATAAAAATGATTAAATAAATTTGGAGAATTTAATTTTCATGTGTATATAAAACTAATCCTTCGATAATTAGTTAGTATAAGTGGACATAAGAACAATTTGAAAATAATGAAATTAATTTTTATTAAGATTATTTTTCTATGCATGAACAAAATTTTATACCAATAAATGTTACAAAAAAATTTGGATTAATGTTTTCAAAAAAAAAATTATATATTATATATTCAATAAATAATTTTGATACTCATCTGATAGACTGTATAGTTCTAAAATAAAAATAATTATTATTCTATGAATACAAAGATCTATTTTATAAAAGGAAATCTTATCACCTTTTAAATGATAACCCATTTAAAATAGGATTTTTTTTAAGATAGTATACTTTTTTCGAAAAAATAAATTTCATTTTTGGAAGCAGAATATCAAAATTTAATTTTGGTTTATTTTTTGTATTTTTCTCAGAAGTTTCATTCTTTGATGAATAGGGAAAAACTGAATTTTAATTCAAAACTACTTTTAAAAAAATCTATTTAGTTAGTTAAATAATATTTTAGTATTGTTTTAAAGAGTAATTAGATTAATTTGTATGAATTAATACAACATAGGTCATTTGATCTATTTTTACATTGAAATTAGATATGAAAACATTTCAAACATTTAATCATTTTCACTTAAAAACCCACAATGAAGTCCCATCTGTGAGATTAATTTTGATTTAATTTCTCAATATTTTATTATTTGAACGTGGAATGATTGATTAAATATTTCAAATTATCCTAATTTTTAATTTTTAATTATTTAAAATTATTTTTTGACAAAAAATATTATTCAAAATGATTAAAAATTTATAGCAATGAAGAAAAAAATTAGCATAACAAAGTCCTAAACCATGTTAAAGGACAAAATGACACAGAAACAAGTCTAAAAACCATTTTATGTTCATATTTATATAATATATTCCATTTTATATACTTTTTTACAATTATTTGAGCCACATTACATAGTAAAAACGTGGGTGTAATTACCTTTTTACAATTATACAATAATGCCACTCCTCCTCCACTATAAAAAAGAACCCACCCCTACCACTTATTCACACCTATAATTCCATTTGAATCAGAAAAACTCTAACAAAATATCCTCCCAAAATATATATCTTATTCTTAAAATCCTCCATTTAGGTAGAAATCAATCTATGTAATCCATTTGGTGCAAACCAAAAGGAGCTACCTAAAGAAGAAGAAACATCCTTTCTCAAGCTATTTTGTTTTATTTTCATTCTCTAACACCTATAATATTCTTATTACATGATTATATATTGAAAATAGTAAAATATATATACTAAAATTGTTTATTATAAGTTTGAAACTAAAATTACACACAATTCTATATAATTAGTAATGAACTGACCGCCCTTGTGTTAGGTGAACAACCACATCATGAAATGATGTCATTCATTTTACCTTCACCAACATTCATTGGTGGAAATTATGACATAAAATATATTTCTATATGATATATATTATATTTATGATGTATTTAATCTTTTATAATTATTATATAAATCATAAATTTAATATTTCCATTTTTTAAATATGATAACGTCATTTTTAGACGTCTGGACTACTGCGTCCTCAAAGCGATGTGATTCATTCACACATTACATGGAATGTATTAAGGATGGTTTTAGTTAAATTATAATATATATATATATGAAAACATAATTATACATGATTAAAATTATATATATATATATATATAATTCATTTACTTACATTATTTCAATATGATAATAAAATGGAAACATCGTTGACACATTAGTATGACATACCATCACCATGAACAGTGTATTATATTTCAATTTTTTATATGTTATATAGTATTATAAATAAATATATAATCAATGTATATGATATTTATATGATTTTTTACATTCTGGATATAATTAAATCGTTATCTAAGTAAGGGGATCAAGAATAAAAACCCCAAATATACACGAAAAACATAGAAAATATTACATAAAATGTGACATTAGCACAGAGTTATTAATAAACAGGTAAAATAAGGTCATAAAAATAATATATGGTTTTAGATATAATATTATGGTACCATTTTTGATCTATAATAGACTTATATTTATTATACAAAATGATTATACAAGTATGACGAGAGTGGAGACATAAGGTAAGGGTTTTATCATCTCACTTTTATTTTGGGAGAAACAAAAGCCATGTTCACCTCCTATTTATTGTAGATGGTGTGTATAATTCACAAATTTATATTATATTATTACTATAATTAAATTTATAGGTATTTACATATCCATTTCATGATCTTTATTTCATATGGTTTATGTTACAGAAGTGACCAAATCAGTAAAGAAATTTTGTCTAAAGTTTCCTTATTTGAGACACATGCCATGTCAAGAACCTATATTGGTCTATATGGTTCATACAGTAAGATTTGGAATGATATCTAATGAATATAATTCTTTACATAATATTTTAAGCTTCATGTATTGTCATTATGTTACATGGGGAGTATGATTCAAAGTTACAATGTGGTAAGGGTTTATTTCAACAATCTCATCATTTATCAAGATAGAGTAGGATTTAGATTTCATTAGTGAAACTATAAGATCCATTTTTAATGAAAATTTATGAGTTTTATTCTAATATGATTTGTCATAATATATTAAAGATTTATTACTATTTTCACTCTTTTTTCTTCACATAAATAATTTTTTTATAAAATATGACATTATCTCCCTCTTTGGTTGGAAATATGTACTCTTTTAAAATCATGTTATAAAAAATTATTTTCAAAAAAGTTATTGTATTATACTATGATATTTAAAAGAAATTTTTTCACATGCTAATTAGTTTTTAGAAAGATGGATCTTCTTGTCATTTTCCAATTGAGGCAATTTTCTAAACATTTTATGACGCAAAAAAAAAATTGGATATCTAGGGATTTATCTGATGTTATGACATTCCTTCCTTTGAGGATTCCATTTAATTTTTAAAAAGGTCCTCTTTAGAAAAAATATTTTCCTAATATTCTGGAAATTTATTTTTTTAATTGGATATTCAAATACAAAATTTCTCAATGTTTTTTTTCATGGTTTATTTAAAAGTTTTAATAAAAAAAGTTTTTCAAAAGTATTTCATGATTTATTTATAAGTTGATAATATTATTTTTAAAGAAAATAATTTTCATAGATTTTTATGTTTTAAAAAGTATGGTTTTTAAAATAAAAAATTTATTTTCATCAATAAATGTTTTAAATTAAATTGTGAAGCCTTTTATATAAGAAAATAATTTTTGTAATGGGTTAATATAAAAGATTTTCAATGAAAGGTAATTTTACTTAAGAAATGTTTCATGTGATCTTTCAAAATACTTCTCCATATAAGATGAAATATTTTTTTATAGATTATTATTTACATGGGATATGATCCATGAATATCAAACATAGTTTATATCTTAATGGTTTATGTTTTGGTGTAATGATTTTTGTGAAACTGATTTCTATTTCATGGGTTATATGATTATGAAACCTGATTCTTTTATTAGGTTACTATTTGTTGAAATGATTATGAAACTTTTATTTTTTCAATAGGTTAAGATAATTTTACATGTTTATGACACCCATTTCATTTTATTGGTTAGGATATGATAGTTTATGATTTTTTGACACATGTATGTATGATTTCATTATAAGATGGGTGGGACCTATATCTCCCCCAATGCATTGGGTAACGCTTTATATCTCATGAGAGATAAATGGATAGAATAGGGATTGAACTCGGTTTAGTAGGGGAATTTGTCTGCTAATATGGTCTTGGGAGTGAACCTTGACTAATAATATGATAATGGGTGTGAAAGATTACTACCAAGATGGTAAGGGGACTAAACCCTTACTACTAAGATGGCCTTGGCAATGATGACCTGACTACTAGAGAAATAATTTTATATGCCTATGTGTTTTCTAAATAATATCTGTTTTATTCCTATGATATGTTTCCATTCCATAGGTTATGATGAAAGGTTTTATGTATATATTTTAAATGGTAATATTTATGTTAGAAACATTGAATATATTTCATTGTGTTAGATTTTTGTTTTCATGTTTACAAAGTCAGAATAATATTAATGTCCTTAGGAATATATTTTTGGTAATATGAAAAATATTAATATTAAATGATGTAATATACATGTATGTTAAGATTGAGTCACTATAATTCCATAATATGAGAATTTATTCATAAGGAGCAATGAATGGGATTCATTTCTATTAGGTGTTTAGATGTTGGAACTTGTAAATCATGTTGTAAATTTTTTTTTATAAATTATATTCTAGTAATAAAAATTATGAATTTTCAATGGATTTTTCTAATGTAAATATTATTTATAGATTTTCAACAATATTTTTACTAGTAAAATTACCTAAGAATTTTGATTTAATAGTAAGGTGATATTTTATAAAAGAAATAATAAAGGAAAATAAAATCATTGATATTTCGTTGATGTTGAGGTAATTATAGTAAATTAATAGTATTATTTTTTTGAAAAATGAAGGTATATATAGGAATTTAGTAGTAAAAAATTCTTTAAATGATAAATACTAATTTGTGTTTGTTAATTATATTTTTGGAACAATATAGGAATTATATTAATATAGTTTTTGAATGAGGACAACCTATTTGAATGGTGGAAGATCATCATATCCATCAATTCCATAGGGAATGAACCCATTACCTAAGGGTGATAAGGGTGCATTTTCATCCACTATCCAATATACTTTATTTGTAAATATAGAAAATTTGTTTCTAAAAAATTTGGTGGATATATATTAAGTTGATTTTTAGATACATATTTATTGGATCAAATGTTTTTTTATATTTTAGGATATTGAGGTGATTAATAAAATTTTGGGAAATATTTCATTGGGTTGATGAATATTTTAACCATAGACAGAACATGTGTTTTAATATAAAATATAATCTATTCAGAACAAAATTATATTTTTGAAAAGTGTAGTTATTTAGGATGTAGGTTTATGGAATGATTTAAGTTGAAATTTGGATTTGGGGATTAATATTAAGGTGTATAAAAATTTTAAACTATATTACTATGTGTTGATTTTATTTTGGATTTTTTTTAATATTTAATGATAATTGGGATATCTAGATATCATTTTATATAGTCATGTAATCCATTAGAAGTTAATTTTAGTCATCCAGACATGAAAAATTCAAATTTAGTAATCATTATTTATGGAAATATATGATATTGTAGTAAAAATTGAGTAATAGATGAAATTTTTATTTTTAAATTATTTATTTTTCTTATTCACCTTGTCTATATAGTAAAAGTATCACTTGAATTTTAGAATGGGTCATGATATAAAAAATTTAATCATTTTTTATAAATTAATGGTCTTTAATCTTATTATAAAAGGTATATCATTTTATCCTAACTGGATCTTCTGTCTAAATACAAGTTTTAAATTCCAAAAATTGTTCACATATGTGGAATCATAGTCATACTTTGACCTTATTATTTTATTTTCCCTGTTTTTAAGTGAAGTTTTTTGTACTCTTTTTTATGATGTGGATTTCTAGAAAAGGAATTTTCGAATGTGAAACTCTTTATTACTCAGAAAAATTTAAAATTTGTAGGAATAATATATTTAGGGGTTTGGTTGGAATGTAATTCCTTAATATTTTAAAATAACACTTCATTTTTATAACTTATTCAACATGGAACAATGATTTTAAATGAATTGTGATATAATATTAAACAATTATTATTTACAAGTAACCAATATGACAAGGTTGTTGAATTTGGGGGTATATGTTGGATTAATGACATTATGAAATTATTATATATTTCCTTATAAATATGATTTTATATATAAATTATTAATAAATATTCATTCATTATTTAATAATGATAATGTATTCTATAAAAAATACATTTTAATTTAAAAATACTTTTATTAGTTTTCAGAGACAATATTTAAATTAAATTATATAACTTTATTAAATTTTATTTTGTAAAATTAAATTAGTTTTAAAATCATAATAGTAAAATTAAATTAGGGTGTTTTTTTCCCTAAAATGTTGATTTTTTTACTGAATAGTACAATTTACTGATTTTTCAAATACTGTCATTTACTTTCATTAATAAATAATTTTAAAAGGATAAAATAAATATTTAAGTGGGTATTAAATTTATATATGAACCATTTTATATAAAATAGTATAATTAAATTCATTTGAATCACTATTTTTGCGGATTTTGGTTTAAGTTTATTTTTATGCATAGAACACAATTTTCGGCAGATTGTTTTTAAATGACTAAATCTAATTGATTTTAATTAATTAAATAACATAAATAATTGAAATATTTAAAATATATTATAGATTATAAATATGGTTTTATTTAATTAAATTCAAATAATAACTATTTCTAGTAATACAGTTAAAATACGACCATCTCTTTCTTGAAAAAAGGCAGTTCATGGAAAATATTTTTTCGACATGTTTTATGGGATTAATTTTAAAACTTATTATGCCTCTTATGTTATTTGAATTTAAAAAAATTATTCTATATTTTTATTCATAACAATTAATCTTAGGTAGTATTTTCAATTTAATTTTGGTCATAATTAATAGTAAAATTTGTAAAAATAGTAGAAATAGTGATGAACATCTTATATAGGGAAAGTGAATAACCTTAGAGTTAAATAGAATATCATGTTTAAAACATGTTTTTTTCAATGGTGGATGTATTTTTGGTCTAAATAACCACTAAAAACATTATTTATCAATCATGGAGGCAATTGTAATTATAGTGACTCCCTATGATAGAATAGTTTTGGGTATTTTAAAATGCCACTAATACTTAAATATAAAAGATAACCCAACCTCTAAATTAATCACAACTATCAGTATATTTTGATTACAAACCCCTTAAATGATCTATACCGAACTCCATTAGATAAATTCCATATCTTCTGGTTTTCCAAAAATATCAAACCTCTGGTCCTTAATAAGAGATCAAAAGGAGGTTCTCTTACACGATGATAATCATCGTCATCGAGATCCTTCATTTTTTTCTTATTATATTTCACCCATTAAATTATGTCATTAAAATTATAATATAATAAACAAATATCTCTAATATAATAATATTTTATTATTTTTTTGTAATAATATTCATCCAGATCATCTTCCAACCAATGTGAAATAAAACAATCATTCGTGTGTAGGGCAGATTACCGCCTCAAGAACTGATGTAGTTCATTTTCCATAATTTCATATCATGTATATTCATGATTATGGATTTAATTTTTATATATTATATTCATGAAATAATAATAATTATTTAAATCTAACATAAAATATATATTCTTACCATATGATCGATTCAAAAATGATAACATTATTCGTTTGTATGGAAGACTACCTCTACACTAAACGATGTGATTCATTTTTTATTACCACATTAAATGGATGATATATGTAAGTGAATTTAAAGAAATAATATGATATTTATTATATTATTAACATTACATAATTATATAATAAATATTTACTTCTTTACATAATGATCATAGTAATTTGGAAACGTTACGCATACATACCCACGACCTACCATTCTAGGATTGTAACATAGTTCATTGTTCAAAACATGTAATTGTGGTTATTTAAAAATAATAAATTAATAATAATAACTAATATTATTTCATTATTATTATTTCGATGATTATAGAATAATAACCCCTTGGACCATGGTGAACACACTGATTCCCTTTTGAAATTATGAATAGAGCATCCTCAAAACAAACAATATGGAAATATCGGATTATTTTATTAAATATTTTACTTTAGTAAATAATGATTTTAGTTTATTTATATGGTTTTAAACCTATAAAATTTACATTAAAAATCAATAATCGATATAATATTATTATATACAAAAAAAATACATTCACGACAAAGTGTGGATGAAAGGTAACTATTTCCATCTGAAAACATCCTTCTTTCATATAAATGTTCATTTACACACCCAGATTATTTTAAATGGTGTATATAATTACCCTTTACAAATTATATCATGAATCCTCTAAACATTATGTTATTTTATGTTAAAATTAATTAACTCATTTCATGTGAGTTATGATTTAAAATATATAACAACTTTAAGGGTTTATGTATAAATATCATTTTAATCAGGATTGTTTATGTTTGAATTTTAATTGTAGAAAATTATTTGATCATGGTACAATAAATTCCTATAAATTTTTTATAGACTAATTATTCTTGAAATTTTTAAGTAATATTTTGATTTTTCTATCATTATCACATAAAATTATTGAGAAAATATTTTTAAGAGAATCCATCTTCATTTATCTCTTTGGTCAAAAGTCATTTTTCCTCCATATTTTTTTTGCTATATTTTTTTAGGAATATTTATATCATTTCCCAAAAATATTTATTAAATAATTATTACCCATGTTTTAATTTTCACAATATGTTTTGAAAATAATATTCTTGTTGTTTTCTAAGAGAGACAATTTTCAACCAATTTACAGTAGAGTGAAATAAAATTTTCATTTGGCTTACATTACATCTAAAAAACTGTCCATCATGACCACTCAACTATTTATGGATTAAAATATATGTTTTGATTGGTTTTAAATAGATTTTTTATGTTATTTTTTATAACTTTTTTAAATTTTATGTAGTGATTTCAAAGATAAATGTTTATTTTAAACAAGAAGTATTAAATGTAATAATTTAATGAAATTTTCATTAAATGAAGACAATTATTTTTTTTATAGATCGATTATAGATTATATATATATCTCTCAAATATATATCAAGATTATTTATTATAATTATAGGTTATGATTTTTTTATGGTTAATATTTTTTTATTATAAATATTTTTTAGTTATAAATCATTTGGAATAATTCTTTTTATAAATAAAATTTATTTTTGTGTGGTTATAAATTTATTTGAGTTATATATTTTTTAGTTATATTTTTTTAATTGTAAAAATTATTATTTATTTTTGTTATAATATTTATATTTACAAATTTTTATATTTATGTATTTTATTTTATATGTGTATATATAATTTTATTGAATTTTTTTAAATCTATATACGTTTATTTATTAATATGTATGTATGTTTTAAAATTATATTTTTATTTATATGTTTACGTTTTTTTATATTAATATATTTTTATTTTTATAGTTATTTTATGTTATTCATTGGTCACAATTAGATAAATTCATGACTTAGTAGGGATGAAATTGAGAAATAGGGTGAATATTTTGTATAACTTTACATATATAATATTTAACACAGGGATATGTTTCTTCATCCTTGAATGAATTTTTTGAATATGATAAAGTAAAGGTCTAAAAAAGTCCACAACCCAAAAAATTTCTATGGTTTTATGCATAATTAAGCATTCTAGATCCAGCATGGTTAAATAATAGAAAAGTAAACATATATAATTGATGATGATCTTCAACATGAGATAAATGATTATCTGGATGAATGAACTAATGATATATGAATTTAAATTTTTTTATCAAAAATTAATGAATTTATGGAGATAACCAAATAAAATTCGACAATATAATGAAACTATGAAGAATAATATATTGATGTATAATGGAAATAAAAAAGATCAGATGGAGAATAATAATTATTTATTTTGAGATGAAATACAAAATTTCAGAGAACTACTTTTATACTATAAGAAAATACATCATGATCTTACCATCAAAGCCCTATGTTTGGGTAATATTTTATTTTATTGGAATACATCAAAATACCCAAGCTAGTTTATCAAATAACATATAACAATGAATTAAGGGGATAAATTTATCGGGCCACACATATTTCTATTTAATTACAATATATTCATCATATAAAGTAATTAATAAAATATACACTACCTTACCAACATGCCATAGAAATTAATAAACATATATTTTGAAATAATAATTCTATAGATTTTTAAAATTTACACAATCCATAAATGGAATAGATTTTCATGTAAAAAACCCTCAAAATAACATTTTATAGAGTTAGAAGAATATGGTTAGGATCCTAATTTATCTAATAAATAATTTTTCGAAATCTAGGTTAACATCCTTCAATAAATAAAATGAAATTTAGTGTGTTACTAGAGGGAAAAAATTAGAAGGAAAATGTATCCATAAATATAGAAAGAATTGTAAATAAAAATTTAGTGATTGAGAATTTATTTAGTATAAAAGTATATTAAATAATAAATCTAAAGGAATAATATGGATGGAATAATTTGAGTAATATCCTCGATCAATAATAATATTTATCAATGGTAAATTACATATGTGAAAAAAAACTTTTTAAGAGCATTATAAAAATCACATTAGAAATAAAAAATATCCTTGATCTTGGGGAAAAAATTATTTTATAAAACTTGAAGATTAAGAATACTTTTAAGAAACCCAAAATTTATAATGAGGATGTTGCAAAGAATATTAAACTATGGTAGTGATATATGTTCCCAATGAAATTATTAAAAATAGATTCTTTTCACACATTGATGAAAATGGCCCATAAATAAACTAGTAAAAATTTATTTAAAAATTTTATAAAGGAAAACTAATATAAAAAAATTAATATATTATCAGGTAATATATACGGACATTTTTAGAAATTATTCAATGAAAATATATATATATATATATATATATATATATATATGAAAAAATGGATGTTCTTGATCGAACATAAAAGGAAAGGTCAGGTTTTGTATAACATGTAAATAATGAGAAATAGGGGGAAATTGAAACATAGAGAAGAAATGTAAAACCATAATAATGACAAGAATAAAATAAAATGACAGTGTTTTATTATAAAAAATTATAAAAATTCCTTATATGGATTATCATTCAAAAGAAATAATTATTTGAAAATGATATTAGAGATAAAATCTTCAGG
The DNA here is from genome assembly GCA_963277665.1 of Viscum album. Classification (NCBI taxonomy): domain Eukaryota; kingdom Viridiplantae; phylum Streptophyta; class Magnoliopsida; order Santalales; family Viscaceae; genus Viscum; species Viscum album. The sequence goes on along the minus strand of OY728142.1, from coordinate 276,490,824 downwards.
GTATTGGTAATGTAAAAATCAAAATATCTTGAAAAAGAGATCATGAAATATACTTTAGAATCACAAGAAGTGGAAGGTATTTTTTTAAATGTAATAATTAGGGAATTTGATAAAATATATAGTGTAAATTATGGTGGGAAATATAAAAAATTCATCATGGTTTTGAAAATGAGACAAAGAAACACTTTTAATATTATAAACAATCAGGTCAAAACCCCTTGATGGATATGATTTCAAATAAATAATTATATTATTGGAATAATTAGAGGATTATTAAAAAAATTATAGGGATGGAATATAAAAAACCACAAATAATATATGGTTTACAATAAGGAATTTGTATCATGGGGATAAAATTTGATACATGAAACCCTTACCATAATTCTTGAATTACACTAAAGAACATGAATCTATTTGGTACCATGAAATTTCTCTTGAAATTATCTTTTGAAATGAATAGACTAGGATAACATATGGTAACTAAGAGATTTAGACAATGTAATTCAATTATATTACATGAATACTGGATAGGTATTCAAGGATATTTTTTTGGGGAAAGTGCATCATTGAAAGGGTGTAAGTGACCCCTTTTTATAAGTGAAGAAAATGGAAATTTTGTGAACACACGTTATTTTTCAATAATGAAATGAAACTATTCAAGGGTCAATGGTATACAATTTTTTTAAATAATGTAATTTTTGGTGATATTCGGCCATCCAAGCCTCATCCAATTATTTAAAAAAATGTTTAAAACATGTAGGAATTCATTTGTTCTTATGTCTTCTACTTTTTATTTTTTCTATTTTTACAGAGTTAACTAGTTAATACCCATATAAATTATGTTTTACAAAACAAATAACCTAAAAAATCAGATCAAATTTGCTTCTTTAAACCTAAATTTTTCCCTATCTATTCTAATTCAAATTAAACTTAATATAATATTAAATATTAAATTAAAACATTTTATATAAATAAATACTATTTCATTGGAAAATGTTTTTTTAACCATTATACATTCTTAATATTAATTAGTATTGATTACTAGTTGAATGAGTGATCAACTATTTAAATATTCTTTGAAAAATTATTTTAAAATTACTTATAGTAATTAATTAATTAATTTTATTAAATAAAATTTAAACAATATTTAAAAAAATTCCTTAAAAATAACTATTTTACCACTATCATGGTCATTAAATTTAATTTTAGTAATCATTGTAATATGGAAAAAAATGAAATTAATTTTATTAAATAATATGATCATTTTGATCATAAATATGAAATTCATTTTTTTTGATATAAAATATATAAAGGTGATGAAATCTAATTTTTTATTATAAGGGAATAAATAATTTTTAGAGTAAAATATTACTTGAGTTTCCAAAATGATGTACATGAGTTTTATAAATACAACATAATAATATTATATTAACTATTTTACTTATGAATATATATAAATTTTATAAAATCATTTTTCAAAAAAATACGATATTTAATTAGGGAAATTTCATAAAATAAATTTATTTTTCAATATTAATATTTTTTCAATATTTACCTAAAATACTTTTTTTCAAAAAATATTAAAAAAATAATACTTGGATAATTCTGAAATAATTATTCATGAAATGAAATTATTTTTTATGTAAGTCAAATTCTAAAATTTATTTATTGTTAAATATGAAATATAAAAAAGAACTATTTTGGAGAAAAATAAACATTCTTTTTTTCATTAAAATTAAAAATGAAAAATTTGTAAAATACATATGATAAATAAATTATTACATTAATAAATGGATGATTATATCATCATAATTTATAGTTACATATCCCCTTAAAATCTTTATTTTAGTTTTAGTTTGAAGTTATGCTTAGTGGTCGTCAAAGGTAGTCCTTCAGCTTCCATAGTTCACATGGAAATTTCCATAATATTGAATTTCTATTGCATTTTATTTAACTCATTCCAAAATTGTTTTTTTTCAGTTTGGGATTGTTCTATGTAAAACCTAATTGAATATACCTCCTTCCCAAGAATAGATAAAAGAGCAACAGAATTAATATTTTCACAATCAGATTCCATTTCTTTCCTTTTTGATCAAATATTTAATAATACGGTCACTTCCTTTAATACATTCTAAACTAACAAATATGTTAAAATGGTAATATTTTATTTTAAAATATCATGATTTCATTTTATTTCATTATTTATTTTAGAATAGTCTATTAATATAATATTTAGTTATTGAAAATACATAGTTATGTTTGAAGTCATTAAATTCTCCTCCCCTTTAATAAATTACACCCTCACAATTATTATTATTAATAACTAATGAAAAATATAATATTATCTATACAGTATAAATTACTCAAGTTTTAATTTTTATTGGAGTTTCATTATTAACAACATTTTTATGTCAAGTCCACCGATATTTTTAAATATGAAATATAAAGAATTATTATTTTTATATAAAAATAAAAATTATTTTTTGTTTATAATTGAAAATAAAATATTTCTAAAATATGTGTGATAAATAACTTATTACATCAATAAATAAATGATCATATCATCATAATTTATATTTACATATCCTCTAAAAATCGAGGTTTTAGTTATCAGTAAATGGTATGATTAGTGGACGTCAGGGGTAGTAGTTCTGATTATGTAGTTCATGTGGCAATTTCTACAATATTGAATTTATCTTGAATTTTAATTCACTCAACCCATAATTGTTTGATTTTAGTTTGGAATTGGTCTAGGTAAAACCCAATAAAATGTAAATCCTTCAAAAGTAATGATAATGTAGCTTCAAAATTAATACTTTCACTATACAATTGCATTTCTTTCCTTTTTGATCATGGATTTTATAATATGGTTACTTCCTTTTGTACCAGAAAAATTAACAACTATGTTCTAGTGGTAAAATTTTATTTTAAAATATCATTATTTCATTTTATTTCAGTATTTTATGTAGAATAATTTACTTACATAATATTCAAATAATTAAAATACATAGTGAAGTATCAAATATTTAATTTCTACTCCACTTAAATAAATTACACCATCAGAATTATTATATTTTTTAATTAATGAAAAATGGAAGGGTGTCTATAAGATATAAATGTCTCACATTTTTGTTTCTATCAAGTTTTCATATTTAAAATCCTTTTTATGACTAGTTAAATCATATTTTACATCATAATTGGAATATAACCAATGTTTAGTCAAATACCCCAATATAATGAGAGTAATTTTTATAAGAAGTATATAATCATCCCTGTATTAATAAGTCATAGTGGGTTGATTTTTTAGATGTGATTTTTATATATAGGAAACTATCATGATCACTATGTCAGGGGAACCAATCCATGACTAATATCATATCAAAATACGAATAATGTATAGATAATAAAATTTTATTGGAAGCACATTCCTATAAGAATTTATTAAATCATTTATATATATAATTGAGGTATAAAAATCATAAAACTAAATTTTATGTTAATAATTCAAAATCTAGTCATTTTGGTGGAGATTTTATGATCTTATAAAACATAATAGGAAAATCAGAGTAATTTTAACTAGATATGAATGCAATACTCATAGTTTTTGCGTCGGTGATCAATGTTCCTTACTCAATATTATCTTAATCACTCAATAACATATATTTTGTTTCATAGGAATTCCCTTATCTTAAATGTTTAGTGTTAATATTATCCACATTATACCTTAAATTTGATTATTGACATGGATAATATCCAATTCCACCACCTTTGAGATAACAAATTGGTTGTGGGACTTTTGGTATAACACTTTATTCCTTTCCCCAAATCCATTGAGATTTATAATTTTCCATGTAAATAAGTTACTGTACGACCTCCTTTACCTTATATAAAACATGTAATAGTTCCTCCAAGACATTTTCTAATGAACACCATCCCACATTTTTTAATTAACTTAAATTTAATATTTTTTCCTTCATCATCTTCATAACCTGATCTTTTTAATTGACCATGACTCTATTAGTTTGGAGTAAGTTCAGACATTATTACATTAGCATAGATACCAATAGAAAATCATGAATGACCGATCATTTTTTTAGTTTTTGAGAAATAGATTTTTACATGATACGAATTTTATAATTAAAAAAGAAAATAATAATACATAACAATAGAAAATGAACTACATCATTGAAAACTCATTCCATGAATTCCAATTTATATCCTGGGTAAAGGAAACTAAATAAGGGAGGGATCAAATTATTGTTATGGTTTATGTATTACAGAAGATATGTTGAATGAATAATTGTAATAAATATGAAATGTAAAATATATGAGCACACATTCGACTTAATTAACTTAACCTTCATGAGAAGATAAGTCATAATCAATATGACATGGTAAATAGCTAAACAAAAATTGCATTTAATAAATAATAGGCGATGAAATTAATTAAGAGATAACATCGTCTCAAAAATATTATGGATAATAATAATAAATTAATTCTAAATTTATGAAATTCTTATTTATTGGATGTTATGTATGAATCACAAGAAATACTCTACTTCAAGATCTATCATCACGAAAATTCAAAACTATGGGTAGAAACCCTTTTAATTTTTACGAACTCATTCGTCTAATTGGGCCATTCAATGCATCAATAGACTTTATATAACATGTAAATCAAGTAAATTCATGTCCAAATCAGTTCTCATATAATAAATAATCGATAAAATTCATGAATCAACGTTCCTTATGATTAACTAACTATATTTAGTAAAGGATACCAATTTATCAATATTTCCCCAGTAAATAAATTAAAATTGAATGCAACAACCATATGTAAAAATGGTATATAGATTATAAAATAATAATATAAATCAATAAGGAATATGTATATTTAAGATAACTTTTTTTCTAATGAAAATTATTAAAAATAAATTTATAGTATGAAGATAATGTTAACAATCAAACAAGAAAGTGAGATGGTACAATAACTTTCAGCACTTGGTAAATTTAATGTTAAACCCCTTGGATGAAATTATTAAAAGTGAAATAAAAATAAAATTAGGTTTTAATGAATGATGATATTATATTTTAATGGAATAATATATAAACCAAATAAAATTGTTTTGGTACATAATAACAAATAAGTCTCAATGTAATGTAAATTGAGGCGAAATTCAGTACAATGATCATATCATTGAAGTGGGGATTAATAAATAATTTTATTATGTGTATAAAATTCAAATCCATATAAAAAACTTTTATATACCAAAAAAAATTACAAAATTTCATTAAAACATATTCTTTTAATTGCATAAACGATGATGTTCATGTTTAACCTAGGGAATGGAAATTGAGTTATTAATTCACTTACCTCACGAGTCCTTTTGATTGAACATTGTTCAATCAATTTTACCATGGTTTTATACATGTTATTAACTTATAAAGGAACCATATTAATATTTATAATATCATATTTTATTCTATTATAACATATATTCACCTCTTCATTAATAATCATTCATTATTATCATCAATTTGGGTGTTACTTCCCTTATTTTCTCATGCATGTTTTTTCATGAAAGACCCGATCATTAAACTTATTATGCAGTATAATCATACCCGTAATAATAATTATATAATTAAAATATTCATAGACAAATTATATTTTTATGACCAATCAATAATGTTAGTTTTGAGAAATGAAGTATGTTACGATCATGGAGATGGTAGGTCGTACGTACACATGATTAACGCCTCTATTTTACAATGATAATTATGGAAAGAATGTAAGTAATGTATTATCTATAAATAATTATAATGACATAATATATACCATATTATTTAAATATATTTTTATATATAATCCATGTAGTGTGGTGAATAAAGAGAGTCACATCCCTTTGTGAAGGTAGTAACCGACATATACAAGAATGATATTATAGTTTTTCAGAGTAAAAAATAAAATAATATTATATATTTATAATTATATATATATATATAATTAAAATAATTTTTATGCCATTTATATCACATATATTCAATAAATTTAACCTTATCACCTTTCATGTAAAGTATTTATGATAAAAAAATCACATCGCATCGCGAGGTGGTAGTCTGTGACACACACGAGCAACATTACTATATCAACTATAGAATGGAATTAAAAATATGAATATCTGATATAATTACTCAATATATATATATATTATAAATCTCACATATATACTTTATATCCATCATAATACCCAACTGTGAGAGGTTGAAATGGAAAAATGAATGACATTGGTTCGTGAGGCAGTAGTCCACTGTACACGCGGATGATGATTTCTTAAAAAATTTGATGGAAGTGGGGATGGTTGAATTTAATTACATTAACATAAAAAAATATAATAATATGAAAAGTAAATAGGTTTTTATATAATCATTTTTAAAAATAATTTAACAGTTTGGTGGAATAAATAAAATAGAACCACTCATTGAAAAACAATACTACTTTTTTGGGTATCCTTCTTAGGTTTGACACCAATCTTTTATAGGATGGATTTATGGAAAAAAATGCTAATAGAAATTTATTATTTATGTTTTATGTTATTTGTTTTGGTTTGTTTCATTCTATATTGATTAAAAGGTTTGTATAAGTGAGGGGAGTGAATTCTCTTCTGTAATTGATGAGGGGTGATTTTTTGGTAAATTCAAAAAAATATTCCATTATAAGAAGTTAATATCACCCAATGTGGATCCAAAAATTATAATTAAATAAATTTAGAGATAAAATGGTAATTAAAAACCTAGAAAAATACCACATGTTTTAAACATGTCATTCCCTAACTTCAAAATTTTCTTACTTTTAAAATTTTGGTTTTCAATACAGGAACTTGTATTTTTAAACTAGGTAATTTATACTTTATGATTATAAAAATTATATTATTAGATTATTTTCACCTAATAATTATAGATAATAAATCAATATATCAAATAAAAATCATATATGAGTTGAGAATTAATTTTAAGACTACCACAAGAAATGTGAAAAATTATCATTTTAACCTTAACATTTCTAACCAGGTTCTTAGGATTTAGGGGTCAATATAATCAATATAAAATAATAATTGGTCCATGAATGGAAAATATTGGATATTATTAAACATTTAAATATCTCATGGAGTAATATAATCTTTTTATGGATTTTAAATCCTTTAATAAAATATCATATTTTAAAAAATAACACTACTTTCAATTTTGACATAATTCATTGAATTTGAATTTAGAAAATATCAGAAAATGATCAAATTAGAATATATTGTGTAAATTGTTTTATGAAATTATATATTTATCTTAAAAAATTCACATAACCATATAATTCATTCAATTTAATTTACATTTAATATTTTTATTTTCATTTATTTTATTTTTCTATTAACAAAATAATTACAAAGTTTATGTTTTAAAATAATTTTTATTAATAATTTTATCCATAAAATTTAAAAATAACATATTATATTAAAAAAATTGAACATTAAAAACAATATTTATAACCTATCATTTTTTGTTTTTGTCCCTATCCGAAATCATTATATATATTAAAATAAGGAAAGTTTATTTTTTCTTTTTTTAATTTAACTTCTTGTATAGGTCCCTATCATGGAAATGTGTAATAAAAAATAATATAAATATATATTAAGGTTATAAGGGTAAATATACTTCCCTAAAATATGTGTTGGAAAAATTTATAGTCCATTTTAAACTTTTTATTCTTAGTTTAACCCCTGATAACACCATTTCTACCTTAACCATGATAAATAATTTTTACTATTTTCACTATCCAATTAGGTAAAAAAATTATTTTATACTTATTATATAATATAAATAATTATTATTACTAATATAGAATAATTTTTTTAAATTTTATTAATATAATTAGAAAATTTTAATTAAAATTTTTCCACGTAGATGCGATGAGATAGCGTGTTTTTGAAGAGAAAATGTTCAAATATTGACAACGGTGTTATATAAAATTATAATATTAGAATGATTACATTGACCTAAATTGGATTAATATATATATATTAACTAATTTTATTTAAAAATAAATAAAATATGGTTTCAATTTATAATGAATTTAAAATAAAACATTATTTTCAATTAAAATTTAGTAATTTTCACCATTCATCAAAAAAATGAAATATTTTAGAAAAATCCATAATATTCACCATAAGATAATTTTTATATAATTTTTTAAATAATAAGATAGTTTTATAAAATAATATTTCTATATGTGGTTAAATTATGTGTTCAAAGCATGACTAAACCATCCTTTTGAAAAAAATATTGTTTTTCAGAAAAAATAATTTTTCTTTTATATGGATCTTATTATATTTCTAGTCAATATATAACTATATTTTTTAAAATATAGTTTTTACCATTCATACCTGGAAAATTAATGGCTAGTTTATGATGATATACTATATTATGGTTTATTTTGACTCATTGTTTCATATTATTAATGCCATCAAAGTGATTAAGTTATTTTAGAAATAATTTGTAATTTATCAGGTGTTATATTTTATACTAATAATTTTGTTTCATGTAATATAGTCTATCAAAAAAATGATATTATTTTAAAAATTTGGGGTGCTACAATCTCATCACCATAAATAATTTGTATCCTCGTGATTTGAATTTGTTCTCATTAATTAAAGGTTTAATAATTGAAAATACCATTGTAGAAAAACCCACATCGTAATAGGGTTAATAAAATATCCTCTCCACAATAGAGAATGGAATGTATAAATATAATATGTAATAACACATTACTAGGTTTTTATATAGGATAACATAGGTGGGAAATGAAATCATGGACATGGAAGAGAATACTAATGCCCAATGATTAATACAGAGTGATAAAGATCATGGTTCAAAATAAAGTGAGTAAACCAATGAAGGATAACAACAAAAAAACCATAAGTATAATAGGTTTGAAAATTTTCATTCATATCATCATAAATTATGGTAATAGGGAAAAAATTTATTCTAATATAATTTTTCCTAATATTGATGAATTCTTTTACTATATAAGAATATAAGAAAAAGTACTTAATCAATATGTTTTTATTTAATTAAAAAATTTCATCCATTGGATTTACATAAATAAATTTACAAATCATTCATTACCCTAAGAAATTATTATCCATTATTGAATTTCTTATTCATGAAGAACTAAGAGTTCATTTAGTGGTTGAATCATAATACATTAATAATTCATCCACCTAATTTCAACATTGTTACTTACATTACTTGTTTGTTACATTTGTAAGAGTTCATTTACATAGAAAATTAAATTGTTCTCCTTATTTAAGCCAACAAACTATAAATGGATCCCTAAATTGTGATTTATTTCCTTCTAGTATACTCTTTATTTTTCCTCAGAAAATATTTTCATTATTACCTACCTTTTCACACTTAAAAAATTTTCATATTTATTTGAGACACCTTAATGTCAATAAAATACACCCTAGGTGTAACTTAGGTCTGTAATTTTAATTATCTATTCAAATCATTCATAATGGGTTGTTATGAAAATGTAAATTATCATAATAATATCCCTAGAGAGTGTCAAAGAAGGTGTATATTAAAGCCGATTTTCAATGCACCAGGGGATGATTAGGTCAATACCAATGAAACCTTTTAATATTTATTTCCCATAGTTTCATCTATACCAGGAAAATATCAACATGTAAAATCTATATAACGGTGTATTTACTAGAAAATCCACATAATATCTAACTTAAAAAAACTTTTGGATGTTATTATATATATATATCATCAAATTATATCAATGTTTTATAATAACTAAACAATTTTCTTAAATTTCTGATCTCAGGGATTCTATTAAACTTCCTATGATTACAGCAATAGTGAACCCGACCCCAATATCCCAGATCTGGTGCCTATTGTATAACATTTGAACAAATAAAAAGGGAAATATTGAAGGACAGATCATTTTTGGAATTTTGGGAATCAAAATACAAACTTGATACCTATTTAAATATAGTATTATAAAATAATATATAATATATTTCAATATAAAATGAACTGAATCCTAGAAAACACATGCCCATAATTCTTCATCACATCCAAGGGAAAGGAAACAAAATATGGGTGAGATAAAATTCTCATTATGGTTTTAATATATTGGAATATATCATGAATAAATGAGAATAATCAATATGAAAAGGTAAATAACTATACAAACATGTCATTTTAGTATCATGACTCTCGGGATAAGATATTGAATAATCAATATTGAAAGGTATATAACTGAAAACACATTCCATTTCATCAATAACATATAATTTAATGCACACATAGATAATATAGTATATAAAATCGCATCAAAAAACAGCAACTAAATTATATATAAAGGAAACACAAATTTATTTTCAGTCTTTTCTTATGAACATGAAAACCTCTACTAATGTGCTTTGTCCTCGAAATAGTTTACAACGATAGGTAGACAACATTTTAATTTTAACCAATTGATTTGTACCATGAGAACTGTCAATGCTTTGAAGGGATATCTAAAACCGAGCCCTTTCTATGTTTTATGTCTAAATATTTCCTTATATAACAAAATAATTAATTTAATTTGTGAATATTCTTCCTTATCATCAAATATCAATATTGAGTAAAGGATGCAAATTTATCCACATTTATCTATGTATTAAAATAAAATTCAAAGTGAACACCATATGTACAAATGGAATATAGTCTTGGAAATATTAATATACATCATAAAAGAATATATATATTTAATAGGAATTAAATGAATGATGAAAAATTAATATATGAATGTTATTGTTTTAATAAAAGTTAAAATTCACAAAATAAAGTGAGATTGTACAATAACTTTAACCACTTGGTAAATTTATAGTAAAATACTCATAGAAAAAATAATTAAATGTGAAATTAAAATACAATTGAGTATAAATGAATCATGAAACTAAATGTAAATTGGGTTGTATATACACCACATAAAATTCAATCAATGCATAATAAAAAATAAATCGTAATGGAATGTAAATTGAGATGAAATATTTACAAATATCAAAACATTGAAGTGGGTATTAATCATTAAAATGGTTTCATGTATCAAATTTAAAAACACATAATCATTTTAAATTACTCATAAAATATTCAAATTTCATTACAAAAAAATAGTGTCATGACATAATCAAGGAATTATAAGTATAATCAAATGAATGAAAATTCAGTTAATAATTTCCTTACATAATGTTTTTGTTGATTAAAAACTCATAAAACTCTTTTATAGTGCTTTTAAACATGTTATTAAATTATGTAAGAACCATATAATTAATTATAATATCATATATTATCCTTTTATAAAATCTTATCACCCATTCCTTAATAATTCCTCATTATTTTTATCATTTCAGGTGTTAATTTTTTTATTTTCCCTTGGGTGTTTTATCATATAAGATTTAATTTTTGAGCATATTATTTATTCAAATCGTATGAATAATAATCATAGAATATATTTAATATTTATAAATCAATTATTATTTTAATAATAATCATGAAATAATATTTTTATAAATGATGTATGTTACAATAATGTGGAAGGTAGGCCATACATAGACAAGAGTAACACTTCCATTTTCTAGTGATAAATAAGTAAAAATTGTATTTAATATATTATCTTTATATAATTATAATAATATAAAATATACCATTATATTTATTTTAATATAATTTTATATATCATCCATGTGGTATGGGGATGAAAGAGTGGAACATCGCTTTAGGAAGGCGATAGTCTATACGTACACGAACATTGTTATTCTCTTTCAGTGTAAAAAAATAATGAAATATTATATTTTAAAAATGATAAATATGTCATTATTATAAAAATTATTTAATTTATTTCATATATATTAATTAAAATTCTCATTATTACCCTCCATTTAATGTGTTAGTGAAAAATGAAACACATTTCTTCGTGAGGAAGTCATTCACAATACACACGAGCAACATTATCGGATCCCCTAAAGAGTATAAATTTAAAAATTAATATATCATATAAACAAAAATTATTTATAATTAAATTTTATATATAATATATATACTTTATATTGATCAATATAACCAACTAGGATAGGTGTTGATTGAAAAAGGAATGACATCGGTTCGGGAGGTGGTAGTCTGCCATACACATGAATGATGATTCTGTAACCCATTTAATGGATGTGGGGATCGTTTTTGGTCCTTGGATTAAAATAAAAAAATATAGAAATATTTACGAAATTAAGGTTATTATATAATAATGTTTTAATAATAATTTAATACCATAGAGGAATAAATAAAATAAAAACACTCGTGGATGAAAATTATATTTTTTTTACGGTATTCTACAAAGGTTTGATCCAAAGCCTTTCAAGGATGGATTTTTTAGAAAAGAAGGTCTTATAGGATGAGATTTTGCTTGTTTTGAATTGATTAGGTTAGGGTTTTATTGATCCAAATATCTTGATAGGATTGTACATGTGAGGGTAGTGAATTCCATTTTATAATTGAGCAGGAGTGACATTTTTGTAAATTCTAAAAACTATTCAATAATGAGAATCTTAACTCAACCCTTGGGGATTTTAAGTTGATAGTTAGAGGATTATAAGAATTATATGGTCTATTCACACATAAAACACAAAAAATAGAACAAGTATTAAATATTATATTCCCTAAAAAATAGGTTTACTTGGTTTTACCATTTTGGTTTTCCACAATTCTAACTAGTCTATTTAACCTAAGAAATTATTGTTTAATTCTTAAAATAAAATGAATCTTATTATATAATTCTGATCTAATTGTTATTAATATAAAATATAGTTTATCATATATAAAAAATTAGTGATTTGAAAATTAATTTTAACATAATCACATGCAATATGAAAATTAATTGATTTACCATTGACAAAGCTGAAAACATTTACTATTCATGGTCAATATAGTCATAGTAAATGAATAATTGGTCCATGAACAAACCATATATGATATTTAAAAAAAAATTGAATATCATTTGTCCCAATATAATATTTTTAGGAAATTGGAAATAATTTAATAAAATATCATTTTTATAAAATAACATTGATGTAAATTGTGACATTGTTCATTAAATTTGAATAAAAAAAGTGTCAATATAATGTTGGAATAAGAATAAATTAATAAAAACCACAAATAAAATGATATATTTATTCCAAAAATTAATTTAACACAATTATACATTCAATTTAATTTACATTTAATATATTAAGTATTAATTATTTTATTTTTTATGTATGTAAATAATAAATATGTTGGCAGTTTATAAGGATTTGAAGTCATTATTTCAGCCCAAAATATTAAAAATAAATTATAACGATATAAGACTCAAATATATTTCAAAATAGTGTTTAGAAATTAATATATTTTGTTTTTATCCCTATCCCAAAGCATTATATATATTAAAATCCCAATGGTTCCTTTTTTGTATTTTTCTTTAGTCAACATATCATTAAGGTAAATTTCATGGGAACGTGTCCCAAAAACTAATAAAAATATATATTGTGGTGATAATGGTTAGTATTATTATATAAAATGGGTGTTGGAAAACGTTTTGGGTCATTTAAACACAAATCTTCTTAGTTTAACCACTTAGTAAATCCATTTTTACCTTTATGGTGGTAAATAATTTTTAATGTTTTCACTATTCAATTTAGTCAAAAATTTAGATGATATTATTATAAAATATGAATTATTTTTATTCAATATATGAAATAAATTTATCTAAATTATATTTACATAATGGAAATTTTTAATTTAAAATTAATCTTGAAGATGAGATGAGAAATCAGAGTTTAAAAGAGAAAATGTTTAAAAATTTAAGATGTATTATATCCAAATTAAATATTAAAATGATTCCAATAACCTAAATTAGATTAATATATATATAGTATAAATAATATTACATTTAAAAAAATTCAAAATAAGATTTATCTTTATGAATAATTAAAAAAAATTCATCTAAAATTTATTATTTTTCTCTATTAATCCAAAAATGAAACAATTAATAAAATTTCAAATAAATAACCAAAATATAATTTTGATATAGTCAAAATTTAGTTCATTTTATCTAATAAATTTTCTAGATGTGGTAAAAATTACATTTAATGTTTTTCTGCAAAGTACGACTAAACTGTTTGTTATAAATAATATGTTTTTTAGAAAACATGTATTTTTTCCTTTTAAATGATGATGATTATCTTTGTAATCAATAAATAACATTAATTTTCATAAATTATTTATTAATCTTAATACATATAAACTTAATGTCTTTGTTATGATGGTATACTATGTTATGGTTCATTTGGACTTAGGTTTTTGTTTGGTAAAATATATTGAAGAGATTAAATCTATTTAAGAAATATTTTGTAAAGTCTTAGGTGTTATATTTTCTTTTAACCTCGGTGTTTCATGTCACATATGCTATAAATATTATATTATTTAATCAATTTAGGGTTTTAAAACATTCATTAGATCTATATTTTTATTATTTTTCTTTTATGGAAACTCACCTAAGGTCATGTCACAAATAATAATTACTAATAGATAGTTTAACATTATCAACAGTTTTATAACTCCATATCCCATCCCATTAGTTTACTTGTTGGGAAAATAACATCATTTTCCATGACATTCATTGTTAAATTGGTTCCTTTGGGAATTAAAAATTATTATAAACAAAAGGAGTTAATCATTAGTGTGGAATAATTAACATGATAAAAGAATTATTATAGGACCATTATATAAAAAATTCAACATCCAGATGTATTACATTCCAAAAATTATAACATTTTCATTCTATTCAACCGAATTCACTCTCAATTCAATATAAATTTCTTTAGGTTTATTTATTTTATATATCTTATTATAAATTATTTACATAATAAATAATTCATATTGGCTTATAAAGATAATGTTACTAACCAAAACATATCCCACATAAGTTTCAACCCAGGTGTATAGTTTAGAATATTTATCAAGAACTAGGATAAAATTGATTTAGTACTAAACACAACATGTTAATAGTTATACCCATTGGTACATCTATAAAAGAGTCGGAATCCACTTTTAATGTATATAAAATGATGTTACTTCTAGCAAATCAACAAAATATCTACCTTGCCAAAAAGGTATGATGTTGTATAATACAGATAATTGGTGCTTAAATTTATCCATAGGAAATTCACTAATGGTTCCGTATCCTAATGCACAAAATATTCAAAATTAATTCAAATAACATAAATGGTTATCCATAACATGGAATTTATGTTGAAACACAATGTATTATCCCTGAAATTATACATAACTAATATCATACCATTTAACATTTTCTAAAACCTAATCTAATACCATATTTAGTTCCCTAGACTCACATTATATGGTCTGATACCAAAATAACATACTTTATATAATGGACTTGATAAAAACTGTAAACACATAGACATTAGTATCATATAATAAAATTACTTATTGTAAATTTCGTATTACATACATTCCCACAACCATTCAGGTTTAAATATCTATATAATTTAGAGAAATCATAAAAACATAAATCTATAGTTTTTTTAAACTAGTATATTTATATTTTTAGTATATTTATATAACATGTTATCTATAATATGTCTTTAAATATTCTATAATTTCTCTACTCATGCTTATTTATTATAAATATATCTTGTGTAATACCTTTCTTTATAAATTGGGGAAATGAAAACATAAGAAGTGGAGAGGTAAAATTATCTATAAGGGTAAATATAATAGTTAGTAGAAAATGATCACAAGAACACATAATATCTGCAAAACCGAAATTTCAGGAATAGAATACAAAAAATAATGACATAATAGTATAAAATTGAAAGTTATAATATAACCATATATAATTATAATGAAAACACCACATGGATAAAAATAACTAGCTACATAGTGATGAAATTCATTATATCAAACAACTAAATCCATTACATAATCTAAGAAATCAGGATCATAGAAATATAGTTCTTATCATTAAAGCCCAATGTGAATGAAATATTTTTTTTATGTAGGCATGCACCAAAATAACCATGCTAGTTTGTCTCATAAGACCCTTCGATGCATCAATGAGATAATTATACTAGGAATCAAACCTAACTGTTTATTTACAATAAATTTATTAGATTAAGGATGTAATATAATATATGACACATAACAAACAAGAAATAGTAATAAATAAATATATGTACTAAAATTACAAGTTTGCGGATTGTTAATATTTCTTCAGTAAACAAATAAAATAACATTCTATTTATGAAACCATCAAACTAACACCATATATAGAAATAGGAATATAATTAAGTAAAAAATTTACATAATCAAAATATTTATGGTATCTTGGTAAACACCCTTCAATAAAAAAGGAACTATATATGGAGTTTTCTCCATGGAAATGTGCTAGAAAGAAAAACAATGCATGTAAAATATAATGATATGGAAAGTATAGAGAAATTATGGAACATTTCATTGATATAAATAACATTACATAATATATATGATAAATAGGTCAATGATATCACTTATCAAATATCCCCCATCAAGCATAAAATATGTCAAAGAAAATTTCCTTAGCTAAAAAACACATTTTAGGTGTTTTAAATAAATAACTTTGGAAATAAGAAATATGCTTGATATTTTGAAAAATATTTATTGTATAAAATAAAATATGAATAATTTAGTTAGGAAAAAATGAATATGTACAAAGGAAGTTTCATTTAAAAGATTATTCTTATGGAAAGTCTTGCTCAAATAGAAAACCATAAAAATATATTATTTTTATACTTTGATAAAAATAAAACACATAGAATACATTAAAAATATATTGAAAACTTTTAACAAAGGTGAATTAGTGGAAAATTAAATTATCAATTATTTATTTATAGATAAGGAAATTTAAAAAAGTATCCAATGAATATGTTCCTAGAAAATGGGAGGTTCTTGACTGAAAAGAAAATGTATGATCAACTTTCTTAAAATTAGTAAATAATTAACTAAGGGGTAAAATAAAAAAGATATAAGACATGTAATAATAAAAGAATGATCAGAATAGAATAAAATGAAATGGTATTTAGATAGAAAAGTATAAAAATACCACATATTAATTATATTTCCAATGTAATATTAATTTTGAAATGATATTTTTGACAAAATTCACATTGTATTGGTAATATAAGAATCAGAATATCATGGGAGTTAGATCATGGAATGGATTATAAAATATCTTGAAGCTGAATATATTTACATACATGAATGAAATGGGGAAATTTGTAAACCATAAAAAATAAACGATGGTTTGTAATATTAAAACTACCTCATGGAGTTGAAAATGATACAATGAAACCCTTAAAAATTAGAATAATGACAATGAATATTTAAAATGAATTATAGAAAAAGTTAAAAATAAAAAATTATGTATAATGTGACGACCCGACCCTACTTATCCCGAGCCACAACTACCTTAAGCCCGCCTCCATAGGCCAGAGGCTGGCGACCAGCGCCGTAGGCCTAACAATCTTAGGGAGGCCTTCACCTAAGTATCTGCATGCACGCACACACAACCCACTCGATGCAGAAGTGTAGAGTAAAAAGAAAACCAAAAGACAAACAGCTATACCCCAACCACAGTCATGGATCAACCACTAAAAAGAGTAACTAAAGTTCCGGAAGTATTGACAAGTAAACTGGAAAGTAAAAAGGGAAAAACATGTGCCCAACCACAAAGGTTTCACAACCCGACAAAAGGTAAACAAAAGAAAAAAACTGGGTAAACTCCCACCTGAAAACTCTAGCACGTCCGCGGTATGCTACTCCAACTACTGTGACCTCTACGCTCCTCCATAGTCACGATTTACCTGTCCGTCGTCTGAAAGGGCACACCAGGTGAGGGAAAATCCCAAGTAGGGATAAGTATAAAGATACTCAGTAGGATGCCGCAAACACTTGAGGGAGAAACAAAGGAGGAACTAAAGAGGTGAGCAGTAGACTAAACAAGAATAGTGGAAAAGTTTAGTAAAGAGAGTGCAACTCAAACATACAGAAACAAGTAAGTACGGATCCCAAGGAGTGGGAACGAAAGTAGGGTGTAATTATATATATATATATATATATGCTCAACAAGAAACCCAAAAGAGTGTATAAGTGGATCTCCATCTCCAAGATCATCCTATGATAAGTCACCATCAGTTCCAAGTAAAACCTTATGCACAACCTAGCATCTCATCTCGTCCACCTAGGATGACCAATTAAAAGGGGATCAAACAATGCACTTAGATACTATCCACTTTGGGTGGAACTGACTCACTCGCATGGTTTTGGGTCATGTCTCAAGGACACGTCTCAGTGGGGAAAGTTTCCCCCTTCCTTGTGGGTCCTTAGGTAACGTTAAACTATCACACCACTGATCCGTACAACTAGGGTCCTACTCTATTAGTCAAGACGAAAAGTCACCGACTAGACTCATAAGAATGGATGATTCTGAAATGCCAACGGGTGACCCACTACCCAACCCTGGTGGAGGGTAAATCATAATACATCATCATGCAACTCACTGCCCAGCCCTGCTGGAGGGTAGACCTAGAAAGAGTCGACATGAGACCCACTGCCCAACCCTGATAGAGGGTAGACCTTGAAAAAGTCGATAGGAAACCCATTACCCAGCCCTGCTGGAGGGTAGAACTGGAAGAAGTTGAAAGGCGACCCACTGCCCAGCCCTGCTGGAGGGTAGACCCAGAACAAATCGACAGGCGACTCACTACCCTATCCTGCTGGAGGGTAGACCTGGTAAAAGTTGACAGGCGACCAACTTCCCAGCCCTGCTAGAGGGTAAACATAGAATAAGTCGGCATGCGACCCACTGCCCAGCCCTGTTGGAGGGTAAACCGTCAAGAGTTGTCGGGTGAAACACTGCCCAGCCCTGCTGGCGGGTAGACCCAGAATAGGTCTGATAGCTCCGCACTGCAACTCACATCACCAGGTATCACTAACAATGCCACCGTGCATTGATTCAGAGTTTTTCAAAAGGGATCTCCATTCAACACCCTCCCATGTTTCCACATTTAACATGATCCCAAAAGAGGCTTCACATGCCCAAAAGGATTACACCGTTGCAGTCCTCGCGGAAAAACACGCGAGATAGACTACTTACTCGCCCGAAATGGACAACCGGTGAATATGGTACTATTCACCATAGCCAGCCCGTGTGGGGCCCGCACCCCAACTCCGATACTCATCAGTCGAAATGTTCCATCGCAATGCTCTTATAAAAACACGCGGAAACAACTACTCAAACGCCTCGAACGAACGTCTGCTGAAAAAGGCGCAAAAATGCTACACGCATCTCAAAAGACGGCCCGTAAGGCCCACGTCTCAACTCTGACTTCACCGCCTGAAACCATGCTGGAAATATCGACCTCGATGCCAGGGTCGCAACGCAACTGACGACATTCAAATCGGACATCAGATGTGTCTGCGCCATCCAAAACAATAATTCTGGCGTAGTACTTAACGAGCGTGTCGTGCCACCGAGCTCCTATCCTGAGAATTAAAAATCTCCGAAACCATCTAAAAACCTTCTTCTCAAGTCGAGGATTACATTTCCTTAGATGGCGCACAAAACGGACACCCGTAGTGATAGTTACGGGTGTCCGAACTCGGAGGGGATGAAGCCCCTTAGGCTCGACCGGCCTGGCCAGCCGGTCCACCCGGTCTGGGCCGGCCCGCACCGGCCGGCCATGGACCTGTGGTCCACTACTTTGCTGACCAGAACTCGTGCCCTGTCTTTGATCCACACGGAGACCCGCTTCTAGCGGGTCTCAGTTCCTCCCGTGGGGTCACGCGCCGCGACCCCGGTCCACCCGGCCGATCACCGCCGCCCGGTCGACCCACCTTGCCACCGCCGCTGGTGCCCATGCCCCACCATGTGGAGCCCGTGCCGTTGCTTCGTGAAGCCCGCCGCCACCACTAGAGCCCGCCGGAACACCGTTGGAACCCACCGAACCACCACTATAATCACCCGAAAACGGGGAAAACGTCCAAAAAAATTCTAGGGGCCACCCCAGACACCCCAGGACTCTGATTTTCAATTACAAGCATGCGTTGGAAAGATTATAATGAGTTCTACTCAAATAGGGGATTCTATTGATGATCAGAAAATAATTAGACACAATTAAACTAATTTGAAGAAGACTGTGGGAATTAAAATCATAAAACACGAGCCTACCTCGATTGGCGTTGCCCGACGCTTCACCAACGATCTGCCGGAGCCGTCACCTTCTTGCCGGAGGGATGGAGGAGAAGATAGGAGTTCCTCCTTCATCATTGGGAGAGTTAGCACTAGGGGAGAAGGGGTAGAAGAAGGGTGGGGGTCAAGTTTAAATAGAAAACACTAAAACCCCCCGCCCCTAGGCCCTATACCCGAACTCCCAGCGGGGTCGAGGTTAAGAATCCCCTAGGGTAAACGCCATGCCCTGAGCGCAATGAAAGTCTAGGAATTCTAATCCGAGCCTCCGTTCAAAAGTTATAAAATTTGACGCCTGAGGCCGCGAAATTAGAAAGACGCCCCTAGTGGCGTTTTTCACAGAAGGTCCATGCCCGCAAAAGTTACACCCCTCCTAGGGTAAATAGCACGTTCCAAACTCAACAGTGCTCTCAGTTTTCCTATTTGAGCAACCGTTGGAGAGTTATTCTATTTATTTGGTGTGTCCAATGTGAATGCACTTAAAAAAATTAATTTCGGCCACACTGGGGCTCATAATCACACGCTCTCTGAATGTCATGCTTTGGATTAACATTAAAAAAATTTCAAAGTCTTACAGGTTCAAAACTAGGGTTCATACATCATTCCCTCATTCAAGTTTTTCGTCCTCAAAAAACAAAACTACAAAAACAAGTCAGGAAACTGAGCCCGCATCTGGCTCTCCCGCACCCAGGTGCTTTCCCGCACCCTCCTGTGTTATCACAGCACAAGAAATAGAGGAATGGCCCATCCGTGCAGAGTCCACTCCTGTCGGTCCTCAATTTACACCGGGTGCTCCGCAAAGTTGGATCTATCCTCAAATTCTAGATCTCCCAAATCGATAACATGTGCGGGGTCATGCATGTATTTCCTTAGCTACGACATGTGGAAGACGTCCTGCACTCTCTTCAGTTATTGGGGTAGGGCAAGACGGTAGGCATCCTCACCAACCATGCGCATGATCTCAAAGGTCCCGATGAACCACAGGGACAACATTCCTCTCCAGCCAAACCTCTATGTTCCACGTCGTACGGAGAATCTCAAAAAGATATGGTCTCCCTACGCAAACTCCGAAGGCCTGCGACGTCAGTCTGCATATGACTTCAATCTACTCTGAGCCGTCTTCATCCACTCACAAATGTCCTGCACCTTCTCTATCATTTCATGCACCAACTATAGGCCCAAGACGGAGGTCTCTCCAACCTCCGTCCAAAAAAAGGGTGAACTGTAGGGTCTCCCGTAGAGGGCCTAATAAGGTGTCATGCCAATAGTAGAGTGTTAACTATTGTTGTACGCAAACTATACCAAAGAAATGTGATCCTCCCAGCTCTTCCCAAAGTTTAACACACACACCCTGAGCATATACTCCAACACCTGGATAGTGCGCTTGGTCTTCCCGTCAGTCTGGGGGTGAAAAGCTATACTCATCTGCAACTAAGTCCTGAATGCCAACTGCAGACCCCTCTATAATTGTGATGTAAACCACATGTCACGGTTAGAGATGATCTTCGAGGGTACTTTATGAAGGCGGACGATCTCCCAGACATATAACTGCCCCAGACTCTCCACCGAGCTCTGCTCCCTGATATCATAGAAGTGCGCCGACTCTGTGAGTCGGTCCACTATCACCCAAATGGAGTCATAGCCCTTCACTGTGCACGAAAGCCTTGTGAAAAAAAAGTCCATAGATATTCCATCCCACTTCCAATTCGGGATATCAAGGGGTTGCAACAACCCGGCCGGAACCTGGTGCTCTGCCTTCACCTGCTGATAGGTAATACACCGAAAAATGAACTTATCTATTCTCCACTTCATGCCAGACCACCAAAACTGCCGCTGAAGGTCTCTGTACATCTTCCCCACTCTTGGATATACGACCTTGGGATATGTGTGTTATTCCAACATCTCATCCTCCCGCATCTCCACCAGTACTACAGCTCATCCCTGGAACATGATCTCGTTATTCCCTCCTTCAAAATACCCATCGGGTGTGTCGCCCGTGGATATCTGATCACGCAATACCTCACTGTCGATATACCCCATCTGAGACTCTCTCACATGCTCATGGAGAAAAGGAGTCAACACCATCGACTGCAAAAAAGTTGTACTCTCCTGCTCCACCAAGGTCAGCTGTAGTGAAGCCAACTGCTCTGAAACTTCCCGCACTAGACAAGCCTGGGACTTCCTGCTAAGGGCATCTTCCACTACATTCCCCTTTTCTGGGGTGTAGTCTATCTTGAAATCATAGTCCTACAGAAACTACATCCAGCGCCTCTTCCTCATATTCAAATCCCTCTGAGTGAAGACGTACTTGAGGCTCTGAAGGTCTGAGTAGACCACGAAATGCTCACCCAGGAGGTAGTGTCTTCATAACCTCAAAGCGAAGATTACTGTAGAGAGATCCAAGTCGCGAGTCACATAATTCTGTTCGTGGGGCCTCAACTACCTCGACCCATATGAAATCACCGCCCGCTACTACATCAGCACGCATCCGAGCCTAGCTCCTGAAGCGTCGCAGTATACGATGTACTCAATGCCCTCCTCTAGTAGCCTCAACACCAGATCACTAGTCAGGCTCTACTAAACTCATTGAAGGCCTTCTGGCACTGATCAGTCTAGGTAAATGGTTGTCCCATCAACATCAATGCAGTCAAAGCGGCAACAATCCTGGAGAAGTCCTCCACAAACCTCATGTAGTACCCTGCCAAACTAAATAAACTCCGCACCTCAGACGAATTCTTGGGTGGCTCCCAAGCAAGCACTGCCTCTATCTTTGCATGATCCACAACCAGTCCATGTTCCGTAATGATGTGGCCCAAAAAGCGATCCTCGTGAATCCAAAACTAGCACATCGAGAGAATCCTGTATAGCTGTTTCTCTCGAAGTAATTCTAGTACCATCCTCAAATGCTCTGCAAGCTCATCCTCTATTGTCGCGTAAATGAGTATGTCGTCAATAAAGACAACCAGAAAACTGGTCCAAGTACGGCTGGAAGATCTGGTTCATCAAAGCCATGAAAATGGTGGGGAAATTCTTCATGCTAAAGGGCATCACTAGAAACTCATAATGCCCATAACGATAGCAGAAAGCCAACTTTGGAATATCAGGCTCACGAACCCGCAACTGGTGGTAGTCGGATCGATGATAAATCATCGAGAACCACTTCACACCACAAAAATGGATGATTAGGTCTTAAATCATTGGAAAAGTGTACTTGTTCTTTATCGTGGCCTGATTTATGCAACGATAATCCACACAAAGCCGCAGACTCCCATCTACCATTTTTACAAACAAAATTGGAGCTGACCAGGGCGAAACACTGGGCCTGATGAATCCCTTCTCATGAAGTTCGTCCAGCTGAAGTTGTAGCTCCTGAAGCTCTATGGGTGCCATCCGATATGCTGCACAAGATATTAGAGAAGTCCCCGGAAGCAAGTTAATACAAAACTCCATCTCTCGCCTCACAGGTAGTCCCGGAATATCCTCAAGAAAGACATCCATGTAGTCCTATACAATGGTATGGATCCAGGTGCCTTTAGCATATGTTGCTCCAAGATCCATGCTCACTAGCTGGTGCGAAAAAGGTCGGGGTCTCCTGCTCAGAGTAGCCGTCTGCTCTGCCACGAGATCTCTTTCACCAAGGATGGAGACCCTCATCCCGTCAGAAAACACGCATCTGACTCATCTGTGATGACATTCGATCTGAGTGTGAACCATAGAAAACCAATCAACGCCCAGGATGATGTCATAAGGTTCCATCGTGATGATGAGCAGGTCCCACGTGAAACTCCCTCCACCAAATGATAGTTCGCACTGTCTGCAGATAAAGGTCACTAATGAGGCGCTTCTCGTAGGATCCTCGAGGCTAAGTGCAGGTGTTAGCATCTCTACTGGAAGCTCCAGCTCCCATACCAGTAGCAGTGATATAAATAAATGGCTAGCGCCTTTGTCTACTAGTACTGAAGCAAGTGTGGAGTAAACAAAAAGTGTACCTTAGACCATCTCGTGCGCTAGAGGGTCTCGAACACTAATGGTCTGATGCTGCCAGCATCCCCTACTGCCAGCTCCCTGAGCCTGGCGTGGGCCGCGCCGGTGGTGGCAGTGCAGGGATCTCTAAATGACGTCCTCCACATCCTGGTCTGGGTGCTCTGCCTCCACCACCTCCTTGAGGATTTCCCGGTCCCCTCCTAGGATAACCCTGGTTAGAACACTGCCTCTGCCACTGCGGTGTGCCCGGTACATGCCACGGCTGCTCTACATGCCTGGCCGGGTAGTCCCGTGGTAAGTGACCCAGTCTATCACCAGCATAGCACTGACTCTCTCCTATCTGCCCCAGCACCCTATGGTGCCACTATGGTGTACGACCCTACCCCTGAGCCTGCTCATGGAAGGGTATCCTTGACTGAGGCCCAGATGTCTATCATCTGCCTGCTGAAGACTCCGCTCTAAAGCGTCCACTTCTTGGTCCTGCTATCTGGCGCCCCTCATCCAGGAAGCTCTCAGTCACAAGTTCCCACTCTAGAACCCCGACATAATGTGGGATGCACAAGGGTACCACACTAGCATAGATTTCCCTACGGATACCCTGCTCGAACTTCCACACCTGGAAGTAGCTGTTGCGGATCATGTCCTGCGAATAGCGTGTAAGATCAGTGAATTAGGCCGAGTACTGGGACAAGAACATCACCCATGCTTCAGTTCCAGAAGCTCCTGGATTCAGACGGAGCATAAACACGAGGGGGAGTACTCCTCCCGGAAAAGATGTTGGAATCCATCCCATGTGAGGGATGACTCGTCATGGGTCTGTGTCACCAGACCCCACCATCGCCCGGCTGTCCTGAGGAAAAGACTGGCAGCTAGGGCCACCATATGGTCTGCTTGGGTATGTACCAGCCTGAAGAGCCATGCCACTGACTCAAGCCAGTCCTCTTCCACATGGGGATCTAGGTCCCCATGGAACCTCGACGGCCTTTGATGCTTTAATTCTCATAGTGCAATCAGTCTGCGCGCAACCTCATCCTAAGCTGCCGGTACTAACTACCACTCCTTAGGTGGAGGGGATACTACTGAAGCACTGGGTGCAAGGGGATCACATGAGGGTCCCTGAACTGATGCCTCGTCGCTCGCCAGGTCGTCGCCATTAGCCTTGGAGGGTAACCTGACTGGCTGATGTCGTGGGAGCATCCTAAAAATTGTCAAGGGATACCACTATCAGATGGGAATATATATATATATATAATAGTAATGAAAATGGGGATTTGACTAAAAAAAAGACAATAAAAGACTCAATACTAAATCATGCATGTTTCAAAATACCCTGCAACAAGTGTCTCCGCATGCTGAGTCGACAAGCGGGTTATCAGGTTCCTGGTGAATGGATTCGTCGGCCGCCCGTACCATCACTAGACTCCCTGGCCTGAGAGCCGCTCTCGAGACACATTGAAATCATTACCCTAAATCCCAACCAATTCCTTTTTAGGGACGTTCTAACAACATCCCATGGAACGAACCAACTCTGATACCACTTTGTCACGACCCAACCCCACCGGTCCCGAGCCGCAACTACCTCAAGCCTGACTCCATAGGCCAGAGGTTGGCGACCAGCGCCGTAGGCGTAACAATCTCGGGGAGGCCTTCACCTAAGTATCTGTACACATGAACACACAACCCACTCGATGCAATAGTGTAGAGTAAAAAGAAAACCAAAAGACAAACAACTATACCCCAACCACAGTCATGCATCAACCACTTAAAAGAGTATTTAAAGTGCTGGAAGTACTGACAAGTAAACTGGAAAGAAAAAAGGGAAAAACATGCACCCAACCCCAAAGGAGACACATCCCGACAACATGTCAACAAAAGAAAACAACTGCATAAACTTGAACCTGAAAACTATAGCATGTCCGCGGTATGCTGCTCCAACTGCAGTGACCTCTATGCTCCGCCATAGTCATGATCGACCTGTCTATCGTCTGCAAGGGCACAACAGGTGTGGGAAAAGCCCAAGTTGGGGTGAGAATAAAGATACTCAGTAGAATGCCCTGAAATCTCGAGGGATAAAAAAAGAAGGCACTAAAGAGCTAAGTAGTAGACTGAACAAGGATAGTGGAAAAGTTTTGTAAAGAGACTGTAGCTCAACCCTACAGAAACAATCAAGCACAGACCCAAAGGAGTGGGAACGAAAGTAGGGTGCAATTATATATATATATATATATATATATATATATGCTCAATAAGAAACCCAGACGAGTTTGAAAGGGGATATACATCTCCAAGATCAACCCATGATAAGTCGTCATCAGTTCCAAGTAAAACCTTCCACACATCCCAGCATCTCGTCTCATCCACATAAGAAGCCCAAGTCAAAGGGGCTCAAACACCGCACTTCGATACAATCCTCTTTGGGAAGAACTGACTCGGCCACACGATTTTAGGTCATGTATCAAGGATGCGTGTTAGTGGGGAATGTACCCCTATTCCTTGTGGGTCCTTAGGTAACTTTAAAACTGTCACACCACTGATCCGAAGAACCAGGGTACCGCTCCGGTAGTCACGGCGAAATGTCACCGACTAGCCTCATAAGAAGGGATGAGTCTGAAATTCCAAGGGCTGACCCACTGCCCAACCCTGCAGGAGGGTAAATCATAATACATCATCATTAGACCCACTGCCCAGCCCTACTGGAGGGTAGACCTGAAATAAGTCGACAGGCGACCCACTGCCCAACCCTGTTAAAGGGTAGACCTGGAACAAGTCGACAGGAGACCCACTGCCCAACCCTGCTAGAGGGTAGACCTGGAACATGTCGACAGGCGACCCACTTGCCAGCCATACTAGAGGGTAGACCGGGAAGAAGTCGACTGGCGACCCACAGTCCAGCCCTGCTGAAGGGTAGACCCTGAATAAGCCGACAGGTGACCCACTGACCAGCCCTACTAGAGGGTAGAACCTCAAGATTCGTCGGGTGACCCACTGCCCAACCCTGCTGGAGGTTAGACTCAGAATCGGTCTGATTGCTCCGCACTGCTACTAGCATCATCGGGTGTCACTAACAACACCACCGTGCATTGGTTCGGAGTGCGTCAAAAGGGATCTTCGTTCAACACCCTCCCATTTTCCACATTTAACGTGGTCTCAAAAGAGGCTCCACATACCCAAACGAATTACATCGTTGCAGTCCTTGCAAAGAAACACACGAGATAGACAAATTACTCGGCTGAAACGGACAACCGGTGAATATGGTACTATTCACTGTAGCCAGCCCATGTGGGGCCCGCACCCCAACTCCGATACTCGTTGGGAGAACTGCGCCATCGTGATGATCTCAAGAAAACAAGCGGAAATGGCTACTCAAATGCCTTGAATGGATGTCTGGTGAAAAAGGCGCAAAAACGCTACACACAGCTCAAAAGATGGCCCGTAGGGCCCACATATCAACTCCGACTTCAACGCTCGAAACCATACTGGAAATATCTGCCTCGATGCTTGGGTCGTAACGCCACTGAAAATGCTCAAATCAGACATCGAATGTGTCTGCGCCATCCAAAACACGAATCATAGTGCAGTACTTAATGGGTGTGTCGTGCCACCGAGCTCACGTCCCGGGAATTAAAAATCCCTGAAACCATCTCAAAACCTTTTTATTGAGCCAAGAATTACACTTACATAGATGACATGAAAAACGGACACTCGTAGCGAATGTTACGAGTGTCCGAAGTAAGAGGGGACGAAGCCCCTTAGGCTAGACCGGCCTGGCCGGTCCGCGCTGACCCACGGTTCGGCCACGCGGTCTAGCCATTGACCTATAGTCCTCTGATTTTCCGACCGGCCCTCGTGGCCGGTCTTTGGTCCATGTAGAGACCCGCTTCCACTAGGTCTCGGTTCTTCCCGCGAGGTCACACTCCGCGACCCCGGTCCACCCGACCGATCACCGCCGCCCGGTCGACCTACCACGCCGCCGCTACTGGAGCCCATGCCACCGCCTTCTAGAGCCCGCGCCACCGCATCCTGGAGCTCGCCTCCATTGCTGGAGCCTGCCGGACCACCGCTGGAACCCATCGGACCACCGCTGGAATCGCTGGAAAACAGGGAAAACGGACAGAAAACTTTTCGGGGCCACCCCAGACACCTCGAGACTCGGATTTGCAATCCGAAGAATGCATTTGAAAGCGTATAACGAGTTATACTTGAATATGCGCTTTTCTCGATGATGGGACAACAATTCGATGTAATTAAATTAATTTGAAGAAGACTGCGGGAATTAAAATGATAAAACAGGAGCCTACCTCGATGGGCATTGCCATACGCTTCACCGGAAATCCACCGGAGCCGTCACTGCCTTGCTGGAGGGATGGAGGAGAGGAGAGGAGTTCCTCCTTCACCATTGGGAGAGTTTGTGCTCGGGGAGAAGGGGGAGAAGAAGGGTGGGGGGTCAAGTTTAAATAGAAAACACTTAAACCCCCCGCCCATAGGCCCCGTACCCGAACTCCCAGTAGGGTCGAGGTTATGCCTCGCATAGGGTAAACGCCATGCCATGAGTGCAATGGTAGTCTTATAATTTCAATCCGAGCCTCTGTTCAAAAGTTATAAAATTCGACACCTAAGGCTGCTAAATTACGAAAACATCCCTGGTGGCGTTTTTCATAGAAGGGTCGCACCCGTGAAAGTTACACCCCTCATAGGGTAAATGACACATTCCAGACTCAATGGTGCCCTCAGTTTGGGTATCTGAGCAACCATTTAAGATTTATTCTTTTTATATTGCATGGCCAGCATGAACGCACTTAAAAAAATTAATTCTGGCAACACCGGGGCTCGAAATCACACGCCGTCTGAATCCCATGCTCTGGATTAACATTTAGAAAATCTCAAAGTATTACAAGATCAAAACCATGGTTCTTACATATTATAAGTAATTTGGCTCAAGGGGTGAATATTTGAGACAACAAGCCATGACCATAATTCTTGACATCCACCAATGCACTTCAATCTCACTGGTACCGTGAGCTTTCTTTTGAAAGACTCATTAAAAATGAATAGATTGTGATAACATATGGGGACTAGGGGAGCTATAAAATGAAATGGAAATTTTGTAGATGATAATTGGGTAGTGGTTAGTGGAAATTTGAAAGGGAAATAAGAGTATTGAGGGGATGGAAGTGATACCCTTTTATAAATGATGAAAATGGAATTTTCGTGAACACCCATTATTTTTAAATAATGGAATAAAACTATTCATTAGTTGTAGTTAGAAAATGTAAAAATATTGTCTTTTTTGGGATATTATGTTGAGAAATATTGAAAGAAGAATTTCAACACGCGTTTTAAGCATGTTGGAAGTCATTTGTTCAGATATTTTTAATTTCACATCTTTTTATTTTTACTATGGTACCAAGTTATTACCCAAGTATATTATGTTTTACTAAACCTTATAAAATTAAATATATTACAATGTTCGGGCATGATAAAATTTAATTTATTATAAATTTAATCTTATTTAGTTTTTAATTATGATAATATTAACTTTTAAAATAGACATTTTTATATTTAGAGAAATTACATTGTAGGAAAATATTGTTTTAAATCATAAGTTTTCTTAATATGATTTGATATTGATTACCAATTGAATGTGTGATAGTTTATTTATATTTCAGTATAAAAATTATATTAAATTTAATGTTTTGAAGATATTAATTTATTTTATAATACAATAATTACACCTTAATAATAAAATATTTTTTTGGAAATTACATCTTAACCATTATCATGGCCATTAACATTAATCTTTGTAATCATATTTTTACACAAAAAATGAAATTTACATTATTATATTCTATGATCATAAGAGTATAAAATATTAATTCCATTTTTGGTATTTAATTTATATAAGGGGTGAGAAGTAATTTTTTAATATAAGTGAATAAATCGGTTTTTTGATTAAAATATCTTCTCTGTTTCAAAAATGATATATATGAGTTTTAAACGTAAAAAACAGAAAATTAAATGGTTTTATACAAATAAATAAATATATATTTTTTTAGAAAATATTAAAAAAATATTTAATGCATTATATTATTATGATATTTTCATAAAAGTAATAGTTTTAACAATATTGATATTTTTTACTCTTCTCCCAAATACCAATGTTTTTATAAAAAATAAATAGATTAACTATAAGATAATTTTTACATTCTAAATAATAAAATAAAATTATATTTATTTTATCCATATTCTATATTTTATCAATTTATTTTCTAAAGAAAAATACAAATAAAAACTATTTTTTATAAAAAAATAAAATTTAGTTTTTCCCCTTTAAAATTGAAAATTTTAAATGTGTAAAATAAATTAACCAAATTACTTATTAAATTAAAAAATAAAAGAAATAAAATAATAATTTTTTGATATGTATTCCATAAATATCTCCAAATATGATCTAAGTATTACGTACACTCTAAAGATAGTTGAGGGTGGTGATTTTGCTAACACAAATCTCAGGGAACGTTCAGATCATGATTTCTTCTAAATATTAATTATCTGAGTTATTATTTGGAATTGTGTATAGAAAAACTTAGTAATGATACCTCCTTCTTAAGCTCAGATAAATGAGCTTCATAGGGAATATTTCCACTTATCGATTCAATCTCTATAAACAAATTTGACTTTGTAATATGGTAACGTTATTTTATACTGGATAATTTTTCAACTATATTATAATGGTAAAAAGTTATTTTAACATAACATAAATATATTATAGTTTAGTTTATTGTGTAGAATCAGTTCATAACATTATATTTACTTAGAAAATTCAAAGGGATGTTTTAGGCTCTTATAGTGTATTATGTAAATATGATTCACATGTGAGTGATGTAAATGGTCTATAGATGACGATATAGATCTTGTACTATTATAAAAAACCAGAAATTGAGTGAAAATAAATCTACAATTTGAAAGTGTGTATTGGGTCCAAAACACTTTAAAATAAGAATTTATATCTGCCACATAATCTATTTTATCATTGAAAAGTGATACTAAGTCTTTCATCTTGTTGAACCATGAAAATGAAGTGTTTAAAAAAACTAAAAAGTTTTAAACTCGCTATATTAATCCATTCTATAGCTTCTGAAGTCCATATAAGAATAAAGTTTCATTGTCAAATCAATTATAGGTGAGTAAAAGAGACCATGATCCAATTTCCATTTATAGTAATGGAATGTACACTTAAATGATTGAAGATATAATTATTTTTTCTTTTCATTATTCTTTCATATAGATTTCATAATGTATAGTCAACTTTAAAAAATGTATTTTAAACATCTAATCATCTATGTAAACAATTTTTCATCAACTGGATTTCTAGATTCATCAAGGTCATGTTTAAAATAGGTACCTATAATATTACTAAGAATTAAATAATTATCTAAAATGATCTTAAGTAAAACTCTTATATACTTGTATTTAATTTATATTATTTCTTCCAATTTATTTTATAATTAAATAAGGAATTATGTTTCCCGATCAATATCTTCTTAAAACAAACTGTATAAGGGTATAAAAACAACACATGAACATTTTTCAGATAACCTAAGTATAATTTCATCATCATAAATTCAAAAAGTTATGGTGTACATAAAAAAATTACTAAGAAAAAGATTTATATTTTACATTCATTTAACATAATTATTTTGAAGTAAAATTCAAAATAACCACAAATAACTGGATGATATATATTATTTATGTTGATGAAGAAAATTTGTATGTTTATTAGCGTCTTTTATAAATTTTATACATTCAAAACTAGGGGGGTTTTAATAAAAAATTATTTCGGAACATTTAAATTTTAGAGGAAAATTTTTAGATTCATTTTAAATATAGTAAATTTAATGCTCAGGATGGATGGTACAGAATATTAGGGATAAGGGTGAATCAATGGTATATTTTTATAGTTCATTATTTTACAATAAACCTACTGCACTTGTTAATAGACTTTGTAAGATACTGGCCTTTTATGGAACAATCTCATGTTTGTTTTTGGGTACATTATTTGTTGTATTTATGGTCCTTTGGGTAGGGGTATAACCTGGGGTGTGATTGGTTGATGTTTTATTAAATTTGGGAAAACACTAGGCTATTCAGGGTTTGGGCATGATTAAGAAAAAACGTTATAAAGATAATGGTGTGGACAGTGGAATTCGGCATGGTTGGAGCACGATTTGGCCTAACCATGCAGCCTCCCAGGTGAAACCGTGCGTGCGACTCGGTTTATTCTGAAAATGGCTTTAAAACCACATGAACCCCCAAAACCTCTCTAATTCTACATAGGATTGGGAATGACAATTTCTAGGTGTTTCCGAAGCCTTCCAAGGGGATTCCAAGGTGATCCAAACACTGTTTATCGAGAGGAAAACCCTGTATTGAAGATCCTCTCTCCTCTTGGTAAGTGGATTCCATCCAGTTGCTTCTCTTTTTCATTCTCTTATCTATTCTAGATCATTTCATGTAATATCTCCCATATTTTCCTTAATCTAAACCAGTTATTTGAGATATGGATCAAGGATTTTGGATCTAGAACTAGTTTTGGAATACCTTGATGCCTTTCATCATAGTTTAGGATTTAGGGAATTAGATCCGAAGCTTGATTGACAACATTGTCTGGCTCGGATTTTGGGGATTCCCGTTCAGCCAACATCTATCCATAAACTAAGGTAGTTGGTATAAATACAACTCCCATAGTCATGGTTTTTGATTTTTTATATTCCCTTGATAAATTATTTAATAAATTGGAGTAATTAGGAATGTTTAATTAAATTGAGTTGCATTAATGGTTTATTGATGATGGAATCATGGAACAAATTAAGGGGGTTTCCCAATATTTATTTAAGAGATTTTTTATGGTTTGAGATTTTGTAATTGAGATATTTAATTTATTGTGATAAAATAATATATTGGGGGGAACTAATTATGGAAATATGTTTGGCTATGTAAGATAATTAATTGTGATAATTAATTATGTGCATTGATGTTGACCAAAAATAATTAATTGAGAGAATTACTTATTTTGCATAATGTTGAAGAAAGATAATTAATTGAGAGAATAAATTATGTACCATGCTATGACTTAAGATAATTAATTGTGATAATTAATTTTGAGCTGTTGGGTTTTGATATGGATAATTAGTTTTGAAGAATTAATTATGGAATGAGAATGGTATTGATTGATTAATTAATTAATGAATTAATTAATGGGTTATGTTCTTAGTTAAATGTTTAATTAACTAATGGCCTTTTAAATGTTTAAATAATCATCGTATTAGTGAGTGAATAGTGTGGAAAATTATTATGAATTAAGGAATGATTAAATTGATGAGTTTTTTTGTGCTAGACAAGGCGTTAAAGACCAATTTGAAGTTGAGACCTGGACATGGAATTCTTCCAAAATAGTTATCCAGGATTGAGATTATGGGGTGATAGGTATGATGAACTACACTAAATGAGAAAAGTAGTGCTAGGCATGATGACCTGCAGTCAATGATATTGTGGTCGTAGGCATGACGACCTAAACCAAATGTTTGATAATATTAAATGATGATTCAAACAAGATTTGGGGTTCTAGGCATGATGGCCTACACCAAATGATGAATGATAATAATTAATGATGTTTCAAATGATATTTGGGGTGCTAGTCTTAACGACCAATGCCAAATAATTAATGATATTGAATGATGATTCAATTGGGAAACATGAACTGAATCTTTTCCTAATGTGATGATTATAGATTAGATGACAATGTGACAAATGTTTAAATTATGCATTGTATCAATTGCTTCTTAAAATATCATGCACAATATTTTGACTAGACTCATTTTAGACACTGTTATTGGTGGCCCACTGAGTTGTAATGACACCTTATTCAGGATGCTTTATCAACACCTGAGTAGATTATAATGTCCTGACTCGGATCACCTCTAAGATGGTGGCTGGACTAGTGCATCACATAACCTTAAGTGCTTCTCCCCGAATGCTAGAGGCTGCCAACTAGTAGTGAGGGAACTTTTTGTGTCTGTGGGGGGAGACTATGCCCTCATAGGTAACAGATAATATCACAATGAAGGTAAACAAAAACAAATAATAAGTATCATAAGCTTCTGAATAAATAAACTACAGCAGAGGCAATGTAAATAATCCAACTGTATAATAAAATCCAAGTGTGGAAACTCACAAAAGAGATTCATGCGATGATATGAGTCTAAACTAAATATACAAAAAAAAGAACTCAAACACACTGTTAACTAAATGAAAAGACACAAGTAGTAACTGCACTACGAGCAAGGCCTAATCCTCTACCCCAGTCTCCATGCTAAGCAGTAATGAACAGTCAATCATCAGACACAACACGCTTCCCCTTGTCCATACCTGAAATCATGTAATCTACTTGGGTGTTGATGATGCCCAAGAAGGGTGTGAGATAAAATCCCAGTAGGTCAGCACCCATGGTGTCTAAACCGTTCCATTTAGTGAAAAATAGAAATGCAGTGAGCCATTACATAACCATTTCAAATAAATTTATGGTAGTGCAATGAGATAAATAATTCGGCTCGGGTCCCAAACGACACACGTGCCTGGTCACCTGCTTCAGCCTAAGCGGGTAGTCCTAAAGGGTAAATGTTAGCAGAAATGCACGAACACACACACACACACATAGATATATATATATATATATATAAAACCTAGAAATCAAGGTAAAACTAGGAAAAACTATACCCCAAACCCGTGCTTTAAATTTGGGTTCAAGTCCAGTGTCAACCTGGAACACTTCCACATATCAGGGGAATTCCTCAATTCTCCAGAGGTTCAATTAGTAATAACATAATCCTTATGTGAATCATTATTTAAGGTTTAAGTTGAGAGTTGGAGTCTGAGCCTGTCCCAAATGTATCGCTATAGAACATCCGTCAATTTATCTAATGCCACCGAGCCCATCCAAGGAAATAATTCAAAAGACCATGTACTGACCGAGGCATGGCATTACCCTGAGTCCGTCCCGATATCACAAAAAGGGGTCGGTGTCATCTGAGGCTGGCTTAGCCGCATTGCTAATGGACCTGTTTTGATGGGCCGTTTTGGAACCGGTATCACTGAAAAGTATTAGAAAGTCCAGGGACGTCTCGATCGGACAATGCCAACAATACCACCCCCTATACATAGAGGTAACCCGTCAAGAATGAAGGATCTAGGCATGAACCTTAATATGGGACCTGCCTCTTTTCCCCACCCTGAATTTAATTAATGTTTTAACAGTAACAGATATGACATAATCCGCATATCAAGTCGCAACATGAAAACGAACCAGATACACCCATGCATCATAAGGCATAAATTTAATAGTACAACAAACAACTTTCAAGGAAATATACATATCATATCAACCTCAGTGGATAATACATATTTAAATATTAAACAGTTCATCAAAACAAGTGAGAATGATCTATCAATTGAAGTTCATGTTCAAGAAACTATTTATGTAATTTAATTAGATTAAAAACTTACTTATCAACGCCTGAAATTAATCAAAAAATAAACTCATCTAATGAAAGAATACACTGATCATGTCAGCACGCCCATGGGGTGTCCAAATTTGTTGCAATAATTCAAACAACTATTAATTTAATTTAAAAACAATAAAAAGGGGATGCGCAATAGCCATAATTAATTAAATTAATAACTTGGCTAATGAAAAAAATAAAAAGACTATGTCATGACACCCAAAGTGGTGTCTGATCATTTTTTAACCACTCAGACAAATTAATTTAAGATTATTAAGGCTACACAAATTAAACAGGACCATTAAAGTATTTAAAACTAGTAAAATCGCACAAAGCCTGTAGGCACCGACTATTAGCACAAGAATGAATTTTTTTAAAATTTCAAAAAAATGGAGGGAAGGAAAATAGGAACCCTACCTTGTAGTATTAGATGACTCTAAGATCCACAGTGAGCTTTGATTTGACCTAAAATGAAAGAAAATGAAGGATTTTAGAAAAACCCCCAAAATAGGGTAAAACTCTTCTATGATGAACTGAACACAGAATAATGAACGAAATCTAACTATTCCACTTTTGAAACATTATCCATTCCCTAAGGTTTACTACACACCTGAAAAGGAAGAAATCTGATGTCAGATGGAGGAGCAGTGGCCTTCTGAAGGGGCTACTGGTTGGTGTGGCAAGATTGAGGGTTGCGACATGATGAGTGATAGAGGGAGATATGAGAGGTAAAATAGTAAGGGGAGAAAGAAATAAAAAGAAAGGAAAAGAAAAATAAGAGAAAATTAAAGATAAGAAAAATGGAAATAAAAGAAAAAGAGAAAATAAAACAAAAGAACAGAAATAAAAATAATAAAAATAAATGAAAATGGAAATCCCTCATTTTAATTATTTTAATTTTTACCGTAACCCCCTCTTTATTTTATTTCTGAATTTCTTTTTATCCTTCATTGTTTCTTTTAAATCTTCTTTAAATCTCTTATTACTCTTTTCCAATCCTTAGTTAGATATATAAAACCAGAACACAGCGCCAAAGCACTACGTGACATTTTTTATGAAACATCTGCAATTATTTAAATTAAATAAAAAGCTGCCCGGGACTCGTAGCCAGGTGTGCATGTGCACGCCCTGGGTCACTTCATTAATTAGACTGAAATAAAGTAAAAACAGTCCATACCTGATTAAGGTCTGGTCCTTACAAGCTCCCATATTTAAGACAACTCGTCCCCGAGTTTCCCTTCCGAGGGTAGTAGATTGTCGCGAGAGAAGAGTTCTGGCCCCTGTGCACGTACATCCATCTCTCGCTCCTAGGTCTCGTCCTGAATGGGTCCATGTTGGCACAACACCCGGACCAGTGGGATTGACTTGACTCAGAGGACTTTCATGCTATGGTCGAAGATACGGATCATATGCTTTGCAAAGAATGCATCAACGTGAAGCTCGATGTCATCAGGGTCAAAAGAATGAGATGGGTCTGGATGATATTGTCGAAGCTGAGATACATGGAATACGTCATTCATGGCGTGGTACCTCTGAGGTAGTAGTTACCGATAGGCTACCATCTCAACTCTCTCCACTATCTCGAACAACCTGATGTATCTCGGTAATAACTTCACATGTCTCCTGATCCACCTATGAGCCAACCTCAGAGAAACACACAAAAAGACTCAATGTCCCACCTCAAAATCTAGAGGACTGTGGTGGCGATCTGTATAAGATTTTTTCCGAGTCCGAGTTGTAGTGATTGGCTTCTAAATTAGCTAAACTTTCTCAGAAGTCTCCTGAACGAGATCAGGACCCAACAAAGATGCCTCACCTGCTTCGAGCCATCATAAAGGCGAATGGAACTTTCTACCATTGATATACTCACTCGAAGCCATTTGGATTGTCGCTTGGAAGATGTTATTAGAGTTAAACTCGATATGTGGTAAATACTTCTCCCAAGAACCTCCAAAATGAAAGATACAATCCCGTAACATATCCTCTAACACTCATGTAGCTCTCTCAAATTTCCCATCAGTTTGGGGGTGATATGCAGCACTCAGAAGTACCTGTGATCCCAATGCCTTTTGCAACCTTTGAAAGAACTGTGAAGTAAAACAGGCATCCCTGTCCGAGACATCAAAATAAGGTACACCATGGAGTTGCCCAATTTCATGAATATTCTGCCTTTCCAACTCATCAATCATAAAGGTCTCTCAGATAGGAAATAAGTGTGAAACTTTGGTCAACCTATCGACAACCACCCATACTGAATCACTGCCTCGAGGAGATCATGGAAAGCCTATAAAGAAATCAATGGTGATGTCATTCCATTTCCATTAAGTAATGGATAGAGGATGTAGGAGTCCAGCAGGTCGTTGGTGCCCTACCTTCACCTCTTGGAAGGTGGAGCACCGAGTGATGAAACCTGCTATCTTCTTTTTCAAACCAAGCTACTAATACTATTGCCACATGTCTCTATACATATTGGTCAGCTCCGGATGAATTGGCCAAACAAAGGTGTGATATTCCTTCATCAGCTCCTCCCGTATACCTGAAGGTACCCATACCTGGCCACAATAAAAGAGAGTTTCACTTCCATCAATAACCCAACCAGGAGGTGGGTTCTCTCCTATCAAACATTCTTTCAAAACAAGACCCTCAGCATCAATCAACTATTTCCTGCAGTCTTGATCCCAGAGAGAGGATGGCACTATAAGAGCTGCTAGAATTGGTTGTCCACTCTGCTTATGAACCTCCAGATGCATCTCTGAAAACAAGGCCATCATCTACCACTCACTGTTGGCTACCTGTACGGCATGAATCTATGTCTTGCAGCTTAAAGCATCTGCCACAGAATTACCCTTACTAGGGGTATAAGTTAGTTCAAAATCAAATGACTATAAGTATTCGACCCACTTGCATTGCCTTATGTTCATGTCTCATTGAGTGGAGATATATTTCCAGCTATTATGATCTGTGTAAGCAACGAATCTTTCACCCAAAAAATAGTGTCTCCAACAATATAGAGCATAGACCAAAGCTGCCAAATCAAGGTCGTGTATAGGATAGTTCTTCTTGTGATGTCTCATCTGGCAGGATCCATAACCCACGACTCGATCACCCTACATCAAAACTACACCCAGTCTAATTCCTAAAGCATCACAATATATTGTATAGCTCTTACCAGTCTTAGGATGAATCAGGGTTGGGCATGAGGTCATTCTTCCTTTCAACTCCTAAAAATACATTTCACAAGCTTTTGACCATATGAACTGTACACCTTTCTTAGTCAAGTCCTTGAGTGGAGGTTATAAGAAATAGAAATTCTATATGAATTTCTTGTAATAACCAGAGAGCCCCAAGAAACTGCAGATATTGAAAAAACTCTTGTGTTTCTCCCATGAAACCATGGTGATCACCTTTTCTAGGTCAACTGATACCCCTGCATCAGATATAACATGACCCACGAAGTGTACCATATCAATACAGAAGTGGCATTTATTGAGCGTAGTGTATAGCTGGTGCCCTCTCAGTGTACTCAGTATGATCTCAAGCTGGGTTGCATGGTCGTGTCTGGAATGTGAATACACTAAGATGTCGTCCATGAAGACTGCCACAAAGCAATCAAGATACGAATGAAAAACCCAGTTCATCAATTCCATGAAGACTGTCGGCACATTCATGTGGCTGAAAGGCATAACTAGATACTCGTATAAGCAATACCTGCTTCGGAATGTTGTATGTGGTATGTTTGATACTCGCACACGCACCTGGTGATATCCCGACCTCATATCAATCTTGGAGAAAACAATTTCTCCCCGGAGTTGGTCAAAGAGATCATCTATATGAGGAAATGGATATCGATTCTTTACCGTGATCTGGTTGAGCCGGTGATAATCCACGCATAACGTTAGAGTATCTCCTTCCTTCTTGAAAAAAAGGATAGGTGAACCCCACAATGATGTGTTAGGTCTGATGAAACCCATAGCCTCAAGGTCTTCATGAAACCTTTTGAGTTCATGTAGCTCTATTGGTGCCATCCTATAAGGAGGAATAGACACTAGTTTCACACCTAGAATGAGCTCAATAGTGAACTCCACGTCTCTCATAGGAGGTAAACTAGAGAAATCATCGGGGAAGATGTCCCTGAAAAGATCCACCACTGGACGGAATTCAACTAGTTGTGTTCCCTGATTTCTCATGAAGAGACTTTCCAACTAAGCAGTCACTCTGCCCAACCCAGCATATTTAGGCTTAGCACAATCTGCATGTAGGTCCCATTATCTGTTGTGAAGATACGTCTCACCCTCAGGGGATGTGAAGGACACCCCATG
This sequence comes from Viscum album, assembly GCA_963277665.1. Taxonomy (NCBI): domain Eukaryota; kingdom Viridiplantae; phylum Streptophyta; class Magnoliopsida; order Santalales; family Viscaceae; genus Viscum; species Viscum album. The sequence goes on along the minus strand of OY728142.1, from coordinate 276,450,586 downwards.
ATGATAGAAATCTACTTGGTCACGTCAAGGAAAAAGATAGTTCATACCAAGAATGAATTCAATGCCAGACATATCGAGGATATAAAAATTCAAAACAAAATGGTACCTGCCTATCTCGAGGGGGAACTCTTGGCACTGGTGTATTCCATCTATCCTGACCCCAGGTGGAGTGTCGAGAGAAATTATGTCACAGTGATACTCAAGTGTAAAACCAATAATTTTAACAACAATAGAAGATATAAAGGAGTGCAATTAACCGGGATAAAAAAGAACATAAACTAAAGTAGAGGCTACTAGAATAGTACCTCTAACTGTAGATGGACCAGGACTCTGATCCTCTAGTGATGATTGCACTGCATACATGGGACCTGAGCCACGACCCTGATACATTGCCTCGTTGGCCTGAGCAGGTCCACTCTGCTGATGTTGATAGTTTGGAACTTGATTTCCTTGACCATGACCTCCACCATTTCCTCGGCCTGATCAACCCGTGGGAAAAGAACTTCCAGCTTGTTGTGGAGTCATAGATCCCATACCTAATGGAGGTGCAGGTGTGGATCATCTACTAGTGGATGCTAAAGAGATTGAATGAAAAATACGCTGAAGGTGACCCATCCTGCCACAAGCATGACACTCCATCAGATCTCTCGTGCACTGTGGCTTCTTGTGACTATCCCTACAGCACTGATAACAATTGACAACGCTATCAAGATGTGCTATTTGGCTAGGATTTACCGTACATGCACATTCAAAATGGTGTTTCCTACTGCCAGAAGAGGCACCACCCTATATCGGAACTGAACCGCCTTGTCTCACTAGTTTAACTTCCCTGAAATTTCACTCTAAGATTAGAGTCTGGTTCACGATCTCAGTAATAGTGGTCAAATGGAAGATGTTCACCTGTGAGTGGATTGTATACTCAAGTTCGTCCTCAAAATGCCTCGCAGAGGTCTACACATCTCCAGTCAGAGATGGGAAAAAATGATGATGTTCTGTGAAATGAGTAGAATACTATAACATAGTCATAGAGACCTACTAAAGATGAAGGAACTCCCACACATGATCATCTCTCAGAGTCTGTGAAAAAAAGTGATTGTAGAAGGCTACTTGGAAATCGGCCCAAGACATGTCGTTGGACTACTAAACCTGAGAAAAAATGTCCCACTAGCGTTTGGCGGTGTCACAAAGCATGTAGAATGAAAGATTGACCATTCACTCTAGAGGTGTCTCAAGGTGGTCAAAGATAGACCGTACAACTTCTATCCATGAGTCTACTGCATGAGGGCCGCCACTCCCTGAGAAGGTGGGAGGGTTCTGCTTTAGAATGTCCCAAGTAAGGTCTGCCATAGACGGGGAAGGTCTGGGGATATTCTGAACCAACAACATAAACCCAAGGAGACTATCCCTGAACTAAGCGTCAGGGTCCCTCGGAAGATCGACAGGAGGTAGTTCCACAAGAGGCTCTATGAGAAGAACCACTAGTGGTTCCGGACCCACCATCTCTAGAATGCGCTCATTTCCACTCTCTTGAGTCACAACACAAAGACATTGTGGTGGAATTTGACTATAAAAACCAAACACATCCTTAAACAAGGAGTAATGAAGGTGAGAAAACAAGTAGGGTGGAAAAGCGGTTAGGTACATATCATTCTTCTGAGCACTAAACATTAGACAAAACTCCTCAAGTGTTTGATTTTGATATATAAGAGACAACTAAAAAGGATTAATAAATAGTTCTACAACCCACTCTTAGGTTGAGTCAGGAAAACATATAATAGACTAACACAACATTATATTCAATAAACCAACAATTCAAAATTTTTACCACTAGGTATAATAGGACTCACATGTAACAGGAAAATTGCATGCATAAAGTAGATATGGCATGGAAATATGCATGGCATTTAAATCCTATAGTGCCTATCATGATGCATGGGATGTTTTCCCTTGTATCATCGGGCGGCAATGGAAAACCCAATATTTCAAGAATACTAACACAAGGAAAATTCAATAAATGTGAGTCACCCAAGGTGAAATCATATCAATAGTAACTGGCATAATAAATAACTGCAATCCCAACCCAGTAATTTGAGTTTTCCCTTGTACGTGGGTTAGATACGTCCAAGCACTGAGTATATCCCAAATCCCTATATTCTAGTCTCTTGTCTAACCCAAACAGTAAGACAAAAGGAAAAACCACATCTGATACCACTTTGTAATGTCCCGACCCGGCTCACCTCTAAGACCGTGGTCGGATAGGTTCATCACATAACCTCAAGTGCATCTCCCCAAACACCAGATAATGGAAACTAGTAGTGAAGGCCTTTTTTGTGTCTGTGGGTGGGACTATTCCCTCATAGGTAATAGATAATATCACTGTGGAAGTAAAAAACAACAAATAATAAGTAGTGGAACCATGTTAATAAATAAATCATAGTAGAAGAAATGTAAATAATCCAATTGAATAATAAAAAACTAGTGCAGAAACTCACAAAAGAGTGTCATGCCATTATATGAGTCTAAACTGAAAGTACGGAAAATTGAACTGAAATGCACAGTCTTCTAAAAGAAAAGACACAAGTAGAAACTGCATCACGAGCAAGGACCGATCCCTTTCCCTAGTCTCGAACCAAAGTATTAATGAACAATCAAGAATTTGAAGCAGCACACTTCCCCTTATCAATAACCACGTGCATGTAATCTAATCAGGTGTTGACGATCCCCGGGCATGGTGTGAGATAAAATCCGAGTAGGATGACACCCATATTGTCAAAACATTTCCATTTCATGCAAAAATAAAAATGCAGTGTGTCATTACATAACCATTTCAAATAATTTTTTTGGCAGTGCAATGAAATAAATAATTAAGCCCAGGTCCCAAAAAACACTCGTGCCCGGTCACCTGGTTCAGCCTAAGCTGGTAGTATAAAAGGGTACCTATCAGTAGAAATGCATGAACACAGACACACACACACATATATATATAACCCAAAAGGAAAGTTAAGACCATGAAAAAGTATATCCCAAGCTTGTGCTTTAACTTGGGGTTCAAGTCTAGTGACAACTAGGAAAACATCCACATATCAGGGGAAATATCTCAATTCTCAAGAGACTCAATTAGCAATAACATAAAACATAAATGAATCATTATTTAAGGTTCATGTTGCGATTTAGAGTCCAATCCCACCCCGAAGGTATCACTACAGAACATCCATCAATTTATCCAAAGCCACTTAGCCCGTCCAAGGAAATCTTTAGAAAGACCAAGTATCGCCTGAGGCATGGCTTTACCCTGAGTCTGTCCCTATCTCGTAAAAAGGGGTTGAGTGTCATCTGAGGCTGTCTTAGCCACATTGCCATCAGATCCATCCCGATGGGCCATTTTAGAACTGGTATCACTCAAAAGTATTAGAAAGTCTGGGGAAGTCTTCGTCCGGAAAATCCAACAACACAGCCCCCAGCACATAGAGGTAACACGTCCGGAACAAAGGATCTAGGTGTGGCCCTTAATATAGGAACCACCACTTTTACCCACCTTGAATATATTTAATGTTTTCACAGCAGTAGATATGACATAATAGGCATGTAAAGTCACAACTTGAAAACTAAATAGACACACCCATGCATCACAAGGAATAAATTTAACAGTACAACACAACAACTGGAAAGGAAATATACATATCATATCAACCTCATCAGATAAGGAATATTCAAATAAAAAACTATTCATCAAAACAAGTTCTAAAGATCCACCAATTAAAGTTCATGTTCAAGAAACTATTTATTTAATTTATTTACAATAAAAAGTTGCTTCACAACACATGAAATTAATCAAAAAATAAACTTGGCTAATGATAGAATACACCAATCATGTCGGCACTCCGAAGGGGTGTCCAAATATGTTTAAATAATTCAAAAACTATTTATTTAATTTAAAAACAATAAAAAGGGGCTACACAATACCCGCAACTAGTTAAATTAATAACCTGGATAATTGAAAAATACGCTGACTATGTTGGCACACCCAAAGGGGTGTCTGATATTATTGAAACAATTCAAACAAATTAAATTAATATGATTAAGGCAACCAAAATTAAACAAAATCACCAATGTAATTAAAATGGATAAAATTGCACAAAGCTGGTAGACGCCGACTAACGGCACAATGGTGCGGTTTTTATAAATCGCAATGAAACGGAGGGAAAGAGAGTAGGCACCCAACCTTGTAGTTTTAGATGAATCTACAATCCGAGGTGGGTTTTGATTTGACCTAAATTGGATGAAAACAAAGTATTTTAGAAAAACCCCAAAATTGAGTGAAAATCTTCCGCGATGAACTGTGCACATCATACTAAACGAAATCGAACAATTCCACTTGCGCAATGTTAGCCTTTCCGTAATGTTTATTGATCACCTGACAGCGAAGGAATAATACATTAGACGGAGGAGGAGCAGCCTTCTGAAGGGGATGATGGTTGGTGTGACGGGATTGAGGGTTACGACGTGATGAGTGGGAGAGCGAGAGAGGAGAGGAAAAAAAGAAAAGAAAGAAAAGAAAGAAAAAAATGAAAAGAAAAATAAGAGAAAAAATAAAATAAAATGTAAATGTAAATAAAATAAAAAGATAAAATAAAAAAAAGAATAGAAAGGAAAATAACAGAAATAATAAAAAACAGGAATCCCCCATTTTAATTATTTTCATTTTTCCTGTAACCCCTTATTTATTTTATTTCAGAATTTATTTTTATCATTTCATGAATTCTTTTAAATTTTATTTAAATCTCTTATTACTCTTTTACAATCCTTAAAAAATTATTGAAATCCCAAACACCACACCAAAGTATGATGTTCCATTTTTCATGAAACATCAACAATTATTTAAATTAAATAAAAAGCTGCTCGGGACCCGTAGTGAGGTGCGCAGGTGCGCTTCCTGGGTTGCTTAATTAATTAGACTGCAATAAAGTAAAAATGTTTCGTACCTTATTAATGTCAAAACATTACATAGACTTTGTTGTTGCATGGCATTATAAGGGAAAGGCCCTAGGATATGTTGTAGTTTTGGATTGGGGCATGGTAGAAAGAACTAGACATGATTTAGGACCAATTTGTGAGTTTTTTAATCTTTACTTTTAGTTTCATTGTAGACACTTGAATTTTTCATTGTCATAGAATGATTTAAATTTCAGTTGAGTATTGTATTTTTATTTTTTTTATCATATGACATGGATTTGTTCTGGTTATTTATATTCTTCTATACTTGCTTGTTGTTATTTTATTCCATTGGTGTCTTATTCTAATAATAGATAGTATAGTCACCACAAGAATAACATACTAGCCCCTCTCTGATAGTTTAAATCCTCTAGCATACGGGGAGGCAGGGTTGATGGAATGTGGCCAACTAGTTCATGGAACAGTTCAGTGGCTCCCAGGTCGAGACGTTACAAAGTGGTATCAGATGAGTTTTCCTTTCTTTCATCTTATTTTTTCTTCGATTTTTGGAAACTTAGACATGAGACTTTGAAGAGTCATGGATTCTCAATGATCTCAGGCATGGGAGTTTCAATCCCATTTATGGAGGAAAATACGAGTACTCTGGGTGGGATTATTTTTATTTCTGTTTGTTGTTACAATCAGATATTATTTCACCTTGGGTGACACACTTGGGGTGTGATGTGATATTTGTTTTGAAAACTGTGGAATTTTGATTTGTGGCCTAAAAAGTTTCGATACTTGAGTCTTCATGCATAATTATTGGAACATAGGGTTGTTATATCATGCATAATTCGAGGAACTCATGGGAAAATAGATTATGGGTATGTTGTTGAACATAAACTATTTTACTTGTTGTAAGATTGAAACAATGATTCAAGATAAGAATAAATGGGTGTCTAATGAGAACCTTGATTTTTGAATTGAGTTTAAGAAATTAATTAATTTTTTAATTAATTAGTTTTATATAATGTGATTGAATAATGTATGAATTAATTATTGACAATGAATATACGATTTTTAACAAATACATAGGAGTAGGATGCTTGAGGGTAGTGATAAGGCCTTGGTGTTGACCTTGTGGCGAGAAGAAGGGCAAAGGACATGTTGATTGTTATTGTGTTAGTTTCTCCTCTTACTTGAATGTTATATTGTTGCATTATGAGACCTAAGACGTGTGTTTGGATTTGTAGAGATATACCTCCATGATTCTTGTTGAGGGGGAGACCAAGGGGTATGTCGTGTAATGAACTTTCAGAAAGGAAATGAACTTTCAGACAGGGAGCTCAATTTGCCATTGTTGAAAGCTGAGGATGAAGGGGAACAATTCCAAGAGAAAATTTCTTGTTTTATTCAATTTATGGATAGATACCCAGGGCGGTTTCAGAAAATCATGTATGAGTTGACAAGGGAGTTTCAGCTGCAACACCCACCTACTTTTTTTGGAGAGGGTGGAACAGAGGGATTTGAATTTTGGATTTAATCCATAGAGACGATATTAGACCATTTAGAGACTCTAACTGAAAGGAGGGTCATGTTGTCTGCTTATATGTTGCGGGGTTCAGTGAAGCGCTAGTGGGGAATACAGGTATGATCTGGACAGACTAACAAGATGCTATGGATGGAATTTCTGGAGAAGTCCTTAGAGAACTTCTATCCAGATACATTGACGCAACTGAAGGATTCAGATTTTATGCATTTCAACCAAAAATTCATGTCCATAATTGAATACACTGTAAATTTCATGGATTTATATCATTTTCTCCTAATCTGGTGGTAGATGAGGCTTTTTCAACAAAACAATTTCTGGACGGACATAAGTCTGAAATTAAGTCCCAGGTGAATTTCATTTGGATGAAAAAATTCTCAGAAGTGGTTAATTAGTATTGTATTGTAGAGGGAAAATTGAAGGAGGCTTCCAGTACAAGACTGGTAGCTTGATGATTAGGGAGTGGGATTCTAAGAGCAGGAAGCACCATCATGAGATTCTTAGTTCGGACAATTGAAAGAAATGTGGATAGTCGGGAGGAACAGTTTCATCAGATGTTTCTTATGTTCTTTTCCACATGTGCAGTAAACAAGGACACTATCGTACGCATTTTCTACGACCACCAGTGGTGTGATAGTTCTTTAGAGATATGGGGAACCTATATAAGTTATGCAGGAAGTAGCAATGAACTAGTGCTGAGGGAGTATCTGCTCAAAGGAAGAGTATGGGAATGTGGTCTTTTACACCATATTGGTTTGGAATCTAGAGTTCTTCTGGAAGAGGAGGTAGTGGCTGTGTATGTGGTGATTTAGGGAATGATCACTCGTATCAATGGAGTGGTACAAATTAGATGAGTTAGATGACACCACCTGGAAGAGGGGAAGTCATGTTACATGTAGTGTAGCCTACAGATGTGGGGAGTGAGGAGGGTCCATCGAATGTGAGAGGTATTATTCAAGATTCTTATACTTTATCTAGTGCCTAGTTTGATATTGGTGCCTGTCATTCTTTTATATATGTAAATCCTGTTAATGTATTGGGAGTAGAGGTGAAGTCTGTAAGCGGGTTGATTAAAATTGATACACCTTTGGGAACTCGGTCTAGAGATATATATTTATTCGTAGAATATTAGATATAGATTAGAGAGTATCATTTCCTTTTGGATATGAATGTCCTTGATATAACGGGATTCAAAATAATTATGGGTATGGATTTTCTAGTCACATACCAATCCCACATAGATTGTTACCCAAGGAGAGTGACCTTTGTATCTCCTGAAGATGACTAGTATATTCACCATGGATAATGGGATATCCAAGAAGGCATAGCTGAGCCAATTACTCTACAATTAAGAGAGCTCAAAACCCAAGTATGCTAGTATTTTTCTAGATTATGGGAGTGGTAGGAAATACGTTCTTCCACCAGTAGTAAAACCATTTCAAGATGTCTTTTGTGAATAATTTTTAGGGTTTTCAATTGAGAGATATGTGGAAGTCACTACTAAGCTCACGCTGGTGGCTGAGTCCTTATATATTCCACCTTATATAATTGCCCCAATAGAGATTCAAGAGCTCAAAACACATTTTGAGTAGTTCGAGGATAAACTGTTTATCCATCCAAGAATTTCTCCTTAGGGATGACCTGTTTAGTTTACAAAGAAGGATGATGGGAGTTTACTATTGTGTGTCAATTACCATAAATTGAATAAAATAATCATGAAGAACCAATATCCTCTACCATGTATCAATGATCTATTTGACAAAATAATGGTGACTTGTGTGTTCTCATAGATCTATCTTAGATTAGGGTATCATTAGGTGAGAGTTTAGACTTCTCATCGACCAATAACTTCTTATAGGGGGAGGTATGGAATTTATGAGTTTGTTTTAATGCCTTTTGTGTTGAAAAATACTTAAGAAGTATTTATTTCTTTGATGAAAAGGATCATTCATCCATACTTGGATCAATATGTGGTGGTGTTTGTGTATGACATCTTTGTGTACTCTAAGACTCATGACGATCATGCCCAACATATTAACATCATAATGGGTTCACCAAGAGATCATTAGCTATATTATTGGCTATATAAATGTTTGTTTTGGAATGAAAAAGTAATCTTTTGGGGGCACATCATCTCGGAAGAAGGTGTGGAAGTAGATCCAGAAAAAGTGAAGGTTGTGGTTTCATGGGAGGATCCCAATAATTTTTTTTGATACCCCTAGGTTTTAGGGATTAGCTGGTTATTACAAGAGGATTATCCAAGACTTTTAATGATTGGAAGAACCACTTACTGGTTTGAATAAGAAAGGGACAAATTTAGATTAGGAAGAAACATGCGAGAATGATTTCTAAGAGTTAAAGAAGCACATGACATCGACACCAATTTTGATCATACCTGAGTCAAGTGAGAAGTAAATGGTGTATTGTGATGCTTCTGGGATTGGACATGGAGTTATGCTGATGAAAGGGGATAGAGTCATTGATTATAGATATCGGTAGTTGAGGAAACATGATAAATAATTACCCTATGCATGACCTAAATATGGCAGTAGTAGTCAATGCACTTATGTGTTGGAGACACTATCTTTTGGGTGAAAATTTTACTGTTTTTATTGATCTCAAATGGTTGAAGTATATTTTTTCACATCATAACATGAATATTCAGTATTGGAGATGTGTATAGTATGTGGAGTCCTTTGATTTTTAATTAGCATATACACCCAAGAAGTTGAATAGTGTGGCTGATTCCTTGAGTAGGAAAACTCAGACTCAGTGGTTACATGATTTTATTGCAGAGTAGAAGATGATGAATTTTCTGGTGAAAATGAAAGTAGTAGTTCAGGAGAGTCAAGAGAGGATGACTCTGGTTTCAATAGTACTAGAGTCTACACTCTTGAGATAGATTTGGGATAGGTAGTTTGAGGATCCATAGTTTTTATCCTTGAGGGAAATATTTGAAGGTGGGTAGACACCTTGATATTGGATAATAAATGAGGGTGAGATCATCTATGTGAATAATCACATCATTATGTCTATGAGTATGCAAGAGGAAATCATATAAGAATTTCATGCTTCATGGTGGGCAGTTAATACTAGGGTGAAAAAAATGTACGATGACCTATTATGATAGTTTTGGTGTCTTGACATGAAGAAGGAGATATCCAAGTTCATAATTAGATGTTTCACCTATTAGTAGGTGAAGGCAAATAATCAATGACCTGGAGGCCTATTGCAGCCATTACCTATTCAAGGATAGAAGTGTGATGATGTTACTATGGATTTCATTGTAGTACATACAAAGACTCTTAAAAATAATGATTCTATTTGGTTCGTTATGGATCTACAAATGAAGGTATCACACTTATTTCATTTTAGAGATGCTTTTATAGTAGACCAGTAGAGAGAACAGAATGTAAGAGAGATAGTTCATTTGCATGGGGTGACCCATCATATAGTTTTAGATCTTGATTCTTGAATTACTGCATGCTTCTAGATGGGAATATAGAAGGATCTTGGTACACAGGTTCGATTATGTATAACCTTCCACCTATAGATAGATGAACAGTTAGAGCGTACAATACAAGTGTTAGAGGATATGCTACGAGCATGTGTGCTTGACCTTGGTGGTTCATGGGAGAAGCTCATGGATTTAGTAGAGTTATCCTATAACAATAGTTATTATTAAACTATACATATGGATCAATATGAGGAACTTTGTGGTAGACCTTATAAATCACCACTATGTTGGTTAGAAGAAGGTGGAAAAAATCTTATGGGACCGAGTCTCATTCAGGAGACATCAGAGCACGTACAGTTGATTTAGAAACATATGTATACGACTCAGAATAGAAAAAATTTGTATGATGATAGAAAAATAAATCCCTAGAGTTTACATTGGGTGATCATTTATTCCATTGGGTGTCACCTAGATTGGGTCCTCACAGGATACATAGGCCGGACATGTTATCACCCAGGTTTTGGGACTATTTGAGATGCTAAGGAGAATCCGGCAGGTGGCCTACCAATTAACACTTCCCATGAAATTCATTATTATACATGATGTTTTCTATATTTCAAAAATATGGAGGTATCAACCTGACCCTTATCATGTGATTGATGTGGAAGATGTTGACCTCGAGTTAGATTCTTCTTTTGAGGAGCATCAGATACGTGTGTTGGGTTGTAGGGAGAAAGTGTTATGGGGAATGACCGGGCTATTAGTTCATTTTTAATGGAAACATGGAAGTTCCCATGGTGAAACATTTGAATGGGAAGCAGACATGTGGGTTCAATGGACCAATCTTTTTTGGCCCAGAATTTTAAAGAAGTTTGGGAGTGCAATATGAGGAAGAGGTATTATATGGTGGGGAGATTGTAAGATCCCTGCCTTTTCTGGAGAAATCATGGGCATATTTCTAGGTAATTGTTTTTTTTGTATTTATGTGCATCTAGATTGGGGTATGACATTGGGTTAGTTTTGATGATATTTTAAGGAATATGGGATGAAAGGGGGATCTGCAGAGTTTGCGCATGGTTTGGATAAACCATGCGCAAGATAACCATGAAGACAGTGGAAGTAGGCATGGTTGGAATAACGTTTTCGTAACTGTGATCCATCAATCCATGTTGGTAGTTGAAGACCACACATTTGGTGCACATTTGGGCCTAACTGTGTGGCCTCCTAGGTGAAACCGTGTGCACAACCTAGTTTATTCTGAAAATTGGTTTTAAGACCACATGAACCCCCGAAGCCTCTCTATTTCAACCTAGGATCAGGGTTGAAAATTTCTAGGTGTTCCCAAATCCTTCTCAATGGATTCAAATGCAATTTTAACAACGTTATTCAAGATCTAAAGCCCGCATTTAAGATCCACTCTACTTGTTGTATGCTGATATCATACCGTTGCTTCCCCCGTTCTTTCTCGTATCTTTTCTAGATCATTTAAAGGAAGATCTCCCTCATTTTCATGGATCTAAAACTCAAGATTGAGATATAGATCTAGTAATGTGGATCATGATCCAGTTTTTCAAGTTCTTTATGCCTTTGATCTTAATTTTGGTTTTATGGATTTAGATCTGGATCTTGATTGACGACATTGTGCCGCTCAGATTTTGGGGATATCTATTGGGATAAATTCTATCATAAAAATGAGGTAGGTGGCCTAAATAGAACTGCTATATTAATGATTTATGATATGTTAATGTGATTTTATGATTTTTTAGATTCCCATGATAAATGATTTCCTAAATCGGAGTAATTAGGAATGTGGAATTGAATTGAGTTTCTTCAAGGGTTAATTGATGATGGAATCATGGAAGAAATGAAGGAGGTTTCCCAAATAGATATTTTTAAGATTTGTTATGGGATGAGATTTGGTAATTTATATATTTAATTTATTGTGATAAGATAATTTATTTGGGGGGGGAATTAATTATGGAATAATGTTTCTCTATGAATGATAATTAATTGTGATAATTAATTAGGTTCCATGATGCTGACCAAAAATAATTAATTGAGAAAATTAATTTTGTGACATGATGTTCACCAAAGGTAATTAATTGATAGAATTAATTTTCTGTAATGTTGTGATCTATGATAATTAATTGTGAAAATTAATTATAACATTTTGGGGTTTTGATATGGATAATTAATTGTAAAGAATTAATTATTGAATGAGAATGGTATTGATTGATTAATTAATTTGTGAGTTAATTAATGGGTTATGTGCTTAGTTTATTTTCTTACTAACTAATATCCATTGAAATGTCTATATAATCATTAGATTATTAATGGATTAATATAGAAACATTATATTAATTAAATAATGATTAAATGGATGAGTTTTCTGTGGTGCTAGACATGATGTTCTTGACCAATTAGATATTGGGAATTGGACCTAGAGTTACTTCCCAATAGTTATCCAAACATGAGATTTTGGGCTGATATGCAAGACGGCCTACACCGAATGAGAAAAGGAGTTCTACGAATGATGACCTGCACTCAATGATATTGTATTTATAGGCATAGCAACTTACACCAAATGGATGATAATAATAAATGATCATTAAAACAAGATTTTGGGTTCTAGGAATGATAACCTACACCAAATGATGAATGATAATAATGAATGATGATTCAACTGAGATTTGGGGTTCTAGTAATTATGACATATTCCAAATAATTAATTATATTGAATGATGATTCAATTGGGAAACATGAATAGAAACTTGGCCTAATTTGTTGATTAAAAATTAGATGACAACGTCATAACTGTTTAAATTATACATTGAATCAATATCTTCTTAAAAAATTCATGCACTATCTTTTGAAGGGTCTATTTTTTGAAAATGTTGGGGGTGGGATACTAAGTTATAATCACACCCTATTCAAGATGCTTGATTAGATACTGAGTATAATATTTTGATGAAGGAATAGATAAGGTAAATTCCCTATGATAGGTTGAAGTTTTGGATTGGAGCATGGAAGAAGAAACCAGACATGGTTCGGGACACATTTGGGAGTTTTTTACTCTTTAATTTTAGTTTCATTATAGTCACATAAAATTTGAATTAACATAGCATGTTTTAAATTTTAGTTGCGTATTTTATTTTTCATGTTTTGGTTATCATATGACATGTAATTTTTATGGTTATTTATACACTTTTGTACTTGGTTATTGTTATTTGATCTTGTTGGTGTCCTATTATGATAAAAGAGGGTATAGTAGCCCCATGACTAACTTACCAAACACTTGATACTTGTCAGAACCCTCTGGAATACGGGGAGCTGTGCTTGATGGCATGTGGTCAACTGGCTCAGGGAACCATTCAGTGGCTCCTGGGTCGGGACGTCACAGACATATCAACTCAATATTAAAATCACCTATCTTCGCATTATATGAAATATAAATTGATAAATCATAACACATAAGGTTTTATGTGGGTCTACCTTCAAATATTACTCCTTAGTATGATTATTTAGTCACCCCGTTCATCGATTCCCAACTATGTACCCAATTGGTTGCACTATGAACCTTCCTAGTACAATAAAAATAGTGTCCAACTATGATCCGAATCTAGTTTCCCACTGGATAGAATAGTTTCACACTACCCACTACATGGTATGATCAAAAAATAGATAGTGTTGACCTTACTCTGGGTTTCTTCTAATTCTTATCTCCCAATATGAAAAAATTGGATAAATGGATAGCTCATGTACCATTGCATTAATAACAATGACATCTAATAACTATGATTATATATTCTATCATTGAACACTCAATTTATATCTTTAATGATCTGGTTCTCCTTATATTTTCAAACCCCCACACATAGAATTATTCTTATTTGTCTAAAATACCATGGCATCGATATCATATTCCCTCCTAAAAACTATAATGTATTTATTCTCATATTTTTAATTCTAAATCACAATTCTTGAGCTCATCCATTTATTCATTACCATATTTTTTATATTCATATAATATCATGAATAATATTATTATATTAAAAATCATTGAATTTCTAAAATATTCCATGAAAGGAAATCTCAGAATCCCTATCTAGAAGATATTTTAATTTTGAATTCTCATTATAAATATTATTAAGGAATACATATTTACCTCTCCCAAAGGTTCAAGATTATTTCTTTATTTTATTGTTTATAAAATATAATTATATTAATTCCTTAAAAATCATCCATGTAATTATGGTAGAATTATTTGATGATTTGGAAGTGTGGCTTATAGTGTGGTGTTCTTATCAAATTCCATTCAGATTGAATGGAAATTATTATTGATTATTTGCTATGTTTGAAATAGATGAATATTGTTGTAGAGTATTTTGATTTATCAACATCTAATATATTTTATTTTGGACTTAAATATTTCATTCTAAAAAGACTTTATGAAATTAATTTCTAATTTCATAATATTAGTTGAGTCTTAGGTTTTTATATCTTACAAAATGATTCAATTCTCATGAACTATCCATCTTACATGAATTTCTATATTATGATGAGATAATATTATTCGGGATACTTAATACACGATTTACTCATCATATGTAGAGATTATCTTTACAATGTCTCAAAATGTTAAAAAATCATAAAAAACGCACTATATTCCATATCTCCATAAGAGAAAATGAGTCATACAAAAATATCAATGATTCATACACAATATATTAATACACATTCACCATCACTCATACAATACTTTGTAATAAATCATTCACAGACTATAGTGATTATTATATAGATCTCATTGAATCTTACATCGAATGGAAGATAGTTACAAATATTTCCCATAAACACTAGAAATTATAGACTTACCTCAAATGATTTCATTTCATATCTTCAAATTTAGGGGTATTTATTAATCACCTAAAAACACATGAAACCTGTATCCCTTGTTTCTTCATCATATTATATAGTATCTTTCATACTTGGTACTCAATGAGTGGATCTTCCAATGCCCAGTTATCATCAACCATTAGAATTCAAGTATTCAACATTCCCATTAAGTTTTATTTTCCAAATTTACCAAAAATATGATTGAAATCACTTTATCATATATCAACACATGCCCATTTTAACATTGATGATTTTATCAAATAGTAATCACATATACTGGGATTTTACATTAAAGATATCTGGACATGTTCATCAAGCAGCGATACACTCATCTTCTACATCATACTTCAAAATTTTAAGGGACCAATAAATTAAATATATCTAGATAATTTATTTAAGTGGTATTATAGTTATCTCATACATCATACATCGACATTCCTTCATCACAACCTTATTGATACCAAATATTGTTTATTCATTTGGGAACCTCAATATTCTTATTTGTATTTATTTCTAATACTCCTTTCATAATCACCAAATTAAAAGTAGTATATTATCCCCTTATTGATGATAGATTTAAAGGGAATATATGGATATTATTATCTCCTCATTATATTTCTTCCATAAATCTCAAACTAGTTTCTACTTCATCACATTCTATTCAAAATCAAAACTTGATCTATTTTTATAGAAGTATGAAACTACATGATTTTATTAGAAATGAGCCTTTATTTAGCCTAATCTATGTCTATGTTGTAAAAACCTATGTAGAAAAAAATATTTATTTAACCATGGTTATCAATTTTTCCATTAAATATAATATCACTTGATACAACTCTTAATTTTTTAATCAAATGAAGTAGAACATTTCACATGTAAAACATGTGACTCTCCCTTTATCTCGCATTTTCTTAAATAAAAACTTACTATTCATAAATATGTTTGATAAAAAATAAATTTGGGAAATTAGTGTATTTTTATAACATATTATCTAATTATATTGGGATTCCTAGAAATTACAGATTCACTATATGAAAAACTCATCCCATGTTATCCCCCCGCAGGACCTCACCCATTCATATTTTTCAGGGAGGATTCTAATCATCATAAAGAGTAAATTATTCATTATATCTAGCAGTTAAAACCTTAAACTTCTTCATTAATTCCCTTAACGTTAGAATAAAATAAAAAACATTAGTGAATATTGAGGGATATTATGATTAATCAGCTAGAATTTCAATGTTGAAAATTTCCTCTCAGACAATATTGTGCATTCCTTCCAATATCTTATTGGAATATTTATACATATCTCTTTTACTTTTATGGGAAATAATAGGATTATTGTTAATTTTATTATCCTAAAATACTTTTTTTCTTTGAGTTGTCTTCTTTAACAAATCCCTCAATGCCAAATAATTTCCTAATGGTTGCATCATATTTTTCATTAATCCTACATGGGTTATTAGATATGAATAGAGTCTTATATATGATGACTAGAATGATCAGTTATTCAATATATATATTCTTGAATCTTTAGGTAGTTACATTTATTAAAAATTTCATGAGTTTCCACATATTAATGTGAAACCACTTTCTTTCCTTTTCCACTCGCACTAACTACTATATAACCAATTTCATTAGCAATTTCCCATTGATCATTCCAAGCTATTTGAAACTATTTCATGACATGCTTATGTACCTTTGGTCTTTCACATAATTTCATTATATCCTCAACAGATAAATTCAACCCTTTATTTTTATTATTAAATTTATTCCATTTCATAAGATGTGTAAATTTTACTAGCATACGGGTCATGAATCCATAAATTTTATGACCATATTCATCAAATCTATAATATAATTAATTTAAACATTCAAATATGTCTTAAATTGATATATTTGATGTATTCTTAATAAATACTTTCTTTCGCTGAGGATATACCCTCATTTTCTTACCAAATATTACCCTTGTATTTAATATCTTCCCATAAAAAGAAATTTTATACTATAAGTAATAGTATTTGTCTTAATGCCTTCCATAACACAAGAAAAAACATCTAAACATTTATCATTCATTTTGATAATAAATTTATGCATAAAATTATTGGTTTTTTTCTTCTTCAAAATGAGACATTTTTTCTAAATTATAATTGTATCTTTGGGATATTCCACTCTATATTTAGTATAATAGAGGTCATATCACTATTCTGGTTGGTCAATAGATGTTAACGATTTTTGGAAAACCTACACTATCAGTAGTAATTAGACTATTTTGGAATTTTTAGCAACATAAGTAACCTACGATTTTGAGCACTACTTTTCTTTTACTTAAGAAGAGTCAAATTTAACATAATATTCCATTATAATGTCTTAAATGATATTATTAAACTCATTTTGAGCTTCAAGGCATAATGATTTTGTATCAAAAAGTAGATTTCCCATAAAATCTATATTTTTTTTAAGGTCTCTCACATTAATTTCACACTCAACTAATCTTATCTTGATTTTATTCATATCATCAATGTAACCTTATTCTATTTTAACTAGTTCCTCATTTACATTGACCAAAATTATTATTTCCCTTAAAAAACTTCTATTTATCATTATTAAGATATGTTTTATTCTTAAGAATATATTCCAACTCATCTTTCATCATATATTTATATTCTTATCTTTCCTCAGAATCATCATAATATGAGGTTTTGAATCCTCACCAAACATAATTCATAAATTTAACTATATCATAAAATTTTCTTTTTTTTAATGATTTAGTTTGTTCGTAAATATTCATATAATTTATATTATTGATATTGAAATAAATTTTCATTTTTTTAGTTGTTCATTGTTTTTGATATTTATCACCCTCATATAACTCAGATTTAGACACCTTTTTCTTTGTAAAATTCATCAAAAAATGAATTATAAATATAATTTTATAACATAGGTGGTTTCATTCCCATTAAATTCCACTTCCCCAACATAAATATATCTAATATGATAGATATTTTTAGAATTCTGCATCATCATCCTCATCTTGAGAATCACTTGATTCCTTAACTTCTTCATCTCCAACCGTATTCAATATCACGGCCTTAAAACCCATCACATATTTTTAATTTTTCTTAAATATTGTAGAATATAGAAATTCATAGTAAATAAAAATATTTTAGAATTTATCAATACAAGTTCATTTTATATTTTCCTTGGGCAATTTTTTTTGAATCAAACTAGTCTAGAAAAATTCTCTTCATATTATTGAGAATAACAGTAACACTAATTTTTTCATCAGACCCTTGAATGTTTCTGAAAATCCATTGACTCTAATGAAGTATTTATCAATATTTTTATAATTATAAATTATAATATTTAAATATTTTATAATATAGACTTGAAAATTTTATTCATTGAATTCAATATTCTTTTAAGATATAGTCCTCATCTTTTTGAAAATTTCTTTGGTACTTTTATGTTCGATACAAATTGTGTAATTTGTTATTCAAATATACATTAGAATGGAATATTTTGTTTTTCTATCTATATCTATATTTCTCTTTAAAGTAAATGATATGGAATAATTATCATTATTAGGAGGAATTCCAACTATTTCCATATCTTTCACTTCCATGATAGTATATAAGAGGTAGGGTATGACCATGTTAACCAACTATGATATTTATATCCATAAAATATTGGCAGACCACTAGTTTCTATAATCTTTAATCTATAAAAAGTAATAAAAATAATTATATATTTAGAGGCAACCCATATTAGCTCTTACACTACATGTAATGCCTAATTTAGTTAGTTCCACTAAGAGGGGGTGGGGGGGGTCAGTGGTACACTATTAAAATTATATTTTGAGTGTTAACTTATTGGAATTATTAATTCCCCAATACTATAAACAATGAATTATTTCTCATCAAATCATATGTAACATACATTAAAAAACACAATGCATAAATAATTACCAATTTCTACCGTAAAATCCTAATTATTTTCATGATTGGTTAGTCACATCAATCATAGATTGTCCACAATATAGCCTTGTTGATCCACCATATAAATTATAGTCCAATAAACATTGTGTCCCACTATTCTCATAATCTATATTTTTATTGAGGATTATATATTATCACTACCCACTACATGGTATAATATAAAAAAATGATGATGTACTTCTTCTCTATGTTTCTTCTTTACCACTTGATATCGGTTTACTTCCACGAAAAAATTGAATCAAATAGATATATTCATCATATTTGTATTCATGAAAATTGATTGTTGATATCCATAAAAATATATTTTATATGTGAACACTCAGTTTATATATTAAATGATCAGGTTCTCTTAATATTCTTGTACATTCAAGAAGACAAGCCTTCTTCCTTCCTAAAAATATATCTTCTTTGATCTCCTTATAAATCCTTAATATTGTAACAAATCTATTCTTATATAATGAATTCTTAATAATAATAAGGAATATAATTTCTTTATTTTTTACCTATATTAGTTTTTTTATAAAAATAATAACCAAAAAAAAATTCTTACTTAAAATAATGTAATTACTAAAATCACAGTTGTAATGAGATCTCAACATCCACATTTGGAAGATATTTTCAGATGAGATTCCTATTCATAATACCAGTCAAGCGTACTCTTTTAAATAACCCAAATATTGAGGATTATTTTCATCTTTAAATATCGATGAATTATTAATATTTTATTTCCTTTTAAATCCAAAACATATGCATGAAATGATGCCCTGATGACATGGTAGCGTGGTTGGTGTTGTGGTGTTATTATCAAATTATTCTTCGATTGAATCAAAATTATTTTAGATTAATTGTGATGTTTCAATTACACGAATATTGGTGGAAAATTTTATATTTTATCAATCATTAAAATATATGTTTCTATAATTCAATATTTTCTTATGAAATTTGATGGTCCCCATAAAAACATAAGAGGGTAGGAGTGAATCAAGGTTTCAATTTTTTTTCAAATGTGATGGATCTTCTTCCAATTGTGGTAGGAACCTGTTAAACTTGTATGATGAGAATGAGTAGTAAAAAATATCATAGAAAGAGTAAAAAAACATTTTTTCATGGTTCAACACTAAGAAACAACCCAAGGAGAATACACCAATAGTGTGTCAGTCATAACTAAATCCACTAAACATCACTAGTTGTGGATTAAAATAGATAAGACATAGTCACTCTATTCCAGGAACACAACATTTACAATATTTTAGGGACAACTCATTGGGTCACTTAGAAGACTTCCAATTACTTTCCATATCGCACTACATTGGGAGTGATCCAAACATAGTTTATAGACTTCTAGGTCCCATAATTTAAAAAAATAATATATCTTAAACTCTAGATAGATGCCAGGGTGAAGTCTTTATTGTACCCATAGATGTAATACACTTTTCACACATAATTCATCCATGAAATTCCTTGCTTCCTCCATGAACTACATAGCTTCCTCTACTAACTATTTAGCTCCACATGGCACGATTTGTTTCTAGAAAAACACTCCTCCATGGGCGGCCTCTACTTTTATGGACCATATCTCATTTACAAATAGCTTCTTCCCCGCGAACCGACCCTTGTTTCACATATCATCTATACTTAGAGAGCAAGTTTCTATTCCACTGACTCCATCTACTCCATGGACCATTTAACTATAGAGGATATATAGCCCTAAAAATCCTTCCATGGACTATATCCACATATCAATTATTTTTTCATGGAATTCCCCTTACAAACAACTTCTCGTTTGAAGAGTAGTTTACCCATGAACCACATTAGAATTCACAGAATTTCTAATAAAAAAAGTCTACTTAAATTTACGATAAGTAAACCTAATATATGAAAATATATGTGAAAATACTACTAATAATTTTAAAAAAATATTTGATGCAGTATAGGGTTCACCATAGACTTCATCTCCTGCGAACCATTTATCCCTTCATAGTTTTCATACCACATACATTCTTTTATGGCTCCTCAAATTACCACCTTGTTTCCAAAAACGACATACCATACCATGTACTGAA
Organism: Viscum album; assembly: GCA_963277665.1. Taxonomy (NCBI): domain Eukaryota; kingdom Viridiplantae; phylum Streptophyta; class Magnoliopsida; order Santalales; family Viscaceae; genus Viscum; species Viscum album. The sequence continues at coordinate 276,429,691 of OY728142.1, read as the reverse complement.
ATACTTCCATAAATAATTTTCCTCCATTGAAATGTAATCAACCCCATGAACCTTTTTCCTTATGTGGTTTGCATACAAAGCTTCGCGGTCTGCATCACGGATCTATGTAGAATCCTTCCATTTTCTCATTTTTATTGCCATTTTATGTACCTCTTATGCAGTCTATGAACTACCCAAAATTGTATACAAAATACATTATCATACATGTGATGATTTAAAACAAACACAAAACATATATCATTTATGAAATTAAATTTCTTAGTTCCAAAAAAATAATTGTTTGATTTTACAAAATTAGTTAAGAATTATTGTTTTTTATCTTATAAAGAGGCTCCATATTATATGCAAGTGATGTTACATAAATTAATCATCTTACACATAGATTAAATTATATGACATGATTCATAAGTGATTTACTAATCTCACATAGAGGTCACGTTATGTGTGTCTACTTTCTTACAATCTCATCAACCAAACACACTCCAAACATTATTTTTGTAAGAGAAAGTGGATCATACAATAATATTAATGATTTATATACATATGATTCATATTTTAGTTACATAACTCACAAATAAATATAAAATTACATGTAGGTATGTATTATTTATTTATATATAGATCACACTAACTCTTACACAGATTAAATGATAGATAATAAAATTGTCATGAAGTAATAAAAATCACATACTTACATCAAATGAACTCATAACCTCCTCTACCATTTTATTGGAAATATTATTCAATCAAAAAAACTATACAAAATCATCCATAGAGTCATTATGATTTAATATAGAAGCTTACATTATTTTAAATCAATGAAATATTTTCTAACTCCCAACAAGTTTCTATATTTTGAATTCATGTTTTTAATCAGTAATCCTGTATAACATCTCAAAATTCACAAATATTATTTTTAATCCATATGTACATTTACTTGAAAAACTTAATGTTAATTTCAAACTATCATCACATTTTATGGGCTTCTACATTGAAGTTATCCATCCATGTTCATCAAGCATCGACAAAATCATATTCAAATACATAGTTTTAATTTTTAAGGGGTTTCTAGATTGAAGTTGTCCAACCAATTTATTTATGAAAGAAAAATATCATATTTAATATAATACTTTGAATTTACTTCTTCATATATTAATAATAATTAATACAATTCACTTGGTAACATTTGTAAAGAAAAAATGATTTGAAAAATCAAAAAGGACACTGATGGATTAAATCCTATATACTTGTGAATGATTCTAATAATAATTTATTCCCTATTATTTGTTATAAAATTTAACAAATATTCTATCCTTATTCTATGAAATAGATCAATTTTGATGGAAATTACTTCAAAAGACCCATTTTGATCGTATTATCGGAACATATATTTGACATTTAACCAAGTTATAAAATGGGTTTTTTTTAATTTATTAAGATCATATTACATTTAAATTATCAACATATAATCACCTAAGGATTCATATTTTATTTTAGTTTTATGCTGAGATAAGAAGAAAAAATGAACAAATTCATTTTTTAATGAACATTAGGGTTTAACCAGTCAACCGACATCTCCAATGATATTATTACTAGGATGATTATTTAAGAAGTTAGGATTTTTTGGTAAAAAAGGAATATTGGTACTCATATTCTGGTGGATTAAAATCAATTAAATTGGCTTACCGTCTTTGTTATTCCAACAGAATTGTTTCCAATGTTTTAATTTTTCATAAATGATGCTCAGTTACTAATAATAAAACAAGAAGTTTTTAAAAACAATATGAAAACATAATAGTCCAAAATATTAGCTTCACATTATTATAACATTCATAAAAAATAAGTGTACATTTCATTAATAATTTCTTTTTCTTTTTTTAAAACTAGATAATACTTACTATAATTGTAGTATCTAAAGGGAATATCATTATTATCCGTTGGATAAATTTTAAAAGATGATATTCAGAATTTAAATTAAATACCTTAAATCTATAAATAATAATACATATATTGATGTATTTCTGGGACTCCAAAATCCCTTATGGGTATTACCTAAAAAATGATAAAGTAAAACATAATTAATAAGATAACATGATTTACTATTAGAAACCAGTTGAAAATATTTAGTTACCAATTAATCACAGAACATAGATCATCTAATTTTATTAAGAGTTATATTTATTCCCCAAACTAAACCATTATATTATAGAGTAATTGTTATTTAAAAATAGTGAGTGAAATATAGTTAATTTAAAAATGTTTCAAAAAATAATTTAAGAAATCCACATTATAATCACTATGGTCAGTGAAAACAAGATGGTTCTTTAAATTTTAAATAAAATTTAATTAAATTTTGAAAACATATAGAATTTTTAATATATTTGATTAAAAATATATCTATGTATATCTTGTTTAATCATATTATATAACATAAAAATAGTGTTTTCATCAGATGATTAAAGGTTATCTTAGTATAAAATGGTCTATGTGCGCAATCAATAATGCTCTAGATATTGAGGTATTATCGGTAAGATAAATTATTCACTTGTGTATATTACCATATTGGTTAGGATTACTAATTCTGTCAAGATAAACATATGTTCTTAAATTTTCCTCATTATCCATTTCCTATAGAGCTTATCCAATTTATGAAAATTGTAATGTCCTGACCTTATATTCCAATTCCCTAAAGAATCTTTAATAGACTTGAGTGAGTGTTTTTTTTGATTACTATGATCATCTCGGATTATTGTGCAAACATTATCTAATATATCTATAGATAAAATATATACTCCATAAAAAATTTAATTCTTCATTGATTATTACAAAAATCCATACAATGACCAACATTACAAAATTTTTTATGCTAATTAGGTGGTGGTTATGTCAAAAAATAAATAAAACATTCAAAATCAATGTCTTACTACGAAAAAAATCATCACAAATACCAATGATGTTTCTGTGTGCGTTTCCCCCAAAAGTAACTCATCCTCCCTTCACATTTTTTATATCCTCAAAATTAGACTTATCTCTATTAATTTGTTGAGAAAAACATATTTTCATGTACCATATGTTCTAAGTACTAAAAATTATCCAATCATCCTAAAATACATCAGATCTAAACATTTGGCACCCAAACATTTTTGGGTCTGATAATGGCGATTAAATAATCATATAAACTTATATATTTCCATCCCTATGTTGTTTTAAAACTTATTGTTCCTTAAATATGTACAGTTTATGAATATTAAATGGAAGAATTTTTTTAGATAAATTTTTTCCCAATGTAATTATAGTAACCCAATCCTTTTACAAAAATTAGTACATGATTTTTGTCATTTTTTCACATAAAATACAAACCAAGGATCAAAAAGTAGAGTTTATTTGTATGACTACTTATATAATTATAATACCTTAATCTAGAATAAAACATCAATTTATTAAACACCATAATTATATTTTAACTCCCTTTGAGATCCTATAACAACATAGGATAACCTGGAAAATACATATATAAAAAATATGAGATGAAAATGCTAGTAACGTAATAAAAATGGGAATAAATAATATCACATTAGTTATAAGGAATAATTTTTTAACATAAAATGATAGTATCATGACTAAAAAATTGTAAAAAAAATATTGAACATGGAATCATATTATCATGAAAATATTTGATTTGTGATTCAAAATATAACATGACATAAAAAAAATAAGGCAAAGCTAACTAATAATACTATATCACATGGTGGACAATGTCCTATAATAGATTAGGTTTACTCCAAAATATCATAAATGAAATATCAGAGACTAAAAATTAACAAATTCATTGGAGAGATATCTAGGTACACCCATCATAACATGTTCTTTCATATGTTCTCCACATAATGAATCAAGCAAAAGGAATAAACATAATTGTTACCCTTGGAAAGAAATGGGCATCAAAATCATGTCACAAAGAATAAAAAAATGGTTTATCATAATTGTATAAATTAAAGAACATATTAAATCATCATTAAACATTAATAAATAAAAAATATGTGTGGTCCACTAATAAATATGTTGATCATATTTAATAACCGGAAAATGAATGGTTAGGTAGCTTTAGAAATGTTGTTCTTTAACACAGTCGTAGGGAAATGAATAAGAAGCCATTAAAGATAATAAAGGAATAATTGACTTCAAGAAACCATAAATGAACTAAAATATATTTTGATGATAAATTTATAGATTTTATAAAATATTGGATGCTTAAAATATTTTTTGGTGTGTACTTGAAAAGGGTAAGAAAAAGAGAATTTCCCTTCAATCGGGTTTTCTCATCGAGAGGAATTGAGAAGGGAATCTTATAAAACATGTGACTATAAATAAAAAAAATATTATTTGAGATGAATAAATATCTTTGAAAAAATCAGAAATAATATAAAATAATTTTAAAATAATAATTAATGTATAAATTGAGTTCATGAGATATAAAGCGTATCACAAATAAAATGTGTAGGTTTCAATATATCCCTTAGCTTATGTATGAATGTGTTCTCCACATTCACCTGATTTCATTGATAATAAAATTAGAATCATTATTTATATATATAGAAATATATTCTATATTTATTTTATTTATTAAAATTTTATTAAGATCACTTATAACCATTTTGCTGAGTTATAAAGTTCAGTTTCATCCTTCCAGGAGCATTCGTTTAATGGTTTCATGGTCGCTTCACTTGTGTAAAATTATGGGAGTTTAAATGAATTGGGAATGATTCAATAAAAGTGAGATTATATATTATTAATTCACTTAAATATGAATATACTTTCCCACATTTCATTATTTCTAATATTGTGATTATTCATTTGATAAAATGTTAATGAAAATTGTTTTGATTGTTTTTGTGGTTTCCCTAACAATCACTATGTAGTTTCATTTTGATGAATAATATATTTATATATTATTTCTAGAACATGAAATAAGTTATAATATAGAAATAAAAATATGATTTAACTTTAATAATGTTTTTATGAACATACATAAATATGGTAATGAAAAATGAAAAATCATTATCCCTAGAGATAATTTATCACCATAATTTGAAGAATAGTTTCATTATTTAATAAGTGGATATGAGAAAATAGGTAGATAAATGAAATTCCATTATAAATATAAAATTATAGTTTTTATATTATACAAGGTTTATTATTATTTTATTGATGATGTAGATGAGGAGAATGTATAATAATAAATAAAATTAAAAGAGATTGTTTAAGAAAGTTGCCTCTTGAATGGAAGCTCCTTGAAGGACCCTTAATGAACTTGGAATTGGTCTTTTTATGAGACAAGTATCCCTTATCTATAGAAAATAGTCTTTGTAAATGAATTTTGTAGAATATTAAAAAAACTCTTATTAGAAGGTGAATGAAGAATTGGTAGTGAGAGGTTGTATTTATAGGGGGAGTGGGTTGTTTTTATTATTATAATCATTGGATTATTATTTTGGATCTATGATATAATTAATGTTTATTTATGTAAAGAAATAAAGTAAATGGTTTAGTATAGTTCAAAATAATGGGTTATTACATCATCCATGACTTTAAAATAACTATATATATATATTTTAATGTTAAATATATAAAATTTACATATTTCTCTATTCACCAAAATTCATATATTATTAAAAAATTCCAAAAATTCCCCCAAACCATTTTTCAAAAAGAATATTTCAAAAAATGGGATTTATTTTATGAGAATAATTTTCTAATTTTTTTCATTATTTTTAAATAAAATGATCATTTTTTCAAAAAAATATCAATTTAAATATTATTATTGTTTTTTGAACCTTTTAAAAATTTGTTAAGGCCATATAAAATTTTATTCCTATTATAATAAAACATAATATTAATTAATGAAATTATTATATGAAAATTAATTTTCTTTTAAATATAATTATTAATTAAAAAATTGTAAATAAACATGTACGTTTTATAAAAATACCCACACCTAATTTATAATTTTTAAAACATTTATTTACCTATAAAATGATATAAATATATATTTTTTTATTTTTATGAAAAAATAATTTTATTTTATACATTCATATGTGAGTTCACTATTCTAAGGATCAAATTATTGTTCCTAATGTTCATATTTCTATTCCTATGGTTAGATTTATAATTGTCATATAGATTTCTTAATTTCTATGAATACCACATATGTCATTCATTTTTCTTTAACATCTATATTCTCTCTTGAATAAAAATTTTAATCTTGAAAATGAATATTATGTTTTACTTATTTGACTTTCTTTATGAGTTGTTATTTTAGTTGATCGACATGATCCAAAATTTCTCATTCTTATTATCTAATTTCCTAATTATTATCCAAATACAACATTCAACATTATTATTGGTTTTTTTGACTATTGTATCATTTTTCAATTATGATAATAATATTATTATTGGGTTTTCTATGTTATTTATTTATTTTATTACATAAGAAGGGAAATTCAATTGATAAAATTCCTAGTAGTTAAATTCCACCCTATTATGATATTTGACCCTCGAAATTTTATTTTTCACACTAAGGGGATAATAGGTGAAGGTATTTATCCTTCATCACTTCATTTAGTTCCCCTGTCACATATTCATAATTATGGTTTCTCAATAGTACCATGATTAGGTGAGTGGTCTTGTTATATAAGTCTTTGTCTCTACGATATTAAATCTCCACCGACTACTGCACATAATATAGATTTTTTCAGATATATCAGCTCTAAGGTCATTACATGTGAGGGATCTGTTATGCACTTCCTAAATTTGGATATGTTGAGTACATCATGTAATTGAGACATGGTTAGTGAATGTTCGAGTCAATAGGACAAAACATCGACAAGATCATGAATCTTGAAAGATATTATTACCACAAACCTAGACTTAATTTCCTCCCAAATCTATTACCCTATTCCATAATTCTATATAGAGTAATTCCTTATCACCAACCTCAATATCAAATAACCAATTGAAAATTATCAATGTAGTGGTTTTGTTGTCTATGGGAATCTTGGATATTCTACTGGATAGTCTTAACCTTTTTTCTTTCCTCAACCATTTCATGTCCCACCACATTATGTTCACTAAAGTCATTACCGCATGCCTATGTTATACATCATTTCCCATAATGGGATTAATATGAATCCATTTTTATTCATGATTGAAAACTATTATTGTAAGATAACTCAAAAAGTGGAAGATATTGATCTCATCTTCCATTGAGGTCCATTGATGATGCTCTAATAATTTCTTCCTGTGTCTGAATAGTCCAATCATATTGTTCATATGTTGGGGGGGGGTATAATCCGTACTGAAGTTCTACTCATTATTTAGAGTATGTTATAGAATTTTATAGAACATATAGGTAAATCACAAATCATTATATAAAATATTTGATAACGGTACTCCATAGAGAATCACGACTTCTATGATTTATATCTATTCATGTTGATAGAGTAAGAAATTATACCATATCATAATAAAGTGAAAAGTCTTTTTAATATGGTCGAAATTGATTTATATATAAATATTTCCCCTTGGTTTCTTCATAAGTCAAGTGACAATGTCTATATTGATGTTTTTTCCATTTCCATGTAGGTATGGGTAATGGTTGCATTATTGACATAGAAAATATTCTTTCAGACTTCAATTTTTTTTCAACTAGACAATTATTTGTATATTAATCCATATAAATTTTTATATTGTCCCACTAATAGTTCTCTTAGAGATCTCAATACATCATTATGATCCTTGGGTGAATAGAGAATGTTGAGCTATGGGAATCATCCAGAAGCTCTTTCTTTATCTCTAGATTGGATGGAACCCATAGTTGCAACCAACATATTATAACTCAATCCTCATAAACATTAAATTACAAGGATTTATCATTCTTGTAACTTCAATATTTTTTCTATATTTTCAAATCATTTCTTTGAGATCCTTTTATCTTTTATAAAAAGGATAGTGGATCAATCATTTGTTAGAGGAATAATGATATACCATCATTTATGATTCCCATTTCCATCCTTTTCAATTATAATAATATTTAATTTTTCCCAAGTGTAATCATTGATAATATTACTAGATACATTATACATAGGTCATCTTCAACATTATTTGATTTTCTAGGATTGTAGTGAATTGAGAATTCATAATCCTTGATGAGTTCTAGCCATATTATTTGGCGCATATTAAGATCCTTCTATGTTAATATATATTTTATGCTCTTATGATTATTACATATCTTTTACTTCTCCCCATATAGACAATTCCTCCAAATTAAAAACACATATATCACATCCACTAACTCTATATCATGCATGGGATAGTTTTCCTCATAAAATTTCAACTTTATTGAGGCATAAAATATTAAGTTGTCATTTTTAGTATGAAAAATACAAATTCCTTTTCTGAATAATAACTTTATACCCCAAAGAGTTCCCCACTTGTTGAAAGTATATGTATTGGTGCAGTGATAACTCTCTTCACGAACTCTTTGAAGAAGTATTTACATTCACTTGTTCATAAAAACATTTCTATGTTCTAGTTCATCTTGGATAGTGGGTTTGAAAATTGTCTAAAGATCTTAAGAAATCATAGGTAATACCTAGACAATCTAATCAAACTATGAATCTCTATTATAGATTCCAGTTCGGGACACTCCCCAATTGGATTAGTTTTAGATGGGTCTACATATATTACTTTTCTGGTGAAAACATGACCCATGATTGATATTTCACCCATATAGAAATCACATTTACTATACATTACATATAATTTATCCCTCCACAATTTTTTACCACAGTATTCATATTCTCCATGTGTTCCTCCTTTCTCTGGGAGTGTATCAGAATATCATTTATTAATAAAACCACAAATCTGTTGAGGTAATATTTAAAGACACTATTAATTATGTATATGAAAAATATATGAGATTTAGTGAGTCCTAAGGGAATCACTATGAAATCATAGTGTATATACCTCATCCCAAATCTAATATTGGGAAAATCAACCTTATTCAGCTACAATTGGTAATATCTCTTCTGGAGGTCAACCTTAGTGAAATACATGGACCCATATAATAGATTGAAAAATTCATCTATCCATGGATGGGGATAATTGTTCATTATCATGATTTTTTGATTTCACAGTAATCAGTAAAGAGGTGAATTGATTCATCCTTCTTCTTGACTAAGAGGATTGGAGTACCCCATTGGGATGAAATCGGGTGTATAAAACCTATGTCCATATTCTCTTGAATCTAGTTCTTTATTTCGTCTAACTCAATTGTGTATTTCTAGTAATGAGTCCTTGATATTGGTAGAGTTACATGTATTTGATAAATTGAGAACTCAAACGCTCATTTAGGAAGAATACTAGGAAATTAACTATAGAACAAATTAGTTTATTCCGTCACAATGGGAATTTATTCAAGCACGATTCTCTCCCATATCAAAATCATTTTGGCTAGATATGCTTTCTTTTAATGAAATAATATAAAAATTTGGGATGATTATTCTGAAGAAGATTCATCCTCATACTTACACTTTTACATAATTAGGGGTTGCCGTGAAATTTGAAGTGTGATATCCCATTCCCAATAGTTTATATCGTATTTTTATAGTGATAGTCCATCAATTCCTAATATATAAATAAACACTACAAATGTAATTAAGGGAAAAAAAATTTGGAGGTTAATTCCACAAAAATTAACCCAGGAGGAGTTATGTATTTTTATAAAATAATATCCCCATCTTTTATTCTCAACAATAACTCAACATTCATATGTTGAGGTGGTTTTTGAATAGTTATACTAAAAATTCCAGAAATGATAGAATTTTTAGAACTAATATCAAATAGTACATTCAATATTATTAAATGAAAAATCAGCATACCTATCATGGCATCATTAACGAGATTCACCTCATCAGTAGTGATAATTGATTCCCTTTATTACCAACTTGGAGGTTATTATTGTAGATTGTCTATAACAACCCTTAGCTTAGGAAAATTTATCTCATATTGACCAGGTACCTTATAGTGGAAACAATTTACTACATGGTGAGTGGTGACATGAACCTTCCTTTACTCTTCATCATTAGTGGGCTTCTTCAAATCAATTTGACAATAATTATCCTGATGCCTTTCTCATCCAAAATTTAAGCATCTTCTATTTCCATTGAGACCGTTTGCAAAATTCATCTTCCCACAATTTTGACAAGAGGGATTTTGTGTCTTCTTTATAGCATGGTATATATATTCTGATCCTCCCATATAAAACATTATTTTACTATTTTTTTCATTGATCCAACTAGACCACTAAGAGTCCCCAATCTCAATCTCAACATTTTGGGAATATTCAAAAATATATTACTAGTATGAAATGTATGGAATCATTAATTAATTTTATAGAATCAGCTTTAATCCTATAAATAATCGACCAAACTTACATTCAGATCTCATGAAAATTTAGATGCATGTCATTAAAGACTTGTAATGCTTTCCTTGAACACCTTGATAGATTCATCCTCTTTTTTTTCTTCAATATGAGGAACTCCATCTACATATTAATATGGGGAGTTAAAGGAAAATATTTGTTGAAAAATATTTTTTAAATCCTTCCCATTCCATGGTTTTAGTTTCTTCCTTAGACATTTTGTTTTTTATCTGTGTCCACCACTGATCAACTTATCTATCAAAATAATGGACCTCCAATACAAAATTCTATAATTCTATGAATTAAAGGACATACAGTATATTCTCAATGGAGTAAATACATTTAACTATGATAAAGGGATCCAATGATAGACTATAGTTAGGAGGATTTTTTCATATAATTGATTTAATGAAAACTTTCACTTTCTTAGAATAAGGTGGAAATTCTACAAGATTTAGGTAATTATTAAAAACTTGGGTCAATTTATCTCGTAATTTCATGAAGTCATATGCTCTAGTACACATAATATTGTGCATTTCATTTGAGAAATCATCACATTTCCTATCACATTGGTTGTTAGAATGAGTTCTCATTTTTTTCCAAATATTAACTAAATAAATAAGGATAAAAATTATGGTGGTTTATTACTTATATAATGAGAATATTCAATGGAAACCTCAAGCTTAAGAGGGATAACATATAAATGAATAACATATCCTAAATTATGAGTTTGTAAATTTCAACATAGGTTATTCATGGTTATTGAATTATATCAAGGGTTAAAAAAATATTTTCTAGTCATAATCCATATAAATAAATAGTCAATACAATGATAAGAATCATATTGTCACAATATTTTTAAATAAATTATTACATTATTTGTAGAATTATAATACTTTAAATATAAACCAAGGATTGGAATGTCCATGGTCTTCAAAAGAAAAGGTATATTATAAGAGATCATAAAACTAGAATAAGAAATCATTTTATTAATATCTAAAATGAAATCCTAGATCCATTTGAACTTCTATGACTATTTAACAAAACCTGGGGAATACATAGATAAAAACTATGAGAAAAAAATCCCTAAAATAAAATAAACATGGGAACAAACCATAACACGTGAGTAGAGGACATTACATAATAACACATGGATCATGAATGATCATATTTAAGAATAAAAAATAGAAAATGGAATCATATGATCATGTTAATATTAGAAAGCAGAAAAACATATAAACTGACATAAACATGGTTCAAAGCTAACTACCAATAATATATCACATGGTATACAAAGTCTCATAATGGATTATGTATACTCAATAATAATATACATGAAATATAATGAGATTAAACACAAAAAAAATCATTGGATATCTATCTAGATTCACCCATAATAACATGTTCATCCATATGTGTGCCACATAAAGAATAAATCATAAATAATTACCACAAGGGTTACCTATTAAAAGAAATGGTTATCTAAATCATGTCATAAGCTATAACCAAACTTTTTATAATAGTGGTATAAAAAATTAAGAGATTAAATCATACTTGGAAATTAATAAATTAAAAAATAAGAATGGATCATGAATAATGATGTCTAAATAAAGTGAAAACACGTAAAATAATGGTTATGTAACTTTAGAAATGAGCCACTTTAACATTCCTTTTTGGAAAATAATAAAGATTCCTTAATGTAAATCGAGGCATCATTATTTAAACAAAAAAATAACAGAACTAAAATATTTTTCATGATAAATTGGTAGATTTTATTAAAATATTGGAGGATTTATATTTCTTATGTATTTTACATGAAAATGGGTAAGAGAATGATAAGTTCCCTTTAATTAGGTTTTATAATCAAAATTAATTGAAGAGGGAACTCTATAAGACATGTAATTACCCATAAAATAAATATGAATTGAGATACTTGCCTATGTTGGAACATAGAAATAGATTATAAGCTAAGTATGTATGAAATATTAAAGGATATATTGAGGCAATGAGAGAGAAAGAATAACCCAAAAGAAATTTGGAGGTTCAGAGAGATCCATTACCTTATGCATGAATGCATTTTTCAATAGAAATTATTATTCTAGATAATGAAATTAGATTTATTATTTAATAAATTAGACACCTGTTATATATATATATATGATTTTTTATAAATTTATTATGTTAATTTATGACCATTTCAATGAGTTATAATGTTTAATTTCATCATTCTGGTAGCATTTATTTCAGGGATTCATAGTGGATTCACATGTATTAGATTTTAGGGGTTATTATAATATGGGAGTAATTATACCAAAGATTAATTATATTGTATTAATTAAATTGTATAATTTTCAATTTCCCTATATTTATTTTTTATCTCTATAATGAGGATAATTCAATTGATTAATCAATAAGGATAATTGTTCAGAAAATTTTTGGCGGTTTTTCTAACCATCACGATCTTGTTTCATTTTATTGAATAATATGACAATATTTAAGATAAATGAATTGAAATAAGTTATAATATAAATTTTAAAAAATTATTTAACCATAATAATGCTTTTATGTCCATACATGAATGAATTAATGAAAAACTAAAAATCATTATCCACAAAGATTGTTAACATCCATAAATTGGACAACATTTTCATTTTTTTGAGTAGGATGAGATTATAAAAGATGTTGAAAGAAGATATTACAATAAAAATATAAAATTAAAGTATATAAATTATAATATATTTATTATAATTTATGTATGGATGACTTATGTAGAAGGTAAAAGAAGAAATTATATTAAAAGAGATTGTGTGTGAAAGTTACATATTGAATATCATCTTCTTGAAGTACCCGTTAAGGAACATGGAATTTGTATTTTTTGGAGACCAGTTGATTTTGGACATTGTAAAGTGTATGGGGAATGGAATTTGTTATAATATTTACATTATAAAAGGATTATAATGTGCAAGGATTAGTGGTGGTGAGGGGTGGCATATATTGGGGGAGGTGAGAGGTGTTTTTATTATTATAATCATTAGATTGTCATTTTGGATCAAGAATATCAATTGTGTTGACCACTTCTAATAAATAGAGTAAATGGATTAATATTGATTATACAAATGTTTTCATACATAATCCATGAAATAAAAATTCATCTTGTTGCCGTATAATGTAAAATACCATAAATTAGTGTATTTTGCAATTCACAAAAAATTCAACTATTTTAGAAAAATCTAAAAAATCACTCTAACAAATTTTCAAATGGTATATTTAAAAAAAAAAACTGTCTTATGAAAATAATTTTCTAAATAGGTGAAATTTTATTTTTAAATGAAATCATTATTTCCTAAAAAATAGCGATTACAAAATTATAAGCGATTTTTGACCTTTTCAACAATTAATTTTGGGTAGATAAGATTATATTATAATTATAATACAAAAAATAATAATTTATGAATTTATTTTAGTAAAAAAGATTATATTTAAAATAATTATATTAATTATAAAATTTTCAATAATGAATTATGTTTTATAAAAATATCAACACCTAATTTATAATTTTTAAAGCATTTATTTACTTATAACAAGATATAAATATATAATTTTTTATTTATGTAGCACATAAATTTTAACATATACTTCCATAAGTGTGGTCACTATTCTAAAGACCATACTACTGTTCATAACAGTCAAATTACAATTCCAACACTAAAATTTATAGTGGTCATATTGGTCCTTTATTTCTTATAAATACCACTTATTTCATTCCTTATTCATTTAATTATACATTCTTTCATGGTTATATATTTTAATCTTAAAAAAATATTTTATTTCATATATCAGAATTTTTTTTATGAGTGTGATCATTTTAGTGGATTGTGTAGATCTAAATTTTCATATTAATGTTATATTTCTTTCCATTTATTGTCCCATCATATTATTTAGAATTTTTATTGGTTTATTTACTGACTAATGTATCCTTATTTATTTTTGATAATAAGGTATTTATTATGTTTCAAATATATTTTATGTGTTTTATGACACGATAAGGGGAATTATATTGATAAAATTATTAGTTGTTATAGTCATCTTCTTGGACAATTAAGAAAAAGGGTGAAATTTTTGGAAAATTATAGTTTTATTGAAATTGAGACATTCAAAAAGTGAAATCCAGTTTAGATGGTGTATGAATTGTTTCAAAATTTCTGAAGAGGTTATAAAAATTCTCAATAAAAGGTGTATAATTTGATAAAATATTAATTACACTACCAATATTTAATTTTATCATAAAAACTATCTTATGATCATTATTAGTCAAACCAATATTAGATTTTGAATATAACTACGATGAAAAATTAAAAATATAATAGGTAAGATTAGAAATTATATCTTAATAAATAGATAAATTTTCCTTAACCATAAAAGGTATTTATTTACATTTTATACTCTATTCCATTCAAGTCACAAATCTATCCATTTATTTAAATTCCATAATACCACCCTCATCTTCTAATGATTATGAACTAAAATAATTTTTTGATATAAAGGTAAAATAACAATAGAGGTATAATTATTTTAGTGAATCAGTAGCTCACATAACCATAAATAATAGTTTGGTTTTAGTTATATTATTGTAAAAATGATGAATTCTTAAACATCATTAATTCCCTAATCACAATTAGTTTCATTACATGGATCCATACTGTCAGTCCATGTAATATTAATTAATTTCAATGATTTAAATTTTTTCTCTTAGAATATTTTCCATTTCTATTATTTATTATCAATTTAGGAAAATAATGTTATATATTCCAAGGTTTTTTGATTCATAACAGATTGTATTGAAAAATTACTTTTTTTCTCATATTTCCTTTTTTTTATAAGCATATAAAAAAGTATTATTTTTTTGATAATATTGTTCATATGTCTCACATGTTATAGAATATATCATTACTATCATAAAAAATTAATTAATCCAAATTATTAATAAAATTTTTATTCTCATTAATATCATGTTTTGATGTTTAATCCTGAGAATTCAATGTATGAGAAGACAATGAAATGGACTATCCATTATTTATTTTCTGTATCGCAATGTCTCTTTTCAAATAATTATCATATGGAATTTTATTTCCAATAATATAATCAATGTGATGGTTGATAATATACATTAAATGATTTGTTATTAAATCCTTGGACTCTTATTCCCTTAAAATAATGTCAATATTCTTTTCTACAAGTTTCTAATATTTGAATTCTTTATCACTCAAATATTTTAATCCAATAACTAGAATAAAAAAAAGTTGATTTATTTTTACATCTTTATCGCTATATATAAAATAAAAATCCTAATAATCATCATGTAACATAGTTTTTATTGTCTCGTGTAAATTACATGGTCTGAGGTGAATATTTTCCAACTATTTCCTATTTATTTAACAATATCAGAAGATGAAATATAAGTGTATATATTTCTAGTCTTCAGGTAAAGAAACATAATCCAAACATTCTAGTTATCCTAATGTTTATGTTTCTATTCTTGAGTGATAGAAAAATAAATTTCTTTTGGATTTTCAATTTTTTATCATTAATAGAAAATTCTGCACACTAGTAATGACAACCCAATTTATCATTCTAAAATTACAATATTCATATTTTACACCATCAAATATTGTAGGTGTAATTGTATTTATATTATGACTAGTTCTAAATAAAATCACTTTTATAATAAAAATACCTTTTATAGACTATAAACTTGTTTTCAAAAATGGATTTTAATTTTACTAAAAAAATATATGATACTAAAATTCTCTATTTGAAATAGAGATACAAGCTATGATAACACTTTTTGTTTTATAAGTTAAGTGGTGTGGAAACTATAATATTTGGGGGAATTATTTTCAAAATAATTACATATAATTTCGATTTCCACTCAAGAGTTAGATTGATCGAAAGATATAGTCATTGACCAAAATCAGAGTTTCAAAGTAGGAATTATAAAATTAAATGAATAAAAAATTAAATAATATCTAATATAATTAATAATGTCATATATTTTAATAGTAATAAATTAAAATTAAAATAATTATTGGTGTATTGAATAAAAATTAAAAACCCCTAAAGTATATTATTAACAAAAAACATCACTTAAAGGGAAGTATTCACTTTAACACCATATCTGAAAGTTGATTCTTTAACCTGATCCATGGTATCCATGTACCTAATAAACCACATTGATTTTAATCTTGACATAAGGTATCAATCTATATGGACTATACTTGAGATTATATTTTAACATAAGGTCTTTAATAAGTATTCACCGTCACTTTTTCAACAATAAACATGTCATATGGTGCATTGTTTAGTCACATAAGATCATAAATTTGAACAATTAGAAACAGTTAATTTTACAAGACTTGAAATATCCCAGATCTATATGATTGATAAATTAATGGATATAAAATAAAAGGATAAGATATTTTTCTATAAACATCGTAGATTTTATCTCTTAGCGGAACAACACTGAAATATAATATTATAATCAGATACATTTAAAAAATTACAATTTTGAAAACTTAAAAATGACTTCAATCAAGATCATCATAGTTAATATTATATATCTTATCCTCCATCAATCCATAAATTAAATATATATCCCCAATTGTAAAAAAATAAAAAAGTTAAATTCTAGGATCTTTGGGTTTGGTATAAACAATATCAGATGAAACATTCTATTTTATAATGAATGAAATTTTTACCTATAACATCAGATGATGTTGGTTAGATTTATAAAATTATTCTATAAGTCATTATTATTTTATGAAAAAAATTTCAAATTAGTTTCATTTAAGTTACGAGAATAAAAAATTAAGTCTGTTCAAAAAACACAACTTAAACAAAAACTTCACTTTATCATAGGAAATAAAGCAACTTTTAAGGTGATTTTTTTTAAAAAAATGTTATAAGGAGTCATTGTTTTCTACATGAGTGAAAAAAATTCACTAATGTTATTATTATTTTTAAAAGAGATGATCATAGAAGAAATTTTTTTCAAATTATAATTATGATTGAAAAAATATGATTTCCAATGGGATTTGGATATATGAAAAAAAATATTATTCCCAACCACTATGTGTTATATATGAAGTAATATATATATATTGGAAAATGTTCAATATTAAGGGTATTATTATATAAAATTTATAGGATATCTATATATGATTCATTTTCATGTAAAATAAATAATCCTTCAAACCATGAAATATATTACCTTCCAATAATTTCTCATTTGACATTTTTTACATATTAAAATGATTTAAGGAGACTAAGATTTCATATGGATGAATGAATATTAGATAGAAACATACAACACCCAAATGATTCACAATAATGTAAAATATTTGATGAATCATTTTCAAATTTTAGGAATAAAATTTAAAATATCAGAATGGGGATATTTATAGATTAAATGTTTCCATATTAGATTCTTATTTGGAAATAAATTTAATTTCCTATTATATTAGTAGTTTATAACCTATCCCTAAAATATATATATTGATAAAAAAATATGTTATTATGAGTCCAATTATTTTTAAGGGAAAAATTCCAGTAAAAGATATTGATGTATATATGTCCCCATTTATTATTTTTTAAAGATTTTTATCAGATGTGAGAATAAAATTATTTTATAAATAAAAGATAGAGTATTTTTATTTCCCTTCTATGTAGATGGTCACCATAAACCACTTTTATATAATTTTAAAATTATTTTCATACAGGGTTCAGGGAAATAAATACCATCTAATTACAAAATAAGGGACTTTATATTACCAATTTCATAATAGGAGAAAGGCCATGTACATGGGCAACCATAAATTTTTTACAATGTATCACCCTTACATATATTTATAAAAGGAAATTAATGATTTAAAAGAGTGTAATTTTCAACCAAAATATTTTTCATCCAAAACGATTACTTCAAGGTGAAAACATTGATATCACATTTTAAAAGACATAAATTTCAGTTGTAAGATAAAATTAAAATAAATGGTACATGTTATTTGATCTACCTCATTATATATTCTTATATGTAATACATAATATATATGTAAATCATTTCAATAATAAAATATTTTTGAATTTGATCAAAACATTATTATTCATAAAAAGAAAATAGAAAATATAAATTTAATATAATTTTGAACATAATAACTTTGAGAATATGTTGGGAGTTAACTTTCACCGTGAGTGGTAAAAGAACATATTTACCTTGGTTTTTCACACATTGAGAATGTGTGAAAATATGAATTTCCATCAATGGATGCATAGTATTAAACAACATTGTGGGTATTCTTTTAATGTGTGTAATTTTTATTTCATTGATGTATTTTATGTTAATAGGTATGAAATCTCATAGCTATCATGTATTTATGTAACATATACTACTATTTACAATATGTGTCATATTGTTGATGCCACTCTAATGTCAATCATCAAGTCATGTTAATTTTTAAAATTCCATTTTCTAAAAATTTATGGATCCAAATTTTTAAAATTAATTAGAGAATGAATCTTTCCCCATAATTTAGGAACTAGAAAATTAATTTATGATAATGTTTTTTGATATAATGTTTTATATGGCGATTGTTTTGGTATGATAGATAAGGATATGAGTGTGTTTATATTTATATATCAAATATCCTTTTGAAAAACATATGAAACTAATAAAGGGATATGTTAAACATAAACATAAAATAGATACCTCTATTTCATGAAAATATATATCAAATAAGTGTTTCAGTTGTAAATAAACATTAATGAAGTAGATAACGTTAATATCATAATATCTGGGAATATGGTAGTCAATAGTGATGTTAATGTGACCCATGGATTAAAAATAATTCTAATTACACATTATATATTAATGAACAAACATTTATACATAATTAAAAACAAAGGTAAGGGTAAAACATATATATCAGCATATATTACTTGATTGAAGGCCAAATATCCTAAAATAAATAAAAAATGTTTAATGGAAGATGAAAAATAATCAATAATTTAGTTTTTAAAGGGAAAATTATAAACTAATTCATTTGTATAAGAAACCATGAAATGGTTATCTATGGGACCATATATTATATTAATCATATAGTTTGGATTTCACATTAATAGTATCATATATTATATAAAAAATATTGAAAACAAAATTACCATTCATAATAATAGTGTAGTGGTAATTGCTTAAAATGGCATGAAATTCTATTGATCTTTTTTTAAATTAAATGGGATTATTTTAAGACCGGTCTATGAGAAGGCATGTAATTATGAGGAATGGAGTTTTCAAAATAGATTTTCCAAAAACATTTAAAGGGAATTAATATAGTGCACATGCGAAATTTTGGAAACTTCTAAATGGGTGCCCGAATTGAAAATTTGAGGGAATTGTTGCATCTAGAATGACAATATTATCTATGTATGGGCCTAACCTCGACTAGTATGAGTCGACTAAAAATGTTAATATTCTTAATTTTTAAGGAAAGATAAAATAAAATTAATATGAAGTTTTATTTTAGTTTGAGTTTTCATATTGTTGCGGAGAAACAGCTTTGTAACACATCAAAACTGATAACGTTGTTTCATTAAAAAACAACGTAACGACACTACAACACAGTGGAAATAGAAAGGAATTTCCCCCATTAATGTTTTTACCAGGGGGATGCATCATTTTCATGTTGGGAGAAACCATCAGAACCTCTGTTGGATCGCCATTGATGAATTAAGAATGATGAATAATAGTCACCAATGACTTGGAGAATTCCTCCTCCTCTTCGGGATATCACATCCCCGATGATGGATCGAGGATATTTTTTGATAGATTTACTTCACCAACTGATCATTTCCATGAACGGACCATCAATAGGTAAAGGTTTTTATTTAATTCTATTCATTCCCCATTATTTGTTTTAATGGACAAATGAAGATCATCCCACAAATAGGTTGACCCGTAGTGAATTTGTTCTTGCGGGAAGGATTTTTATTAGGTTTATATTTGGGTAATTAATCCATTACCATTTCAATTATATTTGATTTTCTTCATTTAATCCTTCTAACAAGAGTGGATCAATATCATGAAGACTGATGGTGAAGGTTCATTCCTCACTTTAGTTGATGTGGATTTCTTCTCCCCCTTTACCCAGAGTTCAATGTGTCCATTGTGGGTTGACGAATGGTTGGTCATTTCACTAACATTCTTAGCCAAATGATCTGACATCATGGATCTATAATGGATACGGTATTACTGTGGTGCGACAACATTGACGATAGGCTTATCGAGTTGGTCTGAGAGATACCACTGATCAAACGCTTTCCAGCAGAAGACATCACAACAATGATTTGAACCTCGGGAGATAAAGAATGTGGCCTAAGGGCTTTGAAACACTCTCTGGATTGATGAACAGACCACTGGATCATGTTCGGTGGTTTGTAGAAGTTCTGTCGGCATGTCAGCAGTGGTGGAAAAACTCTATAGTGGTGTCCACGTGCTGGACGGTTGGGCGGTGCGCTACAGTGGCGATGGAAGAAGATGTTGTGCTACATAGCTGCCCACGTGAATGAGTTGCGACACCGGCCACAGCAGGACCTGGACTCCCAAAAAGTTGTGGGTCACGCTAGAAAACTCTGTCTGCGTGAGCGGACTAGTTGAGCCAGGGGAGCGCTAGCTGGCACCGTGGGGTGCGAGATAGATGTGGTTGTCCTGCGTCCAGGTTGGAGGAGCTGGGCCACTCAAGGGTGGGCTGGGAAGGCTATAGTGGGCCATGCCCTAGCCAAGGGGTCCGGCCTAGTGGCCCTGCGAGACAGGTAGTCCCAATGGTCTGGGATGGACCTAGGTGGGGTGGACTCAGATAGGTTATGTTCGGTCAGACCTGGTCCGACCAGACCCATATCTAATCAGCCCCCATTTCGCTAAAACACCTGTAATATTCAAAAGGAGTTCCCATTTGATTAGACATATACGACATTGGGATCCCTGTAATGATATTTTACATTTGATATAATCTAAGTGAGTTTTTGTGGAAGTTGGAGGATGACCTTTTGATTTGAAGAGTTGGCTCTCCCGATAATTGCAGACTTTGGAAGAGTCGGGCTAGTTCTCTTGAAGAGTTTATATGATGGTTACTTCCATGATGACTTAGGGTGCCGGTTCTCCTTATACATTTTGATTAGTTAGATATGGAACTCCCCACATCATGGGTGTCAGTTGTATCCTTCAGTTATTTTCCTCTAGGGTTGTTACTCCCTAGAGGGACTAGGGCGCATGTTCTTAGAACTGTTCATGAAGGAAGAGTAGATACTCCCCTATGAGACCAGGGAGCATGTTACCTAACTTTTGATTCATTACTCCACTATAGTTTCAGGGTGATGTTCCTCCTTAAACATTGTTCCAAATGAGTTGGTACTCCCCTATCATTCTAGGGAGCGGATCATCTAGCATGTGGTTAGTATTTACCTAACATACTAGGGTAAAGGTCCCCCATAAAGAATTAATTGATAGAGTTGGTACTCCCCTAGTACCAGGGTGTAGTTCATCTAGACCCTATGTAGTACTCTAAAATAGGGTAGGGTGTGGGCCCTTGATATACAAAGTAGAACCCCTTGTTGAAAAAGGGTGAAATTTCTTTATGAGTAGTACTCCCCTGACAGAACCTCTGGGTGGGTCATCACTTACAGAGTTTTACTTCTCCATCTCTGAGTAGATATGGGTATTAGGTATTCCATATTATTTGGATCTCCCTTTACTATAGGATGAAACTTTTAGGAGTCACCCCCTCCACTTGAAGAGATCAATACCTGAGTAAGAGCAAGTTATCCCTCGACAAGACTAGGGTGCATGCCACTCCTTACTAGAGCGACTGGGGCATCACATGATATTCTATAGCTGTTCTCCCTCAACATTATGTTGTGGAAAGGGGTGGGCCTTTTCAATTTGGTTTCCATAGTATTGATTTTGGCACAATACTGTTTTGACTAGACTGGACCAAGTGGAATATTCTTAATGGAGTGTATCTCTCAGACAGGTGCAACCAAGGATGGATCAGCTCATGGAGTGTGATATCCTAATTTGTGTATTATGAATTGAGCCTTTGTTGAGATTCCTGATGAGTTCTATGAGGATGTAACCTAATTTTTCTTGGTTACTGAGAAGAGTATATATGGATCTTCATGGTATATGTAGAGCAGATAACCTAATAGTGATGATTGTTTATTTCTTCATGGTTATTTTCTTTTGATTTATCTTTGTATTTTCGGGGTCCCCTAATGAGTATTTCTTTACTCACTCATACATAGGCTTATCCCACACATGTTGTGTCTTGTGTATACAACATGCTCTTTGACATAGACCATGTAGACCTCGGACCGGGTAGTGACTAGTGAGATATGACGGGCATGATGTACTTCCATAGCTTCTAACAACCACTCCTTTAGTACAATTTAGGTGGGGTCTTCTGCAGATTTATTACATAGATCATTTGTCCTTTCCTATATTTAGTTTTCCTTTTGATGGGTTTTAATCCTGGCCCATTTTCCTTACAACTTGTACATTTACTTAGTGGTTATTTAGTGTCATGGAGGTTTCCCTTTCCAGATATTTGGGACGTAGTTGTGTGTGTGTGTACAGGTACTCAAGAAAATTACTCCCACTACTAGGATAATGACCTCAGTGCTATTCACCAGGCCTTGGCCATTAGGAGGCAGGATTGGGGTAGTCACGACACAGTCCCTGAGGGTTGGGTCATGAAAAATTGAAATCATATGAGGATAAATTCATCCTTTGGGCCGAAAGTTTATGGGATTGGGTTTGATTTGAACCACAATAGTGTTAAGATGTTTTGAGTTCAACTATCAGGTCATATATTTTAGTATTGGTGTGGAAACCAACATATCCATTCATTGGGGCTCTCATAACCTTTTTTTGACTCGATACATTAAAACACTAGTCACTAGGAAATTAATGGTACATGCATCATTTAGAAATGGCTTTTTCTTTCCATGAATTTCTGGAGTTAGTTTTCCATATATACTCTTTTAATCGTGGTTCATCTCGATCCATTTTAGGATGCCACCACATAGATTTCCAGTTAGGATTCTTGGATGATAGCATGAGGATTGACCACCAAGTGATGAGGTTTTAGTACAAGGACCATTACCGATGATATCTCTACCAGCTGATGCAATAGTGATACCGCCACTCATTAATAAGAAGTTGCTACCAACAGTACCTGTAGAGGATGCACACAGGGTGAGTGTGCCACATAAGTTCTAGAGGTAGAGAACTCCTAGGTTTTGAGGTGAGACTGACACTCTGATGGCCGAGGATTGGCTTGATGTTGTTACATGATTATTATTCCTAGTGAGGACGCCTCACGAACAGATGTTGATCGTGTCTATAAGACTTATTTAGGGCTCAGTGGGGAGATGGTGGACCTTTATGATCTATATGCATAATGAGGTGAACCTCACATGAATAGATAATGATAACCTCTTCAGGGAGGCGTTCTTTCCAGAGACATTATGATCCTTGCATATACATGAGGTAATGAACCTACGCTAGGGAAACATGACAGTAAGAGAATACTTAACAATATTCACCGATCTTTCTTGCTACACTAAAGATATTGAATGAGACCCAAACATCAAGGCTCATACCATCGAGAAGGGACAATGCTGGGAGATCAGGGCATCAGTGATACCACATAGTATTCTGATATATGCTATGGTGCTGGAGTGAGCCCTAAAGGATGAGAGTCTCATGGATGAGGAGCATATAGATGTGACCTATAGAAGAGGCCACAAGATTGAGGACTCTACTAGAACTAGTAGATGATAGGTGACAGTATCACGAGGTAAGATTAACAACCATTCCCGAACAAAGGCATGGGGGTCTGTGGGGAAGGTGTAGTGCCAAGGAGAATATCATCCACATTGGAGGTGGTGTCACACATGCAATAGCTTAGGACATCAAGATAGAGATTTTCCAACCAATCATTCTCCTAAGAGAGAGTTGGTTGACTAAACACCTTGGTAAAGACAATGATTGGAGAAAGGATTTCCACAAAATAGAGAGAGAGGCAGAAGATTTTGATGAGAAGGAGGAGATGGTAGGTATTTTTCAGCTTTTCCACCACCACCTCCATGTGGTCCGCACTAGGCTCAAGGAGCCAGAGGACATGGTAGAGGACAGTTTCATGCAGTCATGGATTATGACCCAAATTATCCATAAGAGATTCAATGTATGATCTAGGTCTTTTGTTTTATCTATCATTATAAATAGAAATAGGTTCTAGTTGCACTCATTTTCCAATGAGTTTTGTTTGAGACAATTAGGTTATAGTTGGACTATGGACTTGACCCTCACGCTTAGAGACTCCTGCTGGAGGAGACCCATTGATCACACGTTGGCGCTGATAGTGTGGCATGACTCTAAGAGGTGAGAGTTTCAGTTGAAATATTTTAGTCCTGGTGTCAAGGCCATATGAAATCATTTTTGGTATGGAGTACTACCATTTGTACCCGTATTGATTGTATTAGAAAAAGGGTGTAGTGTTTCTGCAATGTTGTAAACTGGTTTCCGTTCCAATGAAAGGGAAATGAGGGAACCACAAGGTGGAATCCCAAAAAATGTCCTTCTTGGAATTATCCCATTGTGGAAGAGTTAGTCCCAATGATGTTTCTATAGTGAAAAATCATTTTTTACCATACATACTCAGTATATATTCTACTAGTGAGTGTGGCAGTGATTCTGATTCGGCATGTTGTGTGGTTCCTAGAGGTTTTAGATAGAGGGCCTTGTACGACCCAGTGTTCGCTCATGGGAAGAACTATTTCTCTATTAAATACCATTTCATGTTTGGTATTAACCTTAATAACATAATTTGAGTGGATTTTTTTATACTAGTTCATCTAAAGTTTAACGAAAACTTTAGGGACTTGTCTGTATCTGTAACAGGATAGCATGGAAGTAAGCCACTAGACTCCACGATTGCAGATAGACTTTATTGAATGGTTCTTTTCTAATCATCAAAGCTAATGAGACATGTTCCCATTATTACATTATGAGGAAATAGAACAATATATCCTTGAGAGTGGCCGATCATAGTGGTTCCCTGAGGTGTGTGCTTATAAGCAGCACATAGACCCTTGGTGAACTCAGTTTTCTTCCCTTGAGTGTAATATTTTTCATTTGGAGGATGAAAATTATAGCGACCCTGCCTTTTCATACATTACTATTATAAATTTATACAACATAATATTATTAACCAATGAGGATAGAGAGTTTTAGTGTATTTTGAAAAACTAGGACCCTACAAAACATTTTCAACATCAAACACAATCATTTATTTAATTACTTCTTCTTTAGATTCTTATTGGAACTTGATAACTCCTTAGTACATGTAGTCACTTGAGGATACACATAAAAAAGGTATGATCTAAATTCCCATCAAGGGGACAGATATGAAAAATATAAAAATGGGTGAGCATAATAATAACATAAGAAAATGATCACGAACATGAGAGAAAAAATTAATAAAAGACTTGACATGTGGCAATGTGTAAAATTGAAACATCATATCTTAGTGGTTAACTACAACACATACTTGTGAACAAATATAGAATAGTTTTCTCCCATCATTTATCTTTAGCTCATGAGATTCATCACTTTACCCAATGCAATGAGCAATATATAATTACAGGTTCACCTGTTACATTCAAACATTCATATTGCGCCATATACTTCCGGGCACACCCGTCACATCATAACATTATCATTATCATGCATCCACATAGAACAAATAAAAAAATAACATAGCTAAACCATGTAAAGGAATGTTTTTCATATCATAATAACACATTCATAAACATTGGGTTCCCAAAAGAAAGTTGGAATAACATACTTGATAAATAACCATCAACCTTGAGTGTGAAATAAAAGGTATGTTTATGAATGAAGAGTTCTTTTGGAAAACATTTGTTGGACTTAAACTGCAGTAGAAAACATTTATATCCATGAAAATGTAATATAATGATGAAAAAATTATTTTTACGGAGTGACCATACTGTAAATTGGGTGAATGAGGGAGAACTTGAAGACAAAATTGTTGGGTTTGAGAATTTCCACTTACCTTTTATCTGAATGATTTATTCACTTTAATTTCATATATAACCACATTATATTAATTAATTATCAATTATAGAACCTTGTGTACATTAATATGGTTCATTATTGTTTCATTAAGTTATTTTCAAGGCCTTTGTATGAGTTATAATGTCTAAAAACATTGTTTGGGAATGTTCGTTTTTATGGTTTTCTTGAGCGGCTAACTTGTATTCATAAATGGATGTTCATGTAAAACATGGGTAAACATCCCGAAAGGATATTACATGTCATTAATAATATTCCAGGAGTTTAATTGATCATATAATTTATTATATTATATAACATGTGGATGAATCATTAGATAGGATCTTAATGATTATCGTTTTGGTTAATTCAATGGTTTTTCATCCACAATGAACTTGTTTATTTTAATTAATTAGAAATATGTAAATACATTAGTTTGAGAACCTTATATAGGATATAATACATATAAAATATTATGGTTCAACCAGAAAAATGGTTTGCTGACCATATCATAAGGTAGAA
The DNA here is from genome assembly GCA_963277665.1 of Viscum album. Taxonomy (NCBI): domain Eukaryota; kingdom Viridiplantae; phylum Streptophyta; class Magnoliopsida; order Santalales; family Viscaceae; genus Viscum; species Viscum album. The sequence continues at coordinate 276,402,512 of OY728142.1, read as the reverse complement.
ATGGAAAAAATAAAACATGTTGTTCTTGATGGTGATAAACTAACGCCTCACGAACAATATTTTCCATTCTAAAATAAAAAGAATAAGAGAAGGGGGTTAGATGATATAATATCAAATTAGTATAATAAAATCCTAGTATATTTATGATACTAGATTTAACAAATGATTTTGATGAATATATTCTGGGATAGAATAAGAAAAGAACTTGAAACTGAAAAGAAATTAAATGAAGAGAGAGAGAGAGAGAGGAATTGCCTCTTGAATATTCCTCTTGAGATTCTCCTTAAACAAGCTATGCCCGGTCTCTTGATAAGACCAGAATATCTTGGATATTGGAGAGGGGATAGGTATGATTCTTGGCCAGTGATTAGACAAGTATTTAATCTTGAGATGTGTGGTTTGTCAAGTGGAGGGAGAGAGGTGATTTATACATGAAGAGGGGGTGTTTTAAAATAAAATATTAAATAAAATAATATATCCAATGTTAGACTTTTAGTAGTTTTTTTTAATATCAAAAATCATATATTAATATAATATCATTTTTTATACTTTAAATAAAAATTATAATTAGAATTCATTAATTTATCATAAGGAGAGTGAAATAAAGAGAAAAAGTCATTTTATGGAAACACCTTTTGACTTTAGGCTTTGCAAAGTTATTTTTATGTTTGAAAATTGAGTTAAATTTATTTTAAGGAACCATTTAAAAAAATAAAAAGTAACATGTCCAAATCATATGTTCTATAAAGTTTATTCTATCATTACAACATGAATGCTGAAATTTATGAGACATCAGTTTTGTGAAAAACTGTATTTTTACTATTCTCCTAAAAATTGAAGTATTTTAGAAAAACATAAAAATTCACCAAACCCATTTTTCGATGTCTATAATCAAAAAATGAATTCCATTTTTCAAAAATAATTTCTTAAACATGATGAGTTGAATATTTAATTAAAAAAATAATTTACTTGAAAAATACAGTTTTTTAAAATTAATACTGATTTTATAATGCTTTCAGAAAATAAATAAGGTATTATTAATTTATCTTAAAACTAGAAGACATAGAATTGTTAATTTATGACCAAATTTAATGGAAATTAATTTTGGTTTAAATTAATTAATTATTTATGACTTAAAATAATACCAATATTTTTACTTATGTTAAATTGTCACTTATAAGATGCCCAATGTTTATTTAATCGTTCAAGGGAAAAGTTACTAATACTTTTGATGATTTACTATTCATAAGGGTCATTTTTCTATTCATAAGGGTAGGTTACTATTTATAAGGGTATGATACTATTCAAAAAAATTATGTTTTTTCTATTAGACTCCAAAAATAATCTGGAACACAATTGTGTATATCAAAATTTTGAAATTAAAAGCATAGAAGTGGAAAAATTATGTTTAATGGTCACATGATATATAGTATCATTATATGTCATTGTTCTTCCAAACGTGATTATACTATGAGGAATAATTATAAGAAGAGGATTCCATTGATAAAAGTTAGGGTTGTTACATTCTTCCCCCCTTATGAAATTTCTCCCTTGAATTTTCATTTTACCCAAACAGGTGAGGGTACATCTCCTTCATCGCCTCCTACTGTTCCCAAGTAGCTTTTTCAAACTTATGGTTCCTCCAAAACAATTTTACAAGGTTGGTTGTCTTGTTTCATAGAACCTTATATCTATGGTCCAGAATCTTTACTGGTTGCTCCTCATAGGAGAGATCATCTTCCAGCTCTACCACCTCTGAATTCAGTACATGTGAGGGATCTCGTATGCACTTCATCTAAAGTGATATGTGATACAAAGCATGAACTTGAGCGATATTCAATGCAAGTCCACACTGATAGGACATGAATCCAATGCGGCCAAGGATCTCAATGGTGCCAATGTACCTTGGTCTTAGCTTCCCTTTCCTTCCAAACCACATGAATCTCTTCCATGGTGATATTCAAAAAAAGATTTTATCTCCAATGATGAACTCCTAGTACCATTGACGATTGTCAACATAGCTCTTTTTCTGACTCTGAGAAAAATTGATGTGTTTCTGGATGACATAAACCTTATCTGTCATCTCTTGCACATGATCATGTACGTGTAGCTTTCTTTCTCGAACGTAATCCCAACAGGTTGGAGTTCTACATCATTTTCCATATAGATCTTCATATAGAGCCATCTAAATACTCTAGATGAGGATATTTTTGGATGAGAACTCAACCAGTGGGAGATTCTGATCCCATCCACCTTTTAATTCTAAATATTAGGGTCTTAGGATATCTTTATGCATCTGAATAGTACATTCAGATTGGCCATCAATTTTGGGGTGATAGGCCATGCAGATATTTTAGTCACTACTCAAATCATGCTGAAGACTCCTCCGTAATTTAGATGTGATCCTAGGATCATGGTCAGAGGCTATTGGTAGTGGAATTCCATGCGGTCTCACCACTTACTTCAGGTATATATTTTCATGTTGTTCAAGTGTTATATTTTCTCGAATAGTGATAAAATGGGTAGTATTGGTGAGTCAGTCAACCAAAACCCATATAGCATTATTTCACTTTGATGTCTTCAATGGACCTGTGAAAAAATCTATAGTAACATTCTCTCATTTCCACATGGGTATATAAAATGGCTGAATCAACCCTTTGTACTTTTGTTTCTAAGTTTTAACTTGCTAACATTCCAAGAACCTTGAGATATATTCCATGATCTCTTTTTTCATGTTATCCCACCGAAAGTGTTCTCAGTGAGAATGGTATATCTTGGTTCTATTAGTATTGATAGATAATTTTGTGAAATGTGCATTGTCCTATATCTTATTGTTTATCCAAGGTGATGAAGGCACATAAAGCTTATTTTCAAACCGAATCACACCTTCATCATCAATATGGTACTATTTCATCTTCCCTTACTTTTCTGCATTCACCTTATTTTGTATTGCTGGATCATCCCTTTGTACCTCCACAATCATCTCTTGGATTAATGGTTTCCTAATCATTTGCGAAAAGTTGTATGTTTCCCCTAACCTTATGATTTTCAAATCCATCCTTTTCACATCCATGAATATAGGGTCTCTCTCAATCCGTAGTGTGGATAGAGTAACATGTTCTTTTCATCTGAGAGCAGCAGCTACCTTGTTTTCCTTTCTAGGATGATAGTGAATAGAGTAATCATAATCATTGACTAGATCTAACAATATCCTATGATTCATGTTGATCTCTATTTTGGTGAATATATAACTTAGACTCTTGTGGTCCGTGTATATGTCACACTTCTCACTATAAATTAGTTTCACCATATTTTCAAGGAAAAATCATGGTTTCCAGCTCTAGATCATGCATTGGGTAGTTTTTCTCATGGATATTCAACTATCGTGAGGCGTAGGATATCAAATTCTCAGTTTGAATGAGTAAAAAACCCAAGACATTCTTTCAAGAATAAATGTATATCAATAAAAATTCCCCACTTTTTGGTAGTGTGAGTATAGGTGCAGTGATCATCCTTCTATTTATCTCCTTGAATCTTCCCTCACATTCTGTTGTCTAGACATACTTTAACACTTTCTGTGTTAGCTTAGCTATTGGGCTTGAAAATTGTGAGATATTTCTCACCAAACGTCGGCAGTACCTAGTTAATCAAAGAAAACCATGTATTTCTATGTCAGTAGAGGGCCTGAGCCATTCCTCAATCACATTTGTTTAAGAAGGGTCCATATAAATTCCTTCACCTGTGATCACATGTCCTAATAATGTGAATTACTTCATAAAAAAGTCACACTTTCTGAACATGGCATACAACTTCTCCTTTCTCAATGTCGCTAACAAAAGTCTTAGATGATCTTCATGTTCCTCCTTTTTCATGATTTAGATGAGAATATCATCGATAAACACGATCACAAATTTGTCGAGTTAATGTATAAAGACTCTATTCATAAAATACATGATGATTGAAGAGGAATTTGTATGTCCTAAGGGAATCACTAGAAAATCATAGTTCCCATATCTTTTATGAAAGTCAGTCTTCTGAATAACTTCCCTCTTCCCCTTACATTGCTTATATATAGAACTAAGATCCACCATTGAGTTGTATTGAGCACCTCATAACTGATCGAACAAGTCATCAATACTTGGTAGAGGATACTTGTTCTATATGGTGACCTTAGTGAGTTTCCGATAATCGATACCTAACCTCATTGTTACATCCTTCTCCTCTACAAAGAGCACTAGTGCACTCCAAGGTGATGCACTAGGGCGTATGAACCCTTTTTCCAAATTCTCTTACAGATACTTCTTTAACTCTTTCAGTTTGATAGGAGCCATCCTATAGAGATACTATAAGATAAGAGTTTCTCCAGGTATGAGTTCTATTGAGAACTATAAATCAAAATCTAGTGGATGTTTGGGTAACTCGTTAGAAAATACATCACTATATTCCCTCACAATGGGAATTACTGCAATGTTGGAACTTGCCTTTGACTCAACCATTTGGGAGAGATTGTATTCTTCATAGGGAATCAACACCCTCACAGTTGAAGGATTTTTCAAAGGAGATTCATGATCTTACTTGAATTTTTATAAGATCATGGGATGGTTTGGAATATAAAAAGATATTTCATTTTACTGTTAGTTGATATGTGCTCTAAATAACACAATCCAATCTGTTCCCATTATAAAATCAATTTCCACCAAGGTAGGTATTACGAGATTCCCTGGAAAAATCTTCCCACATATTCTAGTAGGATAATATTCATGCACATGGGTTTCAATGATTTAACCACATGGTGTTTTATAGAAATATCTACTTCAAGGTTTTAGGGATTCAATTCTATACTTTGTTCAAACTTGAATGATATAATTGAATGTGTAGTACTAGAATCAAATATGAATCTTTTCATTCTTTAGTGAATATGAAGTATACCTTGTATGACATCATTATCTTTCTTTACTTCGTAGTAGTGATTTAATAAGCCTTCCCCTGTTCCTTTGTCATTGGTTACTGTTTATGCAGATTACCCTGGGGGTGTCGATTTTTACTGCACAAGATTTCATAGTGTCGATGCTCCCTACAATTGTAGAATTGGACCATAGGTGGTTCTCCCCTTTCTTCACTATATTAGTTTTCTTTTTCATGTATTTTAGAAACTCTTGAGCCTAGTTTCCTTCTTTCCCACACTTGAAGCACTTCCCCATCGCTTTGAGGTTGTTCCAATGATGCAACTTCACACATTTTTGGCATGTGGGTTGTTGAGTTTTATTACCACCATTAACATTAGATCCTCGGTCTTGGAACCCCATATTTCATTTCCTATCACCATATCCATGTGACATTATATACACTCCATCTCCACATTGAGATAACATGAAACAAATTCTTCATTACTCCCAAAGTCTGAAATTACAAGAACCATTCGATGGTTTTCTTTTTATCCACTAAAGAATATTTCAATTTTGTTATCATTGTTGATAATAAAACCTGAAGCGTACCTTGAAAGCCATGTCAAACTCACTTTGTAGTTTGTGAGAGATTCTATTTCTTTTTTTTATCACAAGAAATTCACTCTTCATATTTATATGATAATTTAATGGGAAATACTTATTAAGAAACATGTTCCTAAAGTCTTCACATTCAATATCTTCAATTTCCTCCATTGGTTTGGTGTTCTTAATCAAATCCCACAATTGATCGGCCTCTCCATCTAGACGATAAATGGATTGTTTCACCTTCTCTATCTCATAATAGTAGAGCATATAAATTATCTTCTCCCTGGGTTTGATCCACTGTTATGCAACTAGTGGACCAGAAGATCCACAAAACGTCGGTGGTCATTTCCGCATAAAACACTCAATATCTTGTTTATCCCTCTTTGGTGGAGGAGTAAATTCCCATTTTTTTGTTATAGTTCATAAAATGAGATATTTGGGGTATAATCACCATGATTTTTTAAACTCCACCTCCCAAATCACTGGGGTTGTCATTTGGGAAATGATTGCATTGACCCTCTGACGAGTTGTTGGCCGGGTTTCTCCTAGTTCCCACCATTCTCTAAAATAGAAAAGGTTAGAACAAAACATAAGTCAAAAAGTCATGAATAACTTATTAATTTTTCCTATTTATACTAAAATAATAAATTATAGGTTCCCTGTTTAATTATTCTTGTGTTCATATTTGTATGTAGTCTTATGCCAATGGTTTATTCTAGGGTTCACTAATCATAATTCCATAATTAACTAAACTTTTCATCTAATTCCAACTATAGAGACCCTAATTTTTCTTACATTACTATTACATAATTATAAAATAGAAAACATAATAGTATTAAATCATGAAGATTCATAGGTTTAGTGTCTTGAGATTACAAGGACCCTACATAACATTTAAAACATCAAACATAATCATTTATTTAGTTCCTTCTTTCTAGCTTCTTATTGTCACTTGACCTCTCATTAGTACATGTCGTCACCGAAGGATATACATCCAAAATGGGTGAGCTAAATTCCCAGTAATAGGATAGATATAAAAAATATAACAATGGGTGAACATAATCATAACATAGGAAAAGGATGATGAACATGAGAGGAAGAATTAATAAAAGAAATAAAATGTGGCAATACATAAAAATGAGACATCATGTCATAGTGGTTAAAAACCATGCATACTTGTGAACAAATATATATTCTATTTCACACATAATTTCACTTTAACTCATGAGATTAATCACTTTACCCAATTCATTGGAGCATTGTAAAAGTTTTTGAGCACATGTCACATTCAAATATTCATATTGCACTATATAATTCCAGGAGCACCCAACACGACACAAAATTATAATTTCATGCATGACTAATAAAACATATTCAAAAAAATTAACATAACTAACCTATGGAAAGGAATGGTTTTTATTTCTTATGAACACATTCATAAACTTTTGGTTCGCAAAATAAAGTGCGAATAACATACCTGATACAATAACCATCATCCATGAGTGAGAAATAAAATGTGTGTTTATGAAATAAGTGTTCTTTTGAAAATCATTTGTTTGAAATAAACTCTAGTGGAAAACATTTATATACCATAAAATGTAATATAATGTTTAAAAAATTATTTTTAAGGAGTGACCATACCAAAAATGGAGTGAAAGAGGGAGAACCCGAAGAAAGAAGGATGGGTTCAAGAATTTCCCCTTACCTTGTATCTGAACACTTTCTTCGCTTTAATGTCATTTATGATAAAATTTGATTAATTAATTATAAATTAAATATCCTTTTATAAACCAATATTGTATATTATGGTTTAATTATGTTATTTTATGGTCCTTTGGATGAGTTATAGAGTTTATAAACATTGTTCAGGAATGTTCTTTCTTATTGTTTTCTTGAGCGGTTCACCTGTATTCATAAATGGAAGTTCATGTAGAACATGGGTAAACATGCATAACTAATATTACATGTTATTAATAATATTAATTTATTTTCAATGATCTTATAGTTGATTATATTATATAACATTTGGATGAGTCATTATATAGGATCATAATGATGATCATTTGGGTTAATTCAGTGGGTTTTCTTCCACAATGAAATTGTTTCTTTTCATTATTTAGTAATATGTACATAAGATAGTTCCAAAAAATTAAACAGTATATAGCACATATAAAATATTATATTTCAACCACAAAAATGGTTTCATGACCATATCTAATGGTAGAAATGGAAAAAATAAAACATGTTGTTCTTGAAGTTGATAAATTAACACCTCACGAACAACGCTTTCCTTTCTAAAATAAAAAGAAGATGAGAAGGGAGATGGATGATATAATATCCCATTAGTATCATAAAATTCCAGTATATTTATGATGCTAGATATACCATCCCACTTGAAGGATGTTATGTGGGGAGATAATAAAATAATAATATGAAATTGAAAGTAAATTAAAGAAAAAGAGAGAGATAGAGGAATTACCTCTTGAATCCTCCCATAGAGATCGTCCTTAAGAAAGCTTGGATTGGTCTCTTGATGAGACCAAAAGCTCTTGGAGGTGGGAGAGGGGATATGTATGATTCTTGGGTAGATTATAGACAAGCCTTTAAACTTCAGAGGTGTGGTTTTGCAAGGGGGGGGAGAGGGGTTATTTATACACGAGGAGGGGGAAATTTTTGAATAAAATATTAAATAAAATAATATATCAAATGTTAGATTTGTAATAGTAGTTATTTGAAATCAAAAATAATATAATAATATAATAATTTTTTTTATATTTTAAATCATCTTTATAATTTTAAGTCATTAATTTATTAAATAAAAAAGTGAATGAAACAGAAAAAGAAACTTTATAGAATCATCTTTTGACTTTAGGCTTTGAAAAGTTATTTTTAGATTTAAAAATTGAGTTTATCATTTTTTATGTATGAATTTATGAAATTAAATATATCATGGTTGAATATATGGTATTATTATGTTTATTTCATCATTACAACATTAATGATTCAATTTAGGATACATCGGTTATGTGAAAAACTGTGTTTTAACTATTCACATGAAAATTTAAGTATTTCAAAAAAATCCCAAAAATTCACCCTAACAATATTTCAACATGTAGATCCAAATATAAAGTCAATTTTTCAAAAAATATTATAAATATTATTAATTTAATATTTAATGAAAATTATAACCCACATGAAAAATACAGTTTTCTAAAATCAAAACTAATTTTATATTTCTTTCAGAAATCACATAAGGTCCTATAAAATTATCATAAAATTAGGAAGAATAAAATTATTAATTTATGAAAAAATTTTATGAAAATAAATTTTCTTTTAAATTAATTAATTAGTTATAATTATTTATTTATGACTCACAATAATACCAATATTTTTACTAATGTCAAATTGTCACTTATAAGATGCCTTAAGATTATTAAATCTTTCAAGGGTATGGTTAGTATTACTTTTTCTTATTTACTATTCATTAGGGTCATTTTACTATTCATAAGGGTAGGTTACTATTCATAATGTTATGTTACTATTCACCAAAAAATATGTTTCTTCTATTAGGCTCCAGAAAACATCTTGAACACAATCGTGTATGTCAGATATTTGAAATTCAAAACATAGAACTATAAAAATTATGTTTAATGGTCACATGATATTTAGTATCATTATATGTTATTGAGATTCCAAATGTGATTATACAATAAGGAATAATTATAAGAAGTAGATTCCATTGATAAAACTGTGGGTCACTACCAAAAGACTAAAGGTGGGGAGAATATAATGGTGTGAATTTAAATGGAATTTTTTAATGTTAAATTGGATTATTTTAAGTCCAGGATCTGAGACGACATATAATTCCATTCCTTGGAGTGACCAGAATTAATGGATTTTCAAACATTTTTTTAAAGGGAATTAAAATGATTCCCATTCGCGGTTTTGTGAACATACAAACCGGTGTATAGACTAAAAATCTGAGAGGCCCATTACTTCCAAAATAATGAAATTACCTAAGGATGGTACTAAACATGACCGGTGTGGGTTGATTGGAAATTTTAATTTTTGGACTTTTAAGTAAATTCTAAAATAAAATGAACATGATGTTTTATATTATTTTGAGGTTTCAAATTGTTTAGGTTAAATGGATTCCTAACGCACTGATACAAATAATGATGTTTCTTTAACGAAAAAGCATAATGATGTTTCAATGCATCAGAAACCAAAAGGAATTTCCTCCTTTAATGTTTTGACTAGGGGGTGCATCATTGCCACATTGGGAGAAACCCTCAAATCCTCTAGAGGATCTCCATTTATGAATGACAGATGAAAAATGATGGTATCCAAAAACCGTGAACCTTCCTACTCCTATTTATGAAAACTATTCCTTAATGAGAGATCAAGTATCTTTGCAGACAGATCGCCTTCAGCAAGAGATCCTTCCTAAGAATGGACCTTCAGCATGTAGGGGTTATTATTGAATTCTGTTCTTTCCCCATTCTTTGTTTTAAATGAAGAACACAGATCAACACACGAATAGGTTGACCTATTGGTAGTTTTTTCTTGCAAGAGATATTTTTATCAGGTTTTTTATATGGGGAATTAATCCATTCATGTTTTAATATTATTTTATTTTCTCTGTTTAATCATTCTAATGGGAGTGGATCAATGTCATAGAGAAAAAAGGTGAATATTTCTTCCACACTTTGGATGATGTGTATTTATTCTTCTCTTTTACCTAGGGTTTTTCACATTCTTCATGGGTTGACAAAAGGCCTGCCATGCAAAACCATTATTGGTGAAAATTCCCATACATCTAGGATCTAGAATGGATATTATACAATATAGGTGGGACGACGTTGATGAAAGAAGGATCATGGTGGAGCAGGAGATACTGTTGATTGAATAATTTCTGGTAGAAGAGACCTTAGTAGATATTTAAAACATAAAAGATGAGGAACATAGCCTGAAGAATCCAGAACACCCTCTAGATTGAAGAAAAACCACCGGAATGTGTCTGTTGGTTAGTGGAAGTTCTGATGGCACGTTGGCATCGACAACGGAGGCACGCGACCGTCGTCACCTCATGCCCAATAGTTGTGTGGATTGCAGTGTCGGTGGCATTGCAATGCGGCTACACACGTGAAGGAGGTGTGAGTCTAGTCCTGACATGACCTGGACCCATGGAAATCTACGGGTGGCACCCGCAAACCAGGTCCACATGAGCAGACTAGTTGACCAAGGGTCAGTGCCAGTTGGTACCATGTGGTGTGAGATGGATGCTGCTCTGTGGAATCCAGGCAGAATAAGCTAGCCCACTCAAAGGTGGTCCATGATGGTTTTGGTGGGCCATTCCCTAGCCAAGCGGGTCGAGCTAACAGTGGTCCAGACTCATGGGTCGGGCCAAATGGGCCTGGTCGGTCTGACCAGGTCAGACCAGACCCAGACCCAACCGTCCCCAATTTTGCTAATACAAATGTAACATCCCAACAGAGCATCCATTTTGACGATCCATCTGCAACATTGGGACCCTTGAGATGATAAGGTCCTTTTGATATAATGTATGTTAGTTTAAGATGAAGTTATATGGAGACCTTTTTATTTTAAGAGTATACCCTCCCAATACAAGATGACTTTGAGCAGAGTCAAGGTAGATATCTTGAAGATATGCTAGGATGGTTACTCTTTTGACGACTCAAGGAACAAGTACTCATTATCCCTATCATTAGGTAGATACAGTACTACCCACATGATGGATTAAGGTTCATTTTCTTTTGGTATTTTACTCTAGGGAGTTACTCCCATGAAGAACTAAGGCTCGATTTCTTAGAGATGTTTGTGAAGGAAGAGTATATACTCCCCTATGGGACCAAAGAGCGGGTTCCCTATCATTGGAGTGTTTACTCCCATACCATTCCTTAGTACGGGTCCTCTTTATGCATTGTTCCGGCATAGTCGGTACTCCCCTGTTGTTCCAGGGAGCAGGTCCTCTAGCATAGGGTCAGTAATCCCCTAACATATTAGGGTGTGGGTCCCCCATAGTGAATAAACTAATAGAGTTATTACTCCCTTAGTACTAGGGTGTGGGTCCTCTACTCACTGAGTAGTACTCCCATACAGGGTAGGGTGAGGGTCCCCGATATAAAAATTAGTACTCCACAGTCGCAACATGGTGCAAGTCCTTTATGAGTATTATTCCTCCATTAGAACTTGGGAATAGGTCCTCACTTACAGATTAGTACTCCCATGTCTTTGATTAACGACTGAGAGTGGATACCCAATAAGAGATAGAGCTCCCTCGACTATAGGACACAACTATGTGGAGCAGGCCCATCCACATGAAGGGATCAATACCCAAGTAGGAGAAAGTTCTACATTGATGAGATTGAGGTGTGGGAATCTCCTTACATGAGTGACTAGGGTGTCGTAGGATATTCTGGAGCAGTGGTTCGTCAACTCTGCGGTGTGGTGAGCGGCGAGACTCTAAACTTGGGTTTCCTTAGTATTATATTGGTCGTAAGACTGAGTTTGACTAGTGTTGGACCTATTAGATTGATCATAATGGATGGTGTCTCTTGGATGGGTGCCTCCAGAGATGGATGATCTTTTGTAGTGTGATCTTCTGGTTTGTGTGTTGTGAATTGAGCCTTTGGTAAGAATCCTGATGTTGTGTTTTATCTTGGGAACTCATGATTCTTAGTGGATGAGATTAATATATCTGGATGTTCATGGTATAAGTATGGGAATATACCTGAGTAGTGATGACTATTCATTTATTCGTGGTCTCCCTCTTGTGATTTATCTTTGCGGTTTCGGGGTTCCCTACAAAGTATTTCTTTACTCACCCCTGTACAGGCTTCGCCCACACGTGTTGTGTCGGGTGTAGACAACATGTGCTTCGATAGAGACCTCAACAACCAAGGACCAAGCGGTGCCATGTGATATAAAAAAGCCAATATGTACTTTCAGAGCTTCCAATATCCACTTCTTGACTACCCTTTTGGTACGGTATTCTGTGGACATCTTACATAGTTCTTTTTTACTTTTCTATTTTCATTTTGTCTTTTTTTTGGGTTTTATTCTGTCCCATATTACATAAAACTTGTACTTTTACTCAGTAGTTTTTAGTGGCATGAATGTCTTACTTTCCATATATTTGGGACATAGTTTTGTTTGTGTGTGAGCGTATAGGTACACAGGAAAATTCCTCCCACTAATGGGATAATACCTTCATTGCTACTTGCTGACCTCTAGCCTTTGGGAAGTTGGATTGGGGTAGTCAGGGCATGGTACCAAGGGTATGGTTCGTGACATTGCTAAAGAAATTCAATTTTCATGTTAAAAAGATAAAAAATAAATGTATGCATCAATACTATATTTTGATGCTATTGAAGATACATGAGAAATTGATAGTACTTTATTTTGAGTACTCATGCTTAAGTGATACTAGGTTGACAGTAATATTAGTGTGAAACATAATTATTATTGATTTACACTAATGGATTTTATAATATTTAGTATTAATGTGGAACAATTTATCTTGGTGACATATTAAAAATATATATTTTATGTCATCAATCTAATGAATAATCATAGGACCATCAATTTACATGGAAAAAAACTCATTTAGGTGATCATGATATTGATTATATTATTAACTTATGTGATGTTTCGTCATCAAAAACACAATTACCTTTTGATAATAATTATTATGATATATAAATAATATATATTATATAAAATGTTCATGTATAAGGGATATGGGAAAACAATATTTTAAAATACTATTTTTTCTGATTAATATCAATATTTAATTTTTAATTTTAAACTTACACATGTAAAAACCTTATTATTTATGATATATATATATATATATATATATTGATCATTTATAATTTTTTTTATTAAAGTTTATATCAACCCGTTTTAATTTATCATTTTTTTGGTTTATAAAGCCTAAAATAATTATTTATTTTCAAAACATACACATGTAAAAACAATATTTTTAATTTAGATAATTATATATATAGATTCAAATATATTTATTCCATTTTTTGTTAAATTTTATGTTCAGATGTTTTTGTAATGGCCCCTAGTGATGGAAAAACCCAGTGTACCCCACCAATTGGATGATTGGCCATTCCCACCCAAGCCCCTAATTATAGTAGACCATCGATCCACACTATAGGAACTACTATATATCACATGTTAGGAACTATCTCCTCACCTATGGTGTTTTTAATTTCACCTCCCCCAAATAATTATTAGGGGACCTTTAGGATAATAACTTACTAGACAGAATTATGAGTACCACTATGAAATAATTGTTTATAATATCATTTTTTATTTCTATTATATAGGGAGTCAAGTTAGAAAGTAGATGTGGTTTTTATAACATACTAGGAATGTTATCAGTGGGTTACAAATCCCCAGCAATCATATCATCCTTTGAGTTGACATGGGAATTAAGTAACATATAATTTCAGTTTCATGTTTTATTTATCCATCTACATGGGTAAAATTTCAAATTCTAAAGTCATTGTAATAGGAATTAGTAATACTCATAGTCATGGTGTCAGAGATATAGACTAGAAAAAATATGCCATTTAACTTGGAATGGTGTGGTTTTGGCATGCTTTAAATTTTTCAATGTGTTTAATAGATCAAATGGGTTTATTATATTTTGTGTGTAGTTTATATGAGTAAAAATTTCATTTAACAATTTTAATTTGAATGTTTAGATAAAATGAGATGATTAAATTCTGACATTTCAATTTTTCAGTTATGTTGGATCACTTTTTTTTATTAAGATTTTTTTTCTTATTAAAGTTTAACTTCGTGGAAAATAGGTTTTTAAAAACCTAAAGTGATTTTAGTAAAAGAAAAATGATTTTCTTATTTCTTGTGTGGGTCTTAAATTGATGGGGTTTTCCTGTTTGAAAACTTATATACCATAATAATGGTTTGATGTGGAATTTTATTTTTATTTTTTAAATATGGAAATAGAAATAGATAAAACTGTTATGATGGTTATATTTTAAAAATTTAATGATTTTAAATTTGAGTAAAATGTTTTAATAAATTTATAAAAATATTTTTTCAGTGTATTTTATTTGATAAAAGATTTTTTATTTGAAAATTTTACTATTGAAAATGAGACACATTCATGTTTGAGTTATTGAACATGTAATACTTAGTTTTGTTGGAAATATGTAAAATGTAATTATACTTATATAAATCATCACAAAAGAAATATTATATAGATTATGCTAGTTAAACAATTTCAGTTGTAACCAAATTTTCAATGGGTTAATGATTCATATTGTGGACTAGTGTGTTATAAAATACTGGCTTTCTAATATTTTTTGACATTTCTAAAAGTTATGTTTTTGGACGAAAATATTGGATAAGATTATTATAACTCACCTGACTATTAAAAACGTTTTTTAATTATCATTATAAATAAAAATGAATTTTTAGTAATTTATATTGGGGGTTCTGGGTTATATTAATAGAATTTTTTTTATTCATGAAGAGGGAATATTGAGGATTTTTGTTTAAGAATTTTTTATGGTTTATAGTGTGTTTGATTTTAAGATAAGTAAAACAATTTTATTTTTAAGGGTATATATTTTATTTTATGGTATATTAGTTTTCATTCATGTTTAGATTATATTTATGCTAAATATGTTTTTTTTCTATTGAAAGTATATTGATTTATGTGATATATGGGGATTAATAAAATTTGGATTTTTTGTAATAATTATTTAAAAACTTTCTTGTTGATTTTTTTTGATTGATTAATATTTTTTAAAATTTTTTTATTATTTATATAGTTTTATACTCACAATTAAAATATTTGTTTTTAGAGTTTTATGGAAGTCCACTTATGGAATAGAGAACCCCATATTCATTTGATGTTTTGATTAATGATTTTATAAGGATTTGGTGTGAATTTGTTTTAGTATCATAGATCATACTTTCTTGTGTAAGTTGTGTATTTTATATGAATTCCTCATGAATTTCCTAGGATGGAGAGTTTTTATAGTGGAGAGTGTGCAATCATTTAATTTTATGTTTGTGATAACATGTTGAATTTATAATTTTTTGTTTATAAATTTTATTTTAATGAAAAGGTACCGATTATATTAAAACATAAAATATTTTTTTTATTTGACTGAATTTATAAATAAAATTTCATTCTTAGAAATAATCATTGAGTGTTTATAAATATTTATAGGGATATTATTATTTGGGATGAAAAAATGTAAATGTAATTTTCTAAATGAAAAAATATTTATATATTTATTAATGTATATATATTTATATATAATGATGAGATATTACGAACTATTATTAATTTGGTAGTAATAATAATGGAATATTATTTTTTTGATAATGATGATGATTATAATTATTTAATGATTATTTAATTGTGAAAAAATAAAACAAAGCATAATCATTTAATGGGAAGATATTGTTGGTGAAACATTAAGGGAGGAAGAAAATAATAGTGTGGTGCACTGATCAATGCGCCCAATGCATGAGAAACGAATAGAGTAAATGAATGGACAAGATTAAAATTATATGAAACAAACAAATATATCAAATAAAAAAATAAAAGCAGTGAAGGCAGCTACACCTTACAGTGTACTGGGGAATTCCCCCTCCCGCTCTACCATCCACTATCTGACCCCAGTATTTTTTTAAATATTTTTCCCTTTGTATCTCCCTAGATAATGATTAGATTGATGGCCTATTGATGTAATTGGATTTATCTTGGCGAGTAAAAGGAAAGCTATAATTATATACTCACTAGAATTGTCAAATTTTATCTGTATTTATTTAAATGTAAATTTTGAGTTCACGATTTTGGGGTTTATGATTGTTTCTTATATAGGATGTCCCAAAAGAGAGGTTCTTGCCTCAATTCATCGTTCACATCATGGTATTCATCTCCATGGATTTATTTAGGGTTTTCGTGATTTTTGGTTAGTTAGTTTTCCTTTAGGGTGTAATATTTAGGGATTTAAATTTTACCTGGTATGAGTGTGGGGTCATAATGGAGCACAAACCTTTTCTTTGTGCTTTAGTTCCATTGAGTCATATTATTAATTTTTCACCAAACATTCCATTATAATAATTTGGTTTTAGGTGCCCAGTTTTTAAATTTTAGTGGGGATTATATTTGGGATATGTGCATAGGGTATTTGGAAAGGTCAGTATGAGTGTAGGGTCAATGTGTGAATTTTTTGTTGTGGTAGTGGATACATTAATAATATTTAAACAAAAACCTAGAATTTCTTCATTTATTTAAAATCTTTCTTTGAATTTATAAGCGATAATAGAAATATTAAATAATTATCCTTTCATTAAGGTTTTGATTTCCCATCCCCTTTTCCTTGTTGATATAAAAATAAATTTTATTTGTATCAGAAAATGTTTTCTTTTGTAAGCCTAATATTTGATAAAATTATTTTAAGGGAGTTTTTGTAGAATATAATATAAATGTGATGAAAATTAATTTTTAATTATATCAATGGGTGGAAATAGATATTTTTTTGAAAAAATGTTTTGAAAATTAACGTTGAGTTTAGATTTTACTAGTATTGTCATATGTTTATAAATTTATAATTTTATTATATAAATACAATTTCATATGTTTATTTTAGTGGGTTTGGATGAAATTAATAAATATGATTTTATTTTAAAGGATTCATAATGTTTGGTTTTATGGGTTGACTGTTTAAATAATTAGATAATGATTTGGTTTATAAATACTTATTGATAGGAATGGATTTAAATTTATAAAAGTGTTGAGAATGATACATAATATTTATATATATACATTTTTTTATATTTTAAAATGTGGATTTGAATTCATATGATCTCTAAGTAGATGGTTTCTTGTACAAGGGGTAAGATGAGATATGGAATGAGTTGATATATTATGGGATGGATTTAATGATTCATGAAACACACCCCTATTAGATTATCATGGGTGTATTTGGATTTTAGTTATGTAATATTAAGACAAACACCACTAGGAATAAGCTACACACCCAAAAATTTGGAATTCACTACAATACTAACAAAACTAAGAGACACTATTGATGTTATTTCCACTAGGACATTGTGATGGTCCTCCCTAGTGGCCCATTATTTGTTTCGAATGATTAAGAGAATTAGAATACAATGATCCTAGTATGATTCCTTGAACATTTTACCCTAGGCCCACTCGAATGTCGTTATTTACATCCATCCTTTTTTTTTATTTTTAGATATTATTATTATGTTTTTTATTTATTTATTTTGTTGACATTAATTAGATACTATTGTTATTTAAATTTAATTACCTATCATTGTTTATCATTAAAAGTGTATTATTAGGCCTTTGTTGTTTTTAAATAGTTATATTCTCATTAATATACCTTAAGGATCCCATTATGATTTAATGTATGACTATTTCTTTTCTATTCATTAAATTGAATTTAAAGAATGGGTATTATAAATTTAGGTTATTTTCCTTTACATATAAAATTTAACTATTTTTGGAATTCCACATTTTGAAATGGATTCATTAATCATAAATTTCATCCCATTCAAATAATTTCAAAAATGATTTATATTTTAATCAATGATGTTTCTACATGGAAATAACTAGTTAATGTTATGTTTTCATGTGATTCTGTTTAAATTAAATTGATTTTCTTAGTATTTATAATTACACTATAACATGAAAGGGGTTTTATGTTAAAGGTTATACTTGTGGTTATGTGTGGAGGATACATAATGGGATTTTATTCTCAATCAAATTTAATATTTTAGGTTCGATTTCTATTTTATAGGGTTATAGAAGTTGGTCTAAGGGTTTCAGTTTAGGTATTGTAGTGGTTCCAAGTAGATGATTACCTTTAATGACCGGAGGAGTTGGTTGATGTATAAATTATTTTTTTTGTTTTATTTATTTTTATTCTGTTATGAATTTTTGGTTTACTTTATTTATATAAAATCTTAATTTTGTTTGTGTTACTATTCAATGCATTGAATTTTCATAGTCGAATTCTGAGGGAAGTGTATTGTCAATTATTGTTTCACAACAAAAAATTTATCCCAATGCAGTTTATTATGATGATAAACACTATTTATCACCAAATGGGGTCATGGAATATTCGTTGTTAGTTTATATAAGCTGTATTAGGTTCTCGGAACATGGTTGGCTAGGTTGAATCATGATATTTTTTTAATCATTTTATTTTAATAAATCTTGGAATTGTTATTTTTTTATGAAACTTATGCATATAAAATGCTATATTTTCACTTGGATATTTAAATCTATAGATATAGATAAATTAAAGGATTTTAAATTAATATTTATAATTATTATTTTTAGTTACCCAATTTTTAAATAAGTTGAGCATCCTAATTTTTTTTAATACACACTTGTAATGACACAAATTTTTAGCTTTGATATTTAAATTTATTAATTTTCATTTTTCTAAATTTTTTGTATTATTTTATATACATCATTTTCTTTTAAAAAATTTATAGTGATTAATTATATTATATTTATTTTTATAGGACTATTTCCTTGAATTCATCATTTTATGATATGGTCTATTGTTCATCTATTTTAGTTAACATAATTGATATATGTTTGTCTAAATTATTTAAAATTTATATTTTTTCTTATAACAATAATTTATATCTATCTAACATAAGATACAGAAAAATTAATTACATTCATAAATTTAAATAAAATAAATAAAGTAAAAATAACATTTACTATGGCGGGTTTATGGTTTTTCATATTAATATATCTAAAATCAAAAAATTATTTCATGAAATTTAGCATTTATTTTTAAAACATATTTGTACCAGTATTATTTAACCTTATATGGAATAGTTTTCTTCAGAATTTATAATGGTATGTTGATTATTTGGACATATGATCACATATTTACGAAAATATTTACTTTTCTTATGTGGAGAATAGGTTGTGAACTGAGTTTAATGATAATAATGAGAAGCAGTTTAAGGGTTATATATACATGAAACTCTGAGGTAATATTGTCATTATAAAACTTGATTAGAGGAGTATTGACCAAAGGGTTAATTATTTGTTGTTAGAATCCATATGATAAAATATATGAATTTATTTTTTTATATTTACAAATATTCAAATATAACATATTTCATGAGCGTAATATTTGATCTATTTAATTATAAAGGAAATTCAAATATCAAAATAAGAATGAAATAATTACGTGTTGATATATTTTTATAAATTAGATAGAAGTATTTTAATGTAAAATTTGACTATATTTTTGTTTTATAGATATAAATAATAAAAACCCATTCCCAAATATGTGTTTTTAGATACCGAGTCATGAGATATATTTTTCACCATTGTACAAGATATATATTTTCTCGTATGATAATGGTTTTCGTATATAAAACCAATTTGTTAAATTATTTGATAATTAATTGATCTCGCATTCATTTATTATCACAAAAAAGGACTGTAGGAGGTCTCACCAAGAGATATTTTCCAAGGGTGTATAACATAATAATTTTTCATGTAGTGGATTCCTTTAATAGAGGAGAAAATGATTTATGATACATTTAAATAATAATGAGATAAATCATATAATCGATTCAATGAGGTTTAGTAAAACCCTCTATATCCCCTCCACTCACCATTAAAAATGGAATAGGATGAGGGTGAAAATCGAAGGTTTCTTATATATCAAAAAAGAATGTAATTTATAATAATAAAACAAATTTTTTTTTATTTCTAAAATATTATTATTTTGTAAATTCATTATTAAATATAAATATATATTTTCCACATTCCCTTCAATATAAAGATATGAAATTGAAATTATTTATTGAGGGTAGGATGAAGTCTATTGTAACTTATATAGGAATTTTATATCACATAGGGTGGGTAATACGAGGCACATGTTAATACATTATTTTTTTTGGGAAATCCTAGAATGACATAGAGGGAGGTCGAATTTAGGGGTGACATAGTTTCCATGAATGTAGAACTATGAGATATGTGTCAATGAATAAATGATAGTTTGAATGAAATCATATGTATATGTTATATTTTCCTAAGTGTGAAAGGTAAAAGAATCCTATGTATTCAACCTACACATATCCTCCACATCCTCGATCAGACCTAATTATTTATTGTGAGTTGTATAATGTGGATCTTCGTGTAAGTATTGTAGTGTAAAGAATTGTACATAATATATGAGATTTTGTACTCCATTATCTTATGCATTCAGATCATATAAGAGTAGTGGTACCTGAAATTATTGATTCCAAATTCTCTAGTGTGACTTCATATCGATGAGGTAGTTAGACCTAGAGATAGAATGAGTAATTTTTTTACTCTATGCTGCTACCATTCTTCATCAAATGACAAATGAGTTTTGTGTTGTTTTTTAATTATTTTTTACATTTGATTTAAAAAAGTTAATGTTTTATTACATTTACCCTATATAGAAGTATTTGAAATATAATTTTTTATTAATATAGATAAAATGTTTTAGGAACCAACACCTTTAGATACATCATAGGTTTTTAAAGAGATAAAAAAATTATCCATGAATTATATTATATTGGCAGTGTTTCATGGGATTTTGATGATGAATGACATCTGTTGAAGACATTATATTTTTTAAAAAATAAAAAATATATCATATATCATGTTATTGGTAATGATCTATCCATAACCAGGTAATAGTTTTTTTCCATGTAATTATGTTTTGTTTTCAATTTTTTTATTTAAATTAATATAACTTATTGTGTCTTAATTAATTACTAATATAATTTGGTCTCTCCACACTCTTGGAATATAAAATTAGTGCACTTCTGTTAAAGATATTATTAATATAAATTATATTAAAGTTAATATTAAATATTTGGATAATGATTTTAGGCTTCAATAAATTAATAAATAAATAAATATATAATATTAAAAAATACATAAATTAAGTGTTGGTTTCATCAATTACATTACTATCAAGAATACCAATATAATTATGAACTACTGTTAATTATAATTTCATTAGTTATATTCATTTTTATTTAAAGGGAAATTTTATATTTTGTTTATTTTCCCAACATGAATTTACAATATACTTTTTATTCTTGTTACTGGGTGGAGTTCATTTAATTTTTAAATATTTATTAAATTTGTACGGTTTTTTGTATTTTATTAGTTAATTAATATTAAAATTTTATTCTTATATATATTTTATTAATTAAAATATGAAAATATAATAGTTCAAGGAATGAGTTTTATAGGGTTTACCTATCGATAAAGAATCCCCGAAAAAAATTAATAATGTGAAAGTATAGACATATAGCTTTTATATTAGATAAAAATAACTTTTTCATACATGAATTGTGTTTTTTATTTTCATATCTATAATTTCATAATCAATAGAGATGTGTTGATTTCATTTATAATGTTTTATGATAAATTTTAAGACTACCAAAATCAGGAAAAAAATTTATTTTCAAATAGAAAATTCTATACTAACTTCTACATTTTAAACAAATATGTTTTTTGTTAAATTTATAACATTTATTGTTTTTTTCAATTTTTAGAAATTTCATCTTATATATAAAAATATTTAAAACAAAAAATTAGTTTTATCTTATAACTATTTTGTAGGTTTGATTTTTTTTTTGTGATTTACACCTTAAATTTTCATGTATGAATATTTTTATAGAAAATTATGTTGAATTAATGTTTTAATTGATTATTTTCTACCAATTTGAAGTTTTTTATATTATTATCTCGTAACAGTAAATGATGTATCAGGTTTTGAATTATTTAATTTTATTATATTTTAATAATATAATAATTAATGTTTAATTTAATTTATTTTAAAATTCTACATTGAAATAACTTTTGAGATCAATATTAAAAAATTGACTTTTAAAATCCATTTATAACACAATTTGTTTAGGTTTTCTAAATCAATTTTCATCATAACTAACTTTGAAGGTTATATTGAAATTCCCATAATATTTATATTTATTTCAAATTTCGACATGATTTATAATTAGAATTAACATCTAAATCAACTTTCAATGTTTTTTTTGAAAACCAATGTTAAAACTGGCTTTCAACATTATTTTTAATCAAAACCAGCATTGAAATCCCCGATATACTATATTAAGTTATGATTTAAATTTAATTATTTATATTAATTATTGTTCAAGGTTATATTAACCCAAGGTTTTAATAACCAATGTTAATACGATTATTTTAACATCAGCTATATCCACATATCTTTTTAACTAACATTAAAAATGAGAAATAACCAATGTTTAGAGGTTACATTATAGTAGTGTAATTTTTAAAATTTTAATTTTTTTAATGTTAAAAAATCCAATATATTTCATACATGTAAATATATTAAACATGTGGGTAGAATTAAAATATATTTAGCATTAATTTTAAAAAATATTTATATAAAATTAAATAAATATTAATAAATATTTCATTTTTTATATGAATGTAACATAAATGTATGATATTTAATATTTATATTTTTCATCCATTTCTTTTATTTTTATGATTTACAAAGAAATATTTTCATGTTTTTGTATATTTAGTGTGATTTATTTGATATGCTTATAAATTATTATCTGAAGACGAAATTGATTTTTTTTATTATTTCTAAAATAATTTATAAATATATTAAAATGTTTTTTTTCCATACTTAAATAAATATTAATTTTTATGTTAAATTTTAAGTCATATTATTAAAAAATTATCGTTGTTATGATGGATATTATTCTTATAAGATTAATTTATTTAAATATATTTCTCAAAAAATTTGGGGGAGTAAATTCAATTTTAAAGTAGAAGCAATGTTCAATAGAAGATGAACTATTATAACATGATGATAATTGAATGAAAACTATTCAGGGGTGGATTCACATTCTAATAAATTTTATGAAAAAATAGGGTAATATACTACCATTTTTGAGAAACATCAACAGGTGAATCTCTGAGAATAGATATAATGATAATCCATGACAAAACATATTCTCCATATATTTAATCCTCATTTTTAATAGTCATTGACTAGAATATCCAACTATTTTTTATAAAGATGTTATAATTTTATGGTATATTTTAATGTAGAGAGAATTAGTGATTAATGAACATTTATAATTATAGAGATTTCTTGTGAGATTAATTTCTATTCTCTATTAGTAAATTATAGTGTTTATTCATGAACATAGAATAAATCTTGAACCATGTTAATTATATTTTTATAGACATTGTGTAGTTTCTATAAATATTCTCTCATCATTAATTTATTTCCATAATATTATCAATTTTGATCCGATATAGAGAATATAAAGGTTAGTTCCTAAAAAATACACTATTGATTTTTTTAGATATCCAATATTATTTCTACCATGAATTATTGAGGGAGGCCATTGTGTTTTCACACCAATTGGTATAAAAGATATTGGTTTTAGAGCTCTATTCATGAGAATGAAGTAAATATATCTTTATTAATATATTATATGATATTTCTAGTGTTTTGTTTATAGGAAGGTTTTTTCTTCATCATTATAGGTTATAAGATATCAAAATATAAATTTAAGTTTTGAAAAGATAAGTGTAATAATGTTTAGTTCATATAATTTACAAATTGATTAAAATATTTATCAGAGATACCAAGATTTTATATTATATAATGTCCATATATTGAATTTAATGACTGCAGAATTTTTAAATCCTCACTGGAAGGAAGTTTTAGATATTCATAAGACATTGGCTGATTTTTATTCAATATCTCGAAATTGAAAAAAACATTTATCTAATATCAAAAATCACAAAAAGTTATTAGGATAATACAATTGGAATCTTGGTATTTATTATGTATAGAATCTTCAGTATAAATATGAATAAAGGAATGTCCGTAATTTATCCTATTAATATGTTCAACGTGATAATGATCTAGTTAGAGAAAAAGGATATGGTATTTGAAATTTTGGAATATTTATTTATTTTTTTATCACCATTACCTAAATCATATGATTCTATGGTAACTATAACACTCAATTTTTTATATTAATAATAATTTGGATAACATATATGACACACAATACATAGCATAAATAAACCATTGAATATTTTAATTTAAATATGAATGTTATAACCTAGTCATGGAATTTGTGGGCACAAATAGAAATAAAAATATTTTGAAATATGTATATATATATATTTACATAATATAATGGTATTTATTAATTCTAACTGAGGAACCATTTAATTTTTAGTAAAGTCCATTTTTTCTTAAAAAACATGCTTTTTTCATAAATGATTTTTATTGTTTTTTGTGGGAAAATATTTTATTTTTTCAACATTTATAAAAAAATATTTTAATAAATGGACTTTAATTTTTAAATAATCATAGAAAATATATTTTACATTGAATTTTTGGGTATGTTTTGAAAAGAATAATTTTCTAGAGAATAGTGAAAATTGCAATTTGTTATTGAAATAAATATTTTTTCTTCATGACTTTATAATGTTTTATATTTATATAAAATGGATTAAAAGTAAAATTATTTCCCTTATATTAACAATAAATCAATTATGGTCATTTTAATCAATATTTTAATTTAATTTAGTATAAAAAATGTTATAATTAAAATGAATTTTTTAGAAAAACGTTTTTTTTCATTTTGAAAACTGTTTTAGTGTCAAATAACTTATTTTAATAAACATATAGAATCATGAAAAATGGAAACCAAATTTTGAATAATTATGTTAAATGTATTAAAATATTTACATTTTTTATTAAGAATAGTAACCTCATAATTATCTATCACATTGGTAAGGGTAAAATACTTAAAATAGGTTAAAAACAATGAGATAAGGTCTAAAAATCATCCTTGAACATGACTTTAACATATTGAATTGTTAGATATTGGAAATTTCCATAAAATATCAAATATTTGGAAACATGTTTCATTTCTTCCTTGATTATAAAATTTATGTGAATTTAATAAATGAATAAAAGTATAAATTTTACATTATTGGTTGTAATATTTATAATATTTTCTGACAAGGATAAAAACCACTTATTCTAAGTTATAAATTTATATTTTAAATATACAATTGTTTTTTACAATTTTATTTATTTTTTAATTTTAGTAATTAAATAATAACCTTAAATGGTTACACAAAACTGATATAATGCTTGTGGAAGTAGTAGAAAAATCCAGTAATTGATTTAAAAAAACAATCAAGGTAATATTTCATGGGTGATTTAAATTTTCCAATTTTTTTAAAAAATAATTATGAAATATTTGATATGTTTTCACAGTTTATGTTAGAAGAGTATTTCATTATTATTGTTCTAAAGGTCAAATTTTGTGAAAAGTTCTTAAAATGACATTAATAGTGCTTTACAGTAAATAAATTCTATTAAATTATTTAAAAATCATAAATATCTTAATATAAGAAAATTCAGATGAGATATGGTCTAAAAATTTATCCCTTGGATGTTAATTAGAAATTTTTTTACTTTAGAAGTGAAATTACAACCCTTTAGTATTTTAAAAATCATTAACATGGTTAAGATTTAAATTGATAAAAAAATGGTTTAAACTAAAAGATAATGTTTAAAATGATATCTAAACAATTAAAATTTTAATTGGATGATTATATTGATACCATATATTCCTAATATTTTAGTCAATGGGATTCTTGGACAATTTTACAAGATATAGACACATACTATAATATAAAATATTAAGTATATCAAAGAAATGGATTTAATGATATTTTATAGTAAAGAAAATTTTACTAAATAATTTATAATTCACAGAAAACAATATATTTGGCCATGTGAATGGAATTTGTTTTAAAATATTAACCATATTAAATTTATAGATCATGTGTGTAACACCAAATTATTTTATGAACTATTTTTTTGAATAAATTTAATTTCATAAATAGATTACGTTACATGACACATAAGGTTTTAACGAAGTATAAAAACCTAGTAATATTATTATTTAAAAATAACCATTATTACATTACTTTTATAATAGGAAGAATTAATAGGAATATAAAATTTAAAAATTTAGTATAATGGATTTATATAAAGAAAATATATTGGTAAAAATTTACACAATTCTTGGTAATTTATTTATATGTTTAAAAATAATATTTTCCAAAAAAAATTATTTAATTTTTGGAAAAAATAAAAAAAGAAATTTTTTAAAATTTTAAAGAAACTATTTTGAAAAATTATCTTATTTATTTAAAAATTCATGATAAATTATCATAGGGTTAATTTTATGGATTTTTCTAAAAAAAATAATTAAATATTGAGAAATAACAGTTTTCATTAAAAACAACTTTTTTAATGAATTTAAAATATTAATTTTTTATATATTAGTTTTAAAAGTAAAATTAGTAAGATTATATATTTATTTATCTAATAAAGAGAATTTGAATTTATTTTATATTTAATTTTGATATATTTTTTAAACATTTAAATATATTCCCATTCAAAAACAGTGTTTTCACCATGTATGCAGGTTTAATTTTAAATTAAATGGTGACACTTCTGAAATTCTAATTTGTAAAAAATTATTAAATATTTTGAATCAAAATAATTTTTATTATATAAAATGGTCAAATTAATTTTTTGTCAAACTGAATTGTAAAAATAGTAAAACATTATTGAAGTAGTTAAGGTTATAATGAGTTTACCTAAGGCTAAATTTAAAATAAAAGTGGTAAATGATCAAAAAACATGAAAAATATCCATATTAATGAAATATGTTGACATTGAATTATATATTATTCAATGACGGTTTATTTTAGAGCATTTTGGTCTGTATGAAACATGGGTACACATAGTTATTTTCAAAAATTCTTACCGAGTCCTCTCCCCTACCATTAAAAGGCCACCCTTCTTTGACCCACTTCACACTTCAAAAACCATTTGGTTCATCCAATAAAAACCCAAATATCTTAAATAAATCAATATTAACATCTTATATGACTAATTGTTTTATGAAACCCTCCTAATATGGCTTTAGGTATAAACCTTAATGGGTTATCTAAACAAGATGTAAAAATCCTAAACCTACCTTTTGTTTTATTTATTCTTGCACATAATTTAAATCTTATTCAAATATTCTGATATAATAAAAAAATATATAAAATATAATAATATTTAATTACATTAATGGAACCCACTATATACATCTCTACTGCCATCAAATGGGGAACAGAATCATCTCTTATGTGAACGAAAAACTACCGCCACACAAATCGATGTTATTGATTTTCTATCACCACCTCTCACATATTTAAATAATTATGGATTTTATTTTTATATAATATAATTATTATATAATTAATTTTTTTATTAATATATCACACTTACCTTCTTAGCTTCCAACCCCCTGTAAAACAATAATGGTGTTCCTGTGTACATCGGACTATCGCCTCGCGAAGCGACGTGATTCATTTTTCACTAAAGATTTTAATGGAAGGTAATTAGGGTAAATTTAATGAATATAAGTGAGAAATATTGCATAATAATAATTATTCAAAGTTACTATACTATTTTAATTTCTTAAATTTGATCTGTTGATAAAATGAAAGCATTTTTCATGTATACGCACAGTCTACTATCAACATGAATGGTGTATTTCATTTCATATATTAAACATTTTTGGATTACTATAAATACATATATAATGAATTTATAATAAATTAATATCATGGATTACAATATATATGATGTGACCTTGACCAAATTAAGAGTACTAAATAAATCAAAACGTACATGAAAACAAAGTAGTTATTACCTGAAACGTGATTTTAACACATTATTATAAATAAATGAGAATGAAATTATCATAAAAAAAATAATAAATGGTGTGATATATATATGTATGATTTTTTTAATATATCTAAAATAAACTAATATTTAGTATAAATTCTTTTTTAATGTGAATGTAAGAATTAGATACTTATGTTAATAGATTTTTATCTCAATTTGTCTTCTTTGTGACATACATTATGTTATGCAACTCTTTTATTTTATAATGTGTATATATTGACCCTTTGATATGTTATATCCTTAATATACTTCTATTAATGATAATTAATGTTTATTTTTATTTTATTATTTAATATGGAATATTATTTAAATCTTACCAAAGTTTTAAGGGTTTGATTTTATAATCTAATTGTTCATCAGGATTGTTTATGATTGTTTAAAGACAATTTACACTTGCTTGATTTTTTTATAAAAATATCAAAAAGAATCCTAATTTAATTTTCAAATACATAGACTCATTTTTTAATAAAATTTTAATTTAATAATTTCATTAATGTGTACAAAATGTTCTATTATTATGACGACTCTATGTTTTGAAGATTAATTTATAAGTTTCAAATGAAATTTCTAACAAAAATGATTTTTAAAATGTTTTATATTTTAAAAAACTGATTTCAAAAGTGTAATTGATATTTTCCTCAATAGTTTTTTATAATTATTTTAAATATACATTTATATTTTTTCAAGTTAATTTTAAAATAACATGATTTTCAAAATTTTTTTATGAATTTATAGTTTTAAAAATGTTATTTTTAAAGATATATTATTTACCTAAATAAATGTTCTATGTTAATGTTATTTAGAAGTCATTTTCAATATAAGATGAAATCATTTTATCTTACATTATTTTTATTGGTAATATGATCCAATTATAATGATGCAGTAATATGCGTAAAGAATTTCCATACTTTTAGGCATATTGATAATGGTTGGTTAGATAAATGTTTACGAATTTATAATCCAAACATGTTTTCGTAGTTGTAATTTAGTAATCAATGGAAGGAACAAAGATTACATTTATTGGACATGGAAATTGTGATAGAAATCAAAGGCTTTTGAACACTTTTTTGATTGTTCACGACTACTACCTAGTAACCCAAACCGAGCAACCCAACTGAGATGACTATGAAAATCTGGGAGCCTCAAAACAAAAATTCTCGCATAGTCTCTACATGGTCAGCCAAATTGTGTGGATCCTTTAAGAAACCATATGATGTTTTCTGGTAAGGATGTAGGGCAGTCTCACATGATCTCCACACAATTAACCAAATAATGCAGACTAGTCCATGAAACAGTGTGCCTCAATCCATCGAGACAGAAACTTAAGCATGATTAGTGAAAACTTAAACTAACACTATTCCTAAACCGTGTGAAAGTCAACATGCCACAACCTACATTTTATGTACCCCTACTAACCACCATTTTACCAGGGATTTAGACACCTAATAACCCCTTAACAATGGGTAATGGCCAGTAAATTCTCCCTTGACTATTTTGGAGGGGGATCATTTATAGGGGATCTATCTTGATAAAGGTAGAGATTGAAACTAATTCTATGAATTTTTCAGAGATTTCTACTTGGATTTTTTTTGGTTTTTTTGTCACGACCCAACATCACCAAAATTAGGGAAGGAACAACAGATTGTCTGGACCTTCCTTCTTTATGTTGAAAGAGAGATAATGACCCCCCGAAACCCGCCTTCAATAGGTCCCGGGGTGGCGACCATCAAAAAGGGTATAAAATATCACAAAAAATGGAAGGCATTACCCTTTTTGTTTTTATAGGATCGAGAGATAAGATAACAACCCCAACAATACCAAAGCTAAAAGTAACGGTAAAGCTAAAAGTAACCCATTCCCATATGCATGTTCAACAGTAAATAATAAAAGCCTCAAAAACTCCAATGGTAAAGTACCAAGAAAAAGAAAAACAACAATAGCGACTGCCCCAATATCCAAGCTACTACGATCCCGCACGATCCCTGAAGTCCTCCAAGAAACCTGAGAGCAATTTTATATACATAGGGTGAGCATACAAGTATACCCAGTAGGGAAAATCAAAATCTCTCGTGCACAGGTGGGGAGACATCCTAATGCCCCGTGAGAAAATAAAAGGAACCAAAGCCTAGAAAGGGAAACTATCCACCCAAGCCTCACCCAGGCATTATCCCCAAATAACATAAGTCAAGTAAAGTTTAGTAATAACACATCGATATCTGGGTACCCTACGCCACTTTTCCACTAGTTATTAAAGACATCCTACACATCGAACTAATCCCGCCATTCTCGCCGCAGTCCCACTGCCAAACCCTGCCCGCACACACCTGGGCCACAACCTCACCGCAGTCCCACTGCCAAACCCCACCTACACACACATGGGCCACAACCACCACACGTAACCACACCCAAAAACACATGGGTCAGAACAACTACTGCCACTCCCGAAAACACCTGGGCCAGAACAACTACTTCCATGCCCGAAGACACCGGAGCCTAATCCTGAAGACACTTGGGAAACAACCTATCCGCAAACACCTGGGACAACCACCACAACCACCCTAACTGAATATTCTTGGGCTAATAATGGACTTCAAGCCATCATAGCCTGCTTGAAGAGTCTTGGTCTATTCAGAAAACGGAGAAGAAAGGAGCTAATAACCAGCCACTCATAGAAGTGTTGGGAAAAACACCATCCCCATGAAACGGGGTGTTCGGCACTAATTGATCATCTTGGGTGGGGCGCGAATAAAAAACATAAGGAATAATATATATATATATAGGTAACAGGAACTCATCCCAACCCAGGGGCTCCAAAACCTAAGCATAAACACCCTTGTTACTATTCATTCATAAAGAAAAGCACAACACTCGCGGCTGAGTCACAACTCATCCTAAAATCCAATTCCCCAGTTAAACCATTCTTCTTTTCATGTTCAAGTGATCCCATATGGATGAGAACTACAATACTGGGCAACTAATAGGTGCAACCACATGCCAGAAAAGGGAAACAACGAAACAACAATTTAAGCATTCACACCTGGTTCTCTTGTAATGTTACATCAACAAAAGGGGGTTTGTGAGATCCCTCAAAGTACTGGAACCAAAGAAACCCTCACAAAAAGGGTAAGTGAGATACATTGAAGTACTAGAAACAAATAAAACCCCAAGACATGGCCTCATGTCCCTAAAACCAGAAACCAACGATTTCTCAACAATACAGGATCCCACTCGAGTTCGTGTCATAGCAGAGCAACCACAGAGCTTCAGATTCACAACCAACATCCGTACCAAAACAGAGGATCCCATCCACGTCCACATATTCCCATAAGCACCATGAAGACAACACTACTACTACCAAATAGAGTGGGAAACTCCCAGGTTCAAGCACATCATTCATTAGTTTCTTCTCGCTGTTGGTTAGCCGAGGTGACCACACAAGGCTTTATTTTTACTGGGTATCCATTTAGTCCACTGAGTTTATGTGATTAACCAATTTCCAAGTTAGGTCATTTAATCATCACAGAAGTTGTGATTCATTAGTGATCAAGGAAAGACCACCAACGACCATGATTTTTAGTGAGCATAGGCCCGTACAATTCACAACGCTTATCAACATAAAAGAGCACAATAGAACATCGATCAAACCTCCATCATTATTTAAGGAATGTTCATTATCTTCATTAAGTTTGGTTTCACCCACTCCCATAGAAACAAATGCATACCCACCCCACATGATACATAGAAGGAGAGATGAAGGAAAACCCCTACCTGGTTGATCAAGGATCGATGTTTTTCTCCATAATCCAAGAACAGGGGATGAACGGATTGTTGGGGAAGAATTCCATGGACTCTAAGAGGTGTAGAAATCTCCAGCATAGGCGCACCACAAACCATGAGATGAGAGGAACTCCGGCCACACCAGGAAGAAGAATGAAATCCAACTGAGAATAAAACGAAAGAAGAAACTCTAGAGGGAGATATAAAGAGAAGATCCTACAGTTACGGGATATGGAATTTTGATCGCCTGGAAGGTCAGATCGTGGTTTCCTACATGGGTGGGCAGTTACAGACGATGATATTAAGGTGTTATTTAATACCCCCTACATCGGGGATGTTTCTCATGATTTTTAGGAATTAATTATGGGCTTTAAATGGATTTCAAAGGGTAAAAGAATTGATTTACATCAAAGCTTACGTTGCGGGAGAAGGACTGAAAAAGAAAACGGAGGGCTGGGTTTTGACACGGTGCCACCGTCATGGTGCCACTATCTTGGTGGAACCTTATTTTTGGAAAAGTAATGGCCAGGCGGGTCTGGGCCTATACATCAGATAACTCTCAAACTACTATTTCCCTCGATAATTACAACCAGACCTGAAGGAAGGAGAGGGGGTCCGAACAACCACCTTGAAAGATACCTCTCGGGAGTAGACCTAAACAATTAAAATCATACCGCACCTATCCCCCATGAAACCATACAAAACAATAGATTAAACTGTCCGATCATGTGGTGAGGGGTTTCCCTTCCTCCATGTTAAGATACTATCTGCTTTGGTGGCACTGACTCTCCCGCACAGGTTTAGGTGCATCCACTCCAATGTTTCTTAACTAGGGATTAGGTCCTCCGCTCCCCACATTTCAGGACACTTCACACACATCCATATAAAAGGAAAACCACGCATTCCATAGTTTAACATGGAAAAAGGGTTCCATCAACCATGTATAAAAAGAACAGGACAAAACTCAAAATAGCTAGGGGTACAGGCCATGCATCTGCATCTCTCATTCCCAGGTACTTTCCTCGAGCCCACCATGCCTCCACAACACACAAACTAGAGGAATGGTCTATCCACGGAGTACATCCTCCTCATGATCCTCGATCATCACTGGTCGCTCCACAAATGTTGCATAGTCTTCGATATCTAGCTCTCCCCAGTCGAGGACATGTGAGTCATCATGTAGATACTGACGAAGCTGGGACACATGGAAGACATCGTGCACCCTTTTTAGCTGTGGTGGCAATGTAAGCTGGTAATCCACCTCGCCGACCCGCTGCAACACCTCGTAGGGTCCGATGAACCTGGGGGAAAGCTTACTTCCCCTGCCGAACCTCCGCTTCCCACACCAAGGGGAGACCATCAAGAACACATGGTCCCTGAACTCGAACTCCAAGGGTATCCTCCTATCATCTGCATACGAATTCCGCCCATCCTGATCCGCCTTCATCCTCTCTCGTAAAATATGCACCTTCTCCATTGTGCTCTGCACCACCTCCGGGCCAAAGATTCCTACCTCTTCAACTTCTGTCCAGCACACGGGTGTGCGACATGGCCTCTCGTACAAGGCTTCAAACGAAGCCGTACCAATGGTAAAGTGGTAACTGTTATTGTAGGAAAACTCTACCAGAGGATAGTGTCACACCCACGATCCCCCAATGTCTTGGATTCATGCTCAGAGCATATCTTCCATGTTCTGGATGGTGACCTCTGTCTGGCCATCTGTCTGGGCATGGAAAGCAGTTCTAAGATGTAGATGGGTGCCAAAAGCATGCTGCAATCCTCTCCAGACTCATGAGGTAAACTGTGAGTCCCTATCTGAGACTATGGATCTCATAACTCTATACAACCGCACCACCTCATCCACATACCTCTGTGCTAAGGAATCCACTGCCCCTGACTCCTTGATCGCCAAAAAGACAGATGATTTCGTCAACTGGTCCACCACTACCCAGATAGCGTCGTAGCCTCCTTGAACCTTTGGTAGCCCTGTGATGAAATCCATTGATATGTCGTCCCACTTCCACTCGAGAACATCTAAAGGTTTCAAAAATCCATCTGGAACACAGAGTTTAGCCTTCACTTGTAGACACACTAGGCATTTGGGCCCGAACTCTTCCACCACCCGCTTTACCCCGGGCCACCAAAACTATCTCCTTAGTACCTGGTAAATCTTTGAAACTACTGGGTGCACCACTAGGGGTGTGTTGTGGAAATCACCAAGAACTCTCTCAAGCATCGCCTCCGGACGAACAACTTTCCTCGAAAAAACATACGATTATGACCATCCTCTGTCCACCCTTCCGGAGCATCACCTTGGTTAACCTGGTCATGCACAAATTCGCTTTTTTGAGTCTCCCCACAGAGACTCCTCCTCTTTTCGCAGTAGAGAAGACTGCACTTTCAATTGATACAAGCTACCTCTCCCACCTTCCATCCTTGCATCTAGGTGCAGGGCAACCAACTCCTCCACCGCATTCTAAGCATCTACCGACTCTCGAACCATATCCCTCTGCGACTTCCTGCTCAGGGCATCAGCCACCACATTCCCTTTTCCGGAGGTGTTTGAAATATCGAGGTCGTAGTCCTGAAGGAACTCTATCCACCTTCCCTGCTGTAAGTTCCGGTCCCACTGGGAGAAGATGTACTTCAAGATTTTGTGATCCATGAAGACCACGAAGTTCTCCCCAATGAGGTAATGTCACGACAACATTTGCATAAAAACAACCTCCACAAGTTCCAGATCATGGGTGGCATAATTACGCTTATGAGGTCATAACTCTCTAGAACCATAAGAGATCACTCCTTGATGCTACATCACCACACATCTATGGCCTTTCCCTGAAGCATCACAAAATACTTCACACATCGCCCCTTCTTCTGGAAATCTCATCACTGGGGCACTAACCAACTTCTCCTTTAGATAGCTGATGGCTGCCTCACATTGCCCATTTTACTCAAAAGCCTAGTCCTTCTTGGTCAAAGACGTCAAAGGTCCTGCAACTCGGGAGAAGTTGGGCACGAATCTCCGGTAGTAACCTACCAGCCCGAGGAAACTACGAACTTCCACCACGTTCTTGGGTGCCACCCAAGAAAAAACCTCCTTGACCTTCGATGGGTCCACTGCTATCCCTTGCTCGGACACCAAGTTCCCAAGGAAGTGCACTTCCCGCATCCAGAACTTGCACATGGACATATTCCCATATAGTTGGTGCTATCAGAGGACCTCTAAAATAGTTCTAAGGTGCTCAGCGTGAACCCCCTCTGATCTTGAGTAGATCAAGATGTTGTCAATAAACACAACTACGAACCAATATAGGTACTCCTTGAAGACGGATTTAATCAGCCCCATGAATACAGATAGAGTGTTCGTAACGCCGAATGACATGACCAAAAACTCGAAGTTCCCATATCTGCACTTGAAGGCTGTCTTCAAGACATTGCCCTCCTTCACCCTCAACTGGTGATATCTAGAACGCAGATCGATCTTAGAGAACCATCCTTCTCCCTTAAACTGGTCAAAGAGATCATCTATCCTTGGAATATGGTAGTAATTCTCGACCATTACCTAATCTAGTCTTTTGTATTCTATGCACAGCCTGAGACCACCATCTTCCTTCTTCGCGAACAAGACTAGAGCACCCCAAGGTGACACACTTGGTCGAACAAAACCCTTCTTCATCAGATCGTCAATCTGAATCTGCAACTCTCGTAGCTCCGAAGGAGCCATACGGTAGGGAGCCATCGAAATCAGATGTGTACCGGGTTGCAAGTCTATCCCAAACTCGATGTCACGTCGAGGGGGTAGAGTCGTCACCTCCTCAAGGAAGATGTCCATAAACTCACTGAAGACCCCTGTAACTTCCACCATCTCTTCATCCACCGACTCCAATGATAGCTCAGCTAACAAGGAGAGGCGGGGTTCCCCTCACTTTTTGCTACCCTGGAAACTATGCTCACTAATGAAAGCCACCCGTCGTTCACCCAAGTCTGAAAACAAAACACTTCCTAGGAAACAGTCAATGATGACACATATAGAGAACAACTAGTCAATGACTAGGATGACATTTTATGGTTGTATCTGCAACAGAAGAAGATCCCTAAATTACTGATGTGGTCCTATCATCAGTCTGTATCCTCGACAAACATACAAAAAATTGGTCAGACCTCCGACTAGCGTGCTCAGCACCAGGGGCACTGGAAGTCTCTCAGCATCTAAAACCATAGCATGGGCCAGACTGGGTAGAACAAAGGAGTGTGAAGCTCCTGTATCGAACAATCCATATGCAAGGGTACTAAACAAACTGATCCTACCTCGAACGACTTCTGGCCCTGCTGGAACTGCTGCCTCCGCGGCGTGCAACTACCCATTCCCAGATCCTCTTCCTATCAGCTATCGTCCACCACACCTACCACGACCGGGTTGAGGCCCCTGAGGATCTCCCTAAGGTCGGCCTCCTCCTGCAACGTGGGCCCTCGATAGAGCGGGAGCCTGCTGTCCCTGCTGCTATAGAAAGGGTCTAGCTGGGAACTGCTACTATTGAGGTGGGTGTTGGACCTACCCACCCCCACTGTACTCTACTCTGTCTGAGCACTGATTCCGAAGTTTCCCATGGCTTCCACAGATGAAGCATCATGTCCCTAGGCCCGAAATAAAAGGGCGAGGTCTGGAAGGTCAGAATTGGAACTACTGAGGCCTACTCCATACTGGTCGAAACCTAGATGGTCCTGATGCTAGAGGCCTGCTACTGACAGCCTTCCCCTTCGATGAGCCCAACTAGATTCCCTCTCATGAAACACCTCCTAGAATGTGCATCATCTCCACCACTTCTGCCTTCTTATGAACCTCTAAGTATGTCGGTAGGGTGAAGGGAGTAACAACGTATTGAAGACACGGTCGGAGTCCCTCCTCTAAACATCTCACCCGAGATTCCTCATCCAGAAAGAGGTCTGGATCGAAGTGAAGGAGATCCTTGAACTTGATACCCAACTCTCTCACTGATATACTCCCATGCAGGCGGGAGAGTAGATCTTGCCTCTTCTCATCCTTCATCATGGAAGAAAGGAATTCCTCCCGGAACTCCTTCTCAATGTCTACCCACGTCACCTCGGTCTCCCTCTTGTACCCAAGATAAAGCATCCACCACTGACGCGTTGCTCCACGCATCTGGCTTACAGTCAGAAGAACCTAGTCCTCCGTCGAACCCCGGATCGACATGAAGGCTATCACCAGATCCAATATCCAGCTCTCCATCTCCACGTCTGATATACTTCTCTTGTACTTCCCGAGGGTCTGTCACTGAAAGGCTTGAAGCATATTCTACCACTGATCATCCTTTTCATCTCGTTCGATCCTCTGCCGATCGGCCAAGTCAACCTTCTGTGCCTCGATCGCCCATAGTACTCATGGTTGCCTCCCAGGTTCCATAGCTGCAAGGTAAAGAAGGAATGCCTATGCCTGAGTAGTGTACACTATTGTTCTTAAATTTTCATAGATTTATTTTAAATCCCCATGACACCCATGAAACATAAGAACACAAGTCATCATGATGCATGTACCTTTCCTAGGGTCTCTACCCTGTAAATAGTGTAGCCTCAATTGGTAATTCGGTAGGTCCATAGTCCTTGTATGGGGTCACGGGGGCCCAAAAATCCCATGTCCTAGCCGGTTTTCCCTGGCCTAATTCACGCACCAAGGTCATCCAACACTGTCGCCCTACCACCCCATACAATCCTCACTATGCCTAACTCCAGTCTCCATCCTATCTATAACCTCCCTCAGATACCATTCTGTCATGGGCTTCCTTCACCAAAAGGAGGGAATAGATAATAGATTGTTAGGACCTTCCTTCTTTAAGTTTAAGGAGAGATAATGACCCCCAAAACCCACCTTCAATAGGTCCCGGGGTGGCGACCAACACCAAGGGTATATAATCTCACCCAAAATAGAAGGCATTACCATTTTTATTTTTTATAGGATCGAGAGATAAGATAGAAATCCCAACAATACCAAAGTTGAAAGTAAAGGTAAATCCAAAATTATCCCATTCCCATATGCATGTTAAATAGTAAATAATACAAGCCTAAAAAACTCCAAAGGGAAAGTACCAAGAAAAAGGAAAACAAAAATAGTGACTGCCCCGAGGTCCGAGCTAGTACGGTCTCGCACGATCCCTCAAGTCCTCCTGGAAACCTGAGAGCAGTTTTATATACATCGGGTGAGCATACAAGTATACCCAGTAGGGAAAACCAAAAGCTCTTGTGCACAGGTGGGGAGACATCCCGATGCCCCGTGAGAAAACAGAATGAACCGAAGCCTACAAAGGGAAACAATCCTCCCAAAACTCACCAAGGCACACTCCCCAAATAACATAAGGAAAGTAAAGTATGGTAATAGCACATCGATATTGGGGTACCCTGCGCCACATTCACACTCGTTATTATTGACATCGTACGCATCGAACCAATCCCGCCATTCTCACCACAACCCCCTGCCAAACCCCACCCGTACACACCTAGTCCATAACCACCCAGCGTAACCACACCCGTAAACACCTGGGTCAGAACAACTACTGCCACACCTGAAGACACCTTGGCCAGAACTACTACTGCCATTCCCGAAGACACCTGGGCCTCATCCCGAAGACACTTGGGAAACAACCTACCCACATACACTTGGGCCAACCACCACAACTACCCTACCTGAAGATTCATGGTCTAATAATGGACTTTAGTCCACCACAGCCTGCCTGAAGAGTCTTTGGCTATTCGAAAAAGGGAGCAGAAAGGAGCTAATAACCAGCCACTCATAAGAGTGTTGGGAAACACACCCTTCCCATGAAATGGGGTGTTCGACACTAAGTGATCAACTTGGGTGGGGCATGAATTAGAAACATAAAAAATAAAATACATGTATAGGTAACAAGAACTCATCCCAACCTAGGGGCTCCAAAACCTAAGCACAAACACCCTTGTTACTATTCATTCATATAGAAAATCACAACACTCGCAGGCGAGTCATAACTCATCCCAGAAACCAATTCCCCATTTAAACCATTCTTTTTTTCATTTTCATGTGATCCCATTTGGATGATATCTACACTACCGGGAAACTATAATGTGCAACCACAAGCCAAAAAAGTGAAACAACCAAACAACAATTTAAGAATTCACACCCCATTCTCTTGTAAAGTTACATCAACAAAAGGTAATTAGTGAGATCATTAAAAGTACTGGAACCAAATAAATCCTCAAAAAAGGGGTAAGTTAGATCCCTCGAAGTACTGGAATAAATGAAAACCCCGAGACACATCCCCATGTCCCTAAAAACTGGAACCAACGATTTCTCAACAGTAGAGGATCCCACCCGAGTTCGTGTCACGGCAGAGCAACCACACAGCTTCAGATTCACAACCAACAACCGTACAACAACAGAGGATCCCATCCCCGTCCACATCATCCCATAAGCACCAAGCAGAAAAAACACCTACTACCAAATAGAGTGGGAAACTCCCAGGTTCAAGCACATCATTCATTATTTTTTTTCTCTCTATTGGTTATCTGGGGTGACCACACAGGGCTTTATTTTTACTGGGTATCCATTTAATCCACCGATTTTACATGATTAACCAATTTTCAATTTATGTCATTTAATCATCACAGAAGACATAATTCATTAGTGCGTATGTAAAGACCACCAACGACCATGATTTTTAGTGAGCATAGGCTAGTACAATTCACAATGCATATCAACATAAAAGAACACAGAAGAACATCGATCACACCCCCATCATTATTTAAGGCTTGTTCATTATCTTCATTATGTTTGGTTTCACCCACTTCCACAAAAACAAAAGCATACCCACCCCACATGATACACGGAAGGAGATACGAAGGAAAACCCCTACATGATTGATCAAGGATCGATGTTTTTCTCCACGCGCCAAGAACAAGGGATGCATGGCCTGCAGGGGAGGAATTTTGTGGACTCCAAGAGGTGTAGAAATCTTCAACAGAGGTGCACCACAAGCCATGGGAAGAGAGGAACTCTAGGCGCACCAGGAAGAAGAATGAAATCCAGCCGAAAAGGAAAAAAAGGAGAAACTCTAGTGGGAGATATAAAGAGATGATCCTACAGTTATGGGATATTGAATTCTGCTCGTCTGGAAGGTCGGATCGTGGTTTCCTACATAGGTGGGCAGTTACACACGATGATATTAAGGTGTTATTTAAACCCCCCCCCCCCCCCATCGGTGTGGTTTCTCGGGATTTTTAAGAATTATTTATGGGATTTAAATGGCTTTAAAATGGTAAAAGAATAAATTTTCGTCAAAACATACGTTGCAGGAGTGGGACTGGAAGAGAAAACATAGGGCTGGGTGAGGACACGGTGCCACTGTCACGGTGCCACTTTCTTGGTGGAACCTTATTTTAGGAAAAGTAATATCCAGGGGGTCTGAGCCATTACATTTTTCAATCCAGTTTCAACTGTAATGAAGACATCTAATTTTATGATCCTATTTTTCTCATTTAATTCAATGAGTATCTATTCCGTTTAATGAATTAGGGCTATGGGTAGTGAAGATTCTTGGGTAATTGAATCCTGTTACCATGTTAGTGTAATATGGGTTTTCCTCTCATAATTTCCCAAATGATTAATTTTATTATCTCACTAGAATATATGTATTAGACTAATAACAAAGAATATAGGGACATCTAGTGGAAATTTTAATGAGTAACCCCTTGACCAATGGGTAAACATGCCATATCAATGTGGGTTTCTTCCAAAAAAGTTAATAAACCCAATACAGAAACCAAAAAATTGATTGATATTAAATCAAAACTTACAAGAACATGGGAGTTCTATCACATGTGAATCTCAGAGATGTTTTTTTATTATGGAAAACACCACAGAATAAAATAATTTATTCTTGATGACCATATTAGACATCCGCATCATCGATGAATTTTATTCATCAATTTTTAATAATAGTTCTACATTTTCTTATTTTAACGTAATTCAGTAATAAAATTAAAGAGTTAAATATTCAATCATCCAAAATAACTTTCACAATCCAAAAATATATATTATAAATTCAGAAACCCTTCTATTAATTTAACATATATCATGAAATATAACTCTTTAAATCTCCATGTGGATTGATCACAAACATACTATATACTATTTGTGTAATCAGGTAACAGAATTTGAACTAACGAAAGTAACACTTCATATAAAATAAAAAAAATTTATGGCGTCGTTGCTGAGGAGAAATTAAATGGTGTTTTGTTAAATTGAATTTCTATTAATTAAGTGAAAACAAATTTTACAAATTCTGAAAAATTATATTCTTAAACCCATTTATGTTTGTAGATATATTTTGTTTTACCTATTATAGTTTGGGTGTTATTTGGTGTTGTGTAAGAAAAAGGGTGGATGAGCAACCGAATGACTTATTCCAAGAGAACCAAGTCAACAGAAACACCATCATTTGACATAGAAATCAAAATAATGGTATCCATGAAACGTTAAGTAATTATGATAGAAATCAACTAGAACACCCCCATGGTGATTTTGGGAGTGGAAGAACCAACTACTATCTAAGGAGTTGGATTTTTTTCACTTTATGGGAATAACAACGCAAATCTCTCCCCTGAAAATGAACAAAAATGGCATCCACCAGCCAACATTATGGAACATGTCCCATAAAACCATCATTGACCACTAACTCTATTTTTTTAGGGTAAGGCCATGAATCACTGTAGTGTCTTCAATGATAATTTCATTTGTATATTCCAAAGATTAAATGGCCCTTCATTGTACTTAAGCATGAGTATATTCCTCAACATCCACAAGAAAAGATTCCTCAATGCCATACCCTTATTGAGTACGGAAATCCATCAATTTAGGGGGTGGGTACATGTATAATAAATCCTCTCAGTGAATCCCCGACACAACGATAAGAAGAAAAACATTATACCGCTTGTTCATAATATCATTCATTTTGGGTGTTTTCTAAGAAAAGACCAAAATTACCATATCTCAAATTTTCGGGATATGTGTGACCCATTCTGTTACCATAGAGTTTTTGGAGGATGAAAATTAGATCAATTTATTTCCTTTATCGTTATGGTAACAATAAATGGATTAGATAAAAGGTATACCATAGTGTTATATCTTCAATTTGGAGTCATTGGCGCAAACTATCCTATCTAAATACTTTCCTCCATACAAAATGGAAACGTTATGGAATGAGATTCACATTTTTCATCAAAAGGAATCAAAATATTTCTATGGATCATTAGAATGCATCGAGAAGATGTTAATGAAATTTCCACATCATAGGATCCCTCTATGGATGCAATTTAAAACCTTTTATGGGGGTCTTACAATGAACAACAAATCCATGGTGGATGCGGCCACCATCAAAACCGTAATGAGAAAGGTACCAGATGGGCTATTTGAAATTTTTGAAGATATATCAGACAATATCATCCAATGGAATTTTTATTGGGGAACTTATAAGAGAGGTATTAATAAAATATATGGAACCATGATTATGGATTCTCATCAGGATATCATATCAAAGAAGGTTGATTCATTTAATTTGAATGAAAAAAATCATATGATAAAGTAGTAAACTATCAAGCATTCAATGAATGTGGTGACAACCACATCATGAGTGAATTCATATGGTTTTGTATCGATCCATAATTGAGTGGAGTATGTTATTTTTCTTAGAACCGATGGCCCAATATGTTCCCTATGTATTGGAACCTTGTATGGAAAGATAATACAAATACAGGTTGGGGAAAACATCAGAATAATTCAAAACCAAGACCTTAAAAGCAACCCAGTTTTAGAAAATAAAATTATAAAAATAAATACCTAGACAAAAACATGGAAATAAATATAAAAAATGTGTATATAAATAGCAAGTCTTTCGATACCCTCATCCAGAAATTCTTTTCAATAACCACAATAGTAGAACATTAAAAAAACCTCAATCGGAACAACCATAAATTTTTGAAGAGACATGGTCTATGTTTACTACCACAACAAAAATAATATTTCATAATGAATAAGAATCAATTCATTGTTTTAGGAAATAGATTGGACATCTAGACAGTCTATTATCTTTGTGTAATCCTAGTAAATTAATGATAAATATAGTAAAAACCCAAGAGAGAAGTCCTATGTGGGAAGGAGTTATCTAGATAAGTAATTAAAAAGAAAGGTGGATATAAAGATATAAATTAGAACATGTCTAATCCATCTCTAGAACATTACGTTGAAGTAG
Source organism: Viscum album (assembly GCA_963277665.1). Taxonomy (NCBI): domain Eukaryota; kingdom Viridiplantae; phylum Streptophyta; class Magnoliopsida; order Santalales; family Viscaceae; genus Viscum; species Viscum album. Next base: position 276,359,021 of record OY728142.1, on the reverse strand, counting down.
AATATTATCCCACATCAAAAGATTTATTCAAAGACAAAAATACTACTTGTGATAAATAAAAGTGGGTGGTTAAGCCTTATGAATCCACCTTGGCCTTTTAAGAATGTATAATGATGAAGAAATTGGAAAAATAGTTCATAAGATTCATGGAAATTTTTAGGAAACTACATATCTCTATACCCTTTTCAAAGGCACTAACCCAAATTCCAAATACACAATGTTCATGAATTTAATCATTTCTAATAAAAGGAAAATAGAAGACTTGTGTACCATTACTCTTAATAAAGAATGTTATGCTATGGTACTACATATACATTCTACAAAGCATCATGATGTAAAGAGTATCTCTATACCATGTACAATCAGATCAAGTGAGTCTAAGAAGCCCATTTCTGACTTAGGGGATTGTGTTAATTTAATTACTTTTGGAGTTTTCAAGAAGCTGGGATTAAATTAATCGAATCCTACTCGTGAAGTGCAACAACAAGATGATCACGCAATCAAATACCCAAAATGGATTTTTGAAGGTGTTCTGGTAATGGTTGCAAAGATAATTCTATCGACCGACTTTTTTATCATTATCAGGGATGAAGATAAAGAAGTGCCATTGATTTTTGGGAGACCTTTTTTATATATGGGTAAATTGATGACTAATTTCCATCAAGGTGTATTAATCTTTTGAGTTTTGGGATGAAAGAGTGTCCTATAATATTATTAAAGATGAAAAAAAGCCTCTTTTGTGGAAAGTGAGGACTGTTGCGCATTGCCTATAGTGGAAGATAACATGTACTACTCCTTAATTGACATGGGTAGTTTTTCATTTATCGATGATACATATTCCTTATAAATACAAACCAAACATGTACAAGAACAATTGAATTATATCTCAGGACAGGGCAGTCATTATTTGAAAAGAGCAGCAATTTTAGATATTTTAGAATGAGAGGATGTTTAGCCTATCATGGAATTATTTCTTAGGTCCCCTAAACTAAAAATAATTCCTCTTACATCATCTCTAATGTATGTTTATTTGGGTGAAAATGACATGGTCCGTACTATTTTAATTTTGTCTCTCACACAAGAGAAAGAGGATGCATTTTTTCAGGTTCTAAGAATATGAAACAAGATATTAGTAGGATGGTGGATAACCTTAAGTAGACCTATCCAACCATTTGTACAAACATCATACTACTAGAAGAAAAAGATAAACTATATCAACAACCACATAGACGGTTCAATCATCCAATGAAGGAGGTTATGAAAACAGATGTGATCAACTTACCTAATGCCGGAACTGTATAACCAACATTTGATAGTCTCTGGTTCATCAATTGCAAGTTGTGCCCAAAAAGGTGGTATCAACATAATTTCATATGAAAGGATAGAACTAATACAAAATCAAACAGCTACTAACTGGAGAGTGTGCATCAATTATAGGAATCTCAATGACACCACAAGGAAGGAACACTCTCTACTCCCCTTCATGGATCATATTTTCGATAAGTTGTGGAGGCCCAAATTTTACTTCTTCCTATATCATTATTAAGCATATTACCCAATTTCTATTACCCTTGAGAATCAGGAAAAGAGAACTCTCACATGACCATAAAAAATACTTCCCTATCATCGTATATCGTTTGGTATGTGTAATGTTCTATCCAACTTATAGTGATGTATGTTATCTATATTCCACAACATGGTGGAAGACATTATGAAATTTTTCATGGGTGAATTTTTTGTCAATGTAAAGTCATTTGAAACAAGATTTAAATACATGGAAATGGTACTATAATGGTTCGAGAAGATTCATATGGCCTTCAATTGGAAAATTTTCAATATAATGGTGCAAAGTGGTGTTATTATAGGCCACCACATATTATAGAAAGGGATTGATTAAGATCCCATGAAGATCTATGTAATAGAAAATCTTCAATTGGCTGCTTGTTTATGTGTGATATAGAGTTTTATTGGGCTTGCAGAATTTTATAGAGAGTTCTTATGATATTTTTCAAAGATATCTCAAACATTTACTAGTTATCTATCATAGGATGTTATATTTTAATTTAATTAAGCCTATGTCAGATCATTTCATCATTTGAAACAAATATAGGTTGAATCTATGATCACAATTTCCCCAAATTTGGAGGATTAGTTCGAGATCATGGGTGATGAAAGAGGTTATGAGGTGGGAGTGGATCATGGGATGCGACATTACTATATCTCTTGGACTATTAATTATATAAGTATCACCATAAATTAATACTAAATAAATTATACAACAATTGAACAAGAAAAGTTGTGGGTGGTAATTTTATTTTTTTCATATTTTAATCGTACTTGGTGCCTTCAAAAGTCATTATTTATACTGATCATGAATCACTCTAGTACCTATTAAAAAAAAGATACAAAACCATAGTTGATTAATAGGGTTATTCTTCTCCAAGAGATTAATATAGAGATTCATGACAATAATGGTGGTGATAATTTGGATGATTATCACCTATCCCTATTGAAATTTCCTCATCTAAAAAGAGAAGAAGACATAGATACTATGGAATAAATTCCATATAGAAACATATTATTAGTATCCACTACAGCCCATCCAATGTTCATCAATATTTAGAATTATTTTTCTATAATATTTTTCATCCCAATCTCACTTACCATCAAAGAAAATATTTTTAATCAGAGATAAAAATGATGTTTTGGAAGGATCCACTATTATTCGGATATTGTGTAGAATATATAATTTTCTGATGCATGCCTGATGTTTGAGTCAACTATAATCTATAATTTCATCACTTTTCACCCACTGGAGGGAATCATGGTCCAGACCACACCATTACTTAGATTATTTCAATCAGGGTTTTTCTATCTAATAATGCATAATGATTTTCAAAACAAAATTGAATGGTGTGATAAGTTCCTGCAGACAAGAAATATTTTCCATAGATCGGAAAAACCTAAAAAACCCATACATGAATTGAAGGTATAAAATTTATGGGGAATTTATTTAATGGGGTCATTTCCCCCATATTATGGTAACAAATACATTCTCGTATGATTGGATTATGTTTTTAAATGGGTGGAAGCTACGACCAAATCCCAAATAACATCAATGGTTGTCATCACTTTTTTGAAGAAGCACATTTTTAATAGTTTCACTATTCTATGGGTCCTCATTAGTTATAGGTTACACATTTTGACATTTCCATGATAATAATAATTCTCAAAAAATGCGGGGGTGAAGTACCACATGGGGACACCATACCCCCTAATCTAGTGGTCACATTGATTTTTATAACCATTAACATAAACAAATTCTAGAAAATATAATAATAACATTAAGGAAGGATAGGTCTACGAAGCTAGAAGATGCTTTATGGGATTACCAAACTTCTTTCACAACTCTGCAGGGGTTTGTATCCACTAAGGTTAGTTTATAAAAAGCCATGTCACTTACCTATGTAGCTTGAGAATAAAGCATACTAGGCTGTAAATAAATGAATTATGCTTTGAAGGATTTTGAAGAGAAATCATAATTAAAATGTTACAATATTGATGAAATTTTTAATGATGCATTTTAAAATACCAAGATTTATAAGGAGAAGAAAATGGCGGTTCAAGACCTCCCAATTTCTCAGAAATAATTCTAGACCAACAATCAGATATTGTTATTTAACTGTTGGAACTGAAAAACTGATCCACAATATATTCCAAAAGCTTTGATAGATGATCCAAAATTGTAGAATTTTTCTCAAGATTTTATTTGAGAGGTAGTAGATTGGTAATAGAGTTACGGTATAAGAGTTATGGACATTAAATGTTGGGAAGGAAAACTGGTTCACAGAGCCCATTTGCGAAGCTCCCTCCACGATCACAGAGTAGAGGAACATGATCGGAGCCTCCGTGAGCGCTGAGAAGCTTGATGACAGTCAAATAAGAGGTTACAAAGAACATGAGGGAACTTTACTGGAGCCTCTGCGATCTCCATGAAGATCGATGATGGTCAAGTCTGTGATTAAGAGAAACATGAGGGAACTCCCTCCGGTTACGGAGCACGATTTACTTTGCGGCGTGACTTCTGATCCGTGTCGCACATTTTTTCCTTTTGGAACGCTCTGCCGACCTACATCCCCTATAAATACCCAACTCACCCCCCATAATAAGGATGATCATGCCACCACATGGGTGTTCGATCTCCCATTTTTTGGAGCTCCAGGGAATTTCGATGTGATGCCATTTACAAAGGGCTTCGCGAGAGGCTTTCCTCCATGAAAGGCTTTGATCTATGAGAGGCTTTCCTCCGGGAGAGTCTTTGTTCCACGTGATGATTTGCTCTGTGAGATGCTTTTCACCATGAGATGCTTAGCTCTGTGAGCCCCTATTCCCTATGAGTCCATGCTCCATGTGTATCTTTTCTTCACGAAGCTGCTCCACGAGACCCCATGCTCAATGAGCACCTTTCCTTCACAATTCGTCTATGTGAGACCCTATACTCCATGATCACTTTTCATCCATGAAGCTACTTCTAAAAGACCTATCTTTTGTGAAGATCTTACGTTCTCACCCACAGGTCCATAACACGGGGGTTGTGCCCCCACACCCCGACTCAGGTTCATTGTTGAGATGCTGTCACGGCCCTCCGGGCCAGTCCCTTTGGTTTAGTCATTGACCCCCATGAAAAACAGAGAGTAACCCCAAGAACATCTCGGGCCGGGGTATTGACATTTTCCATTGCAGCCTTATGTGCACCAACCTTCCACCTATGGAATACCATAATTTGAGATACTCCTCCGCACACCATAAAACACCTTGAGTTGGAATATTCCTCTTGGTTAATTTCCCATGTCTTGAGTTGAGAGTCATATCACCAATTCCCCAAGCACCTTGAGTTGACCATTCCTCAAGAAACTCCTGAAAACCCTATCACGTGGCTTCTATTCCAGGATGAACTAAAAAGGGACGCTTTTTTGTATGTCTAAACACCATCCATTGCAAGGTGCCTTATGCATAATAGTTCTCTCTATATGACTATAAACTATAGTACACCCTATATACCAAATATAATATGCAGCTTACTTCAAACCAGAGATTCCTTATGCTCGAACAATAAGATTCCTAATATTCTTCTCTACATGATTATAATTTCAATTACTCCATATGTGACAAATATATGATCCATCTTACTCCAAACAAGAGATGCCTTATTCTCTAAGCATAAGATTCTAATAGTCCTCTATATGTAAATTTAAACTATAGAATTCCCTATCATTCAATAATTGGTTGCATCTTATTCCAAATAAGATATGGCTTATGTGAAAAGTATAAGATACCTCCTTCCATGATTATAGTGTCATAATTTCCCGAGCGTTGGAATCCACTCAAACATTCCATCACTCAACCTCATGCTTTGCGTGTCCTTCATTCGAATCATCATCCTCTTCCATGTTTGAAGGTATCCCCTAACGGCCTGGTCCCATGCTGCATCGTCTCACCTACCGTTCTAGGCCAACATCCTGAAAGACTTTGGATGACACTTCGGGTCAGGACCTAGGTTTCAAACATGGTCAATAGGTAACCCTCTTTTTTTTTGTTCCTATTTCCAGCTAACGTGATATGGATTTTGTGCTTCAAACATGGTCAATAGTTATCCTCCATCGCCATGCCACCATCATTGTGTTCCGAATTTCAGGTATGCGATTCACACTTTTCATCTCCCTTTCATCAGACTAATTCCAATTCCCATAGTATTGTCCCGCTAGTTCACTAGAGCATAAGTGTAGAAACAAATTATATGAATCGACCCACAAGTGATTTGAGATTCCCTCATGACCAGAAATGATGAAGATACTCAAGAAGATTCCTTAAGTAAGACATAATTCACCATTTCTGCTCTATATCAGCACTAGGGAAACTTCCTTGTGTAAGCTCTATTAACCATTGATGCTCCATAACTGCACTCGGACAACTTCCATGCATAAGCCCCATTCACAATTTCTGCTCTATAGAGGCACTCGAGCAGCTTCCCTGTGTATGCCCCATTCACCATTACTACTCCACAGTGGCACCTAGGCAGTTTCAGTGCTTACGACCCATTCTCTAATGCCACACTTTAGCATCACCCAGGAAGCTTCCTTGCATAAGCACTATTCACCATTGTCACATGCTAGTGGAACCTAAGAAGCTTCCTTGCATAATCCCCATTCCCCATTGCTTATCACTAGAGGCACCTAGAAAACTTCAATTCATAAGCCCCATTTGACATTTCCACTCCGTAGTGGCACCCAAGCAGCTTCCTTGCGTAATCCCCATTCGTTATTACCGATCACTAGTGGCACCCGAGAAGCTTCCTTGCATAAGATCCATTCCCCATTTCCACTCCATAGTGGAACCTAGGAATATTCCATTTCTAAGCCCCATTAACCTTTTCCTCTCTATAGCAACACTAAGAAAACATCCCCACATAATCCCCATTCACAATTGCCGCTCCCTAGTGGCACCCGGGAAGTTTCCATGTGTAAGCCCTATTCACCATTGCTGCTCCATAGCGACATAGGGGAAACATCATTGCATTAGCCCCATTCACCATTGACACTCTATAGCAGTACCCGAACAACATAATTGTGCAATCCCCATTCACCATTACCAGTCCATAGTGGCAATCAGGTAGCTTCCTTGTGTAATCCCCATTCCCCACCCTTCACGAACACACCTTTACATCGTGATCATCAGGTCCTTGCTGCCTCTTGTTTCTCAGACTGAGAACAACTCACATGGGCTTAGAGTAGTATGCATTGACAATGGAATCCTGCCTAGGACACCATATATTGTAAGTCCCATTCCCATCTGAACTATGTGGACTTTGATCATTGCCAAGGAAAGTTATGTAGGAAGCCTCCCAAATGTTCAATCCCAACAAAAATTGGTGCTGACCCCTTTCACGTTGGTTCACCAACCCATCCCATAATACATGGACTTTGATCCTTGACAAGGCATGGTATGTAGGAAGATTCTCTAAGGTTCAATCCCAACACCTATTGGTCCGAAACCCCTTCACGTTGGTTCACCAAACCATCCGAAACTACATGGACTTGGATGTTTTCCAAGGAAAGGTATGTAGGAAGCCCCCCTGAGGTTCCAGCCCAACAACAATTGGTCCTGAACCCTTCACATCGGTTCAAAAACACCATCCTGAACTACATGTAATTTGATATATTCCATGGAAAGGTACGTAGGAAGCCTCCCAAAGGTTCAAGCCCTGCACCCACTAGTCCCGACCACTGTACATCAGTCCACCCTCTTCCCACATGACATTAATCTGTACGCCCTTGTTCATATCTTAAGTCGTTAAACTGTACCCATTTGAACTACGTGGGCTTTGATCCTTGACACCCAAACAAGGTATGTAGAAAGCCTCCCTGAGGTCCAAACTCGATCGATGGTATGTCGTTGTGTTCCCCAACTGACGGTGAGCCGTTGGAACCCCAACTAGTGGTAAGCCATTGGAACACCCACCAAACTATGTAGACTTTGATTCCCAACCACGGGGATATGTTGGAAGTATTTTCAAGCCTCAAGCCCAACACTATCGTCACCTTCATGATGGTTCCATCTCATTCCCCCTCCACTTATTTCAACTATCGATCATCCATACTAATTCTCACCCGATCCGCCACATCTCATTGAGATCATGACATTAATCACAATTCCACTCATTATGGAACCTAGGAAGCTGACCATGCATAATCCTCACTCAATCCATAAACATCCAACCAAGAGTGGTTATCTTGCGATGGGCCCCTTCCCATGCATAAGCCTAAATATGTCTCTGGTTTGTTGTCCTTTTTGTACACCCAGATTTATCACCTTTTTGAACTACATAGGTTTTGACCCCCATCATCTACAAAGGTTATATAGAAAACCTCCGCAAGGTTCAATCCCAGCCAATGGTAAACCTTGGTGTCCCTCATTTTGGGGTTCACTCTTTCGGATCCTCCCTCACTGGTGTCCCAGTCAGCCTTCACAATGTGAAATCTTCCCTTTATGGGACACACCACCCTGGGTCTATTCTTATTGAGTGTTCAGATCCATCCACCTAGTAAACAATCCTAGTGCTCCCTCTTAGGAATGTACCAATATGATCCCTGTCTATGGGACATTCTGATCACCCTCATTCTGTCTTCACAAGACGTTAAACTTATAGCTTACCTCCTAATAATCACGAGATTCCAGAGGAAAACCTTGGAAGATACACATTTGGTGTAACCATCTCCACTACACGTTAAACTCGTGGAATAACTCATGTTAGGAATGGGAATCTGAGTAAAACCTTAGAGAAATGCCTCTGACATATGATACCCTAAGGCTGACGTGGTATTTCTCATGCTATGAACCACTAAGATGCCCTCTTATGTGAAAAAATGCAGGTCCCCCAATGTCCACGAATCCAAAGATGCCCTGACATGCCTGATGTTACCATTTACTCCAATTGAAGGTCACTACCTTGTCAAGACCCCATTGAATGTCCTGACAGAAGTAGTCTAATTAACCGGCGTCTACAAAGATATTGCATCAGGAATGAGATTCAATAAAAACATCTCAATATTTAAGGGAGACCCAGACTAGGTGATGATTTATGAGGAGGAATCCATGGAAAGAAGAATAGAAGTCCCATCATCCCATTTTGATCACAGAGAAAATGTCCCAGAATAAGAGACAGATGCCGCCTACATTTGGAAAGCAGGAATGTGGGGAAATAGTTAGTGCATAATTGTCCTACTCCACAGATATATGTGAGAACCCCAGTGAAAGTGTCAAAAAGTGAAATGGTGAACCTGACTTGAATCTCTTCTCCTTCAACCGAATATGGGCCAAATTTTTTGGAAAAATTGAGGCATCAACCATGTTAATCCTATCTCCTTCTTAAGTGAGGGGATGAGTACCATTGGGTGTGTGAATATTACAGTTCATCGGCTCCTTGATGGCCCTTCCGTCTTAAGAGTCCACACAGGGGGCATCTGCCCCTGACTCCATCTGCTAATCACCGACTCTGCCGCCTTAAAAGGCCACACAGGGGGCATCCGCCCCCGACTCCATAAGCTCATTTCCGACCCCACCGCAATAAGAGGCTGCGTAGGGGGAATCCTCCCTTGACTCCATCAGCTCATCGCCGACTCTTCCGCCTTAAGTGGCCATGGAGGGGCCATCCTCCCCCCAACTCCATTGGCTCCTCATCGTATCCACTACCTTAAGAGGCCGGGTAGGGGGCATATGTCCCCAGACTCGATCGGCTCCTCGTTGACTTCGCCGCCTTAAGAGGGCGCGTATGGGGAATCCACCCTGACTACATCGACTCCTCACTGACTCTTCCACCTTAATAGGATGCGCATGGGACATGCACCCCCCCCCCTGATGCCATCTACTCCTAGAGACTCTACCGCCTTAAGAGTCCGCAGACGGGGCATCTTCCTCTGACTCAATTGGCTCCTTGCCGACTCCGCCGCCTTAAGGGGTCGTGCAGGGGCCATCCGCCCCCCCGACTCCATCGGATCCTCGCTGACTCCGCCGCCATAAGAGGATGTGCAATGGACTTCCCCCCTCCCCATGAATTCATCAGCTCGTTTTCGACCTCACCACCATAAAGGCTGTGCAGGGGGCATTTCCCCCTGACTCCATCAGCTACTCGCCAAACCTGCTGCCTTAAAAGGACACATAGGGGGCATCCGCCCCCGACTCTATTAGCTCCTCACCAAATATGCCCTCATAAGTGGCTGCAAAGGGGGAAGCCACCACCGAATCCATTTTCTCCTCACCGACTCCGCTGCCTAAAGAGGCCACATAGGTGGAATCTGCCCCCGACTCCATCGGCTCCATACTGACTCTGCCACCTTAAAAGGACACGCAGGGGACATCCACCCCCCCCCCCGACTCCATTGGCTCCTCGCTGACCATTCCACCTTAAGAGGACGAGGATGGGGAATCTCCCCCGACTCTATCAGCTCCTCGCTAATAGCACCACCTTAAGAGGCCATGTAGGGGGAATCCATCCCCGACTCCATCGACTCTTTGCCGACCCCGTCGCCTTAAGAGGTTGCACAGGGGCATCTTCCCTTGACTCCATTAGCTCCTCACCAACGTTTCCACCATATGAGGCAACGTAGGGGGAATCCACCTAACTCCATCAGTTCCTCACCAACTCTACCCCCTTAAGAGGCCGTGCAGGGGGAATCCCCTCCCCCTAACACTATTGGTCTCTCACCGACCCTGCCGCCTTAAGAGTCTACGCAGGGGGCATATATCCCCCACTTCATCGCCTCACCACCGACCCCACCTCCTTAAGAGGCCACACATGGGGAATCCATCCCCTAACTACACCATCTCCCCACCGACCCCACAACCATAAGAGGCCGTGCAGGGGGCATCTCCCCCCCCCACCCTGACTCCATCGGCTTCTTAGTGACCCCGCCGCCTTTAGAAGCCGCACATGTGGAATCCACTCCAAACTCTAGCAGCTCTTCTCCATCCCCACCGCCTTAAGAGGCTGCAAAGGGGGAAACCAACCCTAAATCCATCGGTTCCTCACCAATCTTTCCACCTTAAGTGACGGTGCAGGGGGAATCCACCCTCCACTCCTTCGGCTCCTCGCCATCCTCACCACTTTAAGAGGTCGTCCAAGGGGCATCCTCCCCATGACTCCATCAGCTCCTCGCTGACTCCACCGCCTTATGTGGCTGCGTAGGGGGAATCTGACACCCCCTAGACTCCATTGTCTCATCACCGACTTCGCCGCCTTAAGATACATACAGGGGGCATCCGCCCCCAACACCATTGGCTCCCCGTTGACTTCGCATCCTTAAATGGTAATTCTGGGGGCATCTTCTCCCTGACACCATCAGCACCTCACTGAATTTGCATCCTTAAGAGGTCATGCATGGGTAATCTTCACTCGAATCTATCATCTCCTCACCGTCTCTGCCACCCTTAGGGGCCGCACAGGGGGAAACTACCCCCAATCTAATGGAACATCTCCAATGGCACCAACATCCACTACAAAGGTCCTCCCTATGTCATTGTCATCTTGAACGAAGTAACCCCAAGTCATCACAGAGGCTTCCAGGCCTTTTGGACTCCATCACCCCCATCGTACTGACAATCCATGCTTTAATTCTTTCTGGGATCTATCGCCCCCATCGTACCGATGTCTAGGGTTCCACTTCTTCCAGGATCCATCGCATCCGTCATACCGAAGATCCAGGCTTTCACACCTTCAGGGATCCATCACCCCCGTCATACTGACATTCATGATTCCACACCTTCCAGGCTCTATCACCCATGTCGTACTGACATCCGAGCTTGGATGCCTTCCGGACTCCATTTTCCCGGTTGTACCGTTGATCAAGGCTTCCAATCCTTTTGGGCTCCATCTCCCCTGTCGTACCTATGTACAAGATTCCATGCCTTCCAGGATCCATCACCCTTGTCATACTAATGATCCTGGATTCCACGTGTTGCAGGCTCTATCGCCCCCATCATAGTGACAATCCAGGCTTCAACGCCTTCCAAGCCACATCACCCTATCATACTGATGATCTAGCCTTCAATGACTTCAATGCTCCATCTCCCCCATTGTACCGAAGATAAGGGATTCCAAGCATTCCAGGCTCCATCATCCCCATCGTACTGATGATCCAGGCTTCCCTGCCTCCCGGGATCCAGCGCCACCATCATACCAATGCTCTAGGCTTCCATTCTTTCTTGGATCCACCACCCCGTCATATCGATATTCGAGGCTTTCTCACCTTCCAGGATCCCTTTCCACCGTCATACTGATGATCCAGGATTCCAAGCCTTACGGGATCCATCGCCCCTATAGTACTGAAGATCTAGGCTTCCATGCCTTCTAGGCTCTATTTCCCTGGTCGTACCGATGCTCTAGGCTTCCACGCCTTCCGGGTTCTATAGCCCCGTCGTATTGAAATTACAGGAATCCACACCTTCCAGGCTTCATCGCCCCGTTGTATCGACACTCTAGGCTTCCATGCCATCCGGGCTCAATTTTCCCTATCGTACAGATGATCCAGGCTTCCATGCCTTTTGGGAATTGTTTCCCCCATCATATAGATGCTCCAGGCTTCCACACCTTCCGGGAACCATCACCCCCATCATACCGGCGCTCCAAGATTCCACTACATCCAAGCTCCATCTCCCTCATCATACCGATGCTCCCAGATTGCATGCTTTCTGGGATCCATTGCCTTGTCGCACTGACCTTTAGGCTTCCATGCCTTCCGGGCTCCATCACCCCCATCGTACTGATGCTCCAGGCTTCCATGCCTTCCGACCTCCATTTCCCCTTCGTACCGACGTTCCAGGATTCAATGCCTTCTGGGCTCCATCACCCCTATAATATCGACACTCTAGGATTCCATGCCTTCCGGTCTCCATCGCCCCGTCGTACCGATGCTCCAGGCTTCCATGCCTTCTGGGCTCCATCTCCCCCGTCATACTGACGCTACATGCTTCCACACATTTTAGGATCCATCGCCCCATCGTACCGACACTCTAGGCTTCCAGACCTTCAGAGTTCCATCACCCCCATCATGAAAAACATCTAGGCCTCGATGCCTTCCTGGATCCATTGACCTACTAGACTATGGTGATTCTATCATCCTTTCCACCCTTGGGACACTCTGTGTCATCCCAACTACTTCATTGCATCGAATGCCAAGGACCTCCCAATGGTCTTCACACTAGCTTGTGGAAGGTTCACTGTGAGGTATCCCATATCACACACAAGGAACATCCATGCATACTATCAGAGAATTTTAGGGAAATCCCATCATATAGATTAACCCCTCATCCCAACCCACCAGAATGGGGTAGTGATGACCATCCCTCTATTGACACAATCTGTGTGGTTTCATGACCCAGTTTCATGACATTATACTTTGTAATAATTGTGTCCTAGTTGGATGACATTAAACTACATAACAACCATGGTCTCAGTCACATGATGTTAAACTATGGAAAACGTCTTAGTGATATGAAAAAAAACTACAGCAACCATGGTCAAAGCTACCAAACCTAAAACTGAAGCAACCATGGTCAAAGCTATGTGACCCTAAACTCCAGCCCACACTCGTCCTTTCTACATGACATTAAACTATGAACCAGGTCCGAACTCTATGACTTTAAACTAAAAACCCTTGGTCTAAGAAATAAGACATTAAACTATTTTCAACACTAGGGTCTCTTACTCTGAGTCCAGCTATATCGTTCCCCTGACACACTCTAATGAACTATGGTGTAGAAGCCAAAGTGTTGGAATATAAATGAACCGAATCCCAATCCATCTATCCACTTCATTGTGTCCCTTTATTTAGATCCATTCCTTATTTATTTATTTAAGGGACCCCCTAACAGTACAGATTCTCGGCATATGGCACACCTTCTGTCATGGGCCAATGCCCCAGAAAACGTTGGATGAAATTTTGCGATAGGTCCTGTGCTTCGATCACGGTCAGCTATCAACCATCATTGGTATATCCTCATTCCAGGTTACATGATATGGATTTTATGTTTCAATCAAATTCAACATATATCCTATATTGTTGCACCACCATCATCATGCACTAGATATCGAACACTATGATTCACACCTTTTCACCTCTCTATGTTTAGGTCAAACTCCTACACCATTGGTGTTACCCTTTCATGCATCTTTGAACATCGAGTGAGACGACCAGTACTATTGGGATATTCCTAGATGGACATCTCAATTCCATATTATGTGGGCTCTTATGTGTCAAAAAAATCCCATTATTACTCCTTGTTTCCCACACTGAGCATGAATCGCATGGGCTTCATAGTTTTGATAGGAATGTACTGATATAGTTGAGTGACACAGACATCCTCGTGCTGCATGACATTAAACTGCTCATCCTCATCCCACATGACATTAAACTGCATTATTTTCTGTCATGACGTTAAACAACATTATCATCCTACATGAATGTAAATTTCTCATCTTCGTCCCGCATGACATTAAAATGCATTATCATCCATCATGACGTTAAACTACTCATTATTATCCTGCATGACTTTAAACTACTCATCTTTATCCCGCATGATGTTAAACTGCATCATCATCCTATATGAAATTAAAATTCATCACCGTTCGACATGACATCAAATTGTTCATCTTCATCCCGCAAGACGTTAAACTACATTATCATCCTACATGACATTAAACTATTTATCATCATCCATCGTGATGTTAAACTGCTCTTTATCATCGTTCATGACTATAAACTTCTCATTATAATCCCTGAATGACATTAAATCGCATCATCATTCATCATGACATTAAACTTATAATTATTGTCATACATGACTATAAACTACAAAATGGTCTGGGCTCTATGAACTTCAACTAAGATAGGCTTCATCCTCATCGAACAACATTAAACTGTGTGATCCATCCAAACATAAGGACATAAAACCAATAAACACTTGTCCCGCATGACAATAAACATCAAACTGGATGTGACATTCCATCCATGGCCCAACCTCGGGTCCTTCAGCCTTCTCGGGCCCATGGCCCAAATTCTCATTAGGATTGTTTGGTGTGGTATGGGCTTATGTATTCATTCACATTATGAAGTTAAACTACATGAAAACCCTAGAACTACGTATGTCTTGATTCCCATCCTCACGGGATACATTGGAACACACATATATTTCATCTTCGGGTCCAGCCCTGCTTTTTAGAAATTCCATCTCTCTGGCCCCATGGATTGATTCCCCCAGGAGGGAGAGCATGTGCTGTGGTATGTGCTTATGTCCTCATTCATGCCGATATTGTAACATCCATTCCACGTACCTACCCCTATTTGGTAGTTCACCAATGTGTCCAGAAGCACTCTGGTTTAGCACATATATTGTTGAATACTGCATGGACATGTTATCACCCATCCCCGGGCCTCATGCTCCGCTTTATTTGGGGTTACATCGTCTTTCACATCCCAAAGGGCACCTAAATGGTATAAATACTCAGAATAAAGGATATCCTTTAATTTTGGGCCAACATTCTTGAGGATCTTGAACGAAAAATTGTGACAAGTCCCACGTTGTGAATATGGTCAGTGGTCGATACTCATTTGTTGTTCCCATTTTAGGTCACAAAATATGGATGATTTTTTTGAACACGATCAACAATTATCCTACATCATCACAAAAACCCCATCAATCCTTAAATATTGGTTTCTTGATTCACATAATTTTACACTTCATTATGTTTAAGTGGAATTCTGATACTCTTGGTACTATCCCTCAGTGCGTATTTTCACTTTAAGAGGACATGCCATAGTGATGCGTCATTTGGGGACCCACACCGATTTCCCCTCTATGTGAATTCCATGTGTTTTAATGAAATTCTCCACCCTTGTTTTCCACATCGAGAATAGCTCACGTGGGGTTAGGGATTCATTAAAGGTTTTTCATCATTTCGTAGAGTCTCGACACCTATGGTTCAAGAACTATGAACATAAACTAAGTCCACTCTGCATCCTTCTACTAGATGTTAAATGGCATGACATCTTCCATAACTATGCAGTATTGATTCATATCCTCATTATATATGTAGGAACACCCAAACATCTTGCCTTCACATCTGGCCGCGAGAATCTAAAATCCTTCCCCCTCTCTTTATCCCATAGCCTGAACTATTTTGGGAGCATGTGGTGTGGAAATTACCTCTTGTGTTCCCATTCACGTCGGGTTTTGAAATAGCCTCACCATGTTCCTCCCATGTTTTATTTCAACATGGTCTGAGTTCTATGACCCTAAAATAAGATCTCTCTATGGTAACTCCACATCATGTTCGGATACTTCTCCACTCTGCGCACAGTTAGTTAAATCAATCCCCCCTTAATGGCCCATCCTATGAGCATTAAGTTGGAATCGTGCAACCTCAAGACCCTTTTCCATGGAGGGGGACTCAACTCCGCCTATCTAATATGTCTTATTGTCATTTTCAAATGTATTGTTACAATGATACCAAACTGTGGAATTTTAACTGGGACATTACCCTCATTCAATTTCTAAGATTTTTGAACATGTTACTTGGCTCTTCATCCTATTCCACGTCTGATGGGACCACCTTAATAGCGTATTCACATGCCACATTGGCTTACCTTCCATATTGGGCCTACATCCCTAAGGACCTTGGGTGAAACTTGAGTCACGTCTCGTGTTTCGAAAATGGTTGGCGGTCGACCCTCATTTGGATGTCCCTATTTCAGGTCACACAATATGGATACTGTGTTTTGAACACGGTCAACAATTATCCCCTATCATCATGTTATCATCATTGTGGGTGATATCTCGAGCATCATGATTCCCATTTTTTCACTTCCTTTGGTATAAGTGTAATTCCAACATACTCAGATTTACCCCCTCTTGCGTCTAGGAATGTTAAGTAGGCGAGTCATCATTATGGGGACGTCAATCACCTAGCGTCCAACTGCACCTAATGTGTCCCTTCCTATTCAAGGAAAGTCCCATCACTACATCTTATTTCCCACATCGAGAAAGAATCACATGGGCTTAGTAGTTTTGGTAGGATGTGTACGGGCAAAACCATGCCCCACATGCCTTTCATCATCCCACATGATGTCCAACCGCACTCTCTGAACTACATGCATCTTGATTCCCATCCTAATGGGGTATGTAGGAACATCTAGTCACTATTCCTCAGGCCAAGACTAACTTTCACTTTTGGTCCCTTGACCTGAAAAAAATTCCTCCAGGGACACATGGTGTATTGTGGACTACTTATGTCATCATTCACATCCGGTTTATGGCCACCACTTCTTAAGATCCCTTCCTGGGATTATCCCTTTAACTCCCCATCATGTCGTATGACATTAAACCACACAAGTCCATAGGTACTCAATGCATGACACTATACTGTGGTTCTACACTGATAAAGTTTAGGATACCCCTATTAATCATGGGATGCATCAATTTCCTCCCTAGAGAGGATTCTCCCAAACAGCATTGTCTTTGACTAGGTTGTGCTTCAAGAAGAAGGTTTGTATTGATTCTCATCCTTATGGGATATACAGTGATGACCAATCATTTCACGTTGGGCCCAACCCCTGGGTCATTAACCCTTTTGGCCCCTTAGCCCTGATCATGGTTCACTCTCTATGACCTTAAGCCAAGATCCTACAGTCCATGTAACATGACATTTAATTGTTAACTTTTGTCTAGGTATTATGACCCTAAAACTATGTGCAACGTATTGTTAATATGACGTTAAACTATTCCATTCATATTCTGTATCCGTGTGATGTAAAACTGTAAGGAATTATAGGTCCTCCTAGAGTTATTTTTTAGAAATAGGTGTGATCCCTGATCATACTGATGCACCCACCTAATGTGTCTTCACCACGATGGAATAATTTAAAGAGTGTTGGACTCCATTCGGACAAACCATCACTCCACACTCCATGATTTGAATGCCCCTTTATTCAAAACTGTGTACTCATTCACATCTAAAAGAACCCCCTAACTCTATGGATGCACAACCTATGGCTCATATACCATCCTAGGACAATCTTCTGGAAGACTAATGGATGAAATTTTGAGTCTGGCCCCATGTTTCAAATATGTTTAGCGACCGACTCTCATTTATTATCCCCATTTCATGCTAACAAAATAAAGTTACTGTGTGTCAAACGTGGTCAACAGTTATTCTTCATTGTCATGCCACCCCCACAATGTTCCGAATCTTGGGTGTCATGATTCAAGAATTGTATTCCCTTTTGTTCGGATTGATTCCAAAACCCGGGGCATTACCCCACATGTGCATAAGAGCACACTGGGAAGACAGTAATTCGACTATTCTGGGAGCATCCTACTCCAGTCAAGCCACCCTCTTTATTCCTGGAAATCCTGATCATCTTTTTAAAGATCCCTATTCTCCTACTGTGATCCCTCTCTTTTTGGATACTCTCAATTTCGATCGATGTCCCATTCCGATCTCAGTACATATTCTATTGTTTACCACTCTCATAAAGGTGAATGACCTAATATTATATCTTTTTTCCAACATCAATCATGGCTCACACGAGATTAGATATTTAGTTGTACATTTCCACAATGAGATCGAGATAAAATGGAACCCATGGAAGGAATTTTACTTAGAAGTTTCTTCATAATGCGGTCTGCCTCGCCCTGCTCATCCTTATTGGAACCCATTCTTAGGGAGGCATTTGATGGCCCCAAAAAACGCATCCATAAAATATTCAAAATTCTTTGATGCATGACTCAAGATCGTAGAAAATTTTTCATGATTCGATTTGATAGGTGATAGAACTTGATAGGAGTTATGGTATTTGATTCATGGACTTTTGAAGTTGAGCTAGAAAACTAGTTAGTGAATCCCATTCCCGTAGCTCCCCCCACGATCACGCATTAGAAGAAAATGGCTAGAGCCTTTGTGAGTGCCATGAAGCTCAAAGACAGTCGACTCCATAGTTTTAAAAAAACTTGAGGGAACTTGACTGGAGCCTCCACGGGCACCGCAAAGCATGATGACGGTCAGATCCGTGATTACAAGAAACATGAAAGAACACCGTCCGGTTGCGGAGTGGGATTTCCTTCACGAAAAGACTTATGCTTTGCAGCACGCATTTGTTCATCGTGGAACGCTCTGCTGACCTTCATCCCCTATAAATACCTGGCTCACCACCCCTTTCATAGAGATGGCCACGCTGCCCCTTGGGTGGCTAATCTCCCATTTCGCGGAGCACCAATGAAAAAAGAAGTGATGCCCTTCACAAAGGGATTCATGAGAGGCTTTGCTCCATGGGATGTTTTTCTCCTCAATATGATTTTCACCATGAGATGCTTTACACTACGAGACACTTTTCTTGGTGAGATGATTTGCTCTATGAGCCACATTACTATACGAGTTCATGATTCCCTAGAAACAATCCTTCATGAAGTTTCTCTGTGAGACCCCATGATCCGTGAGCACCTTTCCTTCATGAAGATCCTCCACATGACCCCATCCTCTGTGAGCACCATTCCTCAAGAAATCTCTTACCTTTGGGCCCACCGGTCCATACCGTGGGGGAGGCTCCCCCACACCCCCACTTGGGGTCAGTGCCGAGTTGTAGTCAAGGCCCCTCGGGCTGGTCCCTTCACTTCTGTCACTGACCCCCATGAAAAATTGAGAGTCACACCATGAACTTCTTTAGTCGTGGGGTTGGAATTTTCCATTTTGATTTTATGTGCACCCACCTTCCACCTATGGATTTCTATGATTTGAGATATATCTTCCCACACCATGAAACACCTCAAGATGACATATTCCTCTTGGTTTGTTTCCACTTTCATGAGTTGAGAGTCTCATCATCAATTCCCCAAGCACCTTGAGTTTACCATTCTTTATGAAACTCCTGAAAACACATTCACATGGATTCTATTCCTGGTTGAACCATAAAGGTTCACTCTTGTGTAAGTCCCAACACCATCCATTTCTAGGTGCATTATGGCAAATAGTCAAATCTATATGACTATAAACTATAGCACAACCTATATGCCAGATATAGGATGCCTCTTGATCCAAAAAATATACTCCTTATGTTAAAATCATAAGATGCCTAATAGTCCTTTTTACATTACTATAAACTATAGTTCTCCCAATGTGATAAATATAGGATTCCTCTTACTCGAAAAAAGAGATTCCTTATGCTCTAAGAATATGATGATAATAGTCCTATCTATATGACATTAAAATGTAGAATTATCTATCATTCAATAATAGGATGCATCTTGTTCCAAAAAAGAGATGGCTTATGTTAAAAGGATAAGATACCTCATGGTATGATTATATTGGCATAATTTCAAGAGCGTTGAAATCCATTGAAACATTAAATCACTCAACCTCATGCTTTGTATGTCATTCATTTGAATCCTCTTACTCTTTTATGACTGATGGGACCCCCTAATGGCTATGTCCCATGCTACATCGACTCACCAACAATTCTAGGACAATATCCCAGAAGACGTTGGATGACACTTCAAGTCAGTTCTTGTGTTTTGAAAATGGTCAACAATCAACCCTCATTAGTTTTTTCCCATTTTAGTCTAATGTGATATGGATGTTTTATTTTTAACATGACCAATAATTTTCCTCTATCGCCATTCCACCCTCATTGTGTTCCGAATGTCGGTCATGTGATTCACACTTTTCATCTCACTTTGATCGGACTAATTCCAATGCCCATGGAATTATCCCGCTAATAAAATAGCCCATAAGTGTATACCTCAATTATATGCCTTGACCCCCCAGCGAGTTGAGATGACCTGAAGAACAGACGTGAGAAAGACACCTAGGCATATTACTTGCATAAGCCCCAGTCACCATTGCTCCTCCATAGCGGCACCCGGACAACTTCCATGCATAAGCCGCATTCTCCATTGCCGCTCCATTGCAGCACCCATGAAAATTCGTTGTGTAAGACCCATTCCCCATTTTCTCTACATAGCAACACCCGAGAAGCTTCCTCGTGTAATCCCTATTCACCATTGTTGCTCAATAGAGGAACCTCGGCAGCTTTAATGCGTAATCCCCATTGGCCATTTCCGTTCCTTAGCAGCACCATGTCAGCTTCCATACTTAATTCCCCTTCACCATTTTCACTTCAAAATGACACCCATGCACCTTCTATGCGTAATCCCCATTCACCATTTCCACTCCTTAGTGGCATATGGTAAACTTTCTTGCGTAAGCCACATTCACCATTGGCTCTCTCTAGTAGCACTCGGGCAACATCCTTGCATAAGACCCATTCACCATTGCCACTCTATAGCAGCAGATAGGAAAATTACATGTTTAAGACCCATTATCCATTTCCACTCTTTAGAGGCACCTAAGAAGCCGCCTTGCGAAAGTGCCATTCTCCATTGTCTCTCCCTATCAGCATCATGGATGATTCCATCTGTAAGCCCCAATCACCATTGCCACTCTTTAGCGGAACCTAGGCTGATTCCTTGCGTAAGCCCCATTCACCATTGTCGCTCCATAGCTATAGACAAAAAACTTGCTTACACAAGTCATATTCACCATTTTTTCTCTATAGAGGCACCCGAGAAACTTTCCTACGTAATCCACATTCCCCATTTTCCGCTCCATTGTGGCACTCGGGCAACATTATTGCGCAAGACCCATTCACCATTTTTTCTCCCTAGCGGCACCAGGGCAACATTCTTGTGTAAGCCCCATTCACCACCCTTCATGGAAGCACCTTTACGACGTGATCATCAGGTCCTTGCTGCCTCTTGTTTCTCACACCGAACACGACTCGCGTGGGCTTAGACTAATAAGCATTAAGTATGGAATCCTACCTAGGATGCCCTAGATTGTATGTCCCAACACCATCTGAACTATCTGAACCTTGATCTTTGCCATGGAAAGGTATGATGGAAGTGTCCCTGAGGTTCAATCCCAACAACCATTGGTCCCAAACCCTTTCACGTCTGTTCAGCAAACCATCCCAAACTATGTGTTATTTGATCCTTGCCGAGGCAAGGTACATAGAAAGCCTCTCTGAGGTTCAAGCCCAACACCTATTGGTACCAACCCCCTTCACATAGGTTTACCAAAATCATCCCGAACTATGTGGACTTTGATCTTTTCCATGAATATGTATGTAGGAAGCTTCCTTGAGGTTCAATCCCAAAAACCATTGGTCCTGAACCCTTCATATAGGCTCATAAACACCATCCTGAACTATATAGACGTTGATCCTTTCCAAGGAAAGGTATGTAATAAGCATCCCTGAGGATCAAGCTAAACACCCACTGGTCTCGACCAATCTACATCGGTCCACCCTCATCCCACATGATGTTAAAATTTACGTCCCTCTTCGTCCCCAAGACGTTAAACATTTCCCATTCGAACTAGATGGGATTTGATCCTTGTCTCCCAGAAAAGGTATGTAGGAATCCTCCTTGAGTTCCAAACCTGATCGATAGAAAGCCGTTGTGTTATCCAATCGACGGTGAGTCGTTGGAACCCCAAACCACAGTAAGCCATTGGAACCCACAACAAACTACGCAAACATTGATTCTCTATCACATTGATACGTAGGAAGTTTCATTGAGGCACAATCCCAACAATACCATAACATTTATGATGGTTTTATCTCATTCCCCCTCCACTTCATTCAACGATCCATCCACTATCCTGATTCTCACCCGGGCCACCACATCATGGTAAGATCATGACCTTTATCCTAGAACTGCTCCTTATAGCACCTAGTCAGCTAAACATGCATAAGAACCACTCAATCCATAACCATCCAATAGAGAGTTCTCCTCTTGTGATGGGCCACTATCCATGAATAATACCCAACATGTATCCATGTTGTTGTCCTTTGTGTACACCCAGATTCATCACCACTTCGAATTACGTGGGTTTTGATCCCTGTCGTCTACATAGGGTATGTAGGAAACCTCCATGTGGTTCAATCCCAGCCAATGGTAAACATTGGTGTCCCATATTCTGGGGTATAGTCTTTCTGATCTTCCCTTAGTGGTGTCCAGATTATCCTTCACGATGTGACATATTCCATTTATTGGACACACCAACCTGGGTCTGCTCTTATTGAGTGTTCTGATCCATCCACCTGGTAAGCACTCCTAGCGCTCCCTCCTAGGAATGTAGCAATTAGATTCATCTCTCTGGGATGTTCTAATAACCCTAATTACATCTCCGCAAGATGTTAAACACATGACCTACCTTGTGATAAACCTGATATTCCTAAGGAAAACATTGTAAGATACACATTTGGTGTAACTATCTCCACTTGAAATTAAACACATGGCATAACCCATGTTAAGAAAAGGAAGCTGAAGAAAACCTCACTGACATGCCTCTGGAATATGATACCCCATGACTGATGTGGGATGCCTCGAGTTCTACACCATTGAGATTCCCTCTTATGAGGAATAATGAAGGTCCTCTAATATGGATGCATCCACATATTCCCTGACATGCCTAATGTTTCTATCTACTCTACTGAAGGTCTCTACCATGTCAAAAACCCACGGGATGTCCTCACTGAAGTAGTGTAATTAACTGTCTTCCACAAAGATATGGCACCAAGAATGAGATTTAAGAAAAAAATCTTAATCATTAAGGGAGACATGAACTTATTGACAATATCCAAGGTGTAATACATCGATGGAAGAACCGACATCCCATCATCCCGTTTCGATCAAGGAGAAAAAGTCCCTGAAAAAGTGATGGATGGAACCTACCTTTGGAAAGGGAGAATGCGGGGAAACCGTCAGCGCATCCTCATCCTCCTCAATACACTGATACACGCACCAAGTTGAAAGCGTCAGAAACATTAGCTCATGCTTAAGGTTATTTCTAGGCAATCTGATGTTTCGACAGTCAAGACCATTCAATGTAATTAAGGTTTTTCATTATGGTATGATGGTGGTTTCTAAAGAAGATGAAAACTATGGAAGTGAATGAAAAAAATCATTAACCATACATTAAAATGGTGAAAATGGTTTGAATGATATACACTTTTAAATTTGGGTAATCAACCAGACCAGGTTTGTTGATATAGAGAATATAAACATAAAAATAACATCAAGGTAAACCAATATTTCTACAATTTACTCAAAATATTTTATTTATTGAGTGTTTTTATGGGATTATTTTAGTGTGTTTTCAAATTTATATCTGATATTTTTATAGGATTCAAGAAAATTTTTAGATATATCATTGATTCTTTATTATTCCATATATATATATTCAATATAAATCTCAAATCACTATTAAAAAAACTATGGTATAAATGATTTAGTATTAATTGTTTTAATTTCACTCAAATGGGGTAAATTCAAAAAATTTCATTGAAAGAGGAATAGACATAGTTTCTTCATGGTTAAAATAATTGTTCACATTAACCATGAACACTTGAAATCCCATTCCAAAGGTACGATCATGGTTTCCAACACATTTTTCTAAATAGTGCAAATCCTCTATGAAATAATGCACCATTTAAAATGAAAAAAAATTAAAACCCAAAATATTTCCCCCACATTTTAAAATCCGGAATATCATTCACATAATCCCATCATAGTCCTGTATCGCTTCTACATACCCATCTCCTTCAACCTATAAACCCTTATTCCTTCTCTTCCTTCAGATCTCACTCCTAGGTTTGTTTCCTTCTATTCTACTTATTTTTCTTCTGATTATTTCTTTCTTTTCTCCCAAACCTCCATACCTAGGTTATGGATGTATCATGAATATTCCCCACCCAATTTTCATATTTTTGTTCAATCATTGATTTTATCACCCTTTTTCAAACCCATTTTTACTAAAACATACATTCAAACAGTTGCACAAAAACGTTCTTCAAAAACCCCAATTGTTATGAAATTTTTTCTTCTGATTTGCGGGTTTCCATATGTTGTTGTGGTTTTTCACAAAAAATATCAAATATCATTCTATTATTTTTAGAAAATGTGATATGTATATGTGTTGTATTACACTTCATATAGGATAACCAAACTAATTTCCATGGACTCTTCAAAATGTTATTGTTCGTCCTCATTTAGAAACATCCTCATACCGCACAATAAATTCGATATGAAAGTGGAATATATATGTTACCGAGTTTTAGTCACTTTTAAGGTCAATACTAATAATTTTTTTTCACCCAACATTTGGAATCATTGGGAGTTTTTGAGGAGCTAGAGTGACTCATTTACTAGAGGAAGCTTATAGACGCACATTCTGTTCACCAATCCAAATTTAAAGAACTAGTATAAGAGTTTTCTATAACATTTCTGTTCCATGATATATACACTATTGATGAGAAGGGATACTTTACATAGGATCTCGATGATCTAACATTCCTCACTTTGAATGGTCATTTTAGTTTTATTAATAGGATAATTTTACACATTTGGATGAGTATATAATCTAGAATATATTCAAATAATTGAGTATATCGAGGAAGCCCAATAATGGGATCCTGTGGCTTCCAAATAATTTTGGGCTACCATGACCTATCTCAAAGATCTCTTTGTCCTGCAGACCATCAAGGCCTCCTAGATCCTAAACCCCATCAATATCATTTTGAATATGATCATTGTTATAGGATTCACAACCCATTTTTATTGTGACGTCAACACCATACTTATATATTTTTTCATCATCCACTCCATGAATATCAACACTCCAATTAACATTGCCCTCATCTCAACACAATACCTTCAGTTTTAGTTTTCAATATGAGATGATGATTTTTTTGGAGACATTTTATTACTCTCCTTACTGAACGCCTTGATATTAATTATGATGGGAGATCCTTCCTTGATCTTAAACCGACCCATCCATTTGATATCACCATGGTACGCCACATGCACATGATATAATTTTCTGTCCACCATTACCAATTATGAGTTTAACATGAATAAGCCTAGGCTATACCCCATCAATCCTCATCCCATTCACTTTCCTCCCAATAATCCTACCCACATGTTGAGGACTACCACCCCCTCTATCCACCTTTATGCTGCCTCCACCCTACTCATGCTATTCCATGTTCTTCTAGATTGAGGGAACTTGATTTGGATACATGGATCTAAACTGGAAGTTGAAGAAAGATGTATATTCCATGTTCAAATCGAAAGATGAGGTAATTCCGTGATAGATAGTGGGAATCACCATGTATAATATCCATACGCCCAACCACTATCATCACCTATACAACCATCCTCCTTCCCCCAACATGTACATGGATGCCTCCTCTAACATGGATCCATTGAATCCACCAGCAACACCTCCTACCAAAAGAATGACCACGTATCCGGCCACAAAATTTCCCTCATGGGATGAGGAATACAAAACTTAGTTCCAAGATCCATTTGGTGATGATCCCTCTATGGACTAGCACTAATTTCATTTAATTTTATGCTACTTTACAAATTATTTTCTTTGTGAATGTTTTTAAAATTTTCTATTCATTTGTAATTTTTTATCTAATTTTCATTTTGGTTTGATTTGATACTTATTTATCTTTCCACTTTCTATTATTTTAATATCATTACTTCACTTTATTAACTTCCTTTGTAAATACTATAGGTGGATCACTATTTTTGACACAAGGGAACTCTACCTCTAGGTGGGATGCCGCACACCGAATAATGAAATTTCCCATACCTCTAACCAGGGGGTTTTCTATTCTAATTTTCATTTCACTAGGTTCATTATTTCTCCCTCACCTCACATTTAATTTATTCTCAAACCCTTATCTATCATACTGGGTACAAGAGACAAAATTCTCTGTTTCAATTGTGGGGGAGAGTGCCCATTTTTTTGACAACCTAATTGATCATTGTCTTATCAATACCTTGGATTAGATTTTATTATTAGTGAATTATAGAGGTATGTTATAGATTTCACAATATTATATCAACTGGGTAAAAATTTATTTTAGAGATATATATTTTAAATTTCATAAATGTTCAGATTGATAATATTATTTTTTATGTGAATAGGAATTGGAATGATTGAGGGAAAACCATTAGATGTTAATTTATAAAAAAAATTTAAAAATGAACATTGTGATGTGATAGTTTAAATTAAGTAACCCCCATAAATGGAAATCGGATTTTACATAAAAGGGAAGAAAATTAAAAAAAATTGTTGATACCACACAAGTGGATATTATGCAGTCTAAATTTCATGACATCTTGAATTTCTCCAAAAATTCATCATTTAAAAACATTAAATAGTTGGGCCCCAAATTTTTATTCTAGTATCTCAACCCAATGAAGAAAATTCATGATATTCAAAATAATTCTCAAATTTGTTGATATCATTTTTTAAAAAGATACAATTCAATTAGTTTGTGTGACCTATAAAAGGAATAGCATTATATTTGGTTTTTATGTAATATTTTTCTAATATACCACAGTGTATGATGAGATGGAATTAAAGGATTGAAAATTTTTTGAATAAAGAAGGACAATTTAATTTTTAAACAATAATGAGTTCAGAATGAAGTTTGTATGATTTGAATTGGGATTACTTTGTGAGATGACATAAAATATTTTTTAGTGATGAAGAATTCATGTAAAACATTCAATAATTATTCGTCCAAAATTTTCATTCATGTAGTTGATATAATATGTGACATTTCTACCTATTTATTTGGGGAATAATTTGAGATGATTTTCTAGTTATTTGTTTGAGGAAAAACAACCAATCAGGTGTGTGGGAGATTGATGCGCTTCTGTAAATATGGAATTACAATTATTTTATGGATATTTAGAATTGTTGTTTGGATAAATTGTTATGATTTCACAACATAATATTGATTTTAATGTTTTAATTATGTTATCAATGGAAGGAACATTAAGATATAGAATGAACTAGGAAAGTCAGATAGAAATCAGAGGCTTTTGAACCATTTTGATGGTGAATATTTAATAATAAGTCACCCAAACCAATAACCCCAACTAAGATGACCATGTAGAGCTAGGATCCTTAAGACATAACATCTCACACAGTCTCGATATGGTTTAAAAAACTGTGCAGATCCTCTATGAAATTGTGTGAGGTGTGCTGGTTTGGAGGAAATGGCATCTCGCATGGTTTACGAAACATCTTAACTATCACAGGAAACTATTCACCTCAAACCATGAAGATAAAACCATAAACACGGTTAGAACATAGTTCAACTAACTGTGTGCCTAAACTGTGAAATAGTTAATAGGCCACCACCTATGTTATATAAACCCATCCTAACCACCATTTAACATGGGATTTGGGAACCTAATATCCCATTGACACTTCGGGATATCCAATTAATGCACCCTAGACTATTTTGAAGGGGGATAGTCATCTAGAGGGGATCTATCTTGGTGGAGAGTGAGTATGAAACTCATTCTTTGCAATTTTTGAGATTTATAATTGCAGTTTTATTAGCTTATTTAATTCCATTTCCAATATAATGAACACTTCATGTATTAAGATCTTGTTTTTCATTATTTATTCAATGAGAATCTAATTTCATTAATGCATTGGGGAGTGGGAAATGAAGATTCTTGGGTAATAAAATCCAATTATTTTGTTTCTGTTAGTTCATTTTACATTTTAGAATATCCCCTATAGATCATTTATTCCTTTTTCTAGAAACTCTATATCAGACCATAAAATGAGTTTCCAGGGATCTCTAGGGGAATTATGATGAGTAACCACATGGCCATTGGGTGACCTCATAATACCAAAGAGTGTTGTTTTTAGAAAATTTAATAAAAATTTATTCTTAGATAATGAAATTGATTGATATATACTTAATCAGAATGCACTAGACCAAGGGAGTTACATCACATCTTAATCTCATAGATGTGAGTTATTATAAACAAAAAAACCACACTAAACTAACCGATTTTCAATGACCCTCATAGCCATCCACAACATCGATGGATTTACACCCTCAATTGTTAAAGGCAGTTCTGTGATTTCTTATTTTAAGGTAATCCATTATGGTAATTAAAGAGTTAATCATTCAATCATGTAAAATAGCTTACAAAATCCTAAAATAACGACTATATATGTAGAAACTTTTATATTAATTAAACGTGACTCAATGATTAGAAAACATAAAATATACCAATAGATTGATTTCATACTTACACTATTCCAATTTTGTGAGTGAGTAATTTTATTTGGGTTGTTGAAATTAATAGTTTGGTATTTATGTTATAATCTCATCGTTCATCAGGTTTGTTTATTATTATTTGAATACTTTTTTACACTATTTGATTTTTTAGGAAATTTCAAAAGGAATCCTCTTTTAATTTTCAAAACATGGCATGTTTGGTATTTCATAAAATGTGAAAGGAATATTTTCATTATTATGTACAAAATTTTATATTTTTGTGACCACTAAATATTTTAAATCTTCCTCTATAAGATTAAATGCTTATTTCCACTAAAAATGCTTTTGAAAATGTTTGATATTACAAAAAAGTTACTTTCAAAGTAGAATTGATATTTTCATCAAGAAATGTTTTAAATGACTTTTAAAGAAAAATTTATATGTTTTCAATGTAATTTTAAAATAATTGGTTTTACAAAATAATTTATGAAATTATATTTTAAATATGTGATTTTCAAATTAATGTTATTTTCCTAATAAAGTTTTCTATGTTAGTTTTCTTAAGAAATAATTTTCTATATAAGATGAAATCATTTGACATTACGTAATATTTACTGGGAATATGATCCAATTATAAGATATTTATTTACTCTCAGGATGGTTTACGTTTAGGTTGAAAAGATATTAATGGAACCTATTTCTTTTTTATGGTCTATTCCATGAGGAAATGTTTTATGAAACCTATTTTTTTAAGGAGTTATTATTTCATTAATGTTATATAATCTTATAAAAAATGTATATATGTTTTTTATTATGTAATGGTTGTGATTTATATCTCCCACCAATCCATTGGGTTATGATTAATGTTCTATGATTTTAGAGGGTACAAGGGAGGTTATCCGAGATAAAACTAAGGGTACATAGAAGGTTGTTTCAAGACCGAATCAAGTACAATAGTGGTTATCCCAATAATAACATGTTATGATTATATTATTTGGTTTTATTGACATATTGTTTTTCAATTATCATGACATTTCTACAAATCTATATCTTATTACAATATTATGCTCTTCAGAAATGTGTTCTCTGATTACCTTACTATTCCTGTCTTATGAACTGCCATGACTTTTTCCATGAATAATATTTATGATCTATGATTTAATGTGTATTTTTTTAAAATATTATTATCATGTTATTATACCCTTGTGCATGAGATATGTTGTTTTTCCCCTATTTCCCCTTATTGAGAATCTAAGATCACTATATCTTATGTTTACTTTCACCAGGTAATGATGAAAAGGATTATATATTATTTCTATAAGAAGGATTTTAGTTTTTAAGAACACAATGGGAGATGATGTACCTCAATTTATAACAAAATTTCTTATGTTTCCATGTCTCTCAAATAATTATGACTAATTGATTCTAGCATGATTTTTTATGTTATGTAATGAATATTCATATATTAATATGTAATATTAATGTATGATAAGTTTCTGTATCTACTGTAGGAATCTGGGAAAATTTTATTAAAGAAATTGGAAACTATGATGAGAAAATTTTAGTGAGATCTAGAAGGATTTGTCTATATAATGCCCTGATTTTTTAAATGTGAAAACAATCTTCAAAAGAGAATGAAATATGCTACACCGAACCCAACAAAACAATGATTATTTAAATATGACCAATTTATCATTTCCATTAAATTTTCATATATGAGTGGTATTAACTAATATTTTAAATTTTTATATATTTCTCAAATATGTGGATAAATACTTATTGAATAATCAATTTGTATTTTGTAATTTATTTTTGGTCCTCAAAATATGATTTCCTCAAAATGGATCTTTATTTCATCTTATGAAAAAAGTTTATATATAATAATTTTCTAGAAAATTTAGAATGTTTATTTAATAAAAATAACTTTGTTTTTTATATTAGCATTTCAAAATTATTTGTTGGTAAAAATTTATTAATTTTTTGGAAAATATTTTATTTTCTGCTAATAGTGAAATAGATAATTTTAATGTAATATTAACATTTATTTTGATAAATTAATTAATTTAAATTTTAAATTATTGTTTTAAATTTATTTTAAATTTAAACAGATATTATTTAGTTATATTTAACTATTTTAATTTCATTTTAGTCATATTTACCCCAGATTTTAATATGAGTTTATCATTAGGATTTAAAATGAATATTTAAAAAGAAATTCAAAAATTATAATGTAAATTGTTTCAAATTAATTTTATTATTATATATATTTATGAATTTAAATTCATATAATTAATATTACTTGTTATGGAGTTAAAGTTAAATCATCATTTCATTAAAAATATATTTTTTTTTCAAAAATCAGCTTTCCATCACACTCGGAGTTTTATAATGAATTAAATTAGTCAACCATTATGAATTTGTAATGAGAAAATGTATTCCATATTTTGAATCATCATAATTATTATTGGGAAATATGTTCAAAATAATTTTTGAACAAAATGAATAGTACTGCAGTAAATATTAATTACCAAGGAAAAATGAAAATAAGTTAATTAAGGATAAAAATAATTTAAAAAGTGTAGAAAAAAGTTACCCTAATTTTATAAATATTTATTTTTCATTTTCATTGAAATATTAACTATATATTCTCCATATTGTTTTTACTTTAGGAATGATTATGTAATCAGTTTTATTAAAATTATATTTTGATACAATAAAAAACAAATGATTTTTAGGATAAAATAAAATCCAATTAAGGAACATATTTGATGAATTAATGTATTTTTTAAATGAATAATATTTTAATAAAATATTATTATTAATTAATTTTTTATTAAATATAAATGGTCATACAATTTTTTTCATGGAAAATGTAATTTTTATAAGGGTTCGGAATGATTTATTGTAAAAAAACAAATAATATCTCCCTAAATGTCAATTATTATTTTAAAATTGAAATAACACGGATTTAGAAAATTAGTTTTGTAAAATTAATTTTATTTTTGGAATTATAGTGTCAAAATTTTCCAATGATAAATTATTCATAATTTTTTGAGACATTAGAATTTTCAGGTAAAACCTAAATACCATATAAATATACTTTTTTATTATGACATCATAATGTCCCAAAAGTGATTTGATAAATAATATAACATGTATTCACAAAAAAATATTTTTTATTTTAAAATATTGTTATATAATGTTTTTTAACATTATAAAATTAATATGAATCCTCCAAAACAATATATATATTTTTTGATTTTAAAATCATTTCATTAATATTATGACTCACATCCACATAAGAGATAGTATTTTTTATTTATTTCGACCCTTGGATATAAAATATATTGAAAAAAATCCGATTTTCTAGAAACCATGTGCTAAAACCATGGGATAATTTGTAGTTTGGGTTATTTTATTATAAAGAGTCCAAAACCTATTTTTGAGAAATAATAATGAAATCCCCACTCATTTGCAATATAAAAACTCCCATTATCCCAATTTTATTCACTAAACATTCTTGTAGAAAGTCCATACTCTTCCATCCCCTATCTAGAGTCATCCCATGGTAATCCTAGGCTCACAAGAAGATCATCCCAACCATTTGGAGTCATAGCGTCAGGGTAATAGATTGCAATCTTCTCACATCCTTTCAAGAACTTATATTATGTTATGATTCTTATATTCAATTTGTATTTGTTTGTTATGTTTTTCTACAACCCCATAATCTAAATTTTATTAAAAACTTATTACTAACCCCTTTCAGTTTCATTAATCCATATCATGAATTAATATGTAAATATATTATTAGGAAAAAATTTAGTTAGTGATCTTACCCTCTCTTATTTATTAATGTATGTTTATTAACTTATTCCTTATATTAACAATTCATAATGTTGTGAAATGAATTAACATATCCATATTACATCACATTTTATTTAAAAATTATGATATACCCCTTCCTCTCTTATCAACCCATTTTTATGAATTTTTATGTGACACTGTTATGCTAAAGAAATTTCTCCACGATTTTACATGACAAAACAACTATACTGTAAATGAAATACCCATTTCCTGTCATGGGTATTCAACTCTATACACTTATAATTCTTTGAATTTGGGTATATGTATATTTATCCTACACTGCTTGATCATGGAATAAAAAATTATAATGAATGAAACACTCATTATTATCTATATAATACACTGAAGAATTAGAATAAAATGAATGTTATGGGTGCACATGAAATTATATAGTGCTCCAATACATTTTTTAACACCCCGCCATAGTTACCCAGATTTAGTGCATTATTACATAACCTTGGTATGATTACAAGAGATCAAGTCATGAAAGACTGATTAGTTTAGTATCATTGGATGTACTATACACATACATAACATTTACATTACATTATGAAATGGAAAAACAATAACATTGTGTCCCCTTTAAACACACTCATATCACATAGCCTATTCCTGCAGGTTAATCGTAATATAATTCTTCGCATCGTAGGAAAAATAAAACAGAATAATGTGAGGAGATCAAATGCTCAATGAGGAAAACAACATAGAGAAAACTATCATAAATAAGCATAAAAATTTAAGGTAATGTATAAGAATAAAACACAATCCTTTCAAACATAAACAGAAGTATAATATGGAAAATATAAATCAAATAATAACATTTACTTATTTACAATGGATATTTTACAAGTAAAATAATTACATGTAAAATCAATAGATAATTTCATAATGATTGAATGCATAATGTCAGACATCATAACCACATAGTCAAGGCCGCATGCCAAGAATACAAAAAATATTTTTTCAAGGCCTTGTGCTTAGACACTAGTTTGTCTTATGAGACCTACTGATTTATCGAGGAGCTATAGCGGGATCCATACATCACTTACTAAGTCCAATGAATTATTTATATGAAAAGGTTGAAACATAACATCAAAATTCATATTAAAACTAGCATATGAAATGTTAATACTTTATCCATTAACCATGAATGGTATAAAAATAACACATCCATACTCAAACATGTCATAAAACCTTCAATACAATATTGATAATTTTATCATAATAAATCAACTTCAAAAAATTATAAAATCCATCAAAGGATGTTGACAAAGATGAAATCAAAACAATTTATTAAAATATATCTTTCTATATAGAAATCATTTAAATGTCAAGTAATTATAAAATTAAAAATTTATTTTTAAAATATTCATATATGATCGTAAGGTATGCATTAAAGGTTTTATAGTAGAGAAAAATAGCGAGACCCGTTTTACAAGTAAAAAAAATTCTTACCTTAATTTTTCAAAATGGTCATAAAGTACCTTATATGGAAAATGGAAGAAAGATTAATTTCTAATAAAGTCACAAAATGGAATAAATAACTTTAACCCATATTATAGGATGTAGTAAACATGTTTTGAAATACATTTTAAGAAACATGGATGTGGGTTATAAAGAAGTCCCAATATATACTTTCATAAAAACAACCTCAAATAATAATGAGACGGTAAAATTAACCCTTACTATGTACTTTTCCTTATTTTAGGGTAAGTAAACATCCTGTAAAATAGTTAAATCATTTTTATTAAATTATAAAAGAGCCTCATATATAAATATGATATCATATATGATCTTCTAATATTACTTTGTTAATAATATTTCAGTAGTATCATTGTTTTGGATGTTAATTGATTCATTTTCGTGTATATGTTTTGATACATAAGTGATTTTTGTTTTGTATAGGATATATTATATTCATATAAATAATGATATTATGTTCTTAAACATTATTTTAATTCCTAAAATGAAAATTATTCTTTAATGGTTACGATGGGAAATGAATCTCATCATGTTCGTGTTGACATTAATCTGTATGTATGCATGAGCGAGAATATCATTCTATTGATGGTGAAATCGTACATAATTGGATAGTATATTACATATACAGAGTCATAAACATGTTATATTTATTATTTACATCAATTATACTCATTATTATACCTATCCAAAAAATGAAGTGTTGAATAACAAACTACACCACAATGTGGAAACAGTAAGCTATAAGCATGCACGTATGGTGACTTTGTCATACATAAGATGGACAGAATAATGAATATGGTTTTACTTTATTTATAATATCATCACATTATTTATAAGGTACTGTATTTACTATTTTGGTATGGAAACAACAAATAAAGAGGAAGTGGAAGAAGAAAAGAACTTTGAAATTGGTGATGAAATTATTACCTCTTCTTCGGGTGCTTCCTTTTGATTTGATAAAAAGGATCCTAAGGTTGGATTTATGATCTATTTAAGGCCTCTAGGTTGAAGTTATGGTAGTTGGGAATATATTTTATCATGTTATGGATGAGACCAATGGCTTTGGAGGTGTGATTTTGAGAGAAGGAGATGTACCCTTTTATAAGAGAGAAGAGGGTCAATTCAGGAAAAGCTGGAAATATTATTTTATTCTAAAATAATTTTCTGTTTATAATGGATCCAAATGGATTTATGTCTATTTTAAGGTGTTTATTGGTTAAAATCATCCCATCCAGTTGTTTTTAGAAAATTTTAGGTCACCATATTATCTTTATATATTAGATTTAACTATTAGTTTAGTAGTTTAACTTTTACAATGTCTTCTTGTATTTTTGTTTTACATTGTTAATAAACATACTATAAAATTACAAGAAAACCCAAAGTCATTCATTAATGAAATATATATCTTTATATAAGTCCTTTTTCATATCCTTATAATTTTAAGAATATTATATCATTTAATAATATAGTATCTGTTTCAAATACTCAATTATGTCAGTTTTGACACTGTTTAGTATTTAGTTTCTGTGAATGTAAACATACTTTATTACATTGAAAAAAATAGATTAAATCAACCCTTCATGTCATATTAATAAATAAAATTAGTGGATGGAATTAAAAGTCACAATTTACATTTATTTGGATATTTATAATATCAATTATTTTATTCATTCATTAATAATGTAAATACTAAATCATCATTGTGTCATAAATAAATTTAATTAATTAATGTATAAAAATAATAAATAAAATACCATTATGTAGGAAATGTTTTATATTTCTAATTTGTATTTTTTGTCGAATTTATCTTATTTATATCCCTATATTAAAAATTGTTTAATTATTAAAATTTGAATATAACACTTTTAACTCGTCTTTATATAAAATAATAGTAAATGTCCTAATCTTAACCAAGTGAATCAAAAAGGATCATATTTTATTAATAAGGTTTAATTTGGTTAAAAAAATTTATACAATAGAATTTGGACTTGTTTCATGGTAATTATAATATCATTTTTACCGTTAATTACCAAATTTACTTTTAACCATCGTAAATTTCAATCAAAAGGTACAATTCACCAAAAGTTATTTTCATCCTATTGAACCACATTTTACTTACCAATATCAAATATTTCTCTACTATGATTGAAATTTAATACATAGAAGCGATAAAATTACGTTATATGAAAATTCACAAATGTGCCTAGAAGGTGGGAAAATGGCGTTAAATAGTTAAATAAAATTTTATATATCTAATATTATTATAAAATGACTCTAATGAATTAAATTGAACTAGTATAGGAATTATGTATATATTTTTACTTTAAAATAAATTTAAATTAAAAATAATTATTTTAATAAAAGTCGGTTTTAAACAATAATGCATCGGTTTTCACTATACATTAAAAACTGAATGTTTTTTGAAAAATACCCAAAATTCACCCTTAAAAAATTTTGATATTCTGAATCCAAAAATAAAATACATTTTGAATAATAAAATTGATAAAAATTCAAAAATTGTGTATTAATATTCCTAATTTTTTTTAAATGGCTAGTTTGATTGGTCGTAATGTGTTAGGCCTCGATGTTGCGTACAACACAAGCTATAATATTATTTAAAGAGATGCATACTGAGGAAGTTGGAGTGTCACATTATCCCATCATTCAAATAATTTCCCCCTCAAAATTTATAGAATATTACTGCATAACAATATTTGGGTGGTTCATCATCATTTTTTTCTCGGGTTCCCATGTCACCTCTTCTATCTTATGGTTTCTCCATAAAACTTTTTCCAGATGATTCATCCGGTTTCCCCACATTTCTTCTCTGGTATCAATCATATTGATAGACTCTTCAAAATAATACAAATCGGGTGCCAGTTCATTCTCTTCATAGGTGAGGACATGCATTGGGTCGAACATGTATTTTCTAAACAGTGATTCGTGGAACACGTCATGAACTTTGGAGAGACATGGAGGAATTTCAAATTAGTAAGGTATAACTCCAATTAATTCTAGAATTTTGAATGTTCTGATGTACCTGGGACTTAATTTACCCTTCTTACTGAATCGTATAACACCTGTCCATTTAGATACCTTCAAGAAAACATGATCAACTATTTGAAATTTCAAATCTTTCATTCAGTTATCGGCATATCTCTTTTTCATACTTCGATCTTCTTTGATGTGGGATTGGATAATCTTCCCCATTTCCATCGTTTCCTCAATAATATCTTGTCCTACAAGTTTCCTTTCACCAACATCATCTCAACAAGTTAGTGTGCAACATCTCGTTCCAAAGAATGCTTCATATGGTGCATATGAATACTTGAATAGATGCTATTATTACCTGAAAAATCTACCAGAGCTAAATATTGTTCCCACATAAATTTAATGTCAAGTTAGTAGGATCTCAACATGTCTTCTATCTCTTGAATAGTCCGTTCTGGTTGTCCATCAGTTTGATGGTGGTAGACAGTGCTCAAATGATATTCAGTGTCTAGGGAATTCTGAACACTTTTCCAGAATCATGAAGTCAAATAGGGATCACGATCAGAAAAAATATATAGGGGTACTCTATGAAGTCTTACATCATTATTAATATATAGTCTTGTGAAATTTTTAAGTGGGAAATTTCTATTATAGGAAGAAAATGTGATGAATTGGTAAGTCAATCAACAATGAACCATATTGGATCATTCCTTCTAGGAGTCTTTGGTAGTCCCATGAAAAATTCTATCAAAATATAATCGAATTTCCACTCAGGTATGGGAAGAGGTTTCCTAACTCTTCTAGGATGTTGTCTTCTAGCCTTCACCTGTTAAAAAACCATACATCTTGACACATAATCAGAAATATCCCTCTTCATGTTGCCCAACCAAAAATGATCCTTCAAATCTCTATACATCTTAGTGCTACCAGGGTGTTTAGAGAAATGTGAGCTTTGAGAATCATCCAAAAATTTCTTTTTTAGATCTGTTATGTCAAGAACATAATTTCTCATTCCAAATTTTAAAATTCCATCTTCATATACAAATTCAATCAATCTCCCATCATACACAGCCTTAATTTTCTTTTGAAACTCTTCATCATCTGTCTGAGAACATTTTATCCTTTCTAGAAAAGATGGTTTGGAAACCATTTGAAAAAGTAACCATATTTCACCTTCCATTATTATTCTGATATCCATCAATACGTGATCCTTGAAAAAAGGATCCCTTTTATGTATCATCTTGTTCAATAATCCATGATCCTTTCTGCTCAAAGAATCTTCCACCTTATTTTCCTTCCCCAGGAGGTAGTGTATAGTGCAATCATAATCCTTGAGTAATTAAAGCTATCATCTTTTACTCATGTTGAGTTCTTTCTATGAGATAATATACTTGAAACTCTTGTGATCTGTATATATCTCACAATTTTAACCATATAGATAGTGTCTCCGTATCTCCAAGTAGTAATTATAGATGCTAACTCAAGATCATGAGTAGGATTTTTTTGTTACTAAATTTTTAGCTTCCGTGATGCATATGGAATAACCCTATCATTATACATAAAGACACAACTAGGTCCTTTCTTCAAAGAATCCCAATAAATAAAAAACCCATCATTCCTCGATGGTAGTGTCAGGAAAAGAGAAATGACTAATCATCTCTTCTATTCTCCAAAACATTATTCACACTCATATTTCCAAAAAAAATTAACCCCTTTACATGTGAGCTTGGTTAATGGGTTAGCCAATTGTGTAGAATTCTGGATGAAACACCAATAATAACCTCCTAAACTAATAAAATGGTGTACCTCAGTTATACTCGTTAGTGTTGGAAATTCACAAATTTCTATTGTCTTAGAAGGATCAATAGATATTCCATCCTTATAGACAATATGGCCAAGAAAATAAATATCCAGAATCCAGAATTCACAGTTTCTAAAATTCCAATATAATAAATTATTCTTGGATTATTTAGAATATTGAACATGTGATTTTCATTATCTTCTTAGATTTTCAATTATCCCTAGATATCATGAATAAATAATACTACAAAGTCAAGAAGATATTTCTTGAAAACTATATTCATTAGATCCATAAAGATAAAGGGTGCATTAATCCATCCATAAGTCATTAATGTAAACTCGTAATCCCCATACCTAGTATGAAATTCTATCATTGAAATGTATTCCATATTCACATACAACTAATCATATCTAGATCGAATTTTAGTCTTTTAAAAATTTTGAGCTCCATGAATTTGACTGAATAAATCATCAATGTGAGGTAGAAGATAGTTATCATTTATTGTTATAGTATTCATCTCTCTATAGTCAAAGAAAAACCTCATAGATCCAATGTTCTTCTTGAAAAAAATAAAATGGGATCCTCATGCAGATACACTAGGGAAAATAAATCCTTTATTACTCAATTACTATAGTTGTTTCTTTAGTTCCCCTAATTACAAAGATGTCATTCTATATGGGGTCTTTAATATGGACCTTGAACCAGGCATTAAATCAATAGAAAACTCAATTTATCGATCTGGAGGATGTCCAAGTAAATCCTCTAGAAACACATCAACATATTATTTAATTATAGGTACACCCTTTATTTGAACATTTTTTTCCTCACACCTAGTTAATTAAACCTCTTCCTCCCCAATAATTAAATTTAGTAGAGCTACTGCAGTTGGATATAGATAAGAATCACATGGTGATATTTTTTCTCTGATGATAAGTTATTCCTTATCATCATAAAATTTTTTAACCTCCTTCTTATTAAAATAAATCTTCACATCATGGTATGAAATTTTATCCATATTTACAATTATATCAAATTTAGTCATGGTAATGAAATTAAGATTAGCAGATAAGGCATGTTTATATTCTATAATGGTAACTGATACACAAAACATTGTTACAATAATACTTCCCTTAATATTTCTGACTGAAAACTACCCTATTAAATCAAATTGTAAATATATAATTTTATTTGAAAAATGGGATGAGATGAATGAATTTGATGATCCAGAATCAAAAAATCATTGGTTAAATTTGAGGAAATGATTAATGTACCTGCCACAACATCATTCAGAACTTCAACCTCCATAATTCTGATCAAAAAGCAAGGCCTTTCTCCCTTGTCCTTTTCTGAGGTAGGTTTATTTAATGCTAGGACCTTCATTTTCATAATTCCCCATTTCATTACAACTTAAGAATTCAACATTGAAAGCCTTTTTCTTCCCTGTGCAATCACTGTCTTGGTGGAATTTTTCACCACACTTGTAATAGACTCCCATTTCCCCCGGGCATGTACTAGGGTTCCTCTTTCCACATTTAATACAGGATAAAAATTAAAATTTTCTCTTATTCCCCTTATTTCAATTTCCAATGTGTTTAGTAGATCTCTTCAACTCCTTTTCTTTAAAGTTGTAAGACTTGGAGATTTACTTTTCTATCTTGATACCACCTGAGACAATATCTTCGTATGAGTAGAAGGATTGTGATAGAAATGGTCGATGGAGAAATAGTTTTAATCCATCAAATAATTGATCAATATTACTCCTTGGGTTACATATATAATATGTATCATTCCTTGATAACCTTGTAGAGTTAGCCTTATTATTTGCGACATTCTCATCTTCTTTTTCCCTTAGACTAAGAAATTTTCTTTCCATATTTGATCGATAGTCAATAGGAAATTATTTTTCTAAGAAAATATCTTTAAACTCTCTTCATACCTTATTTGATACTTCCTCATCCTTCTTTGTGTTTTGAATTAATTACCACAATTGGTCTGCATCTCGTGTGGGGTGATAAACGGCTAGGTCAACATTTCCCTTTCTATACTCCCCAAAGCATGAAATATTTTCTCTAAGGAACAAATCCATTTCTCAGATACAAATGTATTTGTAGTCCCATTAAATATTGATGATTGTTTCCTCATTGAGAAGTATAACATTGATCCTCCGCATTTTGGATTAGGGTGATCTATAAGGGTATGGTTATTGTTCAAAACCTGAGTGAGTTTGTTCCAATATGGTTACAAGTTGTTCAAAAATAGTTGTATTACCAGCTCCACTATAATTAACTTGAGTAAGAGGTCAATCCCTACATGGATTACATACATTGATATGGTTTCCCTTGCTTCCACTAGGTTCTATTTTTAGACAATGGCATATACTAGTCTAGTTTATTAATCACAATACCTAATTCCAAACTAGTAAAATACCTACCATAAATTGATTAGTTTAAGCATATATCCATAATCATAAAAAAAATATTTTCTTTGATGAAATATTTACACATAAATCCTTAATAATGGATTTTAAATAAAATGTGAATTATCCTAAGAATATCCCCTGAGAGTTTCGTAACCAAGAGTGTAGCAAGGCCCCTTGTCATCCACCATTACCCATTTGAGTTTACCTCAAAGCGGTGTTTTTGGGTTTTACCCCTAGATACATCTGTGCTAGAGCCTCCCCTACCTTCTCATATCTATACAAAGATGTATTGCTTGGAAGATTCACAAAATATCTACATCAACAAAATTCAATGAAGTTCTTCTATACTAATCTTCAAAGTCTATCATAGTGTACTGTTATCTAATCAGTGTTTTTCTAGATCAAGCTTCTAGGATTTGTAATAAATTCCATTTGATAGAAAGTGTAACTCCTTGACCCCAGTTACCCAGAGTCGGTGCATTATTACAGTACATTACCATGATCACCAGTGATCAATCCCCAAAATACTAATTAGTTTAGTAGCCTTGGAAGTACTAGATACATACATAGGTTTTACATTAAATTATGGAATTTAAAAACAACAACATTATGTCCCCTTGGAATGAACTTATATCTATTAACCTATTCTTCCTGGTTAATTGTAATATACATCCTCAAATACTTGGAAAAAAACATAAGAAGGGGGTGAGATTATATGTTGAGTAAGGATAATAACATTTTGGAAACTATCATAAATAAAAATAAAAATTTAAGGTAATGTATAAGAGTAAAACCTG
This sequence comes from Viscum album, assembly GCA_963277665.1. Classification (NCBI taxonomy): domain Eukaryota; kingdom Viridiplantae; phylum Streptophyta; class Magnoliopsida; order Santalales; family Viscaceae; genus Viscum; species Viscum album. The sequence goes on along the minus strand of OY728142.1, from coordinate 276,316,952 downwards.
AGCCATTAGGGAGAGGAATATTATCACAAGATCATTGGCTTCCAAGATTATTGATAATGAAGTTCCTCCACAGCATGTACCTATTGAACCCTTACCTGAATCCTCACAATCTTCTGATTGATATGACTCAGAAGCTTCCTCAAGTGAGGATGATGAAAATTTTCCTGCCTATATGGATTCCTATCAATATAAAGAGCATTTGGATTTCTCAAAGGAACTTGATTCCTGGTTTGGGGAATATGAAACAACTTCCTTTCGAATATATAAAAATGGTGAAATGAATGCCGATGCTTATCTTGATATTAGAAAAAATATTTTTATTAGAGTGCCTGTGGAATTTAAGAAAGATCCAAACATCAATTTTAAGTAAATACCTTTGAAATGATCTTCGGTTACTCGTTTTTTGAGGTTTTTTAGGTTTTTCTGTTCTGATTATGAATTATATCTTTTTTTCATGTCGATCCTGCTATAGACATATGTCTGATCTCTGGGTATTTTTGATATTCCTCTCTGGAAACCTGGTTACTGTTTGAAATCTCTTGCAGAATATTTTAACTTTACATACAGTCTACTTATTTGAGAATTAGACTTTGGAGCTTATGAAGTTTTTTACATGCAATTTTTATGTCACTGGTTTGGTACCCCTCTTTTTCTAGTTGTTGGAAAAGCTGTGCATATACTAGAAACTATTTGGATGAAAATCAGTGAGGTGATTTGGAATTTCTACATCTGTGAATGGTTTGTGGTTCTTGATGGCTTTGGATGGGTTGGTTTGGCTCTTCTATTAGGTAATTATACTGGTCTATGGGGCCATTTTTCAAAGATTCTTGGTGGAATTCAGTGTGGAATACTTTTTGAGATATTTTTCCTCATCTTAGCATATGTTTCCTGCTATGCATTTTGCAGTTGGGGTTTTTTTGAAAGAGAATTGAATCGGTTTTGTTTCAATATTTTTCTGTCTTGAGTTTGCATTGAAATAGGTTGGTATATCTCTATGTTTTTCTGGCCTGCAGTTTTGGGAGGAGTCTGGATGCAATGCTACTTCTTTAAAAAAATTTCTATCCTCATGATGTTTCAAAATTGTCGATGGTGAAAGATGGATTTGAAAAACTAACACCCAATGATTGAAGATAACTTTTCTACTTCTATGGTAAACATACTTTGGCTTGCTTCAATTTGCTTCTGGTTTGTTTGAGTTCTTTTTTTGTTATCCCTTTAACTCTCTGCTGTTGTAAGTTATTTACACCTCAAGTCTGTATTGTTACTCTTTTGTTTTTAATGAATTCTTTAGGGGGCATGAATTGAGAAATCAATTCATGCCACCACCTGCTTAAAAAATCACTCTCCTTTTAAACAAAAACATCAGCATAATATGGAAATTATAAATCAAATAATTCCATTTACTTATTTACATGGATATTAGACTAGTCAAATAATCCCAGGTAAAATCAATAACTAATTTCATAATGATGGAATGCATAAGACCGTAAATCATGACCACATTGTTAAGACCTCATGCCAAGACTTCAAATAAGATTTTTTCAAGTCCTTTTTCCAAGACACAAGTTTGAATTAGGATACCTACTAATGCATTGAAAATCTATAACGAGCTCTATCATCACTTATTAATTCCAATGCATTCCACATATAAAAAGGATGAAACATAACTTAAACATTCGTACTAAAACTATCATAAGAAATATACATACTTTAAACATATACCATGAATGGAATAAAATTAACACATCCATAGTCAAACAAATCACAAAACCTTCATTACAATATGGAAGATTGTATCATAATAAATAAACTTCAAACAAGTGTAAAATCCATCAAAGGATGTTAACATAGATGAAATCAAAACTATTTGAGAGAAATATCACTTTCTGTTTTGAAATCATTTAAAATTCATGTAATTATAAAATAAAAAATTTATTTTGATAAAATATTCTCATAATATAGTAAGGGGAGCTTGGATGGTGTTATATCAATGTAAAATAGTAGCACCTCCATATATGTTAAAAAAACATTCTTACCAAAATTTTTCAGAAAGGTCACAATGTACCTTATTTGGAAAAAGACAGAAAGATTCCATTGAAAACATTTTATAAAAATTCAAACAAGGGTATATATGACTTTAACCCATATTCTAGAAAATAGTAAAAATGTTTTGAAATTCATTTTTAAGAAAAACGAAAGTGGATGATAAAGAAGTCTTAATAGATACATTCTTAAAAACAACCTCGGATAATTAAGAGATTGTAAAATTAACCCTTACCTTGTACATTTCCATAGTCGAGGGTAAATTAACCTTCTCTATAATAGCTAAATCATTTTTATTAAATTATACAAGAACCACATACATAAATATAAAATCCTATATGATCTTCTAATATTACTTTGTTAATAATATTTCATTAGTATCATTGGTTTAGGTGTTAACTAATTCCTTTAACTTTTTTATGTTTTGTTACAGAAGTCATTTTTGTTTCGAATAAGATGTATTTTATTCATATCCAAAATGATGTTCAGTTATTAAATATTATTTTAAATCATAAAATGAAAATTATTCTTGAGTTGTTACGATGAGGAATAAATCTCTTCATTCTCGTGGAGATGGTAATTCTCATGTACGCATGAGCAGCAATAACACTCTAGTGATAGTGAAATAGTATGTAATTGTATGGTATATTAATTTTAAGAATCATTAACTTGTTATATTTATTATTTACATCAATTATACTAGTTATTATACCCATCCAAATAATAATGTGTTGAATAACAAACTACACCATGACGTGGAGACGGTAAGCCGTATATACACACATATGGTGACTTTTTCATTCATAGGATGGATAGAATAATGAATATGGTTGTACGATATTTATAATATTGTAAAATTATGTATAAGTTATTGGATTTATTATTTTATTATGGAAACAACAAATAAAGATGAAGTGGATGAAGAAATGAACATTGAGAGAGGTGATGAAATTATTACCTATTCATCGGGTACTTCCTTTTGATTTGATCAAAAGGGAACCATAGGTTTGATTTCTGATCAAAGTAAGGCCTGTAGGATTAATGGAGAGTATTTGGGAAGATATTTGATCTGGGTTTGGGTAAGACAAATGGATTTGGCAGTGTGATTTTGAGAGAAGAATATGTACCCTTTTATAAGAGAGGTAAGGGTCAGGTTTGAAAAATTGGGAAATATTATTTATTATAAAATCATTTTCGGTTTATAATGGATCCAAGTGGATTTATTTAGTGAATAATGAGGTTATGGGTTGAAATAATTTTATCCAACAGGTTTTAGACCTGTTTAGGTAACCATATTAACCTTATATATTATATTCGACTATTAGTTAAATAGTTTAACTTTTAAAATGTCTTCATGTATTTTTATATTACATGGTTAATAAACTTGCTATAATATGCCAAGAGAACCACAAATAGATAATTAATGATATATATAATTATATAAGTCCTTTGGTCGAACCATATATTTTTAGGAATATTATATCATTTAATAATATAGTACATGTTTTAAAAACACATTTATGTAAATTTTGACACTATTTAGTAATTGATTTTTCTGAAAGTCAAAAAAACATTATTAATTATAAAAAAAATACATTAAATAAATAAAAAAATGTCATATTAACCTATAAAATTAGTGTAATGCATCAAAAGTCTCAATTTAAATTTATTTTTATATTTATAATATAAATTATTTTAATCTTTCATTAATAAAGTAATTATTGCATCATCGTGGTGTCATAAATTAATTAATTTATTTAATGTCTCAAAATTATAAATAAAATACCATGATGCAGGAAATATTTTTATATTTCTAATGAATATATACAGTAAAATTTATCATATTAATAAACCTATATTAAAAATGGTTTATTTATTAAATGTTAAATTTAACAATTTTAACTCTTCTTTAAATAAAATAATAATAAATGTTCTAATATAATCCATGTGGATCGAATAGGATCAAATTTATTACAAATGTTGATTTTGGTTGAACATAATTTATAAAATAAAATTCGGACATGTGTTATGGTAATTATAATATCATTTTTTCTTTAATTACCATATATATTTTTAACCGTGGTATATAAAATTCAAAAGTTATTGCTCACCAAAAAATTATTTTCTTCTCATTGAACCAATTTTAACTTTCTGATGTCAACCATGTCTTTCAAATTTTATAAATTAAATTATAATAAGAGTTAAAATAATTTTTTTTTTGTAAATTTTCAAATGTTCCTAAAAGGTGGGTAAAATGCATTAAATAGTTCAATAAAATTTTATATATCTAATATTATTATAAAATGACTCCAATTAATTACATTGAACTAATATAGGTATTATATATATATTTATAATTTAAAATATATTGAATTAAAAAGATAATTATTTAAATAAAATTTAGTTTTAAACAATTACTTTGTGTTTTTCACTATACATCAAAAATAAAATGTTTTCCAAAAAATACCAAAAATTCACCCTAAGCTAATTTTGATATTCTGAATCCAAAAATGAAGTCCATATTGAAAAAAATTATTGAATTTTAAAAATTTTGTATTACTATTCATAATAGTTATTTTAAACGGATGGTTTGATTGGTCGTGATGTTCTAGAACTCGAGTTGCGTAAAGCGCATGCTGTTGTATTATTCAAAGAGAAACGTACTGTGGAAGCTTGGGGGGGTTACACAATGGGTTATTTTTAGTCTCATGGGACTTAATTTTGTGATAGTTAGTGAAAATGATTACTTTATAGTACTATTTTTATCATGATGTCTTGTCAGTTAGCCTTTACCTATGTTTATGATGAAATATTTAAAGTCATTGCAACATTTCTTGTGTTTCCTTTATGATTATCATGTTTTATCATGCCTCATCCTTCATGTTTATGATTCTTACTTCCTTTATTCCCAATTGATATGTATATTTTCTAAAATTTATTAATTTCTTCATTTTATTCCATTTTTATTCCATTACGTGGCTTTATATCTCACTGATTTCTTATGTATGCCCCCAGGTCATCTCATGTTGTTTTAAATGTGACCATGTAAAGAAAGTTTTCTATATATATAATGTTTTTAATATTTTAAATTTTTACGTAATGTGCCTAATTCTAAAATACACTAGATTATTCAGTCTTCTACATTTTATTATGTGTAATATTATGCAATAAAATATGTGTTAAGGGTCAGCCAAGAGATGGGTTTTTATAATTGCTATAAAATAAAATGTTTAGTTATTTTTGGAATTAGGATTAGAAATATCTAGACAATTACTTTGGGATAAAATTATGAATAAGAAAAAAAACCTAAATATTATTCATATAGAATATGTGGTTTATCATGACAATACATCCCCATATAGATATTAAAATTTGATATGGTTATGAAACAAATGTACCTCAGGGTAACAAATCCGACAAGGTGTGTTAGGCCTTACTCTGTGTCACCTGGTACATGACAATGGGCATTATTTCACTCCTGGTTTCACACTCTCAGGGGATATACATTTTCAAATTCATAATATCATTATGAAATATTATTAAGGGAATATAAGCTATGAAAAATATTTCTATTTTAGTTTATAGTTCATTGATAACATAGATTGAAGCCTATAAATTCATAAGTTACGAAATATGTGTGATTTATTTGTTATACTTTTACAATAATTTCTGATGAATTGATACTCTTATAACCCATCATACATTTATGGGTTTTCAGTCATCTAGTTTCTCCTGAACAATTTATCTATCAAACTCAATTAGTTATTTGGTAATATTTTTGTCTTTCATTTCTATGTTTTCACTTCCCACTAAAGATCTCATACAAGGAAACATAGTTATGTGAAGACATTAGAACATCCATTACTCTATTTTCAATAGAATATTTTATTAAATTATTTTTATGATGTGGGTATTAAATAAATATATTTTCAAATGTAAATAAATATCTTACCGATACCAATTTTAAATTGAGAGGACAAAATTCATTAAAAGGTGGAAGAATTTAACAACCTACATTTTAAAAGAGGAAACTATCTTCGACAGCTTATGTGATACACTACATTGAACCCAACAAAATAATGAATATTTAAATAAGGCCATTTTATCCTTGTCATTAAAATTTTATGATATGTTAAGGATTAATTACTATATGATATATATATATATCTTAAATAGGTTGATAAATGGTTAGTAAATAATCAATTAATATTTGGTAATGAATTTTTATTCTTCAAAATATGTTTTCTTAAAAAATGATATTTATTTCTTATTTTTTTTTATTGAAAATTTAGAAAATTTATATTATAAAACGAACACCATTTTTGATATCAGGATATAAAAAATGTCAGTTCTTTAATATTTTGTATTTTTAAGACAATGTTGTTTTTAGTGAATAATGAAAATATTATCTATCTACATATATACTAATCTTAGGTATTTCTTCCTACCATATGCCAGTCATACAATACTCCATGCTACATAGTGCCCTATCATCCATGTCTACCTTTTGCGGAATCCCCTACCTGATTCCCTCTTGCCAGCTCTAGGGTTTCCACTCCCCCTCACAAATCTGCTCTCCTCCACCATCGCTCCTTGGGTTCCAACGGATCCCATCCTCACGACATGAATCTGCCTCAACATGATCCATCGTCTACTCCTCCGCCTTCAGATGACCCACCTTCACCTTTGTGGGCTGTGCGTTCTCCTACGCATGCTCTGCCTTCTGCTCTACGTGCTCAACCATCATCTAATCCACCAACCTGTTCTTCACCTCCACCTCCGACCACCTTCAAATCCACCATCTCTACGTGATTCAATCTCTCTCACTACAGCAATAGGATTTCCCTCCCAACTCTCTTCTTACCCACGATACCCCTCAAGTAGACCTACAGTTCCCAGAGACCACATCCTCTAACCACACCTTTTCCTTTGTGTGCTCTGCCTTCGGCTCATCCACCTCCACATCTCCATCTCCAATATCCTCCCTGACATCTCCTTCCACTAGGGTATTAGAATCATCCACAAAATATCATATAAGCCACAATTCTATTATACAGTCATCTCAGCATCAGCTTAACCACCTACGAAGTGTCATAGCTCCACCTCAGACTCTATATTGCAACCCCTCTACCATTCTGCATATGCTTTGAAGTTCAAGTATGTGATTATTTATTCTCAGATTTCGACCTCCAAATTATCATCTCAACCCATTTCCATATCATATATTATTAGATGTTCAGGTCTATGGATCGCTACCTCTGAAACCCCTATTGCCTCCTACATAAGCTTTGTACCTAAAAAATCAGAGCCCTAAATGATGAGGTAATCCATGCACTGGTCACAACCCAGAGTATTTATTCATACTGTTATTATGATTTTGTATATTCCCCTATTGGTCATAGTTTTCTCTATTATTTGCTAGGATATAGTACTAATTCCTTCTATGTTGTAGTAACCTGGTTGTTGGTTATTTTAGAACATCTGATGAGGTATGTAGTACTGGTCAAGAGGAATTTGATTTTTCTAACTACATGCTGCCTGATACACAGATTGAATATAACGAAGGGGTCTCAAGGTTCTCCCATGCTTTGGATCAAGCTTGGATTTGATTACACTAGACATTCTTTATAAAATGCGTTAGTGAACTCAGGTTGGGAACCTAGTTTTTTTCATTGTATATATATATCCATTAACTATTTTCTTTTTGTGAACTTTTAATTTGTCTAATACACTATATACATGAAATTAGGTTGGGATCCCAATATTGTTCACTGTATATATGTTTCCAATCATTATTTTCACGTTGTGAACTTTTAATATTTCCAATTCACTATATATGTTTTTATGGCTAGTATGTTATGTTCATTAGTTGATAATGGTTCAGATTTTGTGTCCATTATTAGTATGTTGTGTTCACTATTAATAAGTTACATTCACTGCAAATTGATTCCACTAAATATATGTTTTATACAAGTCTCGAATATTGTATTCACTATTATTTTGTTCAATGTTAATATGTTTTTATTCACTTTTTGTTTTTTCAATGTTGATATGTTATATTCACTATTAGTTTCTTCATTGTATTCACTCTAATTTTGTTCATGCTTTGGTCTACTCTGTGGAATGACATGTTTTTAAGGTTTGATTCCAAATCTATAATGATATATGATTGATGAGATTCAGTTTTATTGATCTCCAATAATTTGTGTGATTGATGGAGAATGATGTAAGTATTGAATTATTTCTATCAAATTGCACTGATTATAGGTGTGATTGAGGAAAATCCTACACCAATAAAATCCCAAAACGACGAGGTAATACCTAAAATGTTCTGAGCCCTAAATTTTTATCTGTACATTTATTATGATTTTGTATATGCCATTAGTGGCCATAGGTGTCTCTATTATTATGGAGGACATAGTACTCTTGCATGCTAAGTTGTTGTAACCAGGCTATTGTAGACTGTAGAACATATAACGAGGTATGTAGCACTAGAGAAGAAAAATTTGTTCTTTCTGACTACATGGTTGCTACAACACAGATTGAAGATGACGACGAGGCACCACGGTTCTACACTACTTTGTATCAGGCGTGGATTTGATTGCACTAGACATCCTTTATAAAATACCTCAGTGAAATCAGGTTGTTATCCTAGTTTATTTCTTTGATAATATGCTTCCATTTAATTTGTTCATGTTGTGAACATTTAATATTTCCAATACACTATATACGTGTTTCTGGTTAGTATGTTATGTTCACTATTTGTTAATGGTTGGAAGGTTGTGTTCACTGTTATTATGTAGTTCACTTTTTCTTGTATTTTTTACCATCCCTAGAATGGTAATTTTTACTATAAAATAAATATACAAATTGAAATGTATTACATATTATTATATTCTTATTATATAACATTAATATTTTCTATCAATATGTATTTTTTATAGTCTGAAATAATTGTCCTTTTTTAGGTACCATATTAATATATGTACATATACCTAGAATTTCGAACCATGATTCATTATGTGGTTACCAATTTGACTCTATGAAGTGATACCGGTTTGATTGATACATCCAGAGCTCATTATATGGGTGAAAAATAATGATTCAAAAAATACCAATAATGATTCCATGTCCTACCTTTCAGATTGAAGAATTCACCTTTCTGGATCAATGACCTGAAATTTCATCATTCTCTATTATTTTTCTGGGTTGTTTGTATGGTGCTTCCATCATTAATCTGAAGTTGAAAATTGGAATAGAACCATGAATTTCTATTTCATCTCAAGGTAAACCTTTCATTATTTACCTAAATTCATGAAATACAATTGCATGATTATCAATTTCATTTGGGATTAATAAGACTTTCCTTTGCTCATTCATCTTAAAATATTATCTAATCTAATAGCTAGAGGTCAACAGAGCTGGTTTCATCCTACCATCTAGTATGCCAATGCCAATTTTCTATGCAGAGAAGAAACCATTATTCTATACTTATGATTAATTAGACAATAAAGACTATAGAAAATTGGTGTACAAACACATTTTTTTTAATGATAGTGATCATTCGGAATATGGTTGTTCCTGTTTGGTGACCATAAAATGGTTCTTTTTATGTGTACAAGGCTCCTCTATGATGGGTTGTTCAGTTCATGTATGATAAATTTTATGAATGTTTTTACTCTGGTATTCAGAAAATTATTAATTTCTTTTTTTGGTTCAGTTGGGAATGGAAAAAACAGAGTCAAATGATAATGATTAATTATTCTTATTATGGAACTTTATTTGAAATTGATATCATTCAACCTCCTAATTTATTGCAAGAAAATATTCCAATTGCTGGTAACTATAAGTTGAACATTATAGTTGATATAATCAGTATATATTAAACATTTTAATTCTTATTTTATCTACAAAATGTAGCTAATGGAAGGTTTTAATGCTCACAAATTATTGCGAGAATAGTTTCGTTTGACCATAATAGGAGCAGTTATGATTTTTTTGACTATTTTTATTTCATTTTATGAAATAACATAATCCACAATTTTGTAATTTTTTTACTACTATGGTATAGGGACATGAAAGCGCAAGATGTTTATGAGTCAGCAACATCACAGATAGACGATTTGTTACAACAACTAAAAAATTTTCATCCACTAAGTTATTAATATTTCTATCTTCATGGTCTTTTATTTTAGTTTCAACATTTGAGTAGACATTACTGATTTTTTTGGAGTTTCATTTTCATTGAATGTAATTAAAAAATACTGTATTTCTTCATCTTTGTTGAAATTGGTAAACTTTATATTCCCGCTAACTACTATTGTAAAGAACCGGAAATTTCAAGGAAATTTTTTTCTTAATTTTCTTTGGAATTTTACAAGAACGCAGTTTCTGACGGCGCCTGATTCCGAGGCCCGGTGTGCACGGAATTAATTTCTGAAGTTTGGCTCGGGTACGTTTAGTGAACGAGCGAGCGGGAATTTCTATCTTTTGAACCGGTGCTCGGAATTGAAATCCGATTGCACCGATGAACTCGCAACGCCGGTAATCGCTTAAGGGAACCTTTACCGTAGTAGCGTTTGTGTGGGAGAAGAAGTTAATTTTTTTGGGGTTTTATTAAAAAAGTGAATAAAATTGTTAAATCAATTTTATTTCATGTTAAGTTGTTAACTTCTCCCATGGGAAGTTGGTGGTGGGCCCACATCCATCCAACTTCCCATGTGTGGATATTTGAAAGGGTGGGGCCCACACAAACCCCTCCCCACATCTTCAAATTCATTAACTTTCCTAACCCCTCTAAACCCCCCCCCCCCCCATTTAAGTTTTGATAACTTAACACCTCCTTAATTTTATAACATCTTATGTTAATAACTTAAGTGAGTTAAATATGGGTTTTGAATTTTCAAACTCTTGAAATTCAAAACCAATATTGGGTTAATAAAATAAGTGGGAGGATTATTTTATTTTGGGGTTAGTTGTTCTTGTGGTGGAGACTTGGGAGAGAAAAGGCTAAGTCTTCTTCTTCTTCAACATCGACGAAGAACGCGAAGAACACCTCCAACGAAGAAAATCTCCACCGAAGAACGCGAAGTCTTCTTCAAACGACGTTTCCCCTTCGAACGCACCTCGACGACAACGGAGTCGTCGTTCTTTCCCCACGATGCCCGACCTCCGCGATGCTCGTCTTCCGCGGGTTGTTGACGTGCACCGTATCTGAATCAAGGTAGGGGTTTATTTATTTAATTGTTCGTGAATACAAACTTGGTGATAATCGTGGATTAAAACCCTTTTTGTTATTGAATAACGCGAGGGGGTCGGACCGCACAAACACGGCCGACCCTCCTCCTTTGTTTTTCGTGATGGTATATTGAGGATGATATGAGAAAATGTGGTGTCGTTGCACCACAAGTTTTATTGCGGAAGATACGCGCGGCGCCGTCGCGCTGCGCCGTGGAGAGAAATCCAAAAACGCGATGCCGTCACGTCGCGTCGAAGAAATTAAAAGGCGCCGCGGTCGGAGCGGGGCCGCGGCGGAGGGAAGCGATGCCGTCGCATCGCGCCAAATGGGATAGGCCGCGGCCGGTTCCGGGCCACGGCGGAGCAAGATGACCGGCGGCCGGCACCGGGCCGCCGGTGTCGGCGAAGGAAGGACCGGCCGTCGCCGGTCCTTGGTGGCGAAACCGGCCGGCCAGTGCGGGCCGGCCGGGCAGTGGAGACCGGGGGAATTAATTCCCACGGCCGGGTCTTCAAGCGGCCCCAATTAAGGGTCCGCGGTTTCACAAAGGGGGGGGGGGAAACTTTGCCCCCCGCGCGCGGCACCCGAACGACGCGCTGGCCGCACCGCCGGCCGGGTTGTGCCGCCGGCCGGGCCGGGGTCCAGCCGGACCGGGTCGGGTCGACCCGGTTCGGGTCGGACAAGGGGGGTCGGGCCGGGTCGGCCCGGGCCCAAACCCCCAGTTTCAGACCACTTTTGGTCAAATGCCCGTATCTTGGGCTACGGGCCTTCAAACGACTCGCCGTCAGCGGCAACGCGATCTTTGGATCGAGACGGTCGTTTCGGTATACTATACTCAAGGTACATCTTTTTTTCGGGAAGCTACGTGGTTAAAACTCCATTGTTAAGCGTGCTTGACCTAGATTAGTGATCAGGATGGGTGACCTCCTGGGAAGTTTCTCAGGGTGGGTGTGAGACAGAAAAACCAATAACTTCCAGACCAGAGGTCCAATTGATGTGCCGTCTGTTGCGTTGCGTTCCTATTGACGATACAGAACTTTTGGCATCCTCCGATCGAGTTTTGGATGCAGATGGATAGTGGCCGGGTTGGATTGCACCGAAATCCAACCGGGACCCTGGAACGGAAAATCTGATATCATTCTGACAGAACGTCCGTTTGACGAACCGTCAGCGGCGTTGGTGATCTCATTTAGAAACGGTCCCTATGAGTTTACACTATGAGAGTTTGGGGTACAGTTGAGATACGACCGGGTTTGGTTCGCTCACGAAACCAACCGGGCCCCTCGGACGAAAAGGCTAATAACTCACAGACCGGGCGTCCGATTGACGCGCCGTCTGTTGCGTTGAGACCCCTATGACGTGGAAGTCCTTTGAGATACTTCTTCGTGGGACTTTGAGATACTTGGAGTATCGACTTGTAGCTCATGGAGCGGACCCTCCCAGTGACGAGCATGCGGAGTACGGAGACCTTGTAGCTTGCTGAGACCCGGCGACTGCTGATCGAACGACTCGGTGTTTTACAGAGGTGCGCTTGGTTGTAGCGGCACATGGGAGTGCTTGTTTGTAGCGGCAGACCCACGAAAGAGGTGCGCTTGGTTGTAGCGGCACATGGGAGCGCTTGGTTGTAGCGGCAGACCCACGACAGAGGTGCGCTTGGTTGTAGCGGCACATGGGAGCACTTGGTTGTAGCAGCTAGCCCGCAGTACTCGATGGGTGGAGTTCTTCAGCAGTCTTAGGTTAGTGAGCAGTACCTCAGAGTCGTGACAGGACCACTGTACACTCCAGAGATGGAGCTCTTCAGCAGTTACGGTTTCGATAATGAAAATACTGGTTGAGCTGAGACTTTTGACCTTGTGTTTACCTCATGATTGAGATGGGTCACTTGCTAACTTAGGTATATGTATGGGCATATACCCTGGTAGTGGTTATCCATTGATTTCACAGTCCTTGTGTTTCCTCATGATTGAGATGGGTTACTTGATAACTTAGGTATATGTATGGGCATATACCTAAGTAGAGGTTATCTGTTGAGATCTTCTTTGTGGTTATCCTTGTTGGTTTAGTGAGACCTTGAAGGTCTCAGGGTCCCTACTGAGTATCGTTATACTCACCCCTGCACGGGCTATGCCCGCACCTCGTTGTGTTGGTTGCAGACGACGGGCAGTGCTGACAGAGGCCGAGTGTTTTAGGACTGGACGGTACCTGGAGGAGGACTATACGACGAGATAGTACCTGGAGGAGGACCTCAGGACGAGACGGTACCCAGAGGTGGACGTGACGAAGAGGCGGTACCCGAAGGTGGACCACTGGGCGGACATACTCGGAGCGGACGGCGGGACCCGAGGAGCAGAGGAGCTATCTGTACCCACACTTCAGGTGGGATTTCCAGTGGACAGCTCGGCATAGCAGCTTTACTTTTCAGTTGTTGTTTTCCCTTCGAGTTGTACTTTACAGTTGGGCTTGTATTTCCGGCCCCTTTTTACTTTCCGCACTTACTGTTGTACTCGGTTTTTACTTAGTGTTTACTTCTTCCGCTTGTACTCTCTGTGATTGTTTACTTTACAAAGGCAATGCCTTCCCTTTTTACCGGGATTTACGCCTTGGTGCTAGTCGCCAGCCCCTGGCCTATGGAAGGCGGGCTTAGGGTAGTCACAGCACGGGCCCCGAGGACGGGTCGTGACAAATTGGTATCAGAGGAGTTCGGTTCTACCGCAGAACTTATAACTCTGATGTTTCTTTCTGTGAAGCAATAGTGTTGAGAGTACCGAGTGTGGTTTTCAGTTCAGGGAGTCCAGTGTTGGTGCGGGCGGCCGACGTATCCATACACCAGGACACTGACAACTGATTTCTGACTTTGTGCACGAAAACACTAATTGTGTGTGTGTTTTCAAAGGTTTTCCATTAAAACAGCTCAAACCAGGTCAGCACACCAGGTATAAATGTTTGACCGTGTCACGATGTTTCTTTCAGAATGCCTTTTCACGGACGACCAGCTAGAGCCCCGAGAGTGGTACGTACTGACAGCCCGCCAAGCGACGAGGCCTCAGTACATGGCCTTATCCCAGTTGAGGCACCAGCAGAGGCACCAGCGGTACTGCTACCCGTTGGGCCACCGATGCCACCAGCCCCAGCAGTAGGCTCTGCACGACGCTTGAGCGTGCTACACGAGTTCCAGCGCCAGAGGCCACCCAGGTTCCGGGGAGAGACGGACCCGCAGGCGGCTGAGGTTTGGCTGGAGGCTGTGGTGAGAGTCTTCAGGCTAGTGGGGACGCCAGCAGACTTCATGGTGATCTTTTCTACCAGCCTCCTTCAGGCAGCAGCAGGCAGGTGGTGGAGCCACTTGTTCCAGTTTTGCGATGAGATGAACTTTGCATGGGAATACCTCGATACCTTCTTTAGGGTGGAGTTTGTGCCAGTATCTCTACACCCCGAGCGTGTACAGGAGATTCTGTTTTTGCCGCGTGCTTTTCGATCAGTATCCGAGTCATCTGTGGGCAGTAGACAGATGATGCAGAGGTCCAGCAGGACCGGACTAGCAGTTGGAGGATCTCGGGTTTTAGGATCGGTGGTGCGGGGCACCCGAGGTGGGGTCAGAGCCAGGCGTGCCAGAAACGGACAATGTTACTCCTGCGGCGGAAAGTGTGACCTGGCACGTGACTGTCCGACTCCTCGTACGATTGATCAGTGGGTGTTGGAGGAGCCACCGAGATAGAAGCAGCGGTGAGTGCTTGAGTAACAGCCGAGCAGTGGACAAGGCAGTAGAGCTCTGAGAGCAGGTGGGCAGGAGAGGAACTAGTGGATATGTCCTTTGTACTTCTAGTTCCATGTTGCTTTGTATTCGTGTCTTTGTACTATGAGCTGCAATAATAAAAAGACACTTATCTTTGTTGATTTCCTATCCTTTTGTTTGGTTGATACTGAGTGGTCCTGGTTAAACTGTTGACTTGACCCTCACTTTCGAGATTTCTACTGGAGGGGACCCAGTGACCTCACACTGATGCTGAAAGTGTGACTCGACCCTTGGAGGCGAGAGTGACCGTTGGATGTCTTAGTAGATACGTCGAGGCCTTACGACGTCATCCATGGCATCAATGCATCATTCATGTTAGGATTGACTGTATTAGGCAACGAATGTGGTTCATCCAGAGGATGAGACCGGGTTTCTCTTATCGGCAAAGAAGAAATCATAGTAGCTCTTGTGAGACTAAAGGAGGTCCAGGACATCCAAGAGAGGATGAAGACTGCTCAGTGCAGTAAGAAACAGTAAACCGGTGCCAGTCATAGAGACTCGGGCATGTTAAAAATAGGAAGCTTAAAGGAGAGATGAGTCTACGAAGCAGTAGACGTGGAGGCAGAGCTAGGAGAGCAGCATGAGGTGGTCTACATCCTAACATGGTACAACCACCCGCCTTAGTTATTCCTTCCAGGCTCAGGGAGCTGGAGGGTGGAGGAAGAGTGCGCCTGCATGCGGTCAAGGAGTGTGACCCAATGGCTCTAGAAATGATTCAAGGGAGAGTCTGTGTCCACTACTAGATGTTGTAGTAACAGACGTCGATGTGAATCATTTCTTGCTTTCACAAATCTTGTTCCAGGCCTAGAGTTTCTGGTAAGCCGTGGACTTGACCCTCACGTCTGGAGATACCTTGGTAGGAGACTTGATAATCACACTTACGCCGATGGTGTGGTCAGACCCTCGAGGCGAGAGTTTCGGTTGGAATCTCTTGGTGACAGCGTCGAGGCCTTACGACGTTAGTTAGAGTATGGAATGGGAAATAACTGTTCATACTCAAATTGACAGTTTTAGGCAAACGTCGGGATGGGTTTTCCTTGGTCGGTGAAAAGGAAACCCCAGGCAGCATGGGATAAACTCTTTCACGGGATGGTGCGACCGATCACTCTTGAATCGGCCAACCTTACCCACATGGCAGCAGTCGTTTGAGTTCCAGTTCTAACAGGAATTGGAAACATCTGGAGTTTGAGGATGGCGACCACGTTCTTATACGGGTCTCACCTCGACAAGGTTTACGGAGATGTGGCCAAGGCGGCATGTTATCTCCAGGGTTCAGCGGACCTTCTTAGGTCCCCATCTGGGTAGGCGGGGTGGTTTACCGCTTGACCCATTCACCGCAGTTGCACCAGGTGCACGATGACTTCCACGTATCTCAACTGAGGAGATACGTGCTCGACCCTGCGCATATCATCGACCATGAAGAGTTGGACGATGGCGATGGGGTGTCTTTCACGGAGGTTCTAGTGGGGATCGAGGATCGACAGGAGCAGATCCTACGAGGACGATCGATTCCTCGGGTGCACTTTCTTTGGCAGTACGGAACCTCCAGGTAATCACATGGGAGCGGAAGGCTCAGATGCGTGCTCTGTACCGCTTTTGTGACCCTAGTTTGTATTGAAGCTTTACGGGGACGTAAAGCCCTGAGGTGGGAGTAATGTAAAAACCCGGAAATTTCAAGGAAATTTTTTTCTTAATTTTCTTTGGAATTTTACAAGAACGCAGCTTCTGACGGCGCCTGATTCCGAGGCCCGGTGTGCCCGGAATTAATTTCCGAAGTTTGGCTCGGGTACGTTCAGTGAACGAGCGAACGAGAATTTCTATCTTTTGAACCGGTGCTCGGAATTGAAATCCGATTGCACCGATGAACTCGTAACGCCAGTAATCGCTTAAGGGAACCTTTACTGTAGTTTTGTTTGTGTGGGAGAAGAAGTTAATTTGTTGGGGTTTTATTAAAAAAGTGAATAAAATTGTTAAATCAATTTTATTTCATGTTAAGTTGTTAACTTCTCCCATGGGAAGTTGGTGGTGGGCCCACATCCATCCAACTTCCCATGTGTGGATATTTGAAAGGGTGGGGCCCACACAAACCCCTCCCCACCTCTTCAAATTCCTTAACTTTCCTAACCCCTCTAAACCCCCCCATTTATGTTTTGATAACATAACACCTCCTTAATTTTATAACATCTTATGTTAATAACTTAAGTGAGTTAAATATGGGTTTTGAATTTTCAAACTCTTGAAATTCAAAACCTATATTGGGTTAATAAAATTAGTGGAAGGATTATTTTATTTTGGGGTTAGTTGTTCTTGTGGTGGAGACTTGGGAGTGAAAAGGCTAAGTCTTCTTCTTCTTCAACATCGACGAAGAACGCGAAGAACACCTCCAACGAAGAACATCTCCACCGAAGAACGTGACGTCTTCTTCAAACGACGTTTCCCCTTCGAACGCACCTCGACGACAACGGAGTCGACGTTCTTTCCCCACGACGCCCGACCTCCGCGACGCTCGTCTTCCGCGGGTTTTTGACGTGCACCGTATCTGAATCGAGGTAGGGGTTTATTTATTTAATTTATCGTGAATACAAACTTGGTGATAATCGTGGATTAAAACCCTTTTTGTTATTGAATAACGCGAGGGGGTCGGACCGCACAAACACGGCCGACCCTCCTCCTTTGTTTTTCGTGATGGTATCTTGAGGTTGATACGAGAAAACGTGGTGCCGTTGCACCACAAGTTTTATTGCGGAAGATACGCGCGGCGCCGCCGCGCCGAGCCGTGGAAAGAAATCCAAGAACGCGATGCCGTCGCGTCGCGTCGAAGAAAGTCAAAGGCGCCGCGGCCGGAGCGGGGCCGCTGCGGAGGGAAGCGATGCCATCGCATCGCGCCGAATGGGATAGGCCGCGGCCGGTTCCGGGCCGCGGCGGAGCAAGATGACCGGCGGCCGGCAGCGGGCCGCCGGTGTCGGCGAAGGAAGGACCGGCTGTCGCCAGTCCTTGGTCGCGAAACCGGCCGGCCAGTGCGGGCCGGCCGGGCAGTGGAGACCGGGGGAATTAATTCCCACGGCCGGGTCTTCAAGCGGTCCCAATTAAGGGGCCGCGGTTTCACAAACGGGGGGGGGGGGGGGGGGGGCTTTGCCCCCCGCGCGCGGCACCCGAACGACGCGCTGGCCGCACCGCCGGCCGGGTCGCGCCGCCAGCCGGGTTGCGCCGCCGGCCGGGCCAGGTCCAGCCGGACCAGGTCGGGTCGACCCGGTTCGGGTCGGACCAAGGGGGGTAGGGCCAGGTCGGCCCGGGCCCAGACCCCCAGTTTCGGACCACTTTTGGTCAAATGCCCGTATCTTGGGCTACGGGCCTTCAAACGATTCGCCGTCAGCGGCAACGCGATCCTTGGATCGAGACGGTCGTTTCGGTATACTATACCCAAGGTACATCTTCTTTTTCGGGAGGCTACGTGGTTAAAACTCCATAGTTAAGAGTGCTTGGCCTAGAGTAGTGATCAGGATGGGTGACCTCCTGGGAAGTTTCCCAGGGTGGGTGTGAGACGGAATAGCCAATAACTTCCAGACCAGGCGTCCGATTGACGCGCCGTCTGTTGCGTTGTGTTCCTATTGACGATACGGAACTTTTGGAATCCTCCGACCGAGTTTTGGATGCATATGGTTAGTGGTCGGGTTGGATCGCACCGAAATCCAAACGGGACCCTAGAACGGAAAAGCTGATATCATTCTGACAGAACGTCCGTTTGACGAACCGTCAGCGGCGTTGGTGATCGCGTTGAGAAACGGTCCCTATGAGTTTACCCTATGAGAGTTCGGGGTACAGTTGAGATACGGCCGGGTTTGGTTCGCTCACCAAACCAACCGGGCCCCTGGGACGAAAAGGCTAATAACTCACAGACCGGGCGTCCGATTGACGCGCCGTCTGTTGCATTGAGACCCCTATGACGTGGAGGTCCTTTGAGATACTTCTTCGTGGGACTTTGAGATACTTGGAGTATCGACCTATAGCTCATGGAGCAGACCCTCCCAGTAACGAGCGTGCGGAGTACGGATACCGTGTACCTGGCTGAGACCCGACGACTGGTGATCGAACGACTCGGTGTGTTACAGAGGTGCGCTTGGTTGTAGCGGCACATGGGAGCGCTTGGTTGTAGCGGCAGACCAACGACAGAGGTGCGCTTGGTTTTAGCGGCACATGGGAGTGCTTGGTTGTAGCGGCAGACCCACGACAGAGGTGCGCTTGGTTGTAGCGGCACATGGGAGCGCTTGGTTGTAGTAGCTGGCCCGCAGTACTCGATGGGTGGAGTTTTTCAGCAGTCTTAGGTTAGTGAGCAGTACCTCGGAGTCATGACAGGACCACTGTACACTCCAGAGACGGAGCTCTTCAGCAGTTACGGTTTCAATAATGAAAATCCTGGTTGAGATGAGACTTTTGACCTTGTGTTTACCTCATGATTGAGATGGGTCACTTGCTAACTTAGGTATATGTATGGGCATATACCCGAGTAGTGGTTATCCATTGATTTCACAATCCTTGTGTTTCCTCATGATTGAGATGGGTTACTTGATAACTTAGGTATATGTATGGGCATATACCTAAGTAGAGGTTATCTGTTGAGATCTTCTTTGTGGTTATCCTTGTTGGTTTAGTGAGACCTTGAAGGTCTCGGGGTCCCTACTGAGTATCGTTATACTCACCCTTGCACGGGCTATGCCCGCACCTCGTTGTGTTGGTTGCAGACGACAGGCAGTGCTGACAGAGGCCGAGTGTTCGAGGACTGGACGGTACCTGTAGGTGGACTATACGACGAGATAGTACCTAGAGGAGGACCTCACGACGAGACGGTACCCAGAGGTGGACGTGACGACGAGGCGGTACCCGAAGGTGGACCACTGGGCGGACATATTCGGAGCGGACGGCGGGACCCGAGGAGCAGAGGAGCTATCTGTACCCACCCTTCAGGTGGGATTTCCAGTGGACAGCTCGGCGTAGCAGCTTTACTTTTCAGTTGCTGTTTTCCCTTCGAGTTGTACTTTACAGTTGGGCTTGTATTTCCGGCCCCTTTTTACTTTCCGCACTTACTGTTGTACTCAGTTTTTGCTTAGTTTTTACTTCTTCCGCTTGTACTCTGTGTGATTGTTTACTTTACAAAGGCAATGCCTTCCCTTTTTACCGGGATTTACGCCTTGGTGCTAGTCGCCAGCCCCTGACCTATGGAAGGCGGGCTTGGGGTAGTCACGGCACGGGCCCCGAGGACGGTTCGTGACAATTATGCGTGTTATTAGATCTAATAACCACTATTTTTTACAACTATTTCTGTATTTTTAATCTACTATGTATTATTTATCTCTTGAAATGTTTTTATGGTTCAAATTATTGTCAACTGCTGAAATTCTATCTTGTTTTCTGTACGGGAATCCAATGGATCACTTTAGGGATTGGCTTAAAATATGCGAAAAAAATTTCAGAGATATTTGGAGGAGATTAGGTAGATTCTGAACATTGTTTATATTTTGAGACTACCAGAGTAGAGAGTTAAGTATGTATTGTTTTTTCAATTCCTTTTGAGTTGGGATCAGATACATGTTGATGTAGATTCAACCAGTTATTACTTATGGGTTGATGTAGTTGGGACCATCTAGGTTATTCAAAACTAAAAATTTCTATTCCTTCACAGCTCACAAATATAGGTCGGTATTTCCCTATTGGGCAGCTTCAACACATTACAAAATGCATAACTCATAAAGTAATATGGTATGCCTATCTACTCTATAAAAATATCCTCCACTTTTTATCTTTTAATTTGACTCTATTCATATGAATTTTCTGTAATTTTTTACATTCTATTTGAAATCCCTCTTTTCGGATTCAGTAATTAGGGAACTACTACATTTTTCCATGTAACATTTATTTACAACATTATCTATTGATATAGTAATTTGTATTGATACAAATGTTACATGAATACAGGGATGTTCCAAGCATGAAATTTTAACCTTAAAGAATATGGTCTACATGTAGCCCTTCCTTTTTGTACAGATATTGTTGACTCTGTCGGATGATCTTGAAGGTGAAGATTCATTAAAAAGGTAAAAAGTTATTATCCTTTCTGTTTTCTACTATTTTTACTATCTCTATATTTAGTCTACTTTTATTTAAATATTTTTTACCACTAATTTATGCATTAAATATATTCAATATAATAAATTTTAATTCCTATTTTTGATCATACATGCAAGGGGGCAAGGTGAAGTAACACTAGAATATGGAGGAATACACCATCGTGGAAGGTACAATGTGAAGATAATTTAAAAAACTATAGATTTTGTTACCTCACACACCCTTCTTTTAAAAATAAAATACTTGTGTGAAAACATTTTGTAACATTTTGTAGGATTCAAGACTATCTCCAATATGTTAAAATTCACATGTACATTTTTCCTATTTTAAAGTTCATTAATATTAATTATTATTTGAATTGTTTGTTACTTCATATATATTATTTCTCAATGGTACAAATAAATTATTATTTCATTTCATATAAAATTTATGTTTACTAAAATTGTGATGATTTCTTAGAAACTTCTACGACTATTAGTTATAATTTGAATAGTTTGTTATTTCATATAGAAGTTATTTGTTTTGATGCAAATTTATAATTTAAAAATACGTTATGAGAATTAAAACTGTTGTAGAATGATATTGGGTGATAAATCATTACTAAACATTACAGGTGTTGGGATGGCCTTGGTACTACATACTAGGTCACATGGTGGAGTTAGACTACAATTTGGAGAAATACCCCATCATGGAAAGGGGATTAGTAACACATTTTTTAGCTGTGGATCTTTAAAAATTATTTTCAGCATTGACATTGGCTTAGTTTTTATTCTTTGATCATGTTGCATGAATTGGATTTCAAATCTTACCTGTACGAAAAAAAATCAAACCAATGAACAGATCTAGAATGACCTGTTTACCTGTATGGGTTTGTTTGTCATAATTTTACAACATATAAGCATATTTTCCAACACCATTTCACTTAATTTTGTTTTATTATGTATATGTAATTCTATGAAAGCTGGTTCATGAAACCAAACATAACCATATATTAAAAATCACACCCAATATTATCAAATCCAATGAATGATAAATATAGTTAAACTAAATTTTAACATAAATTATTCTATCTTTCAGATTACATGTATTGGTGTGTTTGTTATCAGTTTTCAGCATATACTAAAATTTTCCAACATCATTACACTTAATTATTATTATTATTTATAAGTACTTCTTTGAAAACTTAGCAAATGCAACCAAATAGAACCTTATACTTACAAACTCACTCCAATGTTATAAAATCCAATAAATGTAAAATACAGGTAAACTATCCATTTAAATATAGTGTTATTTTTGTAGATTACCTTCATGGGTGTTTTTTTATCCATTTCCAGCCTTTAGACAGATATCCTGACACTATTTCACTTAATTTTTTTATTCTGTATAGGTACTTATGAGAAAAAATGGTTCATGAAAACAAACATAACCTTCTGATAACAAATGCACCCCAATGTTAGAAAAGGAAATTAATTCAAAATATAGGTAAATTGGCAGCTAAAACATCATGTTTCTTATGTTGCAGATTATTTTTATGTGTGTGGTTTTTATCATTTTCCATCTTATTGGTAAGATTTGGTTGCAAGTTAAATGTAGGTGATTATAGATGATTTTTCATTAATTTGGAAGATCCGAGACACTATAAATAAAGAGGAATAAGTGGAGGAATAAATTTGAATAATCAGTTGCAAGAAATAGTACATGACAATCTATTTTCAACAGTGATGTTTGATGGGGTTCTGGTTTATGAGAAAATACTTAAATCCATAGAGAAATGTTATTCCAAATACTATGTTGGAAAGTGTTGCAATGTAGTTGTTTACAGAGATGACTTATGGAGCTGTCATGTTGATGAAGCAAAGGAACATAAATTAGAAAAAAATGGTGATTCTTATCAATGGTATTTCACATGATATAAATTACATGCATCATGATTGCATGTGTGATGTCATTAAAAACAAATTAGTATACAAAATACTGAAATATTTCGGTATGTTGTATACTAATGTGATCAATTGTGAAATTGCACATTTTGTATATTGTATACAAATTTTTTCTTCCTCTAGATACATGTGTGATGTCATTCAATTTAATCAAATTCATTTTATTACATATCATATAGTAGTTATTTATATATGGTGTTTTCAATTTTTCACATTCCATTTCAAATTTGTCTTGACATTTACTAGGGCAAATTTGGGAAGTTTATAGTAAGTATTAATTTCTTAGTTCTTCAATTTATTCCATGACATGTGTCTATTATAATCTGAATTTCAACATAAGAAGATATAATAATATATCATTATATTCAGTTTAAGCAATGGTCTGAAAACATGTTCATAATACTTTAAAAATTTTCAAATCTATATAATGTTTTATCTATTTACATTTATTCAGTTCTTATGCACATATACTACTTCAAATATTGTTATGCAGCATGAAAACCATGTTGACCATTCAAGGATTTGTTGTAAAAAATATTCCAATGCTGATTTCATTTGATATTCCATTACTTTTTGTGAAGGAGTATATGAATCCATTGGAATCCTGGATGTGTTATTGCCGCAAGTAGCTTCTGATGAAGAGGCAAATCAGAATTCTGAACCATCTTCCCTTCAAGGAGTGGGTAAGTAAATTAAGTGATAGCACTAAAAGAAGTATCAATGATGCACAAGCATCTCAAGCTAGTCTGGTGAATGTCGAAGAAAGAAGAGCCTCAATATCACAACAATGAAAGAAATCCATTTTCATACCTCACCAAAAAAATTTTGAACAATACACACGGTTAACTAAATAAAATATAATGACCTAAAATTGATGTAATCTTTTCTCATACATTGTAACTTAATTTAAAGACTCAAATCCAAATTTATGATTTTCAATTTATATTATTTTAATATTAAAAACTATTTTTTGAATTTTACTTTGGGGAAGTAATATCATTTGTGGGATTGATTAGTTAAAATTTATTTTCCATCAATATAAACATTTCCCATTAATGATATTATTATAAAATACAAATGTTTTTTTATTTTATCTCTTCTTTGTATGAAGTCCCATACAAAGAGTTAGTGGTTCAAATAGAAACCTGAAGTTTATTGTAGTGACCACTACGCTGATACTGCCTTTCTATGCTAATTTAATGCTTTTTATACATCTGTATTGATTCTTTTGATGGTTTGTATGGAGGAAAAACTCAATAGCTGAGACTTAAAGTATTCATTATATTGTATTTGAAAAATTTATTACAGTGGATTTATCTTTCTAGAAGGTAACATGTTGAATACTATGGGTGTAATGGAGTCTTTACTGTAGTAATTTTTTGATTTAGTGTTGTAGTTTAGTCCAAGTATTGTTGTGTACATAGAATGTTGATTCATAATTGGTAGTTCAAAATTTGTTTTTTTTGAAATAGAGATAGATTACATTATTTTCATTTTTTCAGATGCTTATCTTTACGTTATGAAATATTATTTCTATCTTGAGATGTCTTCATTACAAACCTAGATGTTTTCTAAGTGGTCAGTAACCTTTTTCAGAATTTAATGTTATACTGATAACCCCCTCCCCATGTGTATCCTCATCATATGCCTCCACCTTCTATTTATCATTGGCCTTTAACTATGCCTCTACCTCCACCTTTTCATCCTCATAGAGTTATTCCTCTACCTCCACCACTCCTCCGACATAGTTGTGAGGACACTATTCATCACTGCATTTACATATTTCCGTCACATCATTTTTTCCTTCCAATTTCATCCTTCTCTCCAATTATAAAGTGACCTTTACGTATGATGATGACAAATTAAAAATTTGAACTTCCTACTATAATACATTTTAAAGACACCACATTTAATTCTTAATTATATGTCTTGTTTTTCTGTATCTTTTTTACTTCATGTTATTTCTTTTTCATTCATTTTCATATATAATTTTGAATACATGTCATTTGTTTTCATTTTTTTTCATTATTATATATCACCAAAGATTTATGTTTATCATATTTTATGTTGTTTTCATTATTAACTAATAAATTTATTAAAACATTATCGAAAAGTAGATTTGAATTATAGCGTCGTGCGTATGCACGTGCGAGGTAATAGTTTTTAAATAAAATTTACTTTTTTTAAATGAATTAATTTAAAAGTATAATTATTATTTCAATTTCATTTTTAGGTAAAAAAATTAATATTTATATATAATTAATTATATTGGCTACATTTAAATCATATTTATACTTTATTTTACTAGAAGTTTATTATTAGGTTTTAATTTTTTTTTTCAGAAAACTGTTTTAAAATATATAATGTTTTTCCATTATAATTAATTCAAATAACCACTAATGTTAAATGATTTAAATATAGTTTTTGGATTATTTATCTTTATTTATTAATCTTAATTCATATAATTAATATTACTAATAATGGATTATAATTTAAATCATTTTTTAATTTAAAAATGTATTTTTCAAAAAAAACTATTTCTTTCATGCTTGCAAGTTTTATATTAAATTAAACCCATCCACCTTTTTGAAATGATATTGATAAATTGGATTATATATTTTTAGTAATCAAAATGAATATTATTTCATATTTTCTTATAAATATCTGATCAATATTAATAGTAGTTGCAGTAAATATTTATCACCAGGGTTAAATGAAAATACGTTAGTTAAGTTTAAAAATAATTTAGTAATGACAAAAAACAATGAACTCTAATATTATTAATTTTTATTTTTATCTTTCATTAAAATGATAATTTTTTATTGATTTTATGACTTTATGAATGTTTAAGTAATCAGTTTGATAAAACTTATATTTTGATACGTCAAAACATAAATTTTATTTTTGGGTAATATTAAAATTAAATTAATGAATTTATTTTGATGAATTAATTGATTTTATAAATATTTATTATTTTATAATAATATTATAATTAAATAGTTTCTATTAAATATTAATGGCCAGATAATTTTTTATGAAGTCAAATGTAATTTTTATAAGGTTTGAAAACACTTATTGTAAAAAATCCAGGCTCTTCTCAATAAATGTCAATTCTTATTTTAAATATAAAAATTAAGATATTTAGATTATAATATTTTATAAAATTAATATTTTTTGGAATTGTAGATTATATATTATCCAATGAGGGATTTTTCATAGTTTTCTGAGACAGTCAAATTTTCGTGTCAAAATTTAATACCCTATGAATATAATTTGTTTATTATGAAAACACAATGACCCAAAAGTTATGTAATATATACTATAAATGGTATCCATCAAAAAATATAGGTTTTTCATGTAAAATAATATAATTTTTTATATTCTTAATTTTATAAAACTATTATGATTCGTATAAACCCATTAATATATTATATGGCTTTATAATCATTTATTTTAGACTATGAATCACCTCCACATAAGTAAGGGTGTACTTTTATTATGTTAGGCCTCTATATATATACAATAATTAAAAAACTCTCATTTTCTTGAAACTATGTGAAAACCGTTGAAAGTATTGTGGTTTTGGATATTTTTTATAGATCAAAAAACCTATGCTTGAAAATAATAACGAAATCACAACTCATTCCCTATATAACCCCACAAAATATCCCATTTCACTTCACTAAAATTCCTTTGATTAAGAAATTAATTATCCTCACCCTCTCTAGAGACCTACCAAGGTTCCCCCAATCTATCAATAATATCCTCCCAAGAATTTGGGGTCACACACTTAAGGTAAAGGATTTATCTCTTCTCATTTTTTAAGCAACTATTTTATGTTACAATTATAATTTTCAATTTTTGGTTGTCTGGGTATGTATTCCTACAACGAAATTAAATTAAATTTGATTTCAAATTAATGATATACCCCTTTTAGTCTCATTAATTCCTCTTATGAACAAGTTTTGTACACTCATTACCATACCAAAATTTAGTATGATATCCTCACCTTCTCTTATTTATTAAAGCTTCTTTATATATAATGCCTTTTATTTACAATTAATAATGTTTGGACATGTATTACAATGTCACGATTACTGAAAATTATATTTAAAAAAAATTACAAACCCCCATCCATCTCGTCAAATCGTTTTTATGAAATTTTATGTGGCTCCATTATGCTGCTGAGATTTCACTACATTTATTAATGCCAAAAATATTGTGTACTAAATACCATGATAATTTCATTTAATGGGTATTCACATTTTAGAACTTATTATTATTTTAAACTATACATAAATTTTTTTATTCAACACTCCCTAATCATGGAATAAAATATTATTATGATTGAAACCATGCTGTATAATATATGTCGAATATTTAAGAATAAGAATGAAATGAATGTGACAAGTGCACCAAAAATTATATAGAGATCCAACACATTGGGTAATTTTTACTATCATGAGACTTCATTTTGGGATAGGTAATTCACATTATTAATTTGTAAGACTTTTTCCATCATGATAACTTATAAGTTATCCCTAACCTATGTTTATAATGGAATGTTTTAAGTTGTTTCCACCTTTACCATTTCACCTTTATGGTTATTATGATATATCCTTCCTCATTGTTCATGTTTATGTTTTTTATACTTTTACGGACCATTGATATGTATATTGTATAACATGTATCAAATTATTCAATTTATTTCATGTTTTTTACCTTACTGTGCTTTATATCTCACTCGTTTCTTTTGTATGTTCCCAAGTTATCTCATGTCATTTTATGGCTGAGCATGTTAAGGTAATTGTTCATAACGATGTGTTTTTTCAATTTTGAATTGTCTAGAAATGTAACTAATTATCAAATAAAATTTAATTATCAATCATCATAGGTATTTTATGTGTAATATTATGTAATAAAACTTCTATTAATGTGTAATTAATATATGGGTCATTATAGTCTAGGTATAGAAAAATATTCATAGATTTTTTTTGAAGAATAGAGATAGAGTTTTCAATAAAATTATATCCATTTATGGTTAGTAAAAGTGGATTTGGATCTTTCACAGAGTACTAATGTGTCATAAATATAAAAAAGTAATAGTGAGATGGAAATAATCATCACCTGGTGCATGAAAATGGACGTTTCAATACATTGAGTTTTACACTCATATGGGACATGATTTGTAAATTCACAAACTCTTAAAAAATAATCATGAAGGATTTAAATAGATTATGAATATGAATGAATTAGGTTAAAAATAATCTTCCATATAAGAAAAAATAGGATTCATGAATTAGAAAACATATAAATGATTATTCATGATTATGTGGTTTCCCAACTATGATTAGTATTGAAAACATTATACTATTTGATTTTAGTCAATTACATTAACAAAAATTAACCATAATAACTCTCAATGAGATGAAAAATGCAATGATTTTACATATAGGAAACTAAAGGGAATATGACCTGAAATAAAAGATCATGTTTTTATGATTAACAAACATTCTTAGGTTATGCATCATCGAGTGAATCCAAATGAGAAAAAGAGGGAACATTATTCCATTGATTCCATTATGATGAGAACACATGTTATTTTAGTGTTTTTGTTGATCCATTATTTTTATAGTAATTTATTAGTTACATTGAGAGGATATTTTCAATTTCCAGGTGTTTAGAGCATGAAAATGTCATTTTTTACATATTTTATTTTGAAGCTGAAGTTGATCAATGATATAACATTATCAAGAATACACAACCACAATATTTTATTGACTCCATGGAGTGGGATTAGTTTAAGTGATTATTTTTCAATAAGATATTCCATATTACTCTTTATAAGAAAATAGGTATTGAATTCCTTGAGCTAAAGAAAAAGGATGATGAATCATTTTCTACCTATGATTGAAATTTTACAAGACTTTCAAGATATAATGATTGTATTATCATCCCCCTTAATGTAAGGTAGGTCAATTCAGTATTGGATTGAAACAAAGTCTTATAAGGAAGTTATATAGTATGGACTTTGATATAATGGAAGAATCAAACCATTTTCAATCATATTGGAAATAGATATTGGAGTGACCCATCACTCACATGGTTTTGATGATAATGAAAATATGCAATTTAAGGCAGACTCTAAGAAACATGGAGGAAAGAATATGATATTTCCTTTATGGGTAAAGTCTTGAGGGACACATGGAGGATGTTTTATTATTGGTATAAAAAAATTATGTTTTTAATGGAATGTAATTGAGAGGATTAATTCTTATCTGATATGATGAATTTATATTATGATATGAATAAAGATAAATATCCAAAATATTCTCCTACCACACATCAATGCTTCAATGATAGTATTTTAAGAATTATGCTAAAAAGTTCCCAAATCCAAGGGTTTATGGAAATGATAAATGGTAGTAAAATTTTATGTCAAGGGAAAAATTGAAATATCATGGAATCACTATTTCATATTATAAGTGTAAGAAATTTTTGTGGAAAGGTACACTTACCATCCAAAGAAGAATGGATAAATTATTATTTGACACTAGATCTACTCGCACTATTATATCTGAATAATTTTATTAGGGGTTTCTAAATAATACATAATTTATTAGATGTTGAATTAGAATTGAAAACCCTGAAAAGTATTTTGATCACATCACAAGTACATGATTGATCCCAAATTAAAATTTTTGCGAATGTTCTTCCTAAAAATATTTTTATTCTACCTCTTGTTGAGTTTAGTGTAATATTTGGAATGTATTTAATTTCTATGCATAAATACCACATCAATATCCACTGAAGGGGATTCATATTTTATATTTCTAACTATCCAATGATCATGTATCAGTAGAATGATAAATTCAATCATTTTATGGAAATAAAATCCCTTGCAATGGTATTGATTACTTTTTAAAGAAGGATTTATTTTAGATGTTTTGAAGAAAATAATCATTGATGATTTGCCAATTTAATGGAGTTTTTGACATAATTCTAGAATATTTTCCTAGTATTACTATAAATCATGACTTTTAGTTGTTAATATTATTCATACATGAAGATACACCAATTTCAAATACTCACTTTAGAATAGAGATGATTGGGTTACATGAACTGATGAAGAAACTGTAAGAGAATCTTGATTTGGGATTCATTTTGAAAAGAGTGTCCCCAAATGGTCCAAATTCTTTTTATGTAAAAATAAATATGTATTTATTTTACTCGACATTTATTATCAGGATATGAAAATGATCCCAATCATGAAAAACTATCCTCTTCCCCACATTGATGACTATTTTGATCAAGTATGTGGAGGTCAATAGTTTTCTATATTTGAACATCATTCTCAATAACATCAATTAAGGACCCATAATGAAGGTATATTGATGAAAACATTACTTACATGGTATGGACAGAATGAGTATATAGTAATTTCATTTGATCTTAAAAAGACACCCATTATCTTCATAGATTTAATAAATAGAGTATTTATAAATTACCTCGATTTGATTTAGTTATTATTTATAGATGATATTTTTATTTATTCAATGAGTAATGAATAACATGAAGAACACTTGATGATTTTATTAAAATTCCAAGGAAACATAAAATGTTTTAAAATTTATAATGTATGAATTTTTTCCATAGAATGTTTCATTTTTGTGTCATAGAATCTCAAGAGAGGCTATATTGGTCGACCCTTAAAAGAAAAATGTTATTGAATGTTGTCCCAGACTAACTACAATAACTGAAATCCAATAAATTCATGTATTTTCTAGATATTATCAATTATTATGGGAAATTTTGATTATCTAATTCACTTATACTTTAAATATAGTATGTAGAAAAGTACCTTTGGATAGCTGAATGTGGGTAAATTTTAGAAAATTAAAGATATTAGTCAATACATGTGTGATTACGTTAAGCTATAGTAGATAAGGGTATATAATATACAGTGAAACATCCCAAAATTAATTTGGATGAATCCTATTAAAAATGACATGGTTGTAGCTTATACTACATGAAAATTGATTAATTATGAGAAAAAGTACCCAACTCAAGGTTCATAGTTACTGGATGTAATTTTTACATTAAAGATATAGTGGAATTATATTTATAGGAAAAATGAGCTATATATAATAATAATAATAATAAAATTATATATTAAAATAAAAGTAGTTGAAAATGTTCCAGAGAAGATGGCTAGATCTGATTAAAGATTATTTTATATCAATACATTACTACCATGGGTAAGGGAATAAGGTGGGTGATGATTTGAGTCGAAAGGATCATGCTATCATTTCTATGATGAGGATGAAAAAACATCCAACATTTTTATATTTCAAAAGGATGGATCTATAAATAATGAAGGATGGTGATAAATATTATCTTTTTAAAATGAGTTTTATACCATATATAATTGTAAAGATCATAGTGGAACAAAAGGATGATATAGTGCTATATAAGAAGGTGAAAATGATTTTGATTTTATCCATGATTGTGATGGAATTATAAGATTCAAGAACCATGTATGTATTCTAGACATATGATATTTTAAGAAGGAGTTGTTAGAGTAAGCTCATATATATTAATTCTCTATTAATATGAGAAGTCTGAATATATAAAGATATTTGAACGTGTATTTATTGTGAGATGAAATAAATATAGACATCACAAAGTTTGTATCTCAGTTCTTAGTATATCAACAAGTTAAGGTTGAAATAAAAAATCCTTTGGTTATGTAAAAGAAACTACCCATACAATAATGGAAATGAGAAAACAAAACCATGTATTTTTTTATTGGACTTCCCAAAATTCCTAAATGGAATAGTATTATATATGTTATAGTCCCTTGAAAAATATTTTCTAAATACTCCATCACAATAAAATAAGAATTATCTCTTCATAATATTTCCAATGAATATATTAGAGATTCAGTAAAGGTTCATGGAGTAACACATTCCAATTTATCTAATCGGCATCATAGATTTACCACAATTTTTTTTGGAAAATTTATTCAAAAATATCTTAATAAAAAGTTATGTTTCATCACTGCATATCATCTATAGATAGATGGATACTATGAGATAAAATTTAAATTCTTAGATGATTTTTTTCCTTGTAATATGTTTTCCTAATGTGGTAGGGATCAATACCTTCCTCTATTTGATTTTTTATACAAAAATTGGTTTCAATCAAGAAATAAAGTGGGTTTGTGTTAATAATTGTAAGGAATTTTTTTTATAAATCTAACATGCTGGGTGAAAGATATAGAAATAAGGATATTTAAATCGAAATAGTTTAATAAATTAAATACAAGTTTAGTTTCATTTAAAACCACATAAGGTAAGAACTAAGTTAACATAAAAGTTATTCTGATAATCATATATGTGATTTGTAATTTGAAGTAAGTAATAAAAATTCCTTGTGAATTTCCCCACCAAATATGTAAATGGTTTAAAACAATAAGGAAAACCTATTCCATAGTTATATCATTCACATAAGAACTTTTTATCTTATTAGGACTATATCTTATCGCTTGGTGCTTCCACTTTCTATTTCCAAGGTTCACGATGTATATCATGTTTCTATTTGAGAAAGTAAATACCTAATTGATAACATTTACTAAAATAAGATGTTCTTAGTCTAGAGAATGATATTTCTTATGAGGAATAACCAGTAGAGAAACTATATTGCATTGAGAATGTTAAAAAAGCAAGACTACTCATCTGGTCAATTTTTTTTTGAAAAAATCACCAGCTTGAAAATGATATGTGGGAACCATAAAATGTAATGAGAAGAAATTATCATCATTTGTTTGAACCAAATTAAATGATTTTTATCATTATTTTTTTTTAATGTGGGTAGAATGTAACAAAACAAGAATTTATGAAATATTTTTTTTCAACAAATTTAATTTCTTCATTCTCATGCAATTCATGCAATATAGAGCTTTAAAGGGATGAAAAACTAATAAAAATTTTGTAAAGATAATAATTAGTACATAGATATTAAAATATAAGGAATGAATAGGAATATAAAAATTTAAAATATTATATATAATGAATTTATATAACTAAAACAAATTGATAATATACTCAACTTTTGGTAGTGTCGTTATATGTTTTGAAAATACCATTTCCTAACAAAAATGTTTTAATTGAATTTTGTTATCAAATAATAGAAGTTGTTTTTGAGAATTTTATAAAATTTATTTCCAAAACATAAAATCAATTTTATATGTATATATATTTAAAAATTATCTTTGGGTAAATGTTTTTTATTTTCATAAAAATATCATTTTTTGATAAATTGTGAAAAATAATAGTTTTCATTGAATACAACCTTTTCATTTAAAGAATTTAAATTGTATTTTTAAATGGTTTTAAAATTAAATTTATTTTAATAATATATTTTTATTATAATTTAGGTAATTTTAATCAAATTGAAATTTAATTTTTTATTAAAACTTTTTAAACTTTTGAACATTTTCTCTTTAGAAAACATCTTTATTATCGCATATGCGGGTTTAATTTTAAAATAAAACATTCTAAATTTTTTTGAATATAATATGGATTTATAGATTCTATATTTGGAATAATAATAATTTATAATATATAATAAGTACAATTTAATTTTCGTTGAAAATTATCTCTAAAAACCAGAAAAATTAATTGCCGTATTTAAGGTAAAATGGGTTTAATAGGGGGGGGGGGTTAAACTCAAATGATAATGTGTAAAATGATATATAAACATAATGAAAACTATTTTAAGGAAATAATTACAAAATATATATAATAATTTTTTGTTGATGACCCATTTTAGTGATTTGTAACATGTAAAAAATTTGTTTAAACTTTATTCTTTTCAAAAATTTCCAATCTGTCCTCTCCCCCACTTATAAAAGTCTAGCCCCACTCTTCCCCTCTGCACAATAGAAAAACCCTTTTTCTTGGAAAATACCTGGGAAAATATCCTCCTCATTTAGCTGTAAAATTCTTATAATCCTTATTTTTCTTATGAAACTATCCTAATAAGGTTTTAATTATAAACATAATGAGGTTCCCAGAAGAAGAGGTTATGTTCTAAATATTTATTTTTTATATCTTCATCTACCAACATAAAATAATATTATTTATTGAAAAGTTTATATCCTATATACATAAATATTATTATGTTAATTTAATAAACTATATAAATCTCCACTTCCATCAAATGGAAAACCAAACCATCGATTTTCTGTACGGAAGACTACCACCTCCTGAAACGATGTTATTCATTTTCCATCACCACCCATCACAGTTGTATATAATGATGTATTAAATGTTTTTATAATATATTTATGATATTATTATAAATTTTTAATTTTAATATCACACCAATATTTCTTACTATTAACCAATTTTAATACAATAATGTCTCTCATGTGTACGGTCCAAAATGACCTCACAAAGCGACGTGATTAGTTTTTCAATAACACATTGTATTGATGTTTATGAAGTTATGTTTAATTAATATATGTGTCATATATTACATGAATATTATTTGCTAAATTTAATTTCATTTTTCTACATTTCATTTAATCCATCACAAAAATTGAAAAACTTTCATGTGTACGTATGATCTACTATCTCTATGAATAGTGTATATCATAATCTATCTCTTAAATTAATTTATTACTATAAATAAATTATAATAAATGTATATTACATATATATCATGGTAAAAAATATGGATATTGTGGAAACATGATCAAAATAATACACCTAAAAAATCAAAACTTACATGGAAAACAAAGCAGTTATTGCCCAAAATGTCATTTGAACATGGAATTTTTAATAATCCAGTACTAACATGTCATAATAAATTTATATATGATATCATATATAAAATTATTAATTTTAAAAACATTTAAAATTAAAATATATTTATTATATAATAGGTTCGATAATATATAAAAGAATTTGATACTTATGTTAATGGATATTTTGTGTCACTTTTTCATCTTCAATAAATTCATTATGTTATGAACCTATGTTCTTTTATAAGGTTTTTACATAGAAAAATTGATGTGATTTATATTTAATATATGTATATTAATTATATTTAAATTTTATTTTAAATTTATTCTCTAATTGGTCTTATGAATCAAAAGTTATCAATGTGGTAAGGGGTTGAGGTTATGATCACCTTGTTTATCGATATTGCTTATGATTATATTTTTGATGAGGACAAATTATTAAACATCTATAAAAACAAATGAATTTTATTATAATGTTGTTATTTTAGGATAACAAAGTAGGTTTCCTTCATTTTATATCTTTATGTACACTTGATTCCAAAATAATTTCTTTAAATAAACGGACATTATCTATCTCTTTGGTTGAAAACCCTTTTTTCTTCAATATGTATGTTTTCTAAAAATGTTTTAAAAAATATTTTAATTTCCCAGTTGGATTTTTATTTAAATTATTGACATATTTTGACTAAAACAAAATAATCAATATTCAAGGGATTTTTAACACAATTCCATTGTAGATTTTGCAGAAAATTTCAATGAAATATTTTTCTTAATGTGTTTGATATTTCCCAACATCATAAAAATGTAATGCTTTGAATAATATTTTAAAACTATCAAACATTATTTTCATAGAAATGGGTTTTAAAAATGATTTAGGTTTATTTTTTTTCCACACTATGAAGTATATTTTCCTCAAGAAATATATTAAATGAATTTTCAAGTTCCCTTTATATGTTTTCAAAGTTATTTTCAAAGAAAACGATTGATGAAATATATTATGAATTTTTATATTTAAATTTTTTTTTTCAACTAAATGTTGTTTTATACCAAAATTGATTGAAGATATTTTTCTTCAAAAATAATTTTTTACTAAGGTTACATCCTTTGGTTTAACATAATATTTACTATGGATATGATCTAATGATACAATATTTATCTACTATATAAATAGTTTATATTTGTAATCAAAATATGTTTATGAGACCCATTTATTATTCTTGTGGAGTGCTATAATGAAATTTTTTATGATACCCATTACATCTCATGGGTTCTGATATGATGAATGTTTTATTATCTTGCGGAAAACTTATGTATGATTTTCATTATGTTATGTGCGTATATCTATTTATAATGTATTGGGTAATGACTAAATATCTATAAGATCATAGGGTATCTATGAGGTTATCCAAATCCTAAACATAGGGCACACATGAGGTTATCCCAATCCTAATGTAGGTACATCAGTGTTTAGCACATTTATAACATGTTATGGATGTTATTTTTTTTTCACGATCCATCCCCTGGGGCTTGTGCCATGACTACCCCAAGCCCGCCTCCCATAGGCCAGGGGCTGGCGACTTGCACCAAAGGCGAAAATCCCTAAACTGGGAAGGAACTGCCTTTAAAACGTGAAATTGCACACAATAGAGTACGAGCTGGAAGCAGAACACTAAGTGAAACTGTATACAAAGAGTGCTTAAAGTAGAGGGGTCAGAATACATGCCCAATAGAAAAATACATGTACAACCAAAACAAGTACAACAGAAAAGGACAAAATAGCTGAAAGGTGAAGAGAAGCTCCTGGATCGTCCACCACGGATCCTACATGAAGGGTAAGTAAAGATATCCTCCTCTGTACTCCAGGTCCGTCGGTCTCCTCCTTGTTCCAACACATCGTATGGTCCACCTCCGGGTACCGTCCAGTCCTAGTACCCTGAACCCTAGTCAGCGCTGTCCGTCGTCTCCAACCAACACAACGAGGTGTGGGCAAAGCCTGTGCATGGGCGAGTATAACATTACTCAGTAGGGACCCCGAGACCCTCAAGTTCTCACTAAATCTAATAAGGATAATCCATAAAGTATGAAATCAATAGATAACCCCAGTTAAGTATATGACCATACATATACCTAAGTTATCAAGTAATCTATCTCAATCAGGAGGTAAATACAAAAACTTACTGACTCATCTCAACTAGGATTTCAATCTAGGGGTAGTATCAAATAAAATCCCTAGTCACATAGTTGAATCCTTGGCTATTGAAAAACTCCTCCTCTATCATGTACAGTGGGCCTAGTGTACAACCATGGATCCCACTCTGGTAACCACAGAGAAACGTCACAGACTAGCATCATAGAAAGGGTTGAGTCTGAAAGAAGTCGTCGGGTAACCCACTACCCAGCCCAGCTAGAGGATAAATCTTAAGAGGTCATCAGGTAACACATCGCCCAGCCCAGCTGAAGGGTAAACCTTGAGGTCAACGGGTAACCCACTGCCCATCCCAGCAGGAGGGTAAACCCTAAGAGGTCATCGGGTTACCCACTGCCCAGCCCAGCAGGAGGGTAAACCCTAAGGTCAATAGTTAACCCACTGCCCAGCCCAGATAGAGGGTAAAACCTAAGTGGTTGTCGTGTAACCCACTTCCCATCCCAGCTGGAGGGTAAACCGTAAGGACAACATGTAACCCATTGGCTATCCCAACTTGAGGGTAAAACCTAAGATCAATGGGTAAGGCGCTGCCAAGCCCCACTGGAGGGTAAACCTGGAACTGGTCTGATAACTCTACACTATGCTCTCTCGTCTCTGGGAGGATCTGATCCATGAGCTACATTTCAATACTCCAACTACCACAAAGTCCCAAGTAGAAGTATCTCAATGATCTTCCTCGTCATAGGGGTCTCAACGCAATAGATGACGTGTCAATCAGACACTTGGTTTGTGAGTTATTAGCCTTTTAGTCCCAGGGGCCTGGTTGGATTCATGTACGATCCAACCTGACTGTATCTCAACTATAACCCAAAATCCAGTGGGGTATACTCAAAGGGACCACCATGCTCCAAGATTACTAGCACCACTGACGGTTCGTCAAACGGACGTCCAGTGCCAAAGTTATGGACCAGAGAAAACTAAAGGATCAAAGTGGACCTGGGTCCGGTCCGACCTCGTCTCGGCCGATTCAGTCCAAGTCGACCTGTTCAGACCTCTTCGGTTTGGCCTGACCCATTGGGTGGACCATCTTGTCAGGTTCGGCCCGAGCTCAGGGCCGGTTTGGCACGGAGTGCTGCGGGGGTGCGGCCCGGTGCGGTGCGGCGCTGGAGGGCACAGCTGGGTCGGTTCATTCATGGCACAACGAGGGGTACGGCTCGGATGACATGGTGTGCTCAGGGCGCGCGGGCCGGGGCAGTTCAGCCGGGCGCATGGGAAGCGGTCGGGCAGGGCGCGACCATGCCAGGAAATCACAGTTCATCGCGGTTCGGGCCAGCGTGGGCCTACAGGGTTCGGCTAGGGTGCACGGAAGGCTGGAGGCGGCCGGGTGGCATGTGCAGACTGGCGGGCGGCATGGTTCGGCCCGAGGTGGCGGAGCCGATTCGGTCAGAGCACCGAGAGGGTGGTGTGGTTCATGGAGGCCACATGTAGCGCGAACATTGTCATCATCGTTCCATCGCCTCCTTTCTTCGTCACCAGGCCATATATTATCATAAACAATATTGACGGAGGAGGTCAGGGCATGTTAGTTTTGCCTGCACCCTCCACGGTTAGGGTGACAAAAAGAGGCTAGCATGTATGAAGCACAACAACCCTCGTTCTTCATTTTATGAGAGTTCAAAAACATGGGAATAAATCATACTTAAATAAAAATAAACCCCACCATTGATTATCGGTCGTCAAGGTTGAAGACATGGGAAGAAGACGAAGGAGTTCTTCATATGTCACGTCCACCACAGACTTCGAATCCCAAGCTGCGTCGGCACGTTGACGACGATGCAGAAGTTGTTCATCGATGAAGTATCACGATGGGTGAATCTTCGAGGAAGATGTCTAAGAAGGTCGGTGTTCTTTGTTCTTCATTCATCGTTGGGAGACGAGGTTCTTCGTTGGGAGCTTTCTCCCAAATCCTTTTCTCAAAGTTTCCACCAAAACTATTATGCCTAAAAAATGATAGATTGTAATATCCTATTAATTTGTTGGCACAGTATTCAAATTGGTCTAATTAATTAGGTAGGCTCCCCAGAATTAATTCAAGGGGTCAGCACAAGAAATTAATTAGTGGTGGTGAAGAGGCTCTT
The DNA here is from genome assembly GCA_963277665.1 of Viscum album. Lineage (NCBI taxonomy): Eukaryota > Viridiplantae > Streptophyta > Magnoliopsida > Santalales > Viscaceae > Viscum > Viscum album. The sequence goes on along the minus strand of OY728142.1, from coordinate 276,277,731 downwards.
CCTCATTAATGAGGGAGAGTTGAGAGGTTTTTCTCTCCTTCCATTAATAGGGATGTTTAGCCCCTTGTGGGAGGTTAGGTTTGGGTGGGCCCCAACACTATATCCTCTCATGGGAGGTTAAGGTTTGGTTTTCCCACCTCCAACTTCCATGAGGAGATTTTAACCGTCAAATAAAAATAAATACACACACTTTATTTTGTTAATTCAAACTCTAAAAACCCCAAAACTATCTTTTATTCTCGACTCACTGCCATTGAAGTGAAGGTCTCCTTAAACTAATACCGGTGCTATGAGTTCAATGGTTCCCTCATTTTTCAATTTCGAGTATCAGTTCAAAAGTTACAAAACACCACTCACACGTTTACAGAACGTACCCGAAAAAATTTCAGAAAATTATTATTTGTCACCCTCAACCCGCGCTAGTCAAGGTTAGGCTCTGCCTAAGTGAAACAAAATCCAAAAAACACAACAATACTATTATATTTCTAATCCGAGTTACTCATCAGAAGTTCAGAATTTTACTATAAAATAATTGTCACTTAATCATTTTATTTGCAGCTGAAAACTAACTATTTCTAGTGGCCCGCACCGACCAAAGTTAGTATATGCATAAATTAAGTATTCCCTCACGAGTTCAGTAGTGGTCTCAGATTTGTAATCCATGTTACCATTTGTGAGTTATAAGCATTTTGAAAATAAAATAATTTATTTAATTATTTTATTTATGATTATTCCATTTTTGGGTTTTCTCACATGAGGCCCGCGCCCACTAATCTTAAGTCGTGCCTAGGGTAAAACCACCATCCTAAGGGCAATTATGCCTTCAGATTTATGATCTGAGTAAACATGTAAGAGTTATTCCAATTTTTTCAGAAAACTGCTCATGCATGTTAACATAAGTTTAACAAAACTTTGACATATCATTTCAGGCACTCTGGGCCTCGGAATCGTGCACTATTAGATTTCGAAGAGTCATAAAATTCCCATATATTTATAAACAATTACACTGAAATTATGGGACTTTAAATTCCCCCACCTCAGTGATATGCATCCCCATAATCCAGAACTCAATGTAAGGAATCAAATGGGGGTACTGTGCACGCATCTAAGCCTCCCGCTCCCATGTGCTCTCTTGGAGGTTACCGTGCTGTCAACGAATACACACCAGAGCTATCGATCATCAATGAGGGACCTACTCATGTCGATCCTTTGTTTCTATTGGACCCTTCGTAAAAGTATCCCCATCGTCAACATCCATATCTCCGTGGTCGATGATGGGAGAGTGGTCGTCCATGTATCTCCTCAGCTGGGATACGTGGAAGACGTCGTGAAGCTGGTGCCACTGAGGTAGAAGAGCTAAGCGGTAAGTCACCTCACTAACTATCCTGAGGACCTGGAAAGTTCTGATGAACCTCGGAGATAACTTGACTCCTCGGAAAAATCTCCACAAACCTCATCAAGGTGAGACTCGTAGAAAGACGTGGTCGCCATCCTCAAACTCCAGAGGTCTCTGTCTTCTGTCAGCATACGACTTCTTCTTGCTCTATGTAGTCTTCATCCACTCCTGGATGATCTGCACTTTCCCTTTAGTAGAACATACCATATCTTGTCCCACGAGTGTTGACTCCCCTGGGTCAGTCCAGCACAAAGGTGATCATCAAGTTCTCTCATACAATGCCTCGAAAGGTGCCATCCCGATGGTGGAGTGATAGCTGTTGTTGTATGAAAAGTTCAAAAGGGAAATTGATCCTCCTAGTAGCGACTGATGTCAAGGAAACAAGCACGAAGCATTTCCTCGAGGGTTTGAATGGTCCGCTCAGTCTGACCATCCATCTGAGGATGGAAGGCGGTGCTCAAGCGAAGCTACATCCCAAAAGACTCCTTCAAACCCTTCCATTGCCGAGATGTGAAACATGCATCAATATTGGAAACAATAGATGAATGAACTATATGTATCTGCACAATATCCTAAATAAAGAGGCATCCCAGGCCTTCTACTGAACCCTGCTCACTGATCGGCAGGAAGTGGGCCAACATGGTGAGTCAGTCGATGATCACCCAAATTGAGTCATGTCCTCTGGATGTATGTGGAAGTCCTATCATTAAATCTATGGATATCCCACCCCACTTCCACTATGGGATCTCTAAAGGCTAAAATAATCCTTCTGGAACATGATATTCCGCCTTCACTTGCTGAAATGTGAGGCACCGATAGACAAACTCAGTAACTGCTTTCACTATTTTCGACCACCAGTGTTATTTTCAGAAGTCCTGGTGCGTCTTCAAAACTCATGGATGTACTGATAGAATGGATGTGTGTAACTCCCTCAACACTTCCTCTTGATGTGACACTGGTACCATAGTATGTCCTCTGAAGAGGATGACGTGCTCCCCACCTTTAGAAAATTAATCATGTGCCTGCCCTGTGGATATCTGAGCACGTCGTGTCTCGCAGTCAGCGTCCCCATGTTGTGCATCCCTGATTTGCAGAAGAAGTGAGTGAGTGACTGTAAGGGACTGAACAAAGGCTTCTCTATCTCAATTCACAAAGGATGTATATAATGAATCCAGCTTCTCTATCACCTCACTCAACAGATGCAGCCCAGACCTCCTACTGAGTGCGTCTGCTACCATGTCCCCCTTACCAGGAATATAGACTATCTCAAAGTAAACTTCTATAGCCACATGGGTGAGGTTTTCCAACTCATGAGTTATTGGTTTCACCCTCCTATGCATAATTTTATCCTATACATCCTAGTATTCCTTTTTTGCCGACCAATGAAAACCCCATCCCAACATTGTAGATAAACGACAACCTCTTTGCCTAATAAAGCTAATCTGAGTGTGAACTATGGATGTCAGGTCCAAACCCAAACTAACATCGTAATGCCTCAACACTTCCACAAGGAGGTTCCAACCGAAACTCTCTCCTCAAGGGTTATATCACACTGTTGGCGTAAGTTTGATTATCAAGTCTCCTCCCAAATGTATCTCCAGACGTGATGGTGAAGTCAACAGTTTAACTAGAAACTCTAGGTCCTGGACAAGATTTGTGGAAGGAAGGAATTATTGGTACCTATTTCTATTGAAATGGATACTAGTAGTAGACATAGACCATACCTTGAATAATTCCTAGATCCATGGGGTTGCATTCCTTGACCGGATGCAACAACTCTCTTCCCCTGTCCTCCAGCTCCCTGAGTTTGGCAGGGTCCACAAAAATGGGGTGGTTGTAACATGTCGAAAAGTAAACCACCACATGCTGATATCCTAGTTATACTTCCACATATGCTGCCCTGTAGATTCATCCATCCCTAACATATTTTACAAGCCCAAGTCTTTGAGACGGGCACTTGTTCTATGCTTTCCCACTACTAACATTCACTGGCTATATTCGGTCATCAAAAGAACATTCAACCACAAAGGATCTCTCTAGAACCCTAGAATAAGTAGGAATGCATATATGAATAGTGTTTTCTTGGATGTCCTTTAAACACACCTCTATTGGAAGTTAAAGCCTTGAATCACTGATGGTATTGTATTCATCGAGTACCAGGAAATATCGGTACACCTTGATGAATACTCAGCTACCGACATGTCATACTGCCGAAGGTGTAGAAGTTCTGGAGAACTCTCAACCACCTCCTTGAGCCAGTCCTCAGCCACCTGTGAGTCGGGCTCACCTCGGAACCGGAGGGGTATCTAATGATGAAACACAAGTAAGGCACTAAGCCTACATGTGACCTCTATCGGTACTGATGGCTGTAATTGCTGACCAACGGGTAGTGATATAGCTGGCACACTACCCGAAGGTACTATCTCAGGAATCAGTCCAAGAAATGAATCCTCATCACTAAGAGGACAGTCCTCATGGTCACTCACTGAAATTGACTTGTAGCTAAGATCACAGTCCTCTCAACTAGTTTCTCATTAGGATGTGAAACTCTAGCAACCGCCTCCAGCCAGCCCTCTATTGTGTGGGAATCTATACGCCTCGAAACCTCAGAGGCCTCTACTTCTGGAACTCGTGAAATGTGATTAGTCGGCGTGCACCATCCGCCAGTGTGGATGGTGGTATCTTCTTACCAATGGGTGGTGGTTTGGCTGGTACACCACCTGAAGGTGCCAACATAGATAGAGGGCCCTACACCGGAGCCTCAATGCTTGGTGGGCTATCAGTGCAAACAACTCTTGGAACTCTAACTTCATGTCTGCATGGAGACATCCTAAAAGAAACAGATGTGACATGATCAAAGATTACACCTGATGAGATTACTTGGTTGAGATGACATAAAGAAAACTTTTGAAAACAAACACGCAGTCAATGTTTTTGTGCACTGAGTCGAAAATCAGTAGTCAGGATCATAGTGTTTGGATACATTAGCCACTGCACCAATACTGGACTCCCTGAACTGAAAACCACACATAGTACCCTTAACACTATTGCTTCACATTAATGAAATATCAGAGTCCTATGTTTTGCGGTAAACTGACTCCTATGATACCAATTTGTCATGACCCGTCCCCAGGGGCCTGTTTCGTGACTACCCGAAGACCGAATTCCATAGGCCAGGGGATGGCGACTAGCACCAAAGGCATAAATTCCTAAACTGGGAAACAATTGGATTTAAAATGTGAAAACACACACAACCGTGTATGATCTAGAAGAAGAACACTAAGTAAAACTGTATACAAAGAGTGATGAAAGTAGAGTGGTCGGAATACAAGCCCTACAAGAAAATAAAAGTACAACTGAACGAAGTACAACTAAAAAGGACAAAATAGATGAAATGTTAAGAGAAGCTCCTAGATCATCCACCATAGATCCTACCTGAAGGGTAAGTACAGATAGCCTCTCAGCTCTCCAATTCCTTCGGTCTCCTCCTCATACAGACATTTCATATGGTCCACCTCCAGGTATCGTCTAGTCCTAGTACTCTTAGCCTCGGTCAGCGTTGTTCGTTGTCTGCAACCAACACAAAGAGGTGCAGGCAAAGGCCATGCAGGGGTGAGTATAACAATACTCAGTAGGGACCCCGAGACCCTCAAGGTCTCACTAAATACAACAAGGATAATCTACAAATTATGAAATCAACAGATAACCCCACTTATTTATATGCACATACATATAACTATGATATCAAGTAATCCATCTCAATCATGAGGTAAATACAAATTGTTACAGACTCATATAAACCAAGATTTTAATCTAGGGGTAGTATCAAATAACATCCCCAGTAAAATTTTCAAAACCTCAGATACTGGAGAACTCTTCCTCTATCAAGTACATTGGGCATGTCGTACTACCAGGGATCCTGCTCCGGTAACCAGGATGAAAAGTCACTGACTAGCCTTATAGAAAGGGCTGAGTCTGAAATAAGTCTTCGGGTAACCCACTACCCAACCAAGATGGGGGGTAAACCCTAAGAGGTCATCGGGTAGCCCAGTACCCAAACCAACAGAAGGGTAAACCCTATGTTCAACGGGTAACCCACTGCCCATCCCTGCTGGAGGGTAAAACCTAAGAGGTTGTCGGGAAACCCACTACCCAGCCCAGCTGGAGGATAAACCCTAAGGTCAACGGGTAACCCACAGCCCAGCCCAGCTGGAGGGTAAAACCTAAGAGGTTGTCGGGTAACCAATTGCACATTCCAATTGGAATGTAAAACCTAAGGTAAACAGGTAACCCAGTACCCAACTCAGCTGGAGGGTAAACCCTAAGATCAACGGGTAACCCACTGCGTAGTCCTATTGGAGGGTAAACACAGAACTAGACTGATAACCCTATAATATGCTCGCTCGTCTCTGGGAGGATCCTCTCCATGAGCTACAGGTCGATAATACAACTTCCACAAAGTCCCACATAAAAGTATTTCAATGGTCCACCTCATCATATGGGTCTCAATGCAACAGATAACACCTCAATCGGACGCCCAGTCGGTGATTTATTAGCCTTTTAGTCCCGACGGCCTGATTAGATTCGTGTATTGTAACACCCCGAGATTTTATGAAAAATATTCTTTTTAATTTCCTTAATGTATTGTGTTGTACTCTACACCAAAAGGAGCTTGCACAACACATATCCTTGACTTGCCTTTCATTACACGCAATCGCGACCTTCCTCGATAGCGTGTGTAGTACGCAATAACAAGTTTCACTAAACAATGATATTCTATTAAAATATTATTAAAACTAGCCGTTATGAATAGTAATAACCACTTTTTGAAATTTTTTAAATTTTATTTTTCAAAATGGACTCATTTTTGGATTCGTAATATCGAAATTAGCTTAGGGTGAAATTTTGGTAATTTTCGGATAACTTTCATATTCTGATAATAGTGAAAATTACTAAATTTTAATTAAAAAAACTATTTCAATCGAAATAATTAATAGTGATAAAGTATTAATTTTAGTGGTTTTAAAGTATATTTAGAATATATTTTTAAAATTTAATTCAATGATGGTCATTGTATGTAATTTCACATTTAAACCAGTTATAAACAAGTTTCAATCTTTTGATAGTTATTATCTCATAAAAACACGCCTTTTGTTTTGACGACGTGAATTAATTTTTAAATTAATTAATGAAACTGATATGTTTTCAATTTGGTAAAATAGAAATCATTTTTGAGTTCATAATATCAAATATAGCTTAGGCCTAATTTTTGGTATTTTTCTGAAAACTTTCAATTTTTGATGAATAGTGAAACCACTAAGTGGTAGTTAAAAAAACTGAATTTTTCATAAAACATAATTTTACCGCTTCTGTGAGTGGAATTTCAAAAATCCGAGAGACACGGTTGATGTCAGTAAGTAAAATGTGGTTCAATGAGATGAAAATAATTTTTGGTGAATAGTAACTTTTTACTTTTATTTACCACGGTTAAAAGTAAATAGGGTAATTAAGGGTAAAAATCATATTATTATTACCCTAACACATGTCCAAATTCTATTGGATAAGTGTAATTCGACCAAAAAAAAGCTTAGGAATAATATATGACCATTTAGGCCCACTTGGATTCGATTAGGAAATTTATTATTATTTAATTCAAAGAAGAGTTAAAAGAGTTAAAATCAAAGTTTATTTACTAAAACATTTTTAATATAGGGTTATAAATAAGATAAATTCGATTGTAAATATTAATTAGAAAGCTAAACATATTTCCTACATAATCGTATTTTATTTGTAATTTTTAGACATCATATAATTTAGATTATTTATGACACAAAGATGATGCAGTAATTATCTTATTAATGAAATATTGATATAATTGAAGTTATAAATACCAAAATAAATGTAATTTAAGACGTTTAAGGAATCCCACTAATTTTATAAGTTGATATGACATGTTAGTATTGATTTAATTAACTTTGTTCTAACTTATCATTCTGTTATTATTTTTACAAAAATCAATTACTAAATAGTCTCAAAATTGACATAAAATAGTTTTTAAAACAAATATTATATTATTAATTGTTATTTTATTCCTAAAAATATAAGGTTCAGAAAAATGACTTAGATGAGGTTATATATGTTAATAATAAACAATTTGGGGTTCTTTTGGCTTCTTATTGTATGTTTATTAACCTTATAGTGTAAGAACACAAGAAGACACGGTAAAAGTAAAATTATTTAACTTAATGATAAATCTAAATGATAAGGTTAAAATAGGAACCTAAACTTGTTTAAATTCTATTGGATGAGAGTATTTCGACCCATCCCCACCTTAGCATCGAAATAAATCAATTTGGAGCTATTTAAAACTGAACTTGACTTTATAATAAAATAATATTTTTAGTTTTTCCAAAGGAGCCCCTCTCCTCCCTTATAAAAGGGCACCTCCTCTCTCTCTTCCTCACACAACTTTGAGCCTTCAAGCTCGGCAAACACCTGCCACGTTCTCTTATACACTTCCCTAGAAACATCCTAGAGGTTCTGGTCTTCATCAAAGACCAATTTTAGTGCCCTAAGAGGAGGTCTCAAAGAGGCGCTTCAAAGAAGAGGTAATTTCCGTTACCAATTATTTCACCTTTATTTCTTCTTCCACTTCTTCTTCGTAGGTTGTTTCATTATGAAGTAATAACATCAGTATCACTCATATACTGATATGTTATTATATGTATGAAACAATACTATTTCACCATCTATCCATCCTACGGAAAATGAAATCACAGCGCGTGCGTACGTACAGAATACCGTCTCCACGCCGTGGTGTAATCTATTTTCCGCCACCACCTTAATTGGATGGGTATAATGGTGTAATGAGTAACTATATATGATTATTATAAAGTGATATTGATACTGAAATAGCATACATATACTTCAACACAATTCCACGACCATGGGAACGATATCATCGCTCGTGCGTACGTACGGACTACCGTCTCCACGACGCGATGAGATTCATTCTCCACTTTAAACCATTCATGAATGATTATAAAGTATATATAATAAGTAATCATGAAATATATTACATAATAATTATACTTTATTTATGTGTATATATATGAATGTCATCTACTTAATTCCGTTCAACTCAATAAGGAAACGAAAACAGTGTTCATGCGTACGTACGACCTACCGTCTCCATGAACGGTGTATTTCTTTCCATTTACTGATTTATTATATATATGTATATTCTGAATATATATATATATAAATCATGTTTTATATTCTGGAATTATGTAATCATGATCTAAGTAATCATATTAATAATTACAAGTCAAAACACGGAAGACAAATAAAACAATTTTACCCAAAACGCTCTTTAACATGGAATTTACAAAAGAACGGGTAATACAAAGTCATAAGTGAACCGTATATGATATCATAACAATGAATATGATTCTTTAATAAGTAAATTACATTATTTAAATCATTATACACGAGGTTCGGACACTTACGAAGCAAATCGGACCTAAGGTAAGGGAAATATCACAATCTTATTTTTATCTGAGATTTTTTATACTTTGAAATTTACTGGGGTGTATTTTATTATCCAAATCCATGTTTCCTCGATATGTAATATTATTTCCATCCTCCTACAATTCTTTAAATCCAATTTTACCCTTCGGTGAGTTTTTAGTAAATGATATGAAAGGAATCTTTTGTCATTTTTCGTACGAGGTACTTTTTGACTTTTCCGAAAAAAAGTACGAAGAATGTTTTTTTAACTTATACGGCTTGAATGGATTTTTAAAACATTATTTCCAAGAAGCTTACTTTACAAGTTTTAAAATTTATCTTTAATCAACTTCTTTTAGTTTAATGTTCTATGACATGTTAAGAAAGGAAAAATGTTTTTGAAGAAGAAGGGATATTTTCCTCAAGAATGGAGTTCAAGTGTTTTATCAAAATTATTTTCCATCTAAGATAAAAAAGTGTTCTGTTTTTATCCCTATTATTAAATTGATTTGATTATGTTGTGATGGAATTATTTTTATAAATTCCCTTATCTTATGTGAATTGTTTTATGATGTCATGATGTTTAAGATTCCCATTTGTATTACATGGGTTATGAAATGATGTTTGATTTATGATTTTGTGGCACACATAAGAATGGTATGATTATTAGATGGGTGGGACCTATATCTCCCTCCAATGAATTGGGTAAAGATTTTATATCTCATGAGATATACATGGCTGGAATGGTAGGTTATACCGGTTCAGTGAAACAGGACTGAAACGAGGGTGACTCGGTTCAGAGAGGGACTTTGTCCACTAAGATAGTCTTGCCAATGAGTCTTGACTAACAAGAAATGATTCTCTATGATTATGTGTGTATGCCACAAAGTTTCATATTTTATGTTATGATTATTATGATTACATTTCACTGCCATGATTTATCCCATGTTATGAAATTATGATCTCTTTTGCAGGTTAAGATTTTCAAAAGATATGTTCTTATGAATATGATGTGATTGATATTTCTTTTGTTTACCCTTACTGATAATTTGAGCTCACCCTTTTATGTTTTCTTTTCCCCAGGGTATAAAGAAAGGTTTTAGGTATAAAAAAAAGGAAGATCTTTATGGGAGATGTTGAAGATCTTTCACCAGGATTAGAAGATTAAATTCCGAGTTTCCAAAGACACTAAACTATTTCGATCCTTATGTGTGTGTTTGTTATGTACTAAGTATTCTGAAAATGTAATGTAATGTAAATATATTTTAAGCTTCGGGTCTCTACAGTTGGTATCATAGGAAAGGTTTAGTCAACCTTTGGAAACTAGTATGCGAAAACGTTAGTGAGATCCCTAGAGATATTTCTAAGGTATGTCTAGGGATGTTCCTAAGGTTAAGTATACGTATAGGTTATAGTACTAGAATTATGCTAACGATCATATAATTAAACCTAAGATGTTATATATTGAAGGTACTCCCCCTTTATTATGTTGTTTTTTCCCTAGCATGATTTTTTCCTCTCACACTATTCTTTTTGGGTTTTTGACGATGGTTGGAACCCGAAGGAACCGTGTTGATCAATGCAATGGACAATGCAATGATTTCCCTCCTGAACAAACAAATGTTATGGGATATGGAGTGAAAAATATTATTTCTATACTCACACAAGCTATGAATCATTCTGGACTTCCAAATGAACAGAGAAGGGAACAATATTCTATTGAGTCCTTCATGAGGCAACGTCCACCTTCTTTCAGTGGTACTTTCGATCCACTTGTTGCTGAACAATGGACCAGTACCACTGAAAAGATATTTTCAGTTCTTCAATGTTATGAAAGTCATATTAGTAGTATATCGTTTGGAAGGTGAAGCTGATCAATGGTGGAATCTTATCAAGAATACGAGGCCAAGAGATGAAATCGAGTCCATGGAATGGGACGAGTTCAAGAACTTGTTTTTCAGTAAGTACTTCCCTCTCATTCTTCAAACAAAGATGGAAAAGGAGTTTCTTGAGCTGAAGCAGAAGGATGATGAATCTGTTGGTATATATGAAGCGGATTTTACAAGACTTGCAAGGTATGCATCTGGCATTATCATCCAACCTGAAAGTAACGTTGATCAATTTTTCAGTGGCTTAAAACCAAGTCTTCGAAGGGCATTAGCTATAAGAGACTTCAATAGCTATGAAGAAATTGTGCGTTGTGCTATCAAGGTTGAAATGGAAGTTGTTGTTACATATCCATCTCATGGTTTTGACATGAAAAGAAAGATGGAGTTCAAGGAGAAATCTCAGAATAATGGTGAAAAGAAGATGAATGTTTCCTTATGCACAAAGTGTGGAAAGAAGCATGGTGGAGATTGTCTTAAAGGGACTAGAAAATGTTTTAAGTGTGGAAAAGAAGGTCATTGAGCAGCTGAGTGTCGAAGTAATGGAAAAAGGGTTTCTAATGATGTGAATAAATCAAACACTGCAGAGAACGTACCACCAACACTTCAATGCTTCAAGTGCAAGGAAATGGGACATTATGCTAATAAATTCCCTAATCCAAGGGATAGTGATGATCGACATGAGAAACAACGTAAGGAAAAGGACAAAGGGAAGTCACATGCGATCACTATTGGCGATGTTGAATATGACAACGATGTGGTGGAATTATTAAGTGTTTATGTAATGGGATTCCAAAATAATGTTGTATCATGGAGTATTGGAATATTTATGTATTGGTCTAATGTGGTATTCAAAGTTATTGAGATATTTTTGGAAATAAGATGATATGCGCATAATGAAGGGAAAACAAGAAAATGAAATGTTTAACAATATTCATGAGCTCATGATTGATATAAGGACTAAGTGATATAATGGTTTGAGTATAAATAATTTTGAGGATTTTGGTATGTGGAAAGAGTTATCTTTTGACAGCATTCATGTTTTCACTAAGATTCAATGGGTATTCATTTTTCAAGAGATTACATGATTATGGTATTCACATGACTGGAATGTGACGAACAAGATATATGAGGGATAAATGATGGAATTCGCATGATCATTTTCACTATACTATGAACTTGGACCGAAGTATTTTAGATAAGACTAAATATTGGAATAGATAATGTTGGACATAAGTTAGTATTGTTTAAGGATAAAACTATTTTGATATTTTTGATGGTATGTTATAGTAATATAGCTTTAGAAAAAGGATAACCTACAGGATGAGCGACAGCCCATTGCGTCGGACAAGGCTGTGGGAATCAAACCCACAACCGAAGTGCGACTGGCCTTTATCGCCTACCACTGGCCTACAGGAAGTCCCTGGTTAGTAGAAACTAGTTTTATTTTATTAAGAGGTATGATATATGAAATATAAGTTCATTTTTGGAACCATATAAGAATAAGCATAAGATGGAATTATAACTTTTTCTAACCTTTTGTTTGAGACAGATGGAATGACCCGTCATTCTATCACATGATCTGCTAACACTTCACAAATAACAAATTCAACTTCATTTATTTAAAAGATGAAGTGGAAATTGTTCAAGGCACGAACAACAGTGGGATTGTACCAAAATAAAGTAAGTATTTATTCTAATTCAATTTCTTCAACTTTAGGGAAACAATTTTGAAAACCAAAAATGTTGTCCTAGTGCTCTTATATCTGATTAATCAGATGGTACTTTAGATCGTCACAAATTTATGGTTTTGTGATTTTTGGCTTTTCCATAGCCATGTTCTCTACCACTCTCCATCAGAACATGATGGTTAGATTTATCTTCCATATCCATATTTTCACCTATGTGGAAACCCAGTGATTAGTTTATTTGGTTAACCGTTACGTTTCATACATTTGTTTTTAAATATTGGTTTTGATATTCCTTTTTACGATGTGGGTTTCTATTAAAGATACTTTCAAATAGTTTACCATTTATATCCCCGACGAATTTCGAGGGCGAAATTCATTTTATGGGGGGTAGAATGTAACACCGCGAGATTTTATGAAAAATATTATTTTTAATTTCATTAATGTATTGGGTTTACGCTACACCAAAAGGAGCTTGCACAACACGTATACTTGACTTGCCTTTCATTACACGCAATCGTGACCTTCCTCGATAGCGTGTGTAGTACGCAATAACGAGTTTCACTAAACAATGATATGCTATTAAAATATTTTTAAAACTACCCTTTATGAATAGAAATAACCACTTTTTGAAATTTTGTAAATTTTATTTTACAAAATGGACTTCATTTTTGGATTCGGAATATCGAAATTATCTTAGGGTGAAATTTTGGTAATTTTCGGATAACTTTCATATTCTGATAATAGTGAAAATTACTAAATTTTAATTAAAAAAAACTTTTTCAATCAAAATAATTAATAGTGATAAATTATTAATTTTAGTGGTTTTAAAGTATATTTAGAATATATTTTTACAATTTAATACAATGATGGTCATTGGATGTAATTTCACATTTAAACCAGTCATAAACAAGTTTCAATCTTTTGATAGTTATTATCTCTTAAAAACACGCCTTTTGTTTTGACAATGGGAATTAATTTTTAAATTAATTAATGCAACTGATATGTTTTTAATTTGGTAAAATAGAAATCATTTTTGAGTTCAAAATATCAAATATTGCTTAGGCCTATTTTTTGGTATTTTTCTGAAAACTTTCAATTTTTGATGAATAGTGAAACCACTAAGTGGTAGTTAAAAAAACTGAATTTTTCATAAAACATAATTTTACCGCTTCTGTGAGTGGAATTTCAAAAATACGATAGACACGGTTGATGTCAGTAAGTAAAATGTGGTTCAATGAGATGAAAATAATTTTTGGTGAATAGTAACTTTTTACTTTTATTTACCACGGTTAAAAGTAAATAGGGTAATTAAGGGTAAAAATGATATTATTTTTACCCTAAAATATGTCCAAATTCTATTGGATAAGTGTAATTCGACAAAAAACAATCTTAGAAATAAAATATGACCATTTAGGCCCACTTGGATTAGATTAGGACATTTATTATTATTTAATTCAAAGAAGAGTTAAAAGAGTTAAAATCAATTTTTATTTACAAAAACATTTTTAATATCGGGTTATATATAAGATAAATTCGATTGTAAATATTCATTAGAAATTTAAAACTATTTACTACATAATGGTATTTTATTTGTAATTTTTAGACATAATATAATTTATTTTATTTATGACAAAAATATGATGCAGTAATTATCTTATTAGCGAAATATTGACATAATTGATGTTATAAATACCAAAATAAATGTAATTTAAGACTTTTTATGAATCCCACTAATTTTCTAGGTTAATATGACATGTTAGTATTGATTTAATTAACTTTTTTATAACTTATCATTCTTTTATGATTTTGTCAAAAATAAATTACTAAATAGTGTCAAAATTGACATAAAATAGTTTTTAAAACAAATATTATATTATTAATTGTTATTTTATTCCTAAAAATATATTGTTCGGCCAAATGACTTATATAAAGTTATATATATTAATAATAAACAATTTGGGGTTTTTTTGGCTTCTTATAGTAAGTTTATTAACCTTATAGTGTAAGAACACAAGAAGACACGGTAAAAGTAAAATTATTTAACATAATGTTAAATCTAAATGATAAGGTTAAAATAGGAACCTAAACTTGTATAAATTATATTGGATGAGAGTATTTAGACCCATCCCCATCTTAGCCTAGAAATAAATCAATTTGGATCTATTTAAAACCGAACTTGACTTTATAATAAAATAATATTTTTAGTTTTTCCAAAGGAGCCCCTCTCCTCCCTTATAAAAGGGCACCTCCTCCCTCTCTTCCTCACACAACTTTGAGCCTTCACGGTCGGCCAACCCCTTCCAAATTCTCTTCTACACTTCCATAGAAACATCCTAGAGGTTCTGGTATTCCTCAAAGACCAATTTTAGTGCCCTAAGAGGAGGTCTCAAAGAGGCGCTTCAAAGAAAAGGTAATTTCCATTACCAATTATTTCACCTTTATTTCTTCTTCCACTTCATCTTCTTAGGTTGTTTCATTATGAAGTAATAACATCAGTATCAATCATATACTGATATGTTATTATAAGTATGAAACAATCCTATTTCACAAACTATCCATCCTACGGAAAACAAAATCACCGCGCGAGCGTACGTACGGAATACCGTCTCCACGCCGTGGTGTAATCTATTTTCCGCCACCACCTTAATTGGATGGGTATAATGGTGTAATGAGTAAATATATATGATTATTATAAAGTTATATTGATACTTAAATAGCATACATACACTTCAACACAATTCCACGACCATGGGAACGATATCATCGCTCGTGCGTATGTACGGACTACCGTCTCCACGACGCGATGAGATTCATTCTCCACTTTAAACCATTAATGAATGATTATAAATTATATATAATAAGTAATCATGAAATATATGACATAATAATGATACTGGATTTATGTGTATATATATGAATGTCATCTACATAATTCCGTTCAACTCAATAAGGAAACGAAAACAGCGTTTATGCGTACGTATGGCCTACCGTCTCCATGAACGGTGTATTTCATTCCATTTACTGATTTATTATATATATGTATATTCTGAAAATATATATGTATATTAATCATGTTTTATATTCTGGAATTAAGTAATCAATATCTAAGTAATCATATGAATAATTACAAGTCAAAACACGGACGACAAATGAAACAATTTTACCCAAAACACTCTTTAACATGGAATTTACAAAAGAACGGGTAATATAAAGTCATCAGTGAACCATATATGATATCATAACAATGAATATGATCCTGTAATAAGTCAATGAAATTATTTAAATCATTATACAGGAGGTTCGGACACTTACGAAACAAATCATACCTAAGGTAAGGGAAATATCACAATCTCATTTTTATCCGAGATTGTTTATACTTTGAAATTTACTGGGGTGTATTTTATCATCCACATACATGTTTCCTCAATATGTAATATTATTTCCATCCTCCTAAAATTTTTTAAATCCAATTTTACCCTTCGGTGAGTTTTTAGTAAAATATATGAAAGGAATCTTTTGTCGTTTTTCGTACGAGGTACTTTTTGACTTTTCCGACAAAAAGTACGAAGATTGTTTTTTTAACTTATACGGCATGAATGGATTTTTAAAACATTATTTCCTAGAAGCTTACTTTACAAGTTTTCAAGTGTATCTTTAATCAACTTCTTTTAGTTTAATGTTGTATGACATGTTAAGAAAGGAAAAATGTTTTTGAAGAAGACATGATATTTTCCTCAAGGATGGAGTTCAAGTGTTTTATCAAAATTATTTTCCATCTAAGATAATAATGGGTTCTGTTTTTATCCCTATTCTTACATTGATTTGATTATGTTGTGATGGAATTATTTTTATGAATTCCTTTATCTTATATGAATTGTTTTATGATGTCATGATGTTTAAGATTCCCATTTGTATTACATGGGTTATGAAATGATGTTTGATTTATGATTTTGTGGCACACATAAGAATGGTATGATTATGAGATGGGTGGGACCTATATCTCCCTCCAATGAATTGGGTAAAGATTTTATATCTCATGAGATATACATGGCTGGAATGGTAGGTTATACTGGTTCAGTGAAACAGGACTGAAACGAGGGTGACTCGGTTCAGAGAGGGACTTTGTCCACTAAGATAGTCTTGCCAATGAGTCTTGACTAACAAGAAATGATTCTCTATGATTATGTGTGTATGCCACAAAGTTTCATATTTTATGTTATGATTATTGTGATTACATTTCACTGCCATGATTTATCCCATGTTATGAAATTATGATCTCTTTTGCAGGTTAAGATTTTCAAAAGATATGTTCTTATGAATATGATGTGATTGATATTTCTTTTGTTTACCCTTACTGATAATTTGAGCTCACCCTTTTATGTTTTCTTTTCCCCAGGGTATAAAGAAAGGTTTTAGGTATAAAAAAAAGGAAGATCTTTATGGGAGATGTTGAAGATCTTTCACCAGGATTAGAAGATTAAATTCCGAGTTTCCAAAGACACTAAACTATTTCGATCCTTATGTGTGTGTTTGTTATGTACTAAGTATTCTGAAAATGTAATGTAATGTCAATATATGTCAAGCTTCGGGTCTCTACAGTTGGTATCATAGGAAAGGTTTAGTCAACCTTTGGAAACTTGTATGCGAAAACGTTAGTGAGATCCCTAGAGATATTTCTAAGGTATGTCTAGGGATGTTCCTAAGGTTAAGTATACGTATAGGTTATAGTACTAGAATTATGCTAACGATCATATAATTAAACCTAAGATGTTATATATTGAAGGTACTCCCCCTTTATTATGTTGTTTTTTCCCTAGCATGATTTTTGCCTCTCACACTATTCTTTTTGGGTTTTTGACGATGGTTGGAACCCGAAGGAACCGTGTTGATCAATGCAATGGACAATGCAATGATTTCCCTCCTGAACAAACAAATGTTATGAGATATGGAGTGAAAAATATTATTTCTATACTCACACAAGCTATGAATCATTCTGGACTTCCAAATGAACAGAGAAGGGAACAATATTCTATTGAGTCCTTCATGAGGCAACGTCCACCTTCTTTCAGTGGTACTTTCGATCCACTTGTTGCTGAACAATGGACCAGTACCACTGAAAAGATATTTTCAGTTCTTCAATGTTATGAAAGTCATATTAGTAGTATATCGTTTGGAAGGTGAAGCTGATCAATGGTGGAATCTTATCAAGAATACGAGGCCAAGAGATGAAATCGAGTCCATGGAATGGGACGAGTTCAAGAACTTGTTTTTCAGTAAGTACTTCCCTCTCATTCTTCAAACAAAGATGGAAAAGGAGTTTCTTGAGCTGAAGCAGAAGGATGATGAATCTGTTGGTATATACGAAGCGGATTTTACAAGACTTTTAAGGTATGCATCTGGCATTATCATCCAACCTGAAAGTAACGTTGATCAATTTTTCAGTGGCTTAAAACCAAGTCTTCGAAGGGCATTAGCTATAAGAGACTTCAATAGATATGAAGAAATTGTGCGTTGTGCTATCAAGGTTGAAATGGAAGTTGTTGTTACATATCCATCTCATGGTTTTGACATGAAAAGAAAGATGGAGTTCAAGGAGAAATCTCAGAATAATGGTGAAAAGAAGATGAATGTTTCCTTATGCACAAAGTGTGGAAAGAAGCATGGTGGAGATTGTCTTAAAGGGACTAGAAAATGTTTTAAGTGTGGAAAAGAAGGTCATTGAGCAGCTGAGTGTCGAAGTAATGGAAAAAGGGTTTCTAATGATGTGAATAAATCAAACACTGCAGAGAACGTACCACCAACACTTCAATGCTTCAAGTGCAAGGAAATGGGACATTATGCTAATAAATTCCCTAATCCAAGTGATAGTGATGATCGACATGAGCAACAACGTAAGGAAAAGGACAAAGGGAAGTCACATGCGATCACTATTGGCGATGTTGAATATGACAACGATGTGGTGGAATTATTAAGTGTTTATGTAATGGGATTCCAAAATAATGTTGTATCATGGAGTATTGGAATATTTATGTATTGGTCTAATGTGGTATTCAAAGATATTGAGATATTTTTGGAAATAAGATGATATGCGCATAATGAAGGGAAAACAAGAAAATGAAATGTTTAACAATATTCATGAGCTCATGATTGATATAAGGACTAAGTGATATAATGGTTTGAGTATAAATAATTTTGAGGATTTTGGTATGTGGAAAGAGTTATCTTTTGACAGCATTCATGTTTTCACTAAGATTCAATGGGTATTCATTTTTCATGAGATTACATGATTATGGTATTCACATGACTGGAATGTGACGAACAAGATATATGAGGGATAAATGATGGAATTCGCATGATCATTTTCACTATACTATGAACTTGGACCGAAGTATTTTAGATAAGACTAAATATTGGAATAGATAATGTTGGACATAAGTTAGTATTGTTTAAGGATAAAACTATTTTGATATTTTTGATGGTATGTTATAGTAATATAGCTTTAGAAAAAGGATAACCTACAGGACGAGCGACAGCCCATTGCGTCGGACAAGGCTGTGGGAATCAAACCCACAACCGAAGTGCGACTGGCCTTTATCGCCTACCACTGGCCTACAGGAAGTCCCTGGTTAGTAGAAACTAGTTTTATTTTATTAAGAGGTATGATATATGAAATATAAGTTCATTTTTGGAACCATATACGAATAAGCATAAGATGGAATTATAACTTTTTCTAACCTTTTGTTTGAGACAGATGGAATGACCCGTCATTCTATCACATGATCTGCTAACACTTCACAAATAACAAATTCAACTTCATTTATTTAAAAGATGAAGTGGAAATTGTTCAAGGCACGAACAACAGTGGGATTGTACCAAAATAAAGTAAGTATTTATTCTAATTCAATTTCTTCAACTTTAGGGAAACAATTTTGAAAACCAAAAATGTTGTCCTAGTGCTCTTATATCTGATTAATCAGATGGTACTTTAGATCGTCACAAATTTATGGTTTTGTGATTTTTGGCTTTTCCATAGCCATGTTCTCTACCACTCTCCATCAGAACATGATGGTTAGATTTATCTTCCATATCCATATTTTCACCTATGTGGAAACCCAGTGATTAGTTTATTTGGTTAACCGTTACGTTTCATACATTTGTTTTTAAATATTGGTTTTGATATTCCTTTTTACGATGTGGGTTTCGATTAAAGAAACTTTCAAATAGTTTACCATTTATATCCCCGACGAATTTCGAGGGCGAAATTCATTTTATGGGGGGTAGAATGTAACACCGCGAGATTTTATGAAAAATATTATTTTTAATTTCATTAATGTATTGGGTTTATGCTACACCAAAAGGAGCTTGCACAACACGTATACTTTACTTGCCTTTCATTACATGCAATCGTGACCTTCCTCGATAGCGTGTGTAGTACGCAATAACGAGTTTCACTAAACAATGATATGCTATTAAAATATTTTTAAAACTACCCTTTATGAATAGAAATAACCACTTTTTGAAATTTTGTAAATTTTATTTTTCAAAATGGACTTCATTTTTGGATTCGGAATATCGAAATTATCTTAGGGTGAAATTTTGGTAATTTTCGGATAACTTTCATATTCTGATAATAGTGAAAATTACTAAATTTTAATTAAAAAAAACTTTTTCAATCAAAATAATTAATAGTGATAAATTATTAATTTTAGTGGTTTTAAAGTATATTTAGAATATATTTTTACAATTTAATACAATGATGGTCATTGGATGTAATTTCACATTTAAACCAGTCATAAACAAGTTTCAATCTTTTGATAGTTATTATCTCTTAAAAACACGCCTTTTGTTTTGACAATGGGAATTAATTTTTAAATTAATTAATGCAACTGATATGTTTTTAATTTTTTAAAATAGAAATCATTTTTGAGTTCAAAATATCAAATATTGCTTAGGCCTATTTTTTGGTATTTTTCTGAAAACTTTCAATTTTTGATGAATAGTGAAACCACTAAGTGGTAGTTAAAAAAACTGAATTTTTCATAAAACATAATTTTACCGCTTCTGTGAGTGGAATTTCAAAAATCCGATAGACACGGTTGATGTCAGTAAGTAAAATGTGGTTCAATGAGATGAAAATAATTTTTGGTGAATAGTAACTTTTTACTTTTATTTACCACGGTTAAAAGTAAATAGGGTAATTAAGGGTAAAAATGATATTATTTTTACCCTAACATATGTCCAAATTCTATTGGATAAGTGTAATTCGACCAAAAACAATCTTAGAAATAAAATATGACCGTTTAGGCCCACTTGGATTAGATTAGGACATTTATTATTATTTAATTCAAAGAAGAGTTAAAAGAGTTAAAATCAATTTTTATTTACAAAAACATTTTTAATATCGGGTTATATATAAGATAAATTCGATTGTAAATATTCATTAGAAATCTAAAACTATTTACAACATAATGGTATTTTATTTGTAATTTTTATACATAATATAATTTATTTTATTTATGACAAAAATATGATGCAGTAATTATCTTATTAGCGAAATATTGACATAATTGATGTTATAAATAATAAAATAAATGTAATTTAAGACTTTTTATGAATCCCACTAATTTTCTAGGTTAATATGACATGTTAGTATTGATTTAATTAACTTTGTTATAACTTATCATTCTTTTATGATTTTGTCAAAAATAAATTACTAAATAGTGTCAAAATTGACATAAAATAGTTTTTAAAACAAATATTATATTATTAATTGTTATTTTATTCCTAAAAATATAATGTTCTGCCAAATGACTTATATAAGGTTATATATATTAATAATAAACAATTTGGGGTTTGTTTGGCTTCTTATAGTAAGTTTATTAACCTTATAGTGTAAGAACACAAGAAGACACGGTAAAAGTAAAATTATTTAACATAATGTTAAATCTAAATGATAAGGTTAAAATAGGAACCTAAACTTGTATAAATTATATTGGATGAGAGTATTTAGACCCATCCCCATCTTAGCCTAGAAATAAATCAATTTGGATCTATTTAAAACCGAACTTGACTTTATAATAAAATAATATTTTTAGTTTTTCCAAAGGAGCCCCTCTCCTCCCTTATAAAAGGGCACCTCCTCCCTCTCTTCCTCACACAACTTTGAGCCTTCACGCTCGGCCAACCCCTTCCAAATTCTCTTCTACACTTCCATATAAACATCCTAGAGGTTCTGGTATTCCTCAAAGACCAATTTTAGTGCCCTAAGAGGAGGTCTCAAAGAGGCGCTTCAAAGAAAAGGTAATTTCCATTACCAATTATTTCACCTTTATTTCTTCTTCCACTTCATCTTCTTAGGTTGTTTCATTATGAAGTAATAACATCAGTATCACTCATATACTGATATGTTATTATAAGTATGAAACAATCCTATTTCACCAACTATCCATCCTACGGAAAACAAAATCACCGCGCGAGCGTACGTACGGAATACCGTCTCCACGCCGTGGTGTAATCTATTTTCCGCCACCACCTTAATTGGATGGGTATAATGGTGTAATGAGTAAATATATATGATTATTATAAAGTGATATTGATACTTAAATAGCATACATACACTTCAACACAATTCCACGACCATGGGAACGATATCATCGCTCGTGCGTATGTACGGACTACCGTCTCCACGACGCGATGAGATTCATTCTCCACTTTAAACCATTAATGAATGATTATAAATTATATATAATAAGTAATCATGAAATATATGACATAATAATGATACTGGATTTATGTGTATATATATGAATGTCATCTACATAATTCCGTTCAACTCAATAAGGAAACGAAAACAGCGTTTATGCGTACGTATGGCCTACCGTCTCCATGAACGGTGTATTTCATTCCATTTACTGATTTATTATATATATGTATATTCTGAAAATATATATGTATATTAATCATGTTTTATATTCTGGAATTAAGTAATCATTATATAAGTAATCATATGAATAATTACAAGTCAAAACACGGACGACAAATGAAACAATTTTACCCAAAACACTCTTTAACATGGAATTTACAAAAGAACGGGTAATATAAAGTCATCAGTGAACCATATATGATATCATAACAATGAATATGATCCTGTAATAAGTCAATGAAATTATTTAAATCATTATACAGGAGGTTCGGACACTTACGAAACAAATCATACCTAAGGTAAGGGAAATATCACAATCTCATTTTTATCCGAGATTGTTTATACTTTGAAATTTACTGGGGTGTATTTTATAATCCACATACATGTTTCCTCGATATGTAATATTATTTCCATCCTCCTAAAATTTTTTAAATCCAATTTTACCCTTCGGTGAGTTTTTAGTAAAATATATGAAAGGAATCTTTTGTCGTTTTTCGTACGAGGTACTTTTTGACCTTTCCGAAAAAAAGTACGAAGAATGTTTTTTTAACTTATACGGCATGAATGGATTTTTAAAACATTATTTCCTAGAAGCTTCCTTTACAAGTTTTCAAGTGTATCTTTAATCAACTTCTTTTAGTTTAATGTTGAATGACATGTTAAGAAAGGAAAAATGTTTTTGAAGAAGACATGATATTTTCCTCAAGGATGGAGTTCAAGTGTTTTATCAAAATTATTTTCCATCTAAGATAATAATGGGTTCTGTTTTTATCCCTATTCTTACATTGATTTGATTATGTTGTGATGGAATTATTTTTATGAATTCCTTTATCTTATATGAATTGTTTTATGATGTCATGATGTTTAAGATTCCCATTTGTATTACATGGGTTATGAAATGATGTATGATTTATGATTTTGAGGCACACATAAGAATGGAATCATTATGAGATGGGTGGGACCTATATCTCCCTCCAATGCATTGGTTAAAGATTTTATATCTCATGAGATAGACATGGCTAGAACGGTAGGTTATAACAGTTCAGTGAAACAGGACTGAAACGAGGGTGAATCGGTTCAGAAAGGGACTTTGTCCACTAAGACAGTCTTGGCAATGAGTCTGGACTAACAAGAAATGATTCTCTATGATTATGTGTGTATGCCACAAAGTTTCATGTTTTAAGTTATGATAATTGTGATTACATTTCACTGCCATGATTTATCCCATGTTATGAAATTATGATCTCTTTTGCAGGTTAAGATTTTCAAAAGATATGTTCTTATGAATATGATGTGATTGATATTTCTTTTGTTTACCCTTACTGAGCATTTGAGATCACCCTTTTATGTTTTCTTTCCCCATGGTATAATGAACGGTTTTAGGTATAAAAAAAAGGAAGATCGTTATGGGAGATGTTGAAGATCGTTCACCAGGATTAGAAGATTATATTCTGAGTTTCCAAAGACACTAAACTATTACGATCGTTGTGTGTGTGTTTGTTATGTACTAAGTATTCCGCAAATGTAATGTAATTTCAATGTATGTCAAGCCTCGGGTCACTACATGTATGATCAAACCTGACCGTATCTCAAATATACCCCGAACTCTAGTGGGGTATACCCAAAGGGACCATCAGGCTCCAAGATTACCAGCGCCATAGACGGTTCGTCAAACTAACCTATGGTGCCAAAGTTATGTCCAAAAGTAAAGTAAAGGGTCGAAGTGGGCTGGGGTCCGGTCCGACCAAGTCAGACCAACCCAGTCCGACCCCGTCTCGGTCAACCCGGTCTGGGTCGACCCACTTATAACTTTTGGGTCTGGCCTAGCCCATTGGGTGGGCCATCCTAATAGGTTCGGCCCGGAGCACCGCGGGGGTGCGGATCGACGCCAGAGGGCGCGGCTGGGCCGGTTCGGGCACAGTGCTGTGAGGGGCGCGGCTCGGACGACAAGGGGCATGTGGGGCATGTAGGCCGGTGTGGTTCAGCTAGGCGGACGAGAAGCGGTCGGGCATGTCCTAACCAAGCCGGACCGGCACGGTTCGGTGCGTCTCGGGCCCGTGCAAGCTGATAGGGTTCGGCCGGGGCACACGGAAGGCTGGAGGCGGCTATGAGCCGGGTGGCGCGGGCAGGCTGGTGAGCGGCTGGGAGGTCGGCATGGCTCAGGCCAGTGGGCAGCGCGGTTCGGACTGATATGGCAGAGCCGATTCGGCTGGAGCGCCGAGAGGGCGGCATGGTTCACGGAGGCCGCGAGTAGCGCGACCGTTTCCTTCGTCATTCCGTCACCTCATTGCTTCATCGCCATGCCATATATTATCATAAACAAGATCAATAGAGGAGGTCATGCCATGTTATTTTGGTACGCACCCTCCGTGGTTACAGTGATTACAAGATATTTGCAAGTATGAATCACAACAACCCTCATTCTTCATTTTGAGAGAGAGGAAGAACATGGGAATAAATCATACTTAAATAAAATTAAACCCCTACCTTTTATTTTTAGTCGTCGATGTTGATGTTGCGGGAAGAAGATGGAGGAGTTCTTCATTCATTGCATCCGCCAAACACTTCCAATCCCGAGCTACGTCAGCTCGTTAATGACGATGTGGAAGTTGGTCGTCGAAGATGTCTGACGAAGATTGAATCTTCGAGGAAGAAGTCAAAGAAGGTCGGTGTTCTTTGTTCTTAATTCTTTATTGGGAGACGGGGTTCTTCGTTGGGAGATTTCTCCCAAATCCTCCTCTCAAAGCTGCCACCATAATGAATCTTCTAACAAGATAGTAGATTATAATATTCTATTAATTTGTTGGCACAATATTCAAATTGGTTTAATTAATTAGGTAGGCTCCCCTTAATTAATTCACGGGATTAGCACAAGGAATTAATTAGGGAAGGTGAAGAGGCTCTCCCTCATTAATGAGGTAGAGTTGAGAGGTTTTCATATCCTACCATTAATAGGGATGTTTAACCCAGTGTGGTCCCCATGTCATAACCCCTTGTGGGATGTTAGGTTCAGGAGGGCCCACCACCATAACCTCCCTTGGGAGGTTAAGGTGTAGTGGTCCCACCTCCAACTTCCATGAGGAGATTTTAACTGTCAAATAAAAATAAAGCCACACACTTTATTTTTATTTAAATCAAACTCTAACCACCCTAAAAGTTATATTTTATTCTTGACTCACTACCGTCGATGTTAACGTATTCTTAAGAGAATATCGGCACTGCGAGTTCAACAGTGCCCTCATATTTCAATTCTGAGCACCGGTTCAAATGTTACAAAACACAACTCGCACATTTCCTGAATGTACCTGAAAAAAAGTTCGGAAAATTATTATCAGTCACCCTCGACACGCACCGGTCGAGGTTAGGCTCAAGCTAGGTGAAACACACCCCAAAAAACACAATGGTACTCTCATATTTATTATATATGTTACCGTTTAGATGTTAAGAAATTTTCAATAAAATAACTGTCACATAATTATTTTTTTTGCGGCCAAAAACTAACTTTTTCTAGTGGCCCGTGCCGACCAAAGATAATATCTTCTTAAATAAATAATTCCCTCATGAGTTCAGTGGTGGTCTCAGATTTTTACTTTTTAGCTACAATTTGTGAGTTATAAGATTTGAAAAAAAATATTTTATTTAATTTTTTTTTACGATTATGTCATTTTGGGGTTTTCTCACAGGAGGCCCGTGCCGACTATTATTATGTCGTTCCTACGGTAAACCTACCATTGTTATGTGTAACCATTTAAGAGTTATTCCACTTTTTTCGGGAAACTGCTTACGCGCATTAACATATTCTTTACAAAGCTTTGACGGATCATTCAGGGCACTCCGGGCCTTGGAATCGCGCGCTATTAGATTTCACAGACTCGTAAAAATTCCCATATATTTAAAAAAAATTATATGGAAATTTCGGGACTTAGCATTGTTGTTATCCCTAACATAAGGTTTTCTATGCATATTTTTTTCAAAAGTATGTGTATTAGTCCAATGTTATGATCTTATTTTCTATTTTTTTGATTCCATTATTATTCATGTCTTATAAACAACCTTGATTTATTCAAAAACTCATGTTTATGATCTATGTTATGTACTCTATGATTTTAAAATTTTATTATCTTGTTCTCATACCCATACGATCATGATAGGTTTATATCTCCCTTGTTTAATGTTACTAAGAATTTGTGCTCAAAATTTATTTTGATTAAATTCCCTTGGCTATAAGGATATGTATTATGTGTTATATGTGTATGAAGTGTTTTTTTTTGTGATGAAAATTGTGGGAGATGATGTATCTCATCTATAAACAGGTTTTTTAGGTTTCCACATTTGTAAAAGCACTAGGCATATGCGATTCTAGAATGGTTAATTATGTTATGAAATGAATATTTTTTATTAATATTTAATATTTATGCATGATAATTTTTTCTTCAATAAATAGACTTATAATAGTATCATTCTTGACCTAAAATTAGTAAAAAGTATTGGTATCATGAAAAGTTTCAAATGGGTTGACAGGGAGTTAAAACTAATTGATAAGGGTCAAAATGAGACAAAAAAATCTTTTTTATTAGATGAGAGTGTTTAAACAGGTAATCAACTTATCATAAAATTATATTAATTTGGATAAATTTTTATAGGAAAATTAATTTAAAATAATCTAGTACATTTATTATTTTTAAGAGTACACATCTTCTCACATACAAAAGGCAACCTCTTCTCTTATTTTCCATTGACCCTTTTATCCAACTATTTGGGAAAACATTAAAAAATATCTTCAAAACCTCAATATCCTGGAATTCAATGTTTTTTATTCTTAAAAAAATTGTTGTGGTCTTTATAAAAGGATATGAAGGAGGACTATTGAATAAGTGGTAATTATTTTACCCAACCTATTTTACTTTATTTCTTATTCTACCAACTATAAATTTGTGGTATTTCTTATAAAATATATAATCTATTATCCAAAATTTAATTAAATTTTAATATAATAATAGAAATACAAATATTTACCCTATATTCAATTAAATGAGAAGTGAAAATTGTCGCTCATGTGTACATGTAGACTACTGACTCCACACAGGGACAAAAATAATTTTTCATCACCATATTTTATGGATGGGTAATATGATGATTGAAATTTTTTTCATGATATTTATACTTTTATTTTGATTCATGAATTATAAATTCAATAATAACTTCATACCTTCCAATATTTTGGAAAATGATAAAATTTCTCATGCGTACTTGTACACTCTCACCTCTACAAAGCGATAAGATTCGTTTTTCATTTATATTTTACATGGATGGTAATAAAGATATATTTAATAAAGGTACATTATATATATTATATAATAAAAAATATTTAAAGGGAAAATATTATTTATTTTTCATTCATTACATCCGTAGAAATGTGAAAAGTGTGTTTATGTGTACATAAAATTTATTATCTATATGAATTATGCCATTCATTTTTCTTTATATATACTTTAAGGATGAATATAAATATATATAATGAATTTATATGATATTTAAATCATTATAAATATTCTATAGATGATTTAATTATTACTAGTGTATATGTACTAGAACTATAGGATTGAAATTCTCAAAAAAAAAACTCAATATTTAACACCTAGACTTGATGATTTAATATGAATTTATTAAATAATTGGTTTTGAGAAGTTATATATGGATAATATATGATATTATGTAAATTCAATTGAATCTAGTCTATAATTATAATAAATATAAATTTATTATACATCTGGTTGGATAATTTTATTTTTAAGTCGAACTTGTGGTAAAGGTTTATTGTCTCAAATTGTATTATTAGAGAAAAATGTTATGTTATACCCTAATATTATTTTATGTGGTGTAAGTAATAATCCCTTGAAATTTTTTATGATGATTTTAATTACTCAAATTATTTTATTGTTATATTTTAAGTAATTTAATCATGAGGTTTAAAATTATATTTTCACCAAAGCGTTAAATGATTTATATTACAATATCATCGTTAATGAGGAATATTTACAATTATTTTTGCGATTATGGAATTTCAGGATCTACCGAAAAATAATTTCATAAATTTTACGATCCTCAGTTTATTTATTTCTAATAGTTATTTTGTTTCATTTGTCTCTGTTTAATTAATCCATACAATGAAAAAATATTTTAAATAAAAATAAGGTTTATAATTTTTTTTCACTAAAACACATATTTCTTAACATTCCAAGTTTTGGAAAAATGTATTTAATATTGTACTTATAATCCAATGATTTTTAAATTCCTTTTACAGAACTTTTATTTTTTATAAAATTCCCTATATGAAATATTTTTTTCTAAATGAGGACCATTTAATTTTTCACTAAAAATGTGAAACACATATTTGTATTAATATACATATCAAAAATGATACTTACCACCGTGAATACTGATCAATGATTTAACTAATTTTTTAATGTCTTCTAAGGTTATCTTAAGATAAATAAAATTAATTAATATTTGGTAAATTTTTATATTTTAAATTAGGTATTTCTATATGAAATATGTATTTTCCAATGAAATGTTCAGAGTGATCCTTTAATGGGTTTTTTATAAAGGACTACATCATTTGATGCTACCTAATATTTACTATTGATATGATCCAATGACACCACCCTTATTTTTTCAATAGATTTTTTTAGTATGATTAAAATATGTTTTGAAAACCATTCTATTTTCATGGGTTATGTTATAATTAATTGATAAAATATTTTATGAAATCCATTTAATTTCAATGGTTTATGATAATATGAAATATTTATGAAACCAGTTTCTTTTTCATGGGTTATGTTATAATTAATTTCTTATGATCTTATGGAACACATATGTACGATTTTATTTATGTGATGGTTGGGGTCATAAATTTATAGCCATATAATGCATTAAGTAAAGATGGATATCTCATTAGATAATAAGTTCTATAATGGGAAGTGAAACCAGTTTAGTAAGGGACTTTTTCCACTATGATAATACTGGGAGTGAACATTGACTATGAATATGATGATCTTTAGAGAAAACCCATTACACTTAGATAGTCTTAGTAGCTGGAATTTCATATTGAGAAAATGATTTTTTATTCTTATGATTATCCAATAAATTATGACTTATTAAATTTTTATTGTAACACCCCAAGACATTACCATATTTTCTCTTTAGAATAAATTTAGTTTTTGTTGGCAGCGTTGCAATACAATCAACACCAAATTTAAATAGAGAATTATTTACTCATGATTTTCATAATAAATTAAATTAAAACACATATAGAGTTTTTATATAGTAAAATTATATTCTAAATATATATAAAAATGTTACTCATCCAACATACTAATATAATTTAGTAAAAAAACTCAATATTAAGAATAAAGGTAAAATATTTTTAAGGCAATTTTCCACCTTTTAATGGAAGGATGATTTTAAATCCAAATTTATCACTTTTATCAATTTAATATGTCAAAATAAACATAATTATATATGTATAGACATAATAATTTGGTTAGGCTAAATTTTTGGTATTTTTCTGTGATGTTTCAAGTTTGATGAATAGTGAAAAATACTGAATTTTAATTCAATCCCGTTTTTCATATAATTTGTTTACAATGATAAATTATAATTTTAATTAGTTTTAAATTATAATTAGGTTAAATATTATTTAATTAATAAAATATCAATAATTTTAATAAATGTCTCTATGAAATTGAATATAAAAATACAACAACCATTTGAATGTTTTTATAATAAAAATCTGTGTTGTCATCTCGTCTATGGGATTAAATTTAAAATAATTTATTCCACTTGTGTGATTGTAATTTGAAAAAATTGATTCCATATTTTTAAGAAAAATAATTTTGAATTTATAATAAGGATAAATATTTTTTTAAAAAAATATTAGTTAAAGTAATTTAAATTAAATACAATGACTAAGGTGAACATAAAATTAACAGGGGACATAAACATGAACTGAAGGAAAATAATGGCTAAGAAAATTTCCAAAAATACATTTTATATCCATATATAGAACCTATTTTACATTTTATAAACTATTTTCCATAATTTTATATAATTTTTTATCAAAAAACATGGGTGTAAATCTATTTTCCATCATTCAAGAGAGTGCCACTCCTCCATATACAAAGAACTCCCCTCCTAAAACTTCCAAACACTTATAAATCCACGTTTTCTCAACCAATATATTCCAAAATAGTTTTTAATAATTCCTCCTCTAATACTATAAGCCTCACCCTAGGATTAAATATATCTAATGAATCCCTTTTCTAAAAACCAAACAGAGTTACCTGAATAAGAGGTAACATTTTTCCTCTAGCTCATTAGTTTAATTTCCACTATCCACCTCCTCAAATATCCATATAACATGATTATATAACAATAAAAGTATATTAAGTACAATTATATGTTTTTATGTCATGTTCTATACCTACACATACACACATCTCAAACTAATGGATACCAGACATATAGTTTACGTGTATAATGAACTTCCACCTCATGAAACAATGGTTGTTCATTTTTATTTTTACCACCTTTCATGGATGGGAATTATGATGTAAAATATGTTTATATATAGGTTATATGTGATTTTAATAATTAATATATACTTCTATAATTATTTTATAACACATACCTTTATACACTCCATTTTGTGGGAATTCGATAACATCAAATGTGGAAGTGTTTACTACCACCTCCCAAATGTGATTTGATTTGTTCACTCTACATATGGAATAATAAAAGATTATTTTAATGAACCAATGTAATATATATTAAATAGAGATTATAATGAAATTATAATATACATATATTTCTTATAATTATCATTATTTTAATACATAATGGAAATGAAAGTAGCATTCATGGGTATGTACGACCTACCGTCTGCAAGAACAGTGATTTCCATTTCCCAAATCCAAATAATATAGATTATTCGAAATAAATCGTTAATTAATATATATAATAATGATATAATGGATTATTTTATGAAAATTATGAAATAATGATCTAATTAATAGGAATAACATATAATAAGTCAAAAATATTTCTACAAAACATGGAAAATAACACCTTAAAATGTTAAAATAATGAACGGTTATTACCAAATAGAAAATAAGATATTATAATAAGTTAGTATATGAAATTATAAAAATTATTTCGGTACTTTTAAAAGTTAGTAACATATTTTAGACCATTATAAAGGAGGCTAATGACCCCACAATAAAATAATGTATAAGGTAATGGATTTAATAGCAATATCATTTCATTGAGAAATTTTGTATGGTTCTGGAGATATATTTTTATATGGAATGTATAATTCCATTTGACCCATTTTATCATGAATTTATTAATTATAATGATATTATATGACTATTTCAAGTTATTAATTCATGGTAATTGTGATTTAAATGTTTTAAATTTGTTTGTGATAGTTTTGAAAGTGTAGCGATTACATCTCTCAAGAATATTTTTCCATGGGTGTTTCCATGCATCAAAATCAACAATTATTATTGTTATTTATCCTATACTATGGAATAAATGATAAATCTATATTATCCTTTCAGTAGGGGTATTTGATAAGGTATATTGTTTTTATTATTCTACATGAGGAATTATTTGTACTATTAATGACGGGTGAGGCTCATACATTGTTAACCCCCTGATGCATCAACATATTCTGATAACCTGAATAAGTTTAACAAATTAAACAGGTGTATATATGTATTTTTAAAGCATCATATGAAATGTATTAATATTATTGTTTTTCATGTTCCTTAGACAATAATTCCAATAATTATTTATTTCTATCATTTGTGTTGAATTATTACTTTTCCATGATATTTTTTTGAGGAAATATCTATTGATGCATTATATTCATAGTTTATTTATTAAAAGGAATGTGTTTTATTTGTATACATTGTTATATAGATATCTCCTTATGTATTCATTTTAATGGAACATATTATTAATTATTTAACATTCCAAGATTGGTTATTTCCGTTGATTGGTAATTATATCCGGTTTACATACCCTTACCAAGAATTTGAGCACACACTTATTATATTTTCTTCTCCTAGGTTATGAAGAGGAATCTATTGGTTGAGTTTAAAAGAAACTGTTTTTTATTATTATTTGGTATCATGTTTTAATTTCCTTATTACCAAGGTATGGTAGGTATCATTAATGTATTATACATTTCTAGGAATAATTAACCGATTGGTATTTATTAATTTGATTCCTTGTAATCATACCAATATAATAAAATAATGCACTGGTTTTAGGATTTTGGGGTCGGGGTTTATATTTTGTATCAAATGATATTTTTAATCAACTATGAATATTAGATTTAGAAAACATTGATTAAGGATAAAAACCCTATGATAGATTTTTAGGATATGTATAGAAGAACATCCAAGAAGTTTTGTAAGGTATAGAGTATGTGGGTATTCTTCAAAATACATCCATGTCTAGATACTTATTATGGATGTGGTTTTAGCACAAATATACCTAAGAGTAAAAACTCTAAAATGGTGTTTCGAAGCTTACAAAACATAACATGATATATGAAAACATGCCTAAAAACACTCCTAGTTTGACATTCCAAGGGGAAACAATTCAGATAGTATAAATTTTCTTTACAAATAATTATGAAGGATTACAAAGTAAATATATCTCCAAATAAACTAGATTTATTATTATGTGATAACATATATTTGATTTCTATTATGTGTTTCAGTAGTTACGAGATTATAGATTATATAATGTTTTAATCTAATATTTTTTATTGTTTAGAAATGGTTCTTGGAAGAAGGAATGTGAACTCCACAACTTCACATGATCCACAAAGTAATAATAATCATATATTTTATGTTCTTAATTCATCTTTTCGAAGGGAAATAATGTCTAATGTATTATCATCATATGTGGGAATAATATCATTCACATATAGGTTATTCCTGAGCTATTTCTTCGAAGGGAAGAAAGATAATAATTGGAGGACAAAGAACATTTTGGATAATGGATGGAGGGAAAGAAGTACATTCCCACATGTGATAATTGTGGAAAGACTCAACCTGTTACTTGCTTAAAAGGAATTGGAAGTTGATACAAGTGTCCAATTAAATGCCATCATACATGTGATTTCTAGGGTAAGAAAAAGGATTTTGTGGTTCAATTCTATAATTATAAAGATATGTAACATTATACATGTTATTATGTAATCATCTGGGGAATCTACTACAGAAGATGCCAAGGGGATATGTCCATGCTTATGTGATCACTACAAGAAAGGTAGAAACACCAGATGCCATGGTGTAAGGTACATTAATCATATCTTAAATTTTATCCAATACATTATATTATTCATGATAATTATACTCTTCTATATTAACATAGTTATCCTTGAAAAATAAATATTTCCCTTTTGATTTAACAAGAATGTTTATACTCAGAACTCCTAAGGGGGGTATCATTAAAACAAATATGTGTTGGATAGTCCACAACATGAAACATAAATGTGATTTTTGTGGTGAACTTCTAACCATACCTATATGTTAATTTAATATAATCCTCAATATGGGATGACTCTAAAAATATGTTGAAAACATTTATTTTAAGAGGACAACAATTAAAATTTGTGATGAATATGTATAATCCATCTTCCTTATAGTATAATCTTCCTCGCATGTTTGTCATTTAGATCCACCCTAGTAGATCTACTGAATTAAATTCACACAGAATAAGAGAAAAAAATATCAAATGAATAAACAGGTATACTTCAAGTTAAAGATGAACCAATTGTGTGGTAATATATTGATGTATATCATGAGGTATAACCTTGAAATTCCCCATTTTGTGAAGGCAAATTTTCCATTGATTTAATCCCTGATAAAAGTCCAATATCAATGAATCTCTATAGAATGGCCTTTTTGGAATTGGTAGAGTTAAAAAACAACTAGAGAATTTATGTAAAAATGCATTTATTCAACCTTGTGTTTCTCCATGGGATCCCCTATTCTCTTTTTAAGGTGAATGATGGATCCATGAGGTTATGTATTAATTTTAAGGAAATAAATACTATTATAATAAATAAAAAGTAACCTTTACCTCGAATTTATGACTTGTTTGATCATGTTCATGAAGCCCAATATATTTCAAATATTGATCATCTATCTAGGTATCACCAATTGTGAGTTGAGACGTAATACATTCCAAATATGGATTTTGGAATGAGGCATGGAAATTATGTGTTTATAGTATTTCCATTTGGAATGAAAAATGAACCATATATTTAATGGGATTAATGAGTAGAATATTCAAAGAATATATTGATGATTTCATTATTGTATTCATTGATGTTACTATAATGTATTCTAAATGATATTTGGATGAAGAGAATAATTTGAGTATCATTATTAAGACTATTATAAGGGAATACTTATATGGGATATTTAGAAAGTGTGATTTATAGCTTCATTATGTTTCTTTTATTTTCCATATTGTCTACATGGATGGAATATAAGTTGATATTATGAAGTACAAGGAATTTATTTTAACGACCCGTAAATTTCAAGGAAATTTTTCCTTAAATTTTTTGGGATTTTACGAGTACGCAGTTTCTAACGGCGTATGATTCCAAGGCCCGGTGTGCCCGGAATCAATTTCCAAAGTTTAGCACGGGTACATTTAGTGAACGAATGAGTGGGTTTTTCTAACTTTTGAACCGGTGCTCGGAATCGAAATCTGAGGGCACTGATGAAACCGCAACACCGGTAATTGCTTAAGTAGACCTTTTCTGGAGTTGTGTTTGCACGGGAGGAGTTCTAAAAAAATTGGGGATTAAATGATAAGTAAAATAAAATTGTGTGCAATTTTATATTAACCATGGTAGTTAAACTATCTCATGGGTAGTTGTTGGTGGGGCCCACGACCACCCAACTTCTCATGTGTGGTTATGATGGAGGTGGGTCCCACACGAGCCCCCACCTTTTCAAATTCCCTAACTCCTCTAAAGCCCCCTGTAAAATTATGTGACTCTCCCTCACATTAATAATGCCAACTTAACACCCCATTCATTTTGAAAACTCAAGATTAATTTCGTAAATTCAACTTTTGAAGTTTTCAATTATTGGCATAAGTTAAAAAAAATAAGGAAAAAGCCTTATTTTATTTTTGTTTTTCGTTGTGTGGAGACTTTGGGAAGAAAACTCTAAGTCATGAAGAACTCCATCACCTTCATTGAATAATGTCAAGACTTCAACGAAGAATGTCATCACCTCTAGGAGAGATCGACGTGCCCTTCCTTCTCCTCTCCACAGCCGGTGTGTGACATCATTTCCATCTTGGGCTCACATCAACGCCATCATCGAACCCCCCCCCCCGTGATGCTAGCTACCATGAATTTCTTTGAAGTAGGGGTTGATTTTACGTTCAAGATTATTTTGACGTTATTCGTTAATTGTTGGCTGCTTGTTATCAATATAACGGGAGGAGGTTGGATTGCATAAACACAGCCGATCCTCCTCCCCATTTTTTGTTGATCTACTTCATGGATTGAAGCATAGGCGAGGTGGTGCCATTGTACCGCACGGGAACAAGAGAACTGCGGCCGGAGCGGGCCGCAACCAAGGAGCGCGGCGCTGTTGCACGGCGTCGGTGAAGCCAAAGGAGGCTGCGAGTAAGATCGGGCTGCGGCGGAGGGGCGCGATGTCGGATGGGATAGAGCCGCAGCCTTTAGCCACGGCGGTTCGGCAAGGGGGCGGCCATACACCACCGGTCACCGGCGTATCAGGAGGCGGGACCCACGGGGGTCCCGCGACAGCTCACCGGCCGGCCAAAACGTCCTGCTGTTTCCAAAAAGATCCGGGGTTTGAAACCCCCGGATACCAACTAGGGAGGAACCCACAGGTACACCGTTTCGGGAAAATAGGGGGGCGGAGCCCCCCCCCCCCCCCCCCCCCCCCGCCCCTTCTACGTCCACTTAGCGCACGGGCGCCCGCACCAAGCGGGTTCTCCTGCGCCGGGCCGGGCCGCCCACACTGGGCCAGACCCCCGCACCGGGCTGGGCCACGCCGGTTAGGCAGGGCCACACCACCCTGGCGGGGCCGTGACCAAACGGGCCGGACCCGGACCCGGGTCGGGTCGACCTGGTACGAGCCGATCCATGGGGTATTGGGCCTGGTCGGACTGGGCCCAAATCCCCTATTTTCGGACAGATCTGTTCAAACACCCATAATATGGTCTACAGAGCTCCGATCGACGCACCGTCAGTTGTGATGAGATCCTTGGATTGAGACGGTCGTTTCGTTATATTAAACTCAAGGTTTAGGAGATATTTGGGTATGGCCTGGTTGGTTCGAACACGAACCAACCGGGCCCTCAGAGCAGAAACACTTATAACTTGATCTCCGGATGTCTGATTGACGTGCTGTCGACTTTGCAGGATTCCTCTTAGTGAGGCAGTTTTTTCGCATAATCCACTCGAGGTTTGGATGTAGCTAGAGTACAGACGAGTTAGTTTTAGCTTAAAACCCAACCGGGCCACTGGAACGAAAAAGCTAATAACTCTCAGACCGGGCATCCGATTGACGCGAAGTCTGTCGCATTGAGTTCCTATTGACGAGACTGAACTTTTTGATACATCAACTATGGTTTTTGTGATAGTCGATGTATCGACCCCCCGTTAGCTCGTTGAGAGGACCCTCTTCGAATCGAGCGTGCTGTGTGCAAGAACCCTAGAGCTCGCTGCGACTTCGACGACGATGGTGACTGTACTTGGATCCTATGTGGGTTCAGCAGTGAGGATGACGGTACTGTGATCCTCCATGGGTTCGGCAGTGATGATGAATGTACATAGATCATATTTGGGTTCGACAGCGATGGTTACTGTACTAGGATCCTACGTGGGTTCGACAGCGACGACTTCCGTACTAGGATCCTACATGGGTTCGGTAGAGGAGATGATTCAGAGGCTATATCTAATCATCTCTACCTCTATTCATGAGTAGTATACCTATGTGAGCTGAGTCTTGAACTTCAATTATTTTATTCGATCTGATTGACTTGCATTCCTGTGTGGATTGAGTCGTACTTTCTTGCGTGGATTGAGTTATACTTTTTGGTGTGGACTGGGTAGTACTTAAACTCGTGAGTTGAGAATATCTGGAATTGATGACTTAGGTATATGTATGGGCATATGCCTAAGTAATGTTGTTTGATACTTTTATTCGTATCCTTTCCGTTGTGGTTTACCCTTTGTGGATTCTGGGAGACCTTCGGATGTCTCGGGGTCCCTGTTGAGTATCGTATACTCACCCCTACACAGGGTAGGCCCGAAATACGTTATGTTGGTTACAGACGACAGACAGAGCTGATCGTAGTTGAGGCATGAGGAGTGGGACAGTACACAGAGGTGGACTATCAGGCGGGACGTACATGGAGAGAACGACCAGACACGAGGAGCTGACGAGACTGCTTGTACTCACCCTTCAGGTGGGAGTTCCGGAGGATGACTTCATGGATGCTGCTTTACTTTCAGTTGTTGTACTTTCCTTTCAGTTGTACTGCACTTTCAGTTGGGTTTGTATACTAGCCCATTTACTTTCCAGCACTTACTTGTGACTTAGTTTACTTATTTTTTATTTTAGTATGCATCCTCTGTGGTGTTTTTTTCTTTATAAAGGCAATGCCTTCCCTTTTTTCGGGATTTACGCCTTTGGTTCTAGTCGCCAACCCCTGGCCTATGGAAGGCCGGCTTGGGGTAGTCACGAAATGGGCCCCGAGGATGGGTCGTGATAGTCATATATTGTCCTACTATAAAAAACATAACCAAGGTACATAGTTTCACGGGATTTGACAGTTACTATTAGTTATTTTGTCATATATTTCTTAACTATCTATCCAATTAACCAATCTTAAATTTAAGAGAGTATTGTTTTTTTGGGAAATGGAATTTGAAGAATGATTTGATCCACTAAAGTGACAATTATTTAATGCTCTGATTTTGAATCTTCCATTGCTGAGTGATGGTTATGTCATATATTGTAATGCATCGATGAAGGGACTTGGTTGTTTTCTAATTAAAAATGTAAATGTTATTGATTCTACATTATGGTAATTGATAAATCATTAAAAGAACAACTCAACACATGATCTTCATTTAATAGATGTTATTTTTTACATTAAAAATATGAAGATATTATCTATACGAAGAAAGAATTAATATATAGAGAGATCATTAAAACATAAATTACGTATTCTCATAGAAAGATCTCAATATGAGACAAAGTCTATGAATTGAGTTTCTTAAGAATTACGATTGATCAATACACTACCACTCAGGGATAGAAAATAAGGTATAAAATTCATTGAGTAGAAAGGATCATGGAGTAATAACCCAAATGAGTATTGATAATAATCCTTTATTTCATGGATCTAGTAAAGATAGATATGGTAATTTTATAGTTAGGGGAGATATCAATAATTTTTCAAGTGATTGAGAAACCATATTTATTAGAGAGGATAACAAATTCTCAATATGATGATGAGGACTTAAATATGGTATTTAACGGTGGTATGGAAGGCAAATTAGATGATTTTATTTTTGAAGATGGTGTTGTAATATTTTGAAAGGGTTTATATTTACCTATGCTAAAAATGGAGATGTTGGATGATTCTCACATCTCAATATTCACTATAAACCCTCAGATCATATATATGTATAGAGACATAATGGAATATTTTTGGTGGGATATCTTAAAGTAGGAAATTGCTGATTATGTGTCTAGATGAATTGTTTGTCAACAGGTGAAGGCTATAAGGAAAATATACAAATGGATTCCTATAACCTCTTCATATTCAACTATGGAAATGGGAAGAAATTACATAGTACTTTTCATGTGAAACCAAAGTCTCTTAGAAGGAGTAATGTAATATGGGTTATTATTGAGTGCCTAACCAAATCAGTTCATTTCCTTACAATAAGAGAAAATGTGACTATTTATTTCTGTACAAGGATTTATTTTAATGATGTTTTAAGACTTCATGGTGGACCTTTATAATTTTTTTCAGATTGTGATCCCCACATTTTTTCAAAATTCAATAGATGTCTTAAGATCCATCTCATTACTAAGCTTGATTTGAGCAATGCCTACCATCGTCCAATTTATTGAATGTTTGAAGGGACTATTCAAGGAATGAAAGAAATTTTTAGGTCACTCTAACTGAACTTCAAAGGTATGTGGGTTTAGTAATTACCTTTGGTAGAGTTTCCAATTTTAATAGTTTCCCTTCATATATTGAATTGAAGTCATATAAAGCATTATATAAGAAAAGATGTCATACTGCAACCTGTTGGGATGAATTTGGTGAAAGGAAAATCATAAGACCAAATTATTTTTGATAATATGAAGACAATGTTAATGTTCATTTAAGATCATATTAAATAATCTCAATGTTTTTAAAAGTGTTATGCTGATAATCAGAGGAATGATTTAGAGTTTCAAGATGGAGACCTTTTTTTCATGAAATTATCTCTATGGAAGAGTGTAATATAGTTCACTAATAAAGGGAACCCGAGTCCCAGAGAAATTGAAACAATCTATATTCTTGAAACAATTGGGGTTGATGTGTATAATTTATAAATTCCTCAAAATCTCTTAATGGTACATGATGTGTTCCATACATCTTTGGTACAAAAGTACATGCATGACCCAACACATGTTCTCATATATGATATGATATAGTTGGAACATGAAATTTTATATTGTGAATAACCCATCCAAATTATTAATACCAAAGAAGAATTATGGACGAATATGATAACAGATCTCATAAAGGTTGTCTAGAGATATCACAAAATTGACAAAGCAACATTGAAAGCAGTGGATTCTATTAATGAGAACTACCCATATATTTTTGAAGATAAAAATAATGAAATTTTTAGGAATAAATTTTTATAGAATAAATAATTTATCACTCATTTATTATACTATTTTTTCCTTTTATAATAAATTATTTTTTTGATAGGTTTGAAATACACATAATACCTGATTAAAAAAAATATATTTGGTCTCATTCTGCATATTAAATTAAATTATAACATGTATAAAGAGTTCTTAAGGTAAGATTCTTATGAGTCAGCCGTTCAAGAGCTGAAGGGAAGGTTGACGTCGTCATCAATACTATTCTTTCCAGAGCTAGGAATGATCTATACAGTCTATTGTGATGCTTCATGTATCGGTCCGGGCGCTGTGCTTATGCAGGGAGATAGAGTCGTTGCGTACGGGTCTCAGCAGTTGAGTCCACATGAGAGGAACTACCCAACGCAAGATCTGGAGTTGGCAGTTGTTGTTCCTACCTTACGCTGTTGGAGACATTATCTTCTGGGAGAGCACTTTGTGGTTTTCACAGACCACAATATTCTCAATTATATCTACACTCCGCGTGATTTGAATTTGAGACAACGTAGGTGGGTCGAGTATCTTCAGTCTTTTGATTTCGAGATTACCCATACGCAAGGAAAGGGAAACATAGTGGTAGATGTGTTGAGCAGGGGAACTCAGATTCAAGAAGATCAGAAGGCCGACAGTGAGTGGCAGCTTATGGCTATGTTCTCTGAAATGCATCTGGAGGTGCAAGATAGATAGGAACAGACATTCATATCTTCTATAGTTGTTACCTCTACACTACTTGATCGGGTACGGATGAGGCAGCTATCAGATTCAGAAGGATTAGTCCTGTAGTAGGGTGTGTTAGGAGATGACCCTATTCCTAGATGGACAGTGGAAGAGTATGAGATCTTGCATTTCCAGGGATGCGTATGGGTGCCGGCAGACATACGCGAGGAGCTGATGCAGGATTTTCATTCATCAGTCTGGGCAGTTCATCCTGGCATCACCAAGATGTATCAGGATCTTCATCGCCAGTACTGGTGGCCATGTATGAATAGAGATGTTGCTGGTTTCATCTTGCAGTGTTCTACTTGTCATCAGGTAAAGATGGAGCATCAGTGACCAACATGCCTTTTACAGTAGTTACCCATTTCTGGG
Organism: Viscum album; assembly: GCA_963277665.1. Classification (NCBI taxonomy): domain Eukaryota; kingdom Viridiplantae; phylum Streptophyta; class Magnoliopsida; order Santalales; family Viscaceae; genus Viscum; species Viscum album. Next base: position 276,236,224 of record OY728142.1, on the reverse strand, counting down.
TGGAAGTGGAACGATGTCGCGATGGACTTTGTGACCGGATTTCCGAGGTCACCTCGATGGAACGATGCTATTTGGGTTATTGTCGAATGACTTATGAAGGATGATCAATTCATGAAAATCAAGGAGACCTTCACTGTTGATGATCTGGGATGACATTACATCCAGGATATTGTGTGTCTGCATGGAGTTCCACACTCAATTGTTTCAGACAGAGATACACTCATTACTTCTTGGTTCTGGCTGGGGATTCAAAAAGCTATGGGAACCCATGTACTCTTGAGTATAGAATACCATCCCTAGATAGATGTCCAATCCGAGCGTACGATCCAGGTGCTAGAGGATATGCTCTGAGCTTTCATTCTGGACATTGGTGGTTCTTGGGAAAAGCATATTCCTCTAGTGGAGTTCACCTACAACAACAGATTTCAGGTGACTATATAGATGGAACCTTACGAGGCTTTGTATGGTAGACCATGCCGATCACCCTTATGCTGGATGGAGGTAGGAGAGTCATCTTTTTTGGGACTTCATCTTGTTCAGGAGACTTCAGAGCAGATAGAGTTGATTCGGAAGAGGATGGCTACAGCACAGTCTCGACAGAAGTCTTATGCTGGTCAGTAGAGATGACCTCTGGAGTTTGAGGTCAGGGATTAGATTTTCCTGCTTGTCGCACCGAGATTGGGAAAGAAGAGGATTTTGAGGCAGGGTAGGCTTTCACCACGGTACGTTGGGTCGTTTGAGGTATTGAAGAGAGTTGGGTCGGGTACCTATCGGTTGCAGTTACCTCAGAGGTATCGGGCCGTGCACGACGTCTTCCATGTCTCTCAGCTCCGACGTTACATTTTAAACCCATCTCATGTCTTTCATCATGAGGAAGATTACATTGAAACAGATGCATCATTTTAGGAGAATCCCATCCGGATTGTCGATCGCAGTATGAAGGTTCTCCATGGTCGGTTTGTTCCTCTGGTATGGGTGTCATGGCTGCACGGGCGAGTACAGGACGAGAACTGGGGGAGGGAAGCTAATCTACGATCGCAGTGGCCGGAGCTGTTCAGGGTTTCTCCTTCTATTCCTCACTAGGGAAATTCGGGGATAAATTTCTTTAAGGGGGATGTTTTTAAGAACCTAGATCTTCTTTTCAGGTAAGCCTATCATTTTTCTATTGTTTTTCAGGAAAATAATGTTTCTGGAAATTTTCGAAGTACACACCGTGTAATTTTTGACTACACGCCGTGTACTCTTTTCCCGCTCGAAGCCATGTGATGGCCGTGTCCAGGCCACACACACAGTGTGTAGGGATGATGTGGAGGTCGGTTTTAGTGGATCACGGTAAAACCTAGTACATACCGTGTACTCTGAAAGTACAATCCCTGTACTTTTTTTTCATTAAACGGACCGAGGTCATGCCTGACGCATAGAAAGGTCTTCTTCTAGGTTTCATTTGTCCGAGAGCACTGAGGATCCACAAATCTTTGACGAGCCTCCACTTCTCCATCCATTATCCATTTTGAGCACTGTTGATTGCGTTGGAATCACAACAGTGAGTTATCCTTTCTACTTGAGACTTGTTTTCGAATTCCTCCCCTTTCTCAAGTTATAGTGGTTTATGTGTTTCAGACGTTTTCTCAGATTTACTACGTTCTAAGGAGAATCTATCGTCATTGTTCACGTATATCGATCTCCTATGATTGAGGTAGGTGGTTTGTTACTTTCTGTAGGAATTCGTTGAATATTATGTGCAATTTCCACCAATACCCTTGAACAGGGTATTGTGTGTTCCCATTTTACCCTTGTTGTTTGCTTGCCTTGCTGATATTCCTGTGTAGTGGTCATTGCTTGTGAATAGGGTAAATTGTGATATGTTATGGATTCTTTTCCATGATTATTTTCATGTTCGGTGTTTGCTGGTTGCCATGCCTAGTTGTAGGATAGTGGAACAGTTTTTTTGTAATGCTGTTGAGCCTTAGAATGATAGCCAAGTAGTTCTTGAGGATTATTTGGATGATACACGCATGATATGCGGGTTTATTTTACACAGAGATGCAGGAACCTTGTGTAGTGGACCATAGAGAGAATGGATGAAAGGGATTTTCAAGAGTGTCTTTAATTACGATGCAAGACCATAGGGGGAATTGATGTTGAGTTCTTCCTCAGAGAGTCTGTAGTTCTTCAACGCGGGCCATATGGGGAATTGACATTGAGTGCTTCCCTTGAGAGCCATTAGTAAGATACGAGACTATAGGGTGGAGTTGACGATGAGTGCTTCCCCAGAGTGTCTATTAATTATTTAGCTTAACCAGAGGGGTGAGACTGTGTGTGCCTCCCAGAGGGTTTCTAGTACTTTTAGGTTAAACCTTAGGGGATAGACTGTGAGAACTACCCAGAGTTTACCTTTTTTATATAATTTCTTGAGTAGCGGTTTCTTAGTTATAGAATGTATGCTAGAATCTGTGGATTGTTACTACTGTGCATTATCATGTTTCTTGCTTATTGTTTACTGCTTACTGTACATTACCTGACATATATTCGCTGATCGTTAGGCACATATCTTTGGGTGGATGCCTATTGGGAATTTGTCTTACACCCTGTTTGGGTCATGATTTTGGGCCCAAAAAGATTATATTGTTGTAGGTATAGATAAGGGAAAGCTCCCGTCTACTTCAGGTTCTTGATTTTACTGGAGCAGGAGATCATGGGACCGAGCTGAGGCTTGCGATGCTGAGGAGTTGGTCACTAGTTTTTCTTTTGTACTTTGGTTTAGTATTGTATTCAGCATTGTGACTTCATGGGCTGTTTTCTAGACATATGTGTAACATGCATCATTTAAATATATTTCTACTTTAGTTGTTTATTTATCAGTCATCCGATGTTTATTCTTGTATAGATGTCTACTGTTTCCACGATTAATGTTACTAGTTTTCTCTTCCACTGTGTACTCTTCCAATGAGGTTATAATTTCCCCACTGTCACCTCCAAGGCCCTCACTGCTAGTCGGCAGCCTCTGGTGTTTGGTGAAATTTTCTTGAGGTCATGTGACCAACCGGGTACAGGGTGCCTATGGGTGGCTTCCGGAACCGGGACGTTAAGTAATTTTGTTCCCTCATAACCATTATTTAGTTTGAATCATACATTATAATTTTTCGATTTTATTTTAAATGAAATTTTTTTAGAATTTTTTTTTGGGTTTTTAGTTTTAAAAATTAACATTCAAAGAAAAGATATTTTCCTCAACAAATGATCTGAGAGATATTTAAAAAATCACAATATAAGATGACAAAATTTGATGTAACAGATGATTTTATGGGAATTGGAAAAAATTAAACCATTATTTTATTTAATATTAATGGTTTACCAAGAAATTAATTATATAAAATCCATTTGTCTTAAACATGTTACACCATGATAAATTTCTAATGAAACCCCTTCTTTTTTCTTGGGTAATGCTAGGATGAAGGAATTAATCGATTACAAAACAAATATCTCCTACAGTGGTTATGATAATATTAAATGTTTATGAGACCCATTTCAAATAATGTGTCATAATATTATGAATTTTTTATGATCTTGTGGCATTTAAATGTATTATTTTCCTTATATGATGGGTGGTACCTTTATCTCCCTCTAAATAATTGGGTAAATATAGATATCTCAAAAGTAAATTTGTTTTTCATAAAACTAATTACATGTCACAATGTTATTCATGAACCTAATTACATGTTCACATAGTTCTATGTGAACATAATTACATGTTAAAAAAGTTATTTGAGAACCTGATTATATGTTCAGAATGTACTGTTTGAACATGATTACATGTTCATAGTGTTATGTGGAGTGATATATATCATGTATATTATTTTTTACGTGGACTGGGTTGCAAGACAATATGTTTATGTAAGTGACATGTTCATAATGTTATAAGATGAATTTTTTCAATAAATATATGTCTAATACAAATTTTAAGTTCTCATAGAAAATGTTTATTGATTCCATTTTGATTAATGTATTATGAACATCCAATATTTATCTCATGACTCAATATAATGTTCTATAATCTAAAAGGAATGGTTTTCAAATGTTATACTCATATTCACATACATTGATGATAATTTTATACTTATGTATCTACCTTGTTTAGCATTATTAAGAATTTGAGTGATTAATTTTTTAGGTTTCCATTCCTCAGTTTATGAAGAATGGGTTTATGTAGGGTATGTTAGTGAAGAGTAATAAAGGGAAAGTTATTTATATTATAGGTTGAATATGTTTCACCAAATTATATTATGGTTTACCATAGGCACTAAAAAATGGTGTTACTGAAGAACTTGTTTTTATAACGTATTGAATATTAATATAATAAATATATTTGGTTGAGAATCACATGTCTCTATAGTTGGTATCCTAATAAAGGTTTACCCAACTATTGGAAAATATGATTAGAAATCATTATTGATATCGGTATGAATATTTATAACAATTTATATAGGGGTTTCTCTAAGGTTAATTATAAGGAGGAGTCTATGTATAGTAAAATGACCTGGAATTTTGGTATAGTATAGATCAGGTTGTTTCCAAGTAATTACATCCCTAACTAGATAATACTAGTGGATGTGGATCTAGAATAGAGGTTCCACGGGTAATAAATATGTAAATGGTGTGTTTTTCTAGACTCGATCATCATTTGATGTATGGCAGTGGGCCATGCTACACACTTGCTTTGAATCACCTGGTGATATTCTATAGAAATTAAGAAAATCTCTACAAACCATCATTAAGGATTTTAAATAGATGATGACTATGAATAAAGTAATATCAACCTAAGGATTCATATATTAAAAAAAAGTTTTCATAATTTAGACATCTTATTAGTGATTTTTCATGATTATGTGGCTTTCCTCTATGATTAGCTTTTCCCACACTATGATTTTCTGGTTTTTTTCATTTGTGAGAACTATAAGAAACTGATTTAACATTGATTGGGAAGGAAACATGATGATCTGAAGATAAATAGGATAATGAATAGAGTAAAGGATATTATGTGTAACACCCCGAGATTTTATGAAAAATATTATTTTAATTAATGTCTTGTGTTGTACGCTACACCAAAAGGAGCTTGCACAACACACATCCTTGACTTGCTTTGCATTACACGCAATCGTGACCTTCCTCGATAGCGTGTGTAGTACGCAATACTGAGTTTCACTAAACAACGATATGCTATTAAAATATTATTAAAACTAGATGTTTTGAATAGTAATAACCACTTTTTGAAATTTTGTAAATTTTATTTTTCAAAATGGACTTCATTTTTGGATTCGGAATATCGAAATTAGCTTAGGGTGAAATTTTGGTACTTTTCAGATAACTTTCATATTCTGATGAATAGTGAAAATTACTGAATTTTAATTAAAATTTTTTTTAATAGAAATAATTAATAGTGATAAATTATTAATTTGGGTGGTTTTAAAGTATATTTATAATATATTTTTACAATTTAATACAATTTTGGTCATTGGATTTAATTTCACATTTAAACCAGACATAAACAAGTGTCAATCTTTTGATAGTTATTATCTCTTAAAAACACGCTATTTGTTTTGACGACGGGAATTAATTTTTAAATTAATTGATGTAACTGATATGTTTTTAATTTGGTAAAATAGATGTCATTTTTGAATTCATAATATCAAATATAGCTTAGGCCTAATTTTTGGTATTTTTCTTGAAACGTTCATTTTTTGATGAATAGTGAAACCACTAAGTGGTAGTTAAAAAACTAAATTTTTCATAAAACGTAATTTTACCGCTTCTGTGAGTGGAATTTCGAAAATCCGAGAGACACGGTTAATATCGAGGACTAAAATGTGGTTCAATGAGATGAAAATAATTTTTTGTGAATAGTAACTTTTGCCTTTTTTTACCACGGTTAAAATTAAATAGGGTAATTAAGGGTAAAAATGATATTATTATTACCCTAAAACATGTCCTAATTCTATTGGATAAGTGTAATTCGACCAAGAACAACCTTTGGAACAAAATATGACCATTTAAGCTCACATGGATTAGATTAGGACATTTATTATTAATTTATTTAAAGAAGTGTTAAAATAGATAAAATCAAAGTTTAATAAGTAAATTATTATTAATATAGGGTTATACATAAGATAAATTCGACTATAAATATTCATTTGAATACCAAAAAGATTTAGTACATAATTATATTTTATTTGTAATTTTTAGACATTAAATAAGTTAATTTATTTGTGACACAACGATGATGCAGTAATTATCTTATTAATGAAATATTGACATAATTGATGTTATAAATACCCAAATAAATTTAATTTGAGACTTTTTATGAATTAAACTAATTTTTTAGGTCCATATGACATGTTAGTATTGATTTTAATAACTTGGTCGAACTAATAATTCTGTTATGATTTTTACAAAAATCAATTACCAAATAGTGTCAAAATTGACCTAAAATAGTTTTTAAAACAAATATTATATTATTAATTGTTATTTTATTCCAAAAAAATCTAAGGTTTGTCCAAATGACATAGATAAGGTTATATATATTAATAATAAACAACTTGGGGTTCTTTTGGCTTGATATAGTATGTTTATTAACCTTATAGTGTAAGAACACAAGAAGACACGGTAAAAGTAAAATTATTTAACTTAATGTTAAAACTAAATGATAAGGTTAAAATAGGAACCTAAACTTGTCTAAATTCTATTGGATGAGAGGATTTCGACCCATACCCACCTTAGCTTCTATATAAATCTATTTGGAGCTATTTACAATCCGAATTTGGCTTTATAATAAAATAATATTTTTAGTTATTCCAAAGGTGCCCCTCTCCTCCCTTAAAAAGGGGAATTCCTCCCTCTCTTCCTCACACCACATTGAGCCTTAAATATCGGCCAACCCCTGCCAAATTATCTTCTCAACTTCCCTAGAAACATCCTAGAGGTTCTGGTCTTACTCAAAGACCAATTTTAGTGCCCTAAAAGGAGATCTCAAAGAGGCGCTTCAATGAAGAGGTAATGTCCGTTAGCGATTCATTCATCTTTATTTCTTCTTCCACTCCACATTCTTAGGTTGTTTCATTATGAAGTAATAACATTAGTATCAATCATATACGGATATGTTATTATAAGTATAAAACAACCCTATTTCACCATCTATCCATCCTACGGAAAATGAAATCAACACGCGTGCGTACGTACGGAATACCGTCTCCACGCCATAGTGTAATCTATTTTCCACCACCACCTTACTGGGATGGATATAATGGTGTAAATAATAACTATATATGATTATTTTAAAGTGAAATTAATTCTGAGATAGTATACATACACTCTAATACAGTCCCACGATCATGAGAACGATATCATCGCTCGTGCGTACGTACGGACTAACGTCCCCACGACGGGATGAGATTCATTCTCCACGTTAACCATTCATGAATGATTATAAATTATATATAATAAGTAATCATGAAATATATGGCACAATAATACTGGATTTATGTGTATATATATGTATGTCTTCTACTTAATTCCATTCAACTCAATAAGGAAACGAAAACAGCGTTCATGCGTACGTACGGCCTACCGTCTCCATGAACGGTGTATTTCTTTTCATTTACTGATCTATTATATATATGTATATTTTGAATAAATATTATATATAAATCATGTTTTACATTATAGATTTATTTAATCATGATCTAAGTAATCTTATGAATAATTACAAGTTAAAACACAAACGGCAAATGAGACGATTTTACCCAAAATGCTATTTAACATGGAATTTACAAAAGAACGGGTAATATAAAGTCATAAGTGAACCATATATGATATAATATCAATGAGTATGATTATGGAATAAGTCAATGAAATTATTTGAATCATTATACAGGAGGTTCGGACACTTACGAAGCAAATTGGACCTAAGGTAAGTGAAATATCACAATCTCATTTTTATCTGAGATTGTTTATACTTTTGTATTTACTGGGGTGTATTTTATCATCCACATCCATGTTTCCTCAATATATAATATTATTTCCATCCATATACAATTTTTTAAATCCAATTTTACCCTTCGGTGAGTTATTTGTAAAAGATATGAAAGTAATCTTTTGTCGTTTTTTGTACGAGGTACTTTTTGACTTTTCCGACAAAAGTATGAGAAGAATGTTTTTTTAACTTATAAGGCATGAATGGATTTTTAAAACATTATTTCCAAGAAGCTTCCTTTAAAAGTTTTAAAGTTTATTTTTAATCAACTTCTTTTAGTTTATAATTGTATGACATGTAAAGAATGGAAAATGTTTTTGAAGTAGAAAGGATATTTTCCTCAAGAATAGAGTTCAAGTGTTTTATCAAAATTATTTTCCATCTAAGATAATAAAGGATTATGTTTCTATCCATATTATTACATTGATTTGATTATGTTGTGATGGAATTCTTTTATGAATTCCTTTATCTTATATGAATTGTTTTATGATGTCATGTTGTTTAAGAATCCCATTTTTATTACATGGGTTATGCAATAATTTATGATTTATGATTTTGTGGCACATATAAGAATGATATCATTATGAGATGGGTGGGACCTATATCTCCCTCGAATTCATTGGGTAAAGATTTTATATCTCATGAGATAGACATGGCTGGAATGGTAGGTTATACCGGTTTAGTGAAACAGGACTGAAACGAGGAATGAACTCAGTTCAGAAAGGGACTTTTTCCACCAAGATAGTATTGGAAATGAGTCTTGACTAATAAGAAATGGTTCTCTATGATTATGTTTGTATGACACAATGTTTCATGTTTTAAGTTATGATTATTGGGATTAAATTTCACTACTATGATTTATCCCATGTTATGATATTATGATCTCTTTTGTAGGTTAAGATTTCCAAAAGATATGTTCTTATGAATATGATGTGATTGATATTTCTTTTGTTTACCCTTACTGAGCATTTTAGCTCACCCTTTTATGTTTTCTTTTCCCCATGATATAAAGAAATGTATTAGGTAAGAAAAAAAAGGAAGATCATTATGGGATATGTTGGAGATCTTTCACCATGATTAGAAGATTACATTTCGAGTTTCCAAAGACACTAAACTATTACGGTCCTCGTGTGTGTGTTTTTGTTATGTACTAAGTATTCCACAAAATTAATGTAATGTCCATGTACGTCAAGCTTCGGGTATCTACAGTAGGTATCAAAGGAAAGGTTTGGTCCACCTTTGGAAACTAGGATGCAAGAACTTTAGTGATATCCCTAGAGATATTTCTATGGTATGTCTAGTGATGTCCCTAAGGTTAAGAATACGTATAGGGTATAGTACTAGAATTACGCTAACGATCATAGAATTAAACCTAAGATGTTAGATATTGAAGGTACTCCCCCTTTATTATGTTGTTTTCCCTAGCATGATTTTTCCTCTCATGCTATTCTTGTTGGGTTTTAGACGATGGATGGAACCCGAAGGAACCGTGTTGAACAATGCAATGGTGAATGAAATGATTGTCCTCCTGAACAAACGAATGTTATGGGAGATGGAGTGCAAAATCGTATCGCTATACTTACACAATCTATGAATCATTCTGGACTTCCAAATGAGAAGAGAAGGGAATAATATTCTATTGATTCCTTCATGAGGCAATGTCCACCTTCTTTCAGTGGGCCTTCTGATCCACTTTTTGCTGAACAATGGATCAGTACCACTGAAAAGATATTTTCAGTTCTTCAATGTTCAGAACATGATAAAGTCATCATAGCAATATATCGTTTGGAAGGTAAAGCTGATCAATGGTGGACTCTTATCAAGAATACGAGGCCAAGAGACGAAATTAAGTCCATGGAATGGGACGAGTTCAAGAACTTATTTTTCAATAAGTACTTCCCTCGTATTCTTCGAACAAAGATGGAGAAGGAGTTTCTTGAATAAAAGAAAAAGGATGATGAATCTGTTGGTATATACGAAGCGAATTTTACAAGGCTTGCAAGGTATGCATCTAGATTTATCATCCAACCTAAAAGTAAAGTTGATCGATTCTTTAGTGGATTAAAACCAAGTCTTCGAAGGGAATTAGATATAAGAGACTTCAGTAGCTATGAAGAAATTGTGGGTTGTGCTATCAAGGTAGAAATTGAAGTTGGTGTTACTTATCCATCTCATAGTTTTGACAAGAAACGAAAGATGGAGTTCAAGGAGAAATCTCAGAATAATGGTGAAAAGAAGATGAATGTTTCCTTATGCTCAAAGTGTGGAAAGAAGCATGGTGGAGATTGTCTTAAAGGCACAAGTAAATGTTTCAAATGTGGAAAGGAAGGTCATCAGGCATTTGAATGCCGCAATGATGGGAATAGGATGTCTAATGATGCAAACAAAGGAAGGGATACACAGAATGAACCTACTACACTTCAATGTTTCAAGTGCAAGGATATGGGACATTATGCCAATAAATGCCCTAATCCAAGGGTTAGTGATGATCGACATGAGCAACCACTTAAGGAAAAGTACAAAGGGAAGTCACATGCGATCTCCATTGGCGATGTTGAATATGAAAACGATGTGGTGGAATGATTAAGTGTTTATGTAATGGGATTCCAAAATAATGTTGAGTATTGGAATATTTATGTATTGGTCTATTGTGGTCTTCAATAATTTTATGGTACCGGTAACCATGGAATGTGATTGAGATATTTTTAGAAAAAAGCTGATATGCGCATAATGAAGGGAAAATGAGAAAATGACATATTTGACAGTATTCATGAGCTCATGATTGGTATATGGAGTAAGTGATATCATGGTTTGAGTATATAGAATTTTGAGGATTTTGGTGTGTGGAAAGGGTTAAATTTTAACTGCATTCATGTTTTCACTAAGGATCAATGGGTATTCAAGAGAACACATGATTAAGGCCTTTGAATGTTTGGAATGTGACCAACAAGACATATCTTATGATATATGGGGATCAACGATGGTATTAAATCTCTGGTAATCATTTTCACTATATTATGAGAGTGGATAGCAGTATTATGGATAAGCCTAAAGATTGGAATGGACTATGTTGGACATAAGTTAGTATTGTTTAAGGATAAAAGTTTTTTTGTTATTATTGATGGGATGTTATAGTAATATAGTTTTATAAAAAGGACAACCTGCAGGATGGGCGACAGCCCATCGCGTCGGACAAGGCCGTGAGAATCGAACCCACAACCGAAGTACGACTGCCCTTTATCGCCTACCACTGGCCTACAGGAAGTCCCTGTTTAGTAGAAACTAGTTTTATTATATTAAGTAGTTGATATATGAAGTATAAGTCCATTTTAGGAACCATATATGATTAATATCACTATAGATGGACGTATGTATTTTTTTGATAACTTTTCTTACCTTTTTTTGAGACAGATGGAATGACCCATCATTCTATCACATGATCTGCTATCACATCACGAATGACAAATTCAACTTCATTTATTTAAGAGATGAAGTGGAAATTGTCCAAATAACGACCAACAGTGAGACTATACCGAAATCATGAAAGTATTTCTTCTAATTCCAATTTCATCAACTATTGGGAAACGATCTTGAAAACCAAAAATGTTATCCTAGTGCTCTTTTATCTGATGAATCAGATGGTACCTTAGATCGTCACAAATTTATGGCTTTGTGATTGCTGGATTTTCCATAGCCATGTTCTCTTCCACTCTCCATCAGAACATGATGGTTAGATTTCTCTTCCATATCCTTATTTTCACCTATGTGGAAACCCAGTGTCTAGTTTATTTGGGTAACCGTTAAATTTCATACTTTTATTTTTAAATATTTTTTTGTTATTCATTTTTACGATGTGGGTTTCTATCAATGAAAATTTTGAATAATAAACCATTTATAACCCCGACGAATTTCGAGGGCGAAATTCATTTTAAGGGGGGTAGAATGTTACAGCACGAGATTTTATGAAAAATATTCTTTTCATTAATGTCTTGTGTTGTACGCTACACCAAAAGGAGATTGCACAAAACACATCCTTGACTTTCCTTGCATTACATGGAATTGCTACCTTCATTGATAGTGTGTGTAGTACGCAATACCGAGTTTCACGAAACAACGATTTGCTATTAAAATATTATTAAAACTAGCAGTTATGAATAGTAATAACCACTTTTTGAAATTTTTTAAATTTTATTTTTCAAAATGGACTTCATTTTTGGATTCGGAATATCGAAATTATCTTAGGGTGAAATTTTGGTACTTTTTAGATAACTTTCATATTCTGATGATTAGTGAAAATTACTATATTTTAATTAAAAACAACTTTTCTAATTGAAATAATTAATAGTGATAAATTATTAATTTGAGTGGTTTTAAAGTATATTTAGAATATATTTTTACAATTTAATATAATTTTGGTCATTGGATGTAATTTCACATTTAAACCAGACATAAACAAGTGTCAATCTTTTGATAGTTATTATCTCTTAAAAACACGCTATTTGTTTTGACGATGGGAATTAATTTTTTAATTATTTGATGTAACTGATATGTTTTGAATTTGGTAAAATAGACGTCATTTTTTAATTCATAATATCAAATATATCTTAGGCCTAATTTTTTGTATTTTTCTGGAAACGTTCATTTTTTCATGAATAGTGAAACCACTAAGTGGTAGTTAAAAAACTGAATTTTTCAGAAAACTTAATTTTACCACTTCTGTGAGTGGAATTTCAAAAATCCGAGAGACACGATTAATATTGAGGACTAAAATGTGGTTCAAGGAGATAAATTTTTTTTTGATGAATAGTAACTTTTGACTTTTTTTTACCACGGTTAAAAATTAAATAGGGTAATTAAGGGTAAAAATGATATTATTATTACCCTAAAACATGTCCTAATTCAATTGGATAAGTGTAATTCGACCACAAACAACCTTAGGAATAAAATATGACCATTTAAGCCCACATGGATTAGATTAGGACATTTATTATTAATTTATTTAAAGAAGGGTTAAAATAGTTAAAATCAATGTTTAATAAGTAAATAATTTTTAATATAGGGTTATACATAAGATAAATTCTACTATAAATATTAATTTGAAATCTAAAAATATTTCCTACATAATGATATTTTATTTGTAAACTTTAGACATTAAATAATTTAATTTATTTGTGACACAACGACGATGCAGTAATTATATTATTAATGAAATATTGTTATAATTGATGTTATAAATACACAAATAAATGTAATTTGAGACTTTTTATGAATTACACTAATTTTATAGGTCAATATGACATGTTAGTATTGATTTTATTAACTTGGTCGAACTAATAATTCTGTTATGATTTTTACAAAAATCAATTACCAAATAGTGTCAAAATTGACATAAAATAGTTTTCAAAACAAATATTATATTATTAATTGTTATTTTATTCCAAAAAATCTATGGTTCATCCAAATGACATATATAGGGTTATATATATTAATAATAAACAACTTGGGGTTCGTTTGGCTTGATATAGTATGTTTATTAACCTTATATTGTAATAACACAAGAAGACACAGTAAAAGTAAAATTATTTAACTTAATGTTAAAACTAAATGATAAGGTTAAAATAGGAACCTAAACTTGACTAAATTATATTGGATTAGAGTATTTCGACCCATCCCCACCTTATATTCTAAATAAATAAATTTGGAGCTATTTAAAACCGAATTTGGCTTTATAATAAAATAATATTTTTAGTTATTTCAAAGGTGCCCCTCTCCTCCCTTATAAAAGGGCACTTCCTCCCTCTCTTCCTCACACCACTTTGAGCCTTAAATATCGGCCAACCCCTGTAAAATTATCTTCTCCACTTCCCTAGAGACATCCTAGAGGTTCTGGTCTTCCTCAAAGACCAATTTTAGTGCCCTAAAAGGAGATCTCAAAGAGGCGCTTCAAAGAAGAGGTAATGTCTGTTACCGATTCTTTCAACTTTATTTCTTCTTCCACTTATTCATCTTAGGTTGTTCCATTATGAAGTAATAACATTAGTATCAATAATATATTGATATGTTATTATAAGTATGAAACAACCCTATTTCACCATCTATCTGTCCTACGGAAAATGAAATCACCACACGTGCGTACGTACGGAATACCGTCTCCACGCGGTGGTGTAATATATTTTCCACCACCACCTTACTTGGATGGGTATAATGGTGTAAATAATAACTATATATGATTATTTTAAAGTGATATTGATTCTAACATAGAATAAATACACTCTAATACAATCCCACGATCATGAGAATGATATCATCGCTCGTGCGTACGTACGGACTACTGTCTCCACGACGCGATGAAATTCATTCTCCACGTTAACCATTCATGAATGATTATAAAGTATATATAATAAGTAATCATGAAATATATGACATAATATTACTGTATTTTTGTGTATATATATGTATTTTATCTACTTAATTCCATTCAACTCAATAAGGAAACGAAAACAGCGTTCATGCGTACGTACGACCTACCGTCTCCATGAACGGTGTATTTCTTTCCATTTACTGATCTATTATATATAAGTATATTCTGAATATATATTATATATAAATCATGTTTTACATTCTGGATTTATTTAATCATGATCTAAGTAATCTTATGAATAATTACAAGTTAAAACACGAACGACAAATGAGAAGATTTAACCCAAAATGCTATTTAACATGGAATTTACAAAAGAACGGGTAATATAAAGTCATAAGTGAACCATATATGATATCATATCAATGAGTATGATTCTGGAATAAGTCAATGACATTATTTAAATCATTATACAGGAGGTTCGGACACTTACGAAGAAAATTGGACCTAAGGTAAGAGAAATATCACAATCTCATTTTTATCCAAGATTGTTTATACTTTGGTATTTACTGGGTTGTATTTTATCATCCACATCCATGTTTCCTCAATATGTAATATTATTTCCATCCATATACAATTGTTTAAATCCAATTTTACCCTTCAGTGAATTTTTAGTAAAAGATATGAAAGTAATCTTTTGTCGTTTTTCGTACGAGGTACTTTTTGACTTTTCCGACAAAAGTACGAGAAGAATGTTTTTTTAACTTATACGGCATGAAAGGATTTTTAAAACATTATTTCCAAGAAGCTTCCTTTACAGGTTTTCAAGTTTATTTTTAATCAACTTCTTTTAGTTTAGAATTGTACGACATGTAAAAAAAGGAAAATGTTTTTGAAGTAGAAAGGATATTTTCCTCAAGAATGGAGTTCAAGTGTTTTATCAAAATTATTTTCCATATAAGATTATAAAGGATTCTATTTCTATCCCTATTATTAAATTTATTTGATTATGTTGTGATGGAATTATTTTATGAATTCCTTTATCTTATATTAATTGTTTTATGATGTCATGTTGTTTAAGAATCCCATTTTTATTACCTGAGTTATGCAATGATGTATGATTTATGATTTTGTGGCACATATAAGAATGGTATCATTATGAGATGGGTGGGACCTATATCTCCCTCCAATGCATTGGGAAAAGATTTTATATCTCATGAGGTAGACAGGGCTGGAACGGTAGGTTATACCGGTTCAGTGAAACAGGACTGAAACGAGGAATGAACTCGGTTCAGAAAGGGACATTGTCCACCAAGATAGTCTTGGCAATGAGTCTTGACTGATAAGAAATGATTCTCTATGATTATGTGTGTATGACACAATGTTTCATGTTTTAAGTTATGATTATTGGAATTACATTTCACTACTATGATTTATCCCATGTTATGAAATTATGATCTCTTTTGCAGGTTAAGATTTCCAAAAGATATGTTATTATGAATATGATGTGATTGATATTTCTTTTGTTTACCCTTACTGAGCATTTGAACTCACCCTTTTATGTTTTCTTTTCCCCAGGATATAAGGAAAGGTTTTAGGTAAGAAAAAAAGGATGATCTTTATGGGAGATGTTGAAGATATTTCACCATGATTAGAAGATTACGTTCCGAGTTTCCAAAGACACTAAACTATTACGGTCCTCGTGTGTGTGTTTTTGTTATGTACTATGTATTCCACAAAAGTAATGTAATGTCCATGTACGTCAAGCTTCGGGTCTCTACATTATGATTATTCTTAATCAGTTACCATGAAACATAATTAACAATGTGTAGCATAACTAACTCTCAGACTTATGATAGAAGAGAATGATTAAGTTCAATGAGATTTTTGTTATTGGATACCATGGAGGAAATAGGATTAAAAATAATATATTTAAATAATTTGGGAAGAAACACACAAGGTAATGTCTTATAGGTATGAGAAGATGTGTTGGGTGTGGAATTGAAGTACAAAAAGAAAGTAACTACAAAGGAAAAATGAAAAGTTTAGTTAACACAATAGAATGAAATATCGGTCATCCGAAGGATTTATAATTTGATTAATGTTTTAAATGTGTAAATTATGTGCATTTTGAAAATCGATTTTCTATTTGGAATTATCTTGAAGAGAATCTGTATAGTTGTAAGAGTAATGGATTTTTATTTAACGATGACATGATTTATAATGAGATATAAAAGAATAGATTTATTATTGAATAAGAAAAAAAATCCTAGTTAATAGTTTAATAATGATATAGAATGATTGAAGTGTTTATTCATTGGAATTTATTAATTATGAAATACATATGGATTGATCTGTATAAGTTTATCAATAGTGATTTTCAATAATTTTTTGAATGGTGCTAATGACTTATAAAAGTGATTTATTAGCTAGGTGATATTAATGGAAAACAAATGATTATGGGATATAAAACACTTAATATATTTCTAAGGCTGAGATAATTATTTTAGGATAAAAAATTATTGATATGTATAATTAAAATATTATAGTACTAATATACTTAGAAATAATAAATAATTTTTTGAAATAGTGTTTTATACTTTATTTATTGGATTATACAAAAATTTTGGATTTATGTAATAAATCCAATAATAAATATTTTATTTAAGTAATAAAAAAATCATGTACATGTTCTAATAGGTTTTAAGGTTATTTAGGATAATTACATGTTTAAATAGAATAAAATATGGAGTTATTCAAATGTTTGGTACGCGATAATCAAGGGCCACATTTTAATACATGGTGGATTATTGATAAATTGATTTTTGAGAAATTTAGTGAACTCCTTTATAGATTTTGTATTTTAGAAGGGTTAAAAGATTTGAAATTTATTAAATGGTAAATGTTGAGAATTAGATAATGTTTTATAGATTTATTAATTTACCATATTAAGATTTATCTATATTGGGTAACTAGTGCTATGTTTTTTAAATAGATATATAATTAATGTATTATCATTCTCTTGTAGATGTTATGATCCTTTAGTTCTTCAAGAAAAAAAATATCTTCATTTGTTGGAGTAATAGATGATGTAAATATTTTTTGAAGCACAACCAAAATATGAAATTTGAATTACCAAAAAGGATGTATAATACCAAAGAAAATGTATCCCTTTTGAAATTCTATATCATATTGGGATGACAACCTTTCAAGAAGCAATTCCACCAATCCTCTCTTGGGTTCGAGATGTGTTATATGTATGTCATCTGATGAAGTATAAACATGATCATCCTCACGTACTGAATATAGATATCGTACCTCTATAGAATGATATTTTTTATGTGAAAAACTTTCAGAGATTTTGGATTGAGTAAAAAAATTTCTATGAAACAATCCCACTTACCAGACCAATATTTTGTAAAAAACCAACCATCTTTAGGAAGCTACATGTGAACCTAAGGATGTACTGAGGTTGAAGTATCCATAGTTTTTGTTAACAATGTGAAAAATTTATATTGGTAAATTCATTCTGTGTAGGGTAAAATGTATCACATCGATATTTTATGAATTTTTTTTAATTAAAGGAAATCTTTTAAATATTTTTCATTATAGAAACTATTGTGTTTAGCATGTAATACACAAACATTGTGCATAGATTGAATTACATGAAACACTTAGTTTAGATTAAATTAAAAACAAATCTAATTTTATCTTGAGTAACAAAAAACACTGTGTTTTTAACACATTACATGAAACACCAAGTGTATCTTGTGTTATACACAACATCATGTTTAAATAAAACAAGTAAAATTATTAAAATATTATTATCTGATATTTATCACCTAGGCATTGGAATATCAGATTTGAATAATATTAACTAAATTAACATAATATATGGTTTAATCATGTATATAAAATGAATTAATTTTTGATCATTTAATAAAAAATGAAAACGAAAACTATTTTAAAATAAAGAAAATATTTATTTGAAAAGTTTTTGTCACGAACCAGCCCGGGTCGACCCTGAACCAGTCACCCGAGCCGGTCCACAGCAAGTCCTGAGGGGCGTTCCCGATCCCCCCGGGATGGGAACAAGTGATGGGCATTAAAATTTCAATCGTTGGGAACGATTTCAGCCCAAAATAAAAGCAGGATCAAAAGAAAGAATATAAACTAAACAACAGACAAACACTAAAGCCATAAACAAACCTACACCATGACATACCTCCACGTGACCTCGCGGGTCACCACCCAACTACAACCAACGTTGCTCCCACACTGAGCAACTCAAGCAGGAAAACCTGAACACAAGGAACCTGCAACTGAAAAAGGTAAAAGATAGGCGTGAGCACAAAAGTACTCAGTAGGTGATCCCAACAACAAATCCCAAAGCACTGCCAGTAAATAAAGAATCTACCTATTCCAGGTTTGAACTACAATCTATAAAAGTATGCTTTCATAATGATTTACTTGAAAATCAAACACGAGACATTTCCCTTATTCTTTTTGAAAGTTAGTTCCCTTTCATCAGTTTTAAACTCATTCTAAAAAAAACAAAGTGTTACATTTTCAAATCTTACCCAAAGAGAATAAAGCATTTTCATTTGAATACCATTTTCCCAAAGTATAACAGTACATGCCGTGAAGGATGACTGGAAGTAAACAAGCAGGGAAAACAAGTGCAAGTAAAGGGAAACAAGCAAGGAAGACCAAGTGCAAGCAAAGTAAACCAGAAGTTATCAGCAATAACCATAGGCGATCCTGAACATCCCTAGAAAACCCCTGGACGTACTCAGGTTCAGACTACCTGCCAGCATGGTACTCCACAGTCAATAACCAACTGGCCGCCCTAATAGCCAACCAGTGGCACATCCCACCTGGCCTGTCCACGACTCCAGGGGGTACTAACTCGTCTAATCAGGGTTAGCAAGAAACCGTCACTCGATAATCTACATGACGCCTAGGAACCCATGGTGGTTTTAGTAACACTGTGTAAGTGGGAGACCCTCGCACGCGTGACTCATCTCACCGCACTTGCCAACCCCTTTCATGGACATCGCTACACGACAACCCTCGAAGGGAAGTCCCCCTATAGAAATGCCCTCACAAGTACGTATATATATATATATATATGTAAAAATCACTTCACATTTATTAAAGTGCCAACCGGGCCGTCATATCATTTACATTTTTAACATTTAACACTAAAACATTTCCAAAGGGATATGACACAAGCCATGCCATTGAAAACCAGAAACACACTTAGAATATTATTTAAGAAACTCAAATTGGAATATTAAAACCGAAACACACTAGTTCCACAAGTAGAATCATTTTCCAATATCCAAACGCACCCACTTTTATCAAGAGCCAAATGGGCCTTAAATCATTTTTTTGAAGGAACACCATTTCTCAAATGAAATCCAAACTTTTGTTCACGTGACAAAGGAAAACATTTCTCGTCAACCAAGAACCACACTTTAAGTTTCCAAAATCAAGTTTAAAGGACATACAGTCATTTTCTCTAATCCAGGTCCTAAGAAACACCTTTTTTTATTAACAATACATCTACTAATTTACACATGCTAAAAACATTTCAAGACACAATTTAACATGTCTTTCATTATTCAGGAAGAACCATCTAGCAACACTACCATGGAAGCACACAATTAAAAACAAGAAAACGCATTTAATGAAACTCTAGAATTGAAACAACTTTTATCATCAGCAGATCACCAAACTATAGATAACTACTTTATAATACATTTAAATTTACTGAAACTTAATAAAAAGTCAAGGAATAAATAAATTCTAAATTTAAAGGCGAGTGCAAAGGGAGACCTACCTCAAGACGCAGCTCGGAACGAAAAACGACACGGCGCAAAACTCCCGTTGCGTAATGGTCGCACCGTATTACGCCGTAAAACCGGTCTTAAAACAAAAGACCATTAAACGGGTTCAACGATAATAATAATATCATAATAGTAATAAAAATCGTTATAATAATAATGCGAAAATAATAATGGTGATAACAATAACACCATAATAATAATAACACCATATAATAATAATAGTAATGATATAATAACAATCATAATATGACACTATTATAATAATACAATAATAATAAGAATAATGATTTAGCACATTTATAATATAATAATATAATAATAAGAAAAATAATAATTTAATAATAATAATAATAGCATAATCATAATAATGACAATAACATAACAAAATAATAACTTAATAATAATAATAATAATAATAATAATAACCTTAATAATATATTAATAATAATATAATAATAATAATAATTACATACTTTAATAACAAGAATAACATAACAATAACAATTTAATAAGTATAATAATAATGTAACAATAATATACTCATAATAATAATAATAATATAATGATAATAATAATAACTTAATAATAATATAATATTATTATTATTATTAACATGATAAAAATATTAAAATGTTATATATATATATAAACGTAAATAAATGAGATTAACACATAAAGAAAAAAAAATAAAATAAAACAAAATAAAAACAAAATAAAAATAAAACTCACAAAGGAGCGAGAGGGGTTGCGGAGAAGCGGGTGAGGGAGGAGGCGGCAGCCGGAGGTGGGGCGCGGCAGCCGGGCGACGCAGGCTGGAGGTGCGCCGACGGCTGGGGACGGCCTTGCAGGGGGTGCACGGTCTGAGCGGGGCAAGTCGGGACGGGGGGAGGGTGCGGGCTCGGGACGGGGAGACTGGGGCGGCGCGGCGCTGGGACAGCCGAAAGTGGAGGGAGGCAGGGACGGCCGAGCGGGGAGAAGTCGGAATGGAAAAGCCGGACGAGGCCGGTGCAGGGGAGCTGGGATAGCGGGGAGTGGGAGCCGGGACGACGACTCGAGTTGCCGGAGGCCGGCGGATTGGCGCGGAGGGACGACGAGCGGCGGAGAGGGTCGGGGAAGCCGGGACGGTGGCTGGCTGGGTGTGGCGAGGCGGAGCGCGCAGGAGGGGAGGGTGCAGGCAGTAGGTATGGCACCAGGGGGAGAGGGCAGCGCGGGGTGGCCGGGACGCCAGGGAGCCGGGTGTGGGGAGAGGGGCGGAACGCCGAAGGTGATGGGGTGAGCGGGAGCCGGCGAGGCGGAGGAGTCCGGGACAGGTGGGGCGCGGCCGGCCGAACCAGGAGGGGGGGGGGGAGAAAAACGGGGAAGAAGGAGAGGGAGAGAAGAGGGAAAAGGGGGCGGCGGGAGTAGGGTTAGGGTAGGGTTAGATTAGGTTATATATATTTATATATATAATAAAAATAATAATAACAATAATAATAATAATAATAACGTTATATTAATAATAATATTAAAACTTTATAATAACAATAATAAACTTTATAAAAATGATAAACAAAATTTACAATAATAATAATAATAATAATAATAAAACTTTATAATGATAATAATTATAATAATAATAAAATAATGATAATAAATAAAATTTAGTTAATTATAATAATAATTATTATAATCAAAACACACATATATATAGGCGCATACCCAAACATATATATATAAACCTATATATTAACATATACACATAGATACAATATATATATATACATATATAAACATAACGAATTAGAGTATATACATATGTATATATATATACACATATATAGACATATATATATATATATATATACTTATACACGGAAAATAACTAAAATAATAATAACGCAACTCAAATAGTAATAATAATAAAAAGTCAACATAAAAACTTTAATATTTAAAACGCCGAGTGAACACATAGTCACCCGGGCCGAACGCACGATCACCGCTAGCGATGCGATGACCGCGCACCGGCGCGAGACTACCGACATAACTAAACCTCAATAAAATTTAAATCGGGACCAAGAAAGAAGTAAAATAAAGATATCTGCAGTCGGGGTGTGACAATTCTCCCCACCACAGACACTTTATGCCCCCAGAAAGTCACCAAGCCACAAGTCAGACAAAATCCAAGTCTATGCCCAAACAGAACTAAAGGAACTGAAGAGAACTGAGATTTTCAGGATAACCTTACCCACACAGGTCACACCAGACCCATCCAAGAGAAAACTGGAGTCTGAGGTTGAGGGGAGAACACGAAGGGGTTCTCCCCACCACAAGAACTCAACTAGTGCAGAAAAATTGACCATCTAAATAGGCAACCCTAAGAAAAAGGGGGGGTCGACGCGGGAAATCCCAACCGGTTTAAACCAACTCTTATAGCACAAGTGAAAAAAAACAACACCTTCGTCGAAATGTTGAACCCACGACCAAAGTCAACGACCTTCAACACTAGGGGGAAAACCCAGGGAAAAGACTTAACTAGACACCGAGTTGAAAACATGACCCATTGAAAACCATGAAACATGAACACATCTGACGAGCATTGGTAAACCAAGGTCAACCCACCGAAGGGTCAACCACACTTTTAAGAAAGACACATGATTCAGAATAACACGTCCACACGACAAGTATGCTTAGAATATCATAGAACAAGTCCATCATCACTTTATAGAAAAACAACGCATTTACAACGTTGTTGGGACTTTAATAGTAGGGAAACAAATATAAAAAGGGTTTTTAGTTATCCCATCATCAATACGGAAAACAGAACCTGGACCAAGGCTTCACAACCCTGGGAACTCCTGACTGTGCGCAAGCTTCACCCCGAGACTTGTGGCTAGGGCTCTGATGGATGAAGCATCTTCTGCCTCATGGTCAGGTACTGACATTCTCCCATCACAACGTCCTCTTCAAGCGACGCTTCCTACAAAACTTCTCCAGATGACCCAGACAACCGCATCGATGACGCGTCTTCGGAGGGTTGTGACAAGACGACTTTAGATGCCCGAAACGACCACACTGAAAGCATACCATCGAACGATCTGATGGACTGGAAGCTGAGACCAAAGGGGATAACTCCTTAGAAACAGGTATCTCTGGTGCCTTTTCCTCACCAGAGGGGGAACTCTTACGAACAAGAGGGGATGCTGAAGTACTAACCACCTGCACACCGGAAACCAACTCAGCGAGGAAAGCTTTCTCCACCAGCTTCTCGAAACAAACATCTTCAGAAGGGGGGACTCGCTCCTTGATCTCTGGACGAAGACCCCCAGTGAAAAAAGAGACCTTCATGAGCTCATGCGATGCTACCTCTGGAGAAAATGAAATCAGTTCCTTGAAATGGTCAACATATGCCTTCACCGTCCGTTGGCCTTGTTGAATATGCACAAGCTCTCCCTTTTTCTCCAGCTTCACTTCCTCAGGTACAAACCATTGGATGAAAACGATTTTAAAGACATCTCACGTCATTTCAGCTTGAGTTGATGATGGGATAACCTTCTTCCACTGGTCCAGAGCTGGACCCTCAAACAACTCCATAATTGCACGAACCTTAACATTATCGGGAGTTCCCAACATTCTAAAGACACGCTCCACTTCCTCGAGCCATTTCACTGCCTCTAACGGACCCTGATCACCATGGAGAATAGGCAAAGTCTGAAGAGGACCAAAAACTGGGCATGACCTATCAGAATCCTTAGAGACATTTCTGGGCGGCATTTCCTGAGCGACATATAAAACACAAAGCCAAAACCAATATCAACCCAAATCAACCTCAATAAAAGCGCCTTCATCAAAACAGTCAGCACAAAACCAAACAACCACAAACACCACCCAAAATAAAATCTCCTTTTTTAAAATCCCCTTTTTATTTTAGACATTAAAACCACCCTCTTTCAAGACTACTTTCCAAAACCAATCCAATTTCAAACCAAAAACTTTCCAAAATTGTTTCCCCTTTAAAACTGATTTAGAAAATAGGGTCAAGCCATTAATTTCAAATACACACCCAGTTAATCTCTTGAACCGTTGCACATGTCTTCATCCACTGTCCAATAATACTCGCACCAACATGCTTTTTTTCCATGCATTCTCACACCTGTGCAAACATTCATAAAGAGGACCTGAGGTTTCACCCCAAATCATTCTTAGCCAATTCCAAGAAAACAACAGATTTCAAAATCAAGAGATTTTAGTTTTTAAAACCCATTTCATATATTTAAAGTCTTTTAAAAGAAATCAGTCCATTTTTTTTTCAAAACCTTTTTTTTTCAAAAACGTACTTACACCGACGAAAACAAAAGCAGCATCCAAAATTGCGTTAACCACTAGAGTGAGGGACTAGTAGTCACGCTCAACCTAGAGACATGGTAGTGGGATATGTCCCAAGTCATCGTTGACCACAAGGAGGAATCCAAACCGTGTACTCAGAATCCACATGGGTCACTACTCCAGGTGAAGTCACGAAGTAACGTCAGCTTGCCTCCATTTTCATCTCTCAATCCAAGACAACCCAGAAATGAAAAGGACATAATTCCCGAACTACCCCTGGTAACTCGTAGATCAGTGCGAGCAAGAGTTCACGACGCTCTTCCCGCACCTACCCCTCGAGTTTGGAAAGTCCTAATCTCCTTCTACCGGACAACCCAAATAACAAGAGCCTCCTCTGATACCATTTTATCATGAACCAGCCCAGGTCGACCCTGAACCGGTCACCCGAGCCAGTCCACGGCAAGTCCCGAGGGGCGTTCCCGATCCCCCCGGGATGGCAAAAAGTGCCGGGCATTAAAATTTCAATCGTTGGGAATAATTTCAGCCCAAACTAAAATCATGATCAAAAGAACGAATATAAACTAAACAACAGACAAACCCTAATGCCATAAACAAACCTACACCACGACATACCTCCTCGTGACCTCGCGGGTCACCACCCAACTACAACCAACGTCTCTCCCACACTGAGCGACTCAAGCAGGAAAACCTGAACACAAGGAACCTGCAACTGAAAAAGGTAAAAGATAGGCGTGAGCACAAAAGTACTCAGTAGGTGAGCCCAACAACAAATCCCAAAGCACTGCCAGTAAATAAAGAATCTACCTATTCCAGGTTTGAACTACAATGTATAAAAGTAAGCTTTCATAATGCTTTACTTGAAAATCAAACACGAGACATTTCCCTTATTCTTTTTGAAAGTTAGTTCCCTTTCATCAGTTTTAAACTCATTCTAAAAAAAACAAAGTGTTACATTTTCAAATCTTACCCAAAGAGAATAAATAATTTTCATTTGAAAACCATTTTCCCAAAGTATAACAGTACAGGCCGTGAAGGATGACTGAAAGTAAACAAGCAGGGAAAACAAGTGCAAGTAAAGGGAAACAAGCAAGGAAAACCAAGTGCAAGCAACGTAAACCAGAAGTTATCATCAATAACCATAGGCGATCCTGAACATCCCTAGAAAACCCCTGGACGTAATCGGGTTCAGACTACCTGCCAGCATGGTACTCCCCAGTCAATAACCAACTGGCCGCCCTAATAGACAACCAGTGGCACATCCCACCTGGCCTGTCCACGACTCCAGGGGGTAATAACCCGTCTAATAAGGGTTAGCAAGCAACCTTCACTCGATAATATACAAGACTCCCAGGAACCCATGGTGGTTTTAGTAACACTGTGTAAGTGGGAGACCCTCGCACGCGTGAATCATCTCACCACACTTGCCAACCCCTTACACGGACATCGCTACACGACAACCCTCGAAGGGAAGTCCCCCTGTAGAAATTCCCTCACAAGTACGTATATATATATATATATATATATGTAAAAATCACTTCACATTTATTAAAGTGCCAACCGGGCCGTCATATCATTTACATATTTAACATTTAACACTAAAACATTTCCAAAGGGATATGACACAAGCCATGCCATTGAAAACCAGAAACACACTTAGAACATTATTTAAGAAACTCAAATCGGCATATTAAACCCGAAACACACTAGTTCCACGAGTAGAATCATTTTCCAATATCAAAACTCACCCACTTTTATCAAGATCCAAACGGGCCTTAAATCATTTTTTTGAAGGAACACCATTTCTCAAATGAAATCCAAACTTTTGTTCACGCGACAAAGGAAAACATTTCTCGTCAACCAAGAACCACACATTATGTTTCCAAAATCATGTTTAAAGGACATACAGTCATTTTCTCTAATCCAGGTCCTAAGAAACACCTTTTTTTATTAAAAATACATCTACTAATTTACACATGCTAAAAACATTTCAAGACACAATTTAACATGTCTTTCTTTATTCAGGAAGAACCATCTAGCAACACTACCATGGAAGTACACAATTAAATCCAAGAAAATGCTTTTAATAAAACGCTATAATTAAAACAACTTTTATCATCAGAAGATCACCAAACAATAGATAAATACTTAATAATACTTTTAAATTTACTGAAACTTAATAAAAAGTCAAGGAAAAAATAAATTCTAAATTTAAAGGCGAGTGCAAAGGGATACCTACCTCAAGACGCAGCTCGGAACGAAAAACGACATGGCACAAAACTTCCGTTGCGTAATGGTCACACCATATTGCGCCGTCAAACCGGTCCTAAAACAAAAGACCATTAAACGGGTTCAGCGATAATAATAATATCATAATAGTAATAACAATCGTAATAATAATAATGTGAAAATAATAATGGTGATAACAATAACACCATAATATTAATAACACCATATAATAATAATAGTAATGATATAATAACAATCATAATATGGCACGATTATAATAATACAATAATAATAACAATAATGATTTAGCACATTTATAATATAATAATATAATAATAATAACAATAATAATTTAATAATAATAATAGCATAATCATAATATTGAAAATAACATAACAAAATAATAACTTAATAATAATAATAATAATAATAAAAATAATAACCTTAATAATATATTATTAATAATAATATAATTATAATAATAACATACTTTAATAACAAGAATAACATAACAATAACAATTTAATAAGTATAATAATAATGTAACAATAATATACTCATAATAATAATAATATAATGATAATAATAATAACTAAATAATAATATAATAATATTATTAATATTATTAACATGATAAAAATATTAAAACGTTATATATATATATATATATAAAAAACGTAAATAAATGAGATTAACACATAAAGGAAAAAAATAAAATAAAGCAAAAAAAATAAAATAAAAATAAAACTCACAAAGGAGCGGGAGGGGTTGCGGAGCAGCGGGTGACGGAGGAGACGGCAGCCAGAGGTGGGGCGTGGCAGCCGGGCGACGCAGGCCGGATGTGCGCCGGCGGCTGGGGACGGCCTTGCAGGGGGTGCGCGGTCTGAGCGGGGCGAGTCGGGACGGGGTGAGGGTGCGGGCTCGGGACGGGGAGGCCGGGGCGGCGCGGTGCTAGGACAGCCGAATGGGGAGGGAGGCAGGGACGGCCATGCGGGGAGAAGTCGGAACGGAAAATCCGGACGAGGCCAGTGCAGGGGAGCTGGGATAGCGGGGAGAGGGGGCTGGGACGGCGGATGGAGTCGCCGGAGGCCGGTGGCTTGGCGCGGCGGGACAGCGAGCGGCGGAGAGGGTAGGGGAAGCCGGGACGGTGGCTGGCTGGGTGTGGCGAGGCGGAGCGCGCAAGAGGGGAGGGTGCGGGCAGCAGGTATGGTGCCAGGGGGAGAGGGCAACGCGGGGTGGCCGGGACGCCGGGGAGCCGGGTGCGGGGAGAGGGGCGGAACGCTGGAGGTGCTGGGGTGAGCAGGAGCCGGCGAGATGGAGGAGACCGGGACAGGCGGGGCGCGGCCGGCAGAACCAGGAGGGGGGGGGGGAGAAAAACGGGGAAGAAGGAGAGGGAGAGAAGAGGGAAAAGGGGGCGGCGGGAGTAGAGTTAGGGTAGGGTTAGATTAGGTTATATATATTTATATATACAATAAAAATAATAATAACAATAATAATAATTAAACATTATATTAATAATAATATTAAAACTTTATAATAACAATAATAAACTTTATAAAAATGATAAACAAAATTTATAATAATAATAATAATAATAATAATAATAATAATAAAACTTTATAATAATAATAATAATAGTAAAATAATGATAATAAATTAAATTTAGTTAATTATAATAATAATTATTATAATCAAAACACACATATATATATAGGCGCATACCCAAACATATATATATATATATAAACCTATATATAATCATATACACATAGATACAATATATATATATATACATATATAAACATAACGTATTAGAGTACATACATATGTGTATATATATACTCATATATAGACATATATGTATATATACTTATACACGGAAAATAAGTAAAATAATAATAACGCAACTCAAATAGTAATAATAATAAAAAGTCAACAAAAAAACTTTAATATTTAAAACACTGAGTGAACACATTGTCACCCGGGCCGAACGCACGATCACCGCTAGCGATGCGATGACCGCGCACCGGCGCGAGACTGCCGACACAACTAAACATCAAAAAAAATTTAAATCAGGACCAAGAAAGAAGTAAAATAAAGATACTTGCAGTCGGTGTGTGACAATTCTCCCCACCACAGACACTTTCTGCCCCCAGAAAGTCACCAAGCCACAAGTCAGCCAAAATCCAAGTCTATGCCCAAACAGAACTAAAGGAACTGAAGAGAACTGAGATTTTCAGGATAACCTTACCCCACACAGGTCACACCCGACCCATCCAAGAGAAAAATGGAGTCTGAGGTTGACGGGAGTACACGAAGGGGTTCTCCCCACCACAAGAACTCAACTAGTGCAGAAAAATTGACCATCTAAATAGACAACCCTAAGAAAAAGGGTGGGTCGATGCGGGAACTCCCAACCGGTTTAAACCAACTCTTATAGCACGAGTGAAAAAAACAACACCTTCGTCGAAACGTTGAACCCACGACCAAAGTCAATGACCTTCAACACTAGGGGGATAACCCATGGAAAAGACTTAACCAGACACCGAGTTGAAAACATGACCCATTGAAAACCATGAAACATGACCACATCTGATGAGCATTGGTAAACCATGGTCAACCCACTGAAGGGCAACCACACTTTTAAGAAAGACACATGATTCAGAATACCACGTCCACACGACAAGTCTGCTTAGATTATCATAGAACAAGTCCATCATCACTTTATAGAAAAACAACGCATTTACAACGTTGTTGGGACTTTAATAGCAGGGAAACAAATATAAAAAGGGTTTTTAGTTATCCCATCATCAATACGAAAAACAGAACCTGGACCAAGGCTTCGCAACCCTGGGAACTCCTGACTGTGCGCGAGATTCACCCCGAGACTTGTGGCTGGGGCTCTGATGGCTGAAGCATCTTCTGCCTCACAGTCAGGTACTGACATTCTCCCATCACAGCGTCCTCTTCAAGTGACGCTTCCTACAAAACTTCTCCAGATGACCCAGACAACCGCATCGATGACACGTCTTGGGAGGGTTGTGACAAGACGACTTTAGATGCCCGAAACGACCACACTGAAAGCATACCATCGAACGATCTGATGAACTGGAAGCTGGGACCAAAGGGGATAACTCCTTAGAAACAGGTATCTCTGGCGCCTTTTCCTCACCAGAGGGGGAACTCTTACGAACAAGAGGGGATTCTGAAGTACTAACCACCCGCACACCGAAAACCAACTCATCCAGGAAAGCATTCTCCACCAGCTTCTCGAAACAAAGGTCTTCAGAAGGGGGGACTCTCTCCTTGATCTCTGGACGAAGACCCCCAGTGAAAAGAGAGACCTTCATGAGCTCATGCGACGCTACCTCTGGAGAAAAGGAAATCTGTTACTTGAAATGGTCAACATATTCCTTCACCGTCCGTTGGCCTTGTTGAATATGCACAAGCTCTCCCTTTTTCTCCAGCTTCACTTCCTCAGGTAAAAACCATTGGATGAAAACGATTTTAAAGACATCCCATGTCATTTTAGCTTGAGTTGATGATGGGGTAACCTTCTTCCACTGTTCCAGAGCTGGACCCTCAAACAACTCCATAATTGCACGAACCATAACATTATCGGGAGTTCCCAACATTCTAAAGAAACGCTCCACTTCCTCGAGCCATTTCAGTGCCTCTAACGGACCCTGATCACCATGGAGAATAGCCAAGTCTGAAGAGGTCCAAAAACTGGGCATGACCTATTAGAATCCTTAGAGACCTTTCTGGGCGGCATTTCCTGAGCGACATATAAAACACAAAGCCAAAACCAATATCAACCCAAAGAAACCTCAATAAAAGCGCCTTCATCAAAACAGTCAGCACAAAACCAAACAACCACAAACACCACCCAAAATAAAATTTCCTTTTTTAAAATCCCCTTTTTATTTTAGACATTAAAACCACCCTCTTTCAAGACTACTTTCGAAAACCAATCCACTTTCAAACCAAAAACTTTCCAAAACTGTTTCCCCTTTAAAACCGATTTAGAAAACAGGGTCAAGCCATTAATTTCAAATACACACCCAGTTAATCTCTTGAACCGTTGCACATGTCTTCATCCACTGTCCAATAATACTCGCACCAACACGCTTTTCTTTTCCATGCATTCTCACACATGTGAAAACATTCATAAAGAGGACCTGAGGTTTCACCCCAAATCATTCTTAGCCAATTCCAAGCAAACAACAGATTTCCAAATCAAGAGATTTCTGTTTTTAAAACCCATTTCATATATTTAATGTATTTTAAAAGAAATCAGTCCAATGTTTTTTTTTCTTTTTCAAAACCTTTTTTTCAACAACGTACTTACACCGACCAAAACAAAAGCAGCATCCAAAATTGCGTTAACCACTGGAGTGAGGGACTAGTAGTCACGCTCAACCTAGCGACATGGTAGTGGGCCATGTCCCAAGTCATCGTCAACCACTAGGAGGAATCAAATCTGTGTACTCAGACTCCACATGGGTCAGTACTCCAGGTGAAGTCACGAAGTAACATCGGCTTGCCTCCGTTGTCATCTCTCAATCCAAGACAAACTAGAAAAGACAAGGACATAATTCCCGAACTACCCCTGGTAACTCGAAGATCAGTGCGAGCAAGAGTTCGCGACGCTCTTCCCGCACCTACCCCTCACGTTCCGACAGTCCTAATCTCCTTCTACCGGACAACCCAAATAACAAGAACCTCCTCTGATACCATTTTTTCACGAACCAGCCCGGGTCGACCCTGAACCGGTCACCCGAGCCAGTCCACGGAAAGTCCCGAGGGGCGTTCCCGATCCCCCCGGGATGGCAACAAGTGCCGGGAATTAAAATTTCAATCGTTGGGAACGATTTCAGCCCAAACTAAAAGTAGGATCAAAAGAAAGAATATAAACTAAAAAACAGACAAACACTAAATCCATAAACAAACCTACACCATGACATACCTCCTTGTGACCTCGCGGGTCACCACCCAACTACAACCAACGTCTCTCCCACACTGAGTGACTAAAGCAGGAAAACCTGAACACATGGAACTGCAACTGAAAAAGGTAAAAGATAGGCGTGAGCACAAAAGTACTCAGTAGATGAGCCCAATAACAAATCCCAAAGCACTGCCAGTAAATAAAGAATCTACCTATTCCAGGTTTGAACTACAATGTATAAAAGTAAGCTTTCATAATTCTTTACTTGAAAATCAAACACGAGACATTTCCCTTATTCTTTTCGAAAGTTAGTTCCCTTTCATCAGTTTTAAACTCATTCTAAAAAAACAAAGTGTTACATTTTCAAATCTTACCCAAATAGAATAAAGCATTTTCATTTGAAAACAATTTTCCCAAAGTATAACAGTACAGGCCGTGAAGGATGACTGAAAGTAAACAAGCAGGGAAAACAAGTGCAAGTAAAGGGAAACAAGCAAGGAAATCCAAGTGCAAGCAAAGTAAACCAGAAGTTATCAGCAATAAACATAGGCGATCTTGAACATCCCTAGAAAACCCCTGGACGTACTCGGGATCAGACTACCTGCCGGCATGGTACTCCACAGTCAATAACCAACTGGCCGCCCTAATAGCCAACCAGTGGCACATCCCACCTGGCCTGTCCACGACTCCAGGGGGTACTAACCCGTCTAATCAGGGTTAGCAAGAAACCGTCACTCGATAATCTACAAGATCCCCAGGAACCCATGGTGGTTTTAGTAACACTGTGTAAGTGGGAGACCCTCGCACGCGTGACTCATCTCACCGCACTTTCCAACCCATTACACGAACATCGCTACATGACAACCCTCGAAGGGAATTCCCCCTGTAGAAATGCCCTCACAAGTACGTATATATATATATATATGAAAAAATCACTTCACATTTATTAAAGTGCCAACCGGACCGTCATATCATTTACATTTTTAACATTTAACACTAAAACATTTTCAAAGGGATATGACACAAGCCATGCCATTGAAAACCAGAAACACACTTAGAACATTATTTAAGAAACTCAAATCGGCATATTAAACCCGAAACACACTGGTTCCACAAGTAGAATCATTTTCTAATATCCAAACGCACCCACTTTTATCAAGAGCCAAACGGGCCTTAAGTAATTTTTTTGAAGGAACGCCATTTCTCAAATGAAATCCAAACTTTTGTTCACGTGACAAAGGAAAACATTTCTCATCAACCAAGAACCACACTTTATGTTTCCAAAATCATGTTTAATGGACATACAATCATTTTCTCTAATCCAGGTCCTAAGAAACACCTTTTTTTATTAACAATACATCTACTAATTTACACACGCTAAAAACGTTTCAAGACACAATTTAACATGTCTTTCATTATTCAGGAAGAACCATCTAGCAACACTACCATGGAAGCACACAATTAAATCCAAGAAAACGCTTCTAATGAAACGCTAGAATTAAAACGACATTTATCATCAGCAGATCACCAAACTATAGATAACTACTTAATAATACTTTTAAATTTTCTAAAACTTAATAAAAAGTCAAGGAATAAATAAATTCTAAATTTAAAGGAGAGTTAAAAGGGAGACCTACCTCAAGACGCAGCTCGGAATGAAAAACGACACGGCGCAAAACTCCCGTTGCGTAATGGTCGCACCGTATTGCGCCGTCAAACCGGTCCTAAAACAAAAGACCATTAAACGGGTTCAGCGATAATAATAATATCATAATAGTAATAAAAATTGTAATAATAATAATGTGAAAATAATAATGGTGATAACAATAACACCATAATAATAATAACACCATATAATAATAATAGTAATGATATTATAACAATCATAATATGGAAAGATTATAATAATACAATAATAATAAAAATAATGATTTAGCACATTTATAATATAATAATATAATAATAATAACAATAATAATAATTTAATAATAATAATAATAGAATAATGATAATAATGACAATAACATAACAAAATAATAACTTAATAATAATAATAATAATAATAATAACCTTAATAATATAATAATAATAATATAATAATAATAATAATAACATACATTAATAACATGAATTAGATAACAATAACAATTTAATAAGTATAATAATAATGTAACAATAATATACTCATAATAAGAATAATATAATGATAATAATAATAACTTAATAATAATATAATAATATTATTATTATTATTAACATGATAAAAATATTAAAACGTTATATATATATATATATAAACGTAAATAAATGAGATTAACACATAAAGAAAAAAAATAAAATAAAACAAAATAAAAACAAAATAAAAATAAAACTCACAAAGGAGCGGGAGGGGTTGCAGAGCAACGGGTGAGGGAGGAGGCAGCAGCCGGAGGTGGGGCGCAACAGCCGGGCGACGCCGGCCGGAGGTGCGCTGGCGGCTGGGGACGGCCTTGCAGGGGGTGCGCGGTCTGAGCGGGGCGAGTCAGGACGGGGGGAGGGTGCGGGCTCGGGACGGGGAGGCCGGGGCGGCGCGGCGCTGGGACAGCCGAATGGGGAGGGAGGCAGGGACGACCGAGCGGGGAGAAGTCGGAATAGAAAAGTTGGACAAGGCCGGTGCGGGGGAGCTGGGATAGCGGGGAGAGGGAGCAAGGATGGCGGCTGGAGTCGCAGGAGGCCGGCGGCTTGGCTCGGCGGGACGGCGAGCGGTGGAGAGGGTCGGGGAAGCCGGGACGGTGGCTGGCTGGGTGTGGCGAGGCGGAGCATGCAGGAGGGGAGGGTGCGGGCAGCAGGTATGGCGCAAGGGGGAGAGGGCAGCGCTGGGTGGCCGGGACGCCGGGGAGCCGGGTGCGGGGAGAGGGGCGGAACGCCGGAGGTGCTGGGTTGAGCGGGAGCCGGCGAGGTGGAGGAGGCCGGGACAGGCGGGGCGCGGCCGGCCGAACCAGGAGGGGTGGGGGGAGAAAAACGGGGAAGAAGGAGAGGGAGAGAAGCGGGAAAAGGGGGCGGCGGTAGTAGGGTTAGGGTAGGGTTAGATTAGGTTATATATATTTATATATATAATAAAAATAATAATAACAATAATTATAATAATAAAACATTATATTAATAATAATATTAGAACATTATAATAACAATAATAAACTTTATAAAAATGATAAACAAAATTTATAATAATTTTAATAATAATAATAATAATAAAACTTTATAATAATAATAATAATAATAATAAAATAATGATAATAAATAAAATTTAGTTAATTATAATAATAATTATTATAATCAAAACACACATTTATATATAGGCGCATACCCAAACATATATATATATAAACCTATATATAAACATATACACATAGATACAATATATATATATATATATATACCTATATAAACATAACTTATTAGAGTATATACATATGTATATATATATACACATATATAGACATATATATATATATATTCTTATACACGGAAAATAACTAAAATAATAATATCGCAACTCAAATAGTAATAATAATAAAAAGTCAACATAAAAACTTTAATATTTAAAACGCCGAGTGAACACATAGTCACCCGGGCCGAACGCACGATCACCGCTAGCGATTCGATGACCGCGCACGAGCGCGAGACTGCCGACACAACTAAACCTCAAAAAAAATTTAAATCGGGACCAAGAAAGAAGTAAAATAAAGATATCTGCGGTCTGGGTGTGACAGTTTATTTATGAAAAAATATTTTTTAACTCAAATAAATTAAACAAGAAACTTTTGGTTAATCATTTTTACAAAAAAAAATTATTATATATTCAATAATATTTTAAATAATCATTTTATGTGTTTTCTAGACATGATATAAGAATAAATCCAACATTACACTTAAAAATTGTATTTTTCTAAAAAAGATGTTTTGCCTCATTTTTGTAAACTTATTTTTAAACTAGAATTTTACATACTTTGAAAATTTATCTAGAAAATAATTTCTTAAAATCATCATTTAAAAATTATCTAATGGTGAGTTTTTTAGAATATTTTGAAAAGATTAATTTTATGATGAATAGTTAAAATATTGTATTTTAATTGAAAAATACATTTTGATTTAAATTATATATAATGATAAATTATATTTTAAATTTTTAATTAAATTAAAATTATTTTAATTATATATATATTATTCCAATTTAGGTCACTTTAATAATATTAATATTTAAATATTGATATTAAAACCATTTAATCCATTAAGCATTTTCTCTTTGAAAACCCACTTTCTTATCACGTTTTTGGATAAAGTTTATATTAAAATTTAAAAATTAATTGAATTTAATTTTGAAATATAATTATTTACATTGTAAATAAATTTAAAATTAAAATTTTCCTTAATAAATAATAAAAACATTAATATTATTTATCATGGTTAAGCTATAAAATGGATTTATCGGGGAGTTAAAATAAATAGTTAAAGGGTTAAAATTACCCAAAATATGTCTACAATATATTTTATGGAAATATTTAAGCCATATAATGAATAAGTATCTATAATAATATATTAATTAGCCGTTTTTCACATGAAAATATTCGTAAACCATTTTTTTAAAAATTTACAAGTCTACCACTTACTTCACTTATAAAAGGCCACATCATATCCTACCCTCTTAACATCAAAAATCCATTTTTTCATCCATAAAAAAAATAAATTTATAATTTTATAACTACTATCCTTTAATCATTATTTTTTTAGTAAATATAACTTAGTAAGTCATTTGGAAAAAATTTAATGATGTTACTTATAGAAGAGGTAACATTTTCAATGCATATTTATTTTTCATTATATCCTATAACTCTAAAAATTATTATTTAACCATGATTATATAATATTATATGTATCCTCAATATACTAATATGTTGTTATGATAACTAAATGAAATAAAAATATCCACATCTCTACCATACAGGTTACAAAATCACCATTCTATAGAACAGAGGACTATTGCCTCACTAACCGATATCATTTTTTTTTGCATTTCCACCTGTTATAGTTTGGTATGATGAATTATATAAAGCCTATATTTTTTATTTATTACCAAATTAAACATTTTTAATAATTATATAATATATTAATTATTGCGTCTCAATCTTTTGGGGGTTCACTAACCTCACTCATGTATACAACAGACTACTGCCTCATGAAGTGATGATATTCTTTTTTCACTAACACTTTAAATTGAATATAATATTTTTAATGTAACTAAATATATGTGATATAAATAAAATAATAATCAAATTAAAGAAATATTTATCATTACGAAATTATATAATTTCACTTTCATTCTTAAAATTCCACTCACAGAATATTGGTAACATTGTTCATGTAAATGTTGACTACCACCTTCATGAAGAAATGTGACTCTCTATTTTCATAACCAAAACACATGGATGATATGTATAATTATTTTTAATAAAAAAAATATTATTTTTTGTTCATTTTCTGTAGATAAAATGTTACACACCTTCATTTTCCAATGATCATTGAAAAATGGAAACGTTTGTCATACATACGTACAACCTAATATATTTATGATCCTAAAAAACTTCATTTCGCAAAACCATATTTCATGATTGGTATTAAAATTAAAATTAATTTATAAATATGAAAATTAATTTATGATTATTATTTTATATAATATGAAATCATGATCTATTTAAGAGGAACAAAAGTAATAAATTCAAACATATACAAAATTTAATGGGGTTATTACTTGAAACATGACCTAAATATATAATTGGTAATAAATTGGTTATAAATGGTCACATGTAAATAATATATGTAATCATATATATAATAATTGTTTTTAAATAAATTTATAATAAAATTTTATTTACAATATTAGAGATTCAAATGTGTACAATGGAACTTGATACTTAAGCTAAGAGATTTTTGTCTCACTTTTTTACTTCTATAATACACATTCATTATTCATGAATTATTTATTTTATATGGTTTATATACTAACTATAAATTTATTTAATGAATATTTTTTCAAAAAATTATTGTTATTAAAAATCCATTCTAGGATCTCTCATTAAATACATTTATGCTTTATATGTTACCAAAGTGGTAATTGTTTCATTATATAATCTCATTGTTTATAAGGATAATTTATTACTATGTCATAAACATTAAAATTGTAACAGCCCAAGATTTTATAAAAAAAATATTCTTTTTAATTTTATTAAAGTCTTGTGTTGTACGCTACACCAAATGGAGCTTGCACAACACGCATCCTTGACTTTCCTTGCATTACATGCAATCACGACCTTCCTCGATAGCGTGTCTAATACGCAATACCGAGTTTCACTAAACAACGATATGCTATTAAAATATTATTTAAACTAGCCGTTATGAATAGTAATAACCACTTTTTAAAACTCTGTAAATATTATTTTTCAAAATAGACTTCATTTTTGAATTCAGAATATGAAATATAGCTTAGGATGAAATTTCGGCATTGTTCTGAAAAACATCAATTTTTGATGAATAGTGAAACTACTAAGTGGTAGTTAAAAAAATTAATTTCTTCATAAATCTTAATTTTACCGCTTCTGTGAATGGAATTTCAAAAATCCGAGAGACACGGTTGATGTCAGTAAGTAAAATTTGGTTCAATGAGATGAAAATAATTTTTGGTGAATAGTAACTTTTTACTTTTTTTACCACAGTTAATAGTAAATAGGGTAACTAAGGGTAAATATGATATTACTATTACCCTAAAACATGTCCTAATTCTATTGGATGAGTGTAATTCGATCAAAAACAACCTTATGAATATAATATGACCATTTAGGTCCACTTGTATTAGATTATGACATTTAATATTATATTATTTAATGAATAGTTAAAATAGTTAAAATCAAAGTTTAATAACTAAAACATTTTTAATATGGGGTTATACATAAGATAAATTCGACTATAAATATTCATTAGAAATATAAAAATATTTCCTACATAATGATATTTTATTTATAATTTTTAGACTTTAAATAAATTAATTTATTTATGACATAACGATGATGCAGTAATTACCCTTTTAAGGAAATATTAACATAATTGATGTTATAAATGCTCAAATGAATGTAATTTGAGACTTTTTATGACTTAAACTAATTTTCTAGGTTACTATGATTTATTAGTGTTGATTTAATCAACTTGGTTCGAACATATAATTCTGTTATGACTTTCACAAAAATCATATATCAAATAGTGTCAAAATTGACACAAAATAGTTTTTAAATCAAATATTATATTATTAATTGTTATTTTATTCCTAAAAATCTAAGGTTCGGCCAAATGACATAGATAAGGATATATTTATTAATAATATACAATTTGGGGTTCGTTTGGCATGTTATAGTATGTGTATTAACCATATAGTGAAAGAAAACAAAAAGACACGGTAAAAGTTAAATTATTTAACTTAGAGTTAAATCTAATTGATAAGGTTAAAATAATAACCTAAACTTGTCTAAATCCTATTGGTTGATAGTATTTCGACCCATCCCCACATTAGCTTCTAAATAAGACCCTTTGGAACCATTATAAACAGATTTTGACTTTAATATAAAATAATATTTTGAGATATTCCTAAGGTGCCCCTCTCCTCCCTTATAAAAGGACACCTCCTCCCCCTCCTCCTCACACCAATTTGAGAACTCAAGCTCGGCCAACCCCTGCCAAAATCTCTTCTCCACTTCCCTAGAAACATCCTACTGGTTCTGGTCTTCCTCAAAGACCAATTTTAGTTCCCTAAGAGGAGGTCTCCAAAAGGCGCTTCAAAGAAGAGGTAATTACCGTTACCAATTCTTTCATCTTTATTTCTTCTTCCACTTCTTCTTCTTCGGTTTTTTCATTATGAAGTAATAACATCAGTATCACTCATATACTGATATGTTATTATAAGTCTGAAACAACCCTATTTCACCATCTATCTATCCTACGGAAAAATGAAATCACCGCGCGTGCGTACGTACAGAATACCGTCTCCACGCCGTGGTGTAATCTATTTTCCACCATCACCTTACAAGGATGGGTATAATGGTGTAATGAGTAACTATATATGATTATTATTAAGTAATATTGATACTGAAATAATATATATATATACTCCAATACAATTCCACGATCATAGGAACGATATCATCACTCGTGCGTACGTATGGAATACCGTCACCACGATGTGATGCGACTCGTTCTACATGATCTTCATTTCATAATGATTATATAAATGAATTGAATGAATGAATATGGTATATACTACACTAATACCATTCTGGAAATGAATTATCTATAACCTAAAGATAAGAATAAGAATTTATTCAACAAAACACGCATAAGAACAAAAAGTTATAAAGACCCGAGTAACAAGTAACAGTGAAATATTACTAACAAGAAGCTAATAATATGACCATATATCATATCAATATGTATGATTCTGGAATAAGTCAATAACATTATTTAAATCATTATACAGGAGGTTTGGACACTTACAAAGCAAGTCAGACATAAGGTAAGGGAAATATCACAATCTCATTTTTATCCGAGATTGTTTATTCGTAAGTATTTACTGGGGTGTATTTTATCATCCACATCCATTTTTACTCAATATGTAATATTATTTCGATCCACCTAAAATTCTTTAAATCCATTTTTACCCTTCGGTGAGTTTTTAGTAATACGTATGAAAGGAATCTTTTGTCGTTTTTCGTACGAGGTACTTTTTGACTTTTCCGACAAAAGTACGAAGAATGTTTTTTTTAACGTATACGGCATGAATGGATTTTTAAAACATTATTTACAAGAAGCTTCCTTTACAAGTTTTCAAGTTTATTTTTAATCAACTTCTTTTATTTTAAAGTCATATGACATGTTATGAAAGGAAACATGTTTTTGAAGTAGAAAGGATATTTTCCTCAAGAATGGAGTTCAAGTATTTTATCAAAATTATTTTCCATCTAAGATAATAAAAGGGTTCTGTTTTTATCCCTATTATTACATGGATTTGATTATATTGTGATGGAAACATTTTTATGAATTCATTTATCTTATATGAATTGTTTTATGATGTCATGTTGTTTAAGAATCCCATTTTTATTACATGGGTTTCGTTATGATGTATGGTTTATGATTATGTGGCACACATAAGAAAGGATTCATTATAAGATGGGTGGGACCTATATCTCCCTCCAATGCATTGGGTAAAGATTTTATATCTCATGAGATAGACAGGGCTGGAACGGTAGGTTATACCGGTTCAGTGAAACAGGACTGAAACGAGGGTTACTTGATTCAGAAGGGACTTTGTCCACTAAGATAGTCTTGGCAATTAGTCTTGACTAACAAGAAATGATTCTCTATGATTATGTGTGTATGCCACAAAGTTTCATGTTTTGTGTTATGATTATTGGGATTACTTTTTCACTGCCATGATTTATCCCATGATTATGAAATTATGCTCTCTTTTGCAGGTTATGATTTCCAAAATGTTATGTTCTTATGAATATGATGTGATTGATATTTATTTTGTTTACCCTTACTGATCATTTGAGCTCACCCTTTTATGTTTTCTTTTCCCCAGGATATAAAGAAAGGTTTTAGGTAAAAAAAGAAGAAGATCTTTATGGGAGATTTTGAAGATCTTTCACCACGATTAGAAGATTATAGTCCGAGTTTCCAAAGACACTAAACTATTACGGTCCTTGTGTGTGTGTTTTTGTAATGTACTAAGTATTCCGCAAATGTAATGTATGGTCCATGTACGTCAAGATACGGGTCTTTACAGTTGGTATCAGAGGAAAGGTTTAGTCAACCTTTGGAAACTAGGATGCGAAAACGTTAGTGAGATCCCTAGAGATATTTCTAAGGTATGTCTAAGGATGCCCCTAAGGATAAGTATACTTATAGGATATAGTCCTAGAACTATGGTAACAATATTAGATTAAACCAAAGATGATAGATATTTAAGTTACTCCCCCTTTATTATGATTTTTGCATCTAACACTATTTTGTTTGGGTTTTAGAAAATGGCTGGAAACAAGATGATTCACAATAATGGAGGATATGATGGACAATGGAATGATATTCTTCATGAGCAACCAAATGAAATGGGATTTGGATGTCCAAACATCATTATTATGCCAAATCAGCAATCTCACAATATGATCAATAAAGTAAAATTTGGTAAGTTTCCTGTCTCGACTAATAAGAGAAAGATGGAGTTCCATGATGATCATAGAGGAAAGAAAGTTCAATTTCCCCTATGTAAATCATGTGGGAAGAGGCATCAAGGAGAATGTTTCAAGGGAACTGGAAGATGCTTTGGGTGTGGAAAAGAAGGACACAAAGCAAGTAAGTGCAAAGGAAAAGGGTCGGTTAACACCATGGATGAGGATAATGGTATTGCTACGACATCAAAAATGGTTAAGTGTTTTAAATGTGGAATGTATGGGCATTATGAAAACAAATTCCCTAAGGGAAAGACTCATGAAGAGAATCAGTATGGTCATATGGGTAGTATTTATGTGGATGATGATGAAGAGACTACAAATGATATGTGAGATGAAAGAATTTTTGAAGCTCGGTCAATGGTTTGAGAATGTAGTGGAATGATTACATGTTTATCATGTGTAATTTTGGAATAAAGAGACATCTATGGATTGTTACACTGTTGTCTTTCCTTGTGTTTTGAAAGTGTATGATTAATGTTACCAGTATCCATGAAAGGTTATTCAGATATTTTTGGAATGTAGATGACATGCGCATAATGAAGGGATAAGAAGAAAATTAAATGTTTGATAGTATTCATGAGCTCATGATTGATATAAGGACTAAGTGATATCATGGTTTGAGTATATAGAATTTTGAGGATTTTGGTATGTGGAAAGTGTTAACTTTTAACTGCATTCAAGTTTTCACTAAGGTTCAATGGGTATTCAAGAGAGTACAAGATTAAGGCCTTTGAATGTTTGGAATGTGTCCAACAAGATATATCTTATGATATATGGGGATCAACGATGGTATTAAATCTCTGGTAATCGTTTTCACTATGTTATGAGAATGGACTGCAGTATTATGGATATGACTAAAGATTGGAATGGATTATGTTGGACATAAGTTAGTATTGTTTAAGGATAGAAGTTTTTTCGATATTATTTATGGGATGTTATAGTAATATAGTTTTAGAAAAAGGACAACCTGCAGGACGGGCGATAGCCCATCGCTCCGGACAAGGCTGTGGGAATCGAACCCACAACCGAAGTGCGACTGGCCTTTATCACCTACCACTGGCCTACAGGAAGTCCCTGTTTAGTAGAAACTAGTTTTATTATATTAAGCAGTATGATATATGAAGTATAAGTCCATTTTAGGAACTATATATGATTAATCTCACTATAGATCGACTTATGTATATAATTTTTGCTAACCTTTTGTTTGAGACAGATGGAATGACCCGTCATTCTATCACATGATCTGCTAACACTTCACGAATAACAAATTCAACTTCATTTATTTAAGAGATGAAGTGGAAATTGTTCTAGGCACGAACAATAGTGAGATTGTACCAAAATAAAGAAAGTATTTATTCCAATTCAAATTTTCAACTTTAGGGAAATGATCTTGAAAACCAAAAATGTTGTCCTAGTTATCTTATACCTGATGAATCGGATGGTACCATAGATCGTCACAAATTTATGTATTTGTGATTATTGGCTTTTCCATAGCCATGTTCTCTACCACTCTCCATCAGAACATGATGGTTAGATTTCTCTTCCATATCCATATTTTTACCTATGTGGAAACCCAATGATTAGTTTATTTGGGTAACCGTTACGTTTCATACTTTTGTTTTTAAAGATTGGTTTTGA
Source organism: Viscum album (assembly GCA_963277665.1). Lineage (NCBI taxonomy): Eukaryota > Viridiplantae > Streptophyta > Magnoliopsida > Santalales > Viscaceae > Viscum > Viscum album. Next base: position 276,192,543 of record OY728142.1, on the reverse strand, counting down.
TATTCCTTTTTACGATGTGGGTTTCTATTAAAGAAACTTTCAAATAGTAAACCATTTATAACCCCGACGAATTTCGAGGGTGAAATTCATTTTAAGGGGGGTAGAATGTAACAACCCAAGATTTTATAAAAAAAATATTCTTTTTAATTTTATTAAAGTCTTGTGTTGTACGCTACACCAAATGGAGCTTGCACAACACGCATCCTTGACTTGCCTTGCATTACATGCAATCACGACCTTCCTCGATAGCGTGTGTAATACGCAATACCGAGTTTTACTAAACAACGATATACTATTAAAATATTATTAAAACTAGTCGTTATGAATAGTAATAACCACTTTTTAAAACACTGTAAATCTTATTTTTCAAAATAGACTTCATTTTTGAATTCGGAATATGAAATATAGCTTAGGATGAAATTTTGGCATTGTTCTGAAAAACATCAATTTTTGATGAATAGTGAAACTACTAAGTGGTAGTTAAAAAAATTAATTTCTTCATAAATCTTAATTTTACCGCTTCTGTGAATGGAATTTCAAAAATCCGAGAGACACGGTTGATGTCAGTAAGTAAAATTTGGTTCAATGAGATGAAAATAATTTTTGGTGAATAGTAACTTTTTACTTTTTTAACCACGGTTAATAGTAAATAGGGTAACTAAGGGTAAATATGATATTACTATTACCCTAACACATTTCCTAATTCTATTGGATAAGTGTAATTCGACCAAAAACAACCTTACGAATATAATATGACCATTTAGGTCCACTTGGATTAGATTATGACATTTAATATTATATTATTTAATGAATAGTTAAAATAGTTAAAATCAAAGTTTAATAACTAAAACATTTTTAATATGGGGTTATACATAAGATAAATTCGATTATAAATATTCATTAGAAATCTAAAAAGATTTCCTACATAATGATATTTTATTTATAATTTTTAGACTATAAATAAATTAATTTATCTATGACATAATGATGATGCAGTAATTACCCTTTTAAGGAAATATTAACATAATTGATGTTATAAATGCTCAAATGAATGTAATTTGAGACTTTTTATGCCTTAAACTAATTTTCTAGGTTACTATGATATATTAGTGTTGATTTAATCAACTTGGTTCGAACATATAATTCTGTTATGACTTTCACAAAAATCATATATCAAATAGTGTCAAAATTGACACAAAATAGTTTTTAAATCAAATATTATATTATTAATTGTTATTTTATTCCTAAAAATCTAATTTTCGACCAAATGACTTAGATAAGGATATATTTATTAATAATATACAATTTGGGGTTCGTTTGGCATGTTATAGTAAGTGTATTAACCATATAGTGAAAGAAAACAAAAAGACACGGTAAAAGTTAAATTATTTAACTTAGAGTTAAATCTAATTGATAAGGTTAAAATAATAACCTAAACTTGTCTAAATACTATTGGTTGATAGGATTTCGACCCATCCCCACTTTAGCTTCGAAATAAGACCCTTTGGAACCATTATAAACCGATTTTGACTTTAATATAAAATAATATTTTGAGATATTCCTAAGGTGCCCCTCTCCTCCCTTATAAAAGGACACCTCCTCCCCCTCCTCCTCACACCAATTTGAGCACTCAAGCTCGGCCAACCCCTGCCAAAATCTCTTCTCCACTTCCCTAGCAACATCCTAGAGGTTCTGGTCTTCCTCAAAGACCAATTTTAGTTCCCTAAGAGGAGGTCTCCAAAAGGTGCTTCAAAGAAGAGGTAATTACCGTTACCAATTCTTTCATCTTTATTTCTTCTTCCACTTCTTCTTATTAGGTTTTTTCATTATGATGTAATAACATCAGTATCACTCATATACGGATATGTTATTATAAGTATGAAACAACCCTATTTCACCATCTATCTATCCTACGGAAAAATGAAATCACCGCGCGTGCGTACGTACGGAATACCGTCTCCACGCCGTGGTGTAATCTATTTTCCACCATCACCTTACAAGGATGGGTATAATGGTGTAATGAGTAACTATATATGATTATTATTAAGTAATATTTATACTGAAATAATATATATATATACTCCAATAAAATTCCACGATCATAGGAACGATATCATCACTCGTGCGTACGTATGGAATACCGTCTCCACGATGTGATGCGACTCGTTCTACATGATCTTCATTTCATAATGATTATATAAATGAATTGAATGAATGAATATGGTATATACTACACTAATACCATTCTGTAAATGAATTATCTATAACCTAAAGATAAGAATAAGAATTTATTCAACAAAACACGCATAAGAACAAAAAGTTATAAAGACCCGAGTAACAAGTAACAATGAAATATTACTAACAAGAAGCTAATAATATGACCATATATCATATCAATATGTATGATTCTGGAATAAGTCAATAACATTATTTAAATCATTATACAGGAGGTTCGGACACTTACAAATTAAGTCGGACATAAGGTAAGGGAAATATCACAATCTCATTTTTATCCGAGATTGTTTATTCGTAAGTATTTACTGGGGTGTATTTTATCATCCACATCCATGTTTACTCAATATGTAATATTATTTCCATCCACCTAAAATTGTTTAAATCCATTTTTACCCTTCGGTGAGTTTTTAGTAATACGTATGAAATGAATCTTTTGTCGTTTTTTGTACGAGGTACTTTTTGACTTTTCCGACAAAAGTACGAAGAATGTTTTTTTTAACTTATACGGCATGAATGGATTTTTAAAACATTATTTCCAAGAAGCTTCATTTACAAGTTTTCAAGTTTATTTTTAATCAAATTCTTTTATTTTAAAGTCATATGACATGTTATGAAAGGAAAAATGTTTTTGAAGTAGAAAGGATATTTTCCTCAAGAATGAAGTTCAAGTATTTTATCAAAATTATTTTCCATCTAAGATAATAAAAGGGTTCTGTTTTTATCCCTATTATTACATGGATTTGATTATATTGTGATGGAAACATTTTTATGAATTCCTTTATCTTATATGAATTGTTTTATGATGTCATGTTGTTTAAGAATCCCATTTTTATTACATGGGTTTCGTTATGATGTATGGTTTATGATTATGTGGCACACATAAGAAAGGATTCATTATAAGATGGGTGGGACTGATATCTCCCTCCAATGCATTGGGTAAAGATTTTATATCTCATGAGATAGACAGGGCTGGAACGGTAGGTTATACCGGTTCAGTGAAACAGGACTAAAACGAGGGTTACTCGATTCAGAAGGGACTTTGTCCACTAAGATAGTCTTGGTAATTAGTCTTGACTAACAAGAAATGATTCTCTATGATTATGTGTGTATGACACAAAGTTTCATGTTTTAAGTTATGATTATTGGGATTACTTTTTCACTGCCATGATTTATCCCATGATTATGAAATTATGCTCTCTTTTGCAGGTTATGATTTCCAAAATGTTATGTTCTTATGAATATGATGTGATTGATATTTATTTTGTTTACCCTTACTGAGCATTTGAGCTCACCCTTTTATGTTTTCTTTTCCCCAGGATATAAAGAAAGGTTTTAGGTAAAAAAAAAAGAAGATCTTTATGGGAGATTTTGAAGATCTTTCACCACGATTAGAAGATTATAGTCCGAGTTTCCAAAGACACTAAACAATTACGGTCCTTGTGTGTGTGTTTTTGTAATGTACTAAGTATTCCGCAAATGTAATGTAAGGTCCATGTACATCAAGATACAGGTCTTTACAAAAATATTATGATAAATATCATAATAATTATCATTAATTTTGGTCTACACTAGTTCTTGATGATATTTTCATGTAATAGTACCATTTTACCACTCTATGGAAAATAAATTAGTTTATATTTTTTTAAAGAAAAATCATCTTAATTTCCTTATTCGGCCAAAAATCATTTTCCATTCAAAACCATGATTTAATATAAGTTTGTCAAAAATATTTTCAACATTACTAAAATGATTTATTAAATAAATTTTTACACATGTTTTACTTTTATCAAAAAAATTAAAGGAATGTAGAAATATTTTTTCCAAAAAATGACTATTTAGATATTACTGAAAATGTAAAATAAATTGTTATTTCAACTTGTATGGCTTGAACTGAAATTTACTCCCAAGTAACTATTATTTAATATAAATTATTCATTATAAGTATTAAATTTAATTTTTTTTTCAATGTGTATTATGAATTTTTAGTCTAAAAATGTAATTTCCAATGAATATTTATTTTCTTTATGTAATATCAAAAGTGATCTCTTAAAATAATTTTCCGTATAATTTGAAAAAAATTGATTTGTCTTATTATTTTATGGTGATATTAACCAAGGATACCATTATTATAATTTATATGAGTGGTTTATCTCGAAAAAAATATAGATTAAACCATTTTCTATTTCATGTATTTTACCAAAATAAATTATTATGAAACAATATTATTTTTCTTTGGGTTATTCTATGGTGAAATAATGAAATGATTATAAAAATTGTCTTTATTTTGTAGGTTATGATCTGATGAAATTTTTATAAAAATCATTCTATTTCCAGAGTTATGATATGATGAATGTTTTATGATAGTGTGGTAAAACTATTATTGATATTCATAATGTGATGAGTATGAACTATATCTTCCAAAAATTCATTGTGTAAATATGGATAACTCATGATTAAATATTTCATGTGTGAATGTGATTACATGTTCAGAATTTTATGCATAAACACAAGTACATGTTCACAATGTTATCAGTGAACCTGATTACATTTTAACAATGTAATGCATGAACCTCAATAAATGTTTACAATCTTATGTGTGATCCTGATTAAATTTTCATATTGTTATGAATAGAACTATAATTAATGGTCATAATATTATTTTGGGACACATTTGGACCTCCAAAAGTTTATTTGAGGGCCTTATTTTATATCCTTACCTCAATGAGTGAACCTATCTCTATTTCTAAATGTTCATAATTTTATAATATGATTTGTATTCTATAAATATAAGTCTTATGAAAATGTTATTCTATCAAGGCTCATATTATTTGATTTACTTATGATTAATGTATTATGCACTTGAAATATATTTTCCATGACTCAATATTTTTATATTTGATATTTAGTTTATGGTTTTCAAATGTTATGATCATTTTTTATACCCTTATGTTCATGAAATTATTTCATATCTCCCTTGTTTACCCATACTAAGCATATGAGCTCACCCTTTCTTATATTATCATTCCTATGATTATGAAGAATGGTTTGAATAATTTTATTATTTTTAGAGTACTAAAAGGGAATATTGTTATGGGATATGTTTCTAAACATTTACAAAATTAGAAGATTGTGTACCTATCAAACACAGACATTAAACTAATATAGTCTTCATTTATGTGTTTTTATAATTTATTGAATATTCATATAGAAACATATAATATCTCTATATGAGAATATAGGGTCTCTACAATACACACAAGTGATCGCACCATAATGAAATGTCCATTACATAACCAATTTGTTGTGAGAAACATTTAGTGGAGATAATGACAATGATCGAGAAAGAGTGGTGGAGTTACTGGAATTATTTGTGGAATTGGTCAATAACAGAAGACCAAAATTTTGTACTCTAGATTACACCACAATGATGTGTAAAAATTGGAGACTGTACTATGGTAGAATCGGTCTTTCCATAGAAATTATATAATGGGAGGTTCTACACTATAATATATCAGAACACATCACAATAAAGAAGTCTGTGTTCAACTAATAGTTTTTATTGTCTCTAATGGAAGGGGATTAATTTTCAAGACTTTAAGGAATCCATCTTGGATTCAGTGTCACATTATGATCTTATTATGTACATGGGAAACCAAGAGTGACCCTTTTAAAATACAGATTCAATCCCACATATTTTATTAAATTGAGAGAGTAAAATTCTCTATAAAATTTCCTATAGTAATTAATGAAATATAAAAAGATATAAATAAAAAATACATTACCATATCATATTCTTAAATATCATGGTTTGATTTTTATAATAAAGGGATAGAATTATTGGAGAATTATAATCTCTTTAAAATCTGACAAATGTAGAGGAAGGTTTTTTTGGTAATTAAAAAAGTAAATTTGTTCAATAAGTAATATATAATGAATAAGGTTCTATTAAATGTGTTTTCATAGAGTAGAATAATAATACCCACAAAAAATATGTCAAATATTCTAACTTCCATTAATATTCATTCAGAGATGATGGATATGGGATCTAAATGTCTATAATCAATGAAGTTGATTCTTTCCACTAGTAGTTTACCATTGAAGGAACATTCTACGGAGTAACCTTTTGAATAAGTGATTTTTCAAAAATCATTGTAATGTAGTAAAGCAGTGTATAGGTGTTAATTTTCATGAACCATTTTAAGAAGTAATTTTCAATGTGATTTCAGTACAGAACAATATTCTTATACATGATCCTTAGATGTATCCCTGTGAGAAAGAACTATGTAAATAATAATATACATATTTAATTTATTAATGGACACCCAAAAATAACAATCAAACATATGAATTTAGGGATAAATTGTTAAAATGGGATGATTGAGGTTGAGATGGTATGATCTTCTTAGTAAGTGGGATATGTAAAAGATAAAAAGTTTTAATATTAATTTATATTGAATACCCAAATTCGATCCCCAGTTAGGGTAATCTCATTCTTTTTCCCCTTTTATTCCTAATAGGTTTTATTGGAGATAGTTCTTATTTTAGATTTTTTTCTACAATATGTTATTATGATGTGATAACGATTTCCTCCATAGTGAATGATCCTTTATTGGATGGAAATAATTTCAATTCCTATAATAAACGAGTTCATCTAGTTGATGAAACATCATGTAGGAGGTTCTTGATAAGTGGTCAAATATGTAATTGAATTTTAAACTGACATAGATTTTTCATAGAGATATATGGAAGGAAATTTTCAATTGAGGGATCAATGAAAAGAGAATTAAAGAAAACCTATTGAGGAAGAAATTCTCAAAAAATATGAATCATTGAATGTTTCCCAAATAAATATAGATGTAATTGGACTAGTTTTTTTAAAAAGAAACCCCATTTAAGAGTTTCATTAATAGTGAAAGAAAAATTAACACGTATAAGAGGAATTTATCCTAATAATTTTATTCAGTGATGAGGTAAAATATAAACATATTGTTATATCTGATTCAAGACCTCATTTAAAGAAATAATGGGAAATTTAAAACATTATCTTATATATAAAAATAATATTTTATTCTTATTATGAGTAGAAAATAAAATAAGTTTATAATTCAAAGGAATTAGTATGGAACAAAAAATATGTTCAATAGAGAATCAATCATGTAGTATACACTCCAATGATTAATGATTTATCATTAGAAAGACGAGTATAAAGGATGAATAAGTTTCCATGAATTTCATTATTCATATAATAAGAATTATTTGTAATGATAAAAGTGATAAATTTATTGATCGTTAATTGGACATAAAAATAAAATTTTCCACAAAGAAGAAATTATAGGAAATATTTATTTCACTATGAAAAAAATCCAATGAATTGAAATGCGTAATGAAAAATTTTAGCTCAAAGATGAAAGAGGGAGATTCCAATTTAGAGGAAAAGGATAATAAGATATGTTATATTTATTATAGTATAGAAAACATGAAATAAATTATAATGATTCCCATAAAATTTATTTAAATTTTGTAGTAACAAAGATTAATATAGATCTAAAATATTGATTTAATGTGTTGTTTCATGAAAAATATTTAATTTTTCCGTCCACCACAGATGAGAAAATAAATGTTATTTTATTATGGATTAATTGGGGAAATTTTTACAATATTGTTCAACCATAACATGTTCAAATATGATAAAATAACTCTTTTTGTTCCAACATCTCAATGAAGGAAAAAATGAGTGATGATTCTTATTGTAAATTTTTCATTCATTCTACCCATAGTCATATGGAAGGGTATTTTAAATTAATAAATTAATGATATGTAAAATAATATATACATATAAACTACACTCATATTAAATAAAAGTATATTTATTATTCTAAATGATGTCCTATTAATCTATAAAATAGGTTCAATGTTTTTTTTGTGGAGGGAGAGACTCAATAAAGGGTTTATCAAGAACCAAAAAATGAGACCTCAAAACAAAATACATAATGGAAGTGAATGAAAAAATATAATAAAAAACAATATTTTATTACTTTATGAAATATAAATATAATAAAATAGATTCATGTTTTACGTGATTACATCCCTATAATATACAAGGAATATCACCTCATAGGATTGACCAGTTTAGCAGTCTTGAAAAATATCTACATACAAGTTTACAATATTACAATGGAAATAAAATATAAAACCTAGAATAGAAAACATTATTTAATCCCTTATATCATTCATATTTTTCATCTCCAAATCCTAGATAATGGAAAACAAATAACTGGTGAATATATATTATCATCAAGGGTTATGTAGAACACATGTTATCTTGAGTAAATAAGTAATAATTAGCATATAATTGTGGGTCACAAAAACACATAAAATTAAATCAGAACTTGATTTTAATGAATATACATGGATAATATAAACATATGAAAATATTATTAATGAAAATTTAATTCTTAATATAGGAAATTCATAATTATAGGTATTTATTATCAAGGAATATCAACCGTGATATAATGAATCTTACAGGCATAACTTCTCAACTAAGACATCATTATTTATAAATGGGTTTCTATAAACCAAATAATGATATGATATGGAATAAAAAATGTTTTTTCTCACGAGATATGTTAATGTATTGAGGGTTTGTCTATAACTGGGCCCACCCATCACATTCAAATCCTTTGAATTCATTATATTTTTTTTGATGAATACAATTCACTCTATGAATTTATTATAAGAATATAATTATCTAAATTGAATAAATTATATAGAACAATAATACATCATCATCATAAAAAAGACAAATAAATAATAATTATGGTTTCAAGGTATCATATCTCTAGTGAGACCTTGGGTGATCTCATAATTGGAATAACCTATACATGATCATTGTAAAATCACTTGGGGAGAATTCCCATTTCACTTTGAAATTTTTTTTAAAGCATTAAAAGTTGTTAATTTTTAGAGAATAAATTTTAATTAAAAATAAATTTATAAACATTTAAAGTTAACATCAAATCATTGACCTATCATAATATTGAGAAATTTCATTTATTTCACATATGTTGAGACAATGATATGTTTTAGATTTTTTAAAAAAGACCAAATTATATCTTTTAAAAAATGATAGAAATATTTCATTTAATTTTTTTATTAAAATTAATTCATTGGTAAAAATGAATTTAATAAATCCTATGATAATATTATAGTCATTCACGAAAACATTATTTGAAAATATGTGCATTAGAGTAAATGATTTCTGAGTAAAGTGAAAATAAATTACATTTTTATTTAAAAACATTCTCAAAATTTTTAAATAAAAAATATATTAAAATGGAACTATTAATATTAAAATTATATAAATAACCATAGAAGAAAAAAATTAAGGGCTTGAATATGATAATAATCTTATAATATTTCTCAATGGAAATTAAAAAACAAAAAATCCACAAATAAAATGATATTGTAAAAGAAATCATGTACCTCAAGTTTAACATTACTTGCATGTCAATTAACCACATATATAATATATTTTAAATATTTATAATTATCTAATAAATTTATATCTAATCATTAAATATCGTATATGGTTTTAATCTCCCATTTATATAAAATTAATTTTTAAAATCAACTTTTAATGTTATTAACCATTTCATTTTTTAAGGAAACACTGATTTAGAAGGTATATTAATTGTAATTTTATAATTGTTCCATAATATCCAAAATGTTAAAAATGATATAAATATCATATATATCCATTATATAAAATATTTAGAGATATTGATATTAGTTATATATTAAAAAATGAATGACACCGATCAATGAGATGGTGGAAAGTATGTATGTGTAGAATATATTTTTATCTTTCAACGGAAGGAATGAAAAAATGGTAAATAATGATTTTGTTGTAGAGAAATCTAGTACTCACCCGTGTTATTTCACAACATATTCAATTAATAGTTTTTCTTTTAATAAGAGATTAATATTTATAAAAGTTGATAAGAAATATTAATGTTGAATAAATATTAATTAGAAAGTAATGGTGTGTTATAAAGTAATAATAGTGCATAGAATATGAATACACCATTCATATAGTTGACAAAGAAAAGAGTAAAAGTATATGAATTTTTAAATTTTGAGGAAGAATATTTGAATTCATTTTTAATTTCGATCATAAGCTATAATGCTGGCACTAAAATAAATAGTAAAAGATAAATCAATGATAAGACATTGGTTGTAGTAATAAAAAGGCGAAATGTGAAAATAAATTAAATAATAATATATTGAATTAGTGGCATGTTCAGGAAAAAAGAAAACAGAATGAAAGTATTCATCGTGAAATAGAATCAAAGAAATAGATCAAGAAAAATTGAATCTGGTTGTTTCTTCACTAAATGGAAATAGTCTCAGATTGTTGTTTTAGAAGAAGAACCACTGTCACTTAGGGGCATTTTTTTAATAACCAGAAGTTCGATTCAGAATTTTTTATAGTCAAATTTTTATATATAATCTTAGTAGGTTTATAACATTATAAGAAACATTTAATCTAGACAATTGAATGTCCAAAAATTGTAAAAAACAGTAGGTATGTAAATCTATAATTCCATATAACATTATACAACAACTTAGAAATATTATGATTATCCCTTATAATTATTATATAGAACTTAATCCAATTATATAACATGTAATTCATGATATCGATGTGATATAAAATTTAATATTAAGAATGTAACATCATTTTAGTACATCATATATAAAAACATGAGCGAAATATTTTATAAAATCACAAATCATAAACCAAATAACCAATATTGAATATATGTTCTAACATTAGAGCATGAAGTATTGAGAGATCCTCTACAAAAAATAGCAAACTTGTTAATGTTAGACTGTTTATTTTAGTATGCACTAAATATTGAACTAATCAAAAATTCAATCAAATTTAGATTTTGTGGCTAACAAGTGGAATAATAAATGCATAAAACTGAAATGAGAAAATATTTTTTTGTAGAGGCAATAGTCAACATGTATAGTGAAACAACAACAACAAAATAACTATTACTGAAATTATCTTAAGAAAAAAGATGAACAAAACAACATTAGTGGTTCTTTAACAATCTTGAATGATCCAACATAATCTAGATGCTGGTGCCAACAAAATATATTTCTAAATATCAAATCCAAAAAATATATGATTGATGGCAATAGAGATAGAATGGGATGGATTTCTTAAACATGATACCACTAAAGGTTCCAAAAGTGTAGATGGACTTCACCAACACCTCTCTTTTTTCTAGTGTGATATCACCTTCTTGAATTGATGATGTAGTAAGATTCTGCTATGGTATAGAATTGATCTAGACTTCAATTTCAATAGAAGAAACTATATTTCAATGTAAACACAAGAATCCACAATGCATGTCAACTTGTATTTTTTCATAAATGGGAACATAAAATCAAAGATGGGTAAAATAAGAGAGCACATAGAAGGAAATGAGGAGTAAATGTTGCTATATGGGAAGGAAGATCAATAAAAAAGGAGAAGATAATACATATATGAAATTAGAGATTATCACATTACCTTAGATTTGTGCTGTTCATGAGCATCTTTATCCAGAAAAAAGACAACTGAAATCAAAAGAACTAAAAATAGTTTTGGTCGAAAAAACACTTCATAAAAATATGGATAATTAGTTTAACAGAAAACATACACAATAATTCAGAAAATTAGAATATTTTTATATAGGAAATAGACATCATAATTCAGATAATGAGTAATATGTTTTAATAAAAGGATACTTCAGAACTCATTAATTTGAAAAACAATTACTGAAAAAAATAATGACAATTACTAGATTGGTAGATCTCTTCAACTGGAGAATATACTTAGAAATCTAAATATCGAAAAACCAAATTACAGGAAAACATCATTACATATTAGAAAATGGATTATCTATTTTAATGTATTTATTTTTCCCATAATGTAGAGAAATTATTGAACACAATGTCAATTTGTAATTTCAATAAACAAATATTAGTAAACATACAATGCTAAATAGAAAATGAGATACATTAATTTGTAAACATAAATTATTAAACAGTTTTTATTAAAATAAATACGCTTCTGTTTTATGAAAATAAAAATATGTTTTATGGTTTATAATTTAATTAAACACAATTTATTAAAACTGAAATTTAACACAAATTATTAAACAAAAAAATAAACAAAAAATATTAAACAAAATAACCATCTGTTTTAATGTATATCATTTTCCTATCATGTGGATAAATTATTAAACAGAATAACCATTTGTAATTTCATTAAACAGAATTTTGTAAGCTGAAATGTTTAAACAAAAAATTTTAAACAGAAATTAGATAACAGAAATTTTTAAACATTATTTATTAAAACAAATAAGAATCTGTTTTAAACAAATAACCATCTGTTTGAAACAAAAAAACCATCAGTTCTAATTTATATATTTTAATAAACAAAAACCATTAAATACAAATTATTGAACAGAACATGGATTATCTATTTTAAAATTTTAAAATTTCATTACAGTGTATTTGTAAACTAAAGTATAGGTAGAAATAATAGTCGATAAATTATTTGAAATAGTCTTTTTGAAACATAATGGTTGCATAAAATGTGTTTTAAAAATGGATAAGTACCGCAAGACATACCTCTAGTCCAATTTTTATGTGTTTATTTTATGTTATCATTTATATGAATATGATGATAAATGGAATAAGTTGATGGTGGTGTGGAGTCATCAGTTAGTTAGACATTGTGTCTGAATGCATAATTAGCATCGAATTCAGTCAATAGATAACTCGACATGTGAATGAAACTATGAATATAATCTTCAAAATAAAATCACCCACTACTCAGTTGATAAAATTTATAATGATAAATCACATTCCTTAAACCGATAGATGAGAACCAATTTCATGATAATATTATTCAATTCATAGATGTTAGAAATAGTAAATTAACACCTTATGCATGTCAGTAATAGTTAGGTTATAAACTCCATGAATTCATTGTCTTCAATCAGACTTGAAGTGTTAAATAAAGAATAAATTTTGAAGACTAAGGAATTTTATATGCACCCCTAAACATTATAGATCCTAGTTTAATTGTACTACTGATTTGTAATAATAAAAACTGTAGGAATTAAGGTATGAAAAATGATATTTAAATGACAGATACTGTCAACTAAAATGCTACAGGTTTAATATAATTTCCCACATCAGTGACATACATGATAAAATAGTGAAAATAACAGTCATTGGAAACACATCAACTATGAGTTCACTGGATCGTGGATTCTGATGGTACAGAGACTTACAGGTCCGGAAGTCATTAAATGTTTCCAAAGATATGGGATGAGGAAAATAGTACGAAGAACCTTAAAACCTATTTTGAAGATAACAAAAGTAGGCCCTGGAAGTATTTTATGAGCAAACATGTCCGTCGAAGAGAAAATATAGCCAAGAATTAAAGTACAGATCCCCTAGATGAAAGATGTTTTATATCCTACCTTGGTTATATAATCCTGAAGAAATGTCATTGGAGGAGTCCATGGGTTTTATATTGATCCATAAGATGTTTCTCTAGAGGTCCTATTTCAGTTTGTCCTATTAGAAACCTGAAACTAGAATCCACAAGTCATTCCTAAAATTGTTGAATAGCAATGACCAGATGAGAGGTGAACAAAAAATTACAAGAGTAGAAACTATGTGATATGAATTTAATGAAACAGAAATTCCGGTGTCTTGAATTTCCATATTGAATTTAGAAACATTTAGGCACAAATTACCTGCAAGCAGATGAGGGTCGAAACAGAGGTTCACTTTCCTATATTATGACACATTACAGGCAGTCATTACCTATTCCTATTTTCATATTCATGAATACTCATAAAAAATTATATAACAATGAAACAACATAGTAGACTTTTAATAATGAGTACAAGGGGATAAAATGTGATTCTATGCATAACGTACATACAAGAAACCAATAACATACTTGGAAACCCAAATACAGAGAATATAACCCAATTTTTAACCGTGTATATCATGAGAATCAAAAACTAAAAAAATGAATTAAAATGTACATCATAAAAAACCTCTACCATTATCCTATTCCAAAATGAGTAACGTCTAGATTAATGAGAAATCATCGAGAAATAAAAACTGATACAAAACACAATTCATGAAAACCATCCAGCATGTCTTGAAAACCATCCATCATGAAAAGCGTCCTGCAAGAAAATCATCCAGCATGTAAATTTTATAATAATACTACAGATAATTCATACTGAAATTTCCTCCATGAAAAATTTCAAATACAACAATCTACAAAACATTATGTATTGCAATTAATGTTTGAAATTAAAAGAATGAAAACCAATTAAACAACCAATAAGTATTATTACCAAGATAGTAGATCAGAAAATATCAGTATGCTTTCTCAATTATCTTGTTCAAATTTACATCTATTCGCCTTTCTTGTTGATTACAATGAGTAATTGTACCTAAACTGTCTCGACTAATCTGAATACCATGTTGCATGTCATCCTCCATATCAGATTCATGTGAATGGTTCTTCTATGTAAAGAATATAGTTTGTAGAATTTTAAGCTACTTTTTGAAGTTCAAATAAATGTAGAACATATGTGATTGTTAATAGGGGATAATAACAGATTTAAATATTTGTACATCATGTATATTAAAAACATTTTAACTCAACACTAATTATTCATGTATTGTTACAACAAATGAAATAGGTTATTATTCACTTACGATTACTATTACATACCTGAGTAGATAACATATTAGACGTACACAAATCAAAACTGCTGGCAATGTTTGAACTTGATGGAGAAGACTGGTCGCGTTGTCGTGACATGTCAAATTGATTATGATTTTAATGTTGATTTAGAGTCTAGGGTAGACCCTAGTTCATCTCCCAAGGAGTAGTGATAGGTTTAGAGTGTGTGTTTTTAATAAAAATTACTTAAATTGGGGTTGTCTTTGAAAACAATTTCTAAAAAAATGACTTAATTTAAATAGTTTAAGAGTTAAAAAAAGTGGATTTTGTAAAATATAAGATATGTATGTGATCATTGCTAAGTTACTACAACACATGAAGAGTTCCTCATTCTTAATTTATTATTCAGTTTTAGTGTAATCCTTTGCTTGAGGGTTAACCAATATCTTGGGTACCCACAAGCCACTTAAAATGATGTGATTAGTACTAAAACATGACATAACAATCATGTAGTCAAGTTCCAGCCCCTCAGCATGCTATAAGGTTTGTAAAGGAACATTGAAATATCAAATGTTTGAGAAATAAAAGGGTTCTTATGTTGTCCAATCAGAACAACACAAGACACGCACTTAAAATTGCACACCGATCGATTATGAAATAAAAGGTGTTTCAATTAAATGAATAAAAATAAGTTAAGATACATATAAAAGAACAATTCCAATCCACAATATACACCAAAATAGTAGAGAATTATGTTCCAGAACTCCCTCTTCACGTGTGTAGCTCCCTCGCAATGATCACCCTCCACTTAGCTCGACATTGGGAGGAGGAGGAAGCTCAACTGGAACTCCTTCTTCATCCTTGATCTCCCTATGAGGATATGGGCCTCCATAACTTCTTTGATGAGGAGAGGACTCCTTTGGTACTCCAAAATGGCAGATCTTCACCTCTGGTTCGAACTTGCATATGGGGAGCCCAAGGTGTCATTTTATAAGAAAATTGTAAGATGGTTTTAGGCACACAGATTTCATCAATCCACTTAGGCATACAGAAAGCCTTATCTCGATTTGGAGAAAATAGAAAAGTTGTTGAGGTACCTCTTGTTTTTCTCTGCCGAATTTTTGGCACCATTTGGACAACTAAAGCTCAAGATATTGATAAAATACATAACACTCCATTTGACTTGGTCAATATTCGGTGTCTTGGACATATCTGTTCTGATGGGCCCCATAGAATCCGAATCAGGATTGCGTTCCTTAATAAGAAATCTATCCGATTAAATTTTGGACTGGACCACAAAATTTCAGCCCATTTGGATGCACCGATTTTGTGTAATATGAAAAACAGTGGACAGATGTCGATGGATCAATGTACTTTTGGCCCATTTTTCTTCCACTTCATCAACAGCCCTCCAATTCACCTCCACCTACATTGAAATAATAAAAACAAGTAACATTGCCCATTATAATTTTGATTAACATTAATTAAATTATTCAAACATAATGTGAAATTTATTATTATATTTGGAATATTCATTACAAAACTAGTTTAAAACAGCGGTGTAAGGGTGGAATAAAACAGTGAATCGTGGTACGATCCAGGACCTACTAGTTTGATGCTCCTATTATGCATGGTTGGAAGGAAAACTACATTAAAATTACTTATGTATGTCGTTCCTTCATAAGTAGCCTTATTTTCATCCTTGCGTCTTTATAGTTTGATGGTGCAGATAACCCACAAACCGGGTCTGTTGCATCCTTGCAATTCAAGTTTGTATTTGACCGAGCAGACAAGTGCTCAGGCTCTGTAACAAAAGTTAGTAATTATGTATGGTTTTAGTTATTATTAAATTTACTATGAAACATCGCAAATATGCTACTGGTTAATGCAATCAAACCTAACCATTTATACATAGAGATTATAATGGGATGCGTGTGACTGCACGTGTGATGCCAACTACTGATACCGATTTACTCGAATGAGTAGCAGAATGGTTGGTAGATGGAATAGAATAGTCTTCAACACTTGTCTCTACTGATAATGTTGCAACTGTAATGAGTGAAACTACTGAACAAAAGACAGTAAATATAATAGAACATTTTCAAGGGTACTTAATACACAACTCACAAACTATTTGTCGTTCCTTCATTAGTAGCCTCTGTTGCATCCTTGCATCTTTAGAGTTTGATGGACAATTCATGTTTATTTGTTTTATCTTTATATCTTACAGTCAAGGTGTGCAGTAAGAGATTATAATGCACAAAGGACATAACAGTTACCGAATTTTACATAATAAATGAAAAGATGAAGTAGGATTTAATAGACAACAGTAGACATTTATGTTTAATGTAGCTGTTCTAGTATTAGGTAATGAAATATGCATGCAGAAATCCTTATGGATAATGAAATTGTATTTGAAAAAATCCTAAAACAAATAAAAATTGCAAGATTCCTTGGATTTTTTATATTCGGAAGCTTGTATTGTCAATCGAGACAACTAAATATGCAGTTGGATATCAACATGATTCACGAAAATGAGATCCCAATAATTTGCAAGTAATATTTCACAAGAAACCATCGTAGAAGTATATTTTATTGAAATATTTAACGAATATAAAAAATACAGAAACTAAACAAGAACAGTTAGAGAATTGAATTGATACCCTATTTGCGGTTTAAAGACTTAAGCATCTCCATTACGTAGATCAATTCATACATGTGCTGCATAGATGATGCATCCAGGAAGATGAATAACATGAAGGCTATTAAGATGGGAAGGATACTTCTATTGAATTCAGAAACCTTTTACTCACATTAATACCATCCGATAATAATAAAATGTATGGCTGCTGAAAATGTATGGAATGAATGTTATTAAAATTATCAAGAATGGAATTTATTCAAAGATAATACAAGTGATCGAAGTTTTCGGAAGATCACCTTGACGAAGTGGGTTGTGGTTGAGAGGAAATCATGAATCAGTCATGAAATTTGGTTGTCCAACTATGCGTTTCAACACTATGGTCGAATATTATGCAGCTGGTGCAGTAAAGAAGATGAAGTGTGAGGAAGTCACTCAGGAAGAAAGGATAGAGGTAGATGATGACAGCTTGGGGATTTTGTAAGAACCCTAGGTAGGGAATATATTTGAGACGACCTCATTGGGAAATACATAAAACATCGACAGTACATTCAACTGTTGGAGAAGGAGCTCGGAGGAAATACGCCTAGAATTTGCTGTCGAAATCGGTAGCGGGTGATCAGAGATAGACGTGTTGGAGACCAGGACCATGAGGAAGGCGATGGAGGAAGTATGCTAGATAGCTAGGTCAAGAACTGTGTGTTTATCAGTGGAAGGAAATGTGGGAGTGACTCAGGTATGCAGAGGAATAATAATTGAATCTGCGAGGAGGAGGTATGTGGAGATAGGGGTGATAGGGGTGATTGACACTTAACAAAAGTGGGATGTGGAAGCATAGTAGAGGGGCACGTAGAAGCTGGAAATACCAAGAATAGTATAGTTAGTAGATTATTATATAACATATATTAATGACATATATCTTTTTTACGATCCATGTAATGTGAAAATGAGAAATGAATCACATCGCTTCATTGATTGGTAGTCCATAAGTACATATAGAAAAAATTATAATCTCCCAATGGATGGAATTGTATGAATTTAGATGGTATATTATAAATATTGAACCAAAGTTAAGACACAAATAATATATATACTTGTTATTTCTATGATGATAATTATTCATGAAAAATGGTGATGAATAACGAATCACACTGCAATATGGAGATAACTAGTTGTATATATGCACAAGCGATGTTTTCATTTTCCATAAGTAAGAAAAGTGGTGGAAAATGGTTGTAAAATAATTATAAAAAAATATTAATATATTTATTATAATATATTTAATATTTTAATATGGTTACAACATATTTATATGAATTATAAAAAGAAATAAACATTAAAGAGTCGGTAAAGATGATTACCTATTCTGTGGTAGACTTTCTTTAGATCATTGCATAATGAGCCTTGGAATAGTATTATAGGTAGACCAAAATATTAAATTTTTATCAAGGTAATATTATATGATATATATAGGTATTGGAAAATATAGGCTTCTCAATAAGGTGTAAATAAATGAGATAATGGGATTCCTTTTATATGTGAGGGTTGGGGAAATCATGGAATTACATAATGTATTATATTAATTAAAATTAATATTAATGTAAAAAAATATAAAAATTGATTCAATCAGAATATAATATATTGATGAGTATAATTTCTCTCACAAAATTAAATTTGGACACGTTTTGGATATTTCCCCCCTTATCTCTTTGTTTTAACCCTACCATCAATTTCTTTTAAAACTACCATAATATCAAGGTTTTCCACTATTTAAGGGTCATAAGTGTTATAATAAAATATTATGTGACCCCTAAAGGAACCATTGTTGAAATGTTATTCCACATAAAAATAAATTGTCTTAATATATATATTTTTATTTTATTTCATTAAATAGAATATTTTTATTATAAAAAATACATAATGACATTTCTCGAACTATTCATTTACTTTAACGTTAATGACATAAATATGTTAATTTAATTTAATAACAAATGATTTAAATATTCCTAACAAGTAATATTTATATAAAATATTTTATAAAATAATAATTCAAGAAAATTTTATTGCTTTTAATATTTATTAATATCATTTATTTTATGTTTATATTGATTTTATTAAAAATGTATCAGGGTTACATAAGAATTTATTATAATTATTCAATTGAAAAAAGTAAGAAATAAATAATAACCATAAAAAATTAATTAATCATTCATATAAACATTTATATCTGAACAAAAAAAATTTTATATTTATAAAAAACTATTAGAGATATTCATGTCAAGACAGTAACATTTTGTATTTATTGTTTTAATAAAATATATAAACTTAATATAAAATAAAATGAAACCAAGTGGACAAAATGTATATTCATAGAAGTTAATAGTTGATATAAAGTCATCCAATAAGATAATATCTTGTTTTATAGTAAGCTTAAATCCTTATCTGAAATCATTAATCCTCTTTTACACTTTTTGCCCTCACCAAGGTGGAAAATATTTACCATTGATACTATTTATAATGAAAAAATAAAATAGACATATTTACCATATTTTATAATCCTAATTATATATTTGAAATAAATTTTATCAAATTAAATTCATAAAATTGAAAAAATCTATTTAAAATTATCTCGTGAAATGTGATGAAAATTGATTTTATAGAAGAATTCCATTTCATATAAAAATAATCTAAATATAATTCATGTATAATTTTGACTCAAAAAATAATTAAGTTATTTTTAATCAAAATTACTTATGTAAATATTAAAAATAATCAAAAATAAAATTTAACATTGAAAATACTTGAAAAATAATTAGAGTTTCCACCAAAAATCAAATATTTTAAAAAAAATCAAAAATTAATCATGCGATAATTTTGATATTATTATTTCAAATATTATGCCCTATTTAATTATGTAGATTTTTTTAAAATTTATATAAATTAATTATAATAATTTCTCATAAATAGAAACAAAACCATTTTTGAAGAAAATATTTTTTTAATGAAGAAATTAATTTTCTAAAAAGTTGATTTCTTATTTCCAAAGAATTTATCAATAAACTTTTATTGAGTCTGAAATTCCTATTTGTATTTTTTATAGTGTGTTTATTCAAATTAATACCACGAATAAGTTATAATGGTATACTATATACATGTAAATTTATATTTAGGGTCACATGTATAACAATTTATCGAAGAAATTAAATTTATTTGATAAAAAATATATCATAAAATCATGTTGTGTTACATTATTCCCCCTTATAATAATTTCACACTAGAAATTACATTACTATGATACAAATTAATATTGAAACTTCTTTCTCATCACATCCTCTGGTTCCCATGTAGCATCCTCACCATTATAATTTCACTACAAAACATTAACTATGAGGGTGGTCTTTATTCATACTAGATTCAGTCTATGATTTAGAATATTTACAAGTAATTCCACATAAGATTGATCATTCTATAGAGTTACAAACTCTGTATTCATTGCATGTGATTTATTAGGTATGTTCGTCATCAGTAGTGACACATAGAACATGTTGTGAACATGAGAGTGATGTGGTGGAAGTGTTGAATGATAAGTTACCATAAAAAAAGAATGTGGATTTCGAAGTGACTAATATATCTAGGGCTCTGCATTCATTTATTTTAAAAACCTCATAACCTTCTTCCAAGGATATATTCTTAGGAATACCTAGTCACCAAATTAAACATAAATATCCAACAAATGACTTTCAACACAACTTTTTTTGTCAACTATGAGTTTCTATTATGTGTTATTGAATGACTCCTGAATTTTTTCCCATTTACTCATATATTATTGGTCCCAATAGATATCATTATCCATACTATTCCAAGAACATTAGATTTTCTCAATTCTATCCATAAAGGGCCTCATATGTATCCATCTAAATTATTGAGGGAATATCATGTTGTTAGAAAATTCATCCAAAGGATGATGTTGATCCCAACAAACTACGAAATCAATAGATAAATATAAAAACATATTTTATATAGTTTTATATTCCTAAAATAATGAATATTTGTCTTAGGGTGATAAATAGTACTAGAACTGATCTTTGTATCGTGATCCATCTAATTAATTCTCCAAAATATCATGGGTAAATTATATATAGATTAGATATGATTTAGTATAGTAATCCATTAAATATCACAACATCTATAATTCATAATTGAGTAATCTGATCAAGAGATAAATATTATTTAACAGTAGTAAAATGTGGTGAACTTTAAGGTAATACACTATAACCCAAATATCACTATGGATTTTAGATGTTTTTAGGTACCCAATGATAAGATTTATGAACATGTTTTACACATTTCCATTCTCATATTGGTAATGTTTGTAACAGAGTCTTAAACATAGGTATCTTAAACTTAACTTTTTGATAGATCGAGAATCATGATAAATACTAATTAATATAACTTTTTATGGAATCCCACTAGAAATACTCTTTCCAATATCTATAAATATTCATAATTCTTGGAATAATAAGGATTGATGAATTATGGGCTTCATCCAATTTCTCATTCTTCAAGGTTTTTAATGAGAAAACACATAATCAGTTCCAAAATATTATCATTGTAGTATGATCACTATTGAAATTAGTAATTTTTGCACAAATTATTATTTAATTATACATCATCAGTCTATAACATAATTATATTCTAATAAATGGATTGTTGAATATTAATAAGATAAATATATGAAATTACATATATCCTAAATATTTTTAGATACTACGAAAAATCCAAAAATATTTTGTCCCTTTTAATTATCATCTTGGATAAAATCACATGGAATTTCAGTCACAGATCATAGGGAACCTTGTTCACCGTCCCTGAGTGGTAATGTATTGATAAATCATAACCATTGATCATCTCCTACCATCCTATTTGAAGCATATTAAACTATTTCAATGTAAATATATACCTAAATATTTTTTGATATATATATATATCACATGTTTAACCATATAGATTATTTCTCTATTTTTACTGTAATTATAAAAGGATCCAACTCTAAATATGGATTTAGTAAATTTTTTAAGTAATTTTATATTGGATAGCCTCATAATCTATCACCATTCCATTCTACATAAAGATTCATTGTAATATCTTATTTTTTGCATCATTACATTTCAACGACACTTCATAACTATAGGAAAGTGTATGCATAATAACACTGAATGACATTATTTTTATTTCATTGAAATTATTATCACATTCAATTATCTATAAGAACATCACCCCTATCAAAGTCAATATGGTGAGTGAATTAAATATTCATGATAAATCTCTTACAATGATTCACTAATATCTCATAAACCCATGAAAACATCATATATCGATTACCATGGCTGGTCAAAACAATTACTCAATAACATTCATATTTTAAGGATACATTGATATACACTCACATAAATTTTATAACAAAAAATGATTGTTTTTCTTGAATAAACTCACAATTTGTAAATTTGGAATATAACTTCTCCTTCATCAAGGTCATCAGAAAAATACCTGAATATTCTTAATGATCTTCCTTTATCTTCACATATATAATTATATTTTCTATAATTAATTCCTTAAAAATAATCAAGGCACTCTCTGAATTATCTATTAATTAATTCCATAATTGTAGAAGAAGTATTTGTAAGTCCAAGTGGAATTATTTTAAATTTATATTTACCATAATTCCAAAAAGGGTGTATTGGGTATATTATTCTCCATTACTCTTACATGTCGTTATATAAATTGATGATAAATATTTGGATAATATTAATCTCCTCAGAATTGATAAAACATATAATCAATACATGGTATAAGATACTTTTTCTTTATAGTTACCTTGTTAAATTTAAAATGATCAATGTAAATATGAGTTCACACATCATTCTTCATAACAAAAAGAATAAGTGTTCCCTATAGTGTAGTTATATTCCTATTGAATCCCTTATCTATATTATACTATAGTCACTTATTCAATTATGTTAACTCAATATGGGATTATATTTATGGATTATGTGAAATAAGTGTAACACCATGTAAGAGATCGATTGAAAACTCACATGATTTTGGGGAAGATGAGGTAACTATTATAGAATAATATTTAAAAAATAAATACAATAGAAGTATCCTTGATGTTGAGTTTCTCCGCAACCAAATGAGGTAAATATACCACATAAATTGGTATTATGAACCATATGATGGAAATACGTTCCATTGTGATTTCAATTTCATCCTCCCATAGATAGATTTTCATAAGTTCATTCAAAATATCGAATATAACTTCCCATCTTCAATAACTGATATGGGATATATATATTTTGGTCCAATACTTGCTAAAAATTAAATCAATGTTTACTATAGAATGATTAAAAATATTTTTAGGAGCTATATTCCAAAAAATGTTTATCGGAGAGGAGCTATAGGGTTAATTTGTGATCATCGTGCCATTTGGATTTTCACAACCAACTCATTATCTAAATGGTTTATGTGGTGATTTCATACCATTAAATATTTAAAAGTTATAAAATATTTGGTAGAAATTTAAACAATTTTTTTTTCAATTTTAGAGTGCATAATATCTGTACATCTCAGCTTATAGTTGAGAACTCCTACTTCGGGAGTAGTATTATCATATGCATGGCCTCATCCCCTTGGACTATCATGTTGTATGTTAACTAGATTTTAAGTACTTTTGTTTTAATAATTTATCATAAATTTATAGTTAATGAAATAGATAACTATGGTTTCTATATTTTCCTATTCATTAACGATCCATATAAACCCCTAATTCAAACTTAAATCAATAAAAAATTCTCATTAAAAATTTACATCGGGTGTTTATTCTGAAAATTACCACATATTAAAAATACCATACTCCCTTTATTCTTTATTGACACATTACAATTGAATATATATCATTATAATATGACAATTTATTAGTAACTAGTTCTATTCAGAGATTTAGTTTAATCTTTCTAATTAAATGGTCAATATTTCTTCATTGATTATCTATTTATTTTTCAAAATAACATGATTATCTTTTAATGTTTTCCATATACTATTCCAAAAATTATTCATCCTTCTACTTTATAAGGAGAAACGTATTCTCCATTTTGGATCACTTGTTTCAAGGGATGTTTTATAAAATCAAAATCACATTTAATGTTCTTCATTACATTAATTCTGAATCATAAAAACATTTAGTGTTCTAGATCAATGAACACCATTGATAGAAATATAATTCTAGAAATTCACTTCCTGAAAAATTTTCATGTTTCATTACATCACAAATCCAAAAAATGTATTTTTTTGGTACAAAATCCATCGTTCAGATATAAATGGATTAGTGGTTCCATGAATATAAGGAGGATTGCGTCTCTTCAAATGATTCCACATAGGTGAATCATTCTATGATACAAATTTTGTTTAATATAGTTAGTGTCATTCAACATACCCCTAAATGGCTTCACTAATATGGCCATGGTCTTATTAGTTACAACAATGACTATAATGTTGATCCTATAAGGAAAATAAATATATTTTAATTGGGTATTAATCACATTTATACAATTAAGAAACATCACTAAATAAAGATACTTGCTGTGTTATCTCACATTCATCATGAATATTGATCCATAAAATTAAAATTTGAATAACTGTGAAAGTTCTCATTTACTATAACGGATTTTAAAACTTATCATGTCAGATTTGTTAATTTGAAGTATAGTTCCCAAGGATCTCATTAAACTTTCTAAAATAAAAAGTATATAAATTATTTTTCTAATAAACTAGATCTGATTTTTAATTTATTATGAGGAATAAGATATATGTAATTATACAATACTTGATCAATCAATTTAGTCATTTTAGAAATATAAATACATACTTGATCCATATATTATATGGGAAATATAAAATAAAAAATATAATAATAAATATTATTTCACTCTTTATATCTATTATAATATTCTTTTTAAAATCCATGTGAATCTTCAAGAAATAATGGTTAATCTTAGATTATTAGTAAGGGATACACACATCAGATGTAATCATGAATAAATCCAGAATAATTAACATGTAAGAGTGGATAATAAATACAATTTATAGTCAATAAACACTTGAGTTAAATGAGTATCCAAGGATAATATCAATAAATAAAACACTTGGATACAAAAAACAAAATTTCAAATAGTGTAAATATATAATTCCAGAAATTAATGATGATGTCCCTCAACCAAGGTATCATGAATATTACTGTCATGGTATTTAACCAATAGACCACTCATAAAAAATAGGTATGTGTAAAAAAATACCCATATAATATGGAATGATGGATGTTTTATCTCATGAGACCTATTTATTCATAAAGGGGCTATAATTAGGCCCCACCCATCCTATTCACATCCCATAGATTTTATATATTTTTAATGATCATTACAATTCATTCTCAAAACTCATTATAATACAACTATTATCTGTACTGAGTCAATTTTTAAAAACAACAATACTAAATCATCATATACCATCCCTAGAAATAATATATATGTTATCATTGGATTATATCCCCAATAAAATTAATGGGTGTTTTAATAATTAAAAAAACTCTAAAATATCCCATGAAAATTTATTGAGAAAAATAAAATTTTAACATTAAAATTACATATTAAAATCTAAAATTTAATACAATTTAAAGTATAAATTTTCTTTTATGAGAGCATTGGAAACATTAAATGGATGCTTTAAATAATTGACCAATAATGATGGTGAAAAATTTAGTTAATGATGTGTAAGTTTACCTAGGAAGTGTGTTAGAGGATGAAGCCCCATGACCATTTATTAAATGAAAGAAAAATTACATAAAAACAAGACAAAGGATGCAGATGAACATCTTTCATGCATGCAGAAATCATTTCCAACATAATCCAGACAATTACATATCGAAACATGTTGTTGGGTAACAAGGTATTGGGGTGGCCCCCCCACCTGCGCGCCACACGTCCCGAGTGAGGCCCAAGGTGGCCAACCCTTAGGCTAAATCCAGTTCCAAACAGGGTAGAGGGGCCCATGAGAGGTTTGTTATCATATAGTGTGTCTTGCCTTGTGAGGACTCAAACCTGGAACATCGGGGTTAGGACACCACCTCCATTAAATAACTCATGCATGCCCCACTGGTATACAAAAACATGTTATTGAGTAATGAGGTATTGGGGTGGCCTCCCAACCTGCATGCCGCATGTCCTTAGTGAGGCCTAAGGTAGAAAACCCTTGTGTTTAGGCCAGTTCCCAATGGTGGAGAGGGTCCTACGAGAGGTTTGTTTGCATATAGTGTGTGTTTCTTTGTGAGGACCTGAATCAGGAACCTCAGGGTTAGGATGCCATTTCCTTTAACCAACTCACCTGTGCCCCATGGGAAAAATGATTTGTTGAATGTATTTTTACAAAACATGGACATTGTAGAAAAGGACATTCAACTAAAGGGGAAAAAAGTTTATTTTTCTTAGAAAAAATTGTCGATATTTTTTTGTATCAATGTGAGTAAATGAATATATTAGTTGGAAATTGCATGAATAACCAGTGGCTGAGAATATTAATTGGTTTCATCATATAATTATCACATAATTTTTATCTATAGAAATTCAATAAAAAAAATCCCAAAAGAAAATGATATTGTAAAAAATATATATTAAATCATGTCAGACTTTACTCATAATTGATTTAATACCATTGTCTAATAATTTTATGCCAAATTAATTTAAATATTTATAATACCAAAAATGATTTAAACCAGTAATTTATTAATTATTTCTTATTAAAATCAATCTTTTTATTATATTAATCATTTCTATTTTCCTGAGAACATCAGTATGGTAGATTTGATCATTGTATATAGTTTATCGTTTTGTTATATAAATAATAATAATCATGATATAAATATCATATATATTCCTTGTATATACATAGTCATCCACATAAGGAAGATATATAAAAATTAATTAAATCGTTCATGGATTTGTTGGGCTATAGATATGCAAGAACGATGTTTTCACATTTTGACGGATGGAAAGAATGAACATTAAATAACAAATAAATTTTAATGAATAATTATTATATCATATATATCATATATATTTTTTAAATATATACTTATTAGAATCAATGTAAAACCAAAATGAAAAATGTATCACATCGCTTCGTGGATGTCGTAGTCCAAATGTACAAATGATAGACATCATCATTTTACAATAGATGTAAAGATACAATGTTTGATGATATATTAAATTTAAATAAAATATATATTCTCAATTTAATATATATATATATATATCTATCATTATTATTTACATCTCTATAACCATCATTGTAAAATGGTCATGGAAATTTAATTACACCTCTACGTGGAGATGGTATGTTGTACATATGTATGATTGATGTTTTCTTTTTCCATGAAATAGAAAAGTGGATCAAAATGGTTTTCCATAATCATAATTATAAATAAATTTATTTATGATATTTTATTTAACATTTAATATTGTTTTATTATATTTATAGGAAGTATAAGATGAAATAAACATGAAATAGTTTGTAATGATGATGACCTCTTCTTCGATATAGTTTATGTAGACTCCATCTTAATGACCCTTCAAATGGTATTTTATAAATTTTAGAAATATAATTTCATGTATAGGTATGTTTAAAAGAGAATTATATTGGGTTTTGTTGATCTTAATTAATCAATAAGCAATAAATAAAATAAATAAAGGTTCTTATTACAAGAAAGGGGAGGGGTATTCTTGGAATTAATTAAATTAATAAGATATTATAAATTAATTTTTTTTGAAACATGTACCCTAATTGAAATAATTATATTATAATATGTGGAAGATTTGAAATCCAACAACCTAATGAACTTTTTAATATTTTTTGTTATGTTTTGACACTTATCTGTTAGTTTTAACCCCCATTAATATTTTTGAAAATTAAAAAAATACTAATGTTTTCTTCTATTTATGGATCATAAATGTTACAATGAAAGAATAAGGGACACATAAAAGGACCATGGTTGACATTTTAAATGATATATCATCCTATTGTTATAATATATGATTTTTATGAAATTTATATCATTTTATAAAATATTTATATATATATAATATGATTAATTTAATTTTTTGTAACTATTTATTTATATTGACTTTAATCTCATTAAAATAGTAAAGGAATTAGAATAATACCATTGAAAGAATCATAATATGTTATAATATCTAAAAAATTAACGTCTCAAAATAATTAAACGGAATTGTATAACATTTAATATTTATTAAATTGTTTATTACATTTTTCTATTAATTGAATTAATATTATATCTGAATTTCCTAAGAATTTATTATAGCAACTCTATCACTACAAATTAAAAAAAATAATGATAAGAATTATTTTTTCATATTTCAAATATAAACTGAAAACCAAAAATAAAATATCTTTATAATTATGAAAATATATTTGAGATATAAATTCAATAGAGTGATATTTTATATTTATTAGTTTTTTAAAAAAAATATTAAGGTCAATATCATAGAGAAATTACTAAAAGTTGAAATTTTTTCTCATTTTTGATGATAATCGTATAAATAAAATCATAAAATTGGATAAAAGAAAGTGTTTTTAGTAATTTTAAATCCTAATCCTAATGTTGTAAACCTATTTTATACATGCAACACTTACAAAGGTGACAATTATTTATAAATGTTGTTATTGATAGTTATAAATGAATTAAAGGGACTAATTTTATACATTTTCTCTTCCTGATACAATATATGGAATCCATTAAATCACATACAATTTATATAAGTTAAAAAAAATTATTTCAAATTAAACTTATGAAATTTGATTTCAAGGTAGATTATATAAAAATGTAATTTTTATGTAAAAAATTCGGTTTATACCAAATTCAAGTATATTTTTTATTCAAATACAATTTATAGGATTTTTATTAATAAAAAGTAAATAAATAAAATTTTAAAGTAATACATAATAGAATGAGATTTAATAATTAACTAGAAATAAAAGAAAATTTTAAATAAGTCTCCATAATTATCACAATTCATTGTAAAATAAAACATTTTAAATTTTTTTAAAAAATTATCTCCATGATAGATTGGATATTCTATATTTAATAATGATATAATTTTTATCCAATAATACTCTTAAATATCCCCTAAATTAATTATAATAATTTCTTACAAAAATAAATTGAAATAATTTCTTAATATAACATACTTTTGAAGCATAAAATGACTTTACGGAAAAAATTAGATCTTATTTCTTAATAATTAATCAATACAGTTGTTTTGAGTAACACCGTTATATTTTATTAAATATTGTATTTCAATTAATTCCACATCTATCTTATAATGGTATATTATATTATTGATTACTTAAACTTGTTTTCAAGTCTGTCAAAATATATCAATTAAATAAAATTTTCTAGAAGAGAAATATATCCTAAAATTCTTGGTGGTTTCACTCTACCCACTTATAATATTTTCTGCCTTGATATTCCATTACTCTGATATAAATAACTAAGGATAATTATGTGACATTACATCCTCAGGTTCCCCCACAGATTTTTAAATTTTATGATTTCACAAAAAAATATTAATCTAGTTTGTGGCCTTGTATTTTATAACATTATCATTTTGATATACACTATCTATGAGTTGTTCCTTATATTATCAATCATGATCCAATGATATGACCACTATGATTATTACAACTGAATGATTAGGTATTTACTTCATTATGAGAGATAATGGAATACATTAGGAATATGGGAGAGATTATGTGGAAGAACCAGGAGATACACTACCAAGACAAAATGATCAAAAATTTAAAAGAGACTAATATATGAATGGAAAAACAATCCTTTCATTCAAAATATCACAACCTTTATCCAAAGAGATATTTATAGGAATAAATTATCATCATATTTAAACTCTATACCAAATATATGATTGTGAAAATAACTTTTTATTGACTTTGAAATGACCTGATGTAGAATTTAAATTATATATTCATATCTATGATTTCTTCAAATAGACCAGGTGTGAATACAATTATTTATCAAAATTCTTTCCATCATATTGGAGTTATTCACGTCCTTCAAAGTGGTATTCATATAGATTCATCTAAATTCAGGAGGAAAATATATTTTTGTAGGAATATAATTCCAAATGAAGGTGTTAATACCAAAAACATACAAAATATATAGGGTAATATATTATCATTTCATCTAGGGATTTAATGGTCCTCTCGCACTGACTATCTATTTTGAGGGTTATAATATAAACCAAAACTAACTATGTTTCTATATCAAACTGAAGGGTTCCATAGAACATTGATGTGAATATCATATTTTGATTAGATACAATTGAGAATGGTAATTCATTAAACTCAAAACCTCATTAATATATTAACATGTAAACTGATTAAGAGAGAAATAATATCTAATATGCATAAAGTGAACTGATTTCATAAGGCGATCAACGAAAACCAAAATCTCATTATGATCATTAATTTTTTTTGGGAGTCTGATGAAAAAATACAAGGGGTTGTTTTCACATTCCCATTCCGGTGTATGTAATGGTTGTAAGAAACATATATAGTTTTATATAATAGATATAAATTATAAAAAAACTATATATGATGATATATAGTAAATAATTTCTCTTTTCAATTTATAGCTACAAAAATAATATTTTAGTTCTGTATACATCTTTATTTTTCCAAGGGGAATAGAGAATAATGAACTATATGCTTCGCCAAATATATCATTCATCATGTCTGGTGTTTATGTTTTATAAAATGGGTCCCCAAAATTGTCATTCTTGTATTCTTATGAATGAAATCAAGAGAATTACCCAACTTATGTAATTCCTCCACTTTATTATATTTCTCATAAACTATCTCATGGATCTATGGTTGAACATTTGTATAAAAGAGATATGATCTTTCAACATTCTTAACTATTTCATGATCCAAATTCATAAAATCAATAATTATCATATCTCATTTAATCCGTATCCTAGATATACAATCATGACCTTTCAAACTCATTTGATTATCCAGATTGTTCACCTTCATAGGGTGGTATTATATTCAATAGTCATAATATTTAATCAACTCTAACCATCATATGTACTTTATATTCTACTTTTCCATGTAAATATTTACATAAATAATTTATGATAATTATTTATTTCAATAATTTCGCCATACAAAGAGTGCCTCCATATTTTTTAATTTAAAAATTAATTCTTCCAACTCAAAATCATGATCCTGGTAAATTTTTAATGACTTTTGAATTCAAAAGAAGAATAATATATCACCATATCATTTTATAAGAGATATAAACAAATCCCTTTAGTGATACATCATTATTTTTTCAAAAACCATTCCCCACAATAGTTTAGTTTATGAACAGGTATGTTGACTCACCTTTTCTTTAAATCATTAATATTTATCTCACATTTAGATTTCTAAAAGGACTTATCACCCATATGAGTCAACATAGATAGTGGATTACATAGTCATGATAAATATCATAAAAAGTATTGTTGGTATCTATAAAACCCAATAAATCTATGGATATCGGTTACTAGGGTTCTTCTAGGAAATTTCACAATAATTAACATATTTTAATTATATACAAATAAATAGTCACTAGAAATTATATGACCAAACAATCATAATTTTTTATCCATAATTCATAGTTGGTAAATTTTTCATATAGCTTCTCCTTCACTGGGATCCTAAGAATATCCTCAAATATTCTTTATGATCTCACTAACATTTTGAATATATAATAATTTCATCTAGTAATTCTACCAAAAAAAATCAAGGTAATATATTAGAAATGTATTTATGGAATTTGTAAATGTATTAAGGGGAATGGAAGTCCAAAGGGAATTACTATGAATTCATAATGACTATACCTTATATAAAAATCTATTATGTGTTTATCATACTTTTTGAGCGTTAGCTAATGACATTTAGATTGAAGAAAAATCATGTCAAAATATTATGATCCTCATACTGAATCAAATAAATCATAGTTATGAGGTGGATGATACTTTTCATTCATAGTGACCTTGTAAAGTTCCCATTATTCAATGAAAAGACACATTCACACATCTTATTGCATTAAAAATAATCTGTGCATCCCATGGTGAAGCACTAGTCTTAATAAGTATATCATCTAGATTCCCCTAGTGTTTCATTTTCAATTCTTTTAACACAATTAAGGCCATTATATATTTATTATTTGAATTAAATATAGCAAGAGGTATGTGTTCTATTGAAAAATCAACATAAGAATTTAGGGGAAGACTAGGAATATTTTCTGGAAAAAAAGTTAATAAACTATCATACAATTGGAATATCCTCAATGTTGAGTTCATTCTTAAAAATATTAGACAAATATTTCCCTTCAATATATTATATAACCCATCAGATGTAGTTAATTTCTATTCTGATTTTTTATTCATCCTTACACTGATATATGATAATAGGTTGACTATTAATATAGAATATAACTTTCCTTCCTTGAAAATTAATATTAGATCTATATTGAGAGAGGCAATCCATGGCCCAAATATCATCGATTTTAAATAGAGGAAGATTAACATGTTTTTTATGAAACATGTCCCCACAAAATTAGATCGGAGAGGATCCATAAACAAGATATGTGATCATATTACCAATATTAGTTTTCATTAAAAAAATAAACATCAAATTTTTGAGTTGGTGATGTGATATCATTATAAAATTTGTCAGATATAATAGAATGGGAATATCCAAAATAAAATAAATCATTATCACTTAAAGGGTGGATAATTATCCTACATTTTCTCACATTATTAATTAATCCTATATTGGTTGTAGTAATTGTATAATCTCGGACTTCACCTATAGGTTTATTTTATGGTACGTTCCATTATTGAATGATATATTGGTTTGAATAACTCCCCACATCTATATTGTATAATAATTTGATATCAATGGCTACTTTATTTAAATTTCATTCAAGAGTATTATGACCCCATTATATACAGATAAAACAAAGAATTTTTACCATCAAGTATGTACTTTTGTATTTCTTTCAATAATTATAACATGTTGGAAATCCCCTATTATCATTCTTAATCTTGAACACATTCCTTATTCCCTTGTTTATTATCTCATATCATCATTTCTTAACATCCATTAATGATATAATACCATGAAAATTATTTTTATATTTCTATGGAAGATAAAAATATATAATCACATGATGAAAATGTTTAAAAAAACTATTCCTTTCAGAGATTAATTTTAATCCCATAAATGAAATAGTATATATCTATTCTCAATTACATATATTGTCTAAACCAATATAGGAGAATCTTGAAAATATATCCTCTGCAACAACTTCTCTTCCATTCATCATTAAAGTGAAGAACTTCATCTCCATTCAGATCACTTTTCTCAAGAGAAGTATTTCTTAATGAATATCACCTTAAAATTTATCAGTTCCATGAATCACATTTCTTCAACCACTTTAGTGTTTTAGATAAATTACCATCATTAATATACATGTTTTATAAATTAATACACTTCTAGAATAATTAACTCACAATCATTACATCCCAATGTCAGGAATATGTTTTAAAGGACTTAATTCATTGTATAAATGCCAATAGTCTAGGGGATCCATTAAACAATAGAGAATTTAATCAGATGATGTAACCCAACATTAGAGAATCAAGTTATATAATAATAAATTATTCAATATATGTATGGTAATTTCTTATATCCAGAGTCAGCTACCCTAATATGGCCATGATCTACTCAATTACAACACCACATATATTAGATTGATCTACATGAAAATAACTATATCGTCCTCAATTGTAGATTCCCCTTATTTTTTTAGGAAATAATGGTAAATAATGGATTTCACCGAGTTAGTATATAATCAAAAGGAGTATGAAGACATCAAATTAAAATCCCTATAATAGTAAAATTTATCAATTACTATAAGTGATTATCATACTTTTCATGTTTCCTATGTTAATTTAAAATCTATTTTCCAAGGTTAATACAAAAATTTCTCTAATAACAACAATATAAACCCCATCTTTAGTAAACTAGAACTGTTATTCACATTTTTATATAGTTATAAGATACACAAAATCCCACCCCCCAAGATCGACCAATTTTGTAGTCTTGGGTTATTAGATACATACATGATTCACATAATACATCAGAAATATAAAATAAAAACTATCATAATAAACATTATTCCATCCTTGATTTCATTCATAATATCCCTTTTCAAATCACAGTTATACTGAAACATGTAATGTGTGATCTTATATGATCTATAAGGGTTACAAACATCAAAATCATTCATGATTAAATATGGAATAAACTATATGAATAAGTGGATAATAAAAAAACCATTCAATAAACACTTGAGTAAAATGAGAATACATATCTAATATCAATATACAAAAGATTGATAAATAAAATAAAATTCTATCTAAAATTGATGCATAATTCCCTACCTACATGATCAAGGAAATAAACCAAATATATCATTAATCTTACCGTCACGTCCTCTCAACCAAAAATAATTATTAATAAATTTGAAAGTGTGAAGAAATAACAATTTAATACGGGATTCCAAATATACTGTGACAAAAAATTCCATAGTTCAATCCAATCCACCAACCAAATCGGCCCATGTCATGGACCAAAGAAAATTAACATTCCTTATAGGATGGAAAGTAGTTAATTAGTATAAACAAAAAGGAAATTATTTCACTAATTTCATAAAAAATAATAATACATGATAATAAACATTACATAAGTGAATAAAAAACAAATAATGGTACAAAAAATTCCAGTTAAAAGGTTTCACAATTTTAACCAAAAACCAAAATACTAAAATGTAATGGAAAAAAGAAAACAATCCAACAGCCTCAGTGAAACATGATGGTAATCACCCACAAGACACCACCATCAATACCTAGAACATGGAGAACAATAGAAAAACAAACCACCATTATCTCTATAGAACATATTTCCATTACTTTGTTCATACATTACAATGTCTACATACAACCAATGCTGTATAATGGTTGTGACCTAAATCACAACAATATTCCACACAAAAATAATCACTGCATGCTATAACATTAGATGAAAATTTAATTTTCTTATTTTTGTAATATCCTTTGAATAATTTATATTAAAACATTTTCAGAATAACCATTTTAGAACAACACCTTTAAATGTAGATTAAAAAATGAAAATTTTCAATAAGATAAAATTTCATTAAAATGAAATACACTCAAGGCCCATTATATTCCATTGGATGACAACAGAACACATAAATCTCATGTTATAAGAGAGAACCATGGGTAAATCTATAATGGTAACCTGGATCTACTGAGACACTAGAACCTCATACCTTGGTGAAATGTGGTATAGAAACCATAACCATCAGTATTTCCTGAACGATCCACTAAGCGGTGACACCCCATGGGGATAGTGGTCTCAAATCATAACATATGTTTAGAAAATGTTGTAATAATCAATCTATCTAAGTGAAACTATGAATTTCCACTACTATATCATCAAGTTTATATCCACTAAAAGAAACAAGGTTATTCAACTTCCATATCGCTAGTTTACAAGATCTATAAAACACACCTCGATACAAAAGACTCAATTTGCAATAAAATTCTCATTACCCATGTCATAAAAAACATAATTATTACATACACATTCTAAGAATTAAAAAGATACCAGGAAATCATCACCATTACAAATTGTCACATGGAAAACACTTTTTTCCATAAACCAACAATTTCCTTTTTACACACATGAAAAAACAGTTGGATAAACCCTTTTCACTACTTTAAGAAACAAATAAACCCATTTGAAAAAACACATGAAAATCACACAACTGATTCCAACCATTTCCCGAGGCCATGACTTCATCAATTTGACATGCATACCATGTTTTCTTTAAATCATTATTATCTTATTTTATATTATTAACAATGTAAATTTAATGGTAAAAAATAAAGAAAATCATTAAAGAGGGATTATCATTTTATTAGAAAATAAATCATACCTTTAAATCCATTTGAAATCCTATTCAGTACATTCCACACAAAGCATAAAAACCATTTTATGAATCTTTATAATGGAACATAAATAAAACCCAAAATTCCACTTACAAATATCCAAATTCATCGTAAATTGATTCTAAAACTCTTCCAAAATATATTTCGCACCACAAAACTGAACAATATAACATTATTAAATACACAAAAGAGCATATTAAAATAATATACTAATGTTCGGGCGTAGAAGCCCCAAACATAAGCTTGGTTGGATTTAACAAATAGTGAGAAACCACAACCGTACCACCAAAATTCTATATAAATGAAATATTTAACAAAATAAATCAAGATTAAACCTTAAATAACAATATTCAACAATAAAGATACCACCCAACCAGTGGGAGATATGAAACCCCATTAGAGAAGAAGATAAAACCATGATAAGAGGATAAATCAAGAAGAATGGTAACTTGCATGAAGAATCATAAGAAACTACACAAAATACACAAAAGGGTGTACAATGAAGATAATAGGGATATAGGGAGGATCCTAGGGATGCAAAGCTCAAATGGAACGATTAAGCGATATTTGGGGCTAAATCCCAAAAGGACACCAAATGAATTTCGAATTTTTTTATGACTGGAAAATCGCACGTAGTTCTATCCTACCATTCTCCAAATCCTGAGAAAACTATTTTCCTCTCACTATCCAAGAGGAACCTACTTCACTATTTTCCAAAATGGCCTGAATTACCAAGCCCAATCTGTGCAATAGATACTACCCGAAAACCACCACCTACCACATAGTTACCTAGGAAGGGGTTACCAATTTCTCTTAACCATTACCCAATCGTGCCCCATGTACTATAGGGTAAAATATTCAATTTTTCTCAAAAGACACATGGAAAATAAAAGGAAAAATTCTAGTCAAAAAATAAAAATAAAATTAACATAAAAATTTATACCCATGACACCTGTTTTCTAAAGTAAAAACTAAGACCCATAAATGTACTATATTCAAAAATGAAAATAGAATCCCAGATGTGAAAATTATCCATAGATTGAAAATTTTCCACCCCTAGAAATTAATCTCGATCCCCACTAGGATATAAAAAGATACACTATTCCAAAACTCAAGGAAACTCTTAGCAAACATCGAATGAGAAGACATAATGAATGACATGAACTGAAATAGAGATTAGAATGTTTGAACTTGAGAGGGAAGAATAGAATCCTCACCATATGTCTTATATCCCTATAAATATAAAACAAATCAATTTTATTTATTAAAGGGAAAGGAATAATCACAAGTAATAATATAACATCTCATTCCAAGATCACGTCTAAAATTTCTAAATGATTCTCATACCACTACCTAAAATGAACAAACAAACCCAAAAAACATTTCAAGAAATACTTCAATAAAAATTCTCTAATGAAACCCCTTGGAACACTCCCACACCAATGATTACTCAATGGGTGGAAACATGTTTTTATAGATCCCAACGAGACTAACCACAATAAATTAAACACTAAAAAATTATCTAGATTTTCAACATAGGGATTCCTAAAAAAACTCCTCACCATTTAAAATGATCTAACACTAATTTACTCTAGAAATAATTTAAAGGAGGGAAATAGTGGGTCCCCCCACCATGAGAACAAACCATATTAACCACTATTGTCTCAAGAAAACTAGACTTCTATATATCCTAACAACTAATGAAGAGTTTCAAAACCACAAGGGTCACTACAATGAACCAAGGCCTCAACAACCTTTTATAGAAGTAAAACTTTCCATAGGGAGTAGACAACCATGGAGAACTAAAATTATCATATTTCTATCACTGGATATGTGATCCGGACAAAGGTACCCCACAGAACTTCGGTTCCTGACAATGCCCATGCATCCCTTCAAGGCCTATGGATAGAGAACTGATATTTGAATCATCACATGCCTCATAAATAGAAGTTGTCAATCCCCGACCAGAATACGTTATTTTTTTTCAAACGTGACCCCATTTCATTCTGGGAAGAACCAAAAAACACAACACCCCACATGAATCATCTTTTCCCACCGTGGAACTTTCACCCAGACATGGACTTATAAGATGCACATGCATGACTCTCTTTCACATTGAATGAGAAATTATAGAAAGAAGATTCCCACAAAACACAACTTCTTTTCAAATGAAAAAATTAATTATTTTTAGGGGAAATGACTTCTATTAGAACATAATTTCTGAGAAGAATCCACCAAATCTCCATTTTCATTTTAAAAGAAAATAAAAAACCTGAATACAGCAAAATACACAACCATTTCAATGAAGGAAGAACACACTGGATGATGATTTAAGATGATCCCCAAACAATGATCTACTAATACATACATGAAAGAGTGTTCTTAAGAGAGGTGGACTTAGCTCCAAGGTGCTTCTTGAAAACACCTGGATAAAACTATTACAAGTGTCCTAGGCATACACAGGCACGGTAGGTCTTTAGATCATTCATAAATGATGTGTTTTTATGACTAAATAAACCACACTAATAGAAAAAATGATCCTATTCCCAAAAGAGGCTATTAAAATATAGAGAGACCTTTTAATACCACATATATTACCAATAGCTTCCTGCCACTTTCCTTTATTCTAATTGGGATTCCCTTCACCACATCTGTGCCATACCATCAAGCATGAAGGTGGAAAAATCATCTTTAATAACTCTAGAATATCAAGGAATATGAATACTCATTTTATTTTCCACATCAACTTTTCCATTATAAGATTATCCAATTATCTGAGAAACAGAGGTTGGATCAATTATGAAACTCTAAAAGAAAGTTCCTATGTTGATCAACTAAAGGGTCTAAAAAAGTTGGAACACCAGTTGACACACATTTAATACACATAAATTCTTTTTGGGGGTGTATAATAGCCAATATGGAGGTGGATAATTCAATGAATGTTGATCCATTTACCATAATTCACTAATACTATACCCCAAGCACAATAGGGACAAAATAAAATGTTTTCCAATGAATTTTTCTAAAGAATCCAGTGTCCACTATCGGAAAAACTATCTCATAAAAATGAACTAAATCATAAAATACCATTCAAAAAATGGGTTCTCAAACTCAAAGCACCTTGAATGTAACATTCCAAAATCACAATTTGACACACTGTAAAACTACGGGTTATCAAGGAATCACATTTTATCTTAAAATCACTATTGAGGATAAAAAAAGTCTTCGTGGTTTGAAAATTCACCAATGGTATATCATGGAGTTTCAAACATGAATTTTCTAATGTCAATGTAGGCACCCATAATCTCATAACAATATGGGAACTCATCCATTCCATCCATCAACCATCCAAACATATCTATACATGTAGTCACTCATAGAATTACGATTGGACAAAAAACATTTCAAATTTAGAAAACAAAACATTCAACACACACTCTATAATTATTAAATTAATTCCCATTTCAAAAATTCATAAATTGTTTCAAAATATCACTAACCATCCAAATAAAAAACCATTTTCAAGAGGCAGTCAACAATCCCCTTCATTTATTTCAAAAATAAAAAACCACTAATTTCCCTTAAAAACTAAACATATCCAATTCAAAAAAATTTCCCAAATTAAACAAATCATATTAAATCAAAAATAATTTCAATAAAAACAATCCCAATTCCTCTTTAAATAATTTTTTTATTTCCAAACAAACAATTTCATTAAGATATATGTCTTAATTGTAGAAATATATCTTTACTATGCTATTCCCATATAACTGCAATTATTATTAATTAAAAATAATTTTTTATATTTCTTTGTCAAGGTTTATTCCTAAAATACATTTTCCCTTTTACAATAATAAAATAAATAACTCATTAAATCTATTTTTCATAATAAAAAAATAGGGGTTTTCAACATAATTTTCAATACCCAAGAATATGAAAAACATATCACAAGAGGAAACAAGTTTCGGTTGGTGACTTGTATATATGGATGATGTCAAAATGATAATCATGATAGCATTATAGTGAGTATAATATAACCATAACTTATGTTTCACATGGCTTTACAGGACTTACGAACTCACTGAGACCTTTAGACAAAATCTATTTTCATTTCCGAACACAAATAAACCAACATAACCTAACGAGACCAAAGGAAACATGACATCCCACGGTAACTCGAGTCATATTATGAGGTTTTTTGACAAAGAATCCTAATCCTAACTAAAATATCATATCCCAATATTCCTAGCTATGTTCTATCCAGCATCTTCCCCAAATAACATGACCTTAAATGAGTGTGACCTCATCTAATACCATTTTTCATGAATCAAGCCAATGTCCAATCCAACCTGACACCTGACCCAGCCTGTGGCATCTCATAGAGGGAGTTACTGATCTTCACAGGATAGAAACTTATGTCAAAAAATTTAAAAATACATTGGGAATTATTTTTCCAAATTTAATTACCAAGTATAATAAATGATAATAAACATGGAACAACTGAATAACAAAAACCAAACACGGTACAACATTTTTTGGATTAATGGTTTTACAATTATATGAAAAAACTAAAATACTATAATGAAATTAAAAAATGTCCCAAAAAACACAATGAAACATGAGGGGAATCACCCTCGTTTCACCACAACTAATACATACAACATGTAGAACACTAGAAAATTGAACCAAAAACATCTCTACAACTCATCTTTCTTTTAACCAGGTCATTAATAAAAAATACTACATACACTCAAAGGTGTATGTATGGTGTGAGCCAAATCCTTGTAGGATTCCACCCAAAATAAAGGACTTCATGATATAATAGTAGAAGAAAAGATAACAAGATAATTTTTGTAAAATCCGTTGACACATTTTTATGAAAAAATTTAATTAAAAACAATTTTCGGAAAAAAACTTTTAAATGTAACACTTAAAAAGTATACTTTTACAAAGATAAAATAGATTTAAAATAAAATACACTCAAGGTCCACTGTTTTCCGAAATATGGTACCACATCACATAAGTCTCTTGTCACAAAGGAGTACCTTGGGTAAGATCTTAAGGGTAATCTAGCTTGAGTGAGACACTATAACCACGCACCATAGTGAAATGTGGTATAGAAACCAAAGTCATCATCTTTCTCATGCACGAGCCACTAAGAAGGTACACCCCATGGCTCTAGTGGTATTCGATCATAATACGACTTTATTTAGTGTTGTAACTTTTAAACCCACTAACTAAAATTGAGAGTTTCCACATCCATATGAGTTATTTTAAATGCACTATAAGAAACTAGGATTCTCTACTTCTATATTACTAGAATACTAGTTCTAGTAATCCCACCAAGATACTCGAGATTTATTTTAGGCTCAAATTTTAATTTCACATTTCATAAAAAATATTCTTTTCACATACACATTCTAGGAATTTTATAGTATTGGAAAATCAACACTTACTCAAATCATCACACATAAACAACCATTTTATAAAAACAAAACTCCTTGTATTTTACAAACACTAAACACATTTGGAAACACTTTTTTCACCAAATACATCACCAGAGAAACCCATTATAAAAAAAAGAAAAACATCCAATTGACTTAAACCATTTTCATGGGATGATCCCATTTCAATTTCATAGATATACCATGTTCACATTAAAACCTTATTCACATCATTTACAAAATTCACAATTCACATTTAATGGATCATAATTATGAAATCTATGTTCAACGGTTCTCATTTAATTTATAATACCCATTAAAACCATTAAATCCATATGAAATCACATTTAGAACCTTCCACAAAAATAAAAAAACCATTTTAAAGATTCATAATAATGAATAATATAAACAAAATTACCTTGCCATTTGTAAAATCCATTTTCATCATAAATTCTAGACAAAACACTTCCCAAATTAATTTAGAACTACCCAATTGAACTGTATACCATGTTTATATTCACAAACGTGCATATTAAAATCATATAATAGTGTAACGTTAGGGATACACCTACCTAAATCATGCATGCATCCAAAAATGGATGGGAAGCACAACCGCACAACCACAGGACAATTGTATGGAACGTTTTGACCAAAAACATCATGATTGAACCCTAACAAACAAAATTCCACCAAAATGTCACCCCCACATAGTAAGAGATAAGAAAACCCGTGATAGAAGAATAAAAACCCTAGTTATTTAGAGAAATTACAAATAAATGGAACATATATGAGGAATATATGTGAAACCACAACAAATCCAACAAAAGGAAGGGAGCCAAATGGAACCACAAGGGTTTGAGGTAGGCGCTTTGGGATGATAAGATCGAATGGGGTGAGAAAGGGGGGACTTGGGGATAAATCTCCATAGGAAACAAATAAAATAACCAATTTTTTACTGACCAAGACATCCCTATTGGTTTTCACACATTGTTTTAAAAACCGTTGGAAAACCATGAGGGATGTCCTGGTCATTAAAAAATTGGTTATTTCATTTTGTTTCATATGGAAATTTATCCCCAAGTCCCCCCTTTCTCACACCATCAAGATTCTCATCCCAAATTGCCTACCTCTCACCCTTGTGGCTCCCTTGGGATCCCTTCCTTTGGTGGATTTTTTGTGGTTTCACCTAGATTCCTCATATATGTTCCATTTAATCATATTTTCTATACATATCTATGGTTTAAATTCTTATACAATGGACTTGGGGATAAATATCCATAGGACACAAATGAAATAACTAAATTTTTAATGACTAGGACATCCCTCTCGGTTTTCCCACATTGTTTTATAAAAGGTGGGACAACCATGTGCCCCTTACTATCTAGAAGGCACCTACCACATGGTTATCCCACAAACCTTGATTTACTATGATCTAGCTC
Source organism: Viscum album (assembly GCA_963277665.1). Taxonomy (NCBI): domain Eukaryota; kingdom Viridiplantae; phylum Streptophyta; class Magnoliopsida; order Santalales; family Viscaceae; genus Viscum; species Viscum album. The sequence goes on along the minus strand of OY728142.1, from coordinate 276,148,771 downwards.
TGCGATATCTACTTCTTGAAAACCACCATCTACCACATAGTTTTCCATAATCCAATGAAATACATGAGCCACATTCTATTGGAAAAAAAGTTTCCATTTTATCAAAAAATAGAATAAAATCCATTGGAAAAAAGTTTTAGACCAATAGAAGTTATGAAATTACCTAAAAAATTCAGACCTGTCACACCCAATTCTTAAGAGAGAAACCAAGACCCCTAAATGAACTAGATCCATGAATTTATATAAAAACATTGGTGAGTCATATAGTCTCATGATACATTTTGATGAAAAAAAGGGGCTATTTATAACTAGGCACTAACTATCACTTGTATGTCCTATGCATTCCTTATAATTTGAATGATCAATACTGTTTATTTAAAAAATTTCTTATAAGTAAATAATAATTTTTATTTAATTAATAGTATGAAAGATAAATAATTAATCATCATAAAATTTATAGAGAGACAATAAATAAAGTATCCTTAGATCACATCCCCAATAATATCAATGAGTCCAATCGAATTTGAAAAAAGCAATAAAATACCGCTGATTCTTTTTGAGAAAAAGATCCTATTCACATCGAAATAACTAATTAAAACATTTTTAAAAAAAATTTAAATTAACAATTTTAGTTGAATATAATTTTTTTATCTTTTAATGTGAAATTAAAATGATTTATAGATCATGTTTTGGGGAAAATTCTTTTCATGCCACATTTGTTAATACAATTATTCATTTATCATGTTGCTATAAAAAGGAAAATGTACCTTGTTTAGAAAATGACTTGAAAATTATTATTTTTCAAGAAAATCATTTTTGAAATATAAATTAAATATTAATATGAAAATATTATAATTACTCTTGAAAACATTTTTATAAATAATTGACATTGATGAAAAAGATTCCCAAAATAAACAGAAAATAAATTTTATTTCTCTTAAAAAATCATTATATATTTTTTTTGTCTCAAAGAGTGGAAAATTATATTATTATAAAAAAAATCCATTAAGAACTAGAGAAGATGAAAAATATTGTGTTTTGAGATAAATATCATTTAATTATAAAAAATAAAAATAAAAACATAAAAAATCCTAAAATAAAATTTGATTGTAACATAAATCGGTTTCTCAATGATTGAAATTCCTAGTAAGATTTATTAATATAAATATAAAAATAATGATTTTTTATAAATCTATACGAGATTTAGATTTATAATTATAATATAATAAATAATTTAAATAACACATTTATTAATAATATTTCATTAAAATCGTAGTTTTCAGGTATTAACTATTTTGTTTTTCACCAGAAAATTAATTCGGTAGTTAGGATCTTTATACTTTTTTCATGATTCCATGATATCTAAAATGTTAATCATGATATAAAAATAAAATTTATTTATTACATATAAATACGTATATATTTATAGTGATCGATATAATTTATAGATAGAAAAATGGATTACCACATTTATTGTGATTGTAGTTTGCACGTACATATGAACAATATTTTGACTATTAATTTGAAGGAATGAAAACGGTAAATTATAATACCCCATTTAAGAAAAAAATTATATTAATAATATCATATATATTATTTATATCTTACATTATTACCATCCATGTTAAACAAAAATAAAAAATAGGTCACTTCACATGAGGGATGTCGTAGTACTCATGTATCATGAGAGGCGCTATCATTCTCCAATTGAAGGAAATTAAAATGGTTAATTGTATATTATATTTCGAAAAATAATAATTATTAAAAAAATAACATATATACTCATTATTTTTATATTTATAACCCTTTGAGTTAAATGGTGATGTAAAACATGTTACACTTATATATGGAGATGGTAAGCTATACATATACAAAAGCGATGTATTATTTTTAATAAAGTATGGAAAAGATGATGAAAATTATTGTTAAATAACAATAATGATATATATATATATATATGAAATTTTTATTTTATATTTTAGGATCAGTAAAAAAAATTTAGGAAGTATAATAAGAATTATACTTGGAATATTTAGTAAAGATGATTACTTCTTATTCAGTAGACTCCAATTATATCCCTTCGCAAGGACCCTTGTACTGGTATTTTTAGAAAAACATAATATTTAATTATTTCATAGTTAATCTTATTAAATAAATTATCATTATTTGGTAAGGGTTAGGTTTCTCAAGAAGCTGTTATGAATACAGTGAGGACGTGTCCTTTTAAAGTGAGTGTAGGGGAACTCATGGAATTAAATAATGTATAAATTAATATCATTAAATTTATGTAGAAAAATAGATAAAAATTAATTTTATTATTATAAAATATGAGTCTAAGATAGAATAATATAACATAATATTTTATTATTATTTTTGGTTGTGTTTTCACTCATATCTAATAGTTTTAACCATTGTTAATCCTTTTAAAAATAACCACAATATCCAGAGTTTCTTCTATTTAAGGGTAAAAATGATCCCATTAAAGAAAAAGTGTCCCATAGATGAAACATTGTTTATTTGTTAAAACATATATCATTCACCTAGCCAAATATTTTATTTTTATAAATTTTAAATCATTTAATAATGTTTTATTTATTGTAATATATCATTAACAAAAAAATTTAAACTATTTATTTACTTCGACTTTAGATACATAAAAATATCTACCTAATTCAAATATAGACCATTAAAACATCCCAATATTATAATATTTAACTTAAACATATTTTCCACATAAATATTAAGGAATATTATATTATTTTAAATATTTTTAATGTAATTTACATTTTTTTATATAAATTGAATAAATACAATGTTGGTAGTAAAAAAGTATTTAATGGAATTATTCTATTAGTAAAAATGAGAAATAAATTACCCTGATAAAAAATAATTAACATTTCAAATATAAATTTAAATCTAAACATAACCTCTCTTAACCTTTGGAAAAAATATTCGAGATATTAATGTTAAGATATTGACATTTTTAATTTTTTCTTTTCTAAAAATAAAAAAGTCAATATCAATGTAATATAGCAGAAAGTTGAAAATATTTCAAGACATGGATGATAATTTTATAATATAATCATCAAATAGGGTGAATTAATTTAAAATAGTAATCTTAATTCATTATCTAAAAGGTTTAACCTCGTTTTAACCTTACCGAGGTGAAAAATATTTACCTAGGTTACAATTCATAATCACAAAAAACAAAATCGACATTTTAAAAAATGATATCATCGTTATTATAAATATGGAATCCATTTTATATAATAAAATTTAAATAAGTTACATATTCTATTTTAAAATTAATCCCATGAATCCCGATGGAAATATATTTTCATGAAAAAGTTGGTTTTAAGTAAAATTGTTTTATAGAAAGTTAATGTATAATGGGGATTAGAATATTATTTCATAGATTTTTTAATCACAATTAACTAAATATATTTTAAAACTAAAACAAAATAGAACATTCTTTTATTATTATAATAAATTAAAATATTCTTTTCATTAAAAATATACATTTTACTATATTTTGAAAAATCATACTTTTTAAAAAATTCTAAAAATCCAACCAGAGATAATTTTGATAAAATGATTTCAATATTTATATCCAATATATCAAATATAAATTTTAAAATTGACAAGAATTTAATTATATTATTTTCTACAAAAAAATAATACTAATCATTTTTTAAAAGAACATATTATTGAGGAAGAAATTGACTTTATTGAAACATTTTGTGCTTATTTACAATGACTTACTAAATATATTTGTATTGTGTAGAGAGTCTATATTTTCTTTTCATTTTTTTATTTCAATTAATACAATGGTTTGATTATGACAACACACAATATAATGTGTAATTTATATTTTTTGTTTCATGTATCATTAGCTATCAATGAAATAAATTTTTTTTGGAGAAAAATATCTTTAAATTTTTGGGTTTACCTATTCCATCTATGAAGACGGTGGAAGAAATTGTGAATTTTACTCCACTAAAGAAGACACCTTCCATGATGGATATCCTTACCAATCAATGGGGAGGTTTTACAATGAATTCATACACATAACATTAATTGGAAAATGAGGAAGGAACAATGAAAAATATAGAATGTGGTTCGATTTACTAGTTATAAATCCCAAGAATATAATTTTTAAGTGTTATAAATTAAACACATTATATAGAGCCCAAAAAAAGTAGGATGAAGATGTTCAAATCTATAAAAATTAGTCTGTTAGAGGTATCACACAAAGGGATTAATTTTTAAGGAGGATGAGTTTTCCATTTATAGGTGATGCTAAAGAACCTGATCAGTTGATTACATTACTCTATCCAAATATGGAAGTAGACAATTTTATATAGAAGGTGATGGGTTAGTTCGTCTGTAATAACCCTATTTCTCATTTTGAAGAACTTTTAGGTATCCCTATCCACATATAATTTATTATCTATAATTAATTGTGATAATGTGATGAAATAAGGTGAGATATAATCCATGGTGTAATTATTCTTGAAAATAACATGACTAATTGTCCAATATAAGAACATGTAGATGAAGATCAATGAGAAGTTAGAGATGCAGAATATATGTCCCCATTGTGTAGACCGAAAAGTTATATAAAAACAATGTCAAGAGATGATGTCTCAGGGGGTGTTATGCCGAATAAGAAAAGATATTAATCATTACCTAATTTTTCTTAGGCTTGTGAATATAATATAGCCATGGAGGTCAAATTTTATCATTTTTTCATCTTTAACCACTTTTTAAATAATTTGTGTCAAATAATTATCATGTGTTATGAACTACTTCATTATATGTTCTGATTCTAACAAAATATTATGTAATTTAATGTATTGAAGCTTGAGTATGAAGTGACAAAGATCACAATTATAATGACTCGGGGCTAGCATACATGGATATTATTACATTTAATATGAATATTCAGAAAATTAAAAATATATGTTCTTAAGGACTAAAATAGTTTAGTGTATTTAGAATAATTGAATCATAATATTAAAACTCAGTGACAGATATTCAACATCACCTATACAGATCATACCAATTAATACATCTAATTATAAACATTATTCATAACTAAGGGAATGAAAAAATAAGAAAGCGGAGAACTCAGATTCTCAGTATGTGTAAACAAGAAAGATATATAAGTATAACATGATCATAAGGGTATGAGAATATGATAATATACTTATAAGATCATACCTGACAAATCAAAGATCAAAAAATAAACCATGAAATAAATATTATTAGTCTATAAGACCTGGATCATAAGGAAGTCAAAGAACTTGAGTCATGAGAGCATAATTTTTGTCTAATCTATAGACTTGTGGTATACACATTAACTTATAACATTTTGAGCATGGGTAAATAGAAACAGTTCTTGTCATTAGGTTCAGGACCTGAAATCAGGCCCTCACAGGAACTTATAGACAAGCAACTAGGTCCCCGCATATCATTGTAAACATTTAATAAGGATCACTCATAACATTGTGAACATGTAATAAAGTTCAAATATAGCAATGTGAGTATTTAATTAGGTTTATGCATACAATTATAGATATAAACCCATGTCTCTATATAACATTGTGAACATGTACTGAGGATCACCCATAATATTTTGAACATGTAATAAGGGTCACAAAAAACATTGCGAAGATTTAATCAGGTTCACGAATAAACTTGCAGAAACGAAACCATGTCCACAAATGAACTTGTGAATATGTAATAAGGTACATGCATAATATTGTGAACATGTAATATAGTTCACTTATAAACCTATGTCGATGTACCTAAGTTCATGAATAAAATTGTGAACATGTAATATGGTTCATGTATAACATTTTGAACATGTAATCAGGTTCACACATAAACTTATGTACATTCAACCAGCTCCATGCATAACATTATGAGAATTTTATAAGATTCCCTCATAATATTTTAATAATTTAATTTGGTTCATGCATAAACTCAGGGGCATGAAACTAAATTTATGCATAACATTTTGAACATGTAATCAGATTCATGCATAACATATATACTAATGTGTAATCTATTATTACCCAATTCATTAGAAATATATATAGGTCCCACCCATGATATAATGAAATCAAACATTCACGTGCCTAGAGATAACAAAACATTCATCATATAGTGAAACCTATAATGAGTTGGGTTTCATGAACATCATATAATAACCCATGAAATAAAATGTGTATTATAAACATTTCATCATATCATAACTTTTAAAATAGTGAAAAATTTCACAACAATTTCTTCATAAAATAACATCTAAAAGGAAGTTGGTTTCATAATCATTTTATCGTGGTATAAATAATGGTAGATAAATGAGATTCGTGGATAAATATTCGGATTAAACATAAACCATTCATATAAATAATAATAATTCTGTACTTATTCTATATCCCTAATAAAGAAGAACATATATCAAAGGATGCCAACATAGATATATAAGGATTTTGAAAGATCGCATGAATGTAATCATAAGAAAAATAATATTTATTTAAAAATCAATTTTTAAAACCTAAAACATACTAAAAATAATTTTATTTCAAAACCATTAGGAAAAAATTATAAATGAGTCTTTTTAAAACCATTTAAATCAATTCTTAATAAAACATCCTTTCCGCTAAAAAAATGCTTTCTAAATCGTAAGAAATTATTATTATTTTCTTTAGAAACCACTTTAAGAAAACACATTTATACTAAATTAAGAAATAAAATTCATTAAAAATAGACTCTTAATATTATAATTATTGATTCAAAAAAATGAGTATCGATACAATGGTTAAATCCATATGTACTGAACATTACTTTTTCACCATAAAAAGCATAAAAACGAGCCTTGATTGAAACAAGACATGAAAGTTCATTTTAAAACCCATTTTATTAAAAATTCAAAACATGGGGAGGAATTTCATTTAAACATCATTGTGAAATATTAAAGAAAACAATTTTATATAAAATAGTTTTTTTAATAAATCAAATTTTCGAACGAAGAGAGAGATAAGGTCATATTTTCTTAAAGAAAATTTCTTATTTATCATAATCAAAAAATATTGTAATTATATTCAAATACATAAATATATAATAGATTACCATAGGATAAGAAATCTCATTAGAGTTATAATGATATGGAATATAATATTTTATCGATGGACTCATAATCATAAAAAATGTGGATAAATGATGGGATTGTAGAAATAAATAGTTACTTATTTGGAAACAATAAATAATATCCATATGAGAATAATAGCATTAAAAAATGATTCAAATATCACTAAAATAATTATATTAAAGATATTACTTGTCAAAGGTGAGTATATACACCTCATAGAATAATATTTTTTCTTAATATGATATTTATCTCCAAGAAGGTAAATCCATAAAAAATTACTTTACTGATATGTTAATTTTTGAACCATAAACCCAATGAATGAAATATCATAAAATGGAAATTTAAAAACCAATTAAAATAGCTATAATAATAATATAATACCTTCATTGGAAATATATACCAAACAAAAATTAAATGAGGGGTACATAATACATAAGGGTCACATAAATAAGTGTGATACGAAAACCATTACCACAAGGGTTGAATTTTTTAATACATGGTCTAAAATTATATATAATAATTATAAGTTTATTAAAAATCTACCAAAAATACATTTAATTATATTAACTTCCATATATTATTTTATAATGACTTTATATTAGCAGTTTTTTAATAAGTCAATGTTAATGTTAAGTTTTGGGAAATATCAACTTGGTTTGTTATATAGGTTTTTATTTTTTTAATGTTGAAAATCGTTATTATGTAATTATATACATATTTAAATATTGTAAATAATTACGTAAATATTATATATATTCACTATAAAAATATTTATAATAATATATTAAATATATAGATATGAAATGGAATACAATGTTTCTGGATACAGTAGGCCATATGTATGCCTGAACTATATTTTCGTTTTATTATGGTATTGAAAGAAGGAAATTATGTGAAATTTATGTATATTTATATTTATTATAACCATGGAATAATTATTATTTTATATATATCATATATGTTTATTAAACACATCAGTAATATATTTAATTTAAAGTGTGAACAAATTATATCATTTTGAGGAGGCGGTAGTCCACACAACCACAGATAAATTTATCATCTATTCAAAAAATGGAAAGTATTATTCTTTTTTTATATTATAATTTCAAAAATAATAAATAATTCCTAAATACAATATATATCATACAAAAATACTTTTCCCATCCAAATTCCCAACCATATGAGGTGGTAAAATAAAAATGACAAACATCATTTCGTAAGGCAGTAACACACCATACACACAAATGGTATTTTAATTACCCATTTGATGGAAATATGGTAGGTTATGGTCAAAACCATAGAGTAATAATATATCTATATATTAAAGATACTCTAGATATTATATAAGCATGGGATAATAATAATTTAAGAGGTGTAGAATGAAAAAATGAGATGGTGGAAGGATGTTACCTCTTCTTTGGGTCACTCTTTTTGGTGTGCACCAAGGGATTTATTGGTTATATTACTATAGTGAGATGACCAAATAATGATAAAATCTTGTGTCTACTACCATTTCATTCATATGATTAAAATAAATCAAATCTTGAAGGACTAAAGAGTTTTGTTTCATGGTAATCTAGATACATATTGACGTCTTTTATTATAAATGAATACTATAATTACAACATAATTTTATTCATTTAGGTATAACATAATTCCATCCAGCATATCATTTCATATAATTCTTAGTACACTTTTTCGATTCATGGGGAAAGGAAACAAAATAATATTGTGATGAAAATTTCAGTAACATTTATGTATAGTGAAAGTAATAATTAATCAATGTGAATATTGAATATGGATTGTTAATATATGAATCAATGTTCCATATAATCAATAATATAAGAAAGAAATGTCTAAAAAAATAATACAAGGTAATAACATAATATATTTTCCAGAGAAATATTTAGATAATGAATAATTGATATGACATGGTAGATAACTGTAACACATGTCATTTATTTTATAAACTGATAATTAAATGCATCCACAGATAATGTAAAATAAAATATTACATGGATAATAATAAAATATAAATTTTCAATAAATCAAGTGATTAGTTATTGAATGTCATGTTTCATATGAAAATGATACCTTTTACTATCAAAATATATTATCAATAAATATTAAATCTATTGTATAAAACCATCTATTCTACTTGGAAACAAATATGAAGGGTTTTCTCCAAGTCCTTTCTTCTCATGAGACTACAGATGCATCGAGGGGCTAACATCAAATAGTTTTAAACTCGTACAATGCATTTCTAATGAATTCATCATATATTAAATAGTAAATATAATTAATGAAAAATGTGCCTTTTGAAATATCCATAGAGTTTAAAGAGTATATATTTATCAGTATTTTCCAAGATAATGAAATAACATTCAAAGTAATTATCATATTTAAAATTTTTATACAGTTTTAGAAATGTACATATCCATGATAAATGATATGGATGATTATGGGAAATTCATGGTTCAATTATCACTAAAAAGTGAATATTGCACGGGGACTACAAAAAATAAATACGAAGTGAATTTTAATATTATTATTAGACAAATAAATTTTAAACCATTCAAATTTTAAATATGGATGGAAGCAAAAAATAATATCCCTAGTGGTGTAAAAAAGGTAGATTTTGTTGATCAATTGAAATACTATAAAAAAATTTCAAAAACATTCTTGATGAAAACAAAATATTTATTATCAATAATATTTTTCAAATACTTGTATTTGAAAAAAAATGTTACGAAATAGATTATATAAAAAATATCCTTTTAATCAGGTAACAAATGTTTCATGAATACTCTAATGGGTAATTCACTACATTCCATATAATGTGAGAAGAAAATTCCTTTTTTAAGGTAAATGGTTTAAAGATCATCGTTAGGAATGTTAATTGAATATTAATTTTAAAAAAAACATTGAACGAAAATAGTGTAAACTGTATTTTAAAAATAATTTTTGGAAATTTTTATTTTCTTTTTATTTTTTTTAGAAAATATGGGGTTTGGAACAAAAAATGTTCCCTGAATGAAGAATAAAATGTAGTCAAAATTTATGAAAAAGAAATCTAAAACAATTTAAATTAAATGAAATGAAAAATAGTAATGTTATATGAAAATGTCATAAAAAATAGATTAGATGAAAATTTAATGTTTTATTAAACAAAGATAAAAAAATATCATTTAATTTAATTTCAAGAATGAGAAATCATGAATAGATTGAGATTTTGAAATAAAACCTTAAAGTTATCTTAACATTGAAGTGAAAATTAATAAATGAATTTATTAATTTTATTGAATTTAAATCCACATATAATAAGTTTATATAGTTAAATATATATTCAAATTATTTATTCACATAATCATTGAATATTGACGACAATAAACAAGTATACAACCTAATGAGAAGGAATTAAGTTATGAAATGTGTTTACCACTCGGTATATTAAAGATAAAATTCCCTTAGAATAAATAATATAAATCAAAACTAAAAATACCATGAATAATTAATTATTCTGGGTATTAAATGTCAATAGGTATGTATATACACCATATAAATGAAATTAGGTGCATAACAGTACAATATTACAAAGTGAAATGATATTGAGATGAAATCACATAGCTTTTGTTTCCTTTTGGGTGAACATATATGAACCTCATATAAAATGGTTTTATGAAGTTAAATAGCTTATAATATAACCATAAATATATTTAAAATATCATATATTTACTTCTTATAATATCTTATTACAAAATTTTTAATAACATTTCATTATTTTCAATATTTTAGTTGTTAATTACCAAGTTTTTCAAGTATGTTTTGACTTTTTAATTTTTTCATCTAACATAGATCATGATTTAATCATCTCATGGTTGATTTAAATAACATATATATTAATTATATAGGTAATTTTTATAATACATAATTTTTGGATATAGAAAATAAAATTTAACATTCATATAGATTGAAGGTTATATGTACTCATGAACGTTACTTCAATTTCATTGTCGTATATAAAATAATGAAAATTAAATGATATATATATATATATATTATAATTATATTTTAATATTTTTTCAGATATTTCTCATTTTTTATTTATTAACATCTGTGATATATTCCTCGTATAACATGAATGAATCACATCACATTCTGCAGGCAGTAGTCTTCATGTCCAAAAACGAAGTTATCGTATTCTCAAAAAATAGAACGCATAATGGTTAGTCAAATATATAAATTAAAATTGGAAAAATAATTTAAAAATACTATATATATCATATATAAACTTTATATCCAATATTATTTACAACTGTTAAAGGTGGAAAATAGAATAATGAATTGTATCTGTTTGCGAGGTGTCAGTCTGTCATACAAATGAATGATGATTATATATGTTATATGATTGATGAGAGTGAATGTGTGGGGGTAAAATACTAACCCATATATATATATAGTTGAGGTACACCGGTTATCATAAAATCATGATACAAAATTAATTTAATTTGGGGAGAAGTAAATGAAACAAAATTTATTATTGCAGAATGTCACAACCTAATCAGGTAAATCCATTTAGATTTTACAAAATCAAATTCTTTGGTTTTATTTTTTCCAAATTTTATTATTGTAGGATGAGGTGATACATTTTAGGAGATTATTTGGGTAGATATTGCATAATACAAATTAATGTATATTTGTAAATAAGTGGGAGGGTTGAGTTTCTTTTTATAGTGGAGGAGTATCATTCTTGTAAATATTTCAAAATTGAATTCCAAGAACATTTTTCCAATTTCATCTGGCTCTAATTATATAAAAATTATTTAAATGGGAGTATATGGTCAAAAATATTTTTATATAATGGGCTTTTGATAAGTATTTATCCCATTTTGTTACTTCAGTTTAATGTTTAGTCCCTTGTTAAGCTAATATTTCGTTTAATTGCTGTAATTAATTTTAATCATTTTCACTAATATTTTTTTTGGAAATAATTAATTTGATAATTTCAGAAATTATTAATTATGATTAATAAAAATATGGATTTTTTTCCAAATTCCAATCATATATGTGGAAAAAATTAAATGAAATTTTTTTTTCGAGATGGGATGCCAAAACATGTTTTCAAAGAAACAATGATAAGAAGATTGAATTTTTTTATATCTTATTTAAATGAGAAATTAGTTTCAATGAAATAAATTTTATTAAATTATATCAAAATTTTCTAATTTAAATTAAAATATAATTTAAAATATAACTGAACCTTATAAATTATTGAGATACATAGTCAGTTTTGAAATAAAATTCAACATTTCCAATATTCATTAAAAATAAAACTCCTCCAAAATTTAAAAAATCACCCTATGATAACTTTTATGTTTTAAATTCCAAAATTATATTTATCTTGATATATATAATTTATAATATTTCCAAAATATATATTTAAATTAGGTTTATTCTTAAAAGGATACAAAACAACCATTATAAAAATATAGCTTTTATGCGTAATAATGGGTTAGTTCTTATCTTGTTACTACATAATCCATTGGGTGTTGGTAATAAATAATTAAAGTAGTGATAATATAATTAAATTTTAGTGTTTTTGGAACTATTTCACATAAAACACTATATCGGGGCTGATCACTATAATAGAGACTATAGTGTTGATAATACTGTAATAAGTATAAAACATCATGAGTACTGTAGTTGTAATATTCACCAAAGGGGATTTTGGAAAAAAAAATATATGCCTTAAGGTCCATGTATTGGGATTTAATAATAACTAGGCCTAAAATCTATATAATTGATATCTGCTACCCATATATGAGGTTGTTTTATTTGTTTCAATATTTTAGAGGCTTCGAAACCAATTTTCATGAAAAATAAAAAATAATAATATTTTAATACTATATTTTTGTTCAGTAAATATCATTATTTCATGTAATTCATGATGTTGAAGAATATTTTTTCGTGAGATGCAATCTAACTAAGTATTTCTTTTATTGAAAGAAATAGAATGTATTAAACTTACTTAAAATGGAAAATAAGTCATAGCACCCCAAGTGGTTATATTATTTTATATGAATGGTTTTGTATGTCATACATGATATCAAATAAAAGTTACAATTTTATAATTTTTGGGGTGTTACACTCTCCCCACCTTAAGTAAATTGTTTCCTTATAATTTAAACCTGATCTTGGTAGTCAAATATCTTATACTTGGAAATTAATTTTCTTAAAACCCCAAATAGTAAAAGAGTATATAAAATATCCTCCTAATAAGATATAATGGGAAGTAATAAGGTCACATGTAATAATATATAACTTAGTATTTACGTAGGAAAACATTAGTGACATGTGAAAATATGCACTTTAAGGAAAATATAAAATAATTATAGTGAGTGATTGAGGTCATTAATCATAAAAAAATTAATGATCAATGGAATGTTGGGGCCCCAAATCTATATATCTATGATTCTTTAAAAAAACATCATGTATATAACAATCAATGTATTATGATAAATTTTTTATTTAAATATAGTTTTCCTTATGTTGAAAAATAATTTTGTTAACCATGAATATAATGAAATTTACAAACATGATACATTTCAATTTGATAAGTAAATTTTAATCTTTACATTATGCTTTGATAAAATTATAATTTTTCTAGAAACAACCCAAACATTCATTAATGAAATTTCCCCTTGATCTAATTAAAGGACTTATTATGGTTATATAAAATTTGAAATTCGTTGGTTTTATGTTTTTGAATTTTAAAATACCATAATGAATTATGAACGTTGCTAATATAGCCATTGAACTGTGATCAAATGATTAGTATAAATATAGTGCTTTAATAAATAAAATTTACTCAGACAAAGGAAGCGATGGACTATTAAAATAGACATGCTCCATTCGAAGCCCATTTGTTGGAGCTCATAATGGAGGTTCCATTATTGTGCTATGATCATGACCAAGACCAAGCCGAGCTTGAACATGTTAAGCTTTAGTGGAATCGACTACGGGATAAGTGGATGTTAATAGAGATTTCCACTAGAGAGATGTTATCCGAGCCACCCTAAGAGTCGACCACCATCGCACACCTTACCCTTCAGTATTATGTGGGTTTTATAAGAGGTTATGTAACAAGACCATATCAATATGATTATGTGCATTATTTTTGTATATAATAATGAATATACATTCATTTTATTATTGTTAATTTTTAAATAGTTTTTAAAGGGAAATAGTATTTTTAGTTAAAATTCAACTGAAAAATATATTTTGATGAATTAATGGATTTTTAATTAAATAATATATTAATATAACATTATTAAATTACTCTTTATTAAATATAAATGGGATTATAATTTTTTTGAATGAAATTGTAATTTTTTTAATGGTTTGAATGCTATTTTTATCAAAACCCATGATTTTTCGATAAATTTCAATTATTGATTTTAAAAAGAAAAAATTCACATATTTGGAAAATTATATAGATAAAATTAATATTATTTTAGGAATCAGAATGTCAAAATTATCCCATGGTAAATTTTCCATTATTTTCTAAGACAGTCAAATTTTTGGGTAAAAATTAAATACCGTTTAAATATATAATGTGTTTTATGACATCATAATGACCGAATAGTGATGTAATAATATACTATAAATTATATGTTCGACCAATATATGTTTTAACATTGAAATAATGTGATTTTAGGTTTGTTTGATTTATTTTACAAAACACTACTGGACCATCCAAGAGTTATAAAACATTTTCACTTTTTAAATGAATTTCCTTGAGTGTGTGACTCACCTCCACATAAGCCAACCTGTTAATTTATGAAGTTCATCCATTGCCATTATAAATTTTTTTTCTACTCCCATTTGGAAAAAACCATGGGCTGGTTTGTGGTATTGATTAGTTTAATGTGTGGTGACTCAAACCTAAATAATACTGAATTCCCTCTCCTTTCCTATATAAACACATCCCAGATCCCACTTCCTCTTCACTCAAAGCCTTTAGAGTTTGACGAAACCCTACCCTTATCATTATATAACCCTCACAAGGTTCCCCACGCTCCCAAAAATCATATCTCAAGCCTATTCCATGCTTTTGGGATCACATATCCAAGTAAGGGATTCCTTCCATTCTCATTTTTGTCCAAATTTCTTTAAATTGTTATGCCATTTTGTTATCAATTTAAAATGTTGGGGTATGATTTCTCACCTCTCCCATACATCCCTATTTAATTTTTGATGATGGGAGACCCCTTTCACTATAATTAATGACTCCCATGTATTCCCATTACCATGTTGAAATTTCGTGAGGGATTTCTCTCTCCTCTTACATCTAAGTAATTCTTTTGTATTATGCATCTAAATTACATTAAATTTATTTGGACATGTATCTATATGCACCCTTACTATCCATTTCATGTAAATATGATGATACACCCTTTTCTCTCTCATAATGTTTTTATGAGTTCTTATTTCACCCCTTGATGGTACAGAAATTGCACAACGATTTTCCAAGCCAATGTCATTGTGTAGTGAATACCATGCCTATTTCTCTATCACGGGTATGAAAATTTATGCACATTTAATTATTTATTATAAATATTTATGTATTTATTTCTCATCCCTTTACCGTGGAATATATGATGATGATTGATTCAATGTTTTATGATCCATGTGGCACACTTATGTATGAAATGAAATGTTTATTAAAGGGTGTGCCCTGATAGCGCTCCAATGCCTTGGGTAAAGTATATTATCATGATACATCATGAAAAATGGTTGTTGAATCATAATAATTAAGGTGAAACAAGGTTTTATTCATTATTCATGTGCAATGAGGTTTTACTCATGCTTCATGTGCAATGATAATTGGCTCATGTTAATTCCATGTTAAGTGTTGTTACCGCATTTTCATGTTATGATTATCATGCTTTATCATGCCATTATTTTCATGATTCACTTATTATCCATTGATATGCCTATTTTCAAACCTGTATTTTACCCATCATGTTATTCCATTTTTATTCCTTTATTGGGCTTTATAGGTAACCCTTTTCTAATGCATGTCCTGATGTTATCCCATGAAATGTTTAGTATGATGGAATGTAGTGGTCATGTAAAGGAAGTTTTCAATAAAAATGTGGTATTTCATGTTTTATGTTGTTATGTAATGATCCCAATCCCTAAAGACACTATAAATCTTTATATTCAATGTCGCATCAAGTGATGTTTATGTAATAAATCATGTTTAAGTGTGTAATAAAGAGTAGGGTTGTCATATGTCCCTTACAATATGAAATGGATATCTTAAAATGAACAAAAATTTTAATTATTAAAGAACTAAAATTAACTTTTTATATATCATATGATATATTAAACAAGTCCTTATATTGATCTCGATCTATTTTTGAAAACCAATATGGCTAATACCTTAATATATAAGCGTAAAATATAATAATATTTTTTCATCATTATTTTTTATTCATAATTTTTTTATATAGAACAATGAAAAATTAACTAGAACATCACATAGGCCAATGATAGGTGTGAAAAACATATTGTGCTTCCGTCATGCATTGAGGACCCATTGCTTTAAAGGTTTTACTATTCATAAACAATGTTAATATAATTTCCTAATTAACTATTAAAGAAATTATGGATATTTAATCATTAAAAATCCATTTAATATTGGTTTCAAACAAAAAACCAACAGATAAATACTTCATCCATTTCTTTCCACATAGGTCATTCCATAGTCTTGATTTTACACTTTAGAAGTTGTAATTGACTTGGGTAATTCATAGGTTCCCAAAAGTTAAGGAAAAAAACTATAAATGGATCCTCAAGATGACATGCAATTCCTTCCATCATAAAAATCTTTTTTCCACTGATATTATTTAAATTATTTTTTCATTTACCATACAAAAATCATTTACACATTCCATTTAGATTCTTTCCTTGGCATCACCTTCCACATTTCTTACCTGATGGAAATCATGCCCTTTCTTTTTCATGGCCTCTACCACTCGAGCTCTTAGAAAAATCCCCCATTCTCCACTTTGGTGAGTCTGGATGTTATTTAATGTACCTTTTTTAACTAATATTATGGGAAAACATATTACTCATGAGCCCCATATCCTTCAATCCTATGAACATCCCATTTGTATTCTTCTTTCCACCATCTTTTTCATCATGTTCAATGTTAACATGAATCTTTATGGTTCCATCCATTCAATAAAACCAAAAATAATATTATGAGTAGAAATAATCATATTGAAAATAAAATTATAATAATTTATAAGATATATAAATCAAGAAATTTTGTTTTCAATCTAAAACACCTTAGGTTTAACGTAGGTCCTTCATTGTTGATATAAATTAAAATAATTTCTAATTGTTTGTAAAGAAAATGTGCCTTATATTAATAATATCACCCAGGATTATTAGTCAAGGTTCATAGAAAGGCTTATTTTGGTGTACTAGGATACACATGAGTTAGGTATTATGCACCTTTTTAGAGTTATTAACCCATGTACATTTGTTTGAGGATTAAAACCACTTATAGTATCCATACATCATCTTATTACTTTTAAAACCGGATAATCTCTATGTAACCAAAATGGTAGGATGTTATTATATTCCGATCAATAAATTCAAACTTTAAGATATGTTTTATCATATTTTTTTTAATGTCTTGTTCCAAAGGTTCCTATTAATATTCCAATGATTCTAACTATAGAGACCCTACAATAGGAAGATCGAATCTAGTTTCAACTACCATTACATTGTAATTATTATAAGAAAATAAATCTTGAAGGACTAAATAGTTTATTATTTTTGGTAAGCTAGTTAAACAAATGAGTATTGTATTAAAAATGAACGCACTCATTAAATTTTTTTTTCATTGGAGGATAACTTTATTTCATCTAGAATATCCTTTAATATCATTATTAGTACTGATATTAAATTCATGGGAAATGGAAATAAAAAATTGGTGATCTAAAATTCTCAGTAAGGTTCAAGTATAGAGGATGAAAAAAATGAATTAATGAAAATAGATAATATAGTAATGTAATAGCTAAATACACATTCCATGTAATCAAAAAATAGATAAGGATTGTGTAAACAACAGAGAATGGTAATAATTGAACACACATTCCATAAAAATTTATTCTAAATTCATAATCAATATGTCATGGTAGATAACTAAAACAAATTTCATTTAATAAATAATTTGATATTGAAATGAATCCATAGATAATTTAAGGGAAAAAATATAAGGGATACCAATTATAAATGAATTCTCATTAAAATGAATTATTAATTATTATACAACATGTTTCCTAAGGAGATGATACTTTTAATATAAGTTGTATTCTCAAGAATGCATAAATTTTTGGGTAGAAACCCATATAATTTGATTGGATTCGAAAAATATGTCTTTCTATCCAACTAATTTCATATCATGAGACTACTGATTCCTCGAGGGGATTATCTATTACACTCCCAAACTGATGGAGTGTATTCCCAATAATTCCTCATATATCGAATAATTGATTTTATTAATAAACAATATTCCTTTCCTACATGAACAATGGGGCTTCAAAACACATTGGACCAAGGTAATGTATCAGTACTGTAGCATAATGTAGTAGAGGTGGAAATGTAGCAACAATGGGAATTGTAGCTATGGTAGGAAACTGTAGCAGTGGTAGAAGACTGTAGCAGCGGAGGGTACTGTGCAGTACTGTAGCGGCGTGGGTACTGTAGCAGTAATATTCACAGAATGGGCTTTGGGACAAAAAAATGGGCCTACGGGCCATGTAATGGGCTAAATGTCCCCTGGGCCTCGGACTATGTAATGGGTCTCTCTATAACCAGTTAAAGAGGTCTTTGCTTTGATTTCATAATAAATGAGGCTTCGTCCCCAACCTTTAAAAAAATGTTCTTTTTCAAATATCTGTATTGAGTAATGAATATAGATTTATTTTTATTTCCCTAGATAATCATAAAAATATTATGTTGAGTTCCATATTCCAAATGGGATACATTTTAGGAAATGGATATATCCATGAAAAATGATATGGATAATTTTTGAAGATTCAATGGCGAATGATAGAAAGAAAGTGAAAATTTCAGGGGGTCTAAAAAAATGAATCGAGGTAGTGAATATTTATAATATATATATATATAATTAATATAAAATGATCTATAGGATAAATATTGATATAATTAATATAACATATCACAAGTGAAGTTAAAAAAGGGTTGTTGTTGTTGATTAATGGAAATACTACAAAAATATCCAATCTAAAAAAATATTAAGGAAAATATCTTTTTTATTTATATTTTTTTTAAATATATTTTTTTGGAAAATTAAAACTCAATAAAGAATTTTTTTTAAAAATTTATCCATTTAAAAATATATAGGAATCTACAAGGAAATGATGGCAGATAATTCTAAATATGATATAAGATGTGAAAAGAACATTCCTTTAGTAAGGTAAAAGGTTATAAATTTTCCTTATTTTGAAAGTGAAAAATATATTTCAATGAAAAAATTTGTGAATGAAAAAAGGGTAAAAATGTATTTTATAAATCTTATTGGAATTATTGAAAAAAATTCTGATTTTTTTTTAAATCTTGTTTTTTGATGAACACTGGTTCTATGACTAAAAATGGAAATGAAGCCATGTTTTCTTAAAAACTTTTTATAAATCATTATGAGTAATAAAGTGTGAAAAATTGTATTATTACTTGAAAAAGGACATGAATAACTATATGATTAGAAAATTAAAGGGTTTTTTAACCAATGATCATAAAAATTACTTTAATGGAATTTATAGAAAGAGTTATCTCGATTAGAATGAGATTGTGAAATAAACCCTTAAAATGATCATAACATTAAAATGAGAATTAATCAATGAATTTATTATGAATATCAACTACAAATCCACATATAATAAAAATAATTAAATAAATATATATTCAAAGTCCTTATACACATAATCATATGATATTAACAATAATTATAATGTAGTATAACACAATGAAAACGAATTGATTTATGAAATATTTTTACCACATTGTAAATTTATGTTCGAGTTCCCTTAGATGAAAAAATTAAAATTGAAAAAATTACCATGAATAATGTAATATTGAAGATAATAAATTTAAATTCATATGTATATTCCAAATATAAACTAAACTTGGTGGATGGCATTACAATATGAATTTATGTACTGAAATTGAGAAAATCATCCCTTTTATTTCATTTTCTTGTGTGTGAAAACATTTTATCATAAGGTATAATGGATTTAATATTTTAACTAACTAATAATAAATCCATATTTATTTTTAAAATATCATATATTATCTTCTTACAATAACTCAAAACCCATTTATTAATAATCATTCCTTATTTCCACTACTTCAGGTGTTAATTACCTAGTTTTCGGTGTATTTTTTGACTGGTTATTTTTATTCATATTACATAGATCACAATTTTATCATCTAAATGATGATTTAAATATAATATATATTAATTATATATGTATTTATAATAATACTTAAGATTTGGAGAGTGGAATTGGAATGCACAGTTCATGGAGATGGTATGTCGTACATACCAATGAACACTATTTCAATTTCATTGGAATTTTTAAAATTATGAAAAGTAAATGATATATAAATATATATTATAATTATAATAACATATTTATTTAATATATTTATCATATTATTATTAAGACTATCCTTAATACATTCTATGTTTAGCGTGAATGAATGACATCTTTTTCTGGAGGCAGTTGTCCACAGATCCACAAATGAAGTTATAGTATTCCAACTAAATTGAAAGCATAAAGTTATATGTTATATAAACATAAAATAATTATGAATAAATTATGAATACTAAATATATAATATATAATCTATAAAACCATCATTATTTACAATCTTTAATGGTTGTAAATATAAGAATAAATAACATTGGTTCGCAAGGCAATAATCAGTTGTACACATGAATGATGATTGGGTATCCTATTTGATCGATGAGTGTGAGAGTGTTGGTATAAATATTATCATAAAAACATATAAGTACATTTAATACAAATATATTATTATATAATCATTATATTAAATTAATTAATGTGGCGGATAAAATAAATGGAACAAAATTGATCGTTGAAGAACATTACCTCTTACTTCGATAACTCCTCTTGGTGTATACCAAAGTAATTACATGGTTTAATATAATCCATATGTAAAGATTCAAGAATTAATTATGTGATTTTGAGATATTATTTGGGTATATTGTTTATGATCCCAAAGGATTAGGAGATATGAATAACTGGGAGGGATGAGTTCTATTTTACTGTTAAGGATGTGTGACATTCTTGAAATTTTATAAAAGGTAATTCCACACATGTTTTTCAATTTAATGTAGCTAGAATAAGAAAAAAAATATCCATAGAAATATATTTTCAAAATATGACCATATAATTGATTTAAGATGAGTTTCTAGGTCATTTTGTCCCATATGTTTATGGTTTAGTTACATGTGAAACTAATCTTTCTTTTAATAGATTTACTTAATAGTAATCACTTTCTCTAATATTTTTTATAAAAATCTTAGTCAAAATTATTTTAAATAAAAAATTATTATGATTATAAATATGTAATAAATTTTTCCAAATTAAAGTTATAGTATTGGATGAAAATAATTTAAAATTTATCACATAAACGGGACCACAAAATAGGTTTTCAATGTAAAAATGATCAAAAGTATGAAATGTTTTTTATAATATTCAAGTGAAATTGGTTCCAATTAACTAAATTGGATTAAATATATAAACTATAACTAAATTTACTTTG
The DNA here is from genome assembly GCA_963277665.1 of Viscum album. NCBI lineage: Eukaryota > Viridiplantae > Streptophyta > Magnoliopsida > Santalales > Viscaceae > Viscum > Viscum album. The sequence continues at coordinate 276,126,723 of OY728142.1, read as the reverse complement.
AAACCATCTTAAAATAAACTTTATCGTTATAAATTATTAAGATAAAAATTCATTTTTCAATTACAAAATTATATTTTTCACTATTTATTAAGAATAATTTTTTTAGAAAAATACCAGAAATTCCAACTAAGATAGTTTTTATATTATCATTATAAAAATTATTTTTATTATTTTATATTAATTTTATAAATGTTGCAAAAATATATTTAATTTAGGTTCTCAAATAAAAGGTGGAAATTCTCCCTTTATTAAAACATTTCATTTTTATGTTTTGTATTGGGTTTGTTATAATCATATGTATATGAAATATAGTGGATGAATGTAAATTTTTTATTGAATAATTTACTTATATATATTTAATTAATATATTTCACTAATATTAATTAACATATTTTATTATGATAAATAAAATGTGTGGGCATAAAAAAATATTTTCATTAAATTCAATTGGTTTGTGTTTTACTTTCTAATTAATTATTAGAAAATTAATTCATATTATATTTTTGTAATATATATTTTTTTTATTTTGATAATATATTTCATCACTACAAATATAACGTTTAAGTAATATATTATTATATTAAATAATAATATTTTAATAATATATTATTGTTCAATAAAAATTAATCTTTCATATAACACAATTTATTGAAGAAACTCAATGTTTCTTATGATCAAATATAACCCAGTATTCCAGGAATTTAATGCTATAGAATATAATAAATTTATTTAAAATATTAAATATATCATAATGTATAGAGTGATTTTATTCCTTTTTATTCTAGGTTTTATCTCTTATAAAATATATAGAATAAAAGTTACTGTTTTAGAATTTTTTGGGGGTTACACATTTCCAAAATTGAGGCTTATAGGTTGAGAGGTGGGATGTTATGAACTTATTTGGGTAGGGTAGGGATGTTACAATGTGGATTGAGTGGTTTTCAAAAGTGTGGGGTGACTTTTTATAGTGGAGGAGGAGTGAAATTTTTGTAAATATAAAAAGGTAAACACTATTGATATGTCTTCCTGCATAATGTTATCCAATAATGATCCATTTTAGATTCTAGAGTGTTTATATTCAAAATATGACCATAAAATAGATTTTGGACCTGTTTCTACCTTGTCTGGCCACATATGTTAATGTTTAACATAAAAAAACTCGATTCATCCTTAATCATTGTAAATAATTTTAATTAATTTAACTTATAGTTTTGGTCAAAAAAATAAATAAAATTTTTATAAATTATAAATTATTCTAATTTAAAATATAGAGTCTATTATTCAAATTTCCATTCGTAGACGTGTCAGAAATAAATTCAAAATTATTTCGCATGCATTGCAGGAAAGTGTGTTTTTGAATGAAAATGTTCAAATGCATGAAATAATTTGTACACAATTTCAATGTAAAATGTTTCTGAATGATATAAATTGTATTATTAGTATAAAATTTTATATAAATATACTTTAAAACCACTTTAAAATATTATTTATCAGTATAAAAACATTAGACGAAAAGGCTATTTGGAAATTAAATTTAGTATTTTTCACTGATAATCAAAATATGAAACTTCTCTAAAAAATAACAAAAATAAACCCAAAGTAAATTTTTATATCCCATAATAAAAAATTACGATTTTTATAATATTAAAATTATAAAACTTAATTTGTTTTAAAATTCGGTACTGAAGTAAAATGTGGTAAAAAACATTTTTGAAAATCACATCTTTTAATTCATAGAAATGGGTTTATGATTACTTTATATTAATAAAATATATTAGATGAGTTTCAAAAATATTTATTGAATATAAAATATTTAAATTTTATCGAAAATAATATTCATAAGTGGTTTTTTATTGAGATAAAACCGTGTTCATACATGAAAAAATTAATTTAATAAAATGTTTTTTTATAGAAAACTATTTATTGATTTAATATATCAATAATACATAACCAATGTATTTGTTTCATATAAATTTTTAGATCATATTTTAAAAACTTTATTAATATTATTCGTAACGTCCATTCCAACAGCAAGGTGGATACTATAATTTTTTTTAATAACCATATTAATTGTATATGGTAGTTTTGTAATACCTTTCCTTACAAGTAACACAAGCCATCAAAGAAAACATATAATAGTGTTTCTTGTACCGTAATCTAATAAAAGTGTTTTATGTAGTGAAATAATAACTTTATTTTTCATGAAATATAATCCAAACATAGTAATTTCACATTAGACAAAATATATCATGTGATGTGTAAAATAAAAATTATAAAAAAGATTAAATTTAACAAAATATAAAATATTTCACATAATCTCAAGGTGTTACATTATACACCTCTTTAAATGAATTTATCTATCAAAATTATTCTGGGTTATCAAATAATTAATACTTGAAATTTCCTTTCATAGAATCTATATAATAAAAATGAATACTAAAACTAATTTTGTTGAAGGAATGATCGAAACATAACTATTACCTAATGTTACTCATAACATGGTTTCCAAATAAAATTATATAGGTTGAATGTTCAAACATGGACATGGAAAGGAAATTTAATTATCATGTAATTATGTTGTGTGATAGAAAACTCATTTAGGAGAAAGTTAATGATTAAATATAAATAAACCAAAGAATCATGAAAAAGGTCATTAATATTATTCAAAATGATGATAGAATTTTAAAATATTACATCACTATCCTTTTCATAATATTGAAAGATTTTTAAAAAGAATATATAATTACATTATTTTATTCCATTTCATAGGAAAAATACCAACCTTTGGTTGTGCCTTAATCTATTTACACTTCCCCTCTTAATCTAGAAAATGAAGGTTAATTTTTCATTCTAGGAGAATTAATAGATTATGAGATCCATAAATATAATGATAGGTCATTCCATTAATATTTATCAAAAAATGGATAGAAAAAGATATCCAATATGCATAAATACTCATATTTCAAGAAAAATAGTTTAATTTCGAAATAATAATTTGTTTTTTAACATAAATCATTTCATTATGGTTAATAATAAGACCTTTCTGAAAAAAAATTCACAATTTAGCAGTTAAATAAAACATTAACTTATATAAATAAAATTAATTGGAAATTAGCGTCCAACCGTCTACCGATATAATATAAAATGTTATTTTGTTAATCCAAAATCTAGGAAGAGGTATATAATCACAAGAAATTTCACTAAAGGATGGAAAATAATATTTTCATAGGCATTTTTAGTAGAAAATAAAACATAAAATTCCCCACTATGGATGGGAGAATAATAATGATCTAATTATTATTATTCACTTCATCCATTATGATTGTATAAGATACCCTTTTTAACCGTTTCCATATAAGTCATTGTGGATTTTCAACCACATTATCACTTGGATAGGGGAACTGATTCACATAATTCCTAGACCCAATGCATTTAAAACAATAAAAATTCACCAGTTCATTATGTTGAGATATTTCTCTTATAATATTATTTACTGTCCAACACACATCAGTTGTTTTTTTCCTCAATGGATATGCTTACTAAACATGAAACACATTCCAGTTCCTTTCTAGAACTCACCCACATTCTCCTTACCACAGTTTTGGAAAGTAGAAGTTTGAATTTTTCTCTTCACTTTATTTGACATATCGTTTGATTTTCCTTAGAAACCCATTATAATTTTTATTTCACCAGAACCAAGAGGGTTTCTGGATTCCACATCAACTATTAGTGCACATCAAATGACCCCTTTATAGCTTTAAAATTATTATATGGAAATTCTATTTGTATAAATCGTTTCAATCCAAAATATGATTAGTAAGAATTAATTTCAAGGTGAATTATAACATTAGAAGAGTACCTTGAACATCTTATAAAATTTTATTCATAGAAGCCAACCGTATCACATCCCTCCTTTTTATTACATAAACTTTAATTACATTTTACGTACAGAGGATCATTAAAGTCTTGTGTCTTCGAAATCAGGATCTAAGACATGAAAAAAACATAAAAATTATTCTAAACAACTTCTATGGATTAATCAATGGTTCATCCTATGTACATTACTGAATCTAATAACCGGGGGACATACATCAAATGAAAGGGTGAGCAGAAGTCCCAGTAAGAGAAACACGGGGAAACATTAACCATGTAAACTTGAGATAAATCAATAAAGTCAAGAAAACAAACTTTAAGGCATGAGAAAAATAATAATGAGGCTTATCATAATAGAAATAATTTGTTTCATAACATGAATATGTGTCTACAAAATTTAACTTAGATAATCATTTCTTTTTCACCAAGGTCCATCCCTAAGGAATCATTAAAAAATTACCATGGTTATTCACCAAGGTATTGTTAAAATGGTCATTTCTGGAGATTAAGTATTTACCCAATGCATTAGAGAGCTATCAGGGTGACCCATTAATTTTTAATTTTTATCATGTGAGACACATATATCATCATCAAACATCTCATTAATAACCCATATATAATAAATGAAATGGGTTTCATTTTGTAATCATAACGTTTTAAAAAATCCTTTAAAGACATGATATATTTGTCACTTTAAACCCATGGAAAATGAAAGCTAGTTCCATGTATGTAAATCCCCGAATTAAAATAGATCATTTTGATATATATGTGAATAAAATTATAGAATAATTATCTTTGAGTATTCACTTAATAAAATAAAATAAATTGAGAAAAAGAGAAAGACATTTTGAGACGAAAATTCTGCACCATAATGGTTATGTTACAGGGTTTTCGAAAACATTGAAAAGAGAGGGGACATGGGTAACCCAATCATAAATTATCTATAAATCAGTAGGGTACAGAATATAAAAGGTTTAATAACATGGTAATGAAATTTTAATGATATACCATATGATATGAAGAACTTGAAAAGAAGATAAAAATAAGATTTCTCTTATGAAAATTCGGCAGCCTAACGGCGTTACTTAAAACATAAAAAAATGAATTGATGAGATCAAATAGTGTCTCTAAAAATATGAACATAAAATGTAAATTATGATAGATAAAGAAGATAATACCCCAACATAATAAAAGGAACATGAAAGAAATGACTTGAAAATAAAATATGAAAAATGAGAAGGGTGGAAGAATCCCTAACAAAAATTCGGCAGCCTAATGACGCCACTTAAACATTCATAAATCGAAATGATGGGAGTAAGAGAGGATATCTTATCATATTATCATGAATAGAGTAGTAATTTTAATATAAAATAACATCTCCCAACATAAGCACATGGGGCATAAAGAAAATGACATACAAAAGAGGACTGGAATAGAAAGAGAGTGGTAGGATCCCTTACCTTAAACCATAACTCTTAAAAAATGAAGGTCGGGACCCTGAGGGCTTCGGGGAACCTTTGGAGGACTCTTTGGGAGGTAATGAGTCCATAACATCGTTGGGGAGGATTTTTAAATGAAATTAATGAGGTAATGGCTTGGTATTTATAGGAGAAGTGAGGGGACAAAGCATTAATTGCCAAAGGACACCTCATCGGTGGTATTGGAAAAATCGTGGGCTTTCCCAAGGTATTTTCCCATGGTATTGGCCAAATGGGACACCTAATACCTTATATTACTATTCATAAGTCTTCCACAATTATTTTATAATTATTACATCCTTAATGATGTCATTAAGCACCCGAAACTCAAAAACTGTATTTTCACTATTCATCGAAAATTCAACTTTCACAGAAAAATCCCAAAAATTCAACTTAACAAAATATTGATACTCTAATTTGAAAAATGATCACCATTTTATGAAAATAATTTTCTAAATAATATTATTTTAATTTTTATATAAAAACACTATTGACTGAAAATTCAATTGTTTCAGAAAAATCACAAAAAATCACCTTAACCAAATATCGATGCTCTGATTTCCAAAATGAACTCCATTTTATGAAAAAAAATTCTAAATATTTTTAATTTAATTTATAAATAAAAAACATTGTTCACACGAAAAAACTAATACTTAACCAATAATTTTCGAATTAGTTATTTACCTATTTAATTGAATCACATTACTTAATCAAGGAGCCTAAATTATATTAATACTTTCTTAAGTAAGGTTACTAAATACAATTGATCAACTTACTAATCCTAAGTGTAAAATCACAATTCATAATTTACTATTCATCAAAAATTATGTTGATCTTGTTAGACTATAAATTGCATACTAATCCTAAATGTAGAAGACCATTTTTTGAAAATCATTACACATTATTAATTATTTAAGGTTTACATAAATATTTTTAAAATATCCTTTTTCTAAAATTAATCAATAATATGCATACTATATTTATCCAAACATTTTAAAATTCACAATCTTCAATATAAGATGAAATCACAATTTTTATTAAAATCAAAGGATTACACAAGGAAGTTACGGTCTCGTTACATAGCCCCTTATAACACCTTCATAGGACCTAGGAGTACGGTGTGCTATGGTGATAGAATCTTGGGGTGTCTTGGCCAACATTTACTATAACGACCCATACTTTACATACATTTTTAGTACTTTAAAATTGAAGTACACTTATTAAAACATAGAACAAAACCATGAAAGAACTATATAGGTATAATGTCTTTAGAAACTGGGAAACATAAACAACTGGTTCATAAATCGTCTACACTGTGTCCCATTTATTTCATCATATCTATAGTACATTTTGGAATATCTTACTTAATAACCTTCTTCCTAACCTGGGGAATGAAAGCATACAAAAGGGTGAGCTCAAATGCTTAGTAAGGGTAAACAAAAGAAATATCAATCACATCATATTCATAAGAACATAACATTTTGGAAATCTTACCCTGCAAAAGAGATCATAATTTCATAACATGGGATAATTCATGGTAGTGAAATGTAATCACAATAATCATAACATAAAACATGGAACTTTGTGGCATACACACATAATCATAGAGAATCATTTCTTAATAGTCAAGACTCATTGCCAAGACTATCTTAGAGGAAAAAGTCCATTTCTGAACCGAGTTCACTCCTCGTTTCAGTCCTATTTTACTGAACCGGTTTAACATGCTGTTCTAGCCATGTCTATCTCATGAGATATAAAATAGTTACCCAATGAATTGGAGGGAGATATAGGTCCCACCCATCTCATAATAATACCATTCTTATGTGTGCCACAAAATCATAAACCATACATCATAGCATAAAAATGGGATTCTTAAACATCATGAAATCATAAAACAATTCATATAAGATAAATGAATTCATAAAAATAATTCCATCACAACATAATCAAATCAATGTAATAATAGGGATAGAAACAGAACCCTATATTATCTTAGATGGAAAATAATTTTGATAAAACAACTGAACTTCATTCATGAGGAAAATATCCTTTTACTACAAAAACATTTTTCCTTTCTTAACATGTCAAACAATTTTAAAGTAAAAGAATTTGATTAAAAATAGACATGAAAACTTGTAAATGAAGCTTATTGGAAATAATGTTTTAGAAATCCATTCATGCCTTATAAGTTAAAAAACATTCTTCTCGTACTTTTGTCAGAAAAGTCAAAATGTACCTCTTATGAAAAACGACAAAAGATTCCTTTCATATCCTTTACTAAAAACTCATCAAAAGGTAAAATTGGATCTAAAAAATTGTAGGTGGATGGAAAAAATATTACATATTTATGAAACATGGATGTTGATTATAAAATACACCGAAGTAAATACCAAAGTATAAACAATATCGGATAAAAATGAGATTGTGATATTTTCCGTTACCTTAGGTCCGATTTGCTTCGTAAGTGTCCGAAACTCCTGTATAATGATTTAAATAATGTCATTGTCTTATTCTAGAATCGTACGCATTGTTATGATATCACTTATGGTCATATTCTTATCTTATTATTAGTAATATTTCATTGCTACTTGTTATTCGGGTGTTTAATACTTTTTGTTCTTATGCGTGTTTTGTCGAATAAATTATTATTATTTTCTTTAGGTTATAGATACCTCATTTCTAGAATGGTATTAGTTTAATATACATCATATTAATTCATTAAATTCATTTATATAATCATTATACAATGAAGATCATGTACAACGAGTCGAATCACATCGTGGAGACGATATTCCGTACGTACGCACGAGCAATGATATCGTTCCCATGACTGTGGAACTGTATTGGAGTGTATGTATACTATTTCAGAATAAATATCACTTTAAAATATTCATATATATTCATTCTTTACGTCACTATACCCATCCAAGTAAAGTGGTGGTGGAAAATAGATTACACCACGGTGTGGAGACGATATTCCGTACGTACGCAGGCGCAGTGATTTCATTTTCCGTAGGATTGATACATGGTGAAATTGGGATGTTTCATAATTATAATAACATATCAGTATATTATTGATACTGATGTTATTAATTCATAATTAAACAACTAATGAAGAATATGTGGAAGAAGAAATAAAGTTGAAATAATCGGTAATGAACATTAAATCTTCTTTGAAGTGCCTCTTTGAGACCTCCTTTTAGGGCACTAAAATTTGTCTTTGAAGAAGACAAGGAACTCTAGGATGTTTCTAGGGAAGTTTAGTGGAGATATTGTCAGGGGTTTTCTGAGAATGAAGGCTCAAAGTGGTGTGAGGAAGAGAGGGAGGAGGTACCCTTTTATAAGGGAGGAGAGGGGCACCTTTGGAAAAACAAAAAATATTATTTTATTATAAAGCCATATACGGTTTTAAATAGATCCAAATTTATTTATTTTGAAGATAAGGTGGGTATGGGTCGAAATTCTCTCATCCAATATAATTTTGACAAGTTTAATTTACTATTTTAACCTTATCATTTAGATTTAACATTAAGTTAGATAATTTTAATTTTACCGTGTCTTTTTGTGTTCTTACACTATAAGGTTAATAAACATAACATAACAAGCCAAAAGAACCCGAAGTTGTTTATTAATAATATATATAACCTTATCTAAATAAATAGGACGAACCTTAGATTTTTAGGAATAAAATATCAATTAATAATATAATATTTGTTTTAAAACTATTTTATGTCAATTTTGACACTATTTGGTAATTGATTTTTGTAAAAATCATAACAGAATTATTAGTTAGAACAAAGTTAATTAAATCAATAATAACATGTCATATTAACATAGAAAATTATTGTAATTCATTAAAAGTCTCAAATTACATTTATTTCAGTATTTATAACATCAATTATGTCAATATTTCATTAATATGATAATTACTGCATCATCATTGTGTCATAAATAAATTAAATTATTTAAAGTCTAAAAATTATAAATAAAATATAATTATGTAAGAAATCGTTTTAGGTTTCTAATTAATGTTTATAGTCGAATTTATCTTATGTATAACTTTATATTAAAAATTATTTACTTATTAAACTTTGATTTTAACTATTTTAACCCTTCTTTAAATAAATTAATAATAAATGTTCTAATCTATACCATGTGGGACTAAATGGTCATATATTATTCCTAAGGTTGTTTTTGGTGGACTTATACTTATCCAATAGAATTAAGACATGTGTTAGGGTAATAATAATATCATTTTTACCCTTAGTTACCCTATTTACTTTTAACCGTGGTAAAAAAAAGTAAAAAGTTACTATTCACCCAAAATTATTTTCATCTCATTGAACCAGTTTTTAGTACTTGATATTAACTGTGTCTCTCGGATTTTCGAAATTCCACTCATAGAAGTGGTAAAATTAAGTTTTATATAAATTTGCAAATTCTCATAGGAGGTGGGTAAATGACGGTCAAAAGTTCAATAAATTTTTTATATATTTAAAATTATTATAAAATGACTCAAATGAATTACTTTGAACATATAAAGGTATTATGTATCAATTATGACCTAATATAAATTTAAATAAAATAAATAATTATTTAAATAAAAAGTTGGTTTTTAAATAGTAACCCAGTGTTTTCACCATTCATCAAAAATTGAATGTTTTCAGAAAAATACCAAAATTTTACCCTAGGCTAATTTTGATATTCCGAATCCAAAAATGAAGTCCATTTTGAAAAATAAAAATTACAAAATTTAAAAAAGTGGGTATTTCTATTAATAACGGCTAGTTTTAATAATATTTTAATAGCATATCGTTGCTTAGTGAAACTCGGTATTGCGTACGACCCAAGATATCGAGGAAGGTCGCAATTGCGTGTAAAGGAAGCCAAGATATTGTTGTGTGTAGTGAAAGATTCCTTTGATGATTTATATAACATAAAAACAAAATATTTCTCATAAAAGTCTCGGGAGTTACATTCTACTCCCCTTAAAATGAATTTTGCCCTCGAAATTTATCACTTGTAACAAACAGATGAGGATACCTCTCCCTCATCATATCCTCAAGCTCCCAAGTAGCTTATTCTAATTGGCGGTTCCTCCATAAAACTTTCACCAAGCGAGTGGTCTTGTTCCATAGGACTTTTTCACTACGATCGAGAATCTCTATCGGCTGTTCTTCATAAGAAAGATATTGTTCCAGTGGTACAACATCTGAGCTGAGTACATGTGAAGAATCAGGTATGTAATTTCTCATGAGAGATACATGGAATACATTGTGAACTTGAGAGAGATTCAGTTGAAGCGCCAATCGGTAAGCAAACATCCCAACACAATCTAGTATTTCTAAAGGACCGATATATCTAGGGCTCAACTTTCCCTTCTTTCCAAATCTCTTGACCCTCTTCCAGGAAGATATTCATAAGAACACTTTATCACCCACTTCAAACTCTAGGTCTTTTCTTCGGTTGTCGGCATAAATTTTTTGTCGACTCTGAGCTGCTCTTATGTGTTTTTGAATAGATCTGACCTTTCTGCCATCTCATCAAGAAGATCAGGTCCTAATAGCTTTCTTTCCCCAACATCATCCCAGCAAGTTGGAGTCCGGCATTTCTTTCCATAGAGAGCTTCATAAGGACCCATCTGAATACTGGAGTGAAAGCTATTATTATAAGAAAATCCCACCAAAGGTAGGTGTTGATCCCAACCACCTTTGAAATCTATAGAGCAAGCTCTCAACATATCTTCTAGAGTTTGAATTTTCCTCCCAGACTTACCATCTATCTGAGGATGATAAGTAGTGCTGAAACTTAACTCTTAATGTAGAGTATACTGAAGACTTCGACAGAACTTCGAGGTAAATCACGGAACCCGATCAGATATAATTGAATGTGGTACTCAATGCAATCTTACTACTTCCTTTACATATATCCTAGCATGCTGATCTAGAGAGAAATCCGCTCTAATAGCAATGAAGTGTGCAGACTTTGTAAGACGATCAACTATGACCCAGATAGCATTATTGCCTTTGGATGTTTTAGGAAGTCCGGTGACAAAGTCCATAGTGATGTTTTCCCATTTCCACTCGGGTATGGGTAATGGTTCTAACATCCCCTTAGACTTCTGTATCTATGCTTTAACTTGCTGACAAACCAAGCATCAAGAGACATATTTAGAAACATCTCCTTTCATACCATCCCACCAGAAGTACTCTTTCAGGTCCCTATACATCTTCGTGCTTCCAGGATGAATAGAGAATGAAAAATGATGATCCTCATCCAGATGATCCTTCTTTAATTCTGGGATGGGAGGAACACAAACCCAATTCTTGACCTTTATTATCCCATCACAATCAAGGTTGAATTCAGGAATATTTCTCACCTTCTTTTTTAACTCTACATCTTCTTGCTATGCCTCTTTAATCCTCACATGTATAGATGGTTGAACATTAATTTGAGAAAGATATGATTTTCCCCTTACATTATAATTCCATGATCCATCCTTTTTAAATCCATAAATATTAGATAGTTTGTGATTCTCATCATGGATAAGGTAGCATGGTCTTGTCGACTTAATGCATCTGCCACCTTGTTTGCTTTCCCAGTGTGGTAATGAATTGACCAGTCTTAATCCTTAATCAGCTCCAACCATCTTCTTTGGTGCATATTCAGCTCATTTTTTGTGAAAATATACTTTAAACTTTTATGATCAGTATAAATATCACACCATTCTCCATAAAGATAATTCCTCCAAATCTTTAATGCAAATATTTCCACAACTAACTCCAAATCATGAGTTGGGTAATTTTTCTCATGGATTTTCAACTGTCGTGAGGAATAAGCTATCACCATATCATTCTGCATAATAACACACCCCAGCCCCTTCTTGGATGCATCAATGTAGATCACAAACCATTCTACACTACAAGGAAGTGTGAGTACAGGTGCGCTGGATAACCTTCTTTTCAACTCCTTGAAATTCTCTTCACATCCCTCTATCCAAACAAACTTAACTCCTTTCCGAGTCAACCTGGTGAGTGGATTGGATAATCGTGAAAAATAATTCACAAAACGTCGATAATATCCAGCCAAACCAAGAAAACATCGGATCTCAGTTAATGTTGTTGGTCTTGACCATTTTTCGATAACCTCTGTTTTTGATGGATCCAAAGATATCCCCTCTTTCAAGATTATGTGACCCAAAAATGAAACTTTTTGAAGCCAAAATTCACACTTGGTAAATTTGGCATAATTCTTCTCCTTTTTTAGTGTCTTCAATATAATTCTCAAGTGATCTTCATGTTATTCCTTTCTCTTTGAATATACAAGAATATCGTCTATAAAGACTACCACAAACTGATCAAGATAGTCTTTAAAGACTCTATTGATCATATACATGATGATAGCAGGGGCATTAGTAAGACCAAATGACATCACTATAAATTCATAGTGTCCATACCTTGTACGGAAAGCTGTCTTTGGTATATCCTCCCCTTTGACCCTTAATTGATGATACCCTGAATGAAGATCAATCTTGGAAAAGTATTGAGCTTCTTGTAGTTGGTCAAATAAGTCATCAATGTGCGAGAGAGAATATTTGTTCTTGATAGTGATCTTGTTAAGTTCTCGGTAATCAAAGCAGAGTCTCATTGATCCATCTTTTTTATTAACAAACAGAACAGGTGCTACCCAAGGTGATGCACTAGGGCGTATGAATCCATTATCAAGATTCTCTTGGAGTTTCTTCTTCAATTCCTGCAACTCAATTGAGTCCATTCTCTAAGGTGTCTTTGAAATAGGAAAAGCAACCGGTATGAGTTCTATTGAAAACTCAACTTAACGATTTGGTGGAAGACCTGGAAATTCCTCTGGAAAGACCTCATCAAACTCCCGTACAATGGGCATATTCTTAATCGTGAGTTTCTCACCAACCAATTGAGATAAATCACCTTCATTTAGTGGAATCAGGACCCATAAAATGGAAGAAATTTTGATTGGAAGGTTATGTTCATCCTTGTATCGATAGACGATCGAAGATTGATCTAGAATATGAAATGTGACTTCCCTTCATTGGCAATTTATATGAGCTCCATATAGAGAAATCCAATCCATGCCAAGAATCACATCAAATTCCACTATAGGGAGGATCACAAGATTTTCAGGAAGCACATTCCCACAATCTTCAATCAGAGATGAATTATAATCTTTTGATGCGACTGTTGTTCCATTAGGGGTTGTCACAACTAACTCAACATCTAATTGTTGAGGTAATATAGTGATACCCTTATAAAATTCTACAGAAATAAAAGAGTAGGTGGATCCAGAATCAAATAAAACATTTTCTACTTTAGAGTGGATGGAAAGTGTACCTTTCACTACTTCGTTATCATACTCCACATCGCTGAAAGAAATTGCATGTGACTTTCCTTTGTCTTTAGCCTTAAGATTTTTTTGATGTCGATCATCATCATCAACCCTTGGATTAGGGAATTTATTGGCATAATGCCCCATCTCCTTGCACTTGAAACATTGAAGAGTAGTAGGTTCATTCTGTGTGTCCATTCCTTTTTTTCATCATTAAACATCTTCATCCAATAATTACGGCATTAAAATGCCCGATGACCTTCCTTTCCACATTTGAAACATTTACTTGTCCCTTTAAGAATACTCCCTCCATGTTTATTTCCACACTTTGAGAATAAAGGAAATCTCATCTTATTTTTAGTGTGCTCTTTAGATTTTCCTTTGAATTCCATTTTCCACTTCTTATCAAACCCATATGACTGATGGGTTACTCCAATATGCATATCAACATTGAGAGCACATCGAATGATTTCCTCATAGCTATTGAAGTCCCTTATGGCTAACTCCCTTCGAAGACATGGTTTTAAGCCACAAATTATCGATCGATCTTACTCTCAGGTTGGATAATAAAACCAGAAGCATACCTTGGAAGTCTTGTAAAATTTGCTTCATAGGTACCGACAGATTCATCATCCTTTTTCATTAGTTCAAGAAACTACATCTCCATCTTTGTTCGGAGAATACGAGGGAAGTACTTATTGAAAAATAAGTTCTTGAACTCGTCCCATTACATAGACTCAATTTCATCTCTTGGCCTCATATTCTTGATAAGATTACACCATTGATCAGCATCACCTTCCAAACGATACACTGCTAAGATGACTTTATCATGTTCAGAACATTGATGAACTGAAAATATCTTTTCAGTAGTACTGATCCATTGTTCAGCAACTAATAGATCTGTAGACCCGCTGAATGAAGTTGGACACTATCTCATGAAGGATTCAACCGAATGTTGCTCCTTTCTTTGCTCGTTTGGAAGTCGTACATGATTCATAGCTTGAGAAGGTTTTGTTTGAGCATGGCTAAAATATTTTTCATTCCAGCTCCCATAACGTTTGGTTGCTCAGGGGGACAATCATTGCATTGCCCGTCACATTCCGCATTTACAAGGTTCCTTCGGGTTCCAGCCATTGACTAAAACCAAGAATAATAGTGTGAGCAACACTAATTATATTAGAAAAAACACATAATCATGAATAAAATTTCACACTTAAGGTCTTATCATAGGTTGTTCATGGAAAACACTAAGATCATGTTCTATGCATAGAATTACCCTTAGAGTTCTTACTAAGGCTTTCACATCCTAGTTTCCAAAGGTTGACTATACCTTTCCTATGATACCAACAATAATAACCCATACTTTACATACATTTTTAGTACTTCAAAATTGAAGTTCACTTATTACAACATATAACAAAACCATGAAAGGACCGTATAGGTATAATGTCTTTAGAAACTGGGAAATATAAACATCTGGTTCATAAAGAGTCTACACTATCTCCAATTTATTTCATCATTTCTATAGTCCCTTTTGGAATATCTTACTTAATAACCTTCTTCCTGATCTGGGGAAAGAAAAAATACAAAAGGGTGAGCTCAAATGCTCAGTAAGGGGAAACAAAGAAATATCAATCACATCATATTCATAAGAACTTAACATTTTTGAAATCATACCCTGCAAAAGAGATCATAATTTCATTACATGGGATAATTCATGGTAGTGAAATGTAATCACAATAATCATAACATAAAACATGTAACTTTTTTGAATACACACATAATCATAGAGAATCAATTATTAGTAGTCAAGAATCATTGCCAAGTCTATCTTAGTAGACAAAGTCCATTTCTGAACCGAGTTCACTCCTCATTTCAGTCCTCTATCACTGAACCAGTTTAACCTGCCATTCCAACCATGTCTATCTCATGAGATATAAAATCATTACCCAATGCATTGGAGGGAGATATAGGTCCCACCCATCTCATAATGATACCATTCTTATGTGTTCCAAAAAATCATAAACCATACATCATTGCATAAAAATGGGATTCTTAAATATTGTGACATCATAAAACAATTCATATAAGATAAATTAATTCATAAAAATAATTCCATCACAACATAATCAAATAAAAGTAATAATAGGGATAGAAAAAGAACCCTATATTATCTTATATGGAAAATAATTTTGATAAAACACTTGAACTCCATTCTTGAGGAAAATATCCTTTCTACTTCAAAAACATTTTTCATTTCTTAACATGTCATATAATATTAATCTAAAAGAATTTGATTAAAAATAAACATGAAAACTTGTAAATGAATCTTCTTTGAAATAATTTTTTATAAATCCATTCATGCCGTATAAGTTAAAAAAACATTCATCTCGTACTTTTGTCGGAAAAGTCAAAAAGTACCTTGTACGAAAAACGACATAATATTTCTTTCATATCCTTTACTAAAAACTCACCGATGGGTAAAATTGGATCTAAACAATTGTAGGTAGATGGAAATAATATTACATATTGAGGGAACACAGATGTGGATGATAAAATACACCCCAGTAAATACCAAAGTATAGACAATCTCGGATAAAAATGGGATTGTGATATTTTCCCTTACCTTAGGTCTGATTTGCTTCGTAAGTGTACAAACCTCATGTATAATGATTTAAATAATGTCATTGACTTATTCCATAATCATACTCATTGTTACGATATCACATATGGTCATATTATTAGCTTATTATTAGTAATATTTCATTGATACTTGTTATTCAGGTGTTTATTACTTGTTGTTCTTATGCGTGTTTTGTCGAATAAATTATTATTCTTTTCTTTATGTTATAGATACCTCATTTCCAGAATTTTATTAGTGTAATATATATCATATTAATTCATTCAAATCATTTATGTAATCATTATGCAATGAAGATCATGTATAACGAGTCACATCACATCGTGGAGACGGTATTCCGTACGTACGCACGAGCGATGATATCGTTCCCATGATCGTGGAATTGTATTGGAGTGTATATATACTATTTCAGAATCAATATCAATTTAAAATAATCATATATATTCATTATTTACACCATTATACCCATCCATGTAAGGTGGTGGTGTAAAATAGATTACACCACGGCGTGGAGATGATATTCTGTACGTACGCACGCGCGGTGATTTTATTTTCCGTAGGATGGATAGATGGTTAAATAGGGTTGTTTCATACTTATAATAACATATCAGTATATTAGTGATACTGATGTTATTAATTCAAAATGAAACAACTAATGAAGAATAAGTGGAAGAAGAAATAAAGTTGAATGAATCGGTAACAGACATTACCTCTTCTTTGAAGCGCCTCTTTGAGACCTCCTTTTAGGGCACTAAACATGGTCTTTGAAGAAGACCAAGACCACTAGGATGTTTATAGGGAAGTTTAGAGGAGATATTGACAGGGTTTGGCAGAGCTTGAAGGCTCAAAGTGGTGTGAGGAAGATAGGGAGGAGGTGCCCTTTTATAAGGGAGGAGAGGGGCACCTTTGGAAAAACTAAAAATATTATTTTATTATAAAGACATATTTGGTTTTAAATAGCTCCAAATTGATTTATTTCTAAGATAAGGTGTGGATGGGTCGAAATCCTCTCATCCAATATAATTTGGGAAAGTTTAGATTACTATCTTAACCTTATCATTTAGATTTAACTTTAAGTTAGATAATTTTACTTTTACTGTGTCTTTTTGTGTTCTTACACTATAAGGTTAATAAACTTACCATAACAAGCCAAAAGAACCCAAAGTTTTTTATTATTAATATATATCCTTATCTAAGTCATTTTTCAGAACCTTTGATTTTTAGGAATAAAATATCAATTAATAATATAATATTTGTTTTAAAACAAGTTTATGTCAATTTTGACACTATTTGGTAATTAATTTTTTTGAAAATCATAATAGAATTATTAGTTCTAAAAAAGTTAATTAAATCAATAATAACATGTCATATTAACATATTAAATTATTGGAATACATAAAAAGTCTCAGATTACATTTATTTGGGTATTTGTAACATCAATTATGTCAATATTTCATTAATAAGATAATTATTGCATCATCATTGTGTCATAAATAAATTAAATTATTTAAAGTCTAAAAATTATAAATAAAATATAATTATGTAGGAAATCTTTATGGATTTATAATGAATATTTATAGTCCAATTTATCTTATTTATAACCCTATATTAAAAATTATTTACTTATTAAACATTGATTCTAACTATTTTAACCCTTCTTTAAATAAATTAACAATAAATGTCCTAATCTAATACATGTGGGCCTAAATGGTCGTATATTATTCCTAAGTTGTTCTTGGTCGAATTATACTTATCCAATAGAATTAATACACGTGTTAGTGTAATAATAATATCAATTTTACCGTTAGTTACCCTATTTACTTTTAACCGTGGTAAAAAAAAGTAAACAATTACTATTCACCAAAAATTATTTTCATCTCATTAAACCACATTTTAGTCCTTGATATTAACCATGTCTCTAAGATTTTCGAAATTCCACTCATAGAAGTGGTAAAATTATGTTTTATGTAAATTTTCAAATTCTCCTAGGAGGTGGGTAAAAAACGGTCAAAAGTTCAATAAAATTTTTATATAACTAAAATTATTATTAAATGACTCCAATGAATTACTTTGAACTTATAAAGGTATTATGTATCAATTTTGACCTAAAATAAATTTAAATAAAATAAATAATTATTTGAATAAAAAGTCAGTTTTTAAATAGTAACCGAGTGATTTCACTATTCATCTAAAATTGAATGTTTTCAGAAAAATACCAAAATTCCACCCTAGGCTAATTTCGATATTCCGAATCCAAAAATGAAGTCCATTTTGAAAAATAAAATTTAAAAAATTTCATAATGTGGGTATTACTATTCATAACGACTAGTTTTAATTATATTTTCATAGCATATCGTTGCTTAATGAAACTCGGTATTGCGTACGAAACAAGCTATCGAGGAAGGTCGCAATTGCGTGTAAAGAAAGCCAAGCTAGCGTTGTGTGTAGTGAAAGATTCCTTTGATGATTTATATAGAATAAAAAAAATATTTCTCATAAAATCTCGGGTGTTAAATTTCCTGAGTAGTGATTTGTATCAGCTTGAACTTCTCGTGAAGGTGATTCTGTTCCAGCTTCAAACGATGAAGTTCGGCATGGGTTTTGTCCAGCACAAAGACCGAATGTACTACCTCCTTCCCGAGTTCCATCAGATGGGCTTCGATTGGCCCAAGACTACTGGATGAGGCCATTTAATCTTCTTTCTATATTAATTAATCAAGATCACTTGTATTTAGATACAATAATCACAACATTTTGTTTCCCATGATCATAGTGACCAACGGTCATATAACAGTCGAAACCCAAAGGTATTATTTTAATTATCCTCATTTTATTAAATTAAAAGGTATTGTTGAGTATAAAATAAAATAACACACAAATATAGGAAAACAAATTTATTCAAAATTTTGGGTCGTTACAATCTTCCCCCCATAAGAAATTGTGTCCTCACAATTTTAAAATTGGGCTTGGAAATTTCGTTGAAAGTTCCACTTCGGAAAAAGAGCCAGTAAAACTATTACTTTAAAAGAATAAAGAGAAGTACAAAGGTCACCCGAGTTAACCCATACTAGGATTCCATGTAGGAAAACATGGATATGGAAGAGAAAACAAAGGGTCCACTTCTGATGGAGAATGTTAGAAAACATTTTTAGGAAAAAATTAACCACAAGAATATCACAAACATAAGATGTGCTAAATGGTCATTAATTACCCATTAGGAAACATAAACCAACAATGATTTTGTTTTATTTTCCCTTACATAATTATGCGGAATTCATTTACTACATAGAATAAAAACATAAGTAAATATACTTACCTTCAAATAAAGTTTCATCCCTTAATAAATTTCCACCAAGAATAGTCTTTTCTCCAAAAAATGTGCATTAAAAAAGACTTGGTCTCATCAAAAGCACCATAATAATCTTCTAGAGAATCACATAATCCAAAAAAATAACTATATATTTCCCTTACCTTTAGTCATCGACTAAAACTAAAATGGTTAGTACGGGATAATATAATCCCCAAAAGGGTAATCATTTATAAAAAGAAATATGACTATTAATCTCCAAAATTCAACAAAAGTACCCAAAGTTCCAGAAAGGCCATTCAATACACACTCATCCTTAAAATTCTTCATAATAATCCAAACTAACCATAGAACCCAAAAATCAGAAGGATTTAATCACATAGTCTTCCCTAATATATCTCAACATTTATCTCCAAATAACATCGATTACTATTAAAGTGTCATACTAACGTGTAATTAACCTATTCATATATTCTCTATGTTAGGTTCATCATTTTCCAGAAATAACCCAAATCATCATATGTCCACAATAAATACATAAATTATTTAAAAAAATTCAACCATTCATCATGAATTTATATCCTGTAGTATTTTATTTCCCTTAGGAAAATAGAAATCCAAAAGAGAAAACGTCATCCAAAATAAACTTTATCATTTAATCACCAAATAATTTTCTTATACAAAGGATATCCATTTTATAAAACCTAAGTTTCCAAAATCAACTTTTTCTTGATCCATAAATATCGCAGGTGCATTAGTCATTTCAAAGGGCATAAAAACAAACTCACAATTCCCATATCTTGATTGGAAGGCAGTTTTTGGAATATCATCATTATTCAACCTCAATTGATGATAACCAGAATGATGATCAATCATAGAGAATAATTTAGTCCCATGAAGTTGGTAAAATAAGTCATCAATTCTTGGAAGAGATTATTTGTTCTTCAGTGTGATGCCATTCAGTTCTCTATAATCAATGCATAGCTGCATTGATCCATCCTTCTTATTTACAAAGAGAACTAGTGCTCTCCAAGAAGACACACTTGGTCGAATAAACCCATTCACCAAAAGATCTCGGAGTTGTTTCTTTAATTCCTCTAGCTCTACATTTTCCATCTTATAGGGGGTCTTTCGAATCGAATGAGATCCAGGTAGGAGTTCAATGAAGAAATCTACCTCTCTTTCTAGGGGAGGTCCGGGAAACTCCTCAGAAAATACGTTAATTTATTCCTAGACGATGGGAACATTTTTTAAAGAATAAATCATTCATGAGAAACTTATTTCATTTACGAATCTTTTAAATAAAAAGGATTTTATGTCATAAAACTTCATTCTTAGACAATTACATTTTTCTATAATTCCTTCATAATGATTCATAAAAAGCTTGCGATTAACCAAACATATCCCCCGGGTGTGTCGTAACCAAGAGTGCAGCAAGGCTCGTTGTTGTGTAACAGTTCCCGTTTGAGTCTATCTCAATGATGTGTTTTCGTGTTTTACCCCTATGTACATCTGTGCTAGAGCCACCAATACCAGCTCGTATCGAGATAGGGATGTATTTTCATGATAAAACACTAACTCGATACTCAGCAATATACCAGGATGTTTTCCTATATTAAAAATTTTCTATAGGGTTCTTCCAAGAGTATTCATATAATAATTTCCATAAAAAACTAAACTATCCTTTGATACCAACTATTTCATCCCGCTTTTTTATTACATAAAATTTCATTACATTTTACATACAGAGGATCAATAAAGTCTAGTGTATCGGAAATCAGGATCATAATACATGAAAACAACATAAACATTCTTCTAAACCACTTTTATGGCTTAATCAAAGGTTCATCCTATGTAAATTACTACATCTCATAACCTGGGAACATACATCAAAGGAAAGGGCTAGCAGAAGGCCCAGTAAGGGAAACAAGGGGAAACATTTAACATGTGAACTTGAGATACATCAATAAAGTCACAAAAAAAACATTAAATCATGAGAAAGAAATCATGAGGCATATCATAATAAAAATAACATGTTTTATAACATGAATATTTGGCGACAACATTTAACTTATAAAATCATTTCTGTTTCACCAGGGTCTATCCCCAAGGTGGCATTAAAAAAATTACCATGGATATTCACCAAGGTATCATTAAAATGGCATCTCTAGAGATTATGTCTTTACCCAAATCATTGGAGCGCTCTCATGGCGCACCCTCAATTTTTCTTCATTATCATGTGAGCCACATATAAAATCATCAAAAATTTCATAAATAAACCATATAGAAAAAAATAAATGGGTTTCATTTCATAATCATAACGTTTAAAAAACTACTTTAAAGACATGTTCTTTATGTCACTTTAAACCCACAGAAAAGGAAAGCAAGTTTCATGAATGTAAATATAAGAATTAAAATAGAAAATTTTGTTATATATGTGAATACACCTTTAGAAGAAAGATCATTTCGTATTCACTTAATAAAATAAACGAATTTGAGAAAAAGTGAAAGAAATTTTGAGACGAAAATTATGCAGCATAACAGGTATGTTACACGGTTTTAGAAATCATTGAAAAGAGAGGGGACAAGGGTCACCCACTCATAAATGATACATAAAACAGTAGCAGGACAGAACATAAAGTATTTAATAACATGGTAAAAAAAATTAAATATATTCCATATGAAATGAAGAACTTGAAAGGAAGACAATTAATAAGGTTTCTCTTATGAAAGTTCGGCAGCCTAACGACGTTACTTAAAATTTAAAAAAATGAATTGATGAGATCAAGAAAGGTATCTCATCATATGAACATAAAAAGGAAAGTATTATAGATATAAAATATAATACCCCAATATAAGAAAAGTAACTTGAAATAAATGACGTGAAAATTGAACTCGAAAATTGAGAATGGTGAAAGAATCCCTTAAAAAAATTTGACAGCCAAACATTGCCACTTAAAAATTCATAAAACAAAATGATGAGAGTAAGAGGGGATCTCTCATCATATGATAATTAAAAGGGTAGTAATAGAAATATAAAATAACATCCCCCAACATAAGAACATAGGGCTTAACTGAAATGACATACAATAGAGTACTTGAAAAGAAAGAGAGAGGTATGATCCCTTACCTTAAAACGTAACTCTTAAAACTTGAATGTCGGGACCTTGAGGGCTTGGGGGAACCTTGGGAGGACTCCTTGGGAGGTAATGAGGCAAGAAATTAGTTGGGGAGGATTTGTAAATTGAATTAATGAGAGAA
The DNA here is from genome assembly GCA_963277665.1 of Viscum album. Classification (NCBI taxonomy): domain Eukaryota; kingdom Viridiplantae; phylum Streptophyta; class Magnoliopsida; order Santalales; family Viscaceae; genus Viscum; species Viscum album. The sequence continues at coordinate 276,103,802 of OY728142.1, read as the reverse complement.
ATTCTTGGTATTTATAGGAGAAGTGAGGGGACAAAGCATTAATTTCCAAGGGAAACCTCATCGGTGGTATTGGAAAACCCATGGGCTTGCCCATGGTATTTGGCCATGGTATTGGACACTTGGGACACCTCATACATTATCTTAATATTCATAAGTATACCAGAATAATTTCATAATTATAACATCCTTAATGATTTCATTGAACACCTGAAACTAAAAAACTGTATTTACACTATTCACCAAAACGTCAACTTTATCAGAAAAATCCCAAAAATTCAACTTAACCAAATATTAATAATCTGATTTAAAAAACGATCTCCATTTTATGAATATAATTTTTTATATAATATTAATTTAATTTTTAAATAAAAACACTATTCATTGAAAATTCAATTGTTTCAGAAAAATCCCAAAAATTCACCTCAACAAAATATCGATGCTATGATTTTAAAAATGAACTCCATTTTATGAAAATAATTTTCTACATATTTTGAATATAATTTTTGAATAAAATCAACTATTCACCCAAAGTATCTAATACTTAACCAATAATTTCTGAAACAGTTATTTACCTATTTTATTGAATCACATTACTTAATCAAGGTGCCTAAATTATATTAATACTTTCTTAAGTGAGGTTACATAATCCATTTGATCACATTACTAATCATAAGTGTAAAATCACTATTCATAATTTACTATTTATCAAACATTAAGTTGATCTTATTAGACTCTAAATTTCTTACGGAACATAACTTTAGAAGACAATTTTTTTTAAATTATTACACATTATTAATTATTTTTTATTTTGAATAAATAATATTACAATATCCTTTTTCTAAAATTCATCAATAATATGCATACTATATTTATTCGGACATTTGAAAATTAACAAACTTCACCATAAAGAATAAATCCAAATTTTTCTTTAAATCAAAGGATTACACAAGGCAGTTACGGTCTCATTACATAGCCCCTTATAACACCAACATAGGACCTATGAGTAAGGTGTGCTATGGTGATAGAATATTGGGGTGGCTCAACCAACATTTCCCAAGTAGTGATTTATGTCACCTTGAACTTCTTTTAAAGGAAATTCTGTTCCAGTTTCACATAATGAAGTTCAGCTTGGGTTTGGTCCAGATCAAATCCCAAAGGTGCTACCTCCTTCCTGAGTTCTGTCATATGGGCTTTGATTAGCCCGAGACTACTGGATGGGGCCATCAAATCTTCTTTCTATATTAATTAATCAAGACCATTTGTATTTATAGACAACAATCACAACATTTAGTTTCCAATGTTCATATTTACCAATGGTCATATAATAGTTGAAACCCAAATGTCATGTTCTACATATACTCATTTTATTAAATGAAAAGGTCTTGTTGAGTATAAAATAAAATAACACAAAAATTTAGGGAAAAAATATTATTCAAAATTTCAGGTCATTACAAACCGGTTTATCATCTTTCTCCTTAATATCAATGAATTCCTTCTCTATTTTAGTACATTGAATATATGGAAATTATTTATTTAAAAATAATCCTTTTACTCATCCCATTTTATAGAGTCAATTTCTAATTTCTTCAACACATTTTTAAAAAAAATTCCATCACTGATCATACTTGCCTTCCAAATGGTAGAATGAAAGAGTGGGGTTTTCATTCTCTGAACAATAAGGAATGAAAAATATTTTTAGTGGTAATGATCAATTTCTCAGTATCGTATGAGTCAGTGGAGACAATAAAAATTGTCTGAATTGATTCATGAAGGAATTAATAGAAATTTCTCCCTCATTTTCTCATTGGGATGTTCAATATGAATCATATATTAAAAACTTAGTGCATGCATATTGATATCCTTACAGGCATTGCTAATTAAAAATGAGTTATAGAATTTAGCAATTTATAAACACTGAACAAATAAACCACTAAACTACATTTTAGTATAGAATATTAATGTCCTAGGTTTAACCCATAGAGACAGGGTTAGACAAATATAAATTAAATGAAATAAACCTTGAATATTTTATTATAGAAATAAAACTATTTGTTTTGAAGGAACAAATGGTGGTTGATTTGGATTTAATAAAAAATCACAATACATGATCGAGAATTGTAAATCTAGATTCATGATTGATTAGGGTGTAAAATAATTAAATAGTTGTCATATGTTGTTGGAACCGATTTAGGGTGAATCCAATTCTCCTGGTAGAAAATCCCCTAAATCAAGGAAGTTGCCTTTTAATAATGTTCATGTTACTTAGGGTATTCATCATCTTGATAGCTTGGATCCATTTTTAAAAATTGAGTACAATCCTTTCAATGGTCCAAGGATTAATCATTCTCTAATCAAATGCGTTAAAATAATCACTCCCTCATCGATCACACAATGGACAGGAATGAAAATGTGAGGAAGATAATTTATGAATATAGGTTTGCAACAAAAGACCCAAAATATATGAAAATAAATAAAAAAACCATAATAAAATCAATCCAACTTATTTAAAAATTCTTTACACAAGTTCTTCCACATCATACTATCCATAAATGGGTAGGAAAATATAAAATCCTATTCAAATCATCACGACAACGGCAATCCGTGATCCTAGTGGCAGTGACTCCGAATGAATCCATTGAGTAGATCCTTGACCTCTTATTTATAGTCTCAATATTGACTTTTCATGACACTTTTAAGGATGTGTAATTTGTTTACACGTCATGTAATCTCTATCCATATTTGCCTCCATGATTTTGGAATCTTAAAAAATCTCATGTAAATCTCGTTCTTAGATTTTAAACATTGACTTCTTTTGTGATGTGTAATAGGCAATCACGACCTATAACATGAGTTCATGGTGTTTAATATTTTGAAGTGTTTTCTGGAATAGGATGTTGAATTTAAAAGTTACAAAATTTGTAGTTGAATAACACAATATTTAATCATAATGTAATAGTTGTCTACACCTTATTATTCCTAAATAATACTGTGTCACGTCGTGAGGGAAGCTCATGACACAGACTGAGTTATAGATGCAATATTCACCTCATTTCTAACCTTTTACAAATATAATTTTTTCCCTCACATAAAACATAATGATACTCAAATCAGTAACAAATTTTATAGAATATTTCATTAAATAAAAAAAATTAATATAAAAATCATTCTAAAATGTATGTATAAAATACACTTATCACATAGAAATAACATTTTCATTCCGTCTCCCACAATAATTAGCTAATCCGAAAGAAAATCAATGAATCTTACATTTCATTCTTCATTAACACATATCCCTTAGGTTCAAGTCATTAAAAAAATAAAAAACATAGTGTGAGAATATTAATCATAGTAGGGAACCACATAATCATGAAAAACAACTTATCAGATATCTAAATTCAAAATCATTTTTCTTTGATATATAAAACCACTGGTTTATCCTAGGGTTTTTATATTAAACTTGTATTTAATTTCATCATGGTGGTTTTTGTAGAGGTTGTGAGTTTCCAAATCTTATACCTCGGGAGTGTCAAACTGGGTGTGTAGGAAGGCCCATTTTTGTACACTCTTTCTTTATCGATTACAGCTAAATATGATGTTTTCAGGTTTGTTACACCTATATATATCATTTATAGAGACACATACACCAGTAGTATCTAGACAGTGATGTATATATATGAAGCCACATGCTCTATCATTTTCCAAAATTCCAAGAAATTTTCCTAACCTTTCTCGCATCCTTATAGTTATCCTTAGTGACAACCGAAGACATAACTTTAGATATATCCCTAGGTATCTCATTAATGTATTATCAGATTAGTTTCCAATGGTTTACTAAGCCTTCCATTTTATACTAACTATAAAAACCCATCATTAATAAAAAATGATATTACTCTATTTTAGATAAATATTCATCACATTACTAAAATACATGCTTGAGGACTATAATAGTTTTTTTGTATTTAGATCCACAGAATCATAATCATCTAGCTTGGTGAAAGATCTTCAAAATATCCCTTAAATATTTTTCCCTTCAATATTCCTACATAAATAATTTCTTCATAGATTAGGGAAAGGAAACATAATAAATGGGTGAGCTTAGATTCTCAATAATGGTATGCAAGGGAGAAATGAAAGTATAAAAATAGAATAAGGATATGAAAACATGATCATATCATTAGAAGATAACACACTACATAACACAGATCATAAAAATTAATCATGGAATAAATATAAGTATTTCCTTGAACATAAACCATATAGAAATCAATGTACCCGAGTCGTGAGAGAAGAATATTGTCTTAAGATATAGAGTTTTTCCATACATATCAACTTATTAAATTGTGAAGATGTGTAAATTGAAAAATGTTCACTCATTAGGTATAGGAAAAGAAATCAGGAACTCAAATAAACATAGGTACATGCAACTAGGTCCATGCATAACATTGGGAACATGTAATCATGTAGCCTAATAACATTGTAAACATGTAATTAGGTTCATTCATAACATTGTGAACCTGTAATCAGATTCACACATAAAATTATGGACATGAAACCAAATCAATTCATAATATTGGTAACTTGTAATCTGGTTCACTCAAAACATTTTGATCATGATATGGATTATGAATAATCACATGGCCATGAAACTAGGTCCCCCATAACATTGAGAACATGTAATGTGGTTGATGCATAAAATTTTGAACATAGAATAAATTTCATACATAAAATAATTTACATGAATATAGGTCCACACACGACATTAATAACATCTAATCAAGTTCATGAATAACATTTTGAACATATAATCCATTTCACACAAAATTTTATGGACATGAAACCAGGTGCATTAATAACTTTGTGAAAATGTAATTATGTTCACACATAATATTGTGAACATGTACCCAGGTTCATGCATTAATCATGTATGGATTAAACCTGGTCCATTAATAACATTGTGAACATGTAATAATTTTTACACATAACATATATTTGATCAGTCATCCTTTGTTCAAAATGCATTTGGTGGAGATATTGGTCCCACCAATAACATAATTAAATCATTAATGAATTTGTAACATGATAGGAAACAGTAATCATATCATGACCCATAAAAATAGATGGGTTTCAAAAACATCCTATTATATCCAATGAAATGAAATTGTTAATACAAACATTTAATTGTATCATAACATTGTTAAAGGATACAAATTTCATAATCATTTCATTATAGACTGACCCATGAAAGGAACTATGTTTCATAATAATTTTATAATGGTATAACCCATTGGAGAGAAACAGGATTCATAAAAAAACTATCCTATTAGACATAAACCATTAAAATAAATAATAATAATTTTTTCTTGGACAATATCCTGAGTAACAAATAAAATATATCAAAAGATGTTAACTTATAAGGGGATGAATTTTGATTGTTTAGATAAAAGAGTTCTTAAGGAAAATAAAACTTATTTGAAAATCACATTTTAAATTATAAAACATTTTAAAAATAAATTTCTTTGAAAAAAAACTTTTAAAAACTTATAATCATTCATTTTCAAAATAATTTAAAACTTTTCTTGAGAGAATATCTTTCCTTCTTTGGAAAACACTTTTTAAATCAGAAAATATTTTTGAAAACATTTTCCTTGAAATACTCCTAAAAAATTAATTTATAGAATATTATGGAAAAATATTAATTATCATTATCATTTTTAACATTAAATGGAAAAATCATGGAAACTAATTTCTTAATGGTGAGTAAATCCGAACAAGAGGAACATTCCTTTTGCACCCTAAAAACTTAAGAAAAGTACCTTTATCAGAAAAAAATGAGGTGTTTCCCATTAAAACCCATTTTTATTAAAAAGTAAAACCACTAGTAAAATATTATTTAACACATAATTGCACTAAATTTTTGAATTTTTTAACATAAAATTGTTTTACTAGTAAAACAATTTTAGAATGAAGAGAGAGATAAGGTCCAATTTTTAAGAAAAAGAATGTTTTAATTATCTTTTATACCAATGATTGGAAATGTGGTGCCAATAATTGGATATATAATTAACAACCATAGGAGAAGATACTTAATGGGATTTATTGAGCTATGTATCAATAAATTTCATTAATGGAACCATAATCATAATAAAACATTGTTAAATAACACGTTTGTAGTAATAAACTGGTACTAAAATGGTATCCTTAAATCATTATAATATGGAAATAATAACACTAAATTATGCTTAAAATATCATGGAATGAAAGATTTTCATAATATAAAATTTCAAAGGGAATTATGTACACCTCCTTGAAAAATTTAGTGCATAACATTTCATGTATCTCAAAGAAGTCAAATTGAGACAAACTTACTTTAAATATTTAGAATCTTTTGAAGCATAAACCCCATGAAAGACATATCATAAAATTTTTATATAAATAAAAAATTACATAATTATAATAATAATATAATACATTCATGGGTTGTGTATATTCAACAAAAAATAATTGAGTGGTGATTAAGGAATAATTATCACAGAAATTAAAGTGACACGAGAAAACCCATACCTTAAGCCGGGACTTTTTTCATACATGTTCAAACCTAAAGTATAATAAATATAAGTTTATTATAAATATATAAAATAAACCTATTATTATTTAAAATTTATTTATAATATTTTTCATTACATTAATTTTTTTTTGTTATCAATTTTATGATAATGTTACGTTTCAATTAATATCTGCTTTGTTTTTCTTATATGTTTTGACTTTTTATTCTTTATTTACTTAATTAGATCATGATTGAGTTATTTAAAAATTTCGATTCATCATTTAAGGTTAATAAATATTAAGTATATAAATACTTATTAAAATATATAAATTTATAGAAATTCAAAATGGAATACACCATTCATGGAGGCAGTAGGTCGTACATACTCATAAACATTGTTTTTTTATTGTTTTATTGAAAGAAAAATAGTAAATGAAATATATTTACATATATATTATTATTATATTAGAATTATAAGTTCATATATATCATATAATCTTAATTAAACAAACATTAATACATTCCATGTAAATTATGAATGAATCACATCATTTTGAGGAGGAGGTATTCCACCCATCCACAAAGGAAGTTATCATATTTACAAAAAAATAAAATTTATGAATTTATGTTTTATATAATAATTCTATATGTATAAATAAATAATAAATATCTATTATATCATATAAAAAAAGTATTTACATCATAATTTCTAACCATGAGATCATGTTAAGGAAAGACGAACAACATCATTTCTAAAAGTGGTATCCCACTGTACATGTGAATGCTAAGTTTGTTACCCATTTGATCGATGTGTATGTAGGTGAAATTAGAACCCTTAGAAAAAAAAATATTTATTTACGATAATTATATTATTATATAATCATGTAATAATAATAATTGTGGATTTTGAGACTGAAAATAAAGAAAAATAGCTTGTGTAATGATGTTACCTCTTCATTGGGTCACTCATTTTGGTTTTCACAAAAATGATTATCTGGTGTATTTATACCAAAATTGAGGATTCTTGGTTTAGAGGTTGTAATTTAGAAAATTATTTTGTTAGGGTTTATATGATTAAATTTGACTTGAGAGGTGCGAAGAAGTGAGGTGGGGGTGATTTCCTTTTTATAGTGGAGGAGGAGTTTATTTTTTGTAAATATAAAAAGGAAAACACTATTGAAAGGTCTAACCTACATAATTTTTCAAAACTAATAGTCCATTTTTTATAATATAGAGTGTATGGTTTATATATGGTCAAAAAATGTATTTTGGAAATGTTTATTAGTTATTTTGACACACTATATAATGTTTAACAAATAATTATACTTATTTTTACATTAATTATTGTAATTAATTATAAATATATTCAGTAGTATTTTTGGTATAATAATAATTTCAACATAATATAAACTTTAAATTATGTAGACATAAAATATTGAATTAATATATCCAAATCTCAATCAAAAAAATAAAAGAAATTAATTTAATATTTTTCCACATATGTGATGGGAAAGTTGGTGACATTCTTAGTAGCATTATCGGACGTTGGTATTTTTTCCCCTATATTGTTTTGAAGAAGGTATAGTAATACATATGGACATGGAATGGGTTTGGTAGTTGTGTGATATATTATATAATTTATATATCCAATTTATATTAATTGTATTCAATTGTACATTTTATGCACTCATGTTAAGGGTTATTAGGGGTGTCCTAATGTAACATGTACTCACAATGTACATAGGCATTTCAGTGCACCTATAGACTAAAGGACAAGAGACCTGGTGAGGATAAAAGAATATATGGTTGATGGAAGAGTAGGTGTAGAAGGTGTATGGGGTCCTTAATAGATGTAATTTATTCACGATTCATAAAAAAGACTTAATTAACTAGCTTTACCTATACATGGGATCCTTGTTATGTTTTAGTTATTATATTTTTCCACCAACCTTCTATCAAATGTACTGTGATTATTTTTTATTCATTAAATTAGTAATTTATTTATTATATACACCAGGATGGAGGGTATAATTTCTCCATTATACCACTGATGAACCTGGTTGCCAGTCGATGGCCTGTAGAATATGGGGAGGCATGCCTGAGGTCATGTGACACACCATATCAGACTCCGTTGTTTGGGTAAAAATGATAAAATATAGTATTAGGGTACCAAGATTCATTAAAATTTATATTATTTTTTACTTGAATAAGGGAAGGGAAAAAATGAGATAGGATGGTTCAGACATAGGTTGTGGAAGTATGAATGTGCTTGACCATCACTATATAGTGTACCTCCATGTTTCTATGAAATGTGGAAATTATGTTTTCCATTTATATTTTATTAATTCACCTTGTGCATTGTGCATAATATTGATGTTTGTTTTATGGTTTTTGGTTTTCATTTGTGCATCAAGTTGTACATATAGGTTCACATTTTAAAAATGTTTTGATTTCATTAGATAGAGACCAAATAATTAAATGCATATTGAAATTTTGATATGTTCCATTGTGTATTTTTTATCATTATTTTATTTTAAAATGATGTATTATATGTTTTTATGTATATAAGTGGTTTTTAATTATGTAAAAATTATGGTGATATCGACTTAATCATTAAATAAAATGGGTTTTATAAATAATTTGTATTAGTTAATTACTTTATATAAGTAGTGGTTTAAATTAATTCAAATGGAAATAGGATTTATCACTTTCATTTTTTCTCATTTAAAAATGTTTTAATATGAAAATTTTTATGGTAGTGGGTAGTGATCCATTTTATGAAATGATTGACAAGGATGAGATGAATTATTATGAGGAGAATTGTGATAATTTCTATTTTTAGTTATAATAAAAACCCACATTGGTTTTAAATTATGAGTTTTTAAGTGAAAATGTAAATATAAAAAACATAACCTAATAAATTATTTAAAGGACTAGTGTAATGGTAAGATCATAGTTAGCACCCCAGAATATTCTAAGGAATATTTGTGGAGTTAGTTGTTGACATGGGATGGGGTTCTGAGGTTCTTAAAGGCTCGATGAAGATATAATTAAAAATTAAATATATTTTATCATGCATGATATTTATCAATTATAAAATAATATCACCCAAATGGTGACTCATATAGGAAATCCATGACCATCGTTTGGTAAGAGACAATGGGTAAACCATATGCATGAAATAACTTTGGTTTGTTTTATGAATTTTGTATTATCACATGAAAGAATAATATAAGTTCATATATGAATGTTTTTTATGAATCTAGAAATAAAAATAATAATTTTTTTACTATTATTATTATTTGTGTCAAGTAGAAAATTGAAATATAATTCTATTATTAATAATAGAGTTACTGTGGAAATAATGTGTGGAAAAAGAAAAAGTAGTTATATTATTATTTGTGCTAAATTAATGTTTTTGTGTCATTAATAACCGATTTATTTATCTATTATTAGTATTTAATTGATGTTCTTATTAACATGTTTTTGATGGTAATAATGGTAAAAATTTACTAATTATAAATAAAAATAATTATTTTTATTATTATTAATTTGTAAAAATAATATTTGTAAGTATTTATAATGTGCATATATATGGAATATTTATATAAATATACAGATGTGTTGGAACATATTTGAATAAACTTATGTGTGTGTATATATATATATATATATTTCTTATATATATATATGTATACATTGATATATATATATATATATATATCTGTGTGCAGGTGTATATATGATTATACAAGTGCGTATTAATGTAAATAGAGTGTGTGTGTACATATATATATGGAAAAATTTAGAAAATACATTTAAATAATGATTAAATTTATTTTACAATGGGTTAAAAACACTTAAATGGTGAAGGGTGTGGTTCATGGACTTAATTAGGATAGAGAAAAATATAAAAAAATATGGTAATAATTGAAAAAATGATAGATAAAAATATAAAATTAGAAACGGGAAGAGTGTGTATCAGAGAAGGTGTTTCAATCAAATTCCCCTACATCATTCTTTATATATTCTCCAACACTATTAATAATACTATTATTTAATTTTAAATATTATTTTTTCATTCACATATCTTCAATATATCATTTGAAATTTAATGGATTTATCCTTTGTCAGTTCCATTGGGTTTGTCTTGAAGATATATAATAATTTTAAAATTATTTTTTTGTTAAAGATAATAATATTTTGGTGGTGCAACAAGACTCATATGTCAAACATTATCATCAATCACCATTAATCCTAAGGTTCAAATCCCACTAGTTTATGGTACATTTTATATTATTTATCAGAATGTTTGTTTAGTGTGTTTTTATAGCCCATGAGACCTATGTTTAATGCATAATCACATGAGGTGTGTGCTCGTATATCCTTCAATAGTTCTTTTTGTTCTTATAAATGGACTATTCCCATTATGACACTTATTTTTTGAGGGGATAAATGTCATTCATATTGTATAAATGTTTCCATGTAATGTTTTGTCTTTCTAGTTGATCCATGTAATTCCATATGGATAATCCCCTTCGTAGAGTGATGTGTGAGAAATTTATCAACATGTACAAGCGATATCCATTGAAAGGGTGGTTTAAAATGTTTTTTGAACTATAAAATTAGGGAGGGGGATTTTCTATCATATATTAGGGAATTACTACTATAATAATGATTAAGTAATAATGTTTCTCCTAGCATGATGTAAAAGAGGTATATCCATCCCTTGGGACTGTAAATGTGTTTTGTACTTGTGTGATTCATATTTTTTATATATGTACCCTTCTTATGTTAATGGAGTGAACTTTTCTATTTAATGATCTTATATTATTGGCCATTTTTTATGACCTAAAATATATTGTACAAACACCTTAGTCTATAGTTTCGGTGCACATGTAGACTTTATGAGAAGTGACTCAATAAAGTGAAAAGACCCTAAAATAGATGTTTGAATAGGTGGAGTAAGAGGATGTAGTGGTTTTTGGATGGTGTTCTGGTGGGATGTATGGTGTTGCCTTTATTTAATAGTTATAACTTTTCCTAGGATCCTTTTTATGTTTTTATATATATTTTATTTTCAGTTTTAGATTGGTTATTTATTTCTTCAATGTACCTAGCTGGCGGGGGGGGGGGGGGGGGTTGTCTCCCCATGGTTTCACTAGAGACCCTCACTTCTAATTGGAAACCTATGGTGTAACACCCTAGGTAAATAAATAATATGGCATTTTTATATTTATCCCTTTTTTGAATAAAATGTTAATATTAATTTAAAGGGAACTCTATGCTTGATGGCTTTCCCAATACGCGACAACGAGTTCCTTTTAAATCTTACGTTGCACTCTAATAATAAAATAAAATTATTTTAAATGTTAGTTAACACGTAGCCATTGTATTAGAGGGAATGAATATAAATTACTAAAATATGATTATATATGTTTGTTAAATGTTTTTAAATTTATCCGATAAAAGATAATGTCTTAGAATACGAAAAGAGTTCAATTTTAGGCATATATACTCTAATTTTCACTAAAGGTCCACTTATCAACATTTGATGGCGAACCGTCATTAAATATAGTTTTGGTCACACTTATACATTCTATTGGAACATATCAAACTCTTATTTATAATCGGAACATCAAAATTCACTTTCTGTAATTTTTTTGTAATTTTTCCGATAAAGATCATTTTTAATGAATAGTGAAAAATGTTGTATTTTAATTAAAAACCACTTTTTAATCTAATTTATTTATACGATTAGATTATCTTTTGAATTGGTTTCAATGTTAAATTAGAATATATTTTTACCATTTAATCCAATAGTGGTCATTGGAATTAATTTCATCTTCAAATTGGACTTAAACTAGTGTCAATCTTTTGATAGTTATTGTTTCATAAAAACACCCTATTTGCTCTGACATCGGGAATTAATTATTAAATAAATTAATGTAACTTATATATTTTGAATTTTTTAAAATATAAATCATTTTTGAATTCATAATATCAAATATATCCTAGGGTAAATTTTTGGTAATTTTCTGAAAAACTTCAATTTTTGATGAATAGTGAAACCACTAAGTGGTAGTTAAAGAAACTGATTTTCCGTTTAAATGATACATTACCACTTCTGTGATTTGAATTTCAAAAATCCGACATACATGGTTGTCATTAAGAAGTAAAATGTGGTTCAATGGGATTAAAATAATTTTTTGGTGAATAGTAACTTTTAAGTTTATTAATCGCGATTAGAGGTAATTAGTGTAATTTAAGGTAAAAATAATGTTTTAATAATATTAAATGACCTAGACACATGTCCTACCATCATTGGATGTGTCATTGCCGACCAAAACAACCCCTGGATCAACATGGGGACCCCATGGAGCCACTTTGGTAGGAAAATGACATTAATATCTTTTTATTTAATGTTAAAATTAAAATGTCATAAACATGTGTTGTCTTACTAAAAAAAATTTTATATGGGGTTATACAAGTCAGGTTTTTGACTATAAATATTAATTGGAAAGATAAAAATATTTCCTTCATCATAGTATTTTTTTTATAATTTTTATACATTAAGTAAATTAAATTATTTATGACACCATGATGATGCAACGATTACCTCATTATTTAACGATTTAAATAAAATGGAAATATAATGTAACCTCTAAGACCTAAACATGTCCAAAACCTATTGGATGAGTTTATTTCAAACCCTTATCACCTTATCCTAGAAAAAACTCAATGGGGGTCCTTTAAAATCTGAAACTCATTTTAAAATAAAGTAACATTTCCTTACTTTCCAAGAGTGCCCCTCCTCTCCTCTTATAAAAGGCCCCCACCTCTACATCCTTACCCACACCTCTCAAGCCTTTGTCTCGGCCAAACCCTACCCATTTTATCTCTCCAAATCCCTCTATTACTCCGAGAAGACTCACTATGGGCAGATGTCTTCCCAAGGAAGCTTTTGAGCTCAAATCAAAAAGAGTTACCCGATTTAAAGGTAGTGTCTTCTCTTGTGTTCTTTTGTTTTATTTTGCTTCTCCAACCCCCTAAACTATTTTTTTCTTTTCTTCTGTAACAACTACAGTATCTTCAAAATACTAGGATGTTTTTTTAAGAATAATTAGAGCTACACTTACACACACCTACATCTAATGGTTAATAATCATACTGTTTCTGTGGATGGTGAATTTCTGCCTCGCGAAACGATGATTGTTCAAGACTCATATAACTCCTTCAAAGGTGGCGATTAAGATGTCAATATATTTATATATGATATATAATATGTTTATGTTTTACTTAATCTTCTGTGTTTTTCTTTTGTGGCATACCTTTAAGGTTTCCATTGTAGGTAAACACGATAATTTCATTTTAGGACGTGCAGACTACCTCCCCATCAAAGTGATTTGATTCGTTAATGCCATATGTGGGATGTATAAAGGATGGATTTAAAGTTATTATATATGATGTATGTTACATATAAATTATGAATATAATTATGTAATTAAAATATACATACCTCTCATTTGGTTTTAATTCTATTTATATGACATAGAAATGAAAGTAGCGTTCATGTGTACGTACGGCTTACCGTCTCCTTGAACAGTGCATTTCATTTCTTACCTCTAAATGATTATGAAATATTATAAATACTTTTATATTCTGGATATATATTATATATATGATATCCAAATCATGAATATCATTCTGGATATAATGAAACTTTGACAACATGAACAACATGTAATTGTAAGAAGTCCACTTTCGACTTAAGAACCAAATATCAACAAAACAAACATTATTAACATAAATGATTACATAATGCTTATAACATGGAAATAAGTGATATAAATGGAATAATGAACTTTTAAAAGGTTATTAAGCAAGTTTAAATTAACTCAAGTTTATTATTCAGGACGTTAAAGAACGATCGAGTCAAGTCAGACCCGAGGTAAGGGATCCTACCCCTCTCTTTCTTTTCAAGTACACTCTTTTATGTCATTCCTTTTGAGCTCATATTTATTTTTATTGGGTTGTTCTTTTATATTACTCATACTATAATTTTTTTGTTCATAAGATTAGAGAACTTATTTTCTCTCATCAATCCATTTTGGATGTTTTGAGTGGCGCTGTTATGCTACCGAATTTTCGTATGGGATCCTACCTCTCTCTTTCTCTTTAAGAACTATCTTTTATTTCATTACCATTAAGCTCATCATTATAATGTTTGGGGATGTTCTTTTATATTACTTTTACTGTAATTTTTATGTTCATTTTATGAGAGACCCTATTTTCTCTCATCAGTCCTTTTTGAAAGTTTTAATTGGCGCCGTTAGGCTGCAGAAATTTTGTAAGGGGCTTCTTATCTCACTTTGTGTTTTCGTGAGATTCATGCTACATTTGAAAATATTTCTTTTTGAGTGGTGTATGTAGTTTCCATTATTATACTATTTTTGTAACATACTTTCGTTTATAATTATTTACATCAGTGTACTATAGTCCTTCTTTCACAGGGAGTACGTTTCGAAAGTTACCGAACTCATTTAGGGGACCTTTCACCCTCCACTTTTTAAAAGACTTATTTTGTTATGTCTTTTAAATTCACATAATATTATGCTGGGATATGTTCTTATATATCCATATTTATATAAATTTTATGTCCAAGTGATGAGATTCCATCTTCTCTCCCATCAACTCATTTTATGAATTTTAAAGTGACGCCGTTAGGCTGTCGGATTTCTGTAAAGGAGCTTCTTAACCCACTTTCAATTCTTTGGGTTAAACCTCTACTTCTTGATTTTATTATGACAAGATTATGTGTGGAATCTCTATGTTGTAATTTCCACAAACCTTTTTGTATATATAGTATTTCTACACATAATCATCTCATTGATAAATTCTTACGAGCTTGTATGGGAAATCATAACTCAATCTCATTTCATTGAGTTAAATATCTATGTCATTGGTTTTGTTTTTCGAAGATTATGTGTGAATGACCTCTGATTGTTTCACACTTAATATACACTTCTATTGGGTGTATTTATATTTCTCACACATAATTATGTGATAGATTTATCCTTAATTTAAGGATACCATCTTTATAATGGATTTCATCTCAATTTACATTTCCATTGAGTCTTCATTTTTGTTATACACCAATTCACTATTATATGGTGTGTATACTATCCTTTGACATATTATATAATAAATCCCTTTATTATCATGATATTATAAAGCTCGTATTACATGTTATTATGCAATTATTCATATTCAAGAGTCTCTCATTTTTTAAAAAACTCTTTAACAAAAATATTGTTTTAAATGTTTTAAAGATTCATTATTCTAAATATATATCTTTAATGTCCATGTTTTCAAAATGGATTTCTGTATATATTTATATGGACATTAATGTTTTAAAATTATAATTCCATTAAAAGCATCAAAGTGGTATGGGAAACTTTGATTCAAAAATCTCTTTTTAATGGTTTTTGAAAATGGACTGCTAAATTCAATATCTTGGAATTACTTATTGTGATTGAAAATGAAATTTTGTTATTGAAATGTTTATATTTTAATTATTTTATCTGTAATTATGGTACTTGGACATTTTACGGGTGGTTACGTGATAAACCATATGACAGGTGGTGCTGTGAATACCAGGACAGGTGGTTACGTTATAACCTCCAATGCATTGGGTATGGATGTCGGTCGTATGGCTATTCCATTAAGTATGTGTGGAAGTCGACTGTATGGTTATTCCATTTAAGTATGTTTATGTCCCAAGTTACCTTTATATGTTATGTGTTCTTTATATGGGTTTTATGGTAATCTTTTGGTTACAAAAGGGTAAGCAATGATCTTTTATTCAGTTAAGTGTTTTTTAACTACTTCATAAAGGTGAAAAGTATTACTTTGATAAAGTATACATGGTTTACTTGTTGTTTTCAAAAACTAACAGTTTTTATTCTTTGTGTATCCCTTGCTGAGATTTTTATGCTCACCCCAAGTTTTTTTTAAATGTTTTTCACAGGACATAAAGTGCAATAGGGTCAAGGATGGGATCAAGGAAAAGTAATGCTATCTAAAATATGGAACTAGACATGTTTATTTTTAAGAGTTTTTATTTTATGGAAACATAGTAGAAGTGTATACTTTGTAATCTTTTGAGAGATAATAGTTATGTACTAATTCTCTAAAACTCTAAACCTGAAAAGATCCTCAATGTGAATTATTCATTTAATTCAATATTAAGGTTTAAGGTCGGGGCCTTATAGTTGGTATTAGAGGCCAGTTTAGATAACATTAGAGGTTAGGGTATTCTATAAGCATAAGTGACATTACCATAATGGTTAGGATTTTAGAAAGAGTCATAATTTTAGATAAAGTGAATGAGTAAGTATATATTAGTGTTTATCTTCCTCATTAGTACATGATGGTTTTGTTGATATACTCACACTGACCATTTTGGTTTTAGTAAATGGATGGATCTAGCAGGCACCAAAGTAACAGTGGATGTGAAGAAAACTGTGACAGTTTTCTGAGCGAGCAACTGAATGATATGGGAGCTGCAATGAGAACTCATGTTTTTATCCTCAACCAACTATCTGGAGTCATGATTGACCACCTCAACCTTGGTGATTTCTATAAGGCATCATATATGCGAGAAAAAAATCCATACAGAACTACAGGTAATAATCATAATGGTAAGTGTGTTAAAAAACCTATGTGTCAAAGATGTGGAAAGAAACACCTAGGAAAATGTTTCAAAGAGACATAAATATGCTATAGATGTGGAAATGAAGGTCATAAAGCATGAACCTGCCATGGAAGAAGGAAATATCCAGTTGGCTCGAGGAAAGGGAAAAAAGTTCTTTCTGAGGGATCAATTGAATGTTTTAAATGTGGTGTGCATGGTCATTATGCAAACACATGTCCTATGAAGAAGTTTTTGGAATGGGATCACCAAGATTGTACAAATATTCTTTTACCAATACCTAATGCCATTCTGACTGAGGATGAAGAAACTGACAATGACCAGTCAAAGGTATGGATTATTTCAGAACATTTGTTTTCCTATTTTGGAATGTTAGGATAGGATTCATGATTTTGTTTGTAGGAAAGAAGAATTTCAGAAAAAGTTAGAAAGGAATGGTTAATGGATCATGAAGAATGTTGAATGAGTAAGAAGTCAACATATAAGGGCTTCAAGATTTATGGTGAAATTATTAAGAGTATTAAGTCTCTTTTGATGATGGGGTTATATTAGAACAATTTTTATAGTATGTGTAACCCTGATGTTTGATATATGAAAATTGTATTCAAGGAATAGTTATCTGTTCTTTTGTGGACATAGTTATAAAGAACCATTTGGGTTTATATGATCTTTACTTTTGAGGTAATTATGGGTTACTATATGTTATGATAGAAAGTGAAAGGCATGAGATAAAATTGAGGTTAAATTATGTTATGGTTATTTTTGATGATTTTACCTCTTTTTGGGGAATGATTTGAGAATTATATAGTTTGGAAAAAGGACAACACGCAGATCGTGTGACAACCCGTCGCGTCAGACAATGTTTTGGTAATCGAACCCACAACCAAAGTGCGACTGGTATTTATCACCTACCACTGGACTACGTGAAGTCCCAGGTTAGTTTGATTGACTCTTTTTAGTTAGATGATTTTACGAATTAAGATTAATTTGATTTTGGGTTATCTATTTAAATTTATTAACCTATCATTGAGGATATGTGATTAGATTAATTACTTTTCTATACGAGACTTTAAGAGCAACTGATGTTGTTTGGAGATAAATGTTACGATTTAACATGGAAGACTATATAACTAAATCCTTAAAATATTTGTGTTTCAATCTTAGTTTGGATTACTCTGAATAATTTTATGGACAAGTTGTTTATCGAATGGTCCTCGTTGAACTTTGGGTTTTGTTGGACAAATTTTAGAGATTAAGAATAGATTTTCTTTTTATAAAGGGTTATCCTTTTCTAGATTATCTGATCTTGAACTATCCTTTTTGGTTTTGGTTTTGGCTAAAGTCTAAAGACATGGGAAGTATATAGTTCTCTTTTGTGGATTCGGTGATTCTCTAGAAGTTTATTATAGTACTCTAAATGTGAACAAGTCTTCCTAAATACTCGTCTTTTGGAGAAAATATGAGTTTATGTAAGAAATCTAATAAAAGTTGAAAGTCAACATGATAAGTAATGATGTTTCCTTATGAATAAATTCATCAATAAAAAGTAACTGAAAACAAAAATGTTGTCTATTAACTTTTCCTACTGGGGAATCGAATACCGTTTAACCCATCACAAGTTTGTGATTTTCTTGTGGTTAACTTTCTCCATAACATGTTTTCTATCACTCTCCATCAGAACATGACCCTATGAGTTCTCATCCAAGTCCATGTTTTCTCATATGGAATCCTAGTGTGGGCTAACTCGGGTGACCTCTGTACTTCTCTTTCTTTCTTTTATGTTGATTGTTTTACCGACTCTTGTTCCAATGGGGGACATTCAATGATGTTTCCGTGACCAATTTTAAAATTGTGAGGACACAATTCCCAAAAGGGGGGAAGGATGTAACACCCCAGGTAAATAAAGAATATGGAATTTTTATATTTATCCCTTTTTTTAAATAAAATGTTAATATTAACTTAAAGGGAACTCTATGCTTGATGGCTTACCCAATACGCAACAACGAGTTCCTTTGAAATCTTACGTTGCACTCTAATAATAATATAAAATTATTTTAAATGTTAGTTATCATGTATTCGTTGTATTGGCGGGAATGAATAGAAATATCTAAAATATGATTATATATGTTTGTTAAATGTTTTTAAATTTATTCAATGAAGGATAAAATCTTAAAATACGAAAAGAATTCAATTTTAGGCATATATACTCTAATTTTCACTAAAGATCCACTATTCAACTTTTGATGGCAAACCGTCATTCAATATTGTTTTTTTCACTATTATAAATTCTATTGGACCAAATAAAACTCTTCTTTATAATCGGGACATCAAAATTCACTTTTGGTAAATTTTTGGTATTTTTCCGATAAAGATCATTTTTTAATGAATAGTGAAAAATGTTGTATTTTAATTCAAAACCTCATTTTAATCTAATTTATTTATATGATTAGATTATCTTTTGAATTGGTTTCAAAGTGAAATTAGAATATATTTTTACTATTTAATCCAATAGTGGTCGTTAGAATTAATTTCATCTTGAAATTGGACTTAAACTAGTGTCAATCTTTTGGTACTTATTGTTTCATAAAAACACGCTATTTGCTCTGACATCGGGAATTAATTATTAAATTAATTAATGTAACTTATATGTTTTGAATTTTGTAAAATAGACATAATTTTTGAATTCATAATATCAAATATATCCTCGGGTAAATTTTTGGTAATTTTCTGAAAAACTTAAATTTTTGATGAATAGTGAAACCACTAAGTGGTAGTTAAAGAAACTGATTTTTCGTTTAAATGAATCTTTACCACTAATGAAATTTTATTTTCAAAAATCCGACATACATGATTGTCATTAAGAAGTAAAATGTGGTTCAATGGGATTGAATTAATGTTTTGGTGAATTGTAACTTTTAAGTTTATTAATCGCGATTAGAGGTAATTAGTGTAATTTAAGGTAAAAATAATGTTTTAATAATATTAAATGACCTAGAAACATGTCCTACCCTCATTTTATGTGTCATGGATGACCACGATAATGCATGGGTCAACTTGGGGACCCCATGAAGCCACTTTGGTAGGAAAATGACATTAATACCTTTTTATTTAATGTTAAAATTAAAATGTCATAATCTTGTGTTGTCTTACTAAAAAAAAATTTATATGGGGTCATACAAGTCAGATTTTTGACTATAAATATTAACTGGAAAGATAAACATATTTCCTACATCATAGTATTTTTTTATAATTTTTATACATTATGTAAATTAGATTATTTATGACACCATGATGATGTAGCGATTACATCATTATTTAATGATTTAAATAAAATGGAAATATAATATAAAATCTAAGACCTACACATGTCTAAAACCTATTGGATGAGTGTATTTAGAACACTTATAACCTTATCCTAGAAACACCTCAATGTGGGACCTTTAAAATCCGAAACTCATTCTAACATAAAGTAACATTTCCTTACATTCCAAGAGTGCCCCTCCTCTCCTCTTATAAAAGGCCCCCTCCTCTACCTCCTTACCCACACCTCTCAAGCAGTTGTATCGGCCAACCCCTGCCCATTTTGTCTCTCCACATCGCTATATTACTCCTAGAAGCCTCACTTTGGGAAGAAGTCTTCCCAATAAATCTTTTGATCTCAAATCAAAAAGAGTTACCCGATTTAAATGTAGTGTCTTCTATTGTGTTTTTTTGTTTTATTTTTCTTCTCCAACCCCCTAAACTATTTTTATTCTTTTATTTTGTAACAACTCTAGTATCTTCAATATACTAGGATTTTTTTAAAATAATAATTCTAGCTACACATTCACACACCTACATCTAATGGTTAAAGAACGTACTGTTTCTGTGGATGACAAATTTCTGCCTCACTAAACGATGATTGTTCAACACTCATATAACACCTTCAACGGTGGACATTAAGATGTCACTATATTTATATATGATATATAATATGTTTATGTTTTACTTAAGATTACTTAGTTTTCTTTTGTGGCATTCCTTTATGGTTTCCATTGTGGGTAAACACGGTAATTTCATTTTAGGAAGTGCGGACTACTGCCCCCTCAAAGTGATTTGATTCGTTAATGACATATATGGGATGTATAAAGGATGGATTTAAAGTTATTATATATGATTTATGTTACATATAAATTATGAATATAATTATTGAATTAAAATATGCATACCTTTCATTTGGTTTTAATTCCATTTATATGACATTGAAATGAAAGTAGCGTTCATGCGTACGTACGGCTTACCGTCTCCATGAACAGTGCATTTCATTTCATACCTCTAAATAGTTATATAATATTATAAATACTTGTATATTCTGGATATATATGATATATATGATATCCAAACCATGAATATCATTCTGGATATAATGAAACTATTACCACATGAACAACATGTAATAGTAAGAAGTCCACTTTCGACTTAAGAAACAAATATCGACAAAACAAACATTATTAACGTAAATGATTACATAATGCTTATAACATGGAAATAAGTGATATAAAAGGAATAGTGATCTTGAAAAAGGTTCTTAATCATGTTTAAATTAACTCAAGTTTATTATTCAGGATGTTAATGAATGATCGAGTCAAGTCGGACCCGAGGTAAGGGATCATACCCCTCTCTTTCTTTTCAAGTACACTCTTTTATGTCATTCCTTTTAATCTCATATTTATTATGATTGGGTTGTTATTTTAAATAAATAATACTATACTTTTTGTGTTCATATGATGAGAGAACTTATTTTCTCTCATCAATCCATTTTGGATGTTTTGAGTGGTGTTGTTAGGCTGCCGAATTTTCGTATGGGATCCTACCTCTCTCTTTCTCTTTAAGCACTCTCTTTTATGTCATTACCTTTAATATCATATTTATTATGTTTGGGGATGTTATTTTTTATTCCTATTACTGAAATTCTATGTTCATATGATGAGAGACACTATTTTATCTCATAAATCATTTTTGGATGTTTTAATTGGCGCTGTTAGGATGCCGAAATTTCGTAAGGGGCTTTTTATCTCACATTGTGTTTTCATGAGATTCATGCTACATTTGCCGATATTTCCTTTTGAGTGGTGTATGTACATTCCATTATTTTACTCTTTGTGTAACATACATTAGTTTATATGTATTTAAATCTATGTACTATAGTCTTTCTTTCATGGGGAGTACGTTTTGAATGATACCCAACTCGGTAAGGGGACCTTTCACCCTCCTCTTTTTAAAAGACTTCTTTTGTTATGTATTTTAAATTCACAAACAATTATGTTGGGATATGTTCTTATATATCCTTATTTATTTAAATTTTATGTCCAAGTGATGAGATACCATTTTCTCTCCCATCAACCCATTTTCTGAATTTTAATGTGACACCTTTAGGCTGTTGGATTTCTGTAAAGGAACTTCTTAACCCACTTTCAATTATTTGGGTTAAACCTCTACTTCTTTATTTTATTATGCTAAGATTATGTGTGGAATCTCTATGTTTTAACTTACACAAACCTTTTTGTGGATATTGTATTTCTACACATAATTATCTCGTTGATAAATTCATACGAACTTGTATGGAAAAGCATAACTCAATCTCATTTCATTGAGTTAAATATCTATGTCATTGGTTTTGTTTTTTGAAGATTATGTGTGAATGACATATGATTGTTTCACACTTAATATACACTTATATTGGGTGTATTTATATTTTTCACACATAATTATGTGATAGATTTATCCTTTATATATTGATACCATCTTTATAATGGATTTCATCTCAATTTACATTTCATTGAGACTTCATTTTTGTTATGCACCAATTAACTCTTATATGGTGTGTATATTGTCCTTTGACTTATTATATCATTAATCCCTTTATTCTCATGATATTATAAAGCTCAGATTACATGTTATTCCGCAATTATTTGTATTCAAGAGTCTCTCATTTTGTTAAAAACTCTTTAACAAAAATATTATTTTAAATGTTTTAAAGACTCATTATTCTAAATATTTATCTTTAATGTCCATGTTTTCAAAATGGTTTTCAGTATTTATTTATATGGACATTAATGTTTTAAATTTATAATTCCATTAAAATCATCAAAGTGGTATGGGACACTTTGATTCAAAAATCTCTTTTAAATGGTTTTTGAAAATGGACTGCTTAATTCAATATCTTGGAAATACTTATTGTGATTGCAAATGAAATTTATTATTGAAATGTTTATATTTCAAATATTTTATGTGTAATGATGGTACTTGGTCATTTTACGGGTGGTTACGTGATAAACCATATGATGGGTGGTGCCGTGAGTACCAGGATGGGTGGTTACGTTATAACCTCCAATGCATTGGGTATGGAAGTCGACCGTATGGCTATTCCATTAAGTATGTGTGGAAGTCGACCGTATGGTTATTCCATTTATGTATGTTTATATCCCAAGTTACCTCTATATGTTATGTGTTCTTTATATAGTTTTTATGGTAATATTTTGGTTACAAAAGGGTAAGTAATGATCTTTTATTCAGTGAAGAGTTTTTTTACTACTTCATAAAGGTGAAAAGTATTACTTTGATAAAGTATACGTGGTTTAATTTTTGTTTTGATAAACTAACAGTTTTCATTCTTTGTGTATCCCTTGCTGTGATTTTTATGCTCACCCCAAGTTTTTTTTGAAATGTATTTCACAGGTCATAAAGTGCAATAGTGTCAAGGATGAGATCAAGGAAAAGTCTTGCTATCTAAAATATGGAACTAGACATGTTTATTTTTAAGAATTTTTTTAAGGAAACTTAGTAGAAGTGTATACTTTGTAATCTTTTGAGATGTAATAGTTATGTCTTAATTCTCTAAAACTCTAAACCTGAAAAGATCCTCAATGTGAATTATTCATTTAATTCAATATTTAGTATGGTTTAAGGCCGGGGCCATATATCGGGTATACAGGTTGGTTCTTATAAGGTCATGTGACATATTATCTTTGAATTTGTGGGTTGGGTTTGGTTTTCACCGTCTTTATAGTGAGCCTTGGATTTGTAAATGATTTATCATGGTTATGTGTATTCGAAAAACTTATGTGATATAACAATTATATGATATTATGGGCTATGATATTTTATTTATTTATGATTATATTCATTTCAAATACTAGGATTTATGAAATTAATAAATATTATGAGCTATGATATTTTGTATATGATTTCCAAATTTTAAGGTAATTTGCTCATACCATTATGATAATTTTAAGAATAATTGATAATGGTTATCTATATATCATACCCTTACTAAGTATCTTCTTTCTCCCCTTATTGTCTCTAACTTCCTTATCTTTAGAATAAATACATTTAGTGTGACTTGTCAAAGAAGCATTATAGTTTTGATGAGCTAAGATGGAGATAATGTAGATCTCCTATGAGGGTGTTTTTTAATATTTTTCCAAAGACACTAAATATTTATTTCAATGACCTGGATATAATTATATGTAATGAATATTCTTCTAAAATTATTTATCTTTTATGTTTGAATGGTTTTGATCATTATAAAATCCATGGTTGATAGGTAAACTAGTGAGAAGATAATGTCACTTGGATATTACAATGGAGGTGTGCATAATTGAAGAAATTAAATAAATTACAATAGAATATGGGAATAAGGATACATAAGATAGTAAATGGAATACTGTAATATAATTGTGTATCGTAGAGTATGAATTGATCATTGATTGAGAATGCTAAGATGAAGAGGTTTCAATTTGATATGTCCAAGGAAAATTTTTCTAAGGTAGTAATGAAACATATTGTCTTATAGACTAGAATTCATCATCAACAATTGAATATAATATTATTGAATAAAATTTTTATGGTAAATTACTAAAATCTCATCACGATAAGGACTTTTGGATATCATTCCCATGTACATCTCAATTTAAATATTAGTAAAAATATTGTATAAAATTCCGTGAAAAAAATTTCTTGATGGGCATGTGGATGATAAGTTCATTATTTAATAATGGAGTAATTATCATTGGATGGAAATCATATGATTTTATGTTCTAATAATGAATGGGTTCATTGGATGAAAAAATATTACTAAAATAGAATTATAGAAAAAGAAAAAAAAATATCAATGTTCATCCAATCTGGATAGAGACACATTATGTTCACAATCTATGGGAATTTTGTATGTCAATAGAGATTATCTAGATATTATAATAAAAGAAGAGTTTCAAAAATTATCTTATACATATAAAGACATAAGGATATATCTAGAGGTTTTAGAATTGGATGATGGAGCTCTAGAATATAGAGAACTGAATATTTAGTACTATAAAGAACAAATAAATAGATTTATTTAATAATATCTTTTATTCTCATGAGGGAATTATAATGGTTTGGGGATGTGATGAATTTCATACATCTATGGAGGGGAACCTAAATTAATATAACTAGAAATCTATCTTAATGAATCCAAATGATGGGATTCAATAATGAATGAAGAAATTACATTATTGGAATCTGTTAGAACTTGATAGGTGGCTATGTTATGACAGATGGAAATGGACCAAGAGGACATGTATGTCTTGAATAAAAGGGTAAATCTTGAGGAATTAAATATATAAGTGGTCTCTAGTGAATGGATTCCAAAAAAACAACAGAATAGGATTATCAAAGATATTATGAATGGTAGTAAAACATTCCACCATTCAGATGGTGCAAAATATTACTATATTAAATAATATTAACAATGAGGAGATGGATTTAAATACAACATATCTTCATGAAGATATATAAAGACATATTTATATAAAGGAACTAGTGGGTTTTAATGATAAATAGAATAAAGGCCCAGTTTTTAAATTGAAATGAGGTAGGAAAGACATGTAGATTTTGGTAGTGAATATTGAGATAGATATAAAGGGCTGGAAAATTGTTTAATCTTAATGGGACTTTATAAAGAAGGACATAAAGACAGTTTGGATGACTATATGAAAGCCTAACATAAATCCACTGGATTGAAACTTCTTTTAGTTGATGAAGAATGTCCAAAAATGAGAAGAAGAGGCCCGATTTGTTTTGAAATATCTATTTGCATCCGGTATCGTAAGATTGAAGTATAATATGATATTTACTAAACATGATATTTCACTTATTGTGGGATTAGTTTTTATTTTAATATAAATTTTTAGAATGTAACAATAGTATTATTTGAAATACATTATCTAAAAAATAAAAGGACTGAAAGATATAGACTTAGACTTTAGGGATGATGATCTATTATAGGTGTTTTTCATTAGAGAAGTTTCTTGATATTTAGACTCTCAAAATATTCTAATATGATTTTTTCTCTAAGGATGGATTATTGTAAGTTGTATTCCGGAACTACAACTAGTGGTAACATAATCTAAAATGGAAGCAGAAAACCTGGATGAAATTTAAATTGGGAAGTAATTGGTCTTGTTAATTTACTTTTTATAGGATATCTAATGATTTAAGGTTGGTTATGGGATTTACATAAATATTAAAAGTTTGAATGACCAAGAATATAATACTATGTTTCATGAAATGATGAATATATTTGACTAGAGGTACTATTTCACCTAAATTATATTGGATGGAAATGTGTTAGATTTTCATAAGACAGTTGGAAGGCAATATTCGACTAACATGTTCACTAAGGTATAAGTCCATGAAATTATGAGGCAAAATTGTGCCACAATGGGAGATGGGTTAATGGAATATGGTGAAGAACGCTGCAATTTGTGGAAGGAGGTTTGATACCTAAAATAGTTTGAAGTTTCTTAGTGTTTACAAAGTTTAGAAGATTAATTTTAATGTGGGAGACTGTAAGAAATATGAATTCCTATTGCATGTTCTATTCAAATTGACCAGGAAGAGATATATAAAAATAGAGGTTATGATTAGGGAATCAGAAGGGGGAACTAGAAATATATTGTATATGATAGGTTGGATGATAGTTAATGTGTTTTGATGTAAGTATTGAGTAGTTATAGTTCTTTGTAAGTGGATCAAATGGAAGGTTTACCAAGAATTATTTATATAGACATGTGATAAGGGATTGAGTATAAGAATATTTCCCTTACACTCCACAAATATTCATTAATATCAAGTGTCTCTTTAGGGAATAGATAATTACCATAGCTTAATTGTTGAATGATCACAATGTTCAATGGTCAATGATAAAAGATGAATGTTTGGGACCCACTATAAATTGAGCGTGGGATTATTTGTATAGTGAAATGTAAAAAAACATTTCAAATTTTATTTTATATTTTAAATAATCTCATGTGATCATAAAAACATTTACCATCCTATAGTAATATAATTTTCATCAATACTCATGCTTAGATAAATAAATAGTTGTTTCTTCATCTTCCTTTGTTTCCTCCACATTAATGTAGTGTTAATATTAAACATAATGGAGTGTGTGTGAGTTCTGAATTAGTGAAATTACAGAGGTAAGAAGTGATACAATATTATAGTACATGAATCCAGATGGAAAAATCCCCTTGAATATTTGTTTATATTGCACAGTTTCATATGGAAGATTACTTATCATAATAGGAATTTGGTTTGGGTTTCTTCCAAAAATCAATCCCAAGGACCTTCTATTTATTTTTATAAATGGCTACATAAAACATTTCTTGGTAAAAAAGGAAACAGATTCCCTAAATAATAGATAACCTAGATCTCAACCAGAAACTGATTCGCATTGACATCACTTCTAGAGGATATCCAATATACAACCCAATATAACCCATCAAGAACCATAACACTAATAGGTAGTCATAAAAATATAAATTAATTCATAATAATAACCTATAATTTTATTGAATCCCTTAGTCCATGAGGAATCTATATCCCATCTCTCTATACACACATATCTATTTGTGTAATCTATACACATAACATTAGGAAGGATCTATAATAATGTATCAGATGACTTCATTGAACTTATATTAAAATTTTAATTTATATTCAAACACCCATATGTTTTTTTAGTGAAAAAATGATTCTTTTCCACAATTTACCACGTTCTATTCATTAAAGGGTGTCCAAAATGCACGCCACATTAATCTATCTACCAGTATTACACTCTATGGTATAATATAGGCAAGTCTACTAAACACTTGTTATTGTAAATGTGAAATAAACATAAATATAACTTATAATACATATACCCATTGTCTATATCCACTTCACCATTTATTAAGTATCATTTTACCACTAAGATGACCATTATCCACACCCAATATGAGTAAATACAAATGATACACATTTTATACAATCCAATACCAATTTCTGTCTAATGATAATAAATAATAATGATTTATTTTCCCCATAACTAGTTTTTTTACTTCAATCACTATAGGATTTATAGGGCTCCAGGCTCTTCCTATTTCCGTTTTCACTTGACACAAAATGTAGAACATAAATCAAAACTATTTTCCATTGGAAATCCAGTTTTAATCCCCTTTAATATATTCATAATGGATCTTCCAAATCCAATAAGGGTTTATTACATGGATTGAGACCACATTAGTGTCCATAAAGTTGAACACATGGTATCTCCCCTTGTAGGTGTTGACATCATGTATCTCTAAATTATCTAAACCATGTATGGATTACC
The DNA here is from genome assembly GCA_963277665.1 of Viscum album. Lineage (NCBI taxonomy): Eukaryota > Viridiplantae > Streptophyta > Magnoliopsida > Santalales > Viscaceae > Viscum > Viscum album. Next base: position 276,074,870 of record OY728142.1, on the reverse strand, counting down.
ATATCCATTCCAAAAATTCTCTTTCCTAACCTATTACATAAATATAAACTCACCTATACCCTTAAAATATTTTTCAAACCATGACCCAAAATCCCAAAAACCCATGAATCATATATAAAATACTTATTTTGTGAAATGACAAAGGGACCACCTATTTAGATCCTATTGGAGCTAGGCCATCCAATATCATATCTTGATATGACTATATTTTCATTAAATCACGAAATTAAATAGATATTACCCAAATTAATGATTAAACATGACCATTAGTGAGATTATTGAAACTATGTGATGATTCCAAGGTCTTACCATTTCCCCATTTTGAAGAACATTAGCTTTTAGATTGGCCATCGATCAAGAAATACATATTGGCTTGAGGAGTATAAATATAGAGGTAGAGGGAGAGAAAAATGTAAGGGAGAGGGTTCATAACGAATCAAGTTATGTAGTTATAAATAAAAGAGTGAGGCGGTGTTTTAATTTTTAATGGTTAGTTAATTAAAGCATAAATGGAAAAAATATTCCTTGGAGGCCACATGGTACCCATGTCCCACCCCGAGGTTACCTAAAATCTAATTTTTTTACAAGGTACTCATTCATATAAAATTAAATACAATAAACCAATAAATAATCATTAAATTGAATCCAGTTATGAGTTCCCTAATCTGTAAATTCATATAAATAATAACCAATAGTGAATAATTATTTATCATCATTCTATAATGTCTCTTATCATTAACTCAATAAAATGTATTCATGTCACCATCTTACAGTTTCCCATAAAATATACCTCTAAACTTGTTATATAAAATAATATATTTAGTTTATCCCAAATATAGATCCAAATGTTTGAAATGAAATATGTCAATCTAGTATAGTCTAAATCATATATTTCTTAATCTATAAAATAAACTAACTATATTTAATGAATTAATCGTCAATCATTTATCGAAGTAGAACACACCACATGTCACTCATTTAAGCATGCACAATATTTTCCCAAATTTAATTTAATTGTTGTTTCATATACCATCCTTTTTATACAATAGGGATGTTCTTATCAACATTCCATATGATCAAACCACTATCTAACCACACTCTATTTAGCTCAACCATTTGTAAAGCATAATAAAGGTATCAAAGTATGAAAGATCACATGTGAGAAAAATGATAACATTGAGTGATGGAGATTAATATAAGTATACACAAAAAACTATAATAAAGAACATATACATGAAATTACATGTAATATACATTTCTGGGTTGTTATAGTTTATAAGTAATTACCACATTCCAATTGACATTACATTGAATTATATTAAAAATCATCTATAAATAATTTTAATATATCATTGTAACCCATAATATGTCATTAAATTCATCAAATGTTAAAACTCAATGATACATTTTGAGGGATTTAAATCATTTTATCTTCATTTAAACTATAAAAAAACAAGAATAATTTATAAATATATATTATATTTATTATAAAATTCTGACACATTTAAATTAAAAATAACCATTACATTCAATATCCCAATTATATTTTTTTTAATGATGCGGGTTGAAGCCTCATTTATTATTTAAATCAGAGACCTCTTTAAGATAATATATATTGAGACCCATTATATAGCCAAATATCTCAAGACTAACAGGTTTGAATAAAAGGCATGAATGCCCATTTTTTTGGCCCAGGGGACCTTTGGTGAATAGTATTGCTACACTACCCTGACTGCTACCATACCTGCTACAGTACTGCATCCACTGCAGTTCTGTTTATGGTGCATCTGCTTCTAGAGTTCCACCAATTCTACACTTCCACCACAACTATATTACCTTGCTACTGTACTGCTAAAGTGCCCCAGAATTCCATCCATGCCCGAATTCGATCCATGGTATTTTGGATACCACGAAAAATCCATTACCACTTGGATACAGGTTCATTGGCAGTCTACCATTTCTATAATTCCTAAATAATTAACATGAATCTAATAATTTGGTTGTGTTAATGCTTTATTAAGTAATTTTATTAAATTATCTTACATAGTCACCTAATAAATATTTACAACACCAAACTCAATGATTTCTTGAATGAGATGGTATTTTTTATGGATGTTACTAGTCTTTTAGTGTCAGTACAATTCCCTGGATAGAGTAATCTCTCCAATATCCTCACTAAAAATCTATATTTCTCTTAAAATTATCATAACCGCACAATTTATATTTGTAAAATTCTCAATTGATTCAGTTCACTTTAAAATAATTTATGAATCAACATATTCTACATTGTTTTAAAATATTACCATGGTTGGTTATTTGTAATTCTTTTATCAAATAGTTACACCATTAATTTAAAAAAACATATTAATACATGAATTTATCTTATTCTATTTTGAGTTTGAAATAAATGTTCCCCCTTATAATGATTTCTTTTCCACTTCTGATGACTATGAGAAAATAATTATTTATTCATTTGTAATTTATGTAGTTATCTATTGAAACCTATAAAATTTTACTATGATTTTATTGTTATATGCTTTTAATTCTCAATGAATCAATAAATATGGTGTCATATAAAATATGAAACCTATTATATATCCAATTAATTGAATAATAAATAATATTTTCAATGTGATTCCTTTCAACTCATGGAAGGTCATTGAACCTTTATAAGAATCAAACCATGTGACACTAGTAAAACCCCTTCTCAGAGTTCTCCAACCAGAACATATTTATAACTTTATCAATTTATGCATCTTATGTCAAACCAATTTACCTATTTAGACAGTCTATATATACACGAATATCAACTATGTTGGTCTCTACACTCATGTATTTAAATGACTAAAATTTTCCAACAATACCATTCTAAATTATGATTTGAAGATGTAATTTTTTATGATTGTTATATCATCTATATAAAACAATATAGATACCAAAACTGTTCTACCAAGTCACTTTTATACACATGATTTTCTATGCTCTTGACTATATCAAAATATTTTTTATATTATAAAACTAGATGTTCCAACTGTAAGTAAAATAATAAAATATTAAATAGTGATTTTTAACTAGAATTCCTTATAAACACCATGTATATCCTAAATTTTTCTAGGGTATATCATATATACATCAATGGAAGAATACCAATTAAAGAATGTTTTTCTATATTTTTTATATATCTCAAAATAATAATAATCCACTATAATAATGAATATGGAAATATATACAATCATCTGTATAGGTGAAAATATATCATCATTACTAATACTATGAATTTTATACACCAATTTCACACCATGAAATCATTATAGGTAGATAAAATACCATATTAGCTAGATTTTTTTAAAAACTAAATTTCTTTCTTTGTGTGTTAGTCTTATAGGTGAATCCATCATGTTCTGAAATTTTTCACTATATATAGAGTCCATATTAAATATATTTCTCCATAACAAAATCCTCAAAAATGACTAAATAGTATATATATATATATTTATATATAATTTCATATTCACTGAATTGTAGTTCATTGTGATTTTATGTAGAAAATACTTACATCCTAGGATGTAGATGAATCCTACTAGAGGTTAAGGATTCCTATACAACATGAGTTTTTTGACTTTCTATATCCTCTTATGGAACTAGATAAATCTTTATCACCATAAAAATTATTTTATATAATTCATTAACATATCATTGTTTACATTTATTCCCACTGACTTCATTTGTGATAATAAATTATCAATTAAATTACATTTTCTTGTTATAAACTCCTGTGTTCTACATGATTTTAAAATAATATTCCACAACTTACTTAATATAAAAAAAGAACTTTTTATATTTGGAGTTGTTCTTATTTTTAAAAACTATGTACCTGATATTCACAACTCCAAATCCCCATAAAATAAATACTAGGTATCATGTAGTCCATAACATATATTCTATCTTCATAATTACTCTAGATGGTATGTGGATAAGTTGGAATCTAAAAAAATCCTTATCATATCCCAATAATGTTATTATATTTTCACATCATTGCATCCCTCATCAAACCATGCTTAAAAATGTATGGCATTCATATTGTACCCATCATTATATAATAGTGTTCTTGTTGTAGTGATTTAGGAAAAAATTCAAAAATATCATTAATGATTATTAAATTCATATCTCTATTATTCTCTTTAGAATGAAATAAAATAATCTTAATAACATATTATAGTTTATTATTTAAATAGTTTAAAAAATCATTTATATTTTCACTATTTTAAATCACAGGTATTCATATAAATAGACAACCATACCTATTAGGTTCATTAGTAACATATATATTTACTTACACCCACCACATACATCTATACTCATTATAATATATATATTTGGAACTGAAAAATATATTTCCCAAAATTTTCAAGGAATTAATGGTGCGGTTATCACTAAGATATCTCAAATTAAGTTAAAGTAGAAAATTTTGTTCCTAAATAATGTAGATTAAAATAGAATTTACATGTGTCTCATTATTGATAAATTACCATGGTATGGGAATTCATGAGAAAACATTTAATAGGTTTGTGCTGTGTCAATGACAACTTTTCACCGATGGTAGGCCATTAATTACACCCATTCAAGATATCAAGGTCATAATGACCCTGAAAATAAATTTTATGTTCTTCTATAAATTTTTTGTTCATGAAAAACACTTTTTTTTTATAAATTACCATTCTATCTATGGGTGTATTTTTTTGAAAATGATTTGATTTGATTTCACGGGGATCCAAAATAACCCCTAGATGAAAAATATTGTTTCTCATTTTTTACTTCTTTCCATCATATGTGAAAAATTTCTATAAAATATAAATAAACTATAAAAAGAAATAATTAAAGCAACCATTATCATTTTACATCATTGAATTCATTTTATATGAAAAATATTAATATTTATGCTGATATGTGGTCAATTTTCCACTATAATAATTCTATGCATCATCTTAGTTTTTTATGGTCTAAAGGTAGCGATCAATTTTGTCTGTGACTCTTCATAAAAGATGATGATTCATTTATAACAAGATTTAGTGATCCCTTATTTCCATGATCCTTCTATTTTAATGAATCCAACATTTTTTACCATGAGGTGGAAATCCCTTACATATGTATGTATTTCTTGATGAATCATCCATTGTTTTTTGAATCATGTTTAGAATCATATATTCCCATGAAATGTTTTAAATCGTGGTGGATAATAAGGTTTTTATGTTGGTTGTTATGTTTTATTTTCAATAAATACTATTTCTAGTATGGAACTTAATGTAATGAGGAATTTTTGGAGGCCTAATGTCTGAAAAATCTCAATTTTTTGGATAAACCATTCAAATTAAGGTATTTGGAGAGTATTTATTTTACATTGGCATGTAATACATGTCCAAATATGGTTGAAACACGTCCAATAAAAAGCATCTGTATAATTTCACTCTCATTTAATAACATAGAAATATTACCTATATAATTTCTTTGAGAAGTTATCATTCTCCCATAATAAATATTTCAAATTTGTTTCCACCATCTAAATCATAAATGATGTCCAACATAAATAACTATAAACTCTTGGAGATCCTATATTTTATAAAAAAACTAATTTTATATGAAATTAGAGCTTCCTAAAGTACACTTATCAATATTTTATATAATGTTTTCTTCATATAATATTTGGTATAGTGTGACCCACTTCATGAAAGATTACCTTTAAGAGATTTTTTGGTTATTTTTAATAAAAAGGGATACTTCTTAAAGAACCTAATCTATCATTGGATGAAAATAACTTATAGAAAATGCTTCTCCATTTCAAAAATAAACCACCACCTATGATTAGGTATAGGGAAAACTTCTTACCAAAATGTTTACTCATTTGGGTATCTTATACATTGCCTCAAAAAAATTTCATCAGTTATTCTCCTCATATGGTTTTCCAAAATGTCTTATTTTGTGATCCTCCACTTTCATTCTAAAAATTAATTGAGTTAATACAATCCTATTTATTAAAAAAACATTTTATATTGAGATCACCCTTTTTACATAAATTTCATGAGTAACTATAATTTTGTGGGTTTCCAAGAATTCTGTTAGTTGATATCCTCCTCTGGGATTCCAAAAAATAACTTTCATTAAGATCATCATTTTAATTTCATCAAATGTCTTGCGTTAAGATCTACCTATAGGTTTCTTGAAATGTATTTAGTTTAGATAATACCTTTTTTTAAAAATTTCCTTTTGTAATAATAACCCTCTTGGTTTCCCAAAACCCTCTTAACCTAATACCAATATCAAAATAAAATATTAATTGTTGTTTCAGTGTATGCCCAACACCATCCATTTATAGGTTCATTTAATATAATATCCTAATCTACATGATAATAATATATTTGGATGTGGTTCTAGATTCATGAACATAAAAGGAATCCCATTGGTCCTAGATGAATGAACATAAAATTCCCCATTAATTTTCTTATATAACGAACATAAAAGGTATCACACGCCCCATTAAACATCACAAATAAATGTGGGTTTTGTTTCCCAGTTTATATATTGGACGAAACTACATTTCATGGTCTTCTATCAACTCTAAAACACCACCCACATCATTCATTGGATCTCAATGCCTTTTTAGATAGAAATAAATTAAATAGTTCTGTACAATATATAATTGAACGATTGATAGTCAATTTTTTGATCAAATGAGATAAAATATTATTTATGTGTATTATTTCTCTATTAAATGTATGTGTTTTTGGTCAATAAATTTATATAACTTCTATAAACCCACACCCTATGATATGGTTTTAAATCTGAAAATTTTTATATATGGATTTAATACCAATGTTTGTTACCCAATTTTTTCAGCCACGACAAACTACATAATAAGGAATTATTTGATCACATATATCCAATGGAAGTAATAGTTCCATAATTTTAGAGAATTATGGAAAAAATAACATAAAAATAACCTTTAATTCAAGGGTGTACTTCTTTCCAACATACTTAGCTTCAAATATTCTTTATTAACTCTTTAAAATATTTCAAAATATTCATCATGTTATAAAATATTCTATAAAAAATAATTTATTCATAATTATTCATAACGCAGTGAATAAGAAGCATAAGAAGGGTGAGCTGAAATGTTATACAAGTGTAAACATAAATATTAAAATTTGAATGTCATCAGTGAGGATGATAATATAATAATGGTTTCAAGATATAATCAAAGTGCATGAACATAACCTAAGAATATTTATAATCATATATACATTGATCATCAATCATGGAGAATGGGATAAATAATCATTAAAGTAAAAAATCCATAATAATGAATTATCATGTTACATTTGATTCTAATAGTTATCAAAGGATTCATTAAAAATACACAAAAAGCATGTATAAAACATGTTTTTATATTGACAAATAATCTTCATATCACTCTTAAAAATAGAATAATGAATGTGAATAAATTCCACATCCATAAAACCCAATGATTTTGGTATATATAATGGACCAACCCAACCCCATTTTATAACATAACCACCATCCATGGTTTATAATAAAACCATCCACCCTTGGTTTATAATTGTAAAATCATCCTCATGAAATTATTATAAAAACATATCATTAATATTGTAAATAGAGAATTAATTTTTTCATGATAATCAAATAAAAAATCAGGTTTTTCTTTTATATTCATTAAACTCTGGGAATGAAATGAGTTCCACAAAAATCACTAAAAGTAATCCTAACTCAACAATAAAAATAATGGGGATGGTATCAATACAATATATCATAGTTGATAATAAGTAAAGTCATGTTTTATTAACATTGATCAATGAATATATCATTAAAATATTATTTAAAGACATGTGAAGGAAAATGACATGTTCAATTTTATTAACATTAAAGGGTTTCATCTTAGATGGAAAATAATTCTTAAAGATCACATGAAACATTTCTTCATAAAAATATAATTTCCCTTTTAAAAACAATTATTTAAAATATAGATCATTTAATAAATAAATTTCATTGAAAATAAGAATTGAGAAATAAAATGGAATCATTAAAAATATTATTGAACACGATAGTGGGAAAATCCATTAATGTTTAAATGTTAGTTTTTTTAAAAAATCATATAGTTTGAACCGATGTGACCCATTTACAAAATAATAATAAATTTAATTTTAAAAAACATTAAAAATATGATAAAATTTCAGGAAAAATAGATTCCCTAAATCCTTTATATTTTGAAAAAAACTCATTAGAAAATATTTTATAACATTTTTATATGATAGAAAAATATTCCCAATCCAAAAGAAAGATACAAGATCAATATCCCTTGTAAAATATTTTCTAAATATTTCTTCAATCAATATGGGAGAAAATGAAAATTAAACACCTAAACCATATTAATCATGAGGATAAAAGAAATTATATTTGTTTATCATATTATTTTCTCTTAATGATCCATTATCATAGACAATCTGGAAAATAAAGAAGATTTTATCATACAGGTTTCTCTACTTTGGTAACTCCTAAATATTAATTCCCATGATATAATAACATATCACAAAGACATAAATATCATATATATTAGGATATTCATAAAATAACCTATAAATTGGGTATTATATTCACATTATAAAAAATAGTTTTATTATAAAACATATGTCACAAAGAAGAAAATTTGAGAAGAGAATCCGTTATAATGATCATAAATTCGAGTTAATAATTAATTAATTAGTTGATAATTAATATTAAATATAAATCCCAATAATTTATTTTGAAAAAAACATTATATAATAATAATTCAATACAAAAAAAATTATATAATATCAATGATAATAAAGATGAAATATAGATAAATGAAAATAAATTGAGTTAAGAAATATATAACCACTTTATAAAATTGATGTAAAATAATCATGGATGATATATTAAAAATAGAAAAAAAGTTATTATGTTTTTAATGATATTAAATAGTAAATAGAAATTATATTTACTATATAAAATAAATTAGGCAAAAAATAACAAAATATACCACTATGAAGGAAACATTAGAGGGTTTCTCTTGACTCCAAACATTCAATGTATTTCCTATAACTAGTGTATAATAATATTATATAAATTATTAAAATTTATAATTTTCTTAATGTTTTAATATATTATACTTGTAAATTTTAAATTATTTATTTTTATTAAATTTTTAAACACTTAATCATCTAAGTCTATGCCCTGTGTTTTTAAGAAGTTCTGTTCATTATTTTAAAATTGATACCATGTTTTGATTGATGTCAAAGAGTAAATTGTTCCATATTTTCGAGAGTAAGAATGAAAATATAATTATCATTTCAATAAGTCACTTATAAATATCAAATAATTCATGAAAAATGGTTCTGAAAAATGAAATATGTTACGATCTTAGGGACAGTAGGTTATACAAAAACATGAATAACATTTACAATTTTCAATGATCATTATAAAAAAATTTTAGTATTTTTATATCATCTATTTATGATAAAATTATAAAAAATTGAATATTTTTTCATGAAATTAAATTATATATATCATCCATGTGGTGTTGTTGTGAAAAAAAATAATTTCATTACTTCTTGGAGGAGGTAGTTCACAAGAATGCATGGATTGCGTTATCATTTCAAAGTAAATGAAAAGGTAAAAATTAAAATGATATATTATATTTTTATATTGTTAAATACGTCAGCAATACCAAATTTTTTTAATATATATAAAATATATTAATTTACATTATTTTTATTAATTTTTTTATCTTTCTTCAAATGAGTTAGTGGAAAAGGAATCATATCACTTCATGAGGTGGTAGTCCACCGTACATATGAGTGACATTATCATATTCCCCCATGTAATGTAAAGTAAGATTTTATATTTTATAAAATAATTAATGGGGTTTAATTATTCTTCAAATATCATATATATACTTTAAATCCATAATTATGAAAAATCATGAGAGTTGATCAAGAAAAACGAATTACATTATGTTGCGAGGTGGTAGTCCGCCATACACATAAATCATGGTTTCATTTCTGATTTTATAAAATAGGAGATGAATTTAGTTCATTAAATTTAAATAATTAAATATAAATATATGGGAGATATCTTTGTTATGACATCATCATATTTCATGAAAATTTTAATGTTGTGTAATATAAAATAAAATAAAAAATCTTTATTAAGAATGAAATCTCTTATTCAGATAACCTAGTTTGGATAATGCAAAAATTAATATTAAGAAAGATTTATAATCAAGAAAGGAGATATATGTAATGGATAGGGATGTTATACGAGGACATGGGCATGTATTGGCTATTCCGAAATGGATTTTATGATCTGAAGAGGGGAGGAGAGGGGGTGGACCGATAAATGTAAAGTTAGTGGGACACAGGTATTTTTGGAAAATAAAAAGTGATAACCATATTTTCACATGTGAAAAAGCTCAAAAATGGACCTTTATTGAGACTTAATTGATATATGATGGACATAGTTCTATCCAATAGAATATATTTAGGACGTTTTGTAAATTTTACCCTTATTTTTTTTATTTTAAACGCCCAATAAACCTATTTTACCATAATTTTGATAAACGTTTTTAATATTTTTACTATTAATTAAATCAAAAACTGAAGTTAATTTTTTAAAATAAAATTTATAAAATCATTAGAAATTATTTATAATATTTTATCTCAAAAATAAATAAATTTTTATTGAATTGTTTAATATTAAAATTACTTTTGAAAAAAATATCTTTTTTTAACTAAGAATTTATAAATAAATTCTTAAATATATTTCATAGATTTGATACTACTACTCTTACCCACCAATTTCAGACGTTTTTCCAAAAAAATATGTTTCATTTTTGTTAAACGATACCATAGTCAACCATTATAATGACTCTTAATATGTCTATTTATTCTATATTCACAGTCATAGTTTGAATGATAAATATTTTTCTAATAATCTATCTTAATCTTCTATATGGAATATTATAGACTTAATTATCCATTTATTGGAAATATAAATCATTACCATTTAGGAATCCCATAAAATATTTCACTCATTTATATATTGTAAATTATTATTTGTCAAGCACAAATATCTATTCATATTTTAAAAAATATATCTAAATAAATGTTATATTTGTGGTTACAACATAGAAATCATTTAAAATTCATGAATTAATTCTACAATTAGAATAATATCATATTATTGTACCTCCAATGTTGTGACTTTTTACCCATTTCCAAAAAATTGAAAAAATTCCCCTTTAAGAAATTCTTTTTTTCCTAAGTTTATTCTTGTGTGAACAAGGGTGTATTTCACACAATGTGTCCAATTCCAATGATTCATAAATAGAGAAATTAATTTAATTAATATTAAAATTATAAATCATTGAATAAATATAAATTTTAATATTTCCCAAACATAGAGACCTATTTGTTAAAATATATGTAAAACATACAACGATCTCCAAATGATGTTAATGAGGCATTCCAAAATCTATAAAAATACATTTATTTTTGGGGTAGCATAATTTTTTTTTTAAAATTGAATATATAATTTTATTGAATGTACTCTGAATAAAATTGATTCCCCATATTACATATCTAATAGTGGTGAAAGATATATATTTCATTAAATATCCTATAAATTTAACATTTCATTCAATAATTGTCTATTTGGAATCGAAATAACATCAATAAAATATTATATTACACTTTTATAGTTGGGTCAAAATCTCATTACCCAGTTCATCATAAAAATTATAAAAAATATATTACTCTAAACACTGAATCCTATCATGGTCACAAAATATTCAAAATGAAAATCATAAAATTTATCATAGATACATGATCATATTAACTATACCCAATCCAAACATGTCTTACATATGATATTCTATTTAAACCTAACATTTTCATGACCTACACATTTTACTAATAAGGTTGTTGACATCTAGTTTTTAGGATGGAAAATGACCTTTAGTATTTTAAATGGCTTTATTCATTTCAGTTTTTTATATGTATCTTATTAATATAACAAAAATTTGTCCAATCCTTATATATATAAATTATTTTAGTGATTTAGTTTTTTTCAATATATATTGAACCAAATAAATATATTTTAAAGATATTAATGTATAAAATTTAAAAAAAGTAATTATTTTTATACTCATCTAAAAAAATTACAACTACATATATAAAAATTCACCAAATACATAAGATTCATGAATGGATTTAATATAATTATTTATAATCTTATGAATCCATAATATTTGGAATTGAAATTATAACGTGAATGGTATATAACCTCTAATTTTCCTAAAAAAATATTTAGATACATGAAACTTATGAACCTCGAATGAATGTCACACTATTAGAATATCCATTTTCATGGGAGACTGTAATTCCAATATAATATTGAAACATTTATTCTATAAAAACAACCAACTTTAAAATTATTTTTATATCCATATAAATTTATTTTTCCTTCTTGGAATGAAATTGAATATTATTCTATAATGAGCATGTAAACCGTATATAAATGCTAAAAAAATTATTAGCAGTAATATAAACACATTAATTTAATGAATAAATATAATTTTAATATTATTTTTACTTAAAAAATAAACTATTAAATTTTTATTTAATTTAAATAAATGAAAAATTCATTTATTTATCATGATATATTATAACATAATAAGAATACATATTATAGTATTGAATAAATAATGGTTTTTGGGAATAATTATTTATATTATTAAAAAATATTTCAAAAGGAACTATTATGTGTTTATATACATAATCTATTTTATTTAGAGAATCACGCTATGTTCAAGCCTTAAACCACAAAATGTTTTATTTCTATAATCCATTTTTGGTAGGAAACTATTTAATGATTATACATGGACTAAAATAATTTTCTTTTTCCTTGTCATGGATTTTTACCTATAAATCAACTTCGAATAAACCATAACAAATATTATCTAGACCATGACCTAGAAAATGTGATATTTTGATCCTGTGTTATTAATGGGATAAAAATAAAAAATTTAATTCCACAAAACCATGTTGTTTTAAAAAAAATGTCATAATATATGATATGGTTATACAATATGTCGTAATAATTCATGAAGAAAAATACTCGAATTCCATTTTTCTATTTTCAACTTACATATTAATCCTTGTCATTACTCTCATGACAATGATGTATTTTTATGGATAATTCATTGGATAAATAATTCTTAATAAAATTAATGATCTTACCAAACGATAATATAAATGATTAAATGGAAAAATAACAAATATAACTAAAATACTCATTCCTAATTATGAGTATAATAAATTATATAGAAGTGACTCTAATAGATATCTTTATGAAATAATAAACAATGTTTAGCATTTAAGGATCCCATTAGTCAATATAAAATCACATATATATTTAGTAGGATATTTTATCTATTAAATAAAATTCCAAAACCACCACTAATTTAAATATATGGAATAAAATGAGGGAGACCATCGGCTTGTTTATGAGTTATCTATTATGGTGAAAACATAGTTATTAAACTCATTTTAAATAAAACTACATTATTAAATGAATGATCCATTGAATCCTAATTAATTTTATATTTTACAAAACCAAAAAAAATATTGTATTTATTTATTAAAAATACAAAATCAAAAGTCGCATTCATTAGGTAACTATTATAATATATTATATTTACTTAATTATCAAAACATCATCATATCATGTGTTACAATATTTAAAACTTATAATAATCATTATAAGATAGGCATATTAATGATATTTAATATCAACACACAAACTCCAGGGCATGGATCAAAATCCATTTCATAAGATAAACTAAGGTATGATGACTTTCACCATTTTTTGGTTTATGATTTCGTAAATATATTCAATAGAACAAACAATAATTATAAAAAAATATTTAAATTTAAATTAATATATCCATTATAAGGATAAATAGATGAATGAATTCGTAGTTATTAACAAGGAATCAATGACCTATGAAAAATTTTAATTGGATTTTCTAGGTATATTTGAATGTTTATAGAGTATGGAATGTTTGTGGGTACTAAAATGTTTTGATATAATAAAAGTAAGATAAAAATTGTATTCATAATAAATAATATATGTATTAATGATTTAAATTACTATTGAAGTATATAAGATTTTATTGAATGAATTAGTTGATTATAGTGTTCCATTGATGTGTTTTACTTTATCTAAAAAACAAATGAAAATATAAGAATCTAATTTCACTACATAATTCTATAAAATGGAGGATTACCAATCAGTGTATAGGAATAATATATTGTAAGTAGCTCAAAATAGTGAAATTATTTAATGATTGAATAAATGAATTCCTTTAATGTGAACCAAACAAGGGTATTGATGATTTAGTGTTTGAGAAGTAAAAAAAATGTAAGCTTAATATTATTTATTGAATAAAAGAATAAGAATATGGTAGGAAATGATGAAAGGAATTGTTAATAGTGAATAGATTTAAAAAATTTGGGAATACATTTCATTTTAATATTCTATTCAGTGGTAAAGGATACAAGTATGTAGACAATAGGCAGTTTAGTTACATTAAATGGTTTATATCTTGAATTAATATATATAATGAAAATAATTTATGGTGATTTTTTCAATGAAATTTATATAGGGGGTAGAAACCAAAACCAGAATTAGAAAATAACGACAAGTGGAAAGGGATTATTAAGGACATGGAGATGAGAACAATGATGTTATATTATTATACAAACGTTGCGGTAGATTTTGAGATGTCCTAAATATATAAATAAAAACCCATTAATACGTCATTGGATGATTAGTTCATGTAATCAAAGGATATGAAACACAAATAGAATGATATGGTAATGTACATAGAAAAAAATTTCACACACATTAGTTGAATCATGTCTGCTACTTTCTATGGTATGTAAAAAAAATTAAATTTATTACATGACTTGAGTTTTAAATGGGTACCTATTTAATCCCTTAGAAGAACACTATAAAATTATTTTTTTATATTCTAATATATATAATGAAAAAATAACCTATCTATTATTTCTAATTCGATGAATCACTATAGGAATTAGTGGATACAAACTTTTGTAGTGATGCGGATATAAATATGAGTACTTTAGGATATGTTTTTACTTATGAAATAGTAAATGTTGATTTATTTTTATACGTAAAACTAGTAATAAAACTATTTACCACATAATATAATTATCTAACAACAAAATTGGCTAAGAAGAAGATAATTTGGATAAATGACTAAAAAATAAATAATTTAAAATTTAGTGAATGGATCATTACTATATGATACATTTATTTTAGTCCATATTAGTTCGAATATAACATTTATTTTAAGGAAAATTCCCATTCAAATAATGGTAAAAACATATAGAGTATTCTACAAGATGGGAAAAAATTCATGGATTATTAGTGGAAGTGATATTCTATCAATTATGTTGAGAGAGAACATATTTTGGGAATTTTTGGTGTGGTGATATGTATAAGTGGAAATTTGAGGGAGAATAGAGTGTGAGATCATTGAAAATCAAAAAGGTAAAAAAGTTGGTTTTAAACATTATTTGAATTATCTATCTATAAAATAGTGTCAATGTTTGATATTATTGAGGATAAATACTTATTTCCTTGAAAAAAAATAATTCTTCTTTTTATAGAACAATAGTATTTTGGTAATTATATAATGGAAGATATTATATGTTATATAGAAAATTCAATTAATGAATATATGTTTTTGATTTATAGAAAACATATTCTGTAAGAATAAATAGCTTAGTTGTTCTACCATAAGAAACAAAATTTTTGAAAAGATTATTTATTGAATAATTAGTTCACGTGTTGAATAGTAATTAGATTGAAGATCATTGAGATGCTTACGAATATGATTTTCCGATATATAATTTGGTAACATAGTATAATAAACCAACCTAAGACACCATTTTAACTAGCACCTCACTAAGAATTCCATATGTCTAAGGAAAATTGTAGAACCCACCGGTAATAATGTAATTCCTGCATATCGAAGAAACCTACCATTGGAATGATTTATGTATTATATAACTCAATTAAAACTCATGAAACAATACCATGATTCTATAATTTTATTTCTGTTAATAGACTACCATGAATATGAAATAAATAGTCCTAAATAATGGATACGAAAAATATGGAATATTTAAAGAAAATTCATTGAATTTTTATAAATTTAACTATTTAGGGGGAATACTATAATAAATAAAAAAGAGAATGCAGAAATAAATATAACAGACATAGAAGATTTATAAAAATAATTCAAAAATTAAATTGAAAGAATGGATAGACCTGAAAAACCAACTCCATGTTTTTCAAGGCCACACACTATCTCCCAATACACCCTCCTCAGATAAAAGTATCCATAATATATATTGGAACAAACTAGGATTCGGTAAATAATAATAATAACTACATACACAAAGAGGTTCATATAGAGAGTGATATAAACACTCTTAGTGGGAACACACAAATTATTTTCTATATTTTCTTTGAAGGTAAAATTTTCAAAATAATAGTTTAAACTACATTAATAAAAGAATATTTTATATAATAATTCATAAAGGAAAATAATTCACATATCATTCCATATTAAATTAATTTCCTTAAATGTAATTTAAAATATAAAATCTATATTAAACATCATTTAAAAAAGAAAATTATTTACAACTATCAAATATAATAATATATATTTAAAAAAACAACCAATTATAAAAAACAAGTTTATATTTCTCAAAACATTTTAAAGGATATTTGAAATAATAAACTTTTAATTATTATTTAAATTGAACTATAATATAGTAAATCTAACAAGTAACCATGTCAACAATTATAATCATACATAAATTTAGTAATACAAGGGTTCCATACAATCCAGGAACTATGGGATAAATGAAACCAAAAAAGAAAATACCATTAAATAATATCATCAACAGTAGAGAAGTAACATATGACACTCACTATATCACAAGGGATTATTTTACAAGACCATACTAAACCTCTATACAAACTACTAATATTTGTTATATTCCAAAAAAATACCCAAGCATCCCATTATTTACACCCAAAACTTTTTACCAACTACACTCCCCATCAAAACATATTTAATTTATGAGGGAACACTATTAAAATTATTCTATACTTGTGTTATATAATTTTATACCTCAAACATAGACTAGGATCCCCATGTTAGCAATCAATAAGATGTGATTGAACAAATAAAAATTACATGTATTGATAACTCATAAACTATAATTATCGTATCACCCCTATCACCATTGCATGAAACCTCCTCTTATCAAAACATATATAATAATAATAAATATCTTAATGATAAAAAATATATCTCTATGCGGAATAATAAAAAACATACATATAAAAAAGGGGAATAATTATGATGTTAATAGAGATGTAACATAGTGAAATACCTTCATATATTTTAAATTGGGCCATTAAAACATTCTTGAGAATCTACTATTTAAACTAAATTTTTTAAATATTATCCTTCATAAAGTTCTTCAAAACACCTTTATATGTCACCTTCAAAAAACCAATAAAAATAAAATTTAATTGTTAAAATTATTTAAAAATCCAATTATTAAATAAAGTGTGAAAAAAAATTTGAAATGAATTCAAAATAAAATATATTTATGATGTTAAAAAAAGGATAAATAACAATTTAAATTTCCTGACCAAGAGGTTTTGAGTTTTTTGTTAGAAAAGAAGATAAATAATAATAGGTTGGAATACTTATGTTCATTCCAATTTCAATCAACACATAAATATGTTTTTGTTGTAGGAAGGGTTTTGAAATCAGATGATGTAATGTGATGTGTTACTCCAATGATAAAATATCATGATTTTTTTATCATGATCTGTTCTGTATGTTTCTAGATGATGTATGAATGATAGAGTTAAGTAAACTTGTATGATGTTTTAAGATGTTTAGAACAACTTATATAAATTTTATACCATATTTTGTGTTAGTTAATATCCATGTATGGATTTTACCATGTGTAGTAAAAATCACCCTAGGAAAATTGATTGATGTTTATCTGAATGATCATGTAAATGAATTGAATATGTGATTGGTTACATAAGTGAATCTATTTATCTTAATTCTCTATTTCACATATTGAAGTTTCATTTAGGGATAGTGGATATGTAGTTAAATTGGTCATATGTGAGAGTGAACTAACATATTTAAATGGACCGTGTATGTAAATTATTCACGAAGGTGGCTGGTCTCATGGGGGGAAATTAATTATTTTAATGAATGAGCCATGTAAGAAAATGGTTCACGTCTGATTTCATACAACAAATGAAAATTTTCTGAGTTGTCTGTAATGTTCACAAATTTTTAGAATCCAAACACCACGAATGAATTGTAACACGAATATCTTTATTAATTCATATAATAGTTATAAAAGAATTATTTTTCATTTATCATGGAAATAATGTAGTATAGTTTCGATGGTTTTTATTAGGATGAATTACAATATTGATGTCATAATTACTCTGTCACCATATGATAAATGTACTGATTCACACACACACACACATTTGTATTTATGGTTGAAGAATATGAGGACTAAATGTGATTGAAAATACTATTAAATTCCTCTATGTTTCGAGTATATTCAATTTTTTAGGGTATATTTTTTAAATTGATGTCATTTCAATAAGAAATCATTATATTTCAGGTTTCATAAATTCAATTTATTTTTACAGGACATCATAATTATTGGTTTTTTTAAAATAAAACAATAATTTATAGGATATATATTTCAGTGTTTGTAAAGATCATAGGTAGGGTGAAAATTAACGTTATAAGAATATTGTTACAAATAATGAAGAATTTATTTCTCATTGATATGTAATAAATTGAATAGCATGATGATATTACCATAAAAAGGGATTGTTTTAAAATTTTAAGTATCTCATTAATAACACGTTTAAAAATATTTGTGAAGGATCACTTTTTATTAAAAAAATATATTTTATCATATTATTTTTTTCTGTAGAACATGAACTACCAGTGACCAATAGTTTATTGTAAGTGATAGATATACCTAAAATTATATTAAACAAAAATTATTGTTTTATGTGTTTTCATGTTGTTTCTTGACCATGTTAAGGACTAAATACTATTGTTTACTAGTGAAACTTTCACATTATTTTGTTCTTATAGGCATGGTTATGTGCTGTGTTTTAACAAAGTTAATTCTATCTAACAAAAGGTATATTTTTTTACAAAGCAAACATGTAAAATGTTGAACACTAATTCACACCATCTTGGTGGTCAAAATTATAAATAATGGTCATTTAAATTTTCAATAGATGGGGGTTTCTTCATTGAATCATGGTTTTTTATGATTGAATAAGGATAACAGACCCATAGAAATTAAAAACTAATTTTTTAGTTAGGGGGTTGTTGTCTTCACATGGAAGAACAATTTTATCTTGAAGGAAATACTATTACCCTATATATTATCTATTAGTTATGATTTCTTAAAATCTACCTCATATGGGTTAACTCTTATTATTGAAGGATCTTCCTTAATATATAATGATAATATGAATATTTAAAGTGATGGATGTGCTTTATATTCTATTCATTAATTTCTCTATCTCTCTAAGAATATTAATTTCAAAGGGTTAATGAAATTAAAACTCTACATGAATGTATGATAAGTTTAAAAAATTGTATGAAGGGAAAATTGAAACAATGAAATAAAATTTATATATTTATAGATGGATGTTATGGGACGTGAAAAAAGGAGAAGATAAATGAGTTGTTGATTTCTCTTAAATTTATAATTATATTTTAAGCATTATAAGAATTATTGGGGAAAATTGGTATAATCAATATTTGTTGAAAATAATTTTATAATTCTTCCTAATAGATATGATGCCAAAGTTTCATATTTATAAGGGAGAGATCCAGAATTAATCTCAATGAATTATTTTGAATAACTCTCATTACATTGGAGATGATAAATGAATATATAATAAAATACCATGTACAAAATTAACCTATTTCCATGAAAAGAATCCATATATATTGCATAAAAAACATGGATATATTATATTAATATTTTCTTTATGAAACATGGTTTGAATTGAAATGGATATAGAAAAAAGTTATATCCTTGGATTTGTTGCATGTTTCGATGGTTTTACACCATTGAGAATATTCTATTTCCATAGTTCATAAAACCATTGAAATTTCACTCCTATTTTTCTAGAATGAAAGTTGACCTATATCTATGGTTGAAATAATATATATACCTATAATTTCCATGGTGGAAAACCGTTGATGTATACCCAATAAATCATGGTTATAAACAAGAAATAATTTGTTCCCAACATAATTAAATCTATGTAAACCAATTTTTGGATTTAATTTAATAACCAATACAACATAGAAACATTTGGTATATAAATACATATATTGATATACATTTTATTACGAAATATTGATATAGGATGTAATCTATCGAAATAGATCTTCTTTCCTTTCTTTAGTAGGAAACAAATTTCCCTGCTCAAGAGTGAGAGACCTTTAGCCATGGGTTTTTAAAAATACATGGCTATTGTAATAATTTATATCCATGGTCTATGAACCATGGCTTTATCCTTTTATAGAAAACCTATTTCTATGATTTTTGGGAATGTATGGCTATAATTCTATTATATAGCCATGGTTCTTTGGAAAACTGTGGCTATAGAGCTGATTTCATGTAGTGAACGAAAGAGAATTCATGGTTATTAAAAATACATCAAATCTCATAAATAAGAAAAGTAAATGATTGTATAATCAGAAAATATGTTTTGTGATTCTGATATAGGTTAGGATATGAGCATAGGGATTGATGAATTGTGGTGTTTATTTTCTATTAATTTAAAATGGGGCTTACGGATGATTAATAAAATCAATCCATTTATGTTCTCTAATTATGAATGCATTATACATTTTCCACAAATTTTTTCATGATTTAAAGTAGATGATGATTATGATTAAGAATAAGTAAGGCCAAGATAATATCAGAGTAATAAGGTATAAAAACCAATGTCCTATAAAAAAATACTGAATTTTTTTTTATCAAAATATAAAAAGGATCATTTTTTAAAAATATGAGGTAAATGATTATTGTGGGGAATAATTGTACAAACATGATTCAAGTGATTAAGGTTTTAATATTATTCTTCTTGAATTAGTAAATGATGATATTTTTAATAAATAGGAAATAAAGAACTCTAATGAAGAAAAAGGTTAAACTTATATGGATTTGATTCATAAAATATAATTTAAATAATGACACTAGAATTTTAAAATTCATGAGAAATATAATATTAAGTATAAAAATGATAATTATCCAACTTGTAAATAAGATATTTTGATTGATGAAAAATAAAAATTGTTAAAATATATTCTAAACATAAATAAATTACACAAATAAGAGACAAATCAAAACATAATGATTTGGGGTAATGAAGATTGTCAAGGTGAATGAATTTTATCTTTTCCAATAGAAATTTTTCAGTGATGAACAAAAAATAATTTTCTTCCAAAAAATTCCTCAAATTGGTTAAAACTCTATAGAGTGTAAATATTTTAAGGATCATCAAAGTTCTTTCTAAAAGGATTGTTACATGTTTCATGATATACAGATTCATAATCAAACCATGAGGAGAATGTTGGTATCTATAACAAGTTAACATTAAAAAACATGAATATATAATAAATAAAAATTTAATTTCAAATATCAAAAATCTAGAAGAACTAATAAATATGAGGAAAATTATATAAAAAAGATGTGGTTATCCAGAGTCCACTAAAAGTTTTTTATAAAAAAAGAGCCATTATCGTTGGTTATAATGATTTTAAAAATCTGAAACACAATTCATGAAAACATACTAGTTTCAATGGAATTGATTTTCATAGATACTATAAACATAGTTGTGTTTTTGGTTATTCAAAAAATATTCATTAATTAATACGTCCATAGTAATGTAGTTTAATGGGATGTTGGATGTAGATTTTTTTGGTATTCATCACACTCAAAAAGACTGACTCAAAGGTAACATGAAAAATCATATTCAGAGATTGATAATAGATTCAAATGTCTTAAATAACTCCAATAGACGTGGGATAATTCCAAAAAATTGAAAAATAATTACTATGATGATACTAGCCCAAAACATTGTTGATTATAAATCTCAAATGTGATGAGCTACACTAACACTCATAGATCTGGTGCTATAATCTATACTTTTATACTTTCTCTAATAATAGATATAAAATATTGGAAATAATAATCCATGATTACAGAACCGTGAATGATAATTTTCATCATTTACATATCAAAGATCATTTAATATTTAGATATTTATATAAAGATTTTTTTTAAATAATAATTTACATGGTCTCATTACCAAGATGATATTTTTTTGGAAAATATATAAGAAACTACTTAATCTTTATTAAGACTTCAAAATATCCCAAAATTATATTACACTTGATATCCTTTTAAAAATGAAAAATTTAATAATATTCATTATAACTTGGGTACATATAAACATATTATGGGGTGCAATCTATTTTTTATTAATGAAAAGCATACACTTGATGGTTTAATGTAATAATAATTATGTAAATGAAATTTCAAGAATATTAAAACAATACATATCCATAATAAAAATAAAAATGTGAGAATAAAATAAAATTTATTTTAAATTAAAAATGAATATATATAATACAGATCTCAGACTGATGGAATACAAAATTTTTGACATCGAAAACCGGAATTTAAGGGCATGTTCCAAGAAATTTACTTATCAATGAGACGACAATTAAGAAATATTTTTAAAAATGTTAGGAACACAAAAAATACCCATACATGTTCTAACTAATGAGACCCTTCAATTCATTTAAGAGATATATAATTCTTCTTCCCACCTATCGCCAGATTAAGTCCAATGCATCCACCATTTGAGTCATTAAGACTATTCATGAAATTCCTTGAGGAACCTATTACTAAATAATACATGGATGTCAAAATAATTAGAAGTATGGAAATAAAATACATAAAAAACATGAATTAGTAATTAATAATCATCAAGAATACCAATACTTTTCACCTTTCAATAAAAGTGATAAAATAATAAAATCATATATAGTGGATGATTTGTTATGGTTAAACCTTTCATAGTCAACATTCCAATAATATTATTTATTTAAAAAAATACTAAACATTAATAATTTTCCCCCTATCAGTAAAAGGTATAACATGATCATAACACTTTAGAAGGAGGAAGGTGGATTGATAAACAATACATGGTAAAGTTTAAAATAATAATCTATATTGTAATAACTATATATTAATTACCAATTCTTATTTTCCTTATCAACATAATATCATTGTTTCTAGGTGAACATCATCAAAACTATAACATGTAAAATGTAGTGTTACAATATATAGATAAATGAGTATAAAACAATGTGAATATAAGAATAATCCTGATAAAAATCCATCCAATGAAAAATGGTTTATTGTTTTAAAAGAACATATACATAATGTAAAATATCATTCATAAAATGATGTTCCAATAGATTAAGTATATCCTTGAAAAATAGTTCTTTCGTGATACCACCCAATTAGGGATATATAATTAGACTATTTAATAGAATGGGTTCATTTATCCAAAATTAATATATATATATATATATAATATTTAAATCATTAAAAACAATCTTCATTAAGATAAACCATTTTGAAAATTACAGGGTAAATTTATGAGAAAACATAAAATATATTTAAAAAAAATTCACGATAACGTAAAAATATATTTAGAGATCTTTTTCAAATATAAATTATAAAAATATTTTTTGAGTTAATTTTAAAACCTTTATTTTTTAAATTGATATTTAATAATCGATACTTAAAATGTAAAACTGTTTTGAAGAGAAATTAGGAGAGGAAGACAAATCATATGGAGGTGAAAGGAAAATCCTTTCTAATATTTTCAAAAACACCATTGTTTAAAACTCACATTGTGAAAAAATAATTAATAATTATTTATATTAATACATAGTTGCATGGAATAGTGTTATACCATAAAATAAAATATTCGGATGGAAGGATCCAATAATTGAAGAAAATTATCAAAGAAAAAATATTATCACTAAAATAATGGTATTTGAGATATCAAAAATCCACACCACTGATGAAGCTACTATATCAATAGAAATCATAATAAGGCAAAATTTTTTTTTATAAAAAATCCAACAAAAAAACATATTTTGAAAAATAAATATCTATTGGTACGGAAAATACCATTAACAAGAATCATGTTTCCTAACATGTAACATGACTAAAAGAATCCTAATTGATACTATGATATAACTATATCTTGTGTAAAAGTTTTATAAAATTCTCTTTAATAAATGATCATATAATATAAATTTAAATAAAATTATTAAAATATAATTCCAGAAACAATTACTCGAAATGGTAGTATATACACCACAAAAATGAAATTAGGTGCATAATACCAATCATTTATCAAAGAAATGAATTTTCAATGAAAAACCTTACAACCATTTGATCATTGGGATTTGAATACCATGAGAAAATTATCCTGAAATAAGTAATTGAATATCATTAAATATAATGTAATTAGGATAAAAATATAATAATGGGGTGTTATGTATGCCATATGGAAGAATAAAATAGCGTACATCATAAATATTATATAGTGAAATGAAATTTAGATTAAAACCCTTAAATGTAATAATAACATACATGAACATACATTAAAATTATGTATCACAGTAAAAGTTCTCTTAGTAAAATAGTTTATAACCATAGTCATATCAATTTTAAAATATAAAATTCATAAAAATCCATTCACTATATGATTTTCCAAGGTTTCTCACATCGAGTGATTATAGTTTTGTCCGTTTGTACTAGTTTCGTAATACTCATGTTTGTGTTGTTTGTTCTTTCAATGATCATAATTACTAAATCATTAAACATGCTATTATGGAAGATTTATATTTTTTTATGAATTCTGAAAATCCTTTCTCCGTTTCATATAGATTGTAATGATATAAATTCTATAAATGTTATTACATCCAAATTTTTTATATTATAATTATTTTTATTTGATTATCTAATTTTTTAATGAAAATCATATAAATTAATGAAATAAAGTAATAAATAAGGTTATAGTTAGTATTCTTGACATGTTATAAGGGTAAAATCTAATTTTCATTACTTATGTAATAGAAAGGGAGCAATCGAAGATACTATGTGAAGGTGTATCCAAATTTTTGAGTTGTGTAATGGTACTTCATGCTCCCTGTGTGGGTGGTCGGAGTTGTGTAAGTGTATTAAACTTTTAGAAGAGTTTAATAATGGAATATAAGCCGGGAATAATAAGTTTATGTTTAATTAATTAGTCTATCTACATGCATAAGGGAATTTTTGTAAGGGTAGGGGCTTCTCTAAGGTTTCTTTATGGGGGGAAATCACGATAGTGTATTGTTTCAGCTTGCATAAGGGTATCTGTGTAAGGTTACATTATCACATAAGTGTCTTTCATATGGGTAAACTATATACTATGTCTATGTAACCTAGACATTCTGTAGCCTGTATAAGGGTAGTGTAACCATTGTGTAAGGGTACTAGTGGCTGCATAAGGGAAAAACCAAGTTAACCTTACATAACAAAAAATTTAAAGGTAATAGATTTTACACAATTTATTTTTTCCTCTCTATATTCCCCAAAACACTTCAACATTGTTTATTTTTATATTCAAATGTAAATTTTTTTATTTGATTCTAGTAATGGTTTAAATATACCACTCATATTTATTAATGAAAAAGAACACTTTACCATGATGAAAATCTTGAAAAATAAATTTAATGTAATGGCTGAACACCAGAGGCTATTTAATTTTTCATTTTATTATTGGAAACCTATGAAACAAATTATATTTTATACAATATCCAAACAAATTTTTTTCCTTTTAATTTGTGGAATTATTTTAATGGATTTTTAATCTTACATTTTTTAAATATATGTAAACCCTTTATCCCTTAGTTTTGGTTATCCTTTGGCTTCCCGATGATTCTAAAATTCCTTACACAATATCTCTGAAGCCATCCTTGAATGAATTCTTTTTCTCATTATAGATTCTTTGTCATATAAAACAATTATGCACACTTCTTTCCTAAGTTTAGAACATAAAAAACTTATCATCCATGCAAGATTTTATATTTTCTCTTCCCAATAATATGTATGATATTTTAAATTTAGTTATCCAGATGAATTCTAGAAAAATAAGGGTAAATAGTTCATAAAAGATCATAAAAATTATTCAAATAATGACTAATTAATTATTATCCATGTTTATCAAAATAGGATCAAATAATTATTACTATATATGATAAAATAATAATAATAATATATCACATGTGTGTTATTCATGAGTGGTAGAGTATTATTTCATGGCATTTTAATATTATTATTTTTTGATGAAATTTTGAGAAAATGCATTTAAATTTTTAGAATAATTCAAAAATTATTGAGGGGAAGGAATATTTTATGGTATGTGATAATTTATTTCTTTTTAAAATAAAATATTTATATTTTGTTCTCGGGATCACTGAAAAAATATTGAACAATAATTTGTTGACAACTACGATTGAATGGAATTTGAGGAAGTGTTCTTAGATATATATGATTCCAATCCCAAATTCAAACAAAAAATGGTGGGTTATTGTTGATGTTGACCATGAGGTAGTATATTCATTATAGTTTTTGGGATCTATTTTACACATGTTTATAGGATATAGTTAATGTTTTAAAACACTTGATTAACCATGCCTCACTCTGATTTCATATAGGTCTATGTATAGTCCAAGAGACCCATTATTATAAATTAATAAATAATTTGTTCTTGAATATTATTTTATGAAGATTCATACTATTTAAATGTATGTATACTTCAAATTTATACTCTTTATGACATGATTAGTTTATATTCTATGCCTTGTTGTGTATTATATCTTTCATGGAGGAATCATTCATGGTACTTGGATGTGGTAGACCATCATGAAGTGATTATCCCATAGAGGGGGAGTACACTTGACACATGGTGATGTTTATGATTTTTCTAGGAATATGGTGGAGATAATAGGATACCTTGTAACTCAGTGTCAGGGATTTAGTAGATTCATATGCAAAGGTATACTCGACGTCAAGTTGAATTTGGTATAGAATGGAATATTAGGGATTCACTTGATGCATACATTATTTTTGAGTATCATGTCATAATAGAGGAAATTATAAAATAACATTATCTGTGAAAATGATTCAATGTGGTTTTCCTAGTGGATAGTTCGGTTAATTCCACCATCCTTTCATTATTCTATCATTATAGGGATAAATAAGGTAAGACTAGGGTTGTAATGTGACTTAGTTAGCACATGATCTTTTTTTTGAATTACATGTTATTATTATTTCTATAAATTGATAATTATAATGTAATATAACTATTAAACATGAGAACACATAGTTATTGATACACATGTGGTGTTATAATGAGTATTTTACTCACACCTCACATTAGAATTTCAATGTTCTTGTATATTTCATGACTAGGGATCTCTTGAATGGAAAGTGACTTATAGTGTATGGATGTGTAGATGATCATGGGGATTATAGAATACCAGGACACGCTATAAAGGAACCCAATATTATTTTTTAACTTATTACTCTAGGATATCCCACCACATTGGGTAGATATTTATTTAATGTACGACATGTATTTCATCATTTAGTTTTTGCATGTAATTATACATATTATTATTATTATTATTATTATTAATTCTTGTTCTTATTGCTATTTCTCTGACATGATACTATAGGTATAGTGTGTCCATAGATGGAAATAAACCCTCAATGCTAATCAAATACCCCTTTGACATGAGGAGTTGAACATGATTTCATTTGACCATACATCTAAAACCAGATAGTTTTGGATAAGGATTTACATAATGGTATCAAATAAAACGTTTTATGCATTTATTTTAGACTAAAATGGGACATTGAAGAAATAAGATTGATGTGTTGGACTCATGCAGGGGAGTTTTTATGTTGTTGGCCTATACATGTGTAGTACACTATTGAGATATAATGGATGTGTTTAATATTAATATTTGATGAGATTTTTTGAGAGGTTATTCATCAACACTAATAACATAGTTTCATATGCCATATGTTCATGTATTTTTCTTTATAGTAGTATTTAATTAAAAAACATTAATTTTAAAATCCGTTTAGACTATATTTTCTGTTTTTTTAGATATATTTATTCCTTTATACTATCTTGTATTTTTTTTCTGGTATTAATTATTTTAGCTACACATGATGTTATATTAATATATATATATAAGATGGTTGATAGTAATAAAAAGTGATGGATAATTTTGGTTAGTTCTAGGAGGATTAATTATTGGGTTATAGGTTGACACCAATGGAAATAAAAGTGTGATCCATTAGATTGATTATCAATTTTTATATTTATTATGATTCTTCATGTTTTATAATATAATCTCTTGTATACATTTGATGGGATCATCACATGATCTAAAAAGTGATATAGAGAACGCTTTCACACATACTCTTGTGATGCAATAAGTAGGACCATTCTTGTAGGCATTATTTTAATTTTGATGCATGTGATATATGATTGGGAATATCAACTATAACATTCTCCTATGATTTGGGGAACTTGAATACTGTTGGATTCTATGGATTAGGTGGATGTAATCAAGGGTTTATTTGGAATCCTAAAGATGATGATAGAAATGAACGTAAAGGTAACATTGTTCATAATGAAGGGAACCCCCAAGAGTTGGTGGACAGTCACAGGACATATAATGACCCAAACCATTCAAACATAAATATTATAGACTTTTATATGAGTTTTACATACATAACATTATGATCCATGCGTAAAATAAAAATGTTTTGTGTTATTTTAAACAAAGATACTTAAAAACCATTCTTAAGATATATACATTGTCCCCTATATAGTTATTCACACATAGAACCCTTCCTAGAAATATCTTACTTAATATAATTCTTCATATGCTGGGGAGGATAAACATAAGAAAGGGTGAGATAAAATTCTTAATAATGGTAATAAATGTGGATATAAATGATCAATTATTTATAACATGAGCATAAGTGTATGAGAATACGAGCATAGCTATTGAAAAATATACTCAAAATATAATAAATCTTCATCTTGAATTTTATTGTAGTGCTTGTTTTTTTATATGAAATTAACAATAAATAAATAAATGAACATGGGCTATGGGAGGATAACACTGGAATATGACAATAGTTTTTAGAGTACACATAAATATAGAAAATAATTTCTTTATTCAATTCTTAGAGCCAAGATTATCATAGTGATTAAGTTCACTCCCCATTCCATAATTTCCTGGGTCAAGGTTCTCTCCCAAGACTATAATTATGAATAGAGTCCCCTAATGAACATGCCCGACACCCCATTCAAGTAACTATTATGTCATGAGATATGAATATTTATCCAATGCATTGGAGTCCTATATAATTCAGGGGAAACCCATGACATAATCATAATCCATTAAAATATTTTCCAATAGTTCATAAAAAAATAATCATATATCAAGATACATGTAAAATTAATGGAATTAATTATCATTTAAAAAATTCACCATTGCATAACCTGTGGAAAAAAATAGGTTTCATAAACATTTAATTAAAAAAAATAGTATATCCCATGGAAAATGAAATTGGCTTTATAAAAAACTCTTCATTATGATCATAAACCATATAGATAAGTAATATAAATGGTATCATTGGAGAATATCCCTCTAAAAATTCATATAACATCAAAGGATGTTATCATACATGAATATTTCATTAAAAGATATCTAAAACATTTCATAGGGAAAATAATTTTTTTATTTCGAAATAACCACTTCAAAATATATAAAATGAAAAACTATTAATGAAATAATTTGTATTGAAATTAATCATTGAAAAATTTAAATTAATATTCAAATCATTGATTGGTTATAATGGTGTGAAATTTTATTCATGTAGTGTTAGTTAAAAAAATTGTTTGTTTCAAGTTATGGATTAAAAGTAAAAAGTACATCATTCTGAAAATGAAATGAATATTAATTTTAATATTTTTTGTAAAATTCAATCATGGGTACAAATATCATTAAAAAATCACAAGATACTAAAAAACATTATTAAAGTAATAATTTTGAAAACATGGACAATGGTGAATTTATTTTTTCCAAATATAAAAATAAATTCAATTATATTAATAATATTCCTTTTATATCTTGATTAATTAAGGAAGAAAAATGTTGATAAACTATCAAATATCTAAAAAAATAAAATATTAATCCACAAAATATTAATTTTTAGTTTCCTATAAAAAAATATAATCATTATAAACATAATCCTAAATAATCCTAGAACATAATGAGATTTTAATATAAAACACATACCACATTGGTAACATAAAATTCAAATGTTCATGAAACTGAGATCCATATATGGATATAAATATACAAAAATATTATAGGATATTAATATTAAAATAAATTCATGGATATTATTTACACAATTACAAATAAAATGGTGTGTAATTTGACATGTGATTCACACAAATAAATGTTACACAGAAAACTTTTACCCCAAGAACAACAAGATTTGAAATACCTCTAACATACATTTTAATAAATATAAATTTATTAAAATTATTTAAAAAAAATATGTACATAATTATGAAATAATATATGATAAAAATATAATATTTCAACAACCCGTTATTTATAATTATTTTATTAAATTTTTATATCAATGTGTTAACTATTTCATTATTCATTGATGTTTCGGTTCTCCAATTCCAGTAGTTAAACATTTATAATAGTTAAATCACTTATATATTATTAAAAAATAATTAAATATCATTATTATTCATCTTATACGTATTTATAATCATCCATAAAATTTAGATATAGGGAACTGAATATCATAGTTCATGGATATAGTAGGCCATACTTAAAATGAACATTGTTTTCATTTTCTGATTGAAGGGACAAAAGAAATTTAAATAATAATTCTACTTAGAAGGATTTTTTTTCATATATATTTTATCTATTTATAAAATATATTATTATTATTATCTATTTAAATAAAAAATTACAAATTAAACACATCACATCAAGGAGGTGTGAGTCCACATGTACAAATGAGAAACATTATCCCTTTTTAACGGATGAAAATATAGTCGATTATGAAAGTTCAATAATCATAATAATTGTTAATAATATTTAATATATTAAATTTATTAATTTATATCTGATTCCATGTATTTAGATGTGGTATTAGAATATATAATATAAAAGAGGTCAGGTGAGATGATTACCTCTTCTTCGGTAGGCCTCCATTAAATTCCTCTTTAAGGACCCCTCAAATCTTATTTCATTAACAAAAAATCATATAACTAATGAATATGGATCTATATAATAGAATTTTATCGAGTTTTGTATCTATAAGTATTAATATTTC
The DNA here is from genome assembly GCA_963277665.1 of Viscum album. NCBI lineage: Eukaryota > Viridiplantae > Streptophyta > Magnoliopsida > Santalales > Viscaceae > Viscum > Viscum album. Next base: position 276,043,059 of record OY728142.1, on the reverse strand, counting down.
CATTTATAATTGAGAAGAGGAACCCTTCAATATTTCATGGGAGTGGTTCTCTTAGAATTTAATAAAATATATTATTAATATATACTAACATTTTAAGAGAAAGAATTAATATTTATATATTTTGAAAACATGGTGAGGATGGGAAAAAATAATATCCAAAAAATATATTCTGAGATGTTTTGGTAATGTTTTTACCCAGATATCTTAGTTTAACCCCCCATCATGGCTTTTGACAATTACCATGATATCAATGTTTTTGAAATCTTTCTGAGTAAAGATTGTTTCAATTAAAGGAAAAGTTACCATTTAATGGACTATGGATGATATTATAAAAAATATAACATTAAATTTTCAAATAATAATATTTATATAAATTTTATAAAATTTAATGAAATATTTTTTTTATAAAACATCATTAATTCCATTTTTGAAAACAAATGAAATATTGGATTACAAGATGTGACTAAGTCATATAAAATGGATCCAATATGACAGGAATTAATAAACGGAATATATGGTGTCAATATAATCATAAACCAAAATATTTTCATGTTCATATATCATTTTAGGCCTTATCATTATTTTACCCCTAGTTAATCAATAATATCCTTAAATGTGGTAATTAAATTTGTAATATGTAACAGTTATAATTTTTAGGCCAAAAAGACAATTGTTCCATAAATGAAAATTGATATATTTTGAGACCATTCAGTTGATTCGATATGGTTTTCCTTATGAATTTTCCATTCCTTCATGTTTGCGGAGATTGTTAAGTCAATAAGTTATCCTTATGAATTTACCTTTACTTCTTGTTTTGGAAATAACCAAAAACTCATCTTAAGGAAAATATCATTATACCTTGTGTTTTACTTCTATAAGGAAAATTTTCCTTCGCCACAAAAATTTATCCTTAATATGTTTTTCATTATTTATTATCATGTCTAAGTGTAAAATTTAATTTTGATATAAAAAACCTTAGAATCTTATAATACTTAGATAAATAGAATTCTATTTTCAGACTCTAATGTCTGACTTCGAGATCTCTGAATTCAAACTTCGAACACTTCTGAGTTCTGACTCCAAATTATAATGAATTCAAACTCCGAACCTTGTGAATTATGACTCCATATTCTAATGAATTCATACTCCGAACATTTTGAGTTATGAATCCTAATTATAATGAATTCATACTCTAAACATTGTGAGTTCTAACACCAAATTCTAATGAATTCATACTCAAAACATTATTAGTTCTGATGCCGAATATTAATGAATTCAGACTCTGAACTTTTTGAGTTCTGACTTCGAATTCTAATGAACTCAGATTCTGAAAATTGGATGTTCAGGTTATGAAGTCCACCGAAAACAGAATCTGAATCTCCTTGTATTATAGACTCCGAATTCATTTTTGGTTAGACTCCAAACTTTTGTTCATCTTACACTCTGAATATTTGATTTTGGTTATGTAACCATATTTTATCTTAAACTAGTTTCATTATAAAATGATGTCATGCATTCAATTTGTAACATCCCAAGTAAGTAATTAATAATAGATATATTAATCTCTGTCTATTAATGAATTAGATAGTGTTTTAAAGGCTTAAAATGAAAATAAATCCAATCTTAAGCATGGAATACATTAATATTTTTAAAAGATTGTTTTACTGCCTTTCAATGGAAAACCATTTTTAAATCTATATTTTGACAATTTTTTAATCTATTTTTGTCAAAATAAACTTATTATTTATGATTGGGAAATCAAAATTTACTTTGTGTGAATTTTTGGTATTTTTTTGATAAAGTTCATTTTTTAATCAATAGTGAAAAATGTTGTATTTTAATTCAAAACCACGTTTTAATCTAATTTATTTATATTATTATATTATCTTATGAATTGGTTTTAAAGTGAAATTAGAATATTTTTTTTCAATTTAATCCAATGGTGGTCATTGGAATCAATTTCACTTTGAAATTGGACTTAAACTAGTGTCAATCTTTCGATACTTATTGTTCCATAAAAACATGATATTTGTCCTGACATCAAGAATTAATTATTAAATTAATTAATGAAAATTATATGTTTTTAATTTTGAATTCGGAATATCATATATATATTAGGGTGATGTTTTGGTATTTTTCTGAAAAAACTTCAATTTTTGATGAATAGTGATACCACTAAGTGGTACTTAAAAAACTGATTTTTCGTTTAAATAAAATTTTACCACCTCTGTGTTTTGAATTTCAAAAATCCAACACACATGGTTGTCATTAAGAAGTAAAATGTGGTTCAATGGGATTACAATAATTTTTTTGAATAGTAACTTTTAAGATCTTAATCGCGATTAGAGGTAATTAGTGTAATTTAAGGTAAAAATAATGTTTTTATAATATGAAATGACCTAGACACATGTCCTACCATTTTTGGATGTGTCATGGACGACAATGAAAACCCATGGGTAGATTTTTGGGACCTCATGGAGCCACTTGGGTAAGATAAAGCCATTAATGCTTTTTATTTAATGTAAAAGTAAAAATGACACAAACATGAGTTGTTTTACTAAATCAATTTTTCAATGGGGATATACAAGTCAGATATTTTACTATAAAGAGTCATTGGAAATTTAAATAGATTTCCTACATCACAGTATTTTTTTTATAATTTTTAGACTTTATATAAATTAAATTATTTATGACATCATGATGATGCAACGATTACCTCATTAATAAAGGATTTAAACAAAATGAAAAGATAATGTAAAATAAAAGACCTACCCTTGCCAAAAACCTTTTGGTTGGGTATATTTAAAACCCTTATCACCTTATCCTTGAATTATATCAATGTGGGTCGTTTTAAATCTGAAACTCATTTTAATATAATGTAACATTTCTTTACATTCCAAGAGTGCCCCTCCTCTCCTCTTATAGAAGGCCCCCACCTCTACCTCCTTACCCACATTTACAAAGCCTTTTCCTTAGACAGACCATGCCCAATTTGTCTCTCCACATCCCTCTATAACTCTTAGAATCCTCACTTTGGGCAGAAGGCTTCCCAAGGAAGCCATTGAGCTCAAACCAAAGGGAGTTACCCGATTTTAAGGTAATGTCTTCACTTGAGTCCTTTTGTTTTATTTTGCTTCTCCAACCCCCTAAACTCTTTTTATTCATTTCTTTTGTAACAAAACCAGTATCTTAAATATTCTAGAATGTTTTTATAAGAATTATTTGAGCTACACTTACACACACCTACATCTAATGGCTAAAGAACATACCGTTTCCGTGGATGGGGAATTTCTGCCTCACGAAACGATGATTGTTGAACACTCATATAACACCTTCAAAGGTGGCCATAAGATGTCACTATATTTATATATGATATATAATATGTTTCTAATTTACTTAAACTTCTGTATTTTTCATTTATGGCATAACTTTATGGTTACCATTATGGGTAAACGCGATATCTTCATTTTAGGAAGTGCGGACTACCGCCCCCTCAATGTGATTTGATTCGTTAATGCCATATGTGGGATGTATAAAAGATTTAATTAATGATATTATGTATGATATTATAATGTAATTATATATACCTTTATATCATAATGATTCCATTCCATAAAATACGAAATAGAAAGAAAGTAGCGTTCATGCGTACATACGGCTTACCATCTCAATGAACGGTGCATTTCATTTCTTATCTATAAACGTTGTGTAATATTAAAAATGCATGTATATACTGGATATATATGATATATATGATATATAAATCATGAGTATAAATCCTGATATAATGCATACTTGAACAACATGTAATTATAAAGAGCATATTTTGACTCAAGTACCAATGATCGTTAAAACGACCGTTATTAACTTAAAAAATTTCATAGTGTTCATGACATGGTAATAAGTGATATAAAAGGAATAATGAACTTGAAAAAGGTTCTTAAGCAAGTAGAAATTAACTCAAGTTTATTATTCAGGAGGTTAAAGAACGATCGATTGAAGTCGGACAAGAGGTATGGGGCTTCGTCTCAATCTCCTTTTATTGAGGCATATTTTGTTTAATACAGAACCTTCATTTATACGGTGTATAAAACCCTTTGAATTTTACGTTTATTAAAAAGAAATATTTTTTGTACGAAGCATTTACTAAATGACAACAGGGAATGTTTTTGTCGTACATATTCTGCAACAACGAGTTCTCCGCCGCCGTGACCATTATTTGAGTTTCGGCTTCCTCTACAAGCCATACTTTTAAAAAAAAAGAAAAATAAATACCATGTTTTACTTTAATTTTATTTTGGTATTGAAAATGGTTTTCATAATTTTTCTATTATATAAATTTTTTGTATTGATATCTTGTGATTGAAATGTGGAAATGTTATGTTTCCTTTATGTATGTTTTATGTGATATGATTATGTTATAGTTCTTGGGAATTATTATGTAGACGGGTGGTTCCATGATAATCTATGGGTAGGTGAGCCTGATATAGATCTCCAATGCATTGGGTAACATGAAGGAGTTCATCGTTAAGGTTTCTCCGAAAAGATTTAGGGAATATACTTTGATGGGTATTCCAAACGTAACCCAGAGGGTTACTCCCTACGTAAAAATGTTATGAATGTCTCAAGTTACCTTTATGTCTTATGATTTCTATGATTTATTCATGATTAGATATGGTATGTTAATGTGCTTATGTTTTATGAGTAGAGTATGATTTCATTGATTCTTATGTATGCATGTACTCATGTTTCCTTTCCATATTTTTATATCCCTTACTGAGATTTTTATGCTCATCCCATGTTTTTTGAAATGTTTTTCACAGGTCAATGTAAAGGTACATGATATGATGACAGTGTCGAGGAAGTGTCAAGAAATAATCCATGTTTTATTTTAAATATATTTTCGTGGATGGGAAAAATGAATACTATCTTTATGTAACCACTTTTTTTTAATGAGGAAAGTAATGCATGTTTTATGATATAATTCTCTAAAACTCTAAACTTGAAAAGATCCTCAATGTGTAATATTGTAATAACTCAAGATTAGGTATGGTATAAGGCTGGGGCCTTATAGTTGGTATTAGAGGTTGGTTTAGATAACTTTAGGAGTTAGAATAATATTAAATGATTATCCAAATAAAATTATAATCAAATTGTAATGATATAGAATTTGATGATAACCATGTTGCTTCATCTACGACATGGTTGTTCAGAATGGTTTTCCGCAGAGGAAACAGGGAAGTAGTGCTAGGAAGGCATACAGAAGGAAATAGCCTTCCGAATCATCATCCTGAGATGGTTGGAATTGGAACTGAACAGTTTGCTGCAGTAATAGTGCAGTTGACTCAAGCGATAAATGGTGGTGGTATCCATGCACGAGATCAGCCAGATCAACCATAGAGGAACATGTTAGGGGTGGAAAATTTCATGAGGCAACATCCCCCATCATTCAGAGGACCATCTGACTCTGTGCTAGCTAAAGGGTGGATTAAAGCACTGGAGAAGATTTTCGATGTCATGGGGTGTTCAGACAATCAAAAGGCTAGTATTTCTATTTACCGTTTGGATGGTGAAGTAGATCAGTGGTGGTCGATGGTTAAAAATATCAGGGACACTGATGAGATTGATGCTCTCGACTGGGATGAATTTAAAGGTATGTTTCATGGGAAGTATTTTCCTAAGGCTGTTCGACTTAGGATGGAAAAGAAATTCTTGGAATGGAGGCAAGAGGAAGACTCAATGGCTGCCTATGAAGAATGGTTCACTCGTTTGTCAAGGTATGCTACATATTTTATCCGAGACCTTGATAGTAAAATCAATCATTTTTACTCAGAAATAAAGCCAAAATATCGAGGGGCTATAGCTTCTCGTGAGTTCAAAAGTTATGAAAAGCTTGTTCGATGTGCTGAGAAGGTGGAAATGGATTTTTCCGATGATCAAGTGTTCTATAACAACCAACAGAAGAAGAGATCGAGGTGGCACGAGAAAAGAAATAATTTTTCAAAAAAGTCTGATGGTAGGAAAACTAAGTTTCCAGTTTGTGATAAATGTGGTAAAAGGCATGCTGGGGAATGTATTCTGAATTCTGGAAAGTGCTACCGATGTGGTAAGATGGGACATAAGGCTCGTGATTGTACTGAAAAAGATCAAGGTGAATATAAGAACAAATTTGATTTACAGTTAGTGAAATGTTTTAAGTGCAATGAGATGGGTCACTATGCAAATGAATGTCCGAAAAAGATCTCAAGTGATGGGAAGCAGTTAGACTACAAGTAGAAAGGGGTGGTGAAATCCTTTGCAACTACTTCAGCAGATGTCGGGCCATCAAATGAAGATGTATCAGGTTCTCTGTTTGTTTTTTCAGATTATTCCAGTGTGTTGTTTGATTCGGGGTTTACACATTCTATCATCTCTGAAAAATTTTCTAGTAAAATGGGAAGACCATCCCAATAAATGACTCCTGAAATTATGGTAAAAACACCTGGGGGAAATGTTGAGGCAAAGAAAATTTATAAGAATCTTCCTATCCTTATCTGTGGAAAGAACCTACTTATGAACCTTATTGTTTTACCTCTAGTAGAGTTTGATGTTATCTAGGGTATGGATTGGATCTCAATTTACCACGCTATGATTGACTGTAGAGCTAAAAAAGATTATTTTCAGAAATACTTTCTGTTTGTGTACAATAATGAACCCTTACTGTTGATAAATTATCAAGAGGGTTAGAAACTTGTAAAAGATGGAAATGCATGTTACCTTGCACACATCGTTGAAAACAATGGAACAGTTCAGATTAATGATGTACCAGTGGTAAATGAGTGTCCTGATGTTTTTCCTGATGAGTTTCCTGGAATAATACCTGATCGGGAAGTTGAGTTTACTGTTGACTTAATTCTTGATGCTAAGACAATTTCAAAACCCCCTAATTGAATATCTCAAATTGAACTTTTAGAGTTAAAGGATAAATTGCAAGATTTATTAGTGAAAGGTTTCATTCGACCTAGCACATCACCATGGGGTGCTCCTTTTTTATTTGCTAAAAAGAAATATGGTTCAATGAGACTTTGCATTTATTATAGAGCCTTGAATAACATCACTATTAAGAACAAATATCCTTTTCCTCATATCAATGATTTGTTTGATCAGCTCCAGTGAGCTCAGTATTTATCAAAGATTGACTTGAGATCGGGGTACCATCAGCTGAAGGTAAAGGAAGAAGACATTCCGAAGACTGCGTTTTGTAAAAGATATGGCCATTATAAATTTGTAGTAATGCCTTTTCGGCTAACCAATGCACATTTTGTATTCATGGACTTAATGAATAAAATTTTCCATGAGTTCTTGGATAAGTTTGTGGTGGTTTTCAATGATGATATTTTGGTGTTTTCTAAAAGTAAAGAGGAGCATGAAAGACATTTAAGGGTTATTTTGAAAACCTTAAAAGAAAAGAAATTGTATGGGAAATTCAGAAAGTGTGAGTTTTGGTTGCAAAAAATTTCTTTCCTTGGTCACATTGTTTCTAATGATGGGATAACAGTTGATCATGCAAAAACAATGGTTTTTGAAGAATGACCAAGACCCACAAATGTAACAGAGGTTCGTAGTTTCCTTGGATTGGTAGGATATTACCGAAGGTTTGTTAGAAATTTTTGATGGTTATCTAGTCCAATGACTAAGTAAACTCGGAAGGGTATTAAGTTTATTTGGACAAAAGAATGTGATGATTGTTTTCAGGAACTGAAAAAAAGATTGGTGAATTCTCCAGTTTTGGCACTACGTTCCAGGAATGGGGAGTTTGTTATCTACAATGATGATTCATTGAAAGGACTTGGTTGTGTCCTAATGCAGAATGATTAGGTAATTGCTTATGCTTCAAGACAGTTGAAAACTCATGAGGTAAATTACCCTACACATGATTTAGAATTAGCTGCTGTTGTTTTCTCTTTAAAAATTTGGAGGCATCATTTGTATGGAGTAAAGTGTGAAATATATACCAATCACAAAAGTTTAAAGTATATATTAACTCAGAATAAATTGAACATGAGACAGCGGATATGGCTAGAAATAATCAAGGATTATGATTTTACAATTCATTACCATCCGGGAAAAGCAAATAAAGTGGCTGATGCTTTGAGTCGAAAAAGTAATGCTTCATTAACAATGTTGCATTTGAAACTGGAACTTTTGGTTAAGGATTTGATGAACTTTGACATAGAAGTTTTTGGTGAAGGATGTTATTCTGTTTTGTTTCAGGTATCAGTGATATCATCTCTATCATACAGAATCAAGCATGGACAGAAGCAAGACAGTGAGTTACAGAAAAAGGTAGAGCTGGTTCAGAAAGGTAAGTTGCCTGAATTCATCATTGATAATCATTGTGTTTTGAGATTTCGGAAGATATTTTGTGTGCCTTGTGATTCACAGTTGAAGAGAGATTTGTTATGTGAAGCTCATAACTCTCTGTTTTCAGTTCATCCTGGCAGTACTATGATGTACATAGATCTGCGGAAGTATTACTGGTGGGATGGAATGAATAGGGATATTGCTGATTTTACTATGAAGTTTTTGACATGTCAACAGGTTAAAGCAGATCCGTAATTACCTAAAGGGATGCTTCAGCCTTTACCAGTTCCATAGTGGAAATGGGAAAATATAACCATGGACTTCTTTGGGGGATTTCCGAAAACACCTCTAGGTAATAATGCAATCTGGGTTATTGTTGATCATTTGACTAAATCTGATCATTTCCTTGCAATATGAGATACTTTACCTCTAGATCAACGTTCTCGTTTGTATCTTAGTGAGATAGTCAGGTTACATGGAGTTCCTCTCTCCATTGTATCTGACCGTGATCCCAGGTTCACTTCTAACTTTTGGAAAGGCCTTCAGAAGTCGTTGTGTACTAAATTAAATTTTAGTACAGCTTTTCATCCTCCGTCAAATGGGTAGTCAGAACGAACGATTCAGACTTTGGAGGATATGCTATGTGCTTGTTCGATGGATTATCAAGGAATTTGGGACCAACATCTTTCTTTGGTTAATTTTTCTTATAATAACAGTTTTCATTCCAGTATACAGATGGAACCATTTGAGGCATTATATGGGAAGCGGTGTCAAACTCCAGCTTTCTGGGATGAAGTGGGTGAAAGGAAGTTGATGGGACCAGAATTGGTAGAATATTTGGTAGAAAATTTTCAGTAGATACAGAAACACATGAGAACAGCTAAGAGCAGGCATAAGAGTTTTGGGGACAATAGGAGGAAGGATCTCTCTTTTGAGGTAGGTGATCATGTTTTTCTCAAAGTATCACAATTGAAAAGTGTGTTGCGATTTGGAAAGAAAGGAAAGTTGAGTCCAAGGTTCATTGGACCATATGAAATTCTAGAGAGAGTTGGATCAGTTGCATACCGAGTGGCTTTACCTCCGAGTTTATCTCAGGTACACAATTTTTTCATGTTTCGATCCTGAGAATGTACATCCCAGATCCATCTCATGTTTTGAGTCCAGAGGTAGTTCAGCTGGAAGAGAACCTATCTTATGAGGAACAACCGGTCCAGATTCTTGACCACAGGTAGCAAGTGTTATGAAATATGGTGATTCATTAGGTAAAAGTTTTGTGGAAAAACCACATGATTGAAGAGGCAACATGGGAATCTGAAAATCCAATGAGGGATAAATACCCCCCACTTATTCGATAAGTAAATAAATTATGGGGACACAATTTTCTAAAGGGGGGAAGGATGTAACATCCCAAGTAAGTAATGAATAATAGATATTTTTATCTATGTCTATTAATGAATTAGATAGTGTTTTAGAGGCTGAAAATGAAAATAAATCCAATCTTAAGCATGGAAGACACTAATATTTTTAAAAGATTGTTTTACATCCTTTTAATAGAAAACCACCTTTAAATATATCTTTTGAAAATTTTATAAGCTATTTTTTTAAATAAACATATTCATTATGATTGGGACATCAAAATTTACTTTGTGTGAATTTTTGGTATTTTTCCAATAAAGTTCATTTTTTAATGAATAGTGAAAAATGTTGTATTTTAATTCAAAACCTCTTTTTAATATAATTTATTTATATGATTATATTATCTTTTGAATTGGGATTAAAGTGAAATTAAAATATATTTTTACCATTTAATCCAATGGTGGTCATTGTAATCAATTTCACTTTGAAATTGGACTTAAACCAGTGTCAATCTTTTGATACTTATTGTTTCATAAAAATACGCTATTTGTCATGACAACATGAATTAATTATTAAATTAATTAATGCAACTTATATGTTTTTAATTTTCTAAAATAGAATTCAATTTTGGATTCGGAATATCAAATATAGCAGAGGGTGATGTTTTGGTATTTTTCTGAAAAACTTCAATTTTTGATAATAGTGAAACCACTAAGTGGTATTGAAAAAACTGTTTTTTCGTTTAAATGAAATTTTACCACCTCTATGTTTTGAATTTCAAAAGTCCAACATAAATTGTTTTCATTAAGAAGTAAAATGTGGTTCAATGGGATTATAATAATTTTTTGGTGAATAGTAACTTTTAAGATCTTAATCGCGATTAGAGGTAATTAGTGTAATTTAAGGTAAAAATAATGTTTTAATAATATGAAATGACCTAGACACATGTCTTACCCTTATTGGAAGTGTCATGGCCGACCTAGAAAACCCATGGGTCGATTTTTGGGACCCCATGGAGCCACTTGGGTACGATAAAGATATTAATTCTTTTTATTTAATGTAAAAGTAAAAATGACACAAACATGAGTTGTTTTACTAAAACAATTTTTCAATGGGGTTATACAAGTCAGATATTTGACTATAAATAGTCATTGGAAATTTAAAAATATTTCATACATCATATTAATTTTTTTATTATTTTTAGACTTTAAATAAATAAAATTATTTATGACATAACGATGATGCATCGATTGCCTCATTAATAAAGGATTTAAATAAAATGAAAAGATAATGTAAAATATAAGACCTACACTTGTCAAAAACCTATTGGTTGGGTATATTTAGAACCCTTATCACCTTATACAAGAATTATTTCAAATTGGGACCTTTTAAATCCGAAAATAATTTTAAAATAAAGTAACATTTCTTTACTTTCCAAGAGTTCCCCTCCTCTTCTCTTATAAAGGCCTCCACCTCTACCTCCATACCCACACTTCCAAAGCCTTTGGCTCAGACATACCCTGCCCATTTTGTCTCTAAACATCCCTCTCTAACTCTTAGAAGCCTCACATTGGGCATAAGTCTTCCCAAGGAAGCCTTTGATCTCAAACCAAAGTGAGTTACCCGATTTTAAGGTAATGTCTTCACTTGAGTCCTTTTGTTTTATTTTTCTTCTTCAACCCCCTAAAATATTTTTATTAATTTATTTTGTAACAACTCCAGTATCTTCAATATAATAGGATGTTTTTATAATAATTATTCTAACTACACTTACACAAACCTACATCTAATGGCTAAAGAACATACTGTTTCCGTGGATGACGAATTTCTGTCTCACAAAACGATGATTGTTCAACACTCATATAACACCTTCAAAGGTGGCCATTAAGATGTCACTATATTTATATATTATATATAATATTTTTATGTTTTACCTAAGCTTATTCATTTTTCATTTATGTCACACCATTATGGTTACCATTATGGGTAAACACGATATCTTCATTTTAGGAAGTGCGGACTAACGCCCCCTCAACGTGATTTGATTCGTTAATGACATATGTGGGAAGTATAAAGGATTTAATTAATGATATTATGTATGATATTATACTGAAATTATAATATACCTTTATATCATTATGACTCCATTCCATAAAATGCGAAATAGAAATGAAAGTAGCATTCATGCGTACGTACGGCTTACCATCTCCATGAACGGTGCATTTCATTTCTTACCTCTAAACGTTGTGTAATATTATAAATGCATGTATATACTGGATATATATGATATATATGATATATACATCATGATTATAACTATGGATATAATGGATACATGAACAACTTGTATTTATAAAGAGCATAATTTGACTCAAGTACCAATGATCGTTAAAACGACCGTTATAAACTTAAATAATTGCACAGTGTTCATGGCATTTTAATAAGTGATATAAAAGGAATAATGAACTTGAAAAAGGTTCTTAATAAATTAGAAATTAACTCAAGTTTATTATTCAGGAGGATAAAGAATGATCGAGTCAAGTCAGACCCGAGGTATGTGACTTTGTCTCAATCTCCTTTCATTGAGGCATATTTCGTTTTATACACAACCTTCTTTTATATGGTGTATAAACCCCCTTTGACATTTACGTTTATTCAAAAGGAATCTTTTTTAAACGAAGCATTTACTCAATGACAAAATGGAATGTTTTTGTCGTACGTATGCAGTGACAATGACTTCTCCGCCGCCGTGACCATTATTTGAGTTTCGGCTTCCTCTACAAGCCATACTTTTTTTAAAAGAGAAAAATAAATACCCTGTTTTACTTTTATTTTATTTTGGTATTGGAAATGGTTCTCATAATGTTTCTATTATATCAATGTTTTGTATTGATATCTTGTGATTGAAATGTGGAAATGTTATGTTTCCTTTATGTATGTTTTATGTGATATGATTATGTTATGGTTCTTGGGAATTATTATGAAGTCGGGTGGTTCCATGATAAACAAAGGGAGGGTGAGCCCGATATAGCTCTCCCATGCATTGGGTAACACGAAGGAGTTAAACGTTAAGGTTTCTCCGAAGAGATTTAGGGAATACACTGTGATGGGTATTCCAAACATAACCAAGAGGGTTACTCCCTACGTAAGAATGTTATGAATTCCTCAATTTACCATTAAGTCTTATGATTTCAATGATTTATTCATGATTTGATTAGGTATATTAAAGTGCTTATGTTTTATGAGTAGAGTATGATTTCATTGATTCTTATGTATGCATGTACTCATGTTTCCTTTCCATATTTTTATATCCCTTACTGAGATTTTTATGCTCATCCCATGTTTTTTGAAATGTTTTTCATAGGTCGAGGGAAAGGTACATGATATGATTATAGTGTCAAGGAAGTGTCAAAAAAGAATCCATGTTTTATTTTAAATATGTTTCTGTTGATGGAAAAAATGAATACTATCTTTATGTAACCACTTTGTTTAAATGTGGAATGTAATGCAAGTTTTATGATCTAATTCTCTTAAACTCTAAACCTGAAAAGATCCTCAGTGTGTAATCTTGTAATAACTCAACATTATGTAAGGTTTAAGGGTGGGGCCTTCTAAAATTACTATCTAACTATTCTTTGAGTGACATGTGTACTAGTCCCTCCAATATTAAAAGAAAATATGACCATTGGAGGAGTGAGTTGACTATTGGTGTTGTGGCTATAAATAGGAGCTCATTTGAAAGTGCTCAATACTTTTTTATGACTCTAGAGATTACATGTTGTTGAAGTGGTTTCTAGAGAAAGACATTCATTTATTAGTGCGTACTGATCTTCTTGTTCATATTTTCTTTGTGATAATCTAATTGTTGCTGTGTAAAATCGAGGGCTTCTGGGTATAGGAAGGTAGAGGTGCCGATTACCTTGAAGTTGAAGGGTTCCTTACTGAGGAAGATAGTAGTGCCGACTACCGTGAAGTTGAGGGCATGCGGTGATAGCAAGACAGACTCTAATCTCCATATCAAGGGGTTACCTTGGTGTGAATAATACAGACTTTCTTGAATGTATAAATCTAGAGACCTTTATCCAAGGTTGTTAGATACCCTTCTATTTGGGTTAATAAATTTACTACTTGTTACTTTTCTTGTTATAAGTTTTCCGCTGCATTTTTTTAGTTTAGGAAAGTATAACTATCTTATAATTCCTTATACTAGTATACTATGATTTAGTTGATTCTATACGATTTAAAGTGGAATCTTTATATTTGTAAACTTTTATAAAGTTTCATTTTTTGGAACCATATTTCCATATTCACTTTCTTGGAATCATATTTCCTGAATCAAGAAAGTGTGTAGAACTTATAGGCTTTGTGAATTACCTTGTTTAACCTTGTAAAACATAACCATCTTTATAATTTCCAAATGAATTTTTAAAATTGTTCAATTCACCCCCATCTTGTATATTGAGCATCATTAGATACATTATTCAGTATCAATATTATATCGATCCTACATTTGGTATTATAGAGTATATCATACTCACATACCATCTCAAAAACTGGTATCGGAGTAGGTGAACTTGTACCCTATACCAATTCAACAATTGGTATCAGAGCAAGTGACCATGAATCCTGAACCAATCTAACAAATGGCTTCAGAATTTTGTTTCAATCTGAATTAATCTCATGATTAGATTCAGAAGAGAACTCTTCTTCTTCTATTTTTCGGAATCATATTTTCAGAATCATTTAGTTCAGATTCATATTTTTCTTAGATATACTCTTGTTCGATATTTTTCTTGCTGAGGAATATTTTCCTTTCTTACAAACTTTTTCTTTTAAAAAGTTTTTGGGGAATGATTTTCATTAAGATGGCAGGAATCAATGTTAGTCCCATAGACAATCTCAATCCAACAAGACCACCTATTTTTGATGGAAATGATTATGAGTACTAGAGAGATCTCATGAAGACATTCATTATCAATAACGGAGTTGAAAATTTTGTCATGCTTACTAGAGAATATAAAATACTTGATAAAGAAGTTATTACCATCACCAATCAAGAAATTCATGAATGTCAACTGAATTATAAGGTAAGAAATACCTTGAATTGATCTATGACTAGGAACATCTATAGTAAAATATCTTCTTGTAAAGATGCAAACAGTATCTTGAAGAAACATGATGTAACAAATTTTGGAACTTCAAAAGTTATAGAGACAAGAAGAGCTATGTTGAGAGCTGAATACCTTGGATTTAACTCTCCTTATGGAGAACCTATAAGAAAAGTCCAACAATGGTTTATGACCATCATGAATTGCATACAGTCTATGGGAGAAAAATGTTTGAATGTTGAGGCTATTGTAGATTAGATCATTGATATTATTCCCAATGAGTGGGAATACAAGAGGACATAAGTTGATGAGAACAGAAAAGTCACCCGGATTTCTCTTGATGAACTCGTTGGAACTCTTCTTCAACATGAGATAAGAATGAAGAGAGATGCTGATAATGTTAAGAAGAACAATGGGGATGGAATTTTTACTTTTACAAATACTTCAAATCATTTGAAATACATGACTCCTGAGAGAGTTACAAGATCTAAATCTAAGAAGGTTATTATCCAATCTGAATCCAGTGGAAGCGAATCTTCAAAAAATGATTTGGTAAATATTGTTTGAAGAATGACCAGGATTGTTGGATAGAAGAAAATTAAATATAGATATAAGAAGAAGGAAATGAAATACAAGAAATATTCATAAGTCACATGTTATGAATGCAAGGGATATGGACATATAAGACCTGATTGTCCTATGATTAAAAGAAAATAAAGAAAAGAAAATCATTCAGATTGAAATAGAAATAAGTACTACAAAGCTAAAGCTAATAATGTCTAAAATGGTAATGAAACCTATAGTGCTAGTGGTGGTAACTCTTCAGATGAATCTTCAGATTACAAATCTTCTGGACAGAAGAATGTTGGACTAATTTCTACATTAAATATTGAAAATAATTGTTTGATGGCTAATGTATACAATGTTGAATCAATGAGCAATGTTTAATTAAATTAAAATTATAGTAATGATAAATATTATGAATCTTTAGATAAATAATCTTCATCTGATGAAGATAATACTTTACCTTCCTATGAAGAAGTTTCTAGGTTTTCCAAATTTTTTGAAATTGAGAATTCCAAACTCATGAAAAAACTTGATAAGAAAAAATCTAGGAATACTTTTCTTAATAATGAAATATCAGATCTTTCTAAAGATCTTGATAAGAAAATTGTTGATTTTGAAAATATTTTAAAAAATCTTGAGGAAGTAAATTCTGAGAAGAATAAACTATCTAATGAACTAGAAAACTTAATTTCTAAGAAATATGTTTATGAGCATAACTCTAGTTCAATATCAAATGTTTTAGAAGACAAAAACATTTTTATCAAACTGAAATCCGAAATTTTTTCCTTGAGGAAGTATTTTCCAAACCTTAGCTTAGGTAAGAAATTTTTTGATAAAATTTATTCTCAAATCCAACCTTCAATGAATAGTTCTAGTTTTGGTTATACTAGTTCTAAACTGATTTTTAGAAACAATTATTTTGTTCCACAAATTACTCCATTATGCACTATGTGTTAGTGTGGTGGACCCTGGGCAAAAAATTGTTCCTTAAACAAAACCCAGTCTTTAGGATTTCATAATGCTCATTTTTCTAAGAAAATGTGGGTACCTAAAAATTTTTTTCTGAAATTTATGCATCCAAGAATGTTTGGATTCCAAAAGTCTAACTCTTTTGTTTTCAGGAAAATAGAGAGAGTACCAACAGTAATACATGGTACATGGATTATGGATTTTCCCAGCATAATACTGGTAATAAAAACTATTTTGAAAATATTATCAAGACGAAAGGAGGAAACATTGATTTCAAATGTTTTATTAGTTAAGGGTCTTAAGCATAAACTCATTAGTATAAGTCAATTATGTGATGACGGTTACGTTGTGAATTTCAGGAATGACATGCGCTTTGTACACAATTATAAGGAAGAGTTTATTATATCTTCCCATAGGCAAGAGAATGTATACACACTAAAATTAGAAGACCTTATGAGCCAGGATCTACCTTGACTTAGTGCAATGGAAGATAATTCTTTGTTGTGGCATAGTATGTTAGGTCATTTTAACCTTAAGAATCTATGAAAACATTTTAAGAAATAATTAGTTAAGGATCTAACAGAGCATAGATTTGATTCATCAAAAGTTTGTGACACATGTCAATATGACAAGCAACATAAATCCAGTTTTAAATCAACTGGTGATGGCTCAACTACTGATTTATTACAGTTAGTATATATGGATCACTTTAGTCCTAAAAAATTTGGAAGCATTAGAGAAAAATATTCTGTATTTGTTTTAGTTGATGATTACACTAGATTTACGTGGGTCTATTTACTAGAAAAGAAGTCAGAAGCTTTCTTATATAATAAAAGTTTTAAATACCATGTTAAAAATTAGAAAAACTTTCCATTGAAAACAATTCATGGTGATCATGGTGGAGAATTTCAAAATTCTGATTTTGAATCTTTTTGTAGTAGAAAAGGCATCAGTCACAATTTCTTAGCACTAAGAATTCCTCAACAGAATGGTGCTGTTGAAAGAAGAAAAAGAATTTTTAAAGAGATAACAAGAACCATGTTGAGTGAATATTATTTAGCCAAACATTTTTGGGATGAAGTTGTAAGTACTTCTTTTTATACTCTAAATCGAGTCTTGATTAGACCTTTTGTTAATATAACTCCTTATGAGTTATCGAATGCTAGAAAACCTAGACTTTCCCACTTCAAGGTTTTTGGTTGCTAAGTATTTATTGTAAATACTAAATATAATCTACACAAATTTTTACCAAAATCTGATGTAGGAATTTTCTTAGGCCAGTCCACAACTTCGAAGGCTTATAGAGTCTTCAATAAAAACAGTTGTACCGTTGAAGAGACAGTACATGTCAAATTTGATGAAACAGATCCTTTTGTTTTTAAACAACACAACCTACATCTTCGGATGTTTATTAAAAAACGGATTATCAATATTTTTTAGAAGATCCTTCTGATAATGAAAAATGTCCAAGAATATTCTTCTAAAGAATTTACCCTAGAAGATTTTCTACCCTATGTTTATGAACAGGTTTTACAAAACCCAAATCAGTTGTTTCTCAAGAATCTCCCCAGTGATTGTATCATTGGTGATATAAATCAACCCGTAAGGAATAGAAGTTCCATATGGATTGAATTAGAACATCTAGAATTCTATTCCCAATTAGAACTAAAAAGCATTGAGGAGGCTTTAGGTGATGATGATTGTATTAAATCCATGCAAGATGAAGTCAAGGAATTCAAAAGGAATAATGTCTGGACCTTGGTTTAATGGTCTAAGGAAACTTTTGTTATTGGAGTCAAATGGGTCTTCAAAAATATATGTTATTAAAATAGAATACAAGTAAGAAATAAAGCTAGATTAGTTGCTAAAGGCTATAATCAACAAGAGGTAATAGACTACGAAGAAACCTATTTTCCAGTTGCTGGACTTGAATCTATTCGTATCTTACTTGTCTTTGCAACATTATTCAATTTCAATATTTTTCAAATGGATGTGAAATGTTATTTCATTAACTTTTATGTTCAATAAGAAGTTTTTGTTTAACAACATCCTGGTTTTGAAGATACAAAACATCCTGATCACGTTTATACACTTACCAAAGAGTTGTATGGACTTAAGCAAGCCCCTCGAGCCTGGTATGATAGACTTACATGATTTTTTCTTCAAAATAATTATGTTAGGGAATGCAGATCCAACCCTTTTTATTAAAAAAGATATGAAAAGCGTTTTTATTGTTCAAATTTATGTTGATTACATTATATTTGGTTCAACATAGAAATCCTTAGCTGATTCCTTTGCGGATCTAATGAAATCTGAGTTTGAAATGAGTATGATGGGTGAGTTACCATTTTTAATTGGTTTTCAATTTTCTCAAAAACCAGAAGAAACCTCTATATCCCAACATAAGTATATTAAAGATCTTCTTAAAATTATGGATATTAAAACACTAAAAGTATTAGTACTCCCATTGGTACCTCAAATATGCCTGATCTGGATGAAGCTTGGAAACCAGTAGATCAAACATCTTTTAAGGGTATGATAGGAAGTTTACATTACATGATATCTAGTCATCCAGACATAATTATTTCAGTATTCTTATGTGAAAGATATCAATCCTATACTAAGGAATATCATTTAAAGGCAGTGAAAAGAATTTTTCGCAACTTAATGGGAACCATGGATTTATGACTCTTTTATACTTCTGGAAATGATTTTGTTTTGAAAAGTTTTTCAGATGCTGACTTTGGTGGATATTGAATGGATAGAAAGAGTACATCTGGAACGTATAATTTATTAGGAGATTCATTACTTTCTTGTTCATTCAAGAATCAACACTCAGTAGCACTTTCCATTACTGAAGCTGAATATGTAGAAGCTGGAAGTTGTTGTGCTCAAGTGTTGTGGATACAATGCACACTCATAGACTATGGTATGAGTTTTACCAAAACCCAAATTTTGTATGATAATACAAGTGCCATTTCCCTTTGTAAAAACCCTACACATCACTCTCGTGGAAAACACATAGATATTAGGCATCACTTTCATATGGATCACACACAAAAAGGAGATATCATTCTTCAATTTATCAGAACCCAAGATCAACATGCTGAAATTTTCACAAAATCTTTACCCTCTGATAGATTTGAATACATTAAACGGAAGATTGTAATGATAACTGAAAGTTATTTTTCCTTGTTAACTTCCTGTTAAATGAATCTCCTTATAGTAATAAACTATTTTTCATAGGGGGAGTACATTTTATTGTGAGTTTATAATGTTTTTTAAAATGAAGTTTTTCAAGTTTTTAAAAATGATGTTTTTTCACGTTTTTTCATAATAAGGTTCTTTCATATTTTTTCATAATGAATTTTATCATGTTTTTTCATAATAATGTTTTCCAAGTTTTTTTTATAGTGATGTTTTTCACATTTTTCATAATGATGTTTTTTTAGTTTCTTGAAATTATTATTTTCCAATTTTTAATATGAAAATTCTATTTTTTTTCATAATGAAATTTTCGTAATGATGATTTTCATACTTGATATTTTCATAATGAAAAGTATCGTACTCAAAATTTTAGTAACTAATATTTTTGTAATGAAGCCGTTTCATTTTTTTCGTAATAGACATTTTCGGAATCTAAATTTTTTCAAGAAGAATTTTTCCTCAATACGAATAATCTTCATGGAAATGTGAATGGTATAGTTTATTTCTTAAGTTTTCGTAGTCATCATTTACTTGATGGTATTTTTTGTGTTTTAAATTTTTTGGATTCCAGTTTCCTCAAATCTGAATTTTTTCTTTAAAAAACCTCCAAAGATCGGATCCTAACAAATTTTCCATGTGGATATCATTTTAACCGTCAAATATAATCAGAAGATTTCAGAACCATTGGATTGTATTTGGAAGTTCAACCGTCTCATCAACACATATATAAATTACCCCCGAAGGGTGATCCCACATCATTATTCATGCCTTTTCATGCTGAAGCTCTGCCCCCCCATTCAAAATCCCATTCTGAACCTCTCAAATCATTCTCAAATCTAAATTTCTGGTGAATTTATTTCTCAATAGATGTCAACTGTTAACTCGATTTCTGAATGGAAGATTTAAAGAGAGAGGTCAGTGCATCTGAATTTCATCAAAAAGTATGATTCTATAATCTCAAAGAATATCAAACTCAATGTATGGGAGAGTGTTTGTATATAAAATCTAAGGGGTCAAGATTTGGTTTATCTAGATATTCTTATTGAGTTATATGAATCCGTTAGATTCATTAAAGAAGAAGGCAGAGAAAAGTTTTCCTTTGAAAGCTATGGTAAGACCAATTCTCTATCATATACAAAGGCAGCCAGTATGGTTGGATTTCCATTTGATGGGGAAGCTAAGTTCTGTTCCCATAAATTACCAGATGTACAAGGATGTTTGGTCATGGTTAAAGCTATGGAGTTTCATGGACTTTCATATGTAAAGACTCTAAAGATTTCTCATTTTTCATCATGTAATCGGATCCTTCATTTATGGGTTCAAGGTTATATCATTCCAATAAAAGGTGATAAGGACACCTTCAAGAAGATCGACATGTATATCCTAGATTTTATGGTGAATATGAAGAAGATAAATTTGATGAAGTATATTTTGATTACGATTGTGAATATCAAGCATGGAAATTTGAATGCTCAGATTATAATGTATCTGGATATACTTTCCAAGTTGATTGTTCGGTGTCTTGAGTCTTTCGAAATCCCTTGAAGTTCCAAGATGTGGGATTGCAATGTCATGTTGGTGTGTGATGATAATATGAAGAGAATGAATGTGGGATTCTCTAAAGAGTCCACAGAATTATATGACTTACCAGAGGAGGATGTAGAATCCATTCTGAAGAAGCAAGAGGTGGAAGAACCCTCAAAAAAGGATGGAAAGAATTGAATGTTGAAGGGAGTGGAAGAAGAAGAGAAAAACCCAAAAGCTAAGGAATCTCAATACAAACCTCCAAGGTTCAAGATGAATAAATTGTATCCCGATAAAGTTTTAGAAAAATGTATGGAAGACAAAAATAATCAGAAGGAAGGAGAGCCACAGTTCGGCCTGGAACCTGCGGAGGCCAAGGGTTTGAAAGAGAAGAAAACAGAAGAGCTTGAGAAGCAAGATAAAGAAGAGAATCAAAAGAAAAAGTTATCTGAGACAGAGATTGTGAAATCCCTTCTGAGGGATACTTAAATAGCCTCCAAATATATTCTGGTACCAAAATACTTCTTGTTAGAACCCTTACCTGAGACTTTGGGGAAGAAGTACATGACTCCAGAAAAATCCCAAGAGATAGATGTTGATGAAATAGAAGTTGTAATAGAAGTGAATGAACAATAAAGTAGTGCGGACATAGAAGACCTTATTTATCAAGTTGAAGATGTTCATGAAAAGGAAAGTGCATCCGAGAAATTATTAGTCCAGACTTCTCAAGACGAATCTCCGAGGCTTGCTCCTACTGTGGTTGATGAAAAATATGAAGATCAAGTGAATAAACTCCTTGCCGAATAATGTTATAATCAACATTCCATTCACCCAAAAGATGATGAGGCGGGAGATGAGAAGGGGAAGATAGATGAAGATAGAGTTGTTCAGCTATCTGATAGTGAACAAGAGTCTCCAGATGAGGAAGCTGTTTCGAGTACTGAAAAAGGTAAACAACTGATTGTGGATACACCTACTAAATTTGTTTTAAGGAAAAAGGAAGTCGGTGGATCTTTGAAGAAGAAACTTGTAGATATAGATAAAGAGTCCTCACCAAGAAAACTCTCATATTTGGAATCATCAGCCCTAGGACATAATTTTTTCATTAAATAATTGAAGAAGCTTGTTGACACCATTCCGATCATTCCAAGCATTGACTCAAGATTTTAGATGCTCCAACACAACATGAATCAAAATTCGGATTCAATATCAATGGTGATGGATAAGTGTGTCCAACATGAGTCTGATTTCAAGAACTTCTTAATAAACTACGATGCCCACAAAAAATATTTTAAGAAAGTTATTATCCGGTCAAAGAAAATAGTTAAATACTTGAGAGAGCATGATGATTTTCCACATGAAGTTAAGGAAGATTTTGATAATGAAGATAGTAGAATCAAGGATCTCATGACTAAAAATAAGGAAAAGCTATCAGTTGAGCATAATACTCAAATTCAATAGGTAAAGGATCTGAATGGAATGCTATATTCTGTTTCCCAATGTTTGAAAAGGGAAATGGATCTTCAGATCGAGATTGAAGAGAAACTAGTTAGGAATGATGAGTTATCGAAGGCTCAGGAAGAGGCTTTGAAGGCTTGGGAAGAAAATATAAAATCTTTGTAGATGAAAGCAGAAGACCAATATCATATCCTAAAGTAAGTAGAGGATGACCACAAGGAACCCAAAAATCTGAAAACCATAGTGAATAAATTGATACCAAAGGAGAAGGAAGAAAAATAGATCCAATCCGATTTTTTGTGGTACTTTTTTCTTCATTGTACAAATTCTTCTTATCTTAATGAAATTTTGGTTTCTCATTTTTGTTTGCACGTTTTGTACTAATATTTCAGGTACTATAATTTCTTTTCCATTACCTCAAATTCTTTTTGAAAATCACAAAGGGGGAGAAAGGAAAATGAATACTATGAAAAGAACAAATATCCCAAAGTAAGGGGGAGTTTCTCCAAGGGGGAGTTTTTCATCACAGATATTTTCGTACTCAAGATAATGGAAAATAACATTCCGGAAATCATGAATATGATCCTTAGAGTTCAAAATACTAAGGGGGTTTAGTCGTATTCATCATTATCCATGTGTAAAGGTAGATAAGTATTATTTTCAAAGTCTAGAACAATATTGACTGAGTCCTCATATTCTTTTTCGTAAGGATGTTTGTGCTTTCCAAAAAGGGGAATATTGTTGAGTCAATAAGGTTTTCCTTTCGACTTTTACATTCCTTAATGTTTGGGGGAGATTGTTAAATCAATATGTTTTCCTTATGACATTACCTTTCCTTTTTTTGTTTTGAAAATCAAAAACACCTTGTCTTAAGGAAAATATCATTATACCATGTGTTGTACTTCTATAAGGAAAATTTTTCATCCCCAAGGAAATTTATCCGTACCATGTTTTTCATTACTCATTATCTTATCTAAGATTAAAATACAATTTCATATAAAAAAACTCGGAATCATATAATACATAGATAAAAAAAATTCTGTTTTAAGACTCTGAATTATGTCTCTGAGTTATCCGAGTTTAGACTCCGAACTCTTCTGAGTTTTGACTCCGAATTCTAAGGATTTCATAATACGAACTTTGTGAGTTCTCACTAAAAATTCTAATGAATTCAAACTATGAACTTTGTGTGTTCTGACTCTGAATTCTAATAAGTTAAGACTCTGATCTTTGTGAGTTCTGAATCCGAATTCTAATGAATTCCGACTCTGAAATTCATGAGTTCTGACTCTTAATTTTAATTAATTCAGACACCACACTTTGTGAGCTCTGAATTATAATTCTAATTAACTCTGACTCCAAAAATTGTAAATTCAGATTCTGAATTCCTCAGAAAACAGAATCCTAATATCCATGTATTCTAGACTCTGAATTAATTTTTGGTTAGACTCTAAACATTTATTTTTCTTACACTATGAATATTGGATTTTGGTTATGTAACAATATTTTTTCTAACACGTTTTTTCGTTATAAAATAATTTCTTGCATTCAGTTACTAACTAACCATTATTTGAGTGACACGTGTACAGTTCCCTCCGAAATCGAAGGAAAATATGACTGTTGGAAGAGGGAGTCGACCGTTGGTGTTGTGCCTATAAATAGGAGACCAGTTGAAAGAGCTCAATACTGTTCTATAACTATATAGAATAAATTCTGGTGAAGTTATTTCTATAGAGATACTTTCATTTCTTAGTGTGTACTGAACTTCTTGTTCCGATTTTCTTTGTGCAACTCCGATTATTGTTGTGTACAATTGACGGCTTCCGAGGATACGAAGATAGAGGTGCTGACTACATTGATGTTGAGGTCTTGTGGGGATAGTAAGACATAATCTTATCTTCGTATCGAGGGCTTACCTTGGTGTGGTTAAGATATACTTTCTTGAACGTATAAATCATGAGACATCTATCCAAGGTTATTGAATACCCTTTTCTTTTAGGTTAAATGATTTACTACCTGTTACTTTTATTGTTACAAGTTTTCTACTTCATTTTGTTAGTTGAGGAAAGTATAACTATCTTATACTTTCTTATACTTTTATACTCTAATTTAGTTGATTCTATATACTTTAAGGTAGAATATTTATCTTTGTAAACTTTTATTAAGTTTTATTTTCTAGAACCATATTTCCAGATTCACTTTCATGGAATCATATTACCTGAATCAAGAAAGTGTGTAGAACATAAAGGCTTTGTGAATTACCTTGTTTAAATTTGTTAAACATAACCATCTTTAAAATTTCTAAAGTAATTTTATAATGTGTACAATTCAACACCCTTCTTGTATATTGGGCATCATTAGAAACATTATTTAGTATCTATATTATTTCAATCCTATATTTTGTATTATAGGGTATATTATACTCACATACCATCTCAACACATTTTCCATCATAATTTTCATCATTATATACATTTTTTTATTATGAAATAAAATAAAAATATATTATTTATAATAAAATTATAATAAACATAATTTGTTCAATTATTCACATAATTTTTCTTTGTAAACAAAATGAATCAAATGTGTTTAAAATATATAACATTAAATAAATATAATATGTAATATTTATAGTAAGAATTCTAGATACACTTTACCTCAGTAATAAAAAATTACTTTTTGAGTTTCTCAAATTATTTATATAACTTTTTAATTCCTTTAAAAGTACCTTATTAGTGTTGCATAAGAAATTGAAATAAAAACATTTTCACTAAAAATTTAATATAATTTTTCAATATAAATAATAATATTTGATATTTAAAATAAAAAATGAAAATAACTATACTTTTTTATCTCTATAATAAAATAATATAGATATAAATAGTATGATTGTGAAATTTTTTATTTTATCGTTCAGTAAAATATTAAAAATTCCAAAAGTAAAGTTAAATTTAAAAAATATCATATAATAATTTTTCGAATGGATCTGGAAGAAATAGACTCATGAGATGAAAAAAATTCAATCATTTTAATGAATTATATGACTCTTCACATTAACTCTAATAGTAATTAACCCATATCCCCTTTACAGTGGTAACATAAATTCAATATGTTTATTATTCATATTGGACAAAATTAAAAGGGAATTATTTAACAAATTAGGTCCCTATAATTACAAATAAGGTTTAAGTCATTCATGATTAGATATCTATGACTTTTTATTATTATTTTAAGATAAAAACATAAAAATAAAAAAAACAGTTTGTTTAGAAAAATTAATTTTCAGAATAAAAATATTTTTATAAAAAATAAAACAAAAACATTTTTTAATGATCATAATTATATTATTAATAATACTAGAGAACTAGTTTTACATATTTTTTATGTATCATTTTAAATTCATCAAATAAAAATATTATTTTTAATAAATAAATCGTTATTTTCTACTATTCCTTAGAAAAACAATCTTTTCAAAAAAAAACATTTCACTCCCTAATAATTTGTATATTCTAATTTAAAAAAATTATATTATGTTTATTAAATAAAATTACTAAATTTTCTATAATTTATGTTTAATATTTATTGACAAATATAAATTAAAATGATTTTCAAAAGAATCACATTTTGAAAAATAAAATAACTTTACTATAAAAAACTAAGTTAATATTTCTTAAGAATATATCAATATATATATTTATTTATATAAAAGTTTATATATATTGGATAATTATATTTCCTCTACTCATACCATCCAATTTAATAGTTTTTTTATAAGAGACATAAATAAAATATATTTATCAGCTCACTTGTGGAGTGTGTTTCTATTTGTATATACTGTCCAATATAATGTTCTTTTAAAAATATCCAAATATTAATTTGATTAATAGTTTAATACATATCATCATCTCAATTTTATCCTATGCTATGTAATAATGGGTTTGATATTTTATAATTACTTTTTTGAAAATCTAAATTTGATAAAGTATTATTTAAAATACCTTTTGAAAAGAGGTGATGTGAAATATGAAGGAAACATGAAATAATACTTAAAGTAGTTTTCAAATAGATAATAATTAGATAGATGTAAAAATATGGATATGGAGGAAAATTCAATGTCTAAATAATGGAGTAAATTGTTATAGAACTGTGGTGTCATGAATGAGAATGGTCATAAAAAATTGAAGGCAAAAAAAATCAAAGGGTATTGAAAAGAGATTATCGATTCATCATAAATGATACTATATGATAAATTTTTTATTTCAAGATATTTTCATATAGTAGAGAAATTAAATTAAAATATATACAAATAATATAAGGAAATAAAATTTTCAATTATTATATCTTCTTCTAATCAAGATCAACTAAAAAATAATATTTTTCTCTAAAAAATGAGTATTCAGGATGAAACTTTCATTCCAAATAAACTAAAATCAAATTATAATAGATCATGTAATCCACTATATTATAGAAAACTATTCTTCCAATCGTTATTGAAAATAAAATTATAGAAAAATTAAAGATAATTCTTAAAATAGATAAACCATCATATAATGAAATAATTAATTTTACTTCCAAACAACTAAAATAACACAAAAGTATTGACATAGATTACTCCAAAAGAAAATATCTATACATCCCAAATAACATTAATAATCTCAAAATTAAAGAATGTTTTTATCTTAAATGTGATCGCATAACTTTCAACGTACATTCTTAAAATGTAAATTTCATTCATCCAAAATAATCTTTCATATTAAACAACAATTTCAAACAAATGGTGACAAATACATAAATTCAATGAAATATCTCCCAAAATATAATTAACATGATGTTAAATCACTATATATTCTTATAATATAGTGAAATTTATAAAAATATCAGGAATCAAATTTAGTTACTAACCTAAAAGGTACTCATTAGCTAGACCATATATATATATATCTGAAATCATTTCATTTTCAAAGAAAAAATTTAAAATTAATAGGAATAAATTCATCCCAAAATCCAATTGACAATAATTAAATTAACATCAATTCATTTAATATCCTCAGTGGTCATTTAAATATCAGTTGAGTATTCATTTTATGACATAGTAAAATATTCAAATCACATCAAAATACTATCACTTAAAACCTCTAATGGAGAATCTATTCCATTGAACTTATAATCAACCATAATCATATAAACCCATGACGGTATCCATTACGCTTATGATTACACCACATGAAAACCTATATCCTTACAAAAATTAACGCAATCCTTATCCCTGAAAAAAATTTATAGACTAAGAAATATTTTCCATAAAAAAATAAATTAAAATTCATTAATATTGACCTAAATCACTAACCAATTTAGCAGTTACCAATAAAATCTCATTTACTTAATCACTGTAAATGATCTCTATATACCAACTAAACATTATAACATTAAAAAAAATTTGGATCCTATTACAAATTAGCATATTTTTTAAATCTATATGATCAATAATTATGGATAAATATTTAATTTTCTCATGATTATTATATCTACAGTATCATTCATATAACACTTCTAAAATATAAATATACAATCATAGTATATAAATACATAAATAATTTCACTAAAATTATTGAAATAACATAATTTATTCCTTGGACTTAGAGTTGAACCCCATATTAAGAACATAGCAATGATAAATACCAAATTTACAACATGAATGTTATTGAAATATAAACATTTCCTTTGGATACACATTATTTATGTTAATTTATTATTATTTTCCTCAAAAATTTCTTTCTATATAAAATATTATTGTAAACATAATACATATTCTCCTTCCATGGAGACATTTTCTTATGTGAATTGTCCTACATAAGTCAAAATAATGTAGTTGAATACTTTTAACTCCACATCCTTCCTTAAAATATACTTTTAAATAATTAAGTGTATCAATAAAATTACCCAAGTTCATATTGTAAATCATATTACAAGATATAGGATTATAAATAATCACAATGTTTTACTTTCCATTCCCCTTTTCATTTTTTTCCCATGATGTCAATAATTCTATAATCCAGAACATTATATATTAAAAAAACATATAGTTCCAAACATTGAAAAAAACATATATTGTAAAGAAAATAGTCATAGTGAGGAATTATATAATCAGTTAATGCAATTAATAATATTTATAAATCATGAAATGTTATAATGATTCTATGACATAATAGTATTAACATAGTTCATCCTTGGTTATAATCCATTTAAATCATTCATAATTATTTATATGGAGAACATTAATTAACCCATAAATATCCCCTTGGACTGTAAAACTTTGTGTTCTATATGGGAACAAACATCAAGAACCTAAATAACAATCGACATATACAATGAAATTTTTTTATGAGGATTATTACCTCCAGATACATCTATTACAAAACCATTTCATCACAATTTTTTTGAGAAAATTATGAATTACTAGGGAAAACATTTAATCTTTACCTTACAATAACCGTTGGATGTTATTATGTACTCAATATTATCCTTATGGGGTTCACTAATTTTCATTAATATAAATCACCAAATTTTGACTAAATACAACTCTTATTGAAACTATAATGAACCAATCCATTCACACATAAATATTACATCATCTATGATGAATATTTAATATATAACATCAATATCAACACATGAAAAATAATGGTTTAGTGTCTTTGGAAACATAGATACATAAAAAATTGATCATAATATATTTATATCATCTCCATTTTTTTATATAAGAGAAAAATCATCATAAAAATATTATAATGAAATATTTCATCATATCTGAGGGATGGGAAATATATGAATGGGTGAGAATAATTACTCACTAAGGGTAATAAAGGGATATATCAATGATCATATAAATTTAACACGAACATAAGCGTATTATAAAATGATCATAATATTTGATAATTATACTATTCCTATCATATATAATAATCTTAAATAATTTCACCATTATTGGTAGTTCATAATATATAAATTCTAATGAAATGAAATATGATATTACACAATAAGAGAACATTAGAATAAAACATATGTTTTTTATACACATAATCATAGAAAATAATCTTCTTAGTAAAGGAAAAATTAAAAACTATAATAGTAGACTAGTTTCTCTCAAAATTCCATATTGTCTTTAGATAATATTATATTTGGAAATTTTTCATAAAAACTATTTACACTCCCCATTATAAACCAAGTTATCTAAAGAGATATCCATATTTATAAAATTAAATAATGGGATATATAATTCCTAGTGAAATTTGGAAATGATAATAATATATTCATATGTGTTTATTAAATTAGGAAAAAATTATTCATATATACAATATCCCATGTAAAATAAATATGTTATATAAACATGTAAATAATTTATCACAACATAACCTATGGAAAATAAAGAAATTATAATAAACATTTCAATAATTTATACTAGAATAACCCATGGAAATAGAAATAAGTTTCATAAATATGAAATCATAATAAGAATAAAACAAATAGATAATTAATTAGGATGGTAAAATTGGATAATCTACCCATTAAAACACATATAACATCAATTAATATTATCATCGATTGAAATTCCATGAGAAGATCTCCGGAATATTTGTGGAAAAAAATATCATTTTCATTCTATAATGAATTTTTTAAAATAACTAATTTAAAAAATAATAATTAAAAAAATTAAATTTAAATGAATCATGAAAACATGTATTATAAGATTCAAAACATAATTTTTCATAATTGTGGGAAACTAATTTCAAATTATGTATGTTAAAACAAAGAATCCTTTCACATTTTCTGTAAAATGTAAAAAGAATATCATTTAGAAAATGAAAAGAATATTTGTTTCAAAAAAAATATTAAAAATGTAATATTCTGTGAAAATGGATTTAAAAAATCAATAGTTATTTATAAAAACATTCTTGAAATTTTTTTTAAAAATATTTCATAGAAGAAAAATTATTTTAGACTGAGGAGAAAAACACAACTGGTTTTTGTTAAAGACATTACTTAGCTATCTTGTTAACATAATGGGAGAAATATTATATGAAAAATATATTCTAAATAAATAATGATAGAAAAAATACATGAAATAATATACTTCTGACATGGATTCTAAAATTTTATCATAAAAAACATAATCATATATAATATCGGTAAATAATGAGTTTGTAACGTAAAACACTGATCATTTTGGAAGATTTCGAATAAAAACCTCATTGAAGTGAGGAATTTTTATTAATATGTAAATAAAAAAACGTTTTGGAGAAGAATAATTAAAAGAATTAATGCATTGTATATACACTAGATAAATGAAACCATTAGTGAATAAAGAATTTGTTTAATAGAAATAAATATAGGGCATGATAACCATACATCATGTATGAATTTATTAGAGTTCATTGTAACATAATTTATAATAAATTAAAATATATTATAATTTTATACTATAGGAAATTAAATAAATATAATATCACATATGACTCACATATAACATTTCAATAGACATTATTAATAAATCTTTAGTAAAATTTTCATTTCTAGGTGTTAACTATTTTATTCTTCATGGAAGTTTTGGTTCTATAGTTTCAGTCCTTACATATTGATTATGGTTACATAAAATATAAAATGTTATAAATGTTAAAAATATAAAAAATATATTATTTATATTTGAATTCATACATAAAATGTAGACTTAGGAAACGAATTACACTATTAATGGTGAGAGTAGGTCGGACACACAGAAAAATGTTGTTTTCATTTTTAGATTAATATAACAAAACAAAAGTAAAAAATAATTAAAATTTATAATATATTATATATATTATATATATATTATAATCATTAATTATTTTTTTACAATCCTTGTAAAAGGGAAAATTAAAATGAATAAAATCACTTTGTGGTGGTGTTAGTCCACACCTACGCATGAGCCATGTTAGAATTTCCCAACAGATAGGAAGCAGGTAGATAATGATTGATAAATCATAATAAAAAAATTTAATATATATAATATAATAATTTAAATATTTTATAATGGATACGATGTTTTAATAGAAGGTATAAGATGAGATTAAAGGAAACAGGCCAGGTAAGATGATGACCTCTTCATTAGAAGGACACCTTCAAATTCCTCATAATGAACCTTTGAATTGTCTTTTAAGAAGACAAAACCTCAAATTAATGAATATTTATATTGATAATATAATTTAGAAATTTTCTGAAAGGTATAAGTCTTGGATTACGTGAGGAAGATAGAATAAGTGGTTCCCTTTTATAAGTATGTTCAGTGAATTCATGGAATTACATACAGTATTAAATTGATATAAATTATTTTTAATGGAAAAAATGGATAAAAAATATATAATTATAATATATGATTATTATCATCCAAAATAATCACATACAGTAATATTTGGATAATTATTTGTAATATTCTACCGATATCTCTTAGTTTTATGCCCTCTTACCCATTTGAAAGTTACCACGATATCAAATATTTATAATCTGTAGTGGTCAATGATGTTTCAGTAAGAGGAAAATTTATCAATCAAATGAATATTGATGATATTATAAATAATATACAATTAACTGGGATAAATATATGATATTTATGAATTTGATATCATTTAACAAAATATTTTTCATTTAAAATTGTTATTAAAGTCATTTTTGGAAATACACAAAATATTAAAAAGATGCATATAACTCATGTAAAATAGATCTAAACTATCAAAGATTAGAATATAAGAATTATATGGTATTAATAAAATCATATAATAATTTTCCTAGTTCTAGATAAAATTTGAAACCTTACGTTATGGTTTAATAACTTGGTTATCCAATTTTATCTCTTTCCATGGTAATTACTTTTCAATACTTATCTGTTAGAATTTCACATAAAATGTTATAATTAGGGCATAAATGGAAAAGGGATAAAACAATTATATCATTTACAATCTTAATTTTAATATTTCATATTTTTTACAATTTTTAAATAATTAAATAAAATAATATTAAAAATAGAATACAATTAATGAAATTTTAACAACTATTCAAAAAATTTGAAAATGAAAATAGTATGAAAAAATGTAATTAAAATATAAATATTTCAAACATATGTATAAAATTATATTTTTTACAAAAATTCATGAAAATTTTATCTCACCCAAAATGTAATACATTTAGAGTTTTTACAATCATTTACATGTTTTTAGTGAATGTATAAGAACTGTTTTGGCATTGCATAATTATTTAATGTATTTATTTCATCAATAAATAATTAAAATAAATTTCCATGATAAAAAAATTTAATCATATATAAAATAAAAAATTTATAAAAAATATCTAGTTTTTTAGCTCAATCAAAAAATATTATAGATATTAATAGTAAGAGAGAAATTTTTTTTACTTTATTCTTCCCTTAAATATTTTAATGGTTAAATCAAATATAAATGGTAAAAAATCATATATATTTTAATATTTTATGATCAAGGATGAAATATACCCATCAAATGAAATATGGTCAAGTGTTCTAATAAATTTTAATCACCATCACTTTAACTTTATCCCTAATTAAACCATTTTACAGTTTTTATGGTAATCTAAATTTACAATTATTTTTATTCATATAGACCCAATAGTTATTCTAATTTTCAATATTAAAATTTTATAAGTGTAATAAATTAGTAATGATTTAGAAACACTAAATTCAATGGGAAACATTTTTGTTGAAAAATGAATTGTTAATTAAAAAAAATTATGAATATTTTTTTTTAAATTGGTACCAATGAACATAATTAGATTATTCAAAATAAAATAAAAGTAATGTTACATTGAATCAATTTTATGAAATAAATGAACGATTTTAAATTATTTAATTATAAATGATGTTTTCCTTAAATAATCAATATTTTCTACTTTTGAACGAAAATCATTTTCTGAGAAAAATACCAAAATTTCAGCCTAAGATAATTTAGATATGATTAGTTAATTTTTTTTATTATTTTTGTAATTTGTTTTTAATTTCATGAATTTATTTGTAATATTATTTAACCCAAATTAATTGAGACCATTATTGAAGAAAACATATTTTGAATACTAAAATTACTTCACTATAAAAATTGAGTTCTTATTTCCATAGAACATATCGATATATTTTAATATATTATAAAATTTATATAATTTTAATAATTTAGTTATATATATTCATACCCACTAATTAAAGGGTTATGTCATAATAGTCATAAAATAAAAATATTTGATGGTTCATTTAGCGAAGGTGTTAAATAATAGATACAGTAAAAAATATATTATTCATTTAAAATATAAATTAATTACCACAATGTGATAGTATTGTTTTACCCAATGATGCATGCTTTAACCACCCACACACTACACCAAAGGCTGTTCCGGATCACAACATATTGGAAAATAGTGCATAGGCATCACAAGAACACACTAGAGAAAAGATACACTATATTGTCACATAAAAAGTGGTCATAAGAATATAATAAAATTATGTAATGATTAGTTCATATATAAGAAATACAATATATTGAAAAGGAAACAAAAAATCAACTTAACATAAAAATTAGGAAAGGGGAAAATATAATTGAGGTAGAAATTACACCCTCAATATTTATTGTCAATATCTTGAAAATACATGTATCCCCTATAATGTCTTTAATTTCGTCCCTAAAATATAATTTTGCATTCCATCCATGTATAGTATTAATATTGTATTTGGACAAAGAAAATTCATATTATGGGCCACAAATATAGAATTCTACAAACATAAAAGTAGACCCTACTAAATCAAAGAATGAGAACAGTAGTATCAATACAATAAAATACAAATATCCTCAATAAATTAACAGTTAATGTGTGATATAAAGAATAAATATGAATCTAATAATTAGATTAACAAATATACATGAGCACATAAGCACCCTTTCAGACATAACACCATGAAAAATACTAATAAGTCAAATTCAATTTAATACATAAAAATTCTAGTTTGAATTAAAATTTCAATATAAAAATTTTATATATTTTATTACAAAGAATAAAAATTACATCCTAAGTGTGTTAAAAATTCATTTCTATGTTTTTTTGAAAATAATAATTCTTTTAGAAAACATGTTCTTCCTACCCTAAACAATAAATAAAAAGAACCAATTTAAATTAAAACATTAATAATATTTTCATAAACAATATTTCAATAAATAGAGATTTCAAAACTAAAACCTATTGAAATTTAAAAAATTTTTCCAAAAGATTATTGAAAATAAACCATTTAATAAAAACTATGTATTACTATTTAAACCCGTAATTCTAAATCTAACAAACACATGAAGTTTTAAAACAAACAGTTTACCACTTTTCTCACGAGAGAACATTTTTTAAACTCATCTACAAAAAATTCATGAAAAAACATTAAAAATCATGATTAATATTTACATCTTTAAATACCGTTCATAGACTCCTGTAAAACAATTGAGACATAACCCACAAAATAAAGTGTGAAAAAACACAATAAGGAACCACTGCATCATTTCATGAAACATGTGATAAAAATTAATAGAATGTATTTTTATATAGATAAAATAATAATAGGGGATGTAGATGATAATGAAATGTATAACCCCTAAATGATATTAAGAAGGATCATAGTTTCATGGGATCCACCCAAGGTGTTTACCCGAGACCATCCTTGACATCTCTCTACAAACCAAACTATCAGCATACATTAACTACAAATAACACTACCCTATGTCCCTTAACTAAACCTCCTTGAAATGAAACACCCTAGATAGTCTTATCATTGACTACATGGGACATTAGTAGTTTTTGGGTTCCTAGTGTATCATAATCATGGTTCTGACATTTTTAGACATTTTCCCATTACCATTACAAATTTGGGTGAGGGAAAAAAAATTATTTCCCTCAAGGATAAATTATTAAAAAAAATTAATGAATTGCATACTACCTTCACAATGACATCCCACAGACAAAATAGATAAACAAAATATACAATGTATCTATGGATGGACCCTATCATGGGATCACAAGCTACATAAGGCATACCTAAATCATAATTGGCTTGATATGGTCTCAAATATCATATAAAAACGTGTTTTAATCAAATCCCATACTAGAAATAACATTAAAACATTTTTTAATTGTGAATTCATTATCCCAAAACATTGTTGAGTCTATAATGAAAAATATCTCTTCCCCATTTTAAAATCAGTATTTAAAATGCGGAAAACCACAACAAGATTCAAAATAAAATCTACATGGGTTAAATAATCCTTTTAATGATATATAACCAAATTTAAAAATTTAACCACATTAAAATCACAGAAATATCTTTTTGAATGACACATTAAATGAAGAAAACTTTAAAAAACAAAAATATGGTTCTATCCACCATATTAAAATTCAATATTAATAATTACTTTAAAATATCATATTTTAAAAAGCACATGGAAAGGATTCACTTCCCAGGATATTGTTCAAAATTAATTTCATAATAAACATTCCATTCATGGTCCATAAATATTGGAAAATTTTAAAAGAAAAATTATTTCCCACTATCAATAAATTAAAGATACCTAATAGAAAGAGATGATGAAGAAGAACCTACCTAAATCCAAAGGAAATTTAGATGAATGTTTTAAAAATGTGTGGACTCATCTCACTAGTGAAGGTAAAGTCTCCCACACACAATAACACATCCCTCCAAAAACTAAATACAAATAAAAAATATTTTAGAACCCTTCTAACCATATTCCAAAACCAAAATGATTAGGTCTAATGGGACGAAGAAATATGGTGATAGAATAGAAATTAATAAGGGTAGGATGGAAGGAGAAACTTAGAATTTAATATCACAAGGGATATCCACCTGAAATCAGAAGAAAATAGAGGTGAAAAAATTATGGGTGCTGACATTGTGGGAAAAAGGAGCATCCCTGGGTAGTGTCACGAGATAAGGGGGAGGGGTTAGAGCATTATTGTGTTTTATTATTTTAACGGTGCTTCAAATAATTAAAAGGAAAATAAAAATAAAAATTTTATAATCATGGAAAACCACATTGTTAGGAAACATGCATTATCTATCCATGTTCTAACCCTTTACATACAATGTATAATAAAAAACATGAATGGTTTCTCATGGGCCTCACATGGTTGGACTATATATGCTCTAATAATTTCAATGGACACTGAATAATTACAAATCCTATCCACATACTCAGTGAAAATTTTTCTTAAACTAATTAAATCATTTTACTATATCCCAAACTCAATAAAATACATGCATGGTTACTAAATGGTTACTCATATTCATTCACAACCCTTTACCCAGAAAAAGTTTCTTGAAAAATGTTCAAACGTCAGCCTAGGGATTGGGAAAAATAAATTACTCCAAGATACATTAATTTAAAATATTAGTAAAATCCATAATGACAATAGAAGTGTTATAAAATCCCAACAATAACAATATCTAAAACCATCAAGTATAAGTTCAATGTATATGTCAAAATAGAATGAATTATAAAACAACACTCCTAGAGAAAAGGAATTCCTCATGCAAGAAGGCTTCATCTTACAAACTAAATCAACACTGAGTAACTCCTCATGAAAAATACTATCATGAACAGATCAAAACATTCTCAATGGGATAATACAATGAAATGGAGATAAAGCATGAATCTTCCCACCATTTAGTAATGAACTAAAATTAATTAAAAACTAGAAATATATCATAAGAAAAATATAAATTCACTATGGTATCACAATCCAATGATCTCCAATGTAATATCACCAGAATCAATCTACCATAGACAACCACAAGAATAAGGATCAAAAACCAAAGGTGAAAAATACTCTTAAAATAACAATATTGGATCACAAAACTAGATCTCCTAAACATAGTGTATATACAAAATTATTATGAAATAAATAAATTTAATATGAATAAATGATTCGTCTTTAAACTATGGGTTACATTCAACATTTGAGGGTGTTTAGATAGCACCATCAAGATATCTATACCATGGTAATTGTAATAAAAATTGCCTAATGGAATACAAATACTAATAAGAAACAATGATAGACCACATAAATCCATTAATTTCTATTTTTCCTACCCATATTCAATGATCCATGTACAATATGGGCTATTGTATACACCATTCATGTTAAAAAAATATCATGAAATAATGAAGCATAATAAAATCTAAAAAATTAACACCTACCATAATGAAAAAAATAAGAAATAACCCTTGGAAACACTTGAAAATGGATTCCTCAAGACAAAACATATCTAAAGTCAGCAATAATAATTCTCTAAATTCACTTTCAACCAGAAAATTCAAAATATATCCCAGAAGAATCACTGAAAAACTCCAAATAATAATATAAGAGACAAAAAAATTGATCCTCACTGATAAATTAATCAAGAAAATTCTAATGAGTCTAGAAAAATGGTAAAAAATATTTCAAGGAGCTGTAAAAGAAGAACTATGTTAAAAGGGCTAGTTTCATAACAATCAGATAATGAAACAACACATGCCACTCGTGTTAGAGCCAGATCAGTGTAAAAAAAATGTAAAACCCTAAAATATGACCAATATAAATTTACAATAGACTATTGGGGGGGGGGAAATCACATCATGTTACAAAAGGAATAGACCCTTAAATGGTTATATCACATAAATTATTATGTCCAATAGGGGCCCAGATACCATAAGGGCGTGGGCGTGTTAATTAGGGTATATATATTCTTTTATGAATTGTTCCTAGCCCACTAGATATTGAAGTCTTTATCATAATGGTCACTTTGTTTTCAATTTTGTGTTTATGATGATCCCTCATTTTTTCTTTTGATTATGACGATGCTTTGAATGAAATGTAGAAATGCACGCACATAGATATAAATATTTTTACTTGGATCACCCTCACTTGGATATTTCTAAGGACCAGTAAAAGTTGATGTGTTGATGAACCAAATCCAATATGTCTTACTTCCAATCATAAGGATCAGGCTAGATCTTCTATGCCTAGCATCACTACCTTTACAATCATTAGGGTCTTAATACTGAATTTCCAAGGGTCACTCCCTATGTCTATTCCTAAGGCTCATTGACAGTGGGAAGGATCACCAACATCATATTCCTTTTCTCACTACTCTTAGAATGGATCCACTCAGTGTTTATGGACTTGTAGGTCCCTTCATTATCTTTAATGAATGCATCCCCCACTATATGTAAATTCTCAATTAATTACCCACATTGATCCACTAATGAATACCACTTGACCATATATGTATTAGGAACTCCAAATATTTCACACAACACATAATATGTCTCAGACACAACATTAATGCCTTATGATCAAGATCCCACTTTGGCTGTGAAAACACCTTTGTGCACAACATCAATCTTTCTACCAAATCAAATATTACGAGGAACATCCTTAACTTGCACATAACTCCAATTATTTCACAGAACTCACTTTACATAAAATTCATTTGTGATTCAGTGATCAGATTTATTCTATGTCATGAGATACACTGAATAAGGGGGTATCCTCTAATTTATAGGTGTCACTGATCCCTACATGGAATATTAGACGTGTTTCCAAAGATCCACTATGTGCACGCAAAACCCAAATTGATGTTGCAATGGTTGTGAATGTTTCTTTCATGAACCCCTATCTTTCACGCACAGTTCTAATTCCTTCACACACTATATGAATATTCCATTTTATGATGTTATGATCCCAAAATATGACCAGATCACATGTTTCAAATAACCTTCAATCTTGTGTAAAAGTCCCATTTCCAAAAAATACATATCTTCATTTTCAGATTTTGGACACCAATTATTTCGCAAACCCTAGAATATGGTGCCAACTTATTTCAGTTCATCTTATACTATGTCCAGATTATCCATTCATTTATCATGATTTTTTTCATCATTGGTTTTCAAAAATATATGTGGAACACCAATACTAACCATAGAAACCCTCTCTATCAACAATCACAATCAACCCAAAAATTAATCAATAGTACATTGAGGGGGTTTTCCCAAAAATATCACCCTTTTGTTTTGTTGAAAAATATTTCATAAAATGATACCTCATTATAGATTCAACCATACACAACCACAATTCTTTTCATGCTATTAAGATAGCTATCAAGGATTTAATCAACACACACTCTATGATAAGATGTTAAATGATCGATGTGAGAAACAAGAGTATAAAGAAAAGTTCAATAATTAATCACTTCATTCATAACACCAAAACATGTAACTAATCAACCTATTTCATCAAGAGCCAAAATTGTCATGATCATTGATAAATCACTACTAGCGTCATTAGTTATAATACTCCCCCAAATTTCTTCTTAGGATCTTGTGTTTTAGAATGCTTAAAGTTCTCTCAGATAAGTTCTTCCTATTTTATCATAACCTCTAGAATTTTCATCATATCTCTCCCATATCATATTCTCCAACTGTCATGATTAACTCCCCCTATCTCACCACTCCACCTTTAATTTTCTCACCGTCTCTTGAATAAGATATTTTTAATTTCTTTTTCCACAATTTAACCTTTTTAATGAGCCACAATTGCTTCCCATTTGTCAAAAAAACCAATGGTCATTCTTTTTTGGTCTAAAACATGGTAAATAACCCAGATCATTATAATATTGAAAACACCCCATACCTCAGGGTGGGGGGTCCCATATCCACACTTATTCAAGTTTGGGTAGTCTAATGGACTCCCATATCGAGTCTATGCCTCTCAAATGATTCGTTGGGTAATGCCTTTGTTAGAATATATGCAACCCGTAGTTCTGTAGGAACATATTCTGACATTACAATCCCTTTCTCCACCTTCTCCTTGATAAAATGATATTTGTTTTTTATATTTTTTCTCCATGAGTGATGGAATATTTTTTTTTAATATTTATATCACATGAATTTTTATAATTTATTCCAATAGGATACATCACTTCAACACCCATATCTTCAAGCTAAATCATCATCAAGAATAACTGCAAGCAAGCATGAGTGGGCACAATATACTATGCTCCTACGATGCTCAAAGAAATGGAATCATTTTTCTAACTTATTGAATTAATTAACAATACACCAAGATAGAAATCACCCAGTGACATTGATTTCCTTTCCTCGACTGATTCGGCCCAATTTTCATCGGTATATCCCAAAAACTCTTCTGAATAATTTTCATTATACATCAAGATAAAGTCCATTATGTCCTTCATATGCTGACGTATTATTTTAACTACCAGAATTTGTATTTACTTTTTATTTATTTTATATATTGTGGCTTGGAATGTGTAAAAAAATATTGTATTGTTGTCATTGAGTACAATAAATATCCAATGATTTTTTATACAATGTAATATTAACTACCTTTCCATCATCATCATTCTATAGTTTCATTTATGTATCCAATAGAGTCATCATGTCCTTATAATTATCCATTTCAATTATTCTAAGAACCTCCTTGGAATATATATATTGAAGGATTAATGTTCCATTCCTTTATAATGTCACTTGTAAACCGAGTAAAAATATTATATCCCCAATCATTAACATTTCAAACACAGGTTTCATGAATTAAAATAACTGTC
Source organism: Viscum album (assembly GCA_963277665.1). NCBI lineage: Eukaryota > Viridiplantae > Streptophyta > Magnoliopsida > Santalales > Viscaceae > Viscum > Viscum album. The sequence goes on along the minus strand of OY728142.1, from coordinate 276,001,824 downwards.
AGTACTATGCATCATATGATACTTCAAAGATTATGTCATCAACATAAACCAGAACCATCATCCTTTGACTACTATCATTATTGATGAAAGATTGTAATCAACTCCATCATGTTGAAAACCGATATTCTTCAAATACTGATAATGTTTTGAAAGTTTTTCTCTTATTGATTTCATTAACTCATATATTTCTTTTTTTTAGTCTAAAACCATTGTTCACACCATCGGGAATGTGAAACCCATCAAGATTTTCAATATTATCTTCTTATTAATGAATCCCACTTATAAATGATGATAGGATTTCCATCCTTCCATCCTTGAACTATATGTTCACTTTTTTTGACAAGAATAATTTGATTGTCTCTATCCATACAACATGTGAATGTGTTTAATCAATATCAATGCACCTTATCTAGGAGTACCCTATTCAAACTAGTCGTAATTTTTTGGGAATCACAACACTGCCTTCATTAATTTTTTTATAAAGGAACCATTTTTCTCGATAACATTCCTATATAATGGACTAGAAACAATCTCCCATGTATGATTCTTCTCAATTTGATGAAGATCTTCATTCCTATATTGAACACAATTATCATCTCTAGTTTCTTCCTCTTTGTGATTAGTATTATCTTCATTTGAATCATAATTTTCCACATCAAATTCCATGAGTTTTTTACATCCTTTTCAATATCCTCGGGAAACAATTCACTATGTTATTGAAGATTCAAATCAGTATCAACTACAGTGATGTCATTTTGTTCAACTATTATTGTTTCCTCAATTTGAAACCTCCTTGAAATTATCTCATAGATTTTTAGTATTCTTAAAATAGGAATTTGATACCATATTTTTCGTGAAAGATAGATATTAATGAAATACATCAGTTTTTATTCTTCTCCCACAATCAGTCTTCTTAATGTCAAATAGAATAGACATTAATTCTTTACATCCCATTGATATCTTGAATCTGATTAGGAGAAAGAGTTCTCTTCCTATGATATAATATTCTCCATTTTATTGGGGCCACAAACATTCTTCTTTTCCCTCATCAATTATTCTAATGTGAAACATTTCAATGAGGTGTCAAAAAAACCTCTAAGACTTCTGAGTCAGAACATAGTGTAAGAAATAAGAGAAAATTTTAACAACATAGTCACTATGTATTACACTCTATTACTTCCATACATTTATGGATTCCATAAATCCTTCAATAATTCTTAGGAATTCATCTAGAATAATTCCTCAGATTATGTGGCTGATTTGTATTTGATGAAATTATCAGACACATCACATCCCCATTTTGAATCATTTTATACCACATCCCCTTAGATCATATCTCACCATGAACATAAAAAAAATTAACATCAGTTAACATCATTTCTACACAAATGAAGAAGTTATTCTCTAAAATATTAAAGAATAGAATTGTGGTCAATCGTTTTAGATCAACCCTTTGATGCTTTCTTCCAAGGAACTGTACTCATAATGTGATTGTTCAAACTGCCCAGCCAAACTCAATTGTTCTGGCCATATTACTAAACATTCTTTACCTGAATTATGAGTCTTCTTCTAGAATTAAGGTTTTGTGGGTTTTTCCTTATTCCCAATTTTGGGGTTATACCCACTAGTATAATTTCCTCCTTTGAGGTTCCACCAGAATTGCATTTGTCATGATTATTTCTCTAACAATAAATTTCTCCACAAGTCATCATCTCTTTCTTATTCATCCATTGAAGGGATATTTCCCCTTCTTTAACTTCATTACCTGTGAAGTATGTTATATTGTTGAGAAAATATTTATTCATTTTATTTTTATCAATTGTTTATGTCTCCCCAAAGGTTCTTAATACTTCTAGGTTCTTCAATGAACGTACAATCTTTTTACTCTCAAAGAGAATAGCTTCTCCTTTTTCTTCCATGTTTCATGATATTATTTTAAAGTTATTTGTTGTGAGTGTAGTATAATAGGATATTGATACATAATTCATTGATATCCTTATGATTCCCCTAAGTTTGTAAACCTATTTTTAAATTATAATTTTTTCTTGTAATATATCTGATTTTATTAAACACCACTAGTGTTTGGGGTCTTCTTTTGAGTTCCTTTTCCATCACTATTTTCTTCCCCGTGTAATTATTTCTCAGCTGAGATATTAAGACCGATTCAGTTTTTCCTCTAAAATTGTGGTCTTGTTCTTCTTCACACAAACTCATATTATGTCCCTATATTACACAATAACAGAATCTAATGGATGTTTTCATCTAGGAGGCGTTCCTTTCAGGAATTTCATGAAGCTTCTTCTTATTCTCAGATTTGGAAATATTTCTACCTTCATTGATTAAAAAACATACCAAACCCTCTAAACCAAAACTTGATATATAACCATGCATCCCACATAAATAGTCCATGATGTCATTACATCCTATAAAATTTCTTTAGGTAGGTATTTATAACCTACTAGATGATTTCTATTTATGGAACTATTCATGTCTCTTTTAATCTCATGCATGAGAGGGGGTTCAACATTTCCAATAAGAATTTACCCCAACATGTTGGCCTTTATTATTATATAATCATTTCATAATTATCCTCTCATGTATAATATTTTATTTTATTTTCATCATCACTTCATATAGGAAAATAAAATAGTTAGTGGAGTGTATCCATTACCGAGGGCCTGACATTAGAATTATATTTATCCATATATTTCTTCATATATTATAGATCTTCCCCCAATGGATGAATTTTCATATCAATGGACTCATGTTTATTATTATGTTCTATCTATAAGGACATACATTTTCTAATATAATCTTCTAATTCACATGTTATCTATTCCAACATGTCACATTTCTCATTTATTTTTAAATTTTCATTAGGAGAAGAATCAGAACAACATGCATTCTTTTATTGTATCCATTTGGTCATCTGAACTAGTTTAGAAAACTATATTTCCAAATCATCATTTCTAGATTTTAGATTATAAATTTCATCTTATTTATAATTCTCTTCATTTTTATCATTTTTTTTGTTTTTCTATCTTTGTTGAAATGTTTTGAGGTTCTTCAGCATGAGAATAATTATTATCCCTCAAATCAGTAGCCATACAGATAATACATTGATTTAATACTCTTATCTTTTCGACTTCAATATACTATACTTGGATTCTAATATATTTAAATTTAATTTCATCAACAAATTTCTGATATGATTATTTTGTTTTGTGAAAATCTTCCACATTATGTCATCTTAAAATTTCATAATCATCAGTAATTCTAGAATTACAAAGAATATCAGCTTCTTCTCTAATTCCTTATACATCATTGAATGATTAAGTATCATCACTATATAATTTATCAAAATTTTTTTCTATTCAATACTTTATTCTTTCAAATAAATAACAATCATTCCATAGAAACATCCACTTTGAAGAATATCACCTGACTTCTGCTTCATTATTGAAATTAATATCTTTTATATAGAACAAAAATATAATATAAGACTAAATAAATAATGTTAGTTATCAACTAAATAATTTTAGGAAAAAATTTGATAAAGAAACCTGGTTTTGATACGAATTGTTAGGCCCAAAAGGGGCAGAGATACCATGGTGTTGAATCTGGGAATGAATATTATTTTCTAAATTATTCCTACCCCAATAGATCATGTAATATTTATTATGAGGGAAACTTTTTATCACTTGTTTGTTTATGATGATAGATCATTTTCATCTTTATCTTAAGATGATGATTTTAAATTAATGCATGAATGAATGCACATGGACATAGATATTTTTACGTGGTTCACCATCACTAGGATATGTCCAAGGAGAATACAAAATCAGTGTGATGATTTAAAAAATATAATAAATAATACATCCAATCACAAGGTTTGAGTTAGGTCTTCTATACGTAGGCTCACTACCATTGAATTTTTAGGGTCATCTCAATGAATTCCCATGGGTCACTTCCTAAGACTCATCCAATGACTCACTATTGGTGGGATGATCACCATCTTCTTCTTTTTTCACCCACTACTCTTGAAAGGGATCCAATCAGAGTTTATAGACTTGTAGGGACCTTTCATTATCATTACTGAATGCATCTTACACTGTATATAGATGATCTATTGATGTCCCACATTCATCCCCTGTTGAATACCACATTATGATTGATGAATTAGGGAAATCCAAATCTTTTGTTCAACCATTAATGCATCTTGCACACAAAATTAATGCCTTATGTGCAAGAATCCACTATTGTCATAAAAAAACCTTTTTCATGTAAAATCAAACTTATTTGAACACAAATATTTCATGAAACATCATTTTCTTGCATGAAACTCCATTTCTTTGGCACAAATCCATTAATTTAAAATTCATATCTGATTCAGAGCTCAGATTTATTCTATGTATTGAGCTAATTAGAATTATGGGATCACCTCTTATTTATAGGAATCCTTGACCCTAATGCGAAAGATTCATTGCATCACAAAAGATCCCCTCGGTGCATTAAAACCCCAATTTGATGTCACATTTGGCTTATAAGTTTATTTCATGAAATCTCGTCTTTCACATGAATTTTCAAATCATTCACAGACATCATTTCATTTACATTTTTTGATGTTTTGATCCAAAAACATGCCTTAAACATCAGTTAGCAAATCAAAAACAATTGTTCTTGCAACTTTTTTTTGCGAAAAACATGTTTCTCCATTATCTGAATTTTAACCACTATAATTTCGAAAACACTGAAAAATGGAACCACATTATATCTATTGTGTATAACACCTCCAAATCATTCATTCCTTTTTCATGGTCCTTTGTCAATATAGGGTGTCAACAATATCTATGGAACCCCAAAACTGACCTAGGATACGATCTTTGTAAACATACATAATCAACCCAAAAATTATTCAATTGTATCTTGAGGGACATTATCCCTACAAAAGTAATTAAAAAATGTACCATAAAACAAAATGAAAAAAATAAAACACATTCTTTATTAAAATATGTATGTTTTTTCTAAAATACCATTTTGAAAACCATTATACGATTAAAATTTGGTTTTATTTTCACTCAAAACAATATATAACCTATCTTACAATTCAAAATAAAAATCCTTACATGATTTTTAATATTTATAAATTTTGAAAAAATTGATTTAAAAAATAAACAAAACATATTATTATTAAAAAACACCTTACAATGTATATAAAAAAGTGATACACTTTTCTTTCTGAAACATTTTTATGTCACTCACCCCATTAATGTACAATTACCATGTGTAAATTATAAATTTAGAAAAAAGAAAATTAATTTAAAATAAGAATCATATCCATTATTTAATTTTACAATTGACTACAAAAAATCAATCAGAGATAAAATATTTACTAAATTTAAAAAATAAGTAAACTATTTAAACATTTTTTATATATCCTATATTTTATAAAATATTATCCATACGGAATTATTTTAAAATTAAAAATCATATTTACTAGAGAAATAAATTTTTTCTCCCACACAAGTGAATATCACACCACATTCACAAATTATATACAAAGGTAAACCAAGTTATTTAATTAAAAAATCCATCAAAATATGATGACATATAATAGGACCAACCATGATCACTATCATGTATTCCAAACACATATAAAATCCAAGGGTTAAGTTGTATAAATAGAGAAATAAACTGGGAGTCAAAAGTACACTCGATTTGGAAACATGACGAAAGGCGTCATTCCAATCATGAGGTCGTTCATAAGATTTTTTCAAAATCAAGTGTTTTGTTTAATCATGGTTTTATAGGACTTATGAACAAATAAAATTTCTTGGATTACTTTTTCACCACCATCACAATGTTCAATATTAATCCTAAGGAATATCAACCCAACCAATGATGGTCAAAACATGATCAATAGAAAATATAAATAAATATGAATTCAAAATCTAAAACAAAATCCCATTGAATATTGAATATAAACAAAGGAAAGAGATTACTAGATTCTCCATGCACCTTGAACTAATGTTTTAATAAAAAATCTAACTCGATCTTACCCTGACCACCAAATTAAAAATTGGTTCTCCAATGTCTTATTATCATTTTGAAAAGCATAACCCTAACACTGATAAATTTATTATTTACCTCGTATTGACCATTATAACAACCATATACTTTATTTAACACTGAATCACAATTTATTACATAAAATCTCACAAGAAGAAACATAGAATAACGAGAGGTCTAGTGTATTTGGTGCCAAGGAACATTACATAACAATATAAAAAATTAATAACAAATCGTTATTATGAACATATTTTAGATGAACACACAATTTTTTTCATACTTATAATTGCATGGGATAACCTGAGGACATGGATAATAAAAAGTTGAGCTATAAAGCCCAGTAAGGGATTAAACAAGGAATAATATGATGAATAAAATACATATAAAGCAATAGGTATATCAATGGATTATATGAGAAACCTGAACATAATGGTATGATATAACATGATTATCATATCATGGAAATGTGGAATCAACATTTAACATTATATTAGCATTATCAAAGGCTTATTGAGCATGAAGGATTAGTAAAACCTAATTTAACTTTAATTAGAATGAGTAATCTATCATTTCACTTGATGTATCACGATACTAATCATTACTCAATGCATTGGAGCGCTATCAGGGAAAAACCTTCTAAATTATTTCATTTCATGCATAAGTGTGCTACACATATCATATAACATGGATTCATTAAAAATCATCCTTTATTCCATTATATCATGACACTAATCTTTTACCATTGCATTAGAGCACTATTAGGGCACACCCTTCTTAATCATTTCATTTCAACATGAATCATATAACATGGATTCATTAAACATACTCAATCATTCTATGATAAAGGAATGTGAAATTCATACATGAAATGATTTAATTAATAATTAAATTTTCTTAAAGGTGAATACCCTTTCTTGAGAAATGGGCATGGTATTCACTACACAATGATTTTTGCTTGAAAAATTGCAGTGCAATATCAGCAGTATAATAGTGTGACATAAAAGTTCATAAAAATGGATGATGAGAATGGAAGTGGTGTCTCATTATATGTACATCATATATACAGTAATGGTGTCATATAGAAACATGTCCCAATATATGTAATGGAATTTATATTCATAAAACAAAATAATTGATTGAATGTAAATGTGGAGAGAAAAATCCCTTATGAAAGTTCTGCATGATAACAGGTGTACATGGATGGTAATGATGAGAGATAAAGGGGTATCTCATCCTTAAAAAAATAATGAGGGTCCTAAGGGGAAGGTAGTAAATCATACCCCAAAATTTTTAATTGAAAATTCAAGGTTATGGAAACACATAGAATCTTGGATAAAAACAAGGGAGGAAATAATCCATTACATGGATGTGTGATCATAATGGCTTGGGAATGGATTTAGAGAGGCTAATTGGAAGGTTAGGGAACCTTGGAGGGGTTATAGAGATATTAGGGTAGTATAGGGATGTTATACAAGGTTTTTGAGTGAATATAAGTGGGAAATTGAGTGGGTTTATATAGGAAAAGTGAGGGAATTCATTTTTATTTATGTTTTTGTACAATACACATTAAACTAATCAAAACCAAAACCAGCACATGGTTTTTCCCTTGGATTTTTCCAAAGGGGAGTGTAAAACTATATTTTATATTTCCAATGGCCGAAATTATTAAAATATTAGGCTTGGTTATGTGGTGGGAGTCACACTATTAAGGAAATCATTTTAAAAGTTAAGATGTTTTATAAGTCATGGAGGGTCCACTAAGGGAACATAAAATTAATAAAACAAATGTATAATCACATTATTTTTATGGTAGAAAATATATTTTAAAAACAATCATTTTATATTATTCTATTACATCACCATTGTATCATTATGATGTCATTAAACACATTTTATATTTAAACAGTATTTAATTTTTACCCAAAAATTCATCAATCTCAGAAAATTATGAAAAATTCACCGTAGGATAATTTAGAAATTCTGATTCCAAAAATAATTTACTTTTATCTAAATAATTTTTTAAATATATGAATTTTCACTTTTAAAATAGAAACCAATATTTATGGGAAATTCATGAGTTTTGACAGAATCAGTTTTGAAACATTATTAAAAATGACAATTGTATTCATAAAAATAATAAGATCATTTATATATAATAAAATGTAATTCAGTAATAATAATATTTTATTAATATAATATTTAATTCCAAAAATCCATTATATCATCACAATATATTTCTTAGTTTAATATTAACTAAAATTACTATTTCTTATTTCAATCCCATTTAAAAGAAATAATAATTATATTAATGTATATTCTTTATATAAAAAATATTGAGTATAATCGTAGTGGTATGGTTATGTTACAAAAACTCATATAACACCCATGTAATTCCTAAGTGTAAGGTGTGCGATGTTGATAGACTCTTGGGATGGGTCAGATAACATCGCTCGAGTGGTAATCCCTATCAAATTTCACTGATCTCGTAGGCAGTTATGTTCGAACTTAACATGTGGAATCTCATCCTTGGCTTGTTCATGATCCAAGTCGAGTGATGATACCTCCTTTCCATGCTCAAAATATGGGATTTTATGGAGAAATAATACTGGATTAGGCTATCCCTTCATTTATCTAAGTAAATTGAATTTTTTTAAATACATGTATTTATACTAATCATTGGATCCTTGATCAACAACTTTATTAAAAATAGTAACAATTTTCAATGGTATTTTAAAATTCAAAAACATAAAACCAAGTAAACATTTATGTTTTATAAAACCATTTAACATAATAAGACAATTAATTATATTTAGAGGAATATTCACTAATAAAAGTTGGGGTCATTACAATCTTCTCACCTTAAGAAATTTTTCCCTAGAAATTTCATTTTCCCACACTAAAAAAGACGAGGGTAAATTTTCTTCATCACTTATTATCATTCCAATATTACTTTTTTTAAATGCGTGGTTTCTCCACAACACTATCATGATGGGGATTGACTTATTTCATTGAAATTTTTCCCTATGATCTAATGTCTTCACTGGCTTCTCTTCATAGAAGTGGTCATTCCCTATTGGTACCACCAATGAATTGAGTACATGTGATGGTTCATGTAGGTACTTCCCCAAGAGTGATACATGGAATACATTATGTACTTGAGATAGGATCAGTGGGAGTTACAGTCGATAGAACACTACTCCAATGCGATCAAGGATCTCAAAAGGGTTGATGTACTTTAGACTATGATTTCCCTTTTTCCAAAATATCATAACTCTATTCCGTGGTGATATGTTGAGGAATATCATGTCTCTGACATCCAACTCTTAGTCTCGCCAATGATTATCATCATAGCCCTTTTTTCCAGTTTGAGAAGATTTAATGTTCTTCTGGATGGTCTGATCCTTATACCCCATTTCATTGACCATTTCTAGACCCAGTAGTTTTCGGTCCCCTATATCATCCCAACATGCCAATGTTTTTCCCCTCTTCCCACAAAGGGCTTCAAAAGGATCCATTTGGATGCTTTATTGGAAACTGTTATTGTAAGAGAACACCACCCAATGAATATGTTGATCTCATTCTCCTTTGAAGTCCATTGAGAACGCTCTCAATATTTCGTCATTTGTTGGGATAGTTCACTCAGATTGGCCATCCGTTTGAAGATGATAAGTCATACTGAAGTTCAGCTCAGTATTTAAAGCATGTTGAAGACTCGTATAGAACATAGTGGTGAATCTAGGATCTCGATTGGATACAATAGACAGTGGTACTCTATGCACCCTTACCACTTCTCTGATATATATCCATCCTAGTTGATCCAATTATAAATCCTTTCAAATTACAATGAAGTGTGAAGTCTCTCAAAAATGATCCACAATAACCCAGATAGCATTGGTTCCTTTTTATGTCTTCAAAAGTCCAATGACAGAGTCCATGGTTATGTTCACCCATTTTCATGGTGGTATGGGTAGTGGATTCATCATCCCCTTAGACGTCTTCCTCTCAGCCTTCACTGGATAGCATACCTAGCACATTGATGTATACTTAGTGATATCATTCTTAATGTTATCCTACGAATAATTCTCTCAAATTTCATGACACATCTTATTGTTTCCTAGGTGAATGGGGAAATTCAAACTATGTGCCTCATATAAATGTTCATTATTTAACTCCATATTTGATAGAACACATAATATTGACCATAATATCACAATTCATTCATCATTAACATTGAGCTCCAAGGATTACCCTTTTCTAATAGATTCCCCATTCTTATAAATTCCCACATCATCCATTTGAGCATCCTTTATCATTTCCAAAAGATATAGTTGATAAATCATTTGTGAATGTATTGATGATATTCCATTCTTTATGATTCACATGTCCATATTCATCAAATATAATAATATTAGATCATTTAAAATTCTTATCAATGATAGAATTATTCGGTCCTTTCTATATAGAGCAGTTGCCACCTTTTTCACTGTCCCAAGTGTGTAATGGATATAGTAGTAAATGTCATTGATTATCTCTACCCAACTTCATTGGCACATATTGAACTCTTTTTGTGTGAATATATACTTGATGATTTTGTGATCCATGTATATTTGACACTTCTCCCCAAAGAGTTAATTACACAAAATTTTTAAACTAAATATTACTGTAGAGAACTCTAGATCATGTGTTGGTTTGTTTTTCTCATGATTTCACAATTTCCATGATGCATGGGTAATTAATTTTTCATTTTTCATCTACACAAATCCTAGACCCTTCATTGAAGCATAACTGAATACCACATAAATTATTCCAATAATAGGTAGTGTGAGAACGTGTGCAGTGATCAACCTCCTTTTAAACTCAACGATGCTCTCTTCACATTGATCACTCTAAGAAAACACGACTACCATTCAATTTATCTTGGTAAGAGGATTGGAAAATCGTGAGAAATTTCTCAAAAATCAGCGATAATATCTATCTAACCCCCAAGAGCTATGAATAATAGTTATTAATGTTTTCCTCGGCCATCCATCAATTGTAGATATCCTAGACGGATCCACCGTTGTCCCATTTCTTGTGATGACATTGCCCTAGAATGATACCTCCTTTAAGAAAAACACATAGTTGCTTTACTTGGAACAACGTTTCTCCTTTTGCAATGTTTCTAGTATAGTGCTTAGATGCACCTCATGTTTATCCTTTTTTTGGGAGTATATTAGAATATAGTCGATAAATACTACCAAAAAATTGTCATGGTAATCCCTAAAGACTCTATCCATTATGTCCATGAAGATTTTTGAATCAATATTGTGTGTGAAAATAATTTTTATGAAATCATATTGCCCATCACTTTAATGAAAAGTAGTCTTTGGGATATACACCTTCTTCATCCTTACTTGATATTATCTGGACCAAAGTTCCACCATAGAGAAGTATTATTCTCCATGTATCTGATCCAATAAGTCATCAATTCTTAGTAGAGGACACATGTCCTTTATCCTGGCTTTTTTGAGCTCATAGTAATCAATGTAAAGCCACATTAACCAATACTACTTCTTGAAGAGGTGGACTGGTGCACCACATGGTGATGCACTTGGGAATATAAAGGCTTTATCATATTCTGAAATAATTGTTTCTTCTACTCCTAATTCTATACAAAAACCATTGTATATGGATTTTTGGATATTGGAAATGACCTAGGTATTCGATCAATTAATAATTCAATACCTCTTATTGGAGGAAGACCTAGTAATTTATCGGGAAACACTCTAGCGAATTCTCTCAAAATTGAACTGTATTCAAGGATGGTTTCTTCCTTATACATGATCATCTAAGTAAGATACTCATGCTAATAGTGTAGTAATATACATGCTTGAGATTATGTTTCTAAATAAGTCCCCTCCTCATCCTTGAAATTTTATAGATTCGATGGTTCATTCACCATATAAAGAGTGATTTCCCTCTCATGGGAATTTATATTGTCTTCAGATGAGAAAATCTAATCCATGATAATAATTACATAAAATTCCATCAGTGAGAGTATGATGATGTTTGAAGGGATGTAAAATCCACTAATTCTAACAGGGGATGAGTTATATTCATGGGATGAAATGATTTCCCCATTTTCCATTCTCTCCGAAATCTTTAATTCCAATATTTTTGTTGGTGTTGGGATGATTCTACTAAACATTCATGATATAAAAGAATGAAAAGAACTAGAATCAAAATTTATTTTCTCTATTGTTGATTAAATAAATATCATACATGTCACCACTTCATTTTTGGGGTTAACGTTGGGAGTGGTGATGGAAAAATGTCACCCCTATCTTCCTTGGAGGATGTAGGTTTCCTCTAAAACCCCCTGGCTTTGGGCACTAGATTTCATAGTTCCCAGGTTCATTGAAGTTGAAGCAATGAACATTGCTTTGAGGGTTCAATGGAGTGTTCCTCTCATTTATCGCAGTGGTAGGTTTTTCTTTTCGACAATTAATATCCATGTTCCCTTCTCTTCTACACCTAATGCATTTCCTCACCCCCTTCAGGCAGTTTCCACGGTGTTTTTTTCCACACCATTGGAAAGTTGTTTGCTGGATTTTCGTATTACAATTAGATTTATCCATTATATCACCAGAATTAATGCCCACGTTAGGGTTCATGTCCCCATGATACCCCTGAGATTCTTCGATACCCATTTTAACATTGGGGGAACATCGAGGAGTTTCCTAATAGCTCTCAGAGCCATGAATCTTAAAGGTTATCGATAGGCTTGGTTTTAGCCCACCAAAGAAGTGTTTGACCTTGCATTAGGAAGCAACGACAATTCCTGAGGCATATCATGCAAGCCTTTTGAGGTTTTCCATGTACTCTCCAATGGATTCTTCCTATTTTTTCTTGAGGGAATGAAAGTACCTTTATATCTTATGTTGGAGGGTGAGAGGAAACTATTTAATGAGAAAGATTTTCTAGAAATCCTTCCATTCCAATGCCTCGATCTCCTTCTTAGGTTTTTTATTTCTGATAAATGTACAAAATTTACCATCCTAAACATCCATATGATAATAATCTAGAAGAACCACCTTTTTTAGATAATTGAAAGATGGATAAGATCTTTTCAACTGAGTTGATCTATTGTTCTGATGTTGAGGGATCAGATGATCAATTTAATATAGGTGGACTTTGTATTATGAAGCTCTCAATTAAAACTTATTTATTATTAGTTGTGGTTGAACATTCCCGTTTACCCAAGTTTCTATTAAAAACGTGGGTTAACTGAGATAGTATCAAGGGAATGTTTGTGATACCCTCTCCCATCAGATTAGGCATCTCATTATAGGAGTGATCACATTGATTAGCACATCCGTTGTTTTCCTCAGTCCTCCTATTGCCTTCCATTGGCTGGAATAAATGGAAATTAGGGGTAACACATAATGGATAATCCAAAGACATAAATAGATGACTTATAAATTACTTTTACTTCCATAACTAATAATTTTTAGGCATCATTCTATGTAACCCATGATCTACATCCCAACATATATTCATAGGTGAATTTTTTTATTCCCTTAATAATGGTTCATACTAAGAATATGAAAATTTTAAAGCATATCCCCCTGGAGTGTTGTAACCAAGAGTGAAGTAAGAACTTTTGTCATGCACGAGTTCCTGTTCGAGTCTAGCTAAAAGAAGATTTTTCGTGTTTTAATCCTTGCTACATTTGTGCCAAAGCCACCTCTACAAGCTCGTATCCATATATGGATGCAATTTAATGATAAACCTCTTACTCATAACTCACCATGATTTATGGATGTTTTTATTATACTTATTTTTATCCTTAAGGATTTTACTACGGTTTTCTAATTCTAATCCCAAAAATAATTAATTGTATCCTCTGATACCAATTGTAAAAACTATGCTCTTTCTTTTAAACATAATCATAATTTATTACATAAAATATACACAAGATACAACATAGAATATTAATAGGTCTAGTGTCTTTTGGGATTAGGAATATTAAATAACATCATAAACCATGAAATACAAATCATTATTAAAAACATCATTTACATGGTCACACATATTCATTAGTACAAAGCATTGAAATGGATAACCTGAGGACATGAAAAAGAAAAGGGTGATCTATAAATCCCAGTAATGGAGTAAACAAGGCATACCATGAAGAATAATGTACATGTTAAAAAATAGGAATATCAAACATTAATATAAAGGCATAATAGAGCATGATTTTCATAAAATGGAAAAGTGGCATCAATATTTAACATGATATTTGCAGGATCAAAAGCTCATTAAATATGGAGAATGACTAAACCATAATTTCACTAGAATTATCATAAGTAAAAACTCATTGCACTAGATTTATCATAATACCAATCATTACACAATTCATTGGAGCACGATCATGGAACACCACTCTAAATCATTTGATTTCATGTGTAAGTGTTCCATATAGATCATAAAACCTGGATTCATTAAATATCATCATTTATTCCAAGATAAAGGTATTTTGAATTAATAAATAAAACTATATAATCAATAAATAAATGTTCTTTAAGGTGAATACCCTTGATAGAGAAATGGACATTATATTCACAACACAATGACATTGGAATGGAAAATCATGGTGCAATTTGGGCAGCATAACGATGTGACATAAGAATTCATAAAAATGGTTGATGAGAGTAGAAGGGATGTTTCATAATATTTAGATGAAATATACTATAAGGGTGTTATATTGATATACATTCCAACATACGTAATTGAATTTATATTCATTAAATAAATAAATTTCTTGAATGTAAATGTGGAGAGAGAAATACCTTATGGAATTTCAGTATGGTAAAAGGTTTACATGGTAGGAATTAATGAGAGAGAAAGGGGTATCTGATAATTAAATCATAGAGAGTTCATTATGGAGATGGTGAAAAATCATATCCCATTATTTTTAATTGAAATGAAAAGGTAACATAAAGAAACGTTGACAAAAATTGAGAGGAAGAAATCCATTACATGGAAATGTGATCACAAAGGCATGGGGGAGGGGCCTTGAGAGAGGATTATTAGGATTTTGGGGCACATTGGGAGGATATTAGAGAGAGGAGGTCTGGGTAGGAATGTGATCCATGAGTTTTGAGTGAAGGGAAGTGGGTAATTGGGTTGGCTTATATATGAAAAGAGAAGGAATACTTTATTATTTAGGTTTTGGAAACTACCCATTAAACTAATGAAAACCAAAAACCAACCCATGGGGTTTTCCCATGTTTTTCCAAAGGGGATTGTAAAAAAATAATTTTATAAGGACAATGGACGAAATTATTAAAACGTTAGTATATTCTTATGTGGAGGTGAGACACACTCTCCAGAAAATCAATTTAAAATACAAAATGATTTATAAGTCATAGAGGTCCAACCAAGGAACCATAAAATTAAATAAACAAAAAAAATGTAAAACTCATATTTTCCTGAAAACAATTTTATAGTATTTTGTTACCCCACTATTGGGTCATTATGACGTCCAAAAACACATTATATTTTTAAACGACATTTAATTTTTACCCAAAATTTTGACTGTCTGAATAAATTATGAAACATTCACCATTGGATAATTTTGACACCCTAATTCCAAAAATAATGTCAAATTTTTCTAGAAAATTTATTGAATATTGTAATTTTCTCTCTTGAAATTATAACCAATATTTATAAAAAATTCTTGGGTTTTGACAAAAACTATTTTCAAACCTTAATAAAATTTACAATTGTATTCAAAAAAATTATACGATCAAATATATTTCGTAAAAAGTAATTTAGTAATAAATATTTTTATAAAAATAATATTTAATTAAAAAAACTATTAATTCATTAGAATATATTTCATAATTTAATATTAACTAAAAATACTATTGTTGATAAGAAAACCATTTAAAAAGTAACAATAATAAAATGAATGTATATTATTTATATAAATAATAAATCACATAATCATAGTGCTATGGTCCTCTTACATAACCCCTTATAACACCCTCATAAGACCCAAGGGTAATGTGTTTGATAGTGACAGACTCTTGGGGGGGCTTAGATAACATCTCTTGTGTGGTAAACTTTATCAACTTCCACTTCTCCCGTAGGTGGTTCTGTTCAAGTTTAACGTGTTGAAGCTCGGCTTGGGCTAGGTCAAGAGAGATGCCCAATGATTCTACCTCCTTTCCAAGCTCCAACAAATGGGAATCATATGAAGAAATTTCTACTAGATGAGTCAATGAATTCCTTTTTTTTGAGTAAATTGTATTTGTTGAAGCCTTATATTTATACTAATCATGTGATCACTTTTTAACTACTATATTAACAATGGTAACAAATTATAACAGTATTTCAATGTCCAAAAATATAAATCAAAGTTAATATGTATTTTATAACTATTTCACATAATATGATATTTAATTACATTAAGTGGACTATTCATTAATAAACGATTGGGTCGTCACAACAATCCTTTAAAAAATTCACGAACTATCCCAACACTATACAAGATGGAATCCCTGATTCCCATGAGATAGAAAATATTTATTGGGCATCATAAAAACATAACTGGGAATGTTTTAACAAAAAAAATTGACTAAAATAAAAAAGGAAACCAGGAAAGGACAATCGATTCATAAAGAATCAATTAGAGATAGAAAAAATAAAAACAACCTAAATTTTGTTCTATGAAGGCAGTAAATATCAACATGAATAAAAATCTCTATAAAAATATTATCCCCCTCTATTATAATAAAAAAGACACCCCTATAATGTTTTTTCTTCATTTATCATCAGATATTCCCACCCACCATCCATATAAATCTAAACAATCCTATTAGACCTACGTAACTTTAAGTAAATGGACACACATGGATAATTATATAAAAGTAAATGTTGTTCATACAAAATAATGGAATTTGAACCACAAACCAATTACAATAAAATAAAACACTCCACAATAAATTAACACTCAATGAGTAGTTCAAAGAAGAACGTATATTATTCAACTAATATAATAATATTGGCATGAACACATAATGTGACATCCCAAGTAAGTAATGAATAATAGATATTTTTATCTATTCCTATTAATGAATTAGATAGTGTTTTAGAGTCTTAAAATGAAAATAAATCCAATCTTAAGCATGGGATACACTAATATTTTTAAAAGATTGTCTTACTTCCTTTTAATGGAAAACCATTTTTAAATCTATATTTTGACAATTTTATAAGCTATGTTTGTCAAAATAAACTTATTCTTTATGATTGGGACATCAAAATTTACTTTGTGTGAATTTTTTGTATTTTTCAGATAAATTTCATTTTTTAATGAATAGTGAAAAATGATGTATTTTAATTCAAAGCCTCTTTTTAATCTAATTTATTTATATTATTAGATTATATTTTGAATTGGTTTTAAAGTAAAATTAGAATATATTTTTACCATTTAATCCAATGGTGGTCATTGGAATCAATTTCAATTTGAAATTGGACTTAAACTAGTGTCAATATTTTGATACGTATTGTTTCATAAAAACATGATATTTGTCATGACATCGGGAATTAATTATTAAATTAATTAATGCATCTTATATGTTTTGAATTTTTTAAAATAGAAATTATTTTTGAATTCAGAATATCAAATATAGCTTAGGGTGATGTTTTGGAATTTTTCTGAAAAACTTCAATTTTTTGATGAATAGTGAAACCATTAAGTGGTAGTTAAGGGAACTGATTTTTCGTTTAAATGAAACTTTTCCACTTATATGATTTTATTTTAAAAAATCCAACATACATAGTTGTCATTAAGAAGTAAAATGTGGTTCAATAAGATTAAAATAATTTTTTGGTCAATAGTAACTTTTAAGTTCTTAATCGCGATTAGAGGTAATTAGTGTAGTTTAAGGTAAAATTAATATTTTAATAATATGGGATGAGCTTGAACCATGTACTAACCTCATTGGATGTGTCATGGACGACCAGGAAAATCCATGGGTCAACTTAGGGACCCCATGGAGCCACTTTGGTTGGGAAATGACATAAATAAATTTTTATTTAATGTTAAAGTAAAAAATGCAACAAACATAAGTTATTTTACTAAAACAATTTTTACATGGGGTTATACAAGTCAGAATTTTGATTATAAATAGTAATCGGAAATCTAAAAAGATTTCATACATCATAGTATTTTTTTTATAATTTTTAGACTTTAAATAAATTAAATTATTTATGACATCACGATGATGCAGCGATTACTTCATTAATAATGGATTTAAATAAAATGAAATGATAATGTCAAATATATGAACTACACATGTCCAAAACCTATTGGATGGGTGTATTTTGAACCTTTATCACCTTAAACTCTAATTATATCAATGTGGGACCTTTTTAATCCGAAACTCATATTAAAATAATGTAACATTTCTTTACTTTCCAAGAGTGCCCCTCCTCTCTTCTTATAAAAGGCCCCCACCTCTACCTCTTTACCCACACATACAAAGCCTTTGGATCGGCCAAACCCTGCCAATTTTGTCTCTCCGCATCCCTCTCTTACTCCTTGAAGCCTCACTTTGGGCAGAAGTCTTCCCAATGAAGCCATTGAGCTCAAACCAAAGGGAGTTACCCGATTTTAAGGTAATGTCTTCACATGAGTCCGTTTGTTTTATTTTGCTTCTCCAACCCCCTAAACTCTTTTTATTAATTTCTTTTGTAACAACTACAAAATCTTCAATATACTATGATGTTGTTATAATAAGGATTCGAGCTACACCTACACAAACCTACATCTAATTGGTAAAGAACATACTGTTTCTGTGGATGGCAAATTTTTGCCTCCCGAAACGATGATTGATCAACATTCTTTTAACACCTTCAAAGGTGGCCATTAAGATGTCACTATATTTATATATGATATATAATATGTTTATTTTTTCCTTAAGCTTCTGTATTTTTTCATTTATGGCATACCTTTATGAATTCTATTATGGGTATATGCGATATCTTCATTTTAGGAAGTGCGGACTACCGCCCCCTCAAAGTGATTTGATTCGTTAATGCCATATGTGGGACATATAAAGGATGGAATTAAAGTTATTATACATGATTTTATACTGGAATTATAATATACTTTTATATAATTATTATTTCTTTCCATTAAAGTATGAGATATAAATTAAATTAGCGTTCATGCGTACGTACGGCTTACCGTCTCCATGAACGGTGCATTTCATTTCTTACCCCCTAATGTAATGTAATATTATAAGTACATATATATAATGGATATATATTATGTATTTTACATCTAAATTATTAATATAATTCTAGAATTAAAATATACGTACCTCTCATTTAGTTTTAATTCCATTAATATGACATATAAATGAAAGCATCGTTCATGCGTACGTTCAACTTACCGTCTCCATGAACAGTGCATTTCATTTCTTAACTCTAAATTATTATGTAATATTATAAATACATGTATATGCAGGATATATATGATATATATGATATCTAAATCATGAGTACCATTATGAATATAATGGATACATGACCAACTTGTAATTATAAAGGGTTTATTTTTGACTCAAGTACCAATGATTGTTAAAACGACCGTTATTAACTTAAATAATTACATAGTGTTCATGACATGGAAATTAGTGATATAAAAGGAATAATGAACTTTAAAAAGGTCCTTAAATATGTATATATTAACTCAAGTTTATTATTTAGGAGATTAATGAACGATCGAGTCATGTCGGACCTGAGGTATGGGACTTCGTCTCAATCTTCTTTCATTGAGGCATATTTTGTTTTATACACAACGTTCTTTATACGGTGTATAAACCCCTTTGACTTTTACGTTTATTCAAAAGGAATCTTTTTTATATTAAGCATTTACTAAACAACAAAAGGGAATGTTTTTGTCGTACGTATGCGGCGACAATGACTTCTCCTCCGCCGTGACCATTATTTGAGTTTCGGTTTCCTCGATAAGCCATACCTTTTTTTAAAAGAAAAAAAATACCATGTATTAATTTTTTTTAATTTGCTATTGAAAATGGTTTTCATAATGTTTTTATATCAATGTGTTGTATTGATATCTTGTGATTGAAAGGTGGAAATGTTATGTTTCCCTTATGCATGTTTTATGTGATACAATTATATTGAGGTTCTTGGGAATTATTATGAAGACGGGTGGTTCTGTGTTAAACTAAGGGCGGGAGAGCCCTATATAGCTCTCCAATGCATTGGGTAATGTGAAGGAGTGAAACGTTAAGGTTTATTCGAAGAGATTTAGGGAATATACTGTGATGGGTATTCCAAACATAACCAAGAGGGTTACTCCCTACGTAAGAATGTAATGAATGCCTCAAGTTACCTTTATGTCTTATGATTTCTATGATTTATTCATGATTTGATGACGTATGTTAAAGTGCTTATGTTTTATGGGTAAAGTATGATTTCATTCTTATGTATATATGAACTCATGTTTCCTTTCCACAATTTTATAACCCATACTGAGATTTTTATGATCATCCCGAGTGTTTTTGAAATTTTTTTCATATGTCAAGGGAAAGGTACATGATATGATGATAGTGTCAAGAAAGTTTCAAGAAAGAATCCATGTTTTATTTTAAATATGTTCCGTTGATTGAAAAAAATGAATACTATATTTATGTAACCACTTTCATTAAATGTGGAATGTAATGAAAGTTTTATGATCTAATTCTCTAAAACTCTAAACCTGAAAAGATCCTCAATGTGTAATCGTGTAATAACTCAAGATTAAGTACGGCTTAAGGCTGGGCCCTTATAGTTGGTATCAAAGGCCGGTTTAGATAACTTTAGGAGTTATAATTATATTAAATGATTATCCAAAAATATTTTTTTATTGTCAAATTGAAATGATATAGCATTTGAAGATTACCATGTTGCTTCATCTAAGACATGTTTGTTCAGAATGGTTTTCCGCAGAGAAAATAGGGAAGCAGTGCTAGGAAGGCATACAAAAGGAAATAACCTTCTGAATCAGCATCCTGAGATGGTCGGAATTGGAACTGAACAG
The DNA here is from genome assembly GCA_963277665.1 of Viscum album. Classification (NCBI taxonomy): domain Eukaryota; kingdom Viridiplantae; phylum Streptophyta; class Magnoliopsida; order Santalales; family Viscaceae; genus Viscum; species Viscum album. The sequence continues at coordinate 275,980,658 of OY728142.1, read as the reverse complement.
TTTGTTGCAGTAATGGCGCAGTTGACTCAAGCGATAAATGGAGGTGGTATCCATGCACGAGATCAGCCAGATCAACCGCAGAGGAACATGCCAGTGGTGGAACATTTCTTGAGGCAACATCCCCCATCATTCAGAGGATCATCTGACCCTGTGTTTGCTGAAGGGTGGATTAAAGCACTAGAGAAGATTTTCGATGTCATGGGGTGTTCAGACAATCAAAATGTTAGTCTTACTATTTACCGTTTGGAGGGTGAAGCAGATCAGTGGTGGTCGATGGTTAAAAATATCAGGGACGCCGATGAGATTGATTCTATTGACTGGGATGAATTTAAAGGATTGTTTCTTGAAAAGTATTTTCCTAAGGCTGTTCGACTTAGGATGGAAAAGAAATTCATGGAATTGAGGCAAGAGGAAGACTCAGTGGCTACCTTCGAAGAATGGTTCGCTCAATTTCAAAGGTATGATCCAAATTTTATCCGAGACCATGATAGTAAAATCAATCATTTTTACTCACGATTAAAGCCAAAATATCGAAGGGAATTAGCTTCTCGTGAGTTTAAAAGTTATGAAAAGCTTGTTCGATGTGCTGAGAAGGTTGAAATGGAGTTTCCCGATGACCAAGTGTTCTATAACAACCAGCAGAAGAAGAGAACGAGGTGGAAAGAGAAAGGGAAGAATTCTTCAAAAAAGTCTGATGGTAAGAAATCTAAGTTTCCAGTTTGTGATAAATGTGGAAAAAGGCATGATGGGGCATGTCTTCTGAATTCCGGAAATTGTTACCGATGTGGTAAGATGGGACATCAGGCTTGTGATTGCACTGAAAAAGATCAAGGTTATGGTAAGTCCAAATTTGATTTATAGTTAGTGAAATGTTTTAAGTTCAATGATTTGGGTCACTATGCAAATGAGTGTCCGACAAAGAGCTCGAGAGATGTGAAGCAGTTAGACTACAAGCAGAAAGGGGTGGTGAAATCCTTTGAAACTACTTCAGTAGATGTCCGACCATCAAATGAAGTTGTATCAGGTACTTTGTTTGTTTTTTCAGAATATGCCAGTGTTTTGTTTGATTCGGGGTCCACACAGTCTTTCATCTCTGAAACCATTTCTAGTAAAACGGGAATACCATCTCAAGAAATGACTCCTGAACTTGTGGTAAAAACACCTGGGGGAAATGTTGAGGAAAAAAGAATTTATAAGAATCGTCTTATCCTTATCCGTCGAAAGAACCTACTTGCAGACCTTATTGTTCTACCTCTAGTAGAGTTTGATGTTATCCTGGGTATGGATTGGCTCTCTATTTACCATTCTATGATTGACTGTAGAGCTAAAGAAGTTTCTTTTCAGAAAGACTTTCAGTTTGTGTACAAGAATGAACCCTTACTGTTGATAACTTATCAAGAGGCCGAGAAACTTGTAAAAGATGGAAATCAATGTTACCTTGCACATATTGTTGAAAACAAGGGAACTGTTCAGATTAATGATGTGCCAGTGGTAAATGAGTATCCTGATGTTTTTCCTGATGAGTTTCCTGGAATAATACCAGATCAGGAAGTTGAATTTACTGTTGACTTAGTTCCTGATGCTAAGCCAATTTCGAAACCCCCTTATCGAATGGCTCAAATTGAACTTTTAGAGTTGAAGGAGCAATTGCAATATTTATTAGAGAAATGTTTCATTCGACCTAGCACGTCACCATGGGGTGCTCCTGTTTTATTTGTTAAAAAGAAAGATGGTTCTATGAGACTTTTAATTGATTATAGATCCTTGAATAACATCACTGTTAAGAACAAATATACTTTGCCTCATATCAATGATATGTTTGATCAGCTCCATGTATCTTAGTATTTTTCAAAGATTGAACTGAGATCAAGGTACCATCAGCTGAAGGTAAATGAAGAAGACATTCTGAAGAATGCGTTTCGTACAACATATGGCCATTATGAATTTGTAGTAATGCCTTTGGGGCTAACCAATTCACCTGTTGTATTCATGGAATTAATGAATAAAATTTTCCATGTGTTCTTGGATAAGTTTATGGTGGTTTTCATTGATGATATTTTGGTGTTTTCTAAAAGTAAAGAGGAGCATGAAAGACATTTAAGGGTTATTTTGAAAACCTTTAAAGAAAATAAATTTTATGGGAAATTTATCAAGTGTGAGTTTTGGTTGCAACAAATTTCTTTCCTTGGTAACATTGTTTCTAAAGATGGGATAACAGTTGATCCTGCAAAAACAAAGGTTGTTGAAGAATAGACAAGACCCACAAATGTTACAGAGATTCGTAGTTTCCTTGGTTTGGTAGGTTATTACCGATGGTTTGTTAGAAATTTTTCACTATTATCTAGTCCAATGACTAAGCTAACTCGGAAGGGTATTAAGTTTATCTGGACAAAAGAATGTGATGATTGTTTTCAGGAATTGAAAAGATGATTGGTGAATGCTCTAGTTTTGGCACTACCTTCCAGGAATGGTGAGTTTGTTATATATAGTGATGCTTCGTTGAAAGGACTTGGTTGTTTACTAATGCAGAATGATCAGGTAATTGCTTATGCTTCACGACAGTTGAAAACTCATGAGGTAAATTATCTTACACATGATTTGGAATTAGCTACTGTTGTTTTTGCTTTAAAAATTTGGAGGCATCATTTGTATGGAGTAAAGTGTGAAATATATACCGATCACAAATGTTTAAATTATATATTCACTCAAAAATAATTGAACATGAGATAGAGGATATGGCTAGAATCAATCAAGGATTATGATAGTACAATTCATTACCATCCTGGAAAATCAAATAAAGTGGCTGATGCTTTGAGTCGAAAAATCAATGCTTCATTAGCAATGTTGCATTTGGAACGTGATCCTTTGGTTATGGATTTGATGAACTTTGGCATAGAAGTTGTTCGTACATGATGTTCTTCTGTTTTGATTCAGGTATAAGTGAAATCCTCTCTATCAGACAAAATCAAGCAAGCACAGAATCAAGACAGTGAGTTGCAGAAAAAGGTAGAGCTGGTTCAGAAAGGTATGTTGCTTGAATTCAACATTGATAATGATTGTGTTTTGAGATTTGGGAAGAGATTGTGTGTTCCTTGTGATTACCAGTTGGAGAGAGAGTTGTTATGTGAAGCTCATAGTTCTCCATTTTCAGTTCATCCTGGAAGTATTAAGATGTACAGAGATTTGCGGGAGTATTACTGGTGGGAAGGAATGAAAAGAGATATTGCTGATTATACTGAGAAGTGTTTGACTTGTCAACAGGTTAAAGCAGAGCGGAAGTTACCGAAATAGATGCTTCAGCCTTTACCAGTTCCAGAGTGGAAATAGGAGAATATATCCATGGAATTCGTTGTGGGATTTCTGAAGACCCCTCGAGGTAATAATGTAATCTGGGTTATTGTTGATCGCTTGACTAAATTTGCTCATTTCCTTGCTATACGAGATAATTTTTCCCTAGATCAACTTTCCCATTTATATCTTAAAGAGATAGTCAGTTTACATGGAGTTCCTCTCTCCATTGTATCTGATCGTGATCCATGGTTCACTTCTAACTTTTGGAAAGGCCTTCAGAAGTCCTTGTGTACTGAATTAAATTTTATTACAACATTTCATCCTCAATCAGATGGGTAGTCAAAACGAACAATTCAGACCTTGGAGGATATGCTACGAGCTTGTTCGATTGATAATAAGGGAAGTTGGGACCAACATCTTTCTTTGGTTGAATTTTCATATAATAACAGTTTTCATTACAGTATATAGATGGCACCATTTGAGGCGTTATATGGGAAGCGGTGTCGAACTCCAGCTTTTTGGGATGAAGTGGGTGAAAGAAAGCTGATGGGACCATAATTGGTAGAAGAGATGGCAGAAAAAGTTCAATTGATTCAGAAACACATGAGAACAGCTCAGAGTAGGAAGAAGAGTTATGCGGACAACAGGACGAAGGATCTATCTTTTGAGGAAGGAGATCATATTTTCCTCAAAGTCTCACCATGGAAAAGTGTGATGAGATTTGGTAACAAAGGAAAGCTGAGTCCAAGGTTCATTGGACCATATGAAATTCTGTAGAGAGTTGGATTAGATGCATACCAGGTGGCTTTACCTCAGAGTTTATCTCAGGTACACAATGTTTTTCATGTTTCGATGCTAAGAAAGTACATGCTGGATCCATATCATGTTTTGAGTCCAGAGGTAGTTCAGCTGGAAGAGAACCTATCATATGAGGAACAACCAGTCCAGATTCTTGACCACAGGGAGCAAGTGTTACGGGATAAGGTAATTAATCAGGTAAAGGTTTGTGGAAAAACCACATGATGGAAGAGGCAACATGGGAATCTGAAAATGCACTGAGGGATAAGTACCCCCATTTATTCGATAAGAAACTAAATTGCAGGGACACAATTTTCTAAAGGGGGGAAGGATGTAACATCCCAAGTAAGTAATGAATAATAGATATTTTTATCTATGCCTATTAATGAATTAGATAGTATTTTAGAGGCTTAAAATGAAAATAAATCCAATCTTAAGCATGGAATACACTAATATTTTTAAAAGCTTTTTTTACTGCCTTTTAATGGCTAACCATTTTTAAATCTATCTTTTGAACATTTTATAAGCTATGTTTGTGAAAATAAACTTATTCATTATGATTGGGACATCAAAATTTACTTTGTGTGAATTTTTGGTATTTTTATGATAAAGTTCATTTTTTAATGAATAATGAAAAATGTTGTATTTTAATTCAAACCCTCTTTTTAATCTAATTTATTTATATGATTATATTATCTTTTAAATTGGATTTAATGTAAAATTAGAATATATTTTCACCATTTAATCCAATTGTAGTCATTGGAATCAATTTCACTTTGAAATTGGACTTAAACTAGTGTCAAACTTTTGATACTTATTGTTTCATAAAAACACGCTATTTGTCATGACAGCGGGAATTAATTATTAAATTAATTAATGCATCCTCTATGTTTTGGATTTTTTAAAATATACATCATTTTTTAATTCAGAATATCAAATATAGCTTAGGGTGAAGTTTTGGAATTTTTCTGAAAAACTTCAATTTTTAATGAATAGTGAAACCACTAAGTGGTAGTTAAAGAAACTGATTTTTCGTTTAAATGAAACTTTGCCACTTCTGTGATTTGATTTTCAAAAATCTGACATACATGGTTGTCATTAAGAAGTAAAATGTGGTTCAATGAGATTAAAATAATTTTTTGGTGAATAGTAACTTTTAAGTTCTTAATCGTGATTAGAGGTAATTAGTGTAGTTTAAGGTAAAAATAATGTTTTAATAATATGAGATGACCCTGACACATGTCCTACCCTCATTGGATGTGTCATGGCCGATAAATAAAATCCATGGGTCAACTTGGGGACCCCATGGAGCCACATTGGTTGGGAAATAACATAAATAACGTTTTATTTAATGTTAAAGTAAAAATGACACAAACATGAGTTATTTTACTAAAACAATTTTTACATGGGGTTATACAAGTCAGATTTTTGATTATAAATATTAATTGGAAATATAAAAATATTTCCTACATCATAGTATTTTTTTATAATTTTTTGACTTTAAATAAATTAAATTATTTATGGCATCATGCTGATGCAGCGATTACCTCATTAATAAAGGATTTAAATAAAATGAAATGATAATGTATAATATATGACCTAAACATGTCCAAATACTATTGTATGGGTGGATTTCGAACCCTTATCACCTTACCCTAGAATTATATCAATGTGGGACCTTTTGAATTCGAAACTCATTTTAAAATAAAGTAACATTTCTTTACTTTCCAAGAGTGCCCCTCCTCTCCTCTTATAAAAGGCCCCCACCTCTACCTCCTTACCAACACTTCAAAAGCCTTTGGCTCGGCCAAACCCTACCCATTTTGTCTCTCCACATCCCTCTCTTTCTTCTTGAAGCCTCACTTTGCGCATAAGTCTTCCCAAGGAAGCCTTGGAGCTCAAACCAAAGGGAGTTACCCGATTTTAAGGTAATGTCTTCACTTGAGTCCGTTTGTTTTATTTTGCTTCTCCAACCCCCTAAAATCTTTTTAGTCATTTCTTTTGTAAACAATAAAGTATCTTAAATATACTAGGATGTTTTTATAAGAATTATTCAAGCTACACCTACACACAACTACGTCTAATGGTTAAATAACATACTGTTTCCGTGGATGGCGAATTTTTGCCTCCTGAAACGATGATTGTTCTACATTCTTTTAACACCTTCAATGGTGGACATTATGATGACACTATATTTATATATGATATATAATATGTTTATGTTTTCATTAATATTCTGTATTTTTTCATTTACGGCATACCATTATTTCTTCCATTATGGGTATCTGCGATATCTTCATTTTAAGAAGTGTGGACTACCGCCCCCTCAAAGTGATTTGATTCGTTAATGCCATATGTGGGACATATAAAGGATGGATTTAAAGTTATTATACATTATGTTATACTGGAATTATAATATAACTTTATATAATTATTATTTCTTTCCATTAAAGTACGAGATAGAAATGAAAGTAGCGTTCATGCGTACGTACGGCTTACCGTCTCCATGAACGGTGCATTTCATTTCTTACCCCCAAATGTAATGTACTATTATAAGTACATATATATAATGGATATATATTATGTATTTTACATATAAATTATGAATATAATTCTGGAATTAAAATATACATACCTCTCATTTAGTTTTAATTCCATTAATATGACATAGAAATGAAAGTAGCGTTCATGCGTACGTACGGCTTACCAACTCCATGAACAGTGCATTTCATTTCTTACCTCTAAATTATTATGTAATATTATAAAGACATATATATTCTGTATATATATGATATATATTATATCTAAATCATGAATACCATTCTGGATATAATGGATACATGAACAACTTGTAATTATAAAGGGTTTATTTTTGACTCAAGTACCAATGATCATTAAAATGACCGTTATTAACTTAAATAATTACATAATGTTCATGACATGGAAATTAGTGATATAAAAGGAATAATGAACTTTAAAAAGGTTCTTAAACAAGTAGAAATTAACTCAAGTTTATTATTTAGGATATTAAAGAACGATCGAGTCAAGTCGGACCCGAGGTATGGGACGTCGTCTCAATCACCTTTCATTGAGGCATATTTTTTTATACACAACCTTCTTTATACGGTGTATAAACCCCTTTTACTTTTACATTTATTCAAAAGGAATCTTTTTTATATGAAGCGTTTATTAAACAACAAAAGGGATGGTTTTTGTCATACGTATGGAGCGACAACGACTTCTCTGCTGCCTTGACCGTTATTTGAGTTTCGGCTTCCTCTACAAGTCATATCTTTTTTTTAAATGAAAAATAAATAACTTGTTTTAATTTTCTTTTATTTTGGTATTGAAAATGGTTTTCATAATGTTTTTATATCAATGTGTTGTATTGATATCTTGTGATTGAAAGGTGGAAATGTTATGTTTTCTTTATGCATGTTGTATGTGATACAATTATGTTGAGGTTCTTGGGAATTATTATGAAGACGGGTGGTTCCATGATAAACTAAGGGCGGGTGAGCCCGATATAGCTCTCCAATGCATTGGGTAACGCGAAGGAGTGAAACTTTATGGTTTCTCCAAAGAGATTTAGGGAATATACTGTGATGGGTATTCCAAACGTATCCAAGAGGGTTAGTCGCTACGTAAGAATGTTATGAATGTATCAAGTTACCTTTATGTCTTATGATTTCTATGATTTATTCATTATTTGATGAGGTATGTTAAAGTGATTATGTTTTATGGGTAAAGTATGATTTCATTATTATGTATATATGATCTCATGTTTCCTTTCCATAATTTTATAACCCATACTGAGCTTTTTATGCACATCCCATGTTTTTTTTGAAATGTTTTTCACAGGTCAAGGGAATGGTACATGATATGATGATAGTGTCAAGGAAGTGTCAAGAAAGAATCCATGTTTTATTTTAAATATGTTTCGTTGATGGAAAAAAATGAATACTATCATCATTTGACCACTTTAGATAAATGTGGAATGTAATGCATGTTTTATGATCTAATTCTCTAAAACTCTAAACCTAAAAAGATCCTCAATGTGTAATCTTGTAATAACTCAAGATTAAGTAAGGTTTAAGGTTGGGGCCTTATACATAACCACCAACTTTTCCACTAAAACTAGCTTAATGAAAGAAGTGACATTGATATTATATCCTAATTATTATTGTTTGAAATAAAATTTTAAAATTAAAATTTTCATTAAATTATTTTAAGGAATAAAAATTATATCATAATTTTGATAAAGAATATTTTCAAATATTTTTTTTAAATGAATGAAATATATTGGAAGATAACTTTTTCCTGGCCTAAATCGAATTCCCAAAATAGAACTTTATAGTTATACATTAAAATCAATTTAATAAATGCCACTTTTTGATATACACATTTCAAAACTCATATATGTTTCAATTTTACAAATTATATTCCAAAATATTATAAAAACCTACCATTTAATAAAAACTAGTCATAATGGGATAAAAACATATTTTTAAATATGATAAAAACATGTAGTTTCAAAACAAATAATTTACCATTTTATCACAATGGAACCAATTTAAAAATAAACTATAAATAAATTTGAAAACACTATTAAAACATACTTTCTATTACCTTTTTAAAAAACATTTCACAACCCCTTTACTTACATTTTAAATATATACAAAAAAATATGAGGGAAATCACATAAGTAAGAACTACTACGATAATAAATGAAATCCGAGAAATATAAATGACATGAACATATATGAAAAAATAATTGAATTACTGGGGTCAAAATTGATAATCAAATTTAAATACCATCTGATGTCCTATGAAGCATCATATTTTCTTTGGATCTTCCTTATATCAATAATTGAGTTTATGCTAGGATTCTCTCAACTGAAAAATCCCGTTGGTGTAAATTGAATCATAATACCACCTAACTAGAATGAATCTATCCTCATCGAAATGGTCCACCACATATAGTCATATAACTTGGTTGATAGAAATAAGAAGTATAAGGATACATAGTGTTACGTAATTCTATACCTACATAGAGCAACCTTTGTTCTAACGACCGGACAAAAAATATTTCATAAAAATCAATCATTTCATATGTCAAGGATAAACCATGTTAAAACAACCCACACATAACATCTAACTCTCAAAATGGTATCCCAATAGTAAAAAACATAAATGATATATAAAATGTATGAAAAAAGAAACACCCCCAGGGGATCACAAAACACAATGGAAACAAAAATAATAATTTTTTAATCAATGTGGTCTTATATTTGTTATAAAAATTCATATTTATAAAATTAAAAATGGACTATAAATTTATAAACTTTTTGGAATTCTAATACATTTTATTAAAAAGTATGGAAACTAAAATTGTAATTCAACCATACACTTTTTAAAATCACCTTTGAAAATAATGTAATCCTAAAAGATATTGAAAATTTAAGTCTACAAGGGTTAACTAACCCCTTCAAAAACACACAACCTTTTTTACAAATTTAAACACTTTCAAAACACGAAAATAATAGTTTCAAATCCACTTTAATTCATCAAGGCTTTTAAAGATGAAATATTGGGATATGTACCACTTTAAAAACAAAAAAATATTCCTTAAAGTTCAGTCAAGAAATTGGAAAAAACACATGATATTAATCCACATCACATTGTATGTATTAAAATAATATTTATAAAAAATTGACCACTCCTATGCCATATATATATCAATTATTTTAATGTGAAATAATATATAAAAATAATGAAATTAATGGATCCTAATAGAACGTGATATCAAAGAAATTTCTTCCTCAAATGAAGTAAATTATGTTGTGAACATATAATGGATAAATGAATCATGTTACCTTCAAAGGAATCAAATCCCAAACAAAATAACACATCTATTAAATCCGTAAAAACATAAAACTGGATTTCTAAAACCATACCTAACCCTAGTAAATTTTCAATAAGTGATTATGACTAATCAGAGGGAACAATGGGGTGATATAAATTAAATTAAAAAATGGTTATAAGGGAAAGAGATTATTACCAAAAAAATATTATCAGATAAATCCATAAAAAATCAGTGGGGATATGATGATAATGAGGGGAGGTGTGGGTGTTTTCATAAAAAGGAGTGGAATCCTGGGGATTTTTACTAGATTGGGATATGGGTGAGGGAGTAGGGTGAATTATTATTTATAAGAGTTAATAAAATAAAACAAATAAAAAAGGAATATTTTTCTATATAATGGTAAAACCACATTGTTAGTCCCTACATTTTTTCTAATCATGCAGTAACCATACGTTTGTATTAATAAAAATACATGGTCTCCCATAGGATCTAAATGTATTTAAGAACCATTAATAAGTGATTCCAATTGTAAATTTACAACTATCGAATCAATCACCACACTTATTGCATGGTTTACATAATTGTACCCAAGATAGGTGTTATACCTGAGACTCCGTATGAGCCTTATATAGTAAGAACACTATTTCTCTTATTCATTCTCAATCCACGAAAAACATAAATGTTTAAAAAAAACTTCTATCCTCTTGATTCATAAAAATTAAATTTCCCAAGGAAAAATAATTGAATTTAATTAATTAAATCACAAGGATGTGATAGGTGTCACAGTTACAAGAAAACATGGTTGATGTGGGAGAATCACTTTGGATACATCAAATATCAGTTATTTGAGGATTTATTTGTTAATACTAATAATATTAACTAATCATAGGAGTCCATGGAGCTATTGTTGGGTTCCATGAATGTGTCTACCTATTATAACCGTTTTTTGAGCGTCTCAACCTTTCATCTCTTTTAGCAGTAAATGTAGTTTAGATGTCTAAGAAGTTATAGGTTTAAATTCATCCCAACATTAGATAATAGATATAGATCTTTGACATAACATCATGCATTGATGTGTTCTGAAAGGATTTTTTCCTTTGAGAATATTTTATTGGAGGGTCTAGAAATTTTCCTTCTTCTTTAATTCAGTGCTCAAGAAGGTGGACCTCCAACTCCTATAGAGGGAACCTATCTTGGTAACATGATGCGGATGAATAGGGTTGTGTAACATGGAAGTAGTATAAATTTTGATAAGTGAGACATCCTGGACGTTTTTTAGTCAACAATAACCAAACACAATTGACCTTCTGACCTAAAGTGTGCCTCCCCATTTTCCATACACTACGAACTTAAAGAAATGGTCCATTTTGGAACATTGGGAAGACTATACCCACATTATGAATTTGAAACTCAATGAAATAATAATATCAAATAGTATAAGAATCGTGAATTAATACTAAACATTGTAAGAATAAATATCCATTATATACATATCCAATTAAACACATCTATTAGTTTCAAATAAAATATGATGGTAATGAAATTATATAGCAAAGTAATACATGTAACACATGGGAATAGACATCTAGTATAATAAATGTTTCTAATGTAAAAAATGACCAAAAATAACTATCCATAGATATAATCATGAGATATAGTTTGGTTATGTACTCCCCATCTCCTATTAAAGAACAAATCATTAATTAGTAATAGGGAAATATAAAATTTCCCTACCTACATCCATGGATTCTATCCTGGTACATTAAAGGTACCCCAAACACAGTTTTAGATAAACTAAGTAGGCTACAATAAATTGTGTCTAATTCCATCTACTATATGAGTGTATAACAAATATGATGAATGTAATAAATAAAATATAAATAAAGTGACTTATATTAGTAACCCAAACAAGTCTTTCTTCTCATAGAACACCAATCCTCATCTACCTACTTTAGGCTAAACCATGATATCTCTGAGTAATCAGTAAAATCATGTTTTATTTATAAATTATTCTTCGGGACTAACTAGTATCTCATGCATCCCCCAAGTAATATATTCACATGATGTATATAATAAGGAAAATACTAAACTGTAATGCTCCAACTAAATCCATGAGTGCTCTTGGGAATGACAGACACATCATAATAATCATTTATTCATTATTTAATTCAATGTAACATGATCCTATCCTTGGTGTTCCTATGTTGTATCCCAAATATTTCTATATGTTTTACATGGACTAAACACCTTACAATCCGTTATAAGAAACTATTCAATGAAGTCCTGGCAACGCTCTTGGTGTTGTACAAATTCACGTCTCACTGAGTCCATCCTTGGTGATATATAAATGGAGAACATGTTTTACTCATGGCATGTAATATAATCACCCATTAGTGTATTTAATTGGATATACAAAAAGGAGTCCATGTTTCACTCATGTGTAAGAATAGTCTTCCCTCAAATTCCATCTATATTAGTATATAATGGTGTCTAATTATCACTCGTGAATATATGAGCTAGTTTCCATATCATCCCATCTATGGAATTCATAAATAACCCCTATTTTATCAGTAGATCTTAATAATCATTCATTATAATATTCAATTATTCAATCCAGAAGAGTGCCTATATGGAAATATTATATTGGAACCCACACCTCACTATCAACTTATCAATAAGAATTGTCATAATGATGTAGTCTAACCATACCATATAATCCTACATCATAACACAAATGGTAATCAATTTTATATCAAATTGAATCACCTCAGAATGTGGTTTGTGTAAAATCATAGGGTTAGAATGACTAACATCATAGGAACTATTATGTGGATTTTAATTGTCTATTTAAATTATGAAAGTTGTATCAAGAATTAGTGATAAAGAATATTGGTCAATGGACTAGGTACATCAGCTTCCATTCCCACTTACCTCTTTCCAATTCAATTTAAATCCTAAAATTTTCATTTAATATTACTAAGGAATGGGGAAAATGGACACACCCCAATAAAAGAATAATATACGAAGGATACCTATGGTTGTTTAATCTAAATCAACAACACATCTAAGGGTGGGTTCAAAATCATGTTCCTCAACCAATAATTACAACTTAATGGGTATCATATGTCATCCCGGACAGTCAAATTTAAATTTTTTTAATAAAAAATCAATTTATAAAAATATACATAAACAACTAGTTCATGTAACAATGAGATAATTTATAAATACCCTATCATTTATGAAATGTAAGTGACAACATATTTTGACTCAATTGAGGAAAAATTGTTCTGTATCATCCAATGATTCTTTGAAGATAATAAGAAATTAAATTAAAAGATGAAATCCATAAAAAGGATATAATTGGATTAAAAATTAATACTTTGAGAGAGAGAAAAAATGAAACAAGGAACAACATTAATATAGAACTCATATACACACATCCAATGAGACCAAATGTGACTGATTTAGAGTATATACCTGAGAGTTATAGAAAATACTAGTCTAGGATTCTATGGGAGCTCATAAGGGAGGAAGAGAAGATTTCCACTATAAAGAAGAAAGGATGATGGGATGGGGAGCATAATGAAATAAAGAAAAAATGGTAATTTATCTTTTAAAAAATAGGTTACCGTTTTTGGATTAATAAATGGAAAATCAATGTGCCAACCATGTACCATTCACTATAACAAGACCCTCTCACAATCTTATGGGGAAAGGATATAAAAAAAATTGACCAATCATTCAATTTAACTCTTTTAAAAACTATAAATTAGTCACATGGTCATGAAACATGGGTCGAATGGTTTGGGAAAATTATGAACCCATTACTATTAACTGAAATTCTTTTCATGAGTTATATGAATCATAAGGCATGGGTTTCATGATTTCTATTAATGATGAGGCTCATCACGATCCTCCAAATTATTATGCCATTGGATCCATACAATCTCTAGAACCCCATGTTTCCTCTATAACCCATCATGGAACTCAAAAAATTGATAAAATTAAAGAATTAAAATGAAATTAAAAGAAATTTCACCTCATAAAAAAGTTTAGATATTATAATATCTCTTCAATGAAATTAATCATTTAATTTACCTACTAATGGTGTTAATTCATCTTGTGATATTAACCATGGCCTCTTGAAATGTACATTGGCCTCTCGATCCCAATCTCATCTTATGCATGGATGTTCATAACCAACAGCCATACTAGAGGAACTAATTGGCCTTAGAGAAAATTCATGCTTCGATAAACAATATGATATGGTTCTCCTCAAATGAAACATATAACTCCAACTAAAACTCATCAGGTTAGAAAATATGTGATGGAATATAGTGATAATAGTGCATATGAGATACATGGACGATGAGATTCATAACATGATACCTATGAGGTATCTATAATCGATAGGATACCGATCGTAGTCACTCTTGAATTTAAACGGGACCAACATAGTGATGTGATATCCTATTATTTTATGAATCCTTGTATTCCATATACTAGGTGAAAATCTTATGAAAAACTTTCTCCCCACCTAGAAATTCAGTGGTCGATGGTGATGATCGACATATGACTTCTATAAGGAATGTGCTATAGACAACCACTTCCTAATATTCTGAAAATGAACTGATGGATCTAAAATAGGATAAAGACCCAATATCCTTGAATCTCTTTCTATTAACCACAAAATTTTTTAATAAAATTTCACCTTTTACATGAAATCATAAGTATCATTTATTAAAGTTTCATGAAGGTTTTTATTCTAATATAAATATGTGATTATTAATTTTTTTTCCATGGAACCTCTAAAATCATGTACACAAGTAAATGTTTTCCCAAAACATATATTAAATATTTAGAATGACCATCAATATATTATGGATATGTTAAACATAATTGTACTAGGGAACTCAGTCCACCATACGACCCCTTCTAGAATATAGATTTAAAATGGGAATCAATATTTTATAGTTAAAAATATGGAGCCCCATAGATATATATGATCTTGTGAATGAAGGGCCTCCCATGATCACCAACTGAAAGAGCCTCCCAATAAAAGAAAAAATGTGAGGCCATTTTCAAATTTTCTACAATCACCCATATGATTCCACTTCCCCAATGTGGTCTAGAAAATCACATTACTATATCCATGGAAATGTTGTCCCATTTACACTCAAGAACAGGGAATGGCTATAAAATCCCCGACAGTCGCTAGTGCTCCCTTGTCACCTACCAACATGTGGTACACTGAGTAAAAGACCTCGATATCCCTCACTTCCTCCATTGCCACTAGTAGTAATGGTATAATTCATGATACATTTTGGTAATACTGAGACACACAAATCATATCAAGTCATGAGACTCTATCATGATCTCCACTTGGATTCCTATAATAAGCAAGACACATCCATGGATGAAAAAGGTATCAATATTCATCAATGTTCCAACTAGAATGTGGCTCATCAACTATAATGCTCTCTAATTTGATGAATCCCACAAAATTTAATAGATTTATCATCTTCAATATCTCTGTAAGTGAAGTGGTCACTTGAAATAACCCAATTATTGACTATCCTCGATGGACCTAAACCTCTATATGAACCTCTTATAAGTTGGCCATAAATTATCACTATCTACTAGCATCCTCAACTTTTTGTATCTAATTTATACATCTCATTGAATTAGAAACATCACTTCTCTATCCAAGAAAACAAGAAATATTGATGTTAAACGATTTTTTTTATTCAACATTTATTCATTTCATAAGATTCAATTCACACTATATAAATATATACTTTTGATTTATGTGGTACGTATAAACCATAAAATTCATTCCTTTAAAACAATTCCTTCAATAATTATAGACACTAATAACAATGACTAACTTGAGAATATGCATTGGTTAGTTCCTATTATGTGGAATCAACTGATACGACACATTTATAACTTCCAATATTATTAATATGATCCTACTTTTTTATGTATTCAATAATTAAGACTTCTATAGAAATATATTTTGTTAAAAATATTGATAATGCACTGAAACATTAGAGGAGAAGACATATTCAAACATAGGATTCTGATTTTTTAAATTCAATATATCCACTAGAAATAAATGGGTAAAATTTACAAGAAACATTCCACTAGTAATATTGTTTCATTCTTCTTCTATATCCATCATCTGTTGGAGCCCTCCAAATATGATGAAAATAAAAAAACAAGTGAAAAACATAATTCATTCTAATGATAGGAATACGAAAATGTGTAGAGTCTAATTAATAAAATACCTTACAAGTATATTATTTACAGAAATTACTGATTGTGGCCATTGCCTTATAGTTCTTGAGGCTTTTGAAAAATGTTTGTAATAAGAAAATGAGGATATTACCACATAAATACAATCATAAGGTATAGATATAGATGATAAAATTTAATATAAAATTCGTCATTATAGAAATATTTTATAAAGATGAATATTAGTAAAATAATTTTTTTGTAGAATGTTAATAGTAATGTATTGAAAATTCATAGAAGAATTAATTATGCAAACAATTTTTTTATAAAGAATTAGTAATTTAATATTAGTTGTAGATAAAAAAATATTTTATTTAGAGTTTATTAAAATTATCTAACTTCAATAGTTTATGACCGAGGGATACCTCAACATACTAGTAAGAGCCCCTGGGGGGGAGGGGTGGGGTTGGGGGTCTATCACCATAGTAGGCATCAACATTATACAACCCTGTGTGTTGGAATGTGTGTGAAGAGGGTCTAATAATATTTTATGGGACCATGTAAAAGTCCCAATTAGTGCATAGGTATAAGTTGAGCAGTAACCCGAATGTCCATGTATCTATATTGAAACAATGAATTAAACATCCTTTTTATGTGATAGTGTCAAAATGGTTTCCATTACAATGTGGGATCGAGAATTTTTATCTATGTAAATCAAAACCATTGGATTAGCACACTTTTACCATCTAATCAACCCCTTGACATCATCTTTCTCCTGATTTGTACACCTCCAGGAAACCACCCGACCTCTTAACTGTGTATTTATTCTTCCACAAGCATGAATATTATGAAAAATTTCTCTAAAATGAACTCATTAAAGCTTAATTCACCTGAAATCAACAATAGTTAAATAGAAATTAGAACCAAAACCTACCCAACTATTCCTTTCCCATAAAAAACTGGATCATAGAAATGAAAATCTACCCTTGTGAAGGTGTTTGTTTACAAAAATTAATCCACCATCACCATTTATTTCTTCTTTGAGAAGTATATCATAGAAAATTTTATGAATGAATACACATTAGTTTGAGTATTAGAATTAAAAACATGTATTTTATTGTTATATATAAATGGTTTGATTTAAAACCCCTTTTGGGGATAGCATTACATAAACCAGTGGCCATGGTTGCTTCTCAAGTAATCCAAAATTGGTCATAAGATATTTTATTACAATTATTGATATGTCCCATCAAAAAAAATTATGTATTCCATTATATGTTAACACCAAATTGATCTGAACCATCCATTAAAAATATATATTACTCATATGGGGAGAAACCCCTCCCCCTAATCAGAATAATCCATGAAAATGATTTTTCATTTATTTACCCTCTTACACATAAATTTCATCATCCTTCATATAAAAGCCCACACTGGCGCCTCCTAGATTGAGTTTCCCTATGTAGGAACAATCCCCTAATTCATTATATAGTGCAAGAAAAGAGAAATTTCAATCACGAATAGAAACTATTATATGCATGTAAAATTAAAAGAGATATATATATGTAATAATTTCATTTAGAAACATAATGTTCATATTTTTAAAATTTAATTTGATGACTTATATATATGTAATTGTAATTTTATTTTTTTCAATCATATATATATGTTAGTATTACTTCCAAATTCAATGATTATTTACTGCATGTTATACAATTATTTTCATACATATATTTTAAAACAATTTTAATATATATATATCATGTTTTTAAAGAATATATAAATATGCATTAATAATTTTCAAATTATCTTCGTTAATGGTTTAATATAATTAAATTTATACTTTATATGTTACAATATAAATCACCTTTATATTTTATGTACTAAATGAAATTATTTTCAAAGTTATAATGGTTGTATAATTATGTTTTATGTGTGTTAATATAGACACAAACACATAAAAAACACACACAGACACACACACATATCTACATTTGGCTATTATTTCATGATTTCAATTTATAATCAATTTATTTTAAATCATAAATCTTATTGAATTTGATATTTCTGTAGTGATAAAGGATGAAATGTATTTTTTAGATGTTTCTTTTATAATATTATGTTTTTTATATAATTATTTACTTTATAATTATTCTACTAAAACTAAATCAAATATATATTATTATATTTAAATATAAAATTACTATT
The DNA here is from genome assembly GCA_963277665.1 of Viscum album. Lineage (NCBI taxonomy): Eukaryota > Viridiplantae > Streptophyta > Magnoliopsida > Santalales > Viscaceae > Viscum > Viscum album. The sequence continues at coordinate 275,962,258 of OY728142.1, read as the reverse complement.
ACTATTATTTTATGTGAAGGGTTCATGCCTTTAGACCATTATTTTATGTGTAAACCATAATGTTTTGAATCAGGTAAATGGGAATCTAATATTATTATTCAAGTATGAGTTTAAAATATAATGATTAATCTATTATGTCAATTTTCCATAAAATGTATTTTATGAGTTTATGAAGGAATGTTTTAATACTCAAGTGTTAATTTATTTGTTAACTCCCCTCAAAAAGGATATTACTATTGAATTTATACAGTGTCAAAAATATCACAAGTGGTTTACAATGACTGTTCATAGTTATATATTTATATATATAAATGTATGTGTGTGTGTGTATTTAAATAATTGTTTTGTTTTTATGAAAAAAATACAGTTATATATATATATATAATTTAAGGCTAGATTAAAATTTATTTACAATAAATGTCAGCACATATACAATGTAATCATTAAAGCGTAGTGTTGAGTGAAACCATTCCTAAGGAAAGTGGGTAGTCTTAAAGATCCTACAATATATCAAGTGGACTCATTCCATTGATTTCACAATCATTATTCGTATTTCCTAAAATATAATTTTATTGTTTTAAATAATTATTAAAAGAATAATTATTTTAAAAATTGTATGATAATGTTTTCAAAGGAATAAATATTCTGAAAGGATTTATAGAATTTTAAAAATCATAAGTATATTTCAAATATATTTTAATGATTTAAATGGATTAAATATTTTTAATGCCATTTTAAAATCATGTTTTCATAGGTTATTAAAAAAAGTTTTCAAAATAATTATTATATTTTTAAAAGTGATTACCAAATTATATTTTAAAATAATATGTATTTTAAAATGATTGTTAATGTTTTTTTCAAATCAATGTCTTTTACCAATAGGGTTTCATGTTATTTACAAATCGAATAAGTATTTTCAAATATCTTTTTAACTTATTTTTAAAAACCTATTACTAGAAAATTTTTCACACCATATAGTTTTATCAAATGTTTTCAGGATCATTTAGTGATTTGATGGAGTTAAACTTCAATAAGAAGATTGAACATGTAATGTTCCATCACTATCATTTTATTTATTTATTTATCTATGATAATATCTATGAGAGGTCATTTTACTAAAAAAACTAGACCATATAAGATAAACAAATATTAATGAATTTATATTTTTCATATACTTTTTATAAAAAAAATGAAGATCATTTTTTATACCAGAATTAGAAATGTGTGTATGGGGCCTCACTGTTAGTATTAGAGTAATGATTTAGATTACATTTCAGATTAGGTCATTTTGTTAAATAGTATTATGTATATATTCAAGTTCTCTTATTTTATGGTATAAATTATTTTAGATAATCCTTTTTTAATTTTTTAGATTAGTATATGTTACTAGAAATTTAGGTTGAAAATTTAAAAAACCACTTTTCCATCTTCCTGATGATGTTTTAGTGATAATAATCGCATTGTAATTCCCATTTGGAAACGAATCCTATAGAAACATTCCACATTCCATCAACTAATTGTATGAAATATCCAAAACCTCCTCCATAATCCATTATAATCATGGATCATCGGATGTTTTATGAAACGTTCAATATACATACATAGCACACTTATCCTTGAAGGGATGGTATAACCAAGGAATTTATAATTTTTTTTTGTCATCATAAGAATTAAATAATTATTATTATTTTTCCATTATTATAGTGGAAATGTATCATCATTTCTCCTAATGATATTTAATAACAATATGTAATATTTTCAGTCACACACATGGTATTGTGGATGGTCCCCTAATAAAAAGTTTTAAAATGGACTCAGTTTATGTTTATTATAAATACCATGTCCAATCAAGTTTTTAAAATTTATATTAAACAAGAGTATTTTTTCATTATCATTCCATTTTAACCATCAATACAAATAATGTTGTACATGATTCTTCTGTATATGCAAACAAGGAACAATTTGGGATATCTCAGACATCATTTCATCATCTAGACAATCTACCATTATGAATTACCAAAAAATGGGGATATGTGTATACTTTTATGATCTTATGTTTAATTTATATGAACGTTTTTAATTCAAATTTCCAATGATTGGTTATAACAATGACGTAATTTTGTAGGGATGAAGTACCTTCTGTCTAATGCTTTTTTAGTGAGACATAATATTTTTTTTATTTGTAAAAAAAATTTATAGTGAAATTATATTTATTGGGTGGGTATAACATGAAATCCCATAATTTTAAAAGGATTAAATTAGTTAATGGATAAACTATATACACTTCTCAATACATAAATATGAAAAAAAAATTGATAATACAATGAAATATGATAGAAGAATTAGTATTTATACTAATGATTCACATATTCTAAATACACAATTTCCCTTATAATTAAATGGGGAAAATAGAAATCAAAAATGAAAATTGTAATATTTCACCTCACATCTTCTTGGTATATCACTAGAAGGATCCCTCCAATGATAATGACAATAAAAATAAATCCATTTTGAAAAATTGGAATCATGCACACGAGAATAACCCATAAATTAATAGTATGATGTTATTAATATATATTCTATGTAGATTATTTATAGAAAAAAAATATTAGGTCCATTGGTTTATAGATGATTAGGGTTTAAAAAAGGAAAATGTTAGTAACAATAAATTGAGGATATAATCATTGAAATGATTTTATAAATTTTACATGTGCATGGTTCAACATATAATATAATTCATAATAATAGAAATAATTTATTTAGATTCATATTAGTAATGTTGAATAATTAAAAAAATTTAATTTTAATATATTGAACATTCCCAGAAAAAATAATTATGTGATCAAATTGTCTATAAAAAATAAGTTTGAATAAATATCTTTTGGAGTTGAAAATATAGATTCTTTTAGATTTAAAAAAAAATTATCCACCAGTTATAGGTTATGACAAAGGGATACCTCAAATGGCTAGTGAGAACCAGTGGGTGGTCGATCACCATGAGAGGGATCAACCTTATCCAACCACACATAGAGTGAAGGGCATGAAGAGGTACTGATAAGAGTGGATGGACCCGTGTATAGAGACCATTTGTTTCATATATATATACATTAATTCAAAGCCCTTATTTCCCTGTAACCATTTTGAAATAATGAAATCTTCTTCATGATTATGAGGGAGTAGAAAAATGGGTTTCATTTCAATGTGGGATCATAATATTTGATCTGGTTAAATTAAAACTATTAGATCAGCATGTAACAACCGTCTGATAATACCATCGATGGTGTCTTCCTCTTGAGATATCTTCCACCTCACAACCATTCTATCCCACAATTGTTCATCTCTTCTCCTACAAGGTACCAAATCTAAGCACTGTCTCTCTGAAAGAATCTTCATATGTCTTATTTCACCCAAAATCAATTATAATTCGATTGTCCTAAGAATGAAACCCAAGCCACAATTGTTTTCCCAAAACAAATTGGACTATAGACCTGTAAATCTACCCTTTTAAAGGTGCTTAGTTGACAGAACATTATACACCATCTCTATTTCTTTCATCCCAATGAATCAGAGCCATGAAATACACAATTATGAATAGTCATTCATATGGGGATCATAATTTAAAATAATTAATTCATTTTCAATTTAAAATGGTTTTATTTATGACCCATATTTTTTTGTAAGAACTCCATAAATCAACTTCCATGTCTGTTTACCCGGTAATATTAATAAGGTCATATGACATTTTATTTTCTTCACCAATGTGTCCCTTAAAAGACAATCTTCACTTAGAATCTAATACCATACATTTCATCACCATCATATATATATATATATATATTTATATATGACACATTTAGGGAGGAACCCCTATCCCTAATTCAAAAAATCCAAGACAATGCCTTTGTTTTGATTTCCCCTTTTACCCAGTAATTATTAAATGAAACATATAAGGGTACACATTTCCTTATCCTAGTTCGAGTTTCCCCATGGATGAAGAAGCCCATATTTCAAACTATACTACAAGTTAGGGGAATTTTTTTTCTTTAATTTAATCTATCATATGTTTTTTAAATAAAATGTTATATATATATATGTAATATTTTCTAAAAATATGAAGTATTTTTTTTTACAATTTGAAATCATGATTTATATAAATTATTAATTTCATGTTTATGTTTTTCAAACATATATATATAATTTTTTAATTTCAAACTCAATGATTATTTACATCGTATTATGAGATGATTTTCATACATTTATTTATTTAAGGATTTACAATATTTATATATGGATTCCACGTCTTTTATAAATTTAAAAATAAGCATGTATCTTTTTCAAATTTCCTAATTAACATTTTTTCTTATATGATTTTAATTCATACATTAAATCTTATATTTTAAATCCCCATTATATTTTATGAGCTATAGGAATTTAATGTCAAACATATATGGGTTTTATACTAATGGTATATTTTGGTATGTACACACACACATACACATAGAAATATATTTAGAAATCCAAATTTGGAAATTACTACATTATTTTATTAAATAATAAATTCATTTTAAAACATAAATTTCACTCAATTTTATATTTTTATATAGGTAATGGATGGAATGGATATTCTAAAAATGTCACTGTTATGATATTATGTGTGTTTTAAATTTTTTATTATTATCATTCTATGAAATCATAGTGGTATAGTGATTATTTTATGTGAGTTGAAATTGTATATTTATTTCATTATACATGAATGATTTTTACATTCACACTTCTCTTTTATTAGAAAAATTACAAAGTACTGAATAGGTAAATGATAATAAAATATTTTTACTCTTTTATGGATATTAAAATATAAATATTATAATTTAATTTCCCTCTTTCAATAAAATTTATTTTAGGTGGTTAGGAATGAATGGATAAATAACTAGATGTAAATTATTGTTTTTTTGGAATCCAATTTTAAAGATAATTATCATGATCTTTGGTGGCACAAAATTTCATTTCTGATTTCCAATAAAAGGAAAAATTTATATATTTATACATATAAATATATGTGTGTATTTTCCATTAATTAATTTTGATGTTTTTAACTTATGAAAATACATTGTGATTTATATATTTCTGTGTTTTTTATGTGTGGGTGTTAAGGATGATAAGAATTTATTTACACAAAGATCGACACTTGAACATTTTAAACATGAAAGGGTGATGGGGAGTGTACCCATTACCAAGTGAAGTGGGTAGGCCTAGATAACCATTAATGTTTCTAGTAGACCCATTGTATTGTGTTCAAGATATTTCATAGTATTTTCAAAAACATTACATGATTTTTTTAAATGATTGTCAAAAGAATAAGTATTTTTAAAAGAGTATTATAATGTTTAACAAATCATATGTATTTTCAATATCGTTAAATCTTTTTCCAAAGTGTGTATATTTTCTGAAAAATATTATAATGACCTCAAAGGTGAATGTTTCTTCTGAGTCATTTTAAAAATATTTTTTTCAATGGATTTTCATAAGAGAATCAATAAACTAATATATTTTGAAAAGTGTTTTTATTTTTATCAATATTATATGTAATTAAAATTACTTTTTAATGTATTTTCCAAAGATATGTGTTTTCAAAAGTATTTTTGAAGGTATTTTTAAAAGGTTTAAGTATTTTAATTTTTTTTCACATGATGTTTAAAAATACCGTATTTGGTATTTTTTCTCAAAATAACATTTCATAAAAAAGGATCATTTAATGGGTTCATGGAGTAATTATTCAATAAGGTGATAGATCTAGAAAAGTTCAATCACAAAATTTTGATTTTTTATTTTAACTATGTTAGTATATAAGAGTGGTCATTTTACTAAAAATTACTACATATTTTTCTTTTAATCATTATTAACAAAAAATATAGAAACTTTTTTATCGGATCTTGAAGCGCTGGTTTGGGGACTCACACATATGCCATGACACTCTAACCTTATATCATAACTACTACTATCCTAATACATAATGCTTGAAAACATACTATATCACTTCTTACTAGGTCTATAAGGATAACTATTAGTGCTGAATTCAGACACCCTTTTAGATCCTTAATGAATGTCTCATAGGCTTCTAACCATATAAACATTAGACAGTTCTTATTCAATCCCATACGATGTTCTTCTTGGAATGATAAGTCCTATATAAAGTGATTTTGAATAAAAATATAGCCACATGAAACCCCAAATATGAAATAAGTTCCTGGGATACTACCAACTAAATAATTATCACATCTTATTTGGGTCAACTGATTCTTCTATCTCCAATATAATATTAAGCATGAAGTGAATTTCATTTATCTAAAAGTGGAACTATGTGAAATTAACATTTAACTGATTCTCTCATAGTATACCCAATACTATCACAGGATTTTTGGCATAGTTGTGTTTTGTACGGAAATACACCAAGATATCACAAATGGATACCATCAAAAATGAATCCAGACAAGGATGGTACACTCATTTCATTAGTTGCATAAAAATTGATGTCTTGTTCATCAAACCAAACAACACGAATAAATACCTGTAACAAAAAATATCTTCTACAAAATACTATACATAGCATATCTGATTTTCTAAAATGAACCTAATGATAACATGATATCATATCAATCTTTATGATTTATAATGATACTCAAATCTTATTGAGGAGATCATCTATCTAAGTCAATGGATACTGATTATTAATCATTAACCAGTTCAATTTTAGGTAATCCATGCAAATATAAATGGTTCCATCCCCCTTTTCATTAAAAATACCAACAATACTCATGGAGAAGCAATGGGTTATATAAACCCCTTATCTTCCAAATCCTGTATATTCCTAATAAGCTCAGTCAACTCTGTAGTATCCATCAGGTAAAGAGGAATTGATATTAGTTAAACACCTAGAAACTTCTAAATTAAAAAATCTACTACTCTCTTGGGAGGTATTCCTAAAAACTCATCTATAAAAACGTCCATGAAAAGATAAAAAACAATAGGGAAAACATTTTTAATTTTCCTTTGGTCATCTATATATATTATTGAAATCATGGGTATCATCGCAACTAACCCACAATTCTTGAGTCTAGATCGACTAACCTGAAAATTCCATTCAATGTTGTGAATAAAAACTCTGACCTCTTGTGATATGAATGTCATTCTACGGTGATATTATTCAATGAAATTATGATAGATAACCAAATAGTCCATCCCAATTATGATATAAATTTATTTCATCATGAGGACTACGAGGTCCCATATAAAGAGATACCCACATCTCTCAAGGGGAACTGCCTACAATAGCCAACACTCTCAGATTGTATCCACAATTGAGTGTTAGTGAGATAAAAGCTTAAGATAGATGAAAATTTAGCCGATGTAACTCTAAAATAGGTACAAGTATGAAATAATTATATGAAACAATACAAAAATGAGATCATGCTGATGAAACGTGTATTATTATAGTACTTCACCACGTAGATGGTTGGGAATCTACTCTTTTGGAATCTGTTTCACTGAATATATCTAGCCTGATCCATGACCGTTTGATATTTCTTGAGTTCCCTGATATTCTATAATATGATGGGGTAGAATTTATGAGGCCTGTATACATCAGAAATGATTACCTCCTAGGCCTAATATTCTTTTTATACTCTAGATTACTTTTTGATGATAAGTTGCTAACCACAATCCTAATTGTGGAGTCGATCAAGAAACTATATCACTGAAAACTAGATGAAAATATCTAGAAAAAAGTCTATTCAAGGCCCATATTGTCACAGGATCAACACTTGATTGGGTCCCTCATACATTTTGGTCTCAAATTTCCGGACCTACCAAACAAATGGATCCTCACCAGGCTACCTAAATATGTACCCTATCTAATAATATCCCAATGTAGAAGCTCTAAAAAATACTTACTACTTTTTGTTGATGTAGATCCAAATATAGGTGTTCCTCTATAATGGATCGCACCTAGAAACTCTATCTAGTTATTCTCTATAATATTCAAATGGTTTATCAATCTTGATGTGTTAGGTAGATGAAAGGTATTCACTTATGAATAGATTTCATACACGAGACCATCTTTGAATATTGATTCTTTATATCATCCATCACCTAAAACAACAGGATCAAAGAATTAGATATATTTTTAAGTATATGTATTTTCCATTAATTATAATGTGACCTTATCCAGATAAAAAAACACTTCCGATTTATTGGCCATCATAATATTGGGATCAAAATAAATATTTAAGGCCATATAAAAATATCTACAATCCATATCGTATTGAAAAACTATCAAGTAAAAAAATACCAAATATATCTTAGTATAATCATGAATAATATATATAAAAAGATTCAAAATCCTCTTTGGAGTTTTATTGAGATGCTCAAAAATCAAGAACATGGACTTTAGTCAGAAATCTATATCATATGGTCCACTGTCCCCCAAAAACCTGGGTGGATGATACTCTTGACACTACATTTTAAACTCTACCATTTTTTTCATGTCTCATGGATACCTACATGATTTACATAAACCATATAATACCATCTCATAATTAGTCATTAACGTCCATATCGAGTATAACTAGTGATTCCAGAGAGGAACTGCAGGAGGTTGTATTAGTGACCTAAGGCCCATCACCTTGAGATCACAGTTATCACCACCCTCTTATAATATCACTAGAGTATGTTGTGGTGTATTGTATTTACAAATAAAAAAACAATATATATGTGAATTGTATAATAATAGGAGTTCCTATATATGAGTCACATCCCTCTTCATTCTCAGAATTCCATGTCTATGTGATAAAAAAATCATATGAAAATGCAAGAGACCCTACCTACTAACTTATACAATGTTCAGTTTAGGGTCATTTTATATGTTATAATGACAATATCTTGGTATAAATAATGTTAATTACAATTTATAGAGAAACAAAAATTTGTTTTTAATTGGAATCCCACTTTAATGGATTCCATTTATTTTTTAATTTAGTTACATTTAATTTCATTCTCCATTAAATTGAAATTCTCATAAATAGTTGAAGTATATGGATCACCACATCCAATTTTTAGGGTCCCAAACCAAAAAAACAATAGATGTGTTGAATCAATTTAATTTCGACAAGAGATTTATGAAGTCCATGCATGAAATGTTTGAAAAATTTCCTAGACATAACAATAAAGGAACCAAAATAATGTTTCAAGAAATACACATGATAATATAAACATGGAATGAAATAATTCATGGAATATACGTCTCAAAGTGCCTATCATTATGCATGATGTAATAAATCCTCTCTCTATAGGCCAAGTTTAAAAACCCATAAACTCAATAAACATCAAACATCATGTGAATAACCTCATTATGAAATCATGGAAACCATAATAATTTGAATCCAAAACTATATATCCCATCCCATGTAATTTTACTTTTTCAATGTACATGGGTTAGCTACTCATTTGAAAAATCTCAAAGCCAAATTTCATTACAACCGAGTCTATTTTCAAATATATAATATGTAATAATAAAAGTAAAAAAAGGATCCTTTGATACCACATTGTGACATCCCTGACCCTATTTATCCAACAGTAACCAATCCTGGTAGTCCACATGGCCTCAGTCATGCCTTCCTATTTTATAGAGGTTGTTGACCAGTAGCAAGGGTCATTGGTGGTTCTATGGGGAGACTATAACTTCATAATAAACGTTTTTAACTATTTTATAATAATATCAAAAATAAAGAGTAATAATGAAATAATATTGAATAGTGGAATACTAAATAACCATAATATAGATCAAAAATTAGAAACATCCATATATTTCATATACATGATCATGATCATGGAATAGAAAAAAATATAAATACATGTAATATATGGAGACAAGAATTTAGTATAATCCATGTAACAAAAGTAAAAAAAGGACTAAAAATAACAATCCCTAATAGTGCCACATACAATATCCTAGTCATGTTGTCCCCATCTGTAAGGTGAGAATCAATTAATCATCACCAGCATGTATCATTCCCTTGTCCCTACATGCATCAATGAATTCTATCTTGGTACCATAATAACAGCCAATGCATGGTATGAGATAAAATTAACATAACACCACCAAAAGTTTATAATTCCATCTAGTGTGTGAGTATATAATAATCATTTTTAGTTAGTAAATAAATTTAAAATTAAGGTATCCAAATAAATAACATTCATAGGTCTGGGTTCACTTGTAACATGATTCCTTAACTAAGTTATTTGAAGTAGCATGGACTATATATGAGCAATCAATGAAACCATGTTCCATTAATAAATAAGTATTGGAACATGTCTCAAATCCTCATAATCCCCTATTTTATATATACTATAGAATTTTTATAATAAGTCCAACAATAATGTTTAAGGATCCAACTGAATCTAAGAATGTAATTCTTCTTGAAAGACACATCACAATAAGCATTTAATCATTATTAAATTCAATGTAACATGAGATATTCCATAGAAATCCTATGTTAGAAACATGAATAATTCATGGTAAATAATTCACCAAACATCGTAAAATATTATCATAGACATTCATCAATGGAATATAGGTACAACTCTTGGTGTGATATAAATTCACCTCTCATTGATTTCATCGTTCGAGGTTCGTAAAAGGAACCTAGGTGGAACTCAAATGTATATAATACAAATAGACCATGAATTTAAAACTTCTTATTCCCTAAATTTTTCCCTATATATTTGTGTAATAATATTAGTCTTCCACCCAATTCTGTGCTTTGAAGTCCATAATGGAAACCACGTATCACTCAGGTAAATATGAGATAACTACCAAATAATCCAATCATTGGAATTCATAATGGAACCCATGTGTCACACAAGTCACATAATAATCATTCATTATATCATTTAATTATTCATGCCCAAAGAGTCTATCAATGGATATATTTAATTGGAACCCACTTCTCACTCATAGAATGTAAATAAGAATGTTAATGGGCCTATAGTCTAACCATGCCATATAATCACAGAACATAACAAAAAATTTCATCAAAATTATTAAAAATAGTTCAACATTGAAGGTGGTTTAAATAAAGAGTAGGCCTAGATGTCCTAGCATCACATAAAACCAATCAATTCATATTAAATTTCCATTATAAGTATGAATGAATTCCAAATAACAATAATGTAACAATATTGTCCATATGCTATGTGACAAGGATTTCTATTCCCTCTTAACATTGTTAAATTAAAAATAAAACATAACCAATTCATTTAATACCACTAAGGAATGTTTGATAATTTCCAAACCCAATAGTAGAATAAAATAAAATGTTCATCCTTGGTTGTTTAATTATTATTAACAATACAACCAAGGGTTGATTCAGAATCAAGGTTATTAACATTTAATTACACATCATTGGTAATCATTAGTCATCTAGGTCAATACCATTAAATTAATTTGAATTAAAATTAAATTTATAATAATCTCCCAAAATAACTAGTTTGTGGAAGAATGAAAAAAAATATTAACACCCCAACATTAATAGAAAACAACAATACAACCTACCCTAGCGTGGTAGAATAACACATTTCTAGTTTCACCCTTTGATTAATTCTATATAAGATGAATATGGATGAATAGAATAATGTCATAAAAATTGTATGTAATACCCTACATAAGAATAAATCTTCCAAGAGGAATAAAAATGACCAAAGGAACAAGGTGAATAGATAAATCACCAGTGCATAAGTAATGAGACCAACATTGAGTGATATTGATTCAAAATCAAAGTGTAATGGAAAAACCTATGAAATGATTATATTGGATGTCACAGGGTAGGAGTGGAAGATATACATTACATATGATAAATAATGTGTGGGTGATGGGTTTAAGGAAATATGGGATACATGGTAATTTACACTCCATAAACTAGAAGTCATGGGTTTTCTATGTGGTTGGCCAAATCATGTGTCAACCATGGATCATTAACTACCCCAAAACCTTCCACAGAGAGTTATGGAGTTAATTTTGGCAAACTATGCATCAGCTTTATTTTCCCATCATAAAAAACTCGACATCCTTTTCATGGTAATACAACACATGTTTAATGTTTACAGAATTTAGTGAACCCTATTCTGTGCACTAATGTTCCCCGCATAGTTTAATCCAATCATGCAGCCTGTGCCAGAATTTTGTTTACTAAAAATGTATCAAAGATTACTCCTCCAAAATCTCACGCTATGGGATCCATAAAATCTCCATACTTCTAAGTTTCATATCTGGCCCCATTAAGAACTCATATAATGATAAAAAGAATAATTAAATTGAAATAATAATGTTTTGAACATTGTAGAATAAATGAGGTAATATTAATGAATATATATTATTTGGTCACTTATTGAAATGGTCCAAAATACGTAAACTATGGATGGTATTGGAATTATAATAGTGTCTACACATCACCCTAGAACCAGTGACTAAAATGTGGCAATGAAGGAAATATCCAATTTTTCAATACTAGACCATTTGTGATGACATTCCATAGGGGTGTTGGAATGAATTAAAAATTGATGAAAAGATCTAATCATGGTCCCCATATGTTTTCCGAGATAGTGAAGAATCATTAATTTCATAATTATCCTAGATGTGGTCATATAGTTATGTCATACAATACCTATGTAGTTGATCATAATCTAGTTATTTATGGTGAGAGACTACCTACTATATGAATTTTATTATTGATCACTACTAATTTATATTCTATCTGTTTGAGATTGGATATTCCGATTTATTTTACAATTTCACAATTAGTTCATGGACATGATATACTAGTCATGTTATCCATTGAGAAATTCAACCTTCATACACTGTTGGGAACAAATTGGACCATCTCCAGCAATTCCCAGAGTGTCTTATAGTCCTCAATTTTTATTTACATCTTTGGGATTCATGATTATAGAGATGAAAATCTTCGTTGTTATTATCGATATGGTCTAGCCGACCAGTAATTGAGGTCACCCTAATTTCTATCAGAGATGGGTGTTGTTTACGTCACTAAAGGGAGATAGGTTCTTGATGTTTGTATAATCAGGACTTACTATAGGTATAGTTGGTGGAAACATGAGTCCTCATGATGCGATAATGGTTTAGATGGATTACTTTTCACTTTTGGAAGGATTAGCGTTAATTATATTATAATTGTATCAATATTTTTTATCACTTTTAGGTCATATTTATGGATAACTTCGAAGGAGTTCATATTGATATATGTAATACTACATCCGTAATAGAATAGACCTTTTTATTATTTTATTACATTGTCACTACATTCAAAGAACCACATCCCAATTGATTGAATAGCTTACATATGTTGTAAAAATACAAAACATACTCAAAACTCATTACATATTTGACAACATTAAATAACACATAGTATTTTTATTTTGAACACATTTTATACCTCTTGGATATCTCTGTATGTTAATAGAAGTAAATTTCAATAATTCTATGGAATCAAAATGTAATAATGTGGTTAGCTCAGATACTCAGCAATGATATACATATAATGGAAGAAAATATGTCTAGAATTTTATTTAAGGAAAAAATATGGATCAAATAATTCCATTAAAATAATCACATGAGGTAAAAACTTATCATTGATTTTCATAACAATTAAAACAATCACATAGTAGTAATAACTTATTTCATTATGATGGATTGGATAATATTGATTATCAGAAAATACTTATTGAGGACCCTTTTTAATAATGACTAAATTAATGGGTAAGGCCTCAGAAAAATACGATATATAGTTTTTCTCTTGAGACCTACCAATTCATTAAGGGGATATGTAATTATATGTCCCACCTATCACTTAATATTTCTACTTTATTAATTATAGAAATTATTAATATTAAAAAATGAACATTCCTTATAAAATAAATAACCACCAATATTGGAAGAACTAAGATAAAAAATTTCAATAATTTCCTTAAAAATAAAGATCATAAATCGTAGGTAAATATAATTTCGATGGTATCATTAGATTTTATCATTGGTATATTATTCAAAGAATTATGATCATTTATGTGAAAATATTTTAAAATGTAAACTAGATAATTTCTTATGGAAAATAACATTTTTACTTTAAAATATATGATATAATGTCTTCAGTTACACTGATATATTAATGAAAAAATTTATTTGATAAAAACCATAGAAATTTTTAAAGGGAGATTAAGATTAATGTTTTTTCATTATGGTGGGTAATTATCTCAATGTCACATAATTTGGAAAACATTCTATTAATTTTGTTATAAAAAAATTCCAAAAATACCTCTTTCAAAAAATAATGGGAAGACTCATTTAAAAAAGATGAAAATTTTTGAACATGGTAAAAAATATATTTAATAAATCATTGGAGGAAAAAAATTGTTTCATACATTTTATGTAATATATGCACACAAAATAGATTGATTTATGACTTAGTTGAAAAAAAGTACTTCTTTTATTTAAAAACAGATTTTGGTATCATGAGCTCATAAAATTAAAAAATTTAATCGAAAATTATAATATATAATTATAAATAGATGACAATAAAATATTTTTGGTTTATGATAGAAATATATAATAACCTCAGCAATGGTGAAAAAACATAAATTACCCTGAATAATGATGAAATTGTGAAAGAAACCATTACCTTAGGTCTAAATTCATACATACATGTTCAAAACATCTATAAAATGAATATATATTTATTATAAAGATATTAAAAAAATAATTACATATTTCATATCATATATTATTCACTTATAATCTGTTATCAAACTTTCTATAATGAATTCATTGTTGAAATAACTATTTTTGGGAATAATTACTTAATATTTCATATATATTTTGGTTTGGAAGTTTCATTAATTCAACCTTGATCATGGTTCCAAAATTTATAAATTTATAATAATGAAGAATATAGTATATATATTCATTATATATTTATTTTTAGTCATCAATAAATTTTTCTTATTGAAAAAGAAACTACACCGTTCAGGGAGTGGGTAGGTTTTATGTAGACATAAACATCCTTTTATTTTCTAGGAGGACAGAAAAAATAAAGGTAAATAATAATTCTCCTTTTAAAATAATTATAATAACTTATATATCATATATATTAATCAAATCGATTGTTATTACCATCCGTTTAAAAATAAAATGTAAAATGAATCACAACACATCGTAAAGGTGACAGTCCTCATGTACGAATGTGAGACATTATCATTTTTCAAAATATTGTGAGAGAATAATGTACATATGGTATTATATGTTTAGAATAATATTATATTATAAATATAATATATATATACTTTAAATACATTATTCTATCCCTTAGTGATATGTGGTGATGGAAAATGAATTATATTGGTTCATGAGGAAGTAGTCCTCCTTAAACAATATCGATAGTTTCATTTCCCATTATGTGGGATAGAAAATTGAAATAAGTTATGATATTCAGATAATAAAATCATAGTTTATTATATAATTTTGGGTTATTATTTTAGAGAGGCTGAGAAATGTTTGAAGGATTTTGCGGAAGAATTAAATTAGAAATGCATTGTTGTGAACTATACATATCTTTCAGATATCCTATTTATGTTTACACATAAATCCATCCTAGGATGAATTTATTATAAATAAAGGGAATATAGAACGTTGTAAGGGATTTATTATAGGTATTTGGAAAAGATTGGGTTGAAATAAAAGTTTTATGATGTGTGAAAAAACTATACATGAGGTTCCCTATTATAAGCGAGAACATGTGACTTTTTTTTAAATATCCAAAATTATTCAATAATTGGATGTTACTCTAAAAAAATAATTTTAAAATTGATAAATATTGTATTATATGGAATACAATTCTTATAAGAACATCCATAATTAAATTAGAATCATGTTTTAAATATTTTATTCACTTTTACTCTATGGTTAATCATATTTTAAATTTTTGGTTTAGCCACATTAACTTATTTTTGATGTCAATAATTTATCATTAAATAATAAAAAATGAGGAATATTATATAATGTTAAAAACTAACTATAAATATTATATCAAAATTTTTAAATTATAATTTGTTGCTTCATTAAAATTAAATGTTTTAAAAAGGGAATTAACACGCAAAATCAGGTTATATAATTAAATATGGTAGTTAATGTTTAGTATTTTTTAATTAATTATGAACAAAAATTAAGTTGAAAATTTTAAATATTTATAATAAATATTATTAAAAATATTATTTCTATTTTAAAAAATTTAATTCATATAATTTGTTGAGTTTAATTTAAAATTAATCCCGCAAACATGAAGAAATAATGTTTTTCATAGATAAAGTTTTTGTAAGTATAAAAAGTATTTATATACAAAATCTACATAAATTTATTACATAGAACTGAATTATCCTACTATGAATATATTTATAAAAATTTTACATTCAAAAATAATTTTACAAAAAAATTGAACATTAAATTTCGTAAAATGAATATGTAATATTTCCAAAAAATAAGTATTTTTTCTAATTATTTAAAAACAATAATTTCATTCAATTATCAAAAAAATTACTCTTTGATAATTTTGAAATTTTGATAAAAAATTTATATTCATTTTTTTCACATAAATTTCCTAAAATTTTATAATATTAACTATAAAATATTTGTCCAAAGTGTTATGAATATACATTCGAGAAAAAATAATGTATTAATAAATTTTATTATTTATTCTTATCTCATGCCTCAAAAATTAATAGATTAATGATGAAAATTTTATTTCTAATATTTTATTTAAATTTCATTGATAAAAATCATAAATAGCCACTAAGAATATTTTATTATGATTTAAACACATTGTATGTATTAAAATATTTTTTTCAGAAAAATAATCTATTTTACATTGAAATGAATTTTATTTTCATTTAGAATATAATTATAACTAATAAATTTATTTTTCACAGGTGTAAACCGTATAATTCTATTAACATATTCATTCCAATTCCTTCCCACAAATATATTACCAAGGTTATAATGAAATACTATTTTATGTTTCATTTAGACTTATCGTAGTCTATCTAAAAAGATATCAAAGTGATAAAGATTATCAAAAAATAAATATATAATAAAATCAAAGGGTGGCATATTATACCCTCATAAATTTTATATCACCACGCTAATTTAATTACACTTATGAAAAAAGTATTATATATCTACCACATCTCATACCCAGGTTCCTAAAATGCTTTTTATAATATATAATTCCTCTTGATAACTTTAACTAGATGAGTTGTCTTATTCTTTATAAATTTACTAATATGATCCATGATTTATTTTAGTTGTTCTACATTGGAAATATCATGCTCCAGTTCATTGACCACTGATATCAGTAAATTTGAGGGATAATGTATGTACATCACCATGAGTGATATACAAAATACCTCATGAAAATGAGATAGGCTCAGGGGAACTACCAAAAAATAAACTAATATCACTAGTAGATCATGAACGTAGAAAGGGAAAATATACTTATAGAATATATTTCCATTTATTTTATACTCAAAACCATATTCCTTGGATAATATCACACGTAAACCTTCTCACCAACTTCAATGTATGAATCATAGTGAAAATTTTCAACATTAATCTTTATTGGAAACTATGCTTCCATGGTTTGATGTTGAATGGATATGTCATTATCCTCCATTTTCTCACCTATATCAAATCTCAATTTCTATATTTTTCCAAAATAAATATATAAATTTTTTATTCTATAATTATATTTATATAGGTATATGTAAAATTCCATCTAAATGTTTTAGTGAAAGATATTGTCATATGAAAACATGATTAAAGGAAGGTATTGATCAGAACCAAATTTGAAATATATAAAATAGTATCTTAGCATATATTCATGTGGTTAAAATTTCCTCATTGAATTACTATCTATATAGGAATTATACACCATACTAAAACTCAACTGAGTATTAAGAGACAACTGAACACTTTTCTAGAACATCACGGTAAACCACAAATCCCAATCAGATACTACATAATGAGGTACAATATTAATACACGCCACTATATTAATATATATCACATATAGATTGTGATGATAGAAAAATTTGATGAAATGAAATATGTGTGATTACTTCAAAAACTGATTGAACACAACCTATATATCATTATATCATTTTTAAATTTTAGAGAGTCTAGTTATAAAATCAAGAGTGATGTTTTCCCATATCCATTCCGGTATGGGTTATGGTTATAACATCCCATTATATTTCCGTCTATCGACCTTTACTTGAAATCATAATTGGAAACGAATATACATAGTCAATAATATATATCTTTATTTTGTCATACCATCACTATTCATTCTGATCACTATACGTATTTGTACTTCTATGAAGAATAGAGAATAATGAACTATGCGCCTCATCCAATTGCTCTATAAAATATAGTATGGATGGAATACATACATAATTTTATAATCATTTAATCCTATAATAATGAAGGTTTAATTTTTGAATTTTTCTTACATTCTTCTGCATCTCCACATCTTCTTTCTGCACCTCGTTAATGGTATCATAGATATAGGGTGGGGCACTCATTTGATCAAAATATGTTTTCCCCATTAAGAAAATATTTCAGCATTGATCCTATATAAATCTCGAAATATTAGATATTTTATGATCATCATTATAGATAATATTAACTGGACTTCACGAAATATAATAATAATCAAAATTTTGTTGATCCTGGCATGTTAATGTATTGATCCCTCATAATCATTGATTAACTCAAACAATCATTTTTTGAAGAATATTCGAATATATCTTTGAAAATATATACAAAATCATATTATGATCAGTATATATGTTACCCCATTAACGATATATGAAAAACACCATATCATCAATGAAAAAATCACCCCTCTCATCTTCAAATCAGGGTTCGGGTAAAATTTCATTTGAATTTTTATTTGGAATCTAAAATATGATATCGCCACGACAGTATATTTAAGGACACTTCCCAATCCCATAATTGAGGTATCACTAAGGATCACAAATCCATCTATATTATAGGTAATTTTGTAATTGGGGAACTTACCAAACTTATCTTCAATTCATTGATGGTCTGTTTTTATTCACTTAACCATATCAACATAACCCCCATTCAATTAAACATTTTTATTGGATTTGATAGTCTTGAAAAATCTATCAAAAAAGAATTAGTGGTATCCAAAAAACCTAGTAGAAATATTTAATTTTTTAGTTGGTTTAGGCCATTTATCAATAACTTTTATTTTTCAATGATAAAATTATATTACCATCACTTGGGAATATATGTCCCAAAAATGATATATTATGATTCCACGATTCACACATTATAAATTAAACATTAAAATTATCCTTATTTATGGTATTTGGTATAATTATCAAATTTCCTTATTAATATTTATTTATCTTTAAATATATATGAATACAATCTATAAATACTTCCATATACTAATCAAGGTAATATTTAAAGACTATGTTGTTTAAATTAATAATGATAGAATGAGATATTTTTATTCTAAAAGGAATTACTGTAAGTTCATAATGACCATACCTCATAATAAAGGATGTCATGGCTATATCCTCCTTCATGATCCTTAGTTGATGATACCCAGGTTGAATATTTATCTTATAATAGTATACATATAATCATAATTGATCAATTATATCATTGACATGGGGTTGAGGATACTTATATTTAATATTTATCTTGTTATGTTTTTTATAATCATTGAACACAATGGATTGAACCATGTTTTTATTCTTAAAAAAATTATAACATGTAAAATAAAAAAAGAAGAACTATGTGAAACAAATCTATTATATGGATACTGATAGATTTTTTATTTCAATTCCAACAACTCATTATGAAATATTCTCCCCAGTTATTTTAATATTGTCTTAGAAACAAGTATGCGTTCTATTGAAAAATCAACATCATTATTCTGAGAAAGACTAGAATGTTCTCAATAAATACATATCAATATTCTAGAATAATAGACTCATTTTGAATATTGATTTCCTCCAAAAAATTGGAGATATGTATCCCACATGAATATGTATAAAAATCCCTATGATATAAGCAATTTACATTATATTTTTAGGTTCATCCTCACATTGATAGATAATTGAAGTTTGATTTAGAGTATCAAATGTAATTTTAATTCCATGAAATTTGATATGTTCTCTATATATGGATGTCCAATACATACTGAAAATAATGTATAATTCATGAAGTGAAATAATAATTATATTCACTTGAAGTGGAATCCCTTAAAATTCTATCATATAAGAGTTATAAATATGAGATGCGGCAATCCTACCATTATTATTTTCACAATTTAGCATATATCAAATCACTACAATTGTGATGAAATACCCTCATAGAATTATTTATATATAAAAGAGTGGAATGAATTTGAATCAAAAAAAATTAGAAATCATGGAGGGGAATATATGTGTACTTTTTAACATGATGTGGTGAAAATCCATGATTGTTGTAGTAATAACATTAGATTATCTTTTCCCCTATTTTTGTTATAATACCAAGTAAATTGGGGAATTGGTTGGAAGTGTTCCCAATATAATTACAATTAGAGAACTGTACTTTTATGGATTCTCCCTTAACATTTTAGTCATTATCTTTATGTAAATTTAATCAAAAAAATTGAATTCAATATTATATTTATAAAATTAAAATGGTGTTTCATTCCATAAGTATCACATGTTGAAAAATTACATGTTATCATTTCTCTTTATACATTATTTCTCTTATGTAATATTATTATCTTTGATTACAATATATACATAAGATATCAATAATTATTTCTCAATTTGGATATCCCATGATATCATAACCTCCTATGAGGAAAATGTATGGTAGGTTAGTTTCCATTGATGCATTTGCATAATCCCATCATAGAAGTGGTCAATAATTCTATTTTAATTAAATATGTTTTTCGAATAATGACATAATAACATTGTAAAAATATATACATTCTTAAAAAAATCATCTCTCTTTAACATGGACTCAATAATTGTCTCTCCATACCCACTAATTGTGAATGAGATAAATATTTTTTCGAGAGAAGTTATTTAAATCACTCTATGTTTAGATACATTATCTTTACCAGGAGGTAAATAACATCATGGATTATGTGCATGTATATGATTTAAATACCATAAGATAGGTTATATATCAAAAAAATATTATATAACAACTTCATGAATAATTCTGTGAAATTTTATATCTTTTGAAAAGCATAATATAAATTTAAAAAATCTATACATAATAAATCTCAAAATCATAAAGTTTCTTTCATTGGATGTGTAAAAAAATAATAAAAATATATTCAAATCCTCAAAAAATTTTGTAATGAAAAAGTTATTTAACAATGGAATATCATAAAAGAGTGTAAAAATGGTCACATAGTATGGGAACAATCACTATGCACTAGAACGATGGATTATATGTATGAAAACCAAATAATTTCAGTGTTATTATCTCATGATGAAACTATTCAAAAACCACATGAACCTATATTTTATAAGGAGATACATTTCTAGGAAAACCACATAATATATACCATATTAAACCATTATTATGATATCCTATACATAGAAATATTCTTAGTTTTAGTGATAGGGATATGTTCCCAAATATATATTTTCTTAAATCCAATTCCCAATGATTCTACTAAACTTCCACTCATAACAACATTAATGACCTAGAAACTAATAGCCTAGATCAAACGGTATTATTTTTTTCATTTTTACTAGATATAAGGAATCACATCCTAAAGGACCAAATAGTTTACTCTTCTTGAAAAACTTGATACATATATGAATTTCAAAAGAAATATGAAAACATAAAATGAAATATTGTATTTTATGTAAAAACACAATTATTTATTCTAAAATATCCTTGTATATCCATAATAATACACATCTTGGAATCCTTGTGAAAGGAAACATAGCAATGGTGTGAGATCAAATTCTTAGCAAGGGTATGCATGTATTGGAAAAAAATATTGAACAAATAATATATAAAGAATAACTAGTGATAAAATAAAAATATATTAATAATCACATGATATATAAAGTTGTCAATGGACTTAATAAATATTAAAATATCAATATAATATCAAATTCTAATTCATAATGATTAAATGAATAATGTTAGACATCTCAAACATTGCATCAAATTATCGTTAAAATATATCTTAAATAAATGGTTAAGGCCTTGGAAAAATACCCATTGTAGTTTGTCTCAGGAGATATAATGATGAATTGAGAGGCTATGTGATTTAAGGACCCACCCATTACATAAATAGACTAATGAATTTATCATGTGAATAATTAATACAACCTAATCAGAATGCCTAAAAAATAAATTACTACTTGTATTGGAATAACATGCCCGAAACATATTAACAATTTTCTCAATTATAATGATCACAATCCATTCAGAGATACCTAGAGGAGTTTATAATTAGATTATATCATAAATATAATATTCCATATGGTATTTTTACATAGATTAAAATACATTAAAAATATCATTGTCCAATTTCTTGAAGAAAATACACCTTTCACCTTAAAATCACTTATTTATTTCCTAAAATATATGACAAATATTAATTTGTTTTATGAGAAAATGATTATCCTATAAATTAGTCATTATAGACATACATTTTCATTAAAATGGTTACTTTATTACATTATATATAAGTTAGAAACATTCCATTCACATTATTATAAAAATGTCAAATAGTAGCTCGTTATGAAAATAAAACTAAGATTACTTTTAAAAAAATTCATAAATGGGAAATTGGGTGAAAAATAATTTTTTAAATAACTAGAAAAAAATATTATTTTATATTTTGAGTAATATATGGTTTTGAAAGAGAATGTTTACCATGAAAGTCAGAATATGTGGCTAGTTTTTGTTAAAACCCATATTTTAGAATCAATAATAAAAAAGGAAAGAGAATTTTAAAGAAAACATTTAGGATATGAAAATGAATAGAGTATAAAATATATATTGAGTATATTATATAAATAAAAAATAATTTCCATAGTGGAGACAAAAATTTAAATAATCCCAAAATGGATGATATTGTGAAATAAACAATTTACTTAGGTATAATTCAATCATACATGTTTTCAAATAATTTAATATAAATATATATTTATTATAAATATATAATGAAATAAATATCATATATAAAACATGATAATTTTTTTTATAAACTTTATATCATCTGTCTATTAGTAATTCATTATTAAAATGATTGTTTGGGATAATAATTGTTTTGTTTTTCGTGTATGTTTTGTTTCAATAGTTTTGATCCTAGAGCCCTGATCATTGTTCAATCATCTAAATTATCATAATAATGAAATAAATATCATATATATTCATAATTTATGTATATATTCTCCTATAAAAGGCATATATTGAAAACAATTTACAATATTCATGGATATTGTTGGCCATACGTACAGATAAACGTTGTTTTCATTTTCAAACGGATGAAATTAAAGAAAGGTATAAAAGTGTTAAAAATTAATATATAATTATTATATAACATAATTAATATTTATTCATAAAATAATTAAATACTACCATCGTTTTAAATATAAAAGGAAAAATGAATCTTCTCCCTTTGTGGAGGTTGTTGTCAATATTTTTCATGAGTGAAATTATCACTTTTCGAACAGATTGGAAGGTATGAAGTCAAACGTGATATTATAATTCTAGAAGAAAAATTATTTCATAAACATCATTAAAATATAAATTAAATCAATCATAATATCTGTTAATTATAGGGGGCGATGAAAAATGAATTACATCGGTTTGTGAGGTGGTTCTCCATCTTACATATAACCAACAATTTAATTTTCCATTTGATGGTACATGGGATAGATATTGGTTATTTTACTAACATAATATCATCTCAATATATGGGATGTTATGGTGTTATTATTTTATAATATTTTTGAAACATTTTATGGATTTATAATAATAAATAAATGGAAAGTAAAATATTATGAACTATAACACTTCTTCAGACAACCACCTTAGTTTTTGACGTAATGCCTTCTTGTGATGTTTTTATGATCAGAATATGGACTCTTGGAAGAGGGGTGATATTTGTGTAATGTTATTGTAATGATATTGGTTGAAAAATTATTTTAATTTTTTCAGAACAATGAAAAATATGTTTCCTTTTAGTAGTGATAATGGTTGAGATTTTTGTAAATAACCTAATCCATTCAATAATGGGAAGGCACTCTACAGAAAAGTGACTAAAAAAATTGATAAATAATAGACTAGAGGGAAGATAATATATATCCAATACTCTCCCACAAAAATATACAATTTTAATAAAAATATCTCTTGACCTTTATGTTTACATACCTTTACCATGTTAGTTTTCACCATTGTAACTAGATTTTTACCTTAGTACATTTCATGTTATGTATAAAAATAAAATTTTATATTTTATATAATTTAAAAACAATGATTATATAATAATTAAAAAATATCAAATAAAAATTCTATTTTTTTGGAAAATTAATTTTCAAAAAATGTCATGTTACGCGCAAAAAAAAGTTTTATCGTGAACCATAACTATTAATTTTTACTATTTTTTGTTATTCATAATGGCCAAACCATTAATTTTTAGTATTAAAAAATATGACTCAGGACTACTTAAAATATTTAAATCATTTTAAAAAAATTATTTCAAATACTGGAATGAATTTTGATTAAAATTAAACCTACACAAGTGACTAAAAGAAGATTTCAATGGAATTTTTTTTAAGTATAAAATGTTTTTATAAAACAATACATCGTTAAATTGAGTCCAATGGGATAAATATATTTAATATAATTATAATTGATGTAATATTTCTATAAATACACTTTTTTAAAATAATATGATTTTTAAAATCCACAAATGAAAATATGTTTTTAATAAAAACAATTAGTTTTTACTATTCATCAAGACTCAAATCATTTTATAAATATTTAAAAAATTAACTATATGATAATTTTGACATGTTTATTTACAAAAAATAAATTTTGTATTATAATAGTTCTCTAATAGAGGAAAATATTGAGTCTAATATATTTTATCCAAACATGATTACAATTATTTGTAAAAAAATATAGTTTTAAACATAGTAATGGATATATTCATATCCAATACCTTGGAAAAAATAATATATGATTATTATATATTTTCAATGAATATATAATATATAAATTTCTTCCAAGTAATTCACTAATTGTGATTAATATATTTTTATTAAGATAAAGACACATTGAATGCATAAAAATAGTTTTAAAAAAATATTTTAACATCATATGATTTTTATTTTCAATTATAATCTATTGATATCCAATGAATACAATTTTTAAACATTTATAACATATAATTTTAATAAATGTGTTAGTACTATTTATTTATGCCAATGTAATGGCTAGTTTATATAAGTATTGTATATTACAGTTCATTTGGACTGAGGATATGTGTATCCCAAGCTATCAAAGTGGAATGATTTATTTTAAAAGAAATATATATTAAAATATTTTCGTGTTAAAATAGATGAGTTAAATTTGAGATAGTTCATGTTCTAGTTTCACAAAAAATTCAGATACTCCATTATCATATTTTTTGATTCGATCTAAAAGATGTGAAGGTGTAGCATGATGACATGGTGTCGAATGGCATTATTAGGTCAAGTAATTCACCATAGGGTGAACATTTATTTTTTACAATGTGAAATGAAGATAGTATTTGACCTTGTATTATTTACTTAAAGCTGAATCGGGAAATATTTTATAAAATATATCCTTTTACGAGGATCAATGGTATGATCAACCCTTTATGGGGAGCCCAGTTGTTCACCACGACTGATCTTTGATCTAGTTATCATCATATTTAGGTTAGGTAAGAGGGAATCCTAAAAATGATATATTTGAGTAGGTATAGGATTTACAAGTACATAGTGATACTAATCATATTAAATAATTTTCAAGAAGTATTCATGTATCTAATAGGAAATTTATTTCCATATTACCAAGAATCCTTTGTGATTGTGCTCATTGCAAACTGTTTTTCTACATAAGAATACTAGAGAATCATTCCATTAATTTTGAGATAGTTTTATGTACTATTTTAGAACATAAAATTTACTCCAACCCATCTAAATGTAAATTTTGGATCAAGTTTGTATTGAAAACACTATCTATTTCATGAGAGGTTTGTTGTAGGAATTGACCATAAGAGTCTTCATTACCTCAACATAGAAAGGGACCTGAATCTGAGTTATATGAAATGATTGGAGAATCTAAATTAATTCAAAATTTTGATAGTGTAATCATAATGTAAGTATAAAAATATTGAATATTATATTATACATAGGATGTATGATTCACTAGGGAATTTTGAGCACCTTTTGAGGATTATGAAAACCTGACAAGCTTGTTTTCTAAATGAAGGATGAATGCTTTTGAGGGTAAGAGATTAACTAATTGTGATACCTTGATGCTGAATTTTAGTCTCATAAATTGGATATTTTTTTTAAAATATTTTGACCCAGAGTCTATCTTGATATGATAATAACTGGCTAGAAGTTACCTCATTCCTGTGTGGATGTTGGGAAATGACAATGAGATCCTTCTCCATGAGAGAGTAGTAATACCTTCATCCAATAGATATGTTATGAATTTGTATATACTTATATAAATATTTTTAGTATTTCCTTGTAATAAAATGAAACACCATGACATTAGGTGACTATTATGGTATCCCAGGATAGAGATGGACATCGCTAGGTTTGTGTCCTGATGTCTTACCTGACTGAGGATAATGCACATGAACCAATATCCACGTAGATTACATTAACCACTTCTAGTTCCCATGTGGGTGTGATAGAAATTCATGATGGAAATTTTGATGGGTTTAACAAGGACTCCTAGGATTTAGGAAGCTATATTTCTGATTCTGTGTAGAATGATGAATGTATGTCACTTATTACTGGGCTAAGGGACTTACTAAGTAGATTATTTGAGAAAGATATATGTCCAAGAGATCATAAACATGCATGGACTTTCATTGAGTGTTTTATCATAGAGAGATGTATGTTTCACATCAAACATTCAATATGTTTTTCAAAAATCCCTTTGGACTCAGCTAAGACATTTCATAACATTACAAACTAATTCAGATTTAAATTATGAGCAGATGATTTAAATACTAAATGATATGCATCATACTTTTGATATGGAACTTAGTGGAGCTTGTTATGAGAACATACCCGTAATGATTTTTTCATAATTCTTTTTAGGATTATATACATATAAAACCATTCAATGAACACTTGTTTTGGTCATCTCAACCCACTGATATTCTAAAATAACACTTTGTAAGATATGATATTCAATACAAAACACTGAGTTTCAAAGAACCTCAATATGATAATAACTTATTAATTTTTAAAAATGACCATTATAACTAAGACCTTAAATTAAAATGTGTGAACACGATTAAAAAATTTATAAAATAGTTATATATTTTATTCTCAATATATAAATATTTAGGAAATAATAGTTAAATTTTTAATGGAAATTTATTCTTCAAAAAATATGTTTTATCCAAAAAAAGATATTTATTTTATTTTGTTAGAAAATATTATAATTATATATTGGATATTCATTAATTATTATTTTATAAAATTAAAATCATTTTCAAAATTATAATATCAATATTATCTATTATTGAAATTTTGATATTTTTTTAGAAATCATTGACCCTTCAGAGAATATTGGAAACCACGTTTTTATATTTTATCATTTATTTTTAATATATTAGATAATTTAAATGTCCCATTTTTTATTTAATATAATAAAAATTGAACTTAATTATTATTTATTAAGTTTAGATTCAGTAAATTACCTTTAAATCCTATTTATGTTGGATTTTTAGATATGTTTATTTTTTATGATTTGTAACAAATTTTTCTGAGATCTATTTTAATGTTCATAATGTAATTCCATTTTACCAAATTAAAAAATAACCTATTGATAAATTTTTTAAATGAAATATATATATTAAATATTGTTAAATATGAATTGAAATTAATTTAATTATTATTTCTTGTCATATAGTTATTATATGATCATCATATAATTGAAAACTGATTTTCTTGAAAGCTCATTTTTTTTAAAACATCGGTTGGATTAAATTAAAATTAAATTCTACCACTTATTTGAATTAAATTTGATAAAATGGATTCCATGTTTTGAATATTAAAAATTAATATCATAAACAAAATACAATATATTTTTTGTTCAAAATTAATATTAAAAATATGCGAGCATAGTTAATGTTATTACTATCATTGTGGTTGGGGCTAAGTTAAATAGGTATATGTAATTAAATGATTAAAAATATCATTTTTAATTGAAAATGTGATTATCACCATTATACATCCTTCAATACACTTTTTTTAAATGTTTGGAGGCAACTTTTTTATACTGAATTTCCATTATTGAATAGTTTTAGTCAATTTCAAGAATTCTACAACTCTTCCCTTATTAAAGGGAACCCCATATCGGCTCCTTTTCACACAAAAAAATACCATTGGATTTAAAAATACTATAACATGTCCCTTATTTAATTTCTTTAACCCATTATAGAGGCCAGGGTTTGATCAGAATTCTAATCTATTTAGTCTTTAGGAATAATCATATCTGGGGATTTTTGAAGAAGAGGAATCATTCTTCACTGAACAATTTGATTTTATTTTTTCATCCAACAAATTCAAATATATTTTAATCATAATGATATAATAAAATCTGTAAAAAAATACTAAAATTTTATTTAATTAATGTAACAATCTGAATCCATCTCCACATCCTCCAAATGGGAAAACAAACCATAGTTCATGTGTTCGAAGGACTGTTGCCTCAGGAAGGAATGTAAATAATTTCCTATAATATTTATTGATGGATTTTCATGATGATTGATTTAATTTTTATATATGTTATTCATCAAATATTTGTCATTGTTTAAAATTAATATATCATATACTTTCTAAGTTTATCTTCCATTTAAAAATAATATCATTATTTGTGTTTACGGAAGACCACTGTCACGACCCGTCCTCGGGGCCCGTGCCGTGACTACCCCAAGCCCGCCTTCTATTGGCCAGGGGCTGGCGACTAGAACCAAGGCGTAAATCCCGGAAAAAGAGGGAAGGCATTGCCTTTGTAAAGTAAACAAGCACCACAGAGTAAGAAAGTGGAAAAGTAAACACGAAGTAAAAACAGAGTACAACTGAAGTGCGGAAAAGTAAATGGGCCAGAATAATAACCCAAACTGATAGTAAAGTACAACTCGTAAGGGAAAACATCAACTGTAAAGTAAAAGCCTCTACACCGAGCTGTCCCCTGGAAATCCCACCTGAAGGGTGGGTATAGATAGCTCCACTGCTCCTCGGGTCTCGCCGTCCACTCCGAGCACGTCCCGCCCAGTGGTCTACCTCCAGGTACCATCCTGCTCTGCAAGCCTCAACCACGATCAACACTGTCCGTCGTCTGCAACCAACACAACGTTGTGTGGGCATAGCCCGTGCAGGGGTGAGTATAACGATACTCATTAGGGACCCCGAGACCCTTAAGGTCTCACTAAAACCAACAAGGATAACCACAAGAAGTTCTCAACAGATAACCTCTACTTAGATATATGCTTATACATATACCTAAGTTATCAAGTAACCCATATCTATCGTGAGGAAACACAAGGATTGTGAAATCAACGGATAACCACTACCCAGGTATATGCCCATACATATACCTAAGTTATCAAGTGACCCATCTCAATCATGAGGAAACACAAGGATCAAAAGTCTTAGCTCAAACCAGGATTTTCATTATCGAAACAATAACTACTGAAGAGCTCCGTCTTTGGAGTGTACAGTGGTTCTGTCATGACTCCGAGGTACTGCTCACTAACCTAAGACTGCTGAGGTACTCCTCCTGTCGAGTATCGCGGGCCTGCCACCTCACACAGTAGTGCATCCCGCCAGGGTCTGCCACCCAAAATAGTAGTGCTCCCCCCTCATAGCCTACAGAGGTACACCTTCTGTCGAGTACCACGGGTCTGCCACTTCACATAGTAGTGCTCCTCCACTATGGGTCTGCCACCTCACAAAGTAGTGCTCCCCACTGGGCTACGTAAGTCACTCCAAAACGAATCGGACAAGCAGTCTTCAGGTCTCGGCCGGCTACACGGTCTCCGTACTCCGTACGCTTGTCTCTGGAAGGGTCCGCTCCACGAGCTACAAGTCGATACTCAAAGTATATCAAAGTCCCACTAAGAAGTATCTCAAAGGACCGTCTCGTCATAGGGGTCTCAACGCAACAGACGGCGCGTCAATCGGACGCCCGGTCTGTGAGTTATTAGCCTTTTCGTCCCAGGGGCCCGGTTGGTTTCGTGAGTGAACCAATCCCGGCCATATCTCAACTGTACCCCGAACTCTCATAGGGTAAACTCATAGGGACTGTTTCTCAAGAGATCACCAATGTCGCTGACGGTTCGTCAAACGGACATTCTGTCAGGAAGGTATCAGCTTTTCAGTTCCAGGGGCCCGGTTGGATTTCGGTGCGATCCAACCCGGCCACTATACATCTGCATCCAAATCTCGGGCGGAGGATGCCAAAAGTTCTGTATCGTCAACAGGAACGCAACGAAACAGACGGCGCGTCAATCGGACGCCCGGTCTGGAAGTTATTGGCTTTCTCGTTCCGGGGGCCCGGTTGGTTTTTTAAGGAAAAACCAGACCGACCGTACTCCACCTGGATCCAAACCTCGGGCGGAGTATGCCAAAAGATCTGTCTCACCAAGAGGAACTCAACAAAGCTGACGGCTCGTCATTCGGACGTCCGTAGCTCAAGATATAAGTGTTTCCGCTCCGAGGGCCCGGTTTGTTTCGTGTACGAACCAACCTGGCCGAACTCAAAGTATTCTGAAACCTTGACTGCGATATACCGAAACGACCGACTCGATCCAAGGATCGCATTGCCTCTGAAGGCGCGTCGTTTGGAGGTCCTTAGCCCGAGTTATGGGCATTTGAATCCCAACCGCTCGGTAACGGGGGTTTCGGGCCCGAGCCGTCCCGGCCCGAGACCCCCCCGGTTGGCCCGAACCGGGTGGACCCGCCCCGGTTGGCCCGAACCGGGTGGACCCGCCCCGGCACATCCCTGCCCGGCCGGGCGCGGCCCGATCCGGCCCGGCCTGGCCCGACCCGGCCGGGCCGGGCCTGGCGGACCGGCCGAGCGCGCCGGTTCGGCGCATGGCAGCGCGCTGCCAGCTCGGCCTTCGGCCGTGTTGATTGAGAACGGGGGGGGGGGGGGGGGGGGGGGGGCGGCTGCCCCCCTTTTTCTGAAACCGCGACCCCTTAATTAGGGCCGCTTGAAGACCCGACCGGGGGAATTATTTTCCCCGGTCTCCACTGCCCGGCCGGTTCCGCCAGCAAGGACCGGCGACGGCCGGTCCTTCCTTCGCCGACATCGGCGGCCCGGTGCCGGCCGTAGGTCATCTTGCTCCGCCGCGGCCCGGATCCGGCCGCGGCCCTTGTCATTCGGCGCGGCGCGACGGCGTCAAGCCCTTCCTCTGCGGCCCCGGTCTGGCCGCGGTGTCTTCGAATTTCTTTGACGCGACGCGACGACATCGCATTCTTGAATCCCTTTCCACGGCGTGGCGCGACGGCGCCGCGCGTATGTTCCGCCTGAACCGCGTGGTGTGACGGCACCATGCTCCTTCGTACCAACCACATAGAAAACAATTATGATATAAGGAGGTGGGTCGGCCGTGTTTGTGCGGTCCGCCCCCCTCGCATTATTCGATAATAAAAAGTCGAAAACCACAAGATTCGACATTCCAGAATCAAGAACGGAATCAAATAACATTAAACCCCTACCTCGGTTTCAAGTGCATAGCATGTCAACAAGCCGCAGAAGACATGCATCGCGGAGGTCGGGCGTCGCGGGAATCGAACGTCGATTCCGTTGATGTTGGAGGAAGAAGCACTCGGTGAAGTCGAGTCGAGTCGAGTCAACACTCTCAGAATACTTTTTGGGCGGTAGTGCTTCCCTTCCTTGCTCCGGTTGAAGAAGGTTGAAGGTGTTGCTTCACGTTCTTCGGAGACATGGAACGTTCTTCTTAGAGAGGTTGAAGGTCTTCCAAAAGTTCTTCACCTCTCCTTAGTTCTCCCCACAAAGTTTATGCCAACCCAAAGAGAAGAATAGAATCTCTCATTTTAATGTTGGCAAAATGATTTAAAAAGAAATCAAACACTCAAAATAATTAATTAAGTTGGTTTAATTAATTAAATGAAAAGTGTTGGCAAGAATTTCAATTGTTTAAAATTAAGATAACTCTCCTCAATTAATAACCCAAGTTGTCAAGATTAATTAGAGAGGTGTTATTGGGAGTTTAAAGGGGAGATGAGGAGTTAGGTTCGTGTGGGCCCCACCACACTTAATCCTCTCAAGGGAGGTTATGTGGCTGTGGGTCCCACCTCTAACTCCCTATGTGAGGATAAAAGAAACATGGATAAAATAAAATGTGTTTCCACATTTTATTTAACTTTTTTTTAAATCCCCCAAAACTAACAATCAACCCGCATAAAACGCAACCTCAAAAAAGGTTTCCTTAAACGAATATCGGCGATGCGAGATCATCGGTGCCCTCATAATTCGATTCCGGGCACCGGTTCAAAAGATAGAAAAACCCGCCCGTTCGTTCACTGAACGTACCCGAGCCAAACTTCGTAAATTGATTCGGGGCACACCGGGCCTCGGAATCAGGTGCCGTCAGAAACCGCGTTCATGTAAAATTCCAAAGAAAATTAAGAAAAAAATTTCCTTGAATTTTACGGGTATTCACATTACTCCCACCACAGGGCTTTACGTCCCCGTAATGCTTCACCACAAACTTACGGAAACAAAGGCAGTACGGAGTACGCATCTGAGCCTTCCGCTCCCATGTGCTCACTTGGAGGTTCCCGAACATCCAAAGAAAGTGCACAAGAGGAATCGACCATCCTCCTAGTATTAGCTCCTGTCGATCCTCGATCCCCACAGGAACCTCCGTGAAAGACACCCCATTGCCATCGTCCATCTCCTCATGGTCGATGATATGCAGAGGGTCGAGCACGTATCTCCTCAATTGAGATATGTGGAAAACGCCGTGCACCTAGTGAAACTGAAGTGGATGGGCCAAGTGGTAAACCACCTCGGCTACCCAGCTGAGGACCTAGAAAGGTCCGTTGAACCTCGAAGATATCTTGCCTCCCTGGCCACATCTCCATAAACGTCGACGAGGTGAGACCCGTATAAGGACGTGATGGTCATCCTCGAACTCTAAAGGCCTCCAAGTCCTGTCAGCATAAGGCTTCTGTCGGCCCCTTGCCGTCCTCATCTGCTCTTGGATGACCTGGACGTTCTCTAGTCTCACAAGAGTTGCTATGATTTCTTCTTTGTCGAATAAGAGAAATCCGGTCTCATCCCCTGGATGAACCACATTTGTTGCCTAATACCATCAATACTGACATGAATGATGCATTCATGCCATGGATGACGTCGTACGACCTCGACGTAACTACCAAGAGATCCAACTGCCACTCTCGCCTCCAAGGGTCAAGTCACACTGTCGGCATCAGTGTGTGGTCACTAGGTCTCCTTCAGTAGAAAACTCGAAAGTGATGGTCATGTCAACAGTCTTAACTAGAACCTCTTAGTAACAACACAAAAGAGGACATGACTAAAAACATCACAAAGGTAAGCATATTTTATTATTGCAGCTCATAATACAAAGATGTTACACAATAGAAACAAGGAACTAGAAGTACAAAGGACGTATCTACTAGTTCCGCTCCTGTCCATCTGCTCCAAGAGCTCCATGATCGAAGGCCTCAGCTGCCTGAAGCTGAGCTCTCTCATGTCCACCAACTCCCTACGGTCGGGGCGGACCTCCTGGTGGTGGTGGTGGCAACACCCCGAAGCGTCGTCCACCTACAGCTGCCCGACCAGCTCCTCTAACATTGCCGCCCTGATCGAACCACTGCCTCTGTCTTGGAGGTTCTTCATTTAACTGCTGGTCATCTGCATGGCGGGTCGGATAGTCACATGCTATGTGACCATTTCCATCACAGGAGTAACACCTCATGGAAGGTCTGGCTCTATCACTTCCCTTGGTGCCCCGCACTACCGACCCTGAGTCACGCAGTCGACCACCTGTAGGTCTGGTCCTCTTGGACCCCTGCGTCATCTGTCTACTACCCGCTACAGAAGACTCTGCCGCATGCTGGCTAGTGGTGTGTCCTGCTGCTAGAGGCTGCTCAGCAAGGAAACTCTCCACTAAGAGGGCTCCCTCCAACACTACTGTCTGCGTCGGAATGTTGTCCGATACAACCGAAGCTATGATCTCCCGCCTGAGCCCCTGCTCGAAGGTTCAGGCCCTGATGAATGGGCCCCGTACCATATCTGTGGAGTAGCGCGAGAGGTCTATGAATCTCACTGAGTATTGTGCCACTGACATGCTGCCCTGCCGCAGCTGAAGTAGCTCCTGAATATGCACCGCTCGAAGGGTGGATGGTACAAACTCCGCCCGGAACAGGCTCTCAAAGTTTGCCCATAGAAGTGTCGCCTCGTCATGCATCTGGAGCATCAGGCTCCACCATCTTCCCGTTGCTGCTTGAAGAAGGGTGGTAGCAAGGATCACCATGAAATCTGTCGGCGTCCCCACTAGCCTGAAGACTCTCACCACAGCCTCCAGCCAATCCTCAGCAACCTGCGGGTCCATCCCTCCATGAAACCTGGGTGGCCTCTGTTGCTGGAACTCATGCAGTGCGCTCAAGCGACATGCATCCTCTACTGCTGGGGCTAGTGGCATCGGTGGCCCAACGGGTAGTAGTACCGCTGGTGCTTCCGATGGTGCCTCAACTGGGATATGGCCCTGTACTGAGGCCTCGTCGCTCGGCGGGCTGTCAGTACGCACCACTCTCGGGGCTCTAGCTAGTCGTCCACATGGAGGCATCCTGAAAGAAAAAACGTGACACGGTCAAAAGTTTATACCTGGTGAGATGACCTGGTTTGAGCTGACATTAAAATAAAACCTCTAGAAAACACACGCGTACTCAGTGTTTTCATGCACAAAGTCAGAAATCAGTTTTCAGGGTCCTAGTGTATGGATACGTCGGCCGCCCCCACCAACACTGGACTCCCTGAACTGAAAACCACACTCAGTACTCTTAACACTACTGCTTCACAGAGAGAAACATCAGAGTTATAAGTTCTGAGGTAGAACCAAACTCCTTTGATACCAATTTTTCACGACCCGTCCTTGGGGCGCGTGCCGTGACTACCCCAAGCCCGCCTTCCATAGGCCAGGGGCTGGCGACTAGCACCAAGGTGTAAATCCTGGAAAAAAAAGGAAGGCATTGCCGTTGTAAAGAAAACAAGCACCACAGAGTAAGCAAGCAGAAAAGTAAACACTAAGTAAAAACAGAGTACAACTGAAGTGCGGAAAAGTAAATGGGCCAGAATAGAAACCCAAACTGATAGTAATGTACAACTCGTAAGGGAAAACACCAAATGTAAAGTAAAATCCACTACACCGAGCTGTCCACTGGAAATCCCACCTAAAGGGTGGGTACAGATAGCTCCACTGCTCCTTGGGTCTCGCCGTCCGCTCCGACCACGTCCCACCCAGTGGTCCACCTCCAGGTACCGTCCTACTCTGCAAGCCTCATCCACGATCAACACTATCTGTCGTATGTAACCAACACAACTTTGTGCCGGCATAGCCCGTGTAGGGGTCAGTATAACGATACTCAGTAGGGACCCCAAGACCCTCAAGGTCTCACTAAAACAAACAAGGATAACCACAAGAAGTTCTCAACAGATAACCTATACTTACATATATGCCCATACATATACCTAAGTTATCAAGTAACCCATCTCAATCATGAGGAAACACAAGGATTGTGAAATCAACGGATAACCACTACCCAGGTATATGCCCATTTATATACCTAAGTTATCAAGTGACCCATCTCAATCATGAGGAAACACAAGGATCAAAAGTCTCATCTCAAACCAGGATTTTCATTATCGAAACTGTAACTGCTGAAGAGCTCCGTCTCCGGAGTGTACAGTCCTGTCACAACTCCGAGGTACTAGTCACTAACCTAAGATTGCTAAGGTACTCCTCATGTCGAGTACTGCGGGCCTGCCACCTCACACAGTAGTGCTTCCCTCTGGGGTCTGCCACCGAACACAGTAGGGATCCCCCCTCATAGCCTACAGAGGTACTCCTCTTGTCGAGTACCGCGGGTCCTCCACCTCACATAGTAGTGCTCCTCCGCTATGGGTCTGCCACCTCTCAAAGTAGTGCTCCCCACCGGGGTACGTAAGTCACTCCGAAACGAATCGGAGAAGCAGTCTTCAGGTCTCGGCCGGCTACACGGTCTCCGTACTCCGTACGCTCGTCTCTAGGAGGGTCCGTTCCACGAGCTACAAGTCGATACTCCAAGTATCTCAAAGTCCCACGAAGAAGTATCTTAAAGGACCGCCTCGTCATAGGGGTCTCAACGCAACAGACGGCGCGTCAATCAGATGCCCGGTGTGTGAGTTATTAGCCTTTTCGTCCAAGGGGCCCGATTGGTTTCGTGAGCGAACCAAACCCGGCCGTATCTCAACTGTACCCCGAACACTCATAGGGTAAACTCATAGGGACCGTTTCTCAAGAGATCACCAACACCGCTGACGGTTCGTCAAATGGACGTTCTGTCAGGAAGGTATCAGCTTTTCCGTTCCAGGGGCCCGGTTGGATTTCGGTGCGATCCAACCCGGCCACTATCCATCTGCATCCAAATCTCGGGCAGAGGATTCCAAAAGTTATGTATCTTCAATAGGAACGCAATGCAATAGACGGCGCGTCAATCAGACGCCCGGTCTGGAAGTTATTGGCTTTGTCGTTCTGGGGGCCCGATTGGTTTTTTAAGGAAAAACCAGCCCGACTGTACTCCACCTGCGTCCAAACCTCGGGCGGAGTATGCCAAATGATCCGTCTCACCAAGAGGAACTCAACAAAGCAGACGACACGTCATTCGGTCGTCCGTAGCTCAAGATATGAGTGTTTCCGCTCCGAGGGCCCGATTGGTTTCGTGTACGAACCAACCTGGCCGAACTGAAAGTATTCCGAAACCTTGAGTGCGATATACCAAAACGACCATCTCGATCTAAGGATCGCATCGCCATATACGGCGAGTCGTTTGGAGGTCCGTAGCCTGAGTTATGGGCATTTGAATCCAAACTGCTCGGTAACGGGTGTTTCGGGCCCGGGCCGTCCCGGCCCGAGACCCCCCGGTTGGCCCGAACCGGGTCGACCAACCCTAGACAGGGTCCATCCAGCCCAGAACGTCCCGGCCCGGCCCGGCGCGGCCCGGCGCGGCCCGAACTGGCCTGGCTAGGCCTGGCGGACCGACCGGGCGCGCCGGTTCGGCGCAAGGCAGCGCGCTGGGCGCGATGCCAACTCAGCCTTCGGCCGAGCTGATTGAGAATGGGGGGGGGGCTGCCCCCCTTTTTCTGAAACCGTGGCCCCTTAATTGGGGCCTCTTGAAGACCCGGCCGGGGGAATTATTTTCCCTGGTATCCACTGCCCGGCCGGCCCGCACTGGCCGGCCGGTTCCGCCAGCAAGGACCGACAACGGCCGGTCCTTCCTTCGCCGACACAGGCGGCCCGGTGCCGGCCGCTGGTCATCTTGCTCCGCCGCAGCCTGGAACCGGACACGACCCTTGTCATTCGGCGCGGCGCGACGGCCTCGCGCCCTTCCGCCGCGGCCCCGCTCCGGCCGCGGTGTCTTCAACTTTCATCGACGCGACGTGACGGCGTCGCGTTCTTGAATCTCTATCCACGGCGCGGCGCGACCACGCCGCACGTATGTTCCGCATGAACCGCATGGTGCGACGACACCACGCTCCTTCGTACCAACCACAATGAAAATAATTATGAAATATGGAGGAGGGTCGGCCGTGTTTGTGCGGTCTGGCCCCCTCGCATTATTCGATAATAAAAAGTCGAAAACCACAAGATTCGACATTCCAGAATCAAGAACGGAATCAAATAACATTAAACCCCTACCTCGGTTTCAAGTGCGGAGCACATCAACAAGCAACAGAAGAAAAGCATTGCGGAGGTCGGGCGTTGCGGGAATCGAACGTCGATTCTGTTGACGTTGGAGGAAGAAGCGCTCAGTGAAGTCGAGTCGAGTCGAGTCGACACTCTCAGAATACTTTTTGGGCGGCGGTGCTTCCCTTCCTTGCTCCGGTTGAAGAAGGTAGAAGGTGTTTCTTCACGTTCTTCCGAGACGTGGAACGTTCTTCTTCGAGAGGTTGAAGGTCTTCCAAAAGTTCTTCTCCTCTCCTTAGTTCTCCCCACAAAGTTTATGCCAACCCAAAGAGAAGAATAGAATCTCTCATTTTAATGTTGTCAAAATGATTTCAAAAGAAATCAAACACTCAAAATAAAGTTGGTTTAATTAATTAAATGCAAAGTGTTGACAATAATTTCAAATGTTTGAAATTAAGATAACTCTCCTCAATTAATAACCCAAGTTGTCAAGATTAATTAGAGATAAGTTATTGGGAGTTTAAAGTGGAGATGAAGAGTTAGGTTCGTGTGGGCCCCACCACACTTAATTTTCTCAAAGGAGATTAAGTGGATGTGGGTCCCACATTTAACTCCCTTTGGGAGGATAAATCCAACATGGATAAAATAAAATGTCTTTCCATATTATATTTAACTTTTTTTTAAATCCCCCAAAACTAACTCTCAACCCGCATAAAACGCAACATCGGAAAACGTTTCCTTAAGCGAATGTCGGCGCTGCGAGATCATCGGTGCCCTCGAAATTCGATTCCGGGCACCGGTTCAAATGTTAGAAAAACCCGCTCGTTCGTTCACTGAACGTACCCGAGCCAAACTTCAGAAATCGATTCCGGGCACACCGGGCCTCGGAATCAGGTGCCGTCAGAAACCGCGTTCATGTAAAATTCCAAAGAAAATTAAGAAAAAATTTCCCTTGAATTTTACGTGTCTTTAAGACCACTATATCTTAAATTGATTTAAATCATT
Source organism: Viscum album (assembly GCA_963277665.1). NCBI lineage: Eukaryota > Viridiplantae > Streptophyta > Magnoliopsida > Santalales > Viscaceae > Viscum > Viscum album. The sequence continues at coordinate 275,922,911 of OY728142.1, read as the reverse complement.
GGTAATTACAAAATCAAATGGATTATATGTATGTTTATTTAAAGAAATTAAATGTTATATTTTATATCATTATAATTTTCCTACAATAAAAAATCACATAGCTTATTTCCATCATGATCATTGAAAATGGAAACGTTAATCATGTGTATATACAACCTACAATCTGCAAGACTATAATGTAGTTTAGTTTTCATATTCATATTTCATAGTTTGTATTAATAGAATAATTATTGTATAAAAATAATAATTATTTAATTAATATTATTATGGATATTATAGAATAATGTCCCCTTTTACCACGGTGAACAAACTAATTCCATTTTTAAATTATTCAAAAAGCATCCATAAAACACTCAACATGGTCATTACTATATAAGTTATCAAAAAGGTCATTAAAATAAATGATTTAAATGGTTTAATAATAATTTATTAAACCTAGAATTGTTTTTATTGAAAAAAATTATTTATTATTGTTTATTATTTAGGATATAAAATACATACATGAAAAACTCTGCACTCGATGTAATAGTTTCATCTCTAAATATCCTTCTTCAATACAGATGTTATTTTATGCACCAATTTATTTTAAATTATATTCATACTATCGTGTTAAATATTTTATCCTGAAACATTCATAATACATGATATTTTATGTTACAATACATTTACATCATTCATTTTATTTATGATTCAATATTTATCATTGTGGTAAGGTTTATGTTTTAATCTATTTAGAATCATGATTTTTTTTATTGAATTTACATTATAGAAAATAATTTTATAATTTTATAATAAATAAATTTCATATGCTTATACATTTTTTATTAAATATGTCCACATTTAATAGTACCATTTTCCATGATTTGATACTTTAAATTATTCAAAAAATGTTTAAATAAAACATGACATTATTTATGTCATCGGTCAAAAATATTTTATCTTAAATATATATATTTTTTAAAATATATATCAATAAAATTTATAAATATTTTTAAATGATTTATTAAAAAAATATTTACACAATTACAATATTATAAAAAATGGTTTGACATGAATTTTTGTATCATTTTCTAATTTAGATACTTTTTATACCTTTTTACAATAGTGAGAATGGAATGTTTTTTACCTATAAATGATGTAAAATATTCCCCATGTTATTACCAATCAATTATTTTAAGCATACATTAAATGATTACAATGTAATTATTAAATATTTTTTTATATAAATTTTTTATTTTTTTTAGATTTTGAAGAAGTGATTATAATGTGAAAAGGTATATTTTCCCATAAAATCTTGTATTTAATTTTTTAATAACTTTTTGATGAATGAAAAATAACATTAATGTTAGGTATTACATTTAAATTACATATATATGTCCCTAAAATATATACCAATAATTTTATACCCTACAATTATGTGGTACTACATGTCGTGTGTTCGTTTCTAAGATGCATTCATTGTGAAAATTATTTAGATTATGATATGAGGATATTATGAAACTCATTTTACCTCTAATGGAATGTATTATGTTCATGTTTTATGTTTTCTACCTTTTTGAAAAAAATATATCTTGACCATTTTATGATGGGTGTTCGCGGGTTGTGCTCTAATGTGTTGGGAAAAGTATTAGTGTAATGAATAATCATGTATAGGATTAGGGAGTAAAAATATTCTATAATGGGACTATGTCAACCATTTCATATTTTCAAAGAATTTATCCTTAAATCATGTTTATGTCATGATATATGTTACTTTCACATTTCCCATGATTCCATGATCTTGTAATACCATGTTATTCATTTATTCTCTATTATGTTTACGCATGTTCTCTATCATTCATGATATCATTTTATTCCTTGGACTCCCTTGTTATGATTCCTTGTAATTTTTATTCCTCAACCTGGGTTTATAGATCACTCTTTTCATTAATGTATCTCCAAGGATATTGTTTTAAATTTTAGAATCTCAAATGGATTAAAATATATAATAGAATATTATTGAAGGACAGTGTGACTGGTCTTTGAGAAATTATATTCCTTTCATCATTTTATGAACAGATGTGGATCTGGGAGAAGAGGTAATTAGTATGAAGATAGATCATTGAACTGAATTTGATCACCACCTACTGTATGGAAATGGTCCTTGCTAAAACACATTGTTTAAAACTCATGAGGGACATGCATTGGAAATTCAAAAACTCTTTACAAACCACAATGAAGGTCATAAAAAATTTATGAGGTTATAAAACATAATAGGAAACATTACCATTGATATCCTATATTAGTACCTATAGATTCATATGAGAAGATTTACTAATTTTTTATAGGTTATTCCACTTATTTTTTTATGTTTCTATTTTGTAAATTTATTTGTTAATGTATTATAATATTGTTTTTATTCTTTTAATGAATTTGAAATATATGTGAAAGCATTCCAATTACAAATATTGTGGGATATGCGATGATTTTCCAAATGATGTCCCACAAGTAATGGGAAGGAAATTTACATATATTTCAATCATTATAAATGATTAATCTTAAATTATGTTTAATAATGGGAGTATAATTTAATATCCCTAAACATTCATTTATAGAATAATGATGTTTCCTGGAAGATCAAGCGTTAATGATAATAAAAAAATGATCATTAAATTTTTGTACATGTCAAAAATTTCGTAAAAGTAACCATGTTGAATTATTTAATAGAATTGGAAGATTTCGTATGTGTGGGAAGTATGGGAGAAAAGTATTTAATTTCTGATGGAAAACTAGGTGCTCGGTTAATATGATGTTTGGAGATAGATTTCATCCAAAGTCAATACTAACATATCAATTTTCTATTGGTGATGAACTTGTCCATTATCAATGTTAGTTCCATAATCCACAGAATAATTACAAATGGATAATGTGATGAAAATTATTGAAGCATAATGATTGAAGTTTTTAATTTTTGTAATTATAGAATCATGGTGTTAAAATGTTTTAAATAATTGAATCATAAAACATCTAATGATTGTAATATAGTAGTTTACCTTATGTATTTGGAAGAATATGCAGAATGGTAAGAATAGACTACAAATTATGTTTAGGGGGAGGTGATGTTTTAGGGAATAACACATGATTGGGGGAAACATAATTATTATTATTTTTATGATGTAGAGGTAATTATAATAAATTACTATTATATAATTTCATGAAAAAATTAAGTTGTATAGAAGAATTGTGCTGTTAAAAACATATTTTATAGTTAGTATTGTTTTGAGTGTGTTAATCATATTATTGGGATATAGGTTAATTTAGTTAAAAAATGAATTAACATAAACTTATGTTTCAGATATTAAAATTAACGTGTATTCAATTTGGGAATTATATTACCTTGTATGAAAAATTATCGGTTACTGTTAATGTTTAAATAGAAGGGGAATATTTTAATATGAATTTTATGGAATCATGTGATCTGTTGGAAGTTAATTTTAGGGCATTAGGACTAAACAATTTATATTAAATACTCATCATTTTGAGAGTAAAATTGGATTGTGGTGAAAAATTATTAGTGGATTAAATTATACATTTTGAGTATTTTTATTTCCATATTTTAATAGTCATTAAGTTAAAAGAATCCTTTATCTTTAGAATAAAGATAATAAAATAATAATGTTTTTAATTTTTGATAGATATATGGTATCTTGACTTTTAAAAAAGGTTTAACATTTTCTATTAAGTGGATAATCTTTTAAAATCAATGGGTTCACTTCAAAATAATGATCTATAGTATGGAAACCATGTTATTTGATTAATTTTTTGTTTCTATTTATATCTTTGTAAGAGAATATTTTACTATCCACTTTATATGATATAGATTTTTTAAAAAATAAATAATGAATGTAGAAAACATTCATTGTGAGAAAAATGTAAAATTGTGAGTGTGTAATATTTCTAAGGGTAGTATAAGTAAACACCTTAATATTTGAAATCAAAAATATGTAATACACTATATTCAACAGGCAAAATTTTGATTAGAAGAACAGTGATATAATAGTAAAATAATATAATTTAAACATTAAAATTAATTAAAATACATCAAATTAGAAGGTATTAATTGTATTAAAAATGTATGAAATATATAAAAACATTCTACTATATTTATAAAATCTTCAGAAATAAGTTGTCAATTTATTAATAAAGGCATTTATTATTAAAAATACATTATTTGGATAAAGGTTTTCTGTATTTTTTAGGTGAAAAAAAAGTAAATATTTTTTTTTGAAATGATAGGAATTTTATATTTATGAATCAAAATAAATTTTTAAATAAGTATATTGATTTTAAATTGTTGTGAAGTTGTTTTTTTGGAAAAATATTGATTTTCAAGAGAATAGTGAACATTTCCAATTTTTTTAAGAATGTCATTTCCTATTAATAAATTATGTAATTTAAAATACATTTATTAATTTAATATTATTTAAAGTATCATAATTATTATTTATTTTGATTTCATTCAATTAATTATATTTAAATCATCTTTATAATGAATTTTGATAAATATTTATTTTGGCTTTAAAACACATTTTGTTGAGAACAATTTTAAAAAGCATAATACTTCTCAGTTATTATTAATAAAAAACAACCATAATGAGAAATAAATTAAATGAAATTAAACTATTATATACAAATAAATATCAATATAAATTAATTTAATTATTATTACTTTTCATATAGTTACTTTAATAACATCTTATGCATGTGAAATTCATTTATGATGAACTGTTTTATGACATGTTGGTGGGATTAATATAAAAGTAAATTAAAAAAAATAAATGAATTTAATTTGATAACATGGAATCGATATTTTTTTAAATGAATAATTACTATACAATATTTTCATTTTATTTTTTCATCATCAAAAATTGTAAAAAAAATTAAATATTTGATACCTTTTTTAATGTTTAAATCGTTATAACATGGGGTTAAACCGAATAAGCAAAATGACTAAATTTTTAAAACATTATTCTTATTATTTAAGAGGTTTTTAGAATCCTTATATATCATATAATACATAATTTTGATGTTTTTTGATGCATTTTCTTAGAGTGTGACTTCCAAGTATTTAATCGCTTTGGATATTCATAAGAATTCCATTATTCCATTATAAATTTTAACCCCATATCCTCTCATTTATACACATAAAAATATATTGGATCATATAATAAATAAAAAATTTCTCAGTTTAATTATAACATCCTTGTGTCCCTTTCCAAATTACAAATATAATTTATGGGTATTTAGGAACAATCCTGAAGAGTTGGTGTGAAGAAGATCTATCATTCTTAACTGAGCATCATTGTATTACATTTTCATCCAAATTATTAAAAATATTTATATGTCATAATGGTATAATATCATAATTTTATCCCATATTCAAATATGTTATTATACTAATATAATACCCTATGTCCATCTCCACATCCATCAAATGGGAAATGACACCATCTATTAGGAGTACGATGGACTGCCTCCTAGAGAACCAATGTATATAATTTTACATCGTCACCTCCCACAAATGTTATTGATGATTTTTTAAATGATTATTTATAATAATAATTAAATTAAATTAATATATCATATATGTTATTACTTTATCATCCATTCGAAATGTATAACATCATTTGTGTCTACGACAGACTACTGGATCATGAAGTGGTGTAACTGCTTTTTTATTACTACATCCTAGATAGTATATATATATTAATGAAGTAATATGATATTTATTATTTCATGATAACTTTTAAAATACAAAATCATAGTTAATTCTTTCCATCATGATCTTTGAAAATGGAAACACTACTTACTCATACATATGACTTACCATCTCTAGGATTTTAACATAAATCATTTTTCATAATGATCATTCATGGTTGTCTTTAAAATTAAAAATTATGTATAAAAATGATAATTATTTAATAATAATTATTCTTTAGATGAGGGAAAATTTTCTATTTTACCATGGTGAAATCAAAAAAGTCATGGTAAAATTATGTACCCTTCATCCTTAAAACACATTACATGGACATAACTGAAAACATAAATATTTATGTCCTTATAATAAATTAATTATATTTTCCCACTGATTAACCATATAAATGGTAATTATGAAAAAAAATTATATATATGTTTTTTATAGTGTATATAAAAGACATACATGACAAATTATAGACTAAAAGTAAGGGATTCCTATGAAATCATATTTCTTTGAGAAACATGTTATTTTATGGTACTATTATCTTTTAAATGTTGTATATACAACCATTAAAACTTTATTTCCCAAATCATTAAAAAAATTAATTTTTTGGGAATTTTTTTTTACATTCATTCATGGGGGTTTTGATTAAAAAGTTACCAATGTAGTAATAATTTTTGTTTTAATATAATATTAATCAGGATATTTTATGCTAAAATTTAAATTTTAGGACATTATATAATAATTTTATAATAAATAATTATAATATTTTCTGCTATATATTCAAGATATTTTCATGTAATAGGTCCATTTTCTTGTCATTAGTAATTAAAATAATTGATAAATTGTTTTCCAGAAATTAGAAATTATATATCTTAGTGGTTGGCAATATGTTTCAATCTATATCAATGATTTCTAAATATGTTTTTAAGAATGTTTTTTTACATTATAAAAATGATTTGTTAATATATTTTTTTCCTATTTTTTACTTTTTATAAGATTTATTGAATGGAATATTCCCATCACATTCGGAATGAGGGGATTTTTACCAATTTTACTCAGTGTGAAAGTACTGATTTTAGATTATATGACATATAAATACTTAAGAGATATTAAAAATCCTAAAATAATTTATTTTTACTTTATATTATTCCAAATTTATTTTGGTTAAAATTTTCATCTATAATATTTTGTATATTTATATAATTTTATTTAGTGATTTAAAATTGAAAAGTGAATTTTTTTCATTAAATGTTTAATGTAATATATTAATGAAATTTTAATAAATTGATGATATTATTTTATGTTATAAATTAATTAAAAATTATTTATATATAAATATATATTATATAAAAATATTTTCCCCCTTTCAATGATAGGCTAAGACATTCCTTATTTTAATCACTCAAATTTCTTCACTATGGAATTTTATTTTATTGTGGTTTGAGACTAGATTATGAAACCCATTTTCTACCCATGGGTAATTATTATGTTTATTACCTATGATTGGTTTCCTTTTTTGGAACACATAAATTATTAACATTTTTTAATGGGTGATCCTAGATAGCACTACAATGTCTGTGGTAAAGAATCAGTCGCATGTGGTGTTATGTGTAGGATTAGAAAGCTGTTGGCCCATAGATACTGTTGGCCACTATCAGAGACTATAATTGTTCTAATTATAAAAAATCATGCCACTTATTAACATTTATAATACCCTATATCAAATATCCGAAATTATGTCAAATATTTATCTTGTGTATTAGACCATTTCAATCAAATAACAATTTATGTGTCTTAAAGTCTAAAAAAGCATATAATTGATGATCTATATGTACTCATGGGTATTAAAACTCTCTAAAATTTCTGAACCATATGATAGAGAAAACATAAAAAATTATCTAATGATGAGTCACAAACACCGACAGACAGATGACTCACCGATAGTCATATTTCCCACTGACAGATTGTTCAAATAGGCATTGGTTCTATGTATGTGAAGTTGGAAGCATTAGAAGGAAACACAATTGGAACGACTCACTATTGCATATGAATCACCATTTCATATGAATAACTAATGTAGATGACCTACTATATGTACAACTAACCTACCGTTGCATGGTTCTACCGACACATGGACTTTCCATCTGTTAAAATGAGTCACCATTGGATCAACTATCTCACTCACAGAATAAATAACTCATCATTGAAACAAGTCACATATTTAATTAGTCAATAATGTATGGAAAGACCAATAGAATAACATATCTATGGGTTGAGACATTGACATATGGAGACACTGATAGATGATTCCCCAGTAGACTGAAATTTATTAAAACGTATGAGGTATGATGAACCTATGCACTAGGAATGTACATACTCTTTGTTGACCCTCTTGAATATAAGAATTTATGAAGACATAAGTGTTGTGTGGACGTGGTGCATGCCTATGAGAGAGATAGATATACTGAAGAACATCTTTAACTCTCATGAAACCACTATAAACTCAAGAACCAAATGAATAAAACTCAAGGGAGGTATCTACCGAAATGAAAATCGAATTGAAAAACTACTTCAGCACATCATTGAAGGAGAATAATATACAAGCAGTCTTATAATTTTACCTAGATGCCAGTATAAGGAACTCTGTACTTATGTCAACTTCTTGAAGAGGACTCAAACTTCATCTCTGCTAAATATGAAGAGTCAAGAGCTGCATCTCAAGACATATAGAGGCTTCCAAATCCTCTATCATATTTTTTTAATTTTTATATGAATTTTAACATACGTTTGATTATTGTCTGTATCTATCTGATAATCAGACACTTTCTCCTCTAGAAATGGAAGGATACATGTTGTACTTTTAATAATACTTTTTAATATCTATTTACCCCCAAAGATAAGTGTGGAAGAGGTCCTTATGGAACCTTGTAATTTGTATCCACAAGGAAATGTTGTAGAGGTATTGTGACCTAGACAGCGTGTGTGATTTTTTGAACCCCAATTCGTGGTGTGGATCAAACTATTTATTAATTTAATCTTCTTGGAGATAGGTGGTCCATAATTGGAGGGGATTATGTATCTTCTAGAGACTAAACTTCTTGTTTTATTTCTATGGTGTTTTTTCTATTTTGTTTTACTATGTATTATTACATATTTAATAAAATGAAATTGAACACTGGTAGTTAGTATTAGAATGTTTTTGTAATATTATGGAATTATTATGTTTGTTTAAAAATATGTATTAATTATCAACTTGATGCAAATAAGAACTAATTAATCTTTTGAGAAATTAATCGAATAGTCAAGATCTTATAAATTCAAAAATAGTTAACCTAGAAAGTAAATTTTATATATTTGGGAATATAAAATAATAGAATTTTAATAGAATTTTTTATAAATAATCAATTCACCACCTTCTCATGTACTCTACTCTGAACAAAATTTTGTATCATAGGATTAGGAATTTTTGTATTTTCAATATTTTTTTAAATCAATTCAACAATGATTTTAGTTGTATTTAAATGATCCTAAAATTATAGTTAACAGTAATTTTTTCTATATTTAAAATACTTTTCTAAAATTTCTATTATGGATAATAGGATGGAAGGTGCCGCTACATATAGACTTCCATTATTTAATGGAACAAATTATACATAATAGAAATTATAATGAAAATTCACTTAGAAAGTATATGTTTTGAAATTTTGTCTTCAATTGTAGATGGATATAATATTCCTACTAATGTTAAAACTAATTGGAATGATGGAATTAATATTTATTATAAAAATAATTACAAATCCATGAATTCCCTATACTATTCAATATGAGATGAAGAATTTAATTGAATTTTTAAATTTAAAACAACCCATGAAATTTGGGATACTTTGTCTATATCAAATGAAGGTAGTTATTGTGTTAAGAAAATTAACTTAAAACATAAACCAATTAATATGAATATTTTATGATGAATACTGATGAGCCTATTTCTCCAATGTATCTTAGATTTAATAAAATTGTGAAAACAATGATCTGTTTGGGAAGAGATGTTACTACAAAAGAAAAAATTTGTGTGGATTAACAAATGATGACATAATAGATGGAGAATAACTTCTCTCTAAATTTTATAATCATGCGACATCAACAATCTAACTATAAAATATTTCATTGGAAAATTGATGATGTATAAAGAAAAGATCTAAGTCAAAAAGAAGAAAAGGGTGAACCTAATATAAAATATATAGCCATCAAGATGACTGCCTCTAAGAATAATGAAAAAGAGAAGGTGTTATCCTCTGTTGAAATCTATGGTAATGATGAATAAACATCATATAGTGATGAAGAGATGTATAATATATCAAGAAGATTCAATATATTTAATAGAAAGAAGATGATCATATGAAAAACGGGTTATAAAAGAATATTTGATAACAAGGGGACATGAAAAAGGACTGGAAAAGTACTGAAAAATTTGAGGACACTGTCTTCTATGAATAAAAATTGAGAGGATATGTAAAAGCTGACTATCCAATGTTAAAATAAAAAAAAGTATGAAAACAGTGATAAGAATTTCACAAATGATACGAAGGAAATATGGAGTTCCTGTGAGGATATCTCTAGAGAATCAGATACATCTCATGATGAGAAAGATGAAACGAAAAATATGGGTTTCTTGAAAAACACATCTAAGGTAACCATAGACACTCATGAAAAAATTACTATTATTCTAAAAATGAATCTAATTCTAAAAGTATGACATGTGATGAACTATTTTAATATAGTAACATGATACAAGACACTTGTAATGAACTAAAAGATAAATATAAATCCTTATGGAAATAGAATTATCTTACTATAAATATTAAGTCTGAACATAATACAGAAAACGAAAAGAATGCTCAACTACTCTATGAAAATAATTAATTAAAAAAGTATAATGAGAAATTAAATAATGATATAGAAACATTTACGAATGAAAAAAACACTCTTTTGAAATTCATGGTAAACTAATAGATTCTACATAATCTTCTTATATTTGATATCAACCTAGATAAATAATCCTATCTAAAACTCCTTTGGTAACTAAATCTAGTAAATCTGTTCTTCTACCTGAAAATCACATTTCTACTGCTTGTACCAGTTCGAGATAATATTATAATACCTCTTGTTTTTCTGGAATAAATAAATTATATTTTTTAAATATGATGCATAATGATTATAAAAAACCCCTAAAGTAAATTTGGGTACCTAACCCATTTAATACTAATGTCACTAGACCCGAACAGGTATGGGTACCAAAATAATTTTTTTTATTATTTTGTAGGAATTATGTTTGCAGGGATCTTGTATGTTCTTATGGTACTTTTACAGTTTTTTTACAAGACACATGATAAGAGATTATTCAAGATTCAAAAACCTAATCAATGTTTATAGATGATATGTCACATTTTTTGAAAATGATAAAGGAAAATATAATTGGCCTTGGATAGTTTGGTAACTCTAACTCAATTTTAATTTCTAATTTACTTTATCTGATGTCTTGAAGTAAAATTTTCATTGTATTTCACAATTATGTGATGATATATTTTAGGTTAAATTTGAACATTATTATTTATTTTTTTTAAAATAAAATAAGGAATTATAATTTTATACTTTTAGAAATGAAAATTTATATTAGGTTAATTTAGATTCTTTAGTTTCTGAAAATGATTCATGTTTATGTGTCTTTCGCAAATTTTTTGGATTTGGCATAAGAGATTATAACACTGTAATGTACACTCTCTTATAAAGCATCCTAGAATTTTACTAGTTAAGGATCAAACTAAACATATGTTTTAAAATGAAAAAGTCGGAAATCATTGTCTAAAGGGTAAACACCACAATATATATATCAAATCCCTGAAAGAAGTTCAAAAATTTGAACCATTAGAGTTGGTTCACCTATATTTGTTGGGATCATATTGAGTTTCTTGTTTAATGGAAAGAAATATGTCTATGTTAATATAGATGAATATTCTAGGCATACATGGACTTATTTCATAGCTCACAAAAGAGAATATTGTATTTAATTCACCAGGTATGCTCATATTGTGGAAAATGTAAGTGGACTTAGAATAAAATCCATAAGAAGTGGTCATTGTCGTGAGTTTGAAAATCTGTTCTGTGAATCTTTTTGATCACACAATGGATATAGACATAAATTCCCTACCCCTAGTACACCTCAACAAAATGGAGTTATGGAATGAAGGATTATAACCGTATAAGAGATTTCTTCAAAAGTTCTTAATGAATATGACCTACCTATTTACTTTTGGTATGAGGCTGTGAATACAGCTTGGTAAATAATTATTAGAGTCTTAATTAGAACTATCTTCAAGAATACCCTTCATGAGTTTTCGAACAACAGAAACCCGAAAGTAATTTATTTCAATGTTTTTGGTTTCCATGTGTTTAATCTTAATACGATGAATAATCATGTTAAATTCGCATCCATGAGTGAGGAAGGACTCTTTTAAGGCTACTCAACCAATAGTAAATCCTACAAAGTCTTTCATTAAAGAACCAAGTGTCTGTAAGAATCTCAGTATATCAAATTTTATTAAACAATTCAACATGAACATATGATATCCCAGGATAAACTTGAAGATTATATGTCAAACCTAGACATAAATGCACAATCATCTAATCATCTTGTCAAGAGAACTCTTTTATCAAATATTTCAGGATATTCTTTAGAATCTGAACAAGATGAACAAGAACCTATCGATGAAATTTATGTAACTGGACCTTCTTTTTCAATACCAACTAGAACCCCCAAGAAACATCCTTTAGATTCTTTTGTTGGAGGCTTAGATAAAGGAACACAATCTAGAGCCTCTCTTAGAAATCAAGATGATCATCAAGATTTCTGGTCACAAATTAAATCCAAAAACATCAATGATACAATTAATGATGAATTTGGGGTGATCACTATATAGGAAGAATATAATCAATTTAAATGAAATAATTTTTGGAAACATGTGTATAGACCCAAATACACCTTAACCATAGGAACTAAGAGGGGTTTTATTTAAAAATTTTATGAATCTGGTAATGTGTTCAGAAACAAAGCTAGATTGGTTGCACAAGGTTATAGTCAATAATAAGGCATTAACAATAATGGGACTTTTACAGCTATTTCCTTTCATGAATCTATCATAATCCTACTTTCTTATATTTCCCATATTAATTTAAATCATTATCAAATGGATGTAAACATGGCATTCCTAATTAGGTATATTTATTAGGTTTTTTTGTTGAAGAACTCCTGGTTTTACAAGCACTCATTTTCAAACTCATGTTTTCAATTTAACAAAATATTTATATGGTTTAAAAAATGTACCAAGGTCTTGTTTTGATAGATTAATTAGTTCTCTTATTTCTATAGGTTTTACAAAATTAATTGATGATGATACTCTTTTTATAAAACAAATTTCTAAGTATGTTTTAGTTTTCTAAATCTATGATGATGATATTATTTTTGTATCTTCAAAAAATTCTTTATGTATTGATTTTGTTATGATGAGGAAAAGTCAATTAGAAATTAGATTAATGGGTAAAATAATATTCTTTAATGGATTTCAGATTTTTCAAAATAAAGAAGGTATCATTTTAAATCAAAGAATATACACCAAATATCTTTTAAAAATATTTTAATTGATAAAATCAAAAGTAATGACACTCCAACGATTACTAGTTGTAAGATGAATCTTGATGAGGATTGTGAATCTATTGATCCAACCACATAAGAAATGAATGATTGGAAGTTTTCCCTATGTGAATAATAGTAGGAATGTTATAATTTAAAGTGTGTTTATGTGTGCCCGTTTTCAAGATAATCCCAAAGAATATCACATAAATTCTTTTCAAAGAATTTTCAAATACCATAAAACAACTATCAGTCTAGGTTTTTTCATTCCTGAAAAAACAATCTTTTGATATATTGAGTTATTATGATGCTGATTTTTGTGGAAAAAAGTGAGATAGAAAGGGAATAATTGGAACATATCACTTTTTGGGAAATTCATTGGTTTCCTAGTTTAGTAAGAAACCAAATCAAGTTTTGTTATCTACTGCTGAAGCTGAATACGTAGGTGCAGGTAGCAGTTGTGCACACAATTTTTGGAAAAAACACACTCTACTAGTCTATGGATATCGATTTAGACATGTACCAATAAATTGTGACAATACAAGTGCTATTAAAATTTTTATGAACCTAGTTTCTCAATTTATATCAAAACCCATTGATGTAATACATAACATTTTGAGAGAGAATTATCAAAAGGATGATATCACATTAGAATTTATTAGCACTGAATTTATTCTCACTTACATATTATTTAATCTATTGAAATCTGAATGAATGAATTACATAAAAAATGAGTAAGGAATTATCAATAATTAATACCTTGTGTTTCACTTCATTTGATCTATTTTTGTGATGTTTTCACACCGACACAGTGGTCACGCTGACACTGTTGTCCCACAGAAACTATTATCCTACTGACACCATTTTCATGTGAACTCATTTATCATACCAAAACCGTTGTCATGCATACAAAATTTGTGGTATGAAAAATATGACATGACAACATCAATGAGTCCCTGATTGTATATTTCATATGTTTTTCTCAAAATGTCGAAGTTTCATTATTTTTGTCAAACCCGGTTCACGATTTCACAATTGTGTAATTCTTAAATCCCTAAATGATATAAATTTCAATTGATCCACTCTACTCCTATGCTGATACTCTCTATCATCCATCCCTCTCCCTCTTTACCCCTACCATTCACCTTCTTATCTATAAACTGAACTGATTGGAATGAAGTGTGTGAAGGGAGATCTTGATGTTGGTGTGTCTGTAGCTTCCAAGAAATAGAATGGTGAATCGATAAAGCCATAAGTTCCTATAAAAAATGATCTAGAAAACCATGTTGTAACCTCAGAGATTTAATTAATGGTGGAATTGATCTTATTGAGAAATTCATTGTTGATGAAGGTGCTGGCAGATAAAGGATGGCTTGACAGGTTTGCAAATAATGACATAGTCTTCTACTAGAATCTAATATATTACTTATACATGAATATGTAACTTTTTTTAAGGAAGAGGTGTAGATTGGGTAAAGTAGATATTAAAAGGGAAGAGAATCTAATTCTCTTTAAAAAATGGGTTGAATGTATTGAGGTTCCTCACGAAGAAATGTTTTATGATTACCATGTTAATTCTCCACCCAAAAGTGAATTCTTCTATTATGAGAACGATCAAAAGAGGATAATAGGGAATGAGGAACATAGGATACCCCTTTACTCTTAATTAAATAGTGAGTGTAAAATTTTATTTATCTTTATTCATCACAAGATTTTTTCCAAGAAAGAGTAATTTTCTTCTCTCAAGTATCACGATGTACACTTAGTGTATTTGTGATAGAAAACAGTCAAATGGAATCTATATAGATATCTGATGGTGCAAATAAATGAGATGAAATAACCTGGTTGTATGTCCAATTTTCTTTTCTAATCCAAAATTATTTTAGTAATTATAATGGAGAAATTCTGTGTAAGTGAAGGTGATAATGTTTTAGTTACTAAATGTAATGGTTTCTGCTTATGTTTTGACATCTGTAAGACAACTAAAATTAATTGGAACTCATTAATGAAAAATGGGTTGGTAATTAAGATAAGATATAAAAAAAGTTCAATCATGTAGATCATCTAGTTAGACCAGGGGATTTAGTTGATTATGGCCTCGATCTAGATGAAAAAGTAATTTATTCTTCAGATCATGAGGAGGAGCCTGCTACTCCAATCAGAGAGGTGGGGTCATCAGTTGATGAAAGATGTGACGCAGACACAACTAAACCATAAAAAATATTTTCTATTGGACCTCAAATTCCACATTTGGACATACCTTCTCATGAACCTATTCTCAAATCTAAAATAAGTGATGAAACAGAAGTCGATGAAGGTGATGAATATATCCATGAATCCAGTGAAGAAGAAGATGAAGAAGAGGATCAAGTAGTTGTGAAAGTGGTTTAGAATCATGTAGAGAAGAAGAATATGAGAAAGTATATAATGAAAATTGAAATGAAAAGGCTCAGAGTGGTGATAATGAGGAAATTAGTTAAAGAGGCAGTAATAGTGAGTCTGATCATCCATATGGGAATCCAGATGCTGTTAGTATGGAAAATATTGATGCTAATATAGGTGTATCAGTTGAGGAATCTATTCAATATTAGAATTTTTCTCCTACTAAACATGTTTCTCAGGTTGTATATTCTATAAAAAGAAATCTAGATAAATATTGGAAACCATGAAAGTATAAATTATGTGAGGGGTATCAATATAAGAAGAAATATAACACTGGAGTAGGGCCTCAAGAAAGAGTGACTCAAAATTATTAAGAGAATAAAATTGGAAGAGTATGTCTTGATACTATTACTACTCAAGATTCAGATATTTTGGAGGAATTGATGGGGAATCTTGGGTTTGTGTCATGAGGATTAGATTATGGGGATTCTAAGAGTGATTTCATTGAACATGCTACAAAGTAACTAATGAATGAGACCTTTTTTAGTGACTATGTCACTTAGACCAATTTTGAACAATTCAATAAAGACATTTGTTCTTATATAATACACTTAGTATAATTTCAAATGAGATCTGATATTGATGAATCCATGAGAGAGAATAAGGAGTTGAATTATAATCTAAAATCTATCTAATCTTTGGTTGATTTTGTAATGAAATATTGAGCTTCTAGTTCTACTCCTATGTCAACCAATGTTTCTCAAGATGATTCTTCTTTAGTTTCCATGGTAGTGATAATGGAAATTCTGTCAAATTTGATTACAACTGTAGAAACAATTGCGAAAATAAACACCAAGATGGGGATTTATATGAAGTAGATACCCTCTGAAATTAATTAATTAACTACTGAGTACTGGAAAAAAACATAATGTGTCTGGAAAAGTCATTGGAATATTTTTTCTCATTTTAATGCTCTTGATTTTTCAAAGCATAGAAAAGAATTTAAGGAAAATTCCTCCAATGATCTTTATTCAACCTTTTTTCAACCTTTTCATCCTTCACAATATATTTATTTTTCTCTATTATTTCAGTTTTGAAAGAAGTGTTAGAAGATTTAATTGATAGTATGTCTAGTTTGAGGACACATCAGATAAGGTGTATGACCATGTGAAGTATTATACAATGAGTTATTTAAACACTCAGAATGATCTGACCAAAAATATTAATGAGTTTTTATCCAGACTCATCATAAAGCATCAGATGAATAACTTTTTTTGTATTCCCCCCCCAATATTACTCATCATCTAGTGATAGAGTCTTTTTAGGATCATATTCAGATACTGAGGTAATTCACTCCCTTGTTGGAAAAATTCAAAGAAAACAAAGATGATTTTGAAATGGTAATGAAATATGGTTATGGGATCATTTATGAGCTCATCAGGCAGTTAAAACCATATCTCCATGTCCAATGTGAATCCATTGTGGTGCTTCCTGCTACACCACATGTATCGGTTGGTTCAATGCCTGCTCAAGCTCAGATGCCAGTTTCTCAGGGTTTATCTCAAATCATACATGTCATTATAGATCATGTTCATCCTCATCTTATTTATTATCACAGATGTACCATGGATTCTATAATTCCCAAAATAGTCTCTCTACCTCCTTTATTAATATATTCAAACCCTCTTGTTTCTCAGCCTAGCCCTTCGGGTGAACCATCCCTTGATCCTTTAGATAATGGGAAGAAACATTGTGACCCTGAAAATTAGCATGGATCATTCTCTAATGGGGATGCTTACATGCTTTATGTTTTTTTCTAGTTCCTTGTAATACATTCTACATTCCTCATTTATAGGATTTCTGTGTTCATTCATTTATTTCTTGTCTATTTAAATTTCTTGGATTATGCTATTTTTAGTGCTCACTACTCTCTATTGTGTAATACCAAAATGGGGAGAACATTATTAATAATTATTAAAAGGGGTAGAACATTATTAAGAATTATTAAGACTTTGTAAATGACCATCTATCAAACATTCTTTTTAATTATGGGATCTATAAATCATATTTGTAACCTTAATCTTTATCAAATGTTTCTTAATAGTGCCATGATTTGTGATCATCCAAAGGGTGGAGATTATTGGACCATTGATTCTGTTGGGCACTATATCTAACTATAATGGTTTTAATTATCAGTAATAATGTAATATATTAACTTATATCTTACGTTATGTGAATGATTCTAAATAATATAAAAGAATTATATTGAATATGAGATCATTTCAATCATATAACTTTTTATGTGTTTTAAGTCTGATCAAGCTTATAATTGGTGATCAATGTGTACTTATGGGTACCAACACTCTCTTAATTTGCCGATCCTTAAGATAAAAAAAACATAAAAATTTATCTATGTAAGATTCAATGAGACCGACCTACAGATGAATCATGGAAAAACATATGAATTAGTAAGAAACAGTTCAAACATGAAAATGTTCAATGTATGTGACGTTAGATCCATTGAAAGGACACACGATTGGAACGAATCACCATTTCATTTGACTCATTGTTGCATATCACTCACCAATGTAGACGACCTACTGTCAATCCAAGTGACCTACAATTTCATGGTTCAATCGATGCAAGGACTCACCATTAGTTGATATTAGTCACCATTGTGTCAACTATCTCACTAATAGAAAAAAGAACTCACCTTTGAAAAGAGTAAATGATAGATCAACTGTATCACCGAATTAAGGACAAACTCACCATTGAAAAAAGTCATCAATTTAACTAGTCACCGATATATGGAATGACCAACAACATTACATACAAATGAGTTGGGACAAGGAAATAAGGGGGCATTGACAAAAGATTCACCGATAAATTGAATTTTGGCTTATATTATGAGATACGATGAACCTATGCTCATGGAACAGTCATGATCTTTGTTGGCGATGAAGAATAAATGAATTTGTGAAGACAGAAGAGTAGTGTGGATGTGTTGCATTCCTATGAGTGAGAAATATACTAAAGAACATCTGACACTATCATGTAACAAATGTGAACTCAAGAACAAAAATAAGAACAGTCAAGGTAAATATCAACTAAGCTAAACATTGAAATGCAAAAATACTTCAGCATATCAAATAAAGAGATCAATATACCTACTGAACCATAATTGTATCTAGAAGCCAGAATACAACACTCTATTTTTTTGTGTCATCTTCTAGGATAGGAAATATATTTCATATTATCTATACCTAAAGAGTCAATAGATACATCTCAAGACACACTTGAGCCTTATAAAGTATTTCTCATTCTTATTTCCTCAATCGTGTGCATTTTTACATACTTTTGAGCTATATGTGTGTCTGTATGATAATCAAAAACAGTCTCCTATATCATACTGAAGGATACAACATACCCTTCCAATTAAAAAATCATTCATCTATTTAATCCCAATTATAATTGTGGAAGATGTCCTTATGTGACGTGGTTGTTTGTACCCACAGAGAACTATGGTAGTGGTCTTGTGGCCTAGAAAGCTCATGTGCTGTTGTGAACCCCATTCAAGGGTGTGGATAAATATATTTTTTAAATTAAACTTATTGGTGGGAGGTGATCACCCAGTGTATAGGATTGAGTCTATTCTTGAGATTGAACCTGTATTTTTATTTCCAGTGTGTTTGTTCCTTTTAGTTTTTCTATGGTTTATCACATATTTCTTAAAATGAAATTGCACTCTGATAATTAATCTTAACAAGTGTTTATAACACTATTGAATTGTTAGGTGAGTTTCAGAAGTTGTATTAATTTCCAAATTGATACAAATAAGAACTAATAAATATTTTTAGAAATTAATCGAACAATCAGGCTCTTATAAATTCACTACTGGTGAACTTTGATAACAAATTTTAAATATTTGGGAATTTCAAATAATACCTTTTTGATAATTTTTTCATAGACACTCAATTCACCCCCTCTTGAGTACTTAACTCCGACCAACATTTATTACCATAGGATTAGGAATTATCTATATTATATGATTTTAAAAAAATTTTATCTGTGATTTTAGTTGTATTTCAATGATCCTAAAATTTTGGTTAATACTAAATTTTTATCTCTTTAAAATCATGTTCTAGAATTTTTATTATAGATAATAAGCTGTAAGGTGCTACTAAAACATACCTCCATTAAAAAATGGAATAAATTATGAATAATGAAAATTTATAATGAAAATCAACTTAGAAAGCATGGTTTTTGAAATTTGGTCTTTGATTGTATATGAATATAAGATTCTGACTACAACTAGAACTACTTGGGCTGACCCAAATAAAACTACTTATAATAATAATTGCAATGTAATGAATTCCTTAAACTGTTCCTTTCGATATGAGTAATTTAACTAATTTTTTTGTAGGTTAAATAGGCCGTGAATCATGGGATTCTTTGTCATTCTCACATGAAGGAAGATCTAGTGTTAAGGAAATGAGACTTAACACATATACTATTAAATATGAAAATTTTAATATTAAGCCTAATGAGCCTATTTTGACATGTATATCATGTTTAATGAAATTGTGAAAACTCTAATCTCCTTAGGAAAATTTTTTAATGCAAAGGAAAAAATTATGAGGATTCTCATATGCTTACCTGATAGAAGTTGAGTAACTTCTGCCAAAAATATAGAATCATATGACATAAGCAAACTAATTATCAATGAAATCATTGGAAAATTGATGAAGTGTAAGAAAGAACTGAATGTTAACAATGAATAAGAGGATGAACCTAAGAGAAAATCTGTAACCTCCAAGACTACTACATCTAAGAATAACGAAAATGAGAAGGTGTTAGCATCTGTTGAAAGCTTCAGTAATGATGAATCAAAATCAGAAAGTGATGAAAATATGGATCAACATTCTGGATGATTTATGAAATTTTATTGAAATAAGAACTTCCTCGATTATCCCAATTATAAATAGAGATCAAATAATTAGGGTAAATAAAAAAGTGCTAGACATTAAATGACAAATTATAGGATATTGTATGCTATGAATGCAATAGGAGAGGACATTTCAAACTTGTCTGTCCAAAGTTAATATACAAATAGAAGTATGAAAACACGGACCACAAGAATAAGAAAGTTATAAAGGCCACATAGAGTGCATCTGAGGACACCTCTAGTGTATTAACATCATCTCATGATGATAAATATGACATGTAAAATATTTGTTTCATGAAAAAAACATTTGAGGTAACTTTAGACTCTCTTTCACACAATTCATATTATACTAAAAATGAAATTGAGCCTAAAAATATGACAAGTGAGGAATGATTTTAATACTGTAACAATATGGATGAAACTTGTATTGATCTAAAAGATAAATAATTTTTTTTAAATAAACAACATGATCTTATTGCAACTATAATGTATAAACATACTACTAAAAAGGAAAAGAATGATCAACAACCCAAAGAGAACAATGAATAAAAAATGTCTAATCAGAAATTGAATAATGATTTAGAAATGTTTACCAATGGTTTAAATAATCTTACTCAATTTCATGGTAAACAAATAGCTCTTAAGTACAATTCTATTATAGAATATTAGCTTAGATAGAGAAACCTATCTAAAATATATTTTGTAACTAAATTTGGAAAATTGGTTCTTCTATCTAAAAGTCAAAATTAGGGGGCAAGTACCAGTTCTTGAAAATATATTACATCCTTTCTTTTTAGTGGACTAAATAGAGTCTATTTTAAAAATATGTTACATAATTTTTATAGGAATCCCATAATGAAATTGTGGGTACCTAGTGAATTGATTACTAATGTCATTGGACCCAAAAAATTCCAGAAACCAAAATCTATTTTGGTTTGATTATTTTTTAGGAAAGCTGTTTGATGATTTCTTATAAGAGCTTATGGTACATGTATAGTGGATCTACAAGACACCTGACATGATATTATATAAGCGTTAAGAACCTAATTAATATTTATTGTGGACATGTCCCCTTTGGTGACAATTCTAAAGGGAAAATAATTGGACAATTCCAAATGCTAACACTAACTCAGTTTTAATTTCTAAAGTAATTTTTTTGATGATTTAATTTATAATATACTCAGTAGTTCACAATTAGGTGGTGATGGATTTCATGTCGAATTTGAAAATGATTCATTCAATGATTTTTATCCCCAATAATAATTTCTTTTTCTTTTTGAAATGGAAATGTATATTATATTAATCTAGATTCTTTAGTTTCTCAAAATTAAATTTTTTTAAGTTCATTTAAAACAGAGTCTTAAATTTGGCATTGTAGATTATGTCACTGTAATGTACACTCTCTTAGAAATCTTATTAGAAAAAGACCAGTCATGTATTTTCCCATATCTCGAGTTTTCAAATGAATAAATCAGTAATTCTAGTCGAAAGTGAAAACAACAGAAGATATCATTCAAATCAAAGAACAAAATTTCAACTTCTCAACCTTTAGAGTTCCTTCACATGGATTTTTTGGACCATCACATGTTTCTAGTTTAAATGGGAAGAACTAAGTCTATGTTCTTGTAGATGACAATTCTAGGTATACTCAGACTTATTTCTTAGTCAAAAAATGTGAAACATATATTTACTTCACCATATATGCTAAAATAATAGAAAATCAATGAGGATACAGAATAAAATCCAAAATATGTGATCATGAATGTGGTTATGTAAATCAAGACATTGAATATTTTTACTCACACAATGGCTAGTCATAAATTCTTTACCGCTGGGACACATTAAAAATATTGGGATGTGGAAAGTGGAAATATAACATTACAAGAGATTACTAAAACAATGATTAATTAATAAGACCTATATGTTTAAATTTGGGATGAGGCTGTTAATACAACATGCTTCATAATTGATAATCTTAATTGGACCTATCCATATGAATAATCATTATGAGTTGTGGACCAATAGAAAACCAAAATTTACATATTTCAATGTTTTTTGATGGAAAGTCTATATTATTAATACAAAGGACAATCTTGAAAAATTCTCATCCAAGAGTGATGAGGGAATCTACATAGGATACTCAACATCTAGTAAATCTTTTATTGACTTTAATAAAAGAACCATGTATGTGGATGAATCTATGGATATCAAATTTGATGAAATAAATCCAAATAAACCAATGATCTCCCAAGAAAACCTTGACGATGATATTTAAATCCTATACATAAATAAAAAAATCACCTAATACTCTGGTAAAAAAATATGATAAATCAATTAGTTCTAGAAATTTCTAGAATCTATATAAGATGAACCATAACCTGTAGGTAAACCTGAAGTTACTAGACCTTCCGTTTTTAGACCTATAAGAACTCGCAAGAATAATCTTTTAGATACTATTATTGGATACATAGATAAAGGGGAAAAAACTAGAGATTCTATTATAAATAAGGTTGAACGTCAAGATTTCATGTTATAATTTGAAACCAAAAATATCATTGATGCAATTTAAAATTAATTTTTGGTGATCGATAGGAAGTAAGAGCATAATCAATTTGAAAGAAATAATTTTTGGAATCTTATAGATATACCCAATGATACATTGACCATATACAGTAATGGATGTTTTGAAAAAAAATCGATAATGATGTTAATGTTTTTAGAAAAAATGATAGATTGTTTGAACAAGGTCATATTCAATAATATGGCATTGATTATGAAGAAACATTTTCACCAGTTTCTAGACAATATATCATTAGAATCATACATGTTTTTGCTTCCCATCATAATTTCAAAATTTATCAAATGGATGTTAAAAGTACATTTTTAAATGGGTATATAGTTTAGGTTATTTTTTTTAACATAACATAGTTAAAAAAAATCATTTTTAAAATCATGTTATCAAATTAACAATATATTTATATGGTTTAAAACATGCAACAAGAGCTAGTTATGATATACTAAGTAGTTCTATTATTTCCAAATGTATCACCAATGGATTTATTGATCCCAAAATTATTAGAAAACTACTTTATGAATATGTTTAAGTTTTTCAAATCTATGTTGATGATATTATTTTTTTGATATTAAATATATTCTTTATGTATTTATTTTTCTTAGATGACGCAAAGTTAATTTCAAATGAGTTTAATTGGTGAACTAAAATTCTTTATTGGATTTATGATATTTCAATATAAATAAGGTATCATTTCAAATCAATGTAACTACAGAAAAAATATTTTTAAAATATTTTTCTTTGACATCATGGAAATTAGTAACACACTAATGGGTAATACATGTAAAATCACTATTGATGATGATGGTAAATCTACTGATCAACCCAATTATAGAGGTATGATTGGAATTTTTCTATACCCTACTTCTAGTAGGCCATATAAAATGGTTATTGTGTGTATTTGTGCCCATTTTCAAGCTAATACAAATGAATCTCACATAAATTCTGTTAAATGAATTTT
This sequence comes from Viscum album, assembly GCA_963277665.1. Lineage (NCBI taxonomy): Eukaryota > Viridiplantae > Streptophyta > Magnoliopsida > Santalales > Viscaceae > Viscum > Viscum album. Next base: position 275,898,627 of record OY728142.1, on the reverse strand, counting down.
CAAATACTTCAAAAAAACTATCAATTTAGGTTAGTTCTATCCCAAAGGACAGTCATTAGAGATATTGGGTTATTTTGACGCTCATTTTGGTGGATTCAAGTTATAATGTAAGATAACCCCAGGTATATGTCACTTTTTATAAATGTCTTTGGATTCATGGTGTATTAAGAAAAAAAATTATATTGCATTATCTATTGTGGTAGCTGAATACACAGCTGTTTGTAGTTATTGTGAAAAAATTTTGTGGAAGAAACAAACACTTCTAGAAAATATATATCAATTTAGATATGTTCCTATAATTGTGGCAATACAAGTGCTATTAACATTTCTAGTATCCCAATTTCTCATTCTAGAACAAAACATATTGATGTAAGACATCAATTTTTGAGATATAATTATCAAAAGTGTTATATCACTATGGAATTTATTGGCACTATGTATCATCTCAAGGACTTATTAACTAAACAATGGAACTCTGAAACAATGAATTACGTTAAACATGAGTTAGGATTGATCAATCAGTAAGACCTTGTGTTGCACATACTTTGATATTTTTTTGTAATGTTGTGTCACCTAAACAGATGACAAGTGGACACTTTTCTCACATAGACACCATAGTTATACTAACATTTTTGTCATACAGACACCATTGTCAACCTGAAACCATTTTTATTCTGACATAGTTTTCGTTTCGATAGTGTTTCAGATATGAAAATGTCATGCTGACACCGATGACCCATAGGTCTTATATGCATAATGTTTTTATCCAAATAACATTGTTTCATTAATTTTGTTGAACCTAGTTACATATTTCGCGAATGTTAAATTTTAAAATCCTTAAATGATATATATTTTAATCACTCCACTCTATTCCTATACCACTACTCTCTCTCAGCAACCGCTCTCTCTCTTTTCCCCGACCATTCACTTTCTGACCTCCAAAATGAACTGATTGGAATTGTGCCTATGAGGTGAGAAATTGAAGATGGTGTGTCTCATGATTCCATGAAACTAAAATTTAAATCGATAAAATCATTAGATCTGATAAATCTAGTTCTAGGAAACCGCGTTGTAACCTCAGAGAAAGAAGTATCAGTGGAATATATCTTAGAGAGAAAGTATTTGTCGTTAAAGGTTCAACATGATCATGTATGGATTTATATGTTTGTAACAAAGGACATAGTATTCTACCCGATCTTGTATATACATTTTACACTAATATGTAACGTTTTTTGGAAGGAAGTGAAGTAGGTTGGGTTAAGTCAATAGTAAATGGGAAGAGAATATCCTTCTCTTCAAGACATTGGGCTGATTTTCTTATGGTTCCTCACGATAAAATGTTTGATGATTACTAAGGTACTTCTCTAGCGCAATGTGAATTAATCTGTCACGAGACAAATCTAAAGGGTATTACTTGAAATAAGAAACATTGGAGACCCATTAACTTAGAATTAAATAGTTAGTGCTGATTTTTATTTATGTTTATTGATCACCAGATTTGTACTAGTGAAGGGGAATTTTCTTCTCTCAAGTATCAGGATGTATACTTAGTGTATTTTCATCAGAATAGAGTTAAATGAAATCTATGTATATATCTGATAGTTCACTTAAATGAGATGATAAAACATGTTTGTAAGTCAAATACTATTTTCTACTCTATAATTATTTTAGCAATTCTAAAGGAGAAAGGCTATGTATGTGAAGTTGATAAGGTTGTTGTTACAAAATGTAGTGGTTTCTACATATGTTCTGAAACCTGTAAGAGAAAAAAAAATTAATTGGATCCCGTGGATGAAGAAATGGGTTGGTGATGGAGATAGACTGTTTGAAAAGTTCAATCTTATTGGTTATCTAGTAAGACAAAGAGATCTAGTAGATCATATACATAGTCCAGATGAACAAGTAATTTATTCTTCAGACAAGGAGGAGGAGCCTGGTACTCCTGTCAGAGATGTGGGATCACCAATTTATGATAGAAGTGACACAGACAAAACTAGGCCATCAAAATGAGTATCTATTGGACCTCATAGTCAACCTTTTGACTTACCATCTGATGAAACTATTCTAAAATCTAATGAGAGTGAGGAAATATTTGTTTAAGGAGGTGAAGAATATGTCAGTCAGTATAGTGAAGAAGAAGATAATGAAGTGGAATCAGGTAGTGGTGAATGTGGTTTAGAATCATGTACAGAAGAAAAAAAATGTGAATGTAGATGATGAGAATGGAGAAGAAAAAGATGAAGATAGTGATAATGAGGAGTGTAAAGATGGTGGCATTGATAATGAGTCTGATCATCCTGATTGGAATTCAGATGTTGTTAAATTGAATTAGTTAAAGCTAATTGTGGTGTATCTGTTGAGGGTGATGTTCAATATGAGAATGTTTCTCCCACTGAACCTATATCTTTTTTTTATATTCTAGATAAAGAACTCTACATAAAGATAATCAAGTATGAGAGGAGGAATTATGTGAGGGGGAGAAATCATTAGAGAAACATGACACTAGTGGATAGCCTCATGAAAGAGTAACTCAAGCTGACGATGAGCATCAAATTATAAGAGTACGGCATAAAACTCTTACTCATCTAGATTATGATATTTTGGCTGAATGGGTGAGGTATCCTCATTATGTGGAACTAGGATCATATTATGAATATTCCGATAATGTATTCTTCGCAATTGTTTTAAGGGAACTAGTGGGTGATACCACCTCAAATGACTATGTCACTAAGGCCGATTTTGATAAATTCAAGAAAGACATATGTTCCTCCATAAGACACTCAACACAAACTTAAATGAGATATGAGATTGACGATTCCAAGAGAGATATCACTTATCTGACTGATAATTTGAAATCTATCTGATCTATAGTTGATGGTGTCAAGCAATCTAGAGCTTCTATTTCTACTCCTTCCTCAACCAACATATCCAAAGCTAATGATGCTTCAGTTTCCAAGATGGTGATAATGGGAATTTAGTCAAATTTGATTACAACTAGATAAATAATTAGGACAAGAAACGACAAGGTTTGGAATGACATGAAGATGTTAACCTCTGGAATCAATGCTTTAACCACCGAGTTCTGAAATTTAGTGGAATGTTTCATGAATGTACTTGAGAATCTTGTTTCACATTTTAAAGCTCTTGATTTTTCTATGAATAGAAAATATGTTATGGAACATTCCTCTAATTCCCTTTCTTCAACCTCTGCTCCACTTGTTTAGCCATAATAATCTGTGGATCATTCTATTGTCAGTTCGGTTTTGAAAGAATATTTTCATGATTTAATTTCTAGTATGTCCAAGATTGAGGGCACATAAGATAAGGTTCTGGACCATTTGAAGTACTTTACAAGGTGTTCTCCACACACTCAAGCAGAGATGACCAAAAATATTAAAAAAATTCTCCCAAATCATCCAAAATCATCAAATGAAAATCTTGTTTAATTTTTTCCACCAATATTACACTTCCTCAAGTGAAAAATGCTTTTATGTATTAGATTCAAAAGTTTAGAGAATTCACTACCTTGTTAAAAAATCTCATATAAAACAATGATGATTTTGAAAATACAATGAACGATAGAAGTGAGATAATTTAATAGTTCATCAAGATGTTAGAAATATGTATCCATTTCCCAAGTGATGTCATTATGGTGCCTCCTACTACACCACATGGCCCTACTCGTTTAGTGCCTACTCAAGCTCAAATGTCAGTTTCTCAAGATTAATATCAAATCAGTCCCATCATTACAAGGAATATTCGTCCTCAGCTTATTTCACAACATAGGCTATCCCATGATTATAAAGTATTAGATTCAAAATGTTTAGAGAATTCACTACCTCTGACTTTAATGTTTTTAATTACATGATTTGTGATCATAAAAAAGGGCGAGATTTTTTTCCAATATATCTAACTATAAGGTTTTTAATTATCAAAAATCTTTTTAAATTTCAACTTATTTCTTACCTTTTGTCAAAGATCCTAAATTATGTTAGAGAATTATATAGAATATCAGATCGTTCCAATCATATAACTATTTATGTGTGATTATGTCTAAACAAGATTATAACTAATTATCTATATCTAATCACAGGTATTAACACTCTCTCACGTTGCTAAACATTAAGACACCAAAAATATAAAAAATTATCTATGTTAGAGTCACTAAAACTGACTGATAGATGAATCACCATGATACATATGACTCACTAACAGATAGTTCTAACATGCATATGTTCTAAGTACGTGAAGCTGACACTGTTGGAAGGAACATCATTGGAACACCTCACCATTGCATATGAATCACCATTGCATATGACTCACCAATGCATATGACCTTCCTTCAGTCCATGTTACCTAACATTGTATAGTGCTACTAACACAAGGACTCACCAAAAGTTGAAATTATTCACCATTGGATCAACTATATCATTGATAGAAGAAAGAACACACTGTTGAAAAGAGTCCCAAATAAATCAACTGTCTCACCGATAGAATGAAATATTCACTGTTGAAACAAGTCACTGATGTAATGAGTCAACAACATATGGCTAAACCTTAGAAATGACATGCAAATGGGTTGATACATAGACATAAGGAGTCACTGATAAAATGAATTATTGCAGATAGTACAAGATATGATGATCCTATGAATGTTGAACATACATGCTCAGGGTTGGCCCTCATGAATAAAATCATTTGTGACTACAGAGGAGCAATGTGGATGAAGTGCCTTCCTACGAGAGATAGATATACTGACGAACATCTATAACACTAATAAAACAACTGTGAACTCAATAAAAAAAAGAAGAAAACTCAAGGTCGATCTCTACTTATTTGAACATCAAATTTAAAATCTAATTCAGCATATCAATGAAGGAGATGACTACACCTACCGAAACATACTTTTACTTGGAAGCCAGAATACGACACTATATTTATGTTTCAACTTCTAGAAGAGGACTCAGAATTCATCTCAGCTAAATAATAAGAGTCAAGAGTTACATATCAAGACAATGAGAGCCTTCAAAGTCCTTTCTCATACTTATTTAATCCGTCTTGTTCATTTTTACATACATTTGAGTAGTGTGTGTATCTCTCTGATATGAACACACTGTATACTATATCAAACCGAAGGATAAATAATATCCTTAAAATAATAACATCATACATCTGTTTACTCCACAAGATTAGTGTGGAAGAGTTCCGTGTGACCTGGTCCTTTTTACCCATAAAGAACTAAGGTAGAGGTCTTATGGCCTTGGTAGCCTGTGTGCTATTCTGAAACATGACCCAGGGTGTGGATCAAAATGTTTGTTAATTTAATCTTCATTGTGATAGGTGATCATAAATTATAAAGGATTTAGTATCTTCTTGATATTGATCCTATTATTTTTTATTTCTACTCTATTTTTACCTATTAATATTACTCAATTGTATCACATATTTAATAAAACTAAATTTTACTCTTATAGTTAGTCTCATCATGTGCTTGTAACAATATTAACTTATTAGGTTACTTTCAATAGCTATATTACATATCAAATAAATATAATTGAGAACTAATAAATCTTTTTAGAAATTAATTGAATAGTCATGCTCTTATAAATTCACTACTAGATAACTGGGAAACTATGTTTTAAATATTTTCGAATTTCAAATAATACCTTTTTAGCAGAAATTTTTATAGATACTCAATTTACCCTCTTCAGAGTACCGTAATCCAACCAAAAAGTGTAAACCCATTCCAATATAGGAATTTTTCTACCACCTGACACTGTCATGGATGTAATCCTTGACTCATTATTATCTCATGTTATATATTTATACAAAATTTTCTATTATTGGGTGATCTAAGGATTCAATTTTTTTATGTATCGGTCCCATGTGATTCCTCATGTTCCTTATCTTTCATGATATTATATAATACAATAGAATCACAAGTTATGTGTCATTTTTTGGTTTAATACCATGTTGGGATTTTAGATCACTTCATTCTTTGAAGTGTCCCCTGGATATCATTTAATATTTTAGAAGATAAAATAGACATAGGATCCCATTATGGTGAATAAAATGATGATGTTTTGTATTTTATTCCTTTATATATATTATAAATATATTAATCCTAATATAGTATGCCCCATGAAATTTGGTATTAAACTTTTTTAATATTTAGCTACAAAAATTGTGTAATAAATGGTGTAAAAGGATTGGGTCACTTTACTCATTAAGCTCATTAGTATGTTGAAATTAAGTGGGTGAGGTAGATTTTTGGTGCCTAACCTCGTTCAGGATACCTATGAGAGAGTGTAATATATTTGGAAGCCTTGATGACCAATCAATGTATAAATCTATCATACATAGAAATAGGAGATGGCCTTCAGAGTTCACTGTTACCGAACATGTTTCTTGAGATTTTCCCCTCAACTGGGTGTCTTCGTTTATAGAAGTATGGGAGTCTAGAACAATGGTTTTTGGGAACCTTCATAATGAATGAATGATTAGGTAAAAAGGAATTCCATTTTTATATTCATTCTCATTACCATGGTATCCAAAAAAATCATGTTCCTAAGCTTTTGAGGTGTGTTCTCAATCCTACCCATGTCATATACTACAAGGATGTTGATTTGGGGCCTAATATATCATATGAGGGGAATCCATTTTGTGTTATAGATTGGATAAAGGAGTTATTATATGGAAATATGGTACCACTTGAATATATTTAATGAATAAACAGATTTATCCTAGAGAATACATCGGGGTAAGGGATTAATGATTGACTTTAGTGACTTGAGTAGTTCAATTAAGACCCCTAAAGATACTCCTTGAGGAAAAGAAGTCATTAAAGGGGGAAATTTATAATATTTTCAATTTTTAACTGTTCTTAAAACCTTGATAATTTATAGTTAATGTATTTTTATTTTAGATTCAATTTTTTTATTAAATATACCAATTTTTTGATTAACAGGTTTTATGTTATTATAGGGTGAGTTATTAAGACCTTACTTAATGGTAAATGCCACATTTTGTAGCATGTGTAAGGTTAAGCAAGGTTTCCAATGCGTTTTATGATGTTAAAGCCTAATTATTTATTTTTATTGGAGAAAATAATGTGATACGTAAGGGTACTAGTAGTTTCATAAGGGTACTTGTGTTTTTACATGGGCTGGATAAGCATAATCGAACATTACATAAATGTACTTCAGAATATAAATAATGGTACCTGAATGCATAAGGGAATTTTTTATTGGTATTTGATTATTTTTTAGTGTTTTATAATGGTAATTCATAGATTTGTAAGGGTAGTAACTTTTTTATGGGTATTTTCAAAAGGATAATAGCTCGTGTAAGGGTTTTTTGAGGGTATCCAATAAATTGTTTATAGGTAACTGATACATTCTGTTAGTTTCTTATGGGAAGAGAAATTAAAACTTAAGGGTACCTACCATTTCGTAATGGTAAAAAAGGTTTCCCTTTCACATTACATAGTCAATATGTTGGGTTATAGTTTTCACCATATTTTTATGTTTTTATAGCTCCTCTACTATATAATTATTTTGAAACAATTTTTTGATTGTTTTAAATTCAAAAAATCATGTCATTTTAATATTTTAATAACATAATAATATTAAACATATTTATATACAAAAAGGGGGAATTATATAAATAATAATCACTTATAACATTAATTAAATAAAATGACTGAACCCATGTGTCCATTTTATTTATTTTATTTTGGTTGAAAAATATATGTTGTGTTAAAATTTCTATAATAACCAAACTATTATGGTAATTTAATTTTTTTCATTACTTTTTTACTTAAGAAGTGATATTAATTTAAAAAAATATCCAAACCGCTTCTTTTATTGTTTTTGTTCCTGTTGTTGGGAATCTTGATGATTAAGAAATTCTTTACATGATATTTGTGTTGTCCTCTTAATTAAAAAGAGTTCAACATTATTGATTTAGGGAGGGACATAAAACATAACCTATTCTATTTTTCAGAAGATATAAATTCAATATTGAAATTATAGTTTACCTTATCTTTATTTTTGTAAACATTTAAAATTTATTTGTTCAATTTTATTCAGTAGAATTAGGTATTAATAATTCAAAAATTATAATAATGTGTCTGTTGTACAAAGAATTGTAAATTTTTTATTATCCTAAATTATCAATGATTATAAAGGTATTATTACCATGTAATGTTAATGAATAGTAATATATTATTTTAAAAATAATATCACACGTGAGTGATAGATTGTTGTCAAATGTGGCTTTATTAATCAATAAGTATTGATAGAACCTGAGTTTGATTATTTTTTGACAATTCATAAATTATCTCAGATGGAGAAACTAGTATCACATGTGTTATTTTATTTAATTTGAAAATAGAATATTAATATTTGGTTCATGGAATACTTAAAGAAACATGAAAACTAACTTGTCAAGAACATTGATAATTAGGCCTAGGAGGAGTTTTTAATTGCTGTAGAGGTTTCCAGTCATTCTTTCGAACCAAAAAGAGCGGGTTGTCCTTATTGTTGAAATTATTGACCTAGAGGTAGGATGTTCATTGACTTTTGGGGATATCATTTAACCCTATTTCTATGATATAGTTCAGGTAATGGAATACATGATTCATCATGTATAATTGTTATTTCATGTTGGTGTGTGAATTTTGTGAGACCCATTCGGATTATTGAGGCCATGAGTTTTTCTTGTATCATGTTTTTAATATTTAAAGTTGATAAAATGTAGTTATATTTTTATTTTATTCTCTTGATTTCATGATTGCTTTATATGAGAACCCTTTTTATGATTTTTACCCTACAGGGAGGTGTCATTCTTGGTTATCAGAACAAGTGGATTCTATTGACATGATTATCCCTTAGAGGGGGAGTCCTAATGACATTAGATGATAGATATAATAGATTAGACCACCTACTGTAGATATGATGATAACATGTATTTAAATATTAGAAACGATATCTTTTCTGATGTATCAAGGTACTCAATTCAGTGATTAGTTTTTTAATAGTATAATATTTTTTGAATACAACCAATTTCTATTTTAATGATGAGCACTATTCTGTACTTGGGGAATATCAAAAAAGGAGCCACGTGCATATATAATGGAATGTGGATTTCGAGTTATATAGAAATTGTCCTGATTTCTAGTTTCATTACTTATGAGATCTTATTATTATCTATAAATCATGGATCTAAATTAGGTGGTAGTAGGGGTATATGTAAACTTAATTAGCATACGATCAATTTGTTTTGTTTCTTATTTTGATTGTATTATTTTTTATTTTTTTACTAACATAGATTACATTAGTTTTATTTAACCACACATGGTTAAGAACACTTATGTTGTGTCATAGTAATTCTTATACGCACACAATACTCATTAATTTCAGTGTTCTTGTAGGTTTCATGACCTATGATCTGGCGAAGGGAAATGTTCTTTTTGTAGATGGATGAGAAGAGGATCATGGAACTATAATTAATTTGGGATGGGCTCTAAGGGACCCATATATTATATACATTATTTTTCTACACATTTTACATTGGTTTGGATTTCCAATTTTGGAGATAGTTGACTACCAATAAATAATGTATTCTATATTTCAGTTTGTGTACATTAATCAAATTATTATATTTTTATATATTATTTTACTTATTACATGTGTTATGACGTGATAATGTAGGTATAGTCTCCATACTTATGGAATTATAATGTAACTACTAGTTTGAATCCATGTGCATATGAGAAGAAACACATAAGATCTTGTTACCATCCATCTTATGCCTTATTGTTATGGATGTGGTGTTATTATCATTATTCATGAAAATTACATCAATATTAAGAATGTTTTGGTGATTATTGACAATCGAATAATGTTTTATTAATTAATGAATTAAAAAGTAATAGAATTTGTCCATAAACAAAAAATATCATCATTTACACATTTATATCATATTATTTTAGTAATTATGTTCCCATACTTAGCCACGATATATAATCATAATATTGTTCAATTAGGTAGTTAAACCCACCCAAAATAGAATATACCCTGATTTAATTAATTATAATGATTCGGTCTTGATATTGTATTATTATAAAGGATGAATTAGAATTATAATAAGTGATTATTAGGGTGATATATCTGAATTTTATTTATTTATAATATAATTTATTTGATATAACAATATTATACAATTTTAATAAAAGATAATCGTCTAAGTATTCTTATTTCAATCAATTCAATTAAGGATAATAATTTATTGATTATATTATTAATAGGATTTTAAATTTCTCAATCTAGAACCATATTGATAATATAAATATCATATTTATACTCTATTAGATTCCTTATAATCAACCTTTTCTTAAGTTGATGTAAAATGAAACACAATTTTCATTATTAGGTGTAGTCCACAAAACTCAAAAACAATAGTTTTGATTTTCTTAATGGATGGGGTATATGAATAAAAAATGATACTAAGAATAATACAGTGACATTTAATTATGTAATTGTAACTAATATCATAACATTAAAGTTTCTAGATTAAATTTAAATTAAGTTAATTAAAATAAAAAGCTAAGCTGTAGATAATACTCACACTGGGGACATGAATTTTCCTTAAATGTTTTTCTAAAAATGAATGTATTATGGTAAATAATAGTGATAAGATTATTTTTAAGGTGGTAGATGGTTTTATTTTTAAATAATTTTATTTATTTCAATTATAAATTACAATGAATGTGTTTCTTGATAATGAGAATATCTTACACATATATATTTAATGGGAATGGTAGTTTTTGGAGAAACCATTAAATTTTCATTAATGTAATGTTACTATTCAACTTTCAGTTAATGTAAAATAGAAAGAGGGCTATAGGAACATTAATGTGACTGAAAAATCATAGAAAAATCTTAATTTTTAAAAAAAAATTATTGTTTTACGGATTTATATTTTAACCTTTTATCTTTTAACCTAATTTACTTTTAACATAACTTACTCTTACAAGATTAATTAATTATTATATTAGTAATTTATTTTAGTTTAATGAATTATGAATTTAAATTATATTTAATTTGATAAATATAAATTAGTATTTCAAAAAAAATTCATCAAAAAAAATTTATAAATGTGTGAATAATAAATTTTAAAATAATTAATCAAAATACAGAATTTTTTTAATGAAATATAATCATTAAGATTTAAATTATATAGGTTAAAACCATATTAGATACTAAATTTAAAAATATAAACTATTTCATTACAAAATAGTTGAAGGATATGAGGCTTCTATGAAATCAAAAACTTAATCTCCATTGAAAAATAAATGATTTATAGAAAAAACAGTAAACAATTTTTATTAAAGTATCAAAATAATTAGTGATAAAAAGGATTGAAATAGGTTTTCTATGTTTTCAAATTTTTTAAAAAATAAATAATTTTTTTCTTAAAATTTATATTTGATTACACTAGTGGTTTTAAAAATTATTATATCAATGTTATATCATGTAAAATGCATGAAACTTATAGGTTTCATGAAAACTTTATATATCCACTATAATATGATCTTTTTAGAAGAAGCTCAAAAATTTACAATAGGTTAATTTTGATATAATTATTTCAAAAAGTTAGGTAAATTTTTAGTGATTTCATGTCATTAAATTTATAAATTGTTTTGGTGAATAAAATAAGTATATATAATAGAAAATACCTTTAAATATCAAATTAAATTTTCAAATATTATATACTTCTATTATTATTTAATATCTTCAATCAAAAAATTTTGTGTTAACAAGAAATTAATACCATAGATAATTAAAAATTAATAATATGTTTCTTGAATGTAATATTCTTTTGAAATATAATAAAATATATTAGGGAAATGATTTTAAATATAATAAATTACATAATCAGAAATTTTAGGTAATCTAGTAGAATTTTATTCATATTAAATGTACAATTTATTTTCAATATATATATAATTTCTAACGTGTTTACTCAAATTTATTCTTGCTAATTCAAGGAATAAGTTTTAATGGTCGTACTATAATATTTACATTTTATCTAAATATACCATGATTTCATTTAATTAATGAGTTCTATGTCAGGAATGCTATCAAAAAATTGAAATATTTAATTTTACTCATATAATAGAATTTTGGGGTGTTACATCAAAAGAATTAAAATAATGATAAAGATGGCAATGATAAGGACTTTATTATTGAAACCACTCAGAATTCCAAAAAAAGGAAACAACCTTGGATATTTGATAGTGTCTGTTCTTCACATAATTTAGGATATTAGAATTTATTAAATAATGTTTTAAACTAAACAATTGAACATTGAATGTAAAAAATTATGAGTCTCTTATAGTAATTGGATTTGAATCTACTGTCATTATAAAAGAATTATTGAAATAAATTTTTTTCCTATTGTTAATTGATTGAAACACAATATGCTACCTATTTCAAATATTTTATTGAAGGTAATCATTTTATCTTCTAAAGATGAGTTTTTATTGTAAAAATAATTGAATATTTTGATGTTGTGAAAAGATGATAGAATTAAGGGAATCTTTTTTCATGTTGGATTTGGAAAATATTATATTAATATTGGTATAAAAGGGAAATCCCAATTATTGAATAAAATTATTATATATATATTACAAATAAAAATAAAAATATTAAAAAAACATTGGTTGTTTTTAGGATGTTCTTGAATTGAAAACTACAAGATATTGGTGTTGTTCTCTAATAAAAAAGGGTAAATTTTCAAATTATTCGCACAAGAATGTTGAGTTACACAAAACTCACCCTTTTAAGCTTATTCATTCTAATATATGTCACATTACGAGAAAAAATATAAAAACAAGGATATATATTTTATTTTTCTTATCGATGATTTCAATCATTCTATAATAATGTTTTTATTGAATTATAATATAGAGGATATACAAAAGTTCAAAACATTTAGAAGATGTATTGAAAAGGAATGTGTTTACTTTATAAAATTTAACGTAATTGATAATGGTTATGAATTCAAAAATTGAATGATTTCAGGTTATCTTGACAGTCATGGTGTTGGTCATGAGTTTTATGTACCATAAAAACCATATAAAAATGTTGTGTTTCAATGAAATGATAGAATAAATCATTATATGGCATGATCACTTTTTATTGAAAATGATAATTATCGGTTTATAAGAGAAAATATATAGATAAAAAATCAACATTAAAATATTATAAATACACTAAATACATTTAGGGGTTTTTCTATATGAGATATATTATAAGAAGACCATGTGTTTTAATAAATTAAGGGTATTTGACATCCACTATTTGACCAAAATAAATGATGAAAATATTGGGACATTAATCCAATGTTGTGTTTATGGTATCTTAATTAGCTAGCCAAAAAATAGTATAGGATTAATATTATTCAGCAACGAAAATGGAAGACATGTATATTTTATTGATGAGAAAGTGCTGGAACATTCAGAGGGAATGGTCTTATAGTTGTCAACATATATAATAGGAATTTAATATGTTATTTATTTAACCAATATAGCAATTTTCCAATTTAATTGAAGTTATAAATGAATTTCTAGATGATGATGTTGATTCAAATATTTTAAAAAATGAGTGATAATTTCATTTATCTCATCCATGGTGGAAGAATCTAGTAATTATAAAAAATATAATTGGATATCAAAGTAAACGGGTTTAAACCCTAAGAAGATTGAGGTTACAACATACATATTTTTTAACAATTTTAACCATGATATGTTAATGAAATAATGGAGAATATTTAGTTTGTTGATGTAATGAATGAGTAATTGAAACAAATTATGAAGAATGAGACATTATAGATTGTTTTTAAAACTTAAGAAAAAATTTATATTATATAAGAGTTTTGTTTCTAGTATAAGTTAAACAGAAAGGGTAATATTGAAAGAAATAATGGATTAATTGTTGCAAAAAAATATTATTAAGTTGAATAATAATATTTTTAGGGGGAATTTATAATATTTTTTCATATTAAAACCACTAGAATATTTCTATATATTATTGAAAATTTTAAGATAATATATTCAAAATGGATGTAAAATCAATTTTCCTAAATAATCGATTGGATGAGGATTTATATATTAAGAGATCATGTGGTTTCTTTCATAGTAAAGATGAAACTGTGTTTCTAGGTTATATAAGGACATATATGCATTTAGATATGATTTGATAGATTGTTACTCGAATGTAGTTAATTGTTTGAAGATGATTAATTTAATAAAAGGAAGAGTATACAAAAATATCTATATCAATTCTGACATAATTGAATCTATTCATGAAACTATTTATGTATAGAAATAATATTTACATAAAATAATGAATATATTTTTGATATTTTCTTGATAGATATAAATGAGTTTAAAATAACAACAATGGGATATATTAAAACCATTATTTTTCTATAAATATCTCAAAATAAAATGTACATTTTCTGTTCTTAAGAGAAGTATACTATGGACATACTGAAAATGATTAACATGGAAAATTGAATCTATATTCCCACTCCAATTTAAGTGTGATTTTTTTATAAATATGAAAATTGAATGGATATTCCTAAAATGGTTTTTAGGATGAGAATTTTGTGTATTTAATATCGCACACCATCATGTATATATTTAGTGCAATCTATTACATTTTGTGCCAGATATAAATGTTGTCCAAAAGAACCCCTTCTAATGAATAGAAAAATAATTCATAGATATATTAATGGAACATTTGATTTGTGGTTGAAATTTTATAACTCATGATATATAGAAAAGTCTGTTTATGGTATGAAAAATTGGGTCAGCTGTGATGATGACGATGATCTACTTTAGGAGGAGTTTTCTTCATTGGTAGATGATTTGGGTTTTTAATCACTATGTAGTAAAATTATGTGAACTTAATCACAACTATGGAATAATATGTGGATCAAAATCAAGACATAACATGATTAATGTGGATGAAAATATAGTAAGAAGACTTGAATTTTTGAGGAAATTTACAACATATTATTTGTTGTCATAATCAAAGTCATATTAAATTTTTAATGAATCATTTCAAACATTATAGATTCATGAACACTGATATGTAATATAAAATTATCATAGATCTTATAGATAGAAATAAATTATATCTTTAGTATATTCCAATAATGTATTGGAAATCTAATATATTTACCTATACATTATAAAAATAATCCTCTCTATGTCCAAGGATAAAGTTTAGATTACCTCACCATCTATCTCAAGGGTAAGGTATGGATTTTCTTTCTTCTAACTTATTTTTAATTTTGATAATTATTTTAGGGGGGTAATAATTGAAAACATAAATCTATAAATTTATATATGAATTACCTCTAATTAGAGAGAATTTATCAATGGGTAGTTTCTTAAAGGGGAAAGATGTGACGTCGATATGTGGGAACTATTTAAATGGTCTGTTGATGTGGTTGCAGGTCATATTTATTTAGTAGTTAATGTAAAAATTTATTATTCAATGTTTTTGGAAGATTATTTATCACTATTTTATATATATAGTGGTTTCAATTTTCAATAATTATTGATTTCTATAAAAAAATTTCTAACATATGCATAGAAATATTGGATTTTAATCCAAAAATTTTGTTTTAGATAATTAGTAATTATTTTCGTCATTTGAAAAATTAATTAAAAGGGTTATATTATCGAGAAAAAGAAGTTTTCAGTTATTTTTGGTGATGAATCTGGGGAATTAGTGGTGTTAATTCTTATGGTGTTGTCTTTTAATGTCAATAAATTAATCTATTTGTGTTGTAAGAATTTTTGTCAAATTAGATATTGAAATGTTAATTTGTCTTAAAATGATTAAATATCATTGTAATTTTTATCACGATTCATACTTTAATATTAATTATGATGATTTAAATGCAAATTAAGGTAATAAAAATAGATAAGACAATGTTTTGATAAATGTAATAAAATTGCATAACCACATATGATACGTTATATATTTTTTACACACACAGTAATATATATATATATTATTTCCTCCCTATGTAGGAAAATTATATGTGAGAGAATTTGTTTTTGAATATTCAAATGTTCAAAGTAGAATATTTGAATATGATTTTTTTTTTGTAAAATATCCATAAATGATTTCATTATTGTGTATATGAATGAATGACATGGGTAAATTGGACACATACATGGATTTTCCATGTATGTGAATAAATAATCATATTGTTATAGATAGTATGCATATTTATTAAAGGGGTTCAATTTTTTTTCATAGGTGAAAATGATTATGTATGTGGATGGAAAACATAGGCAAATGGGTCATGTATGGGGTTTTATACTTATGTTAATTGGATGAGTTATACATGAAGAATATATATTTTGGAAATATTTAAATAGAATATAAATAGGACCAAATATTTCAGAAATAACTCCTATAATAATTATTCATGGTGGATTGTGGATTTATCATTGAAATAAGGTGGAACAATATGAATATTTTTATGGGAAATAATTAAATTATTGATGTTGGCATGATACAAACACCACATTATGAATTTATGGATTTAAACACATGGATTTTTTTGCTGAAGATTATTAGGTTTATATTATATTGTATAATATAGGATATAATATATTATTTAAATATATATTCAATCATATATAAAAGTGATTTCTTATTAAAACTAATACAAAGTCCAGTTCGGAGAATTATGGCGTTTTGAAATCCAATGTTTTTAATGTGGTACGATAATTATTTAATTTTTAGAAGAAAGGTTATACAAAATGATTGTTTTAGGAAATATATCTTAAATTGGTTGTAGATTGGTGGTTACATGTGTGTGAACATGAGAAGAATATTATTATATATAACGCAGAATTTATTTCTCTTGAATATGGATGAAATCAAAGAGGATGAATAAATAACTTGTAAATGCGAATGATTAAAAAATCAACTAGTGTTGTAATGATGTATTTGAATAATATTTGTAAAGATTAATTATGTAATTATAAAATCTTATTTATTATATTGTTAGTGTAAGGATAAAATGATATATTAGTGGATTATTGTGTAATATATGTTTTTGATATAAATGGTTTCTATAAACCATGAATTATTTTTTAGTGGGTATGTGACATCAGAATGCATTATGATTCTGATAATAATGAAATAATCGTATTTAGTAGTGAACCACGTAATTTATTATAATCAAAATTGTATCATTGTGTGCTTTTTTCAATGGATTCAATTCTTACTAAATAGAAGTGAAGGTTATTTTTATTGAAGAAAACATAAAAATGGAAAACCAATGATCCACCCCCTACTTAGTGGGCACATATTTCTAGAAATGTCTGTTAATTGAAATCAAACACGTAATATATAAAAAAATTAACATTTCCAAATCCTAACCATTCATTAATAAAACACACCCTTCTAAAAATATTCATGTAGTGTTACACACATTTTATAAAATTCTAAAGACATATGAAACTCCTATTTGGAAAATATCATACTATTAAAATGAAAACCATTCTAAAAACTCAAATTCAATTAATGATATCCCCAATGGTCTTTATAAACACTTGTAACCTTACAAAATGTAATTTTAAAATTGAAAACCATGAAATACATAAGAAACAATTTATTCCAATTGATATAAACAATGAAAAATATATATCAAACATAAAAGGATTCATATATAACTATAATAAGGTATGAATATTACTTTTACAAAGACCAAAAACCATATAACATGCCTAGAGAAGGGATTAAATATAAATTACACTATAAATTAAGAATAACATTTTCCTGTGATGTTGGAAGAATAAACCATGATAATGATGATGCCTATTCATCATTGATATAAACCCCCAAAATTTTATTAACTAAAAATATTAAAATCATACCAACCATTCCTTAGTGATAATGAGAGAAAGAAAACACTTAATTAATGTAATAAATGATGGAATCAGAAGTGGGGAGGAGGATATTATAAGATAATACCTCATAAATCTGAGTATAAATAATAGGAAACAACATAGGAGGAATCCATGGTGTAATGGACAAGGGAGAGTCATGTAGTATGATAATTGAGATGGAAATCAACAATTTATCCTCCCACTATGTTATTAGATAAAAAACATCATCTTAGGGACAATTGAGTGTCAATAACCCCAGACAACTTGTATGGGGTAGTCTATGAAAAAATATAATATGCATGGTATTATAAAGATCAAAACCACACTATGGGCATAATATTGTCCTAGTCTCAAATAAAACTATTGATTCTCAAAAGCCATTATTCCTTTTCTAGGGACTGGACATCTTAAAATCATAAGCATGAAGAAGAATATAATTAAATTAACTATTTTGAACAATTAGAGTTATGATAAATTATTCATGAGACATTAATTAACATTATACTAATTATATTTAATTAGACATCCCCTCTGAGCCCATTACCAATAAAATAATCCATATGACTCTATGATTCTGAAAGATCCTTAAAAACTTTTTAATTACAACAACACCAGTCCTATGGGTTAAAATATTTTTTCTATTAGAATTATAATTTATAATCTCTAATTCTAAGTACACTATGGAAAATTTAATGTTCCAAAAAATTAGATTATACCCAACACATCAATAAACATCATGAATTGAGTGTAATAATCCAGGTAAAACAAGAAGCTTGACCATTGAGAAATTAAACAGAATCAAAATAAGAAAGAATCATAATTAATCACATCAACAAGTATGCCTAGATTAAAATGAACCCATCATCTCCAGTTTCTATCCCCAACAAAAACATGTATTTAATCATGAATCCCATCATTATAAAGATCAATAATTTCCATAAGATTGGGTCCCCCTATCAAATATCATCAGCCATCCCATTTTCAGTCTTCACCATCACAATCCAAACATTTATGGAAACAAATAAACCAACATAATCAATAGGGAAATATGGAATAAAAAACATTTAATTTATCCTTTACATGAAAACAATCTCTCATGACCCCAATCATAAGGCATTCATTATTTATTACTAAATAGGCTCTCCAGGTCCCAAATACTAAAATTCATTAAAAAACAATTTTTTACTCCACCTAGAATTATCTTATTTAGTTTTTAAAGGTTCCCAATATTGTACTCCAAATCCATAATCCATCTATAGCTATAAAAATTAATTAAAAATGCTTCCATTAATTTCTAACATTATCATGTTATAAATACAATCAATTCATTACAATGAATTTTTAACCCCATTAACATTAAAAATAATTAAAAATAAATCTCACTTTGATAAATTTATCAATAAAATTAATATTTGGAAGAAGAATATAAATTAAACATGAAATTATAATCAATTTTATTACAATTAAATTATTATAAATACATGATGATAAATATTACACTTCATTAATTATTAATATAATTAAATTATTAATTCGTGATTTTTGTTATTTTCAAGTTTAATCTATTTCAACAGTTTATATGATGAATATTATCTTGATAAAAAAATAAAATTATAGATACCACACAATCATGAAAATCAATAAGAAAACCATTATCACTGAATAAACCATTGACTAATGAACACTATAATATATCATTATTCAACTGGTTAAATATTTATTACGTTAATTACACTATCATTTAATGTGAAAAAACACTAAATCTAAAATTTATCATAAATAAATATGAGATGTAATTATTACCAAACCTCAATGGAATCAAGGTTTTTCACAGAAGAGTGTATCAATGACACGGGTCTCTGATCAATCCCATACAAAACACCATCTATCCATGGATTCCATAATAAATAATTCATCAAAAAACATGTAAAAATAGCTTTAAATGAACAAGTGAATATTTCTTAATACGGAATTAGAAGCTATAGGAAATGATTTCAAACCGAGAGAACCTTTTAGGAATGAGAGATAGAATATACCTTAAATTGGTGAGGTCAAAACAAGGAAATATTAGATCATATTAATGAAAAATATCTTTGAATATCATTAAAATATCCCTTGTATTTCCTAGGTTCAAGATGAGGAATTAATAGATTATGAGGTATGAATAGACTTGGGGGTATTTATATATCCACTAATAATGAGCGGAAAACAACATAGTATAATATACAAAACCATATGTCGGAATGATATGGGATATTCAATGGTGCAACATGAGGGAAAATGTGGTATCTATCCTTGGTCAAATCCATGTTTATGAATCATTGTGTTGATTCTATAAAAGTGGATGTAAGATCATGATACAACCTTAATATAATAACACAGGATTTTCATATGTAAATATAACATGTTTTTTAATTAATATTTAATATGTGTCACAGAAAAAATCCCCAATATTGTAATAGATTAGTGTATTTGAATACCAAAAACAATAATTTATTAATCATAAATGATCATTAAAATATCCCACAAAAATATTATCACATACTGATAAATTATGAAATACCCTACCTAAATCATTATTCATAACCTAGGGTATGAAACATAAGAAAGGGATAGATTAAATTATGATTATGGGTAAAAATATGATATATAATTAAATAACTCTATTAAAGAAAAAGATAAGTATACATGTATGTGATCACGAACATAACACTCAATTTGTATACACAACCATTAAAATATCATAAAAATAATTCATTCCAAAAAAATTTCATTTCAAAAAACATTTCCCATAAGGGTGATAAATAATAAAAAATAAATCATGAAATAGAAGCTCATGTCATACAAGTGGGGCACCCTCAATATTCTTGAAAACCAACTCTATTTTCAAAGAAAGGTATTAAGACCGTCAATGATGTGTATCTTGAATAAACTCTTTTTTCAAATTGGGGATCATAAAACACCTCTTTACCATAATATATCATGACTGACCATTTTTTTAGCATGTCAATAACCACAGAATTTCAATAGTGGATTTATCCCATTAATTGTTTCCCATTATTATCTCATTAGATATAAAATTTCACCTAATTCATCTGAGGGAGATAAATTCCCTTTTTATCTCACAATGAAAAGTATACTTATATGCTCCAGAACATAAAAAACCCTCATCGTATCAACACATAATATCATGTGTGAAGAAAAAATGTATCAAGAATATTTCATCAATTCAATGTATAATAACTCATGAAAACAATGGTATTTCATAAATACATCATAAATATAAACACTAACAGTCTAGAGTAAGTAAAAGGATAAAATCTTTTGATATTATCTCTAGTAAATCATAATACACATCAATGTATTTAATCTTATATTAAAAATATATTTGAATAATTATATTGAACATTTCTCGAGTAAAATAGTCTTTCAAATTTGACAAAAAATCTTAGAGATAAAAAAATTTTGAAATCAATTTCATTGAGAATAACCTTGGATACATATATAATAATATTTAAAATTACATTAAAATTTTTATAGTAAATATCAATTCTATTTTGAAAAAAATTAAAATTCATAAAATAATATTTTAATTATTTTCATTTAAAAATAAATATTAAATCTAATAATGGACACATTAAAAAACTTATGAAAATTACATTCATGTTGTATACATTAAACAAATTATTCCATTAACATATTTAGTTAAATGAAAATGAGAATTGTTTTAAAAATGAAATAAATATTATGTTACTTTTTTAAAAGTCTAAAAATAAGGTAAAAGTGTATATAAAAATCATTTTTTAAATGTCAAAAGATATTTCGTATATTTTTTAGAAAAAATGTTTTTGGAATAGAAATGGGTTTTTGAAAGAATTGAGAAATAAATATGATATTTAATAATAACGTTATTTTGATATCTTGAGTAAATTAAGAGATTAAAATGAAGGGAAAACATGTATTCTAATGTTATAACAAGAAAAAGAAATTTAAAATTTTGGAATTTATTGAGATATGGATGTTAATATTTCATTATTAAAAATATAAACATAAGAAATATGGACAAACGATGAGATTGTATCATAAAACCATTACCAATTTGGTATCATTAAATTGTAATCAATATAAATGTGAGATCTTAAAATGGAAATGTGAATATAGATAATTTTTATAATATTAATCATAAAATACATTTAAGGATATTATATATTCTATATAACAAAAACACATGTGGAATATGGCATGTGTCTCATAGGAAATAAATGTGAGAGCGAAATCCCTTTCCTAGTGTCTCGGTTTCTTTAGTACTCATTCAAGACTCTTTTATAATAAATATATATTTATTATAAATATATTTAATTACATAATTATATATATCATAATACAAAATATTTAATTATGTATTTTAATTATTTATTTATTGTCAATTCCATGATAAAAACACATTTATGGTAATAAAACATTTTTTCCATGTTTTTTTTGATTTTTATAATCCAATGACATTATTTTAGGGTAAAAAAATATTAAGAATATATAACATGATATAAATAAAATATATATTTATTATATACTTATTTAGAGTAACTAATAAATGATACAAATAATAAATGAAACACAATATTGATGGATATGGTAGGTTGTATGTATGCATAAAAACTATATATATTTTCTCAATAGAGTAAAATAAATAATTTAAAATAATATATAAACTTTAAAGAATAAATTTTATGTCATATTTATAACATATATTTGTTTAAAACTATTCATATTACCTTCCATGTAATGTGTATGCGATTAACCAATCACATTGCTTCAGGAGGTGGTTGTCCATCGTACACATGATTGATTTATTTTATCATTCATGAAAGGAAATATATCAATGTGTATCTGATATAATGATTCTATAGTTATAATTATATCATAAATAACATATAATAACATTTAATCTATAATAATATCTAGATTTGAAAATGGTGATTAGAAAATGTATAATATTTGTTCGGGTGGCAGTAGTCCACTATATAAAAATTGATGATTTCATAATCCATTTGATTAAAGTATAGATGATCATATGTTATTAAGTTAACATAAAAAAACCTATATAAAATTTTTATACTTTTTTCATTAAAATTATATTATTAATAGAAGAATTATTTTGGTAAAGAAATAATTAAATACTAATATTTTAGGGAATACAAATACGTTTTCCTAGAAACCCCCCATTGAGATCTCTTATTAAGGATCCTTAGTATGGTATTTTGTGAAGAAAAGAAGATCTACAAAATGGATAATATTTTTAGGGAGGGGTTTTATGAAGGGATCTTCAATCCAAAGGCCTCATGTGGTATGAATAACAAATGAGATGGGAGGTCCTTTAATAAGTGTTGAATGAAACACACTTGGAAATGAATTTTATATTTTGAAAAAGAATCCAAAATACAAAATTAATTCAAAATAAAAATATTAAAAATAACCAATGATGATTACTAATAAATATTATTATTGAAAAAATTCCATATATTAGTATTTGTGATTTTTTAAAGGAAATTATTTCCTACTATATTAATTTAACCCATCGGTAAAATAGTCCTCACCTTAACTGTTGTAAATAATTTTTATTGTATTCAAAATGAATTTGGGTAAAAAATTTATTGTCAGATAAATGTTAAAAATTTATTATTATTCCAAATATGTAATATATTTTTTCAAATTTAATTCATTTTTTTAAGAATATAATTTAAAAATAATCACCAAACATGATGAGAAGACGATTTTCAAATAGAAAAAATATTCCAATGTATAAAAAAGTTATTCAATCAAAAATCATTTTTAAATTGATTTAAAATAAATAAATTGTATTAATATATATAATGTTAAACTTATTTTACATGTAAACCCATATTAAATTAAAATTTATAATTTAATTAGATTGAATGAAAAGTCACATTTTTAATAAGAAGTATTATATTTTTACTATTTAGTAGAAAATTTATATTATCTTAAAATTATAAAAAATTAATTACAAGGTAATTTTAAATTGATTATTTCAATAATAATATTTTTATTTGAAATAATGTTTCTTATTATTTAAAAATTTATTTTTAAAAAACTTTAATGTAAGAAAAAAACTACATTCTAGAAAAATACTGCTTTAACATAAAAATTTTATTATTTTAAAATATTATATATAAAAAAGATGAAAGTTAAAATAATTATTGAATATATAATAGATAATCATAATTTAAATTATTCCCCAAAAATAATTCATTTAAATTATTAAGGTAAACCTTGTTTTTATTTTAAAAAATAGTATTCCAGAAAAAGATTTCTTGGATTTTCAATAGTTTTTATTTTCCATTCAAATTAATTGGTAACTATATAATTAATTATATATACATATTTAAACCATATTTTCATAATTTATTAAATCTTATTCATAATCTATATTCATACATATTGGTGATAATTATCAGTTAAAATCATAATATTTTAGAGTTTGGAATATTTTTTTTAAACATGATGTTGTGTGTAACAAATGACTAAGAATGTAATGTGTGTAAAAATTTCTCATATTAGTGATGTGTGAAAGTAAACATAAACATATTGTGTAATGTAACCCATTAATTTAAAATTGTAAAATTCTTTTGAAAAAAAATATTTAAATCTAAATCTCTAAGACTTACATTCTACGCCCCAAACAAATGAATTTCTTACAAAAAATTTATCACAGTGGTACCAAGAACTGAGGACACATTCTGACTCATTACATATAAATGTCCCCATGTAACATCCCCTATCTATTGGGGTTTTAAATAAAATGTTAAAATAATGAGTGGTCTTATTTATAGAAAATCCTTTGTAAGATCTAGAATCTCCACTAGAAATTCCTCATATGAAAGACCAATCTCCAGCGCTACTACCACTCAGTTCAGAACATGTGAGATATCAGGTATATACATCCTATGTTTAGATACAAATAAAAATCACATTATTGAGGGTGGTCTGGTGGAATCACCATGCGATATGCTTCAATCCTGAAAGGATCATGAATTTCAAAGGCAATGATTTAACTAAGACTTAATGCTCACATCCTTATTCCATATAAAAATTCAACAAAACGCTCTCTGTAATTTAAAATTATAGATCACATTGATGATTATCTATAAAACATTTTTTTTTCAAAATTTTTCTTATTTTTTCTTGAATGGATCTAGCCTTTTCTTACATTTCATCAGCTTGGTCACGTCCAAATATCATTTTTTATACAACTTGGTTTTAATATATTGGAGTTCAACACTTTTTTATATTATGGTATTCAAATAGAGGCATTTAAAATCTATATTTAAATTTATTATTGTAGGAAAAATAAACTAGAAGATGGTGTTGACCCCAAACACCATTGAAATAGGTATAACATTATCATAACATATCCACTATAATTTGAATTGTACAGTGAAACTAACCATCTCTTTAAAAATGACACATAGTGTTAAAAATCATATTCATATCATGATTTTGTAGAAGAAATTGAAAAATATCATGCTAAACATTAGATCCAAAGAAGAAACAATTTAATTTTAAAATCCATGAAACCATTCCACATCCCTAATGTATATATTGGAAAGAAGATAAAGAGAGAAACCTTGTTTGATAAAAACAAAGTGTAATATATTTTTAAGGTTATCAAATATATCTCATAGTTGCCTTAATATCAAATAATATAAACCATAAAGGTTTCCAAAACCTTTAATAATACTTCCAAAAAGTGTAAATTCAATCATCCTCAAATAATTTTATCACTAAAACAGAATAAAAATCAATGGGTTGTGCTACGAAAAATATCAATTAATATATCCTTAATCTAGCTATACTCCCATAATATAAAACCTCAAATGGGGTGTCAATGACTTTGAACTTATGATCAAAATTAAATTTTGGATATGTAATTCATGTGAAATACATTTAGGGTGATGAAAATACACCAATAAAAAGTGAATACGTACATAATAACACAAATAACTCAATGAAATGAAAATTCAAATAAAATAAATTAAAATAATCATAAGGTTAATGTGAGAATTAATAAATGAATAAAATATGTGTAAAAATGTAAATCCATGTAGAGAAATATAAAATAAAACATATGATAATCAGAAGTCACATTACACATAATCATAGAATATCAGTGTAGAAAAAGAATAATTAATTTTACCCAATGAAAAGATATTGAGTTATGTAATTATTTACCACATAGAAAATTTATTTTCAAATCCCATTGGTTGAAATAAATCAAATTGGAACATAAAATACCATTAATTATCACATAGTCATGGTATTACATTTCTAAGGGGAGGTAAGTACACAATGTAAATGAAAACTGGCGAATAACATTATAATATGTCTCCATCAAGAGAAATTGAGACGAAGACCCTCACATCGACTCTCAATCGTCGCATATTTTATTTATCATCCTGATTTATGATATATTGTTAATTATTTACATAATTAAAAAAATTCACATTAATTATTCCTTTAATATCCCATATTACAATTTTATATATAATAATATAATCTATTATGTATATTTTGGGTGTTTCTATGATATTTGACTTACATGTCAAGAATTACTTTGGTAGGTTGAATATTGGTCAAAGAGGTAATTATTTCAAATAATAATGAATAATAATCAGGAAATAACTATAATATTTATTCATAAATTAAAACATTAAGAAAGAACAGAAAATAACGTATTGAGAAATGAATTATGTAATAATCATGGAGATAATATGACATATGTACACAAGAGTAATGTTTCCATTTTTCAAAGATCATTATTGAAATGAAAATAGTAATATTTTATATTTAAAAAAAGTATCATAATATAATAATTAATTTATTCTTTCTATAAATACACTTATATATATCATCAATTTTTTATGGTGATGATGATAGAGTCACATCGCTATGTGTAGGAGGTAGTCTAAACATACATAAATGAGGTTATCTTTTTTTTATGAGTCAAAATATATGAAAAAATATATATTGTCTTTTAATAATGATAAATAAACCCTTAATATCATAATTATTTCAATTATAGCACAATTATTAATTATATTCTTC
Source organism: Viscum album (assembly GCA_963277665.1). Lineage (NCBI taxonomy): Eukaryota > Viridiplantae > Streptophyta > Magnoliopsida > Santalales > Viscaceae > Viscum > Viscum album. The sequence continues at coordinate 275,871,518 of OY728142.1, read as the reverse complement.
TTTAATAGCATCCATATTAATTGTTATTAAAAAAATCACATCGCTTTGCAAGACAGTAGTCCATCATACATAGAGGCGACATTATCTAATCCCCTATATTATGGAAATTAAAAAATCTCATATGATATAATGACAATATATATATATAATTATTTCATAAATATTATAGTTATATATTAGATACATCATCATACCATATCATGATAGGCGTTGATGGAAAACACGTTACATTGTTTCATGAGGTGGTTGTCATCGGTACACATGAACGACATGATCATTTACCATTTAGGGGAACATGAGATTAATATAGGTCATTCCATTAAAATTCCGACCTAAATATATATGGAAATACTTTTTTTATTATATAATCATAAAATAAATTTTCTTGAATGATGTGGATAAATAAATAATAGAAAAATAAATATTTAGGAATTATAACATTTCTCGAACTACATCATTCAGATTATAAATAAAGTATTACTAGTTATTATTTATGAAAGAATTCATCTATTATGAGGGTATTGAGTTGTGATGTTATTTGGGATGGGTATGAAAAAAAATTGGACTGAGGGTGTGAATAAGAGATGTAGGGGGGCTTTATAAGTGAGGTTTGAAAGACATCCATAGTTTTTCAAAGGAAAAAGGTGTAATTTTTTTTTCACAATATATAAAAGACCAAAAGTGACTATTATATATAATAAAAAATTGTAAACCACAAAGACAACCATAAAATATTTTTTAGTCAGGTTTTTTGGTCATTGTAGCTCTTATATTTTTAGACTGACCACTTGGTAAATCCATTCTATGATAAATGTGGTAATTTAATTTTTGTATTTTCATTATCAATTATTGTAAATAATTTAGTTATAATTTTTTGAAAATAAAAATTATCATTAATAAAACAATGGAATCCATTCAATGGAATTATATTCACCAAAATGATAAATTTATATTTAAAAGAAAACACGTAGGTGTGATTAAAAACCTATTTTTGAGAAGAAACATCAAATAAGTATTGAAGTTTTTAATATCAAAATTAATTATTAAATAGATTAAATAGCAATTAAATTTATTGGTTATAATATATTTGAACAAATTTTTCTTTAAAAATAGTTCACAATAATTAATATTTTTTTAAAAAAAATTAAATGAAAAATAGTTTTCAAATAAAAAACATCTTTTATCCGTATTAATCAAAAAATGAATCATTTCAAAAAAAACCAAATATTATTTTATATGATCATATTAAAAATTATGTTTTGTTTACAAATAATTTTTTTTAAAAGTTTCCAAACATAATTTTATTATAAGTGTGCAAGAAACTCGAAAACTATTTTCCATGAAAAAGTTATTTTTTGGAAAATACATTCACTTTTGATAAATGATTTTTATTTTAATTATAAATAATAGATAAAATTTTATTGTATGTTAAAATTTTATAAACCGTATAATTTTTATAATTTATGTAGTACTATTCATACCTTCAAACTTATTGACTAGATTGTAATGGTAATGTTTAAATAATATTTTAATACAATACTTTCATTTGAACATGGAGTTTCCTGCATCATAATCTATCAAGAAAATAATTTCTTTTTAAAAAAATATGTCATAACGTATTACAGAGCTAAATTTTCCCCTCCTAAAAAACATTGTTTGCAAAATATTGTTGATATTATATTCTAAAAAGATGAGTGTAGTTAATCTTCATAACATCATATGGTTCCTAAATTACATTCTCCCTTTTGAGACTTCTCTAATGTATTGTTACTAGATGAGTCACCTGATTCCATAACAATTATTATCTAGTATATTTAATTCTTCAATGTTATTCATAGTTAAATATATCAGGTTCTAATTACATTTCATTAGAGGTGATCAATTTATTTGGGTCTGTATAGTACTTCCAAAACAATGATATATGAAACACATAATATAATAGTGAGATACTTGGCAGAATATTGGAAAAATAATAAATAAATAAAATTATTTTGATTATTTCAATGGGTTCAGTGTGCATACTACTTAGTTGTACCTTCTTACCAATCATTATAACTTCATTTCATGTAGATAAATTTATGGAAACATGAACTCATACTTTTAAATACAAATTTTTCTTTTGATTATCATCATAACACTTTTCATATGTTTATCTACATTAATGTGAGCCTAAATATTCATTACCATTACTTTTTTCTATTTATCATGTTATAGTATTATTAGTTTAATTTCACTAATTCCACCTCAACATGTGTGATCAATACATCTCCTTCCTTATAATTCATTATATATTATAGGAAAACTCAACAAGTGGTTAATATTGATACCACATACCGAGAAAGTGATATGATAATAACATATAAATTTATTCAATTAGTTTAATATAACATTTGAATAAATATTTATGTCTGATGATGATAGTAAATTCTCCAATGCATCTCAATATCAAGAGCCTCTTAAATACACTACCACAATTTAAAAGTTTATTGAGGATAATTAAAAAAATGATCAAAAGTGGTTCTCTATTATGTCATATAAATTCATTATTATAGATCCTTATGAGGATCTCAAGATGTATATCCACTTTTATAGAGTTAAAATGTGCAAAGGAAGTTAGGTAACCAATGATAACCCATATAGCATAATTCTTGTTGTGAGTCTTTCGAAGTCCTGTGAAAAATTACCTAGTAATGTAATATTAATATTATATGTAAATAATTATTGGTTTCATGACTCATATAGAAAGCTATTTAAAAAATTTCAACTTGTTGAAAAAAATAAAAACCTATACAAATAATCAGAAATTTCATCCCCATATGATCCTATAAAAAATATTTTCCATATAGTCTATATAAATAATAGGGGTCCCTGGGTGTATAAAGATGTTTTATCTATGAGAACCAACAAATAATTTAATTTTTAGATCACGTATGTCTGGAACACATAATTTCATTCCAAATTGTATGACCCCAAGTTTACAAATGACGCCTGCTAATTTCCCTTCAGTCATATCATTAATTTTCATAAAAAAGGCTTCATCAATTGATTGATGGATTTTTATCATTTATAATATTATGGTTTAATGATTAGTTAAAATTATTTATTTAATATATTCCTTAATTACTACCATATTCATATATATTAGATCTTTTAATAGAGGATCTTTGTTATTATTAATTTTTTTTCAGAACTCGAAGATCATTACCACTCAGTGAATATGCTACCCTATATTCATTCCTTGGGTTGCAGTGTATTGAAAAATCTTAATCCTTGTGTATCTTGGGGAAAAAAATTGTCTCATATTTATCACTTTCTATGAAAAAATATATTTTAGTATTTAATAACTGATTTATATATTAAATTTTTCACTATAGTGTTAATGTCTCCATATGGTGAATTAAATGATCATAACTGCCAACTCATGATCATGGGTTTTATAGTTTTATTATGGTCCCTTAAATTGCATTGATTCATATGGAATAATAGTATCATATTACATATAGAAACAACTGTTCCCTTTATTAAGTGGGTCAATATATATTAAAAAATCATCATTTAAAAATAGTAATGAAAAAAATTTAGAATGGACCAATATCGTATTCAATTCATAAAATTATTGTTTTCATTCCCTTATCTAAAAAATCATAACCCATTATTCATGCACGATTAAAATGTTAAGAAATCAGTTAAAATTCTAAATAAATAACCCATATTAACCATCTAACCTAATGAACCTAAAATCCTATGTTGTCATGGTTTGTGTATGAAACTCACTGACTGAATTTATCTTCAAAATTTGAATAAATATTTAATCATTTGACAAAACATTGGAATTGAAAAAAAAAATCATTACAGTAATCAGATTTACTTAGCTTTTCATATACAGTTTCCATTTTTAATAATTTCAAGACCAAAAGTTATTTAATTATCATGGTAGTCAATGACTTTGGAATACACCAAAATATCAATAATTAATACCTAAACAAATTAAACAAGATATTCCTTAAATAAACTGTTCATTAGATGCATAAAAACTATGGTTGCATTAGTCATGAAAAATGGAATCAATTTAAACTCATAATATTTTTTCCGTATTTAGAAAGATGTCTATAGAGTGAAATCTTTCTTTAATATCAAATTATTGACACCAAGAATTATGCAAAATATTTTTAAAATATTTGGATCCACGATATTGATCAAATAATACATCAATATGGGTTGGAAGGTAGAAGATAATTATCATAACATCATTTACTACCCTATAACCAATTCATAGTATGATGGATTCATCTTTGTTCATATAGAATATAATAGTGTCTCCCTAGGGTTAGACAATAAAGAACATGATTTTTTCAAACATTTATATTACTTCATTTTATAGATAAAAAACATTAAATCATTAAACAAATAGTATTGAAAGGATTTGTGTATTGGGAAAACATGGACCATACATTTCTTTTTCAACAAAATACATGTAAATTTATTTAACTCCATTTTCCCTAGATTCTTTCGAGAACTTGAATTATCCTTAGTAAAAGTAGTTACAAGAGGATATACATCAAAAAGGGGGAAATCTAAAAGCCTTGTAAGAGGATAGATAATAACTTGTAAAAAATATAACATGGGGTGAGCATCGTTATTACCATCATAACATAGTCATATGATCATAATATTGGGAGGATTCATTAAGAAAAGACTTCAAATTTGGAATTTCAAAAAAAGGAAACATCAAGTCTTAGTGGTTAAATACCACATATAGTTTTGAATAATGATATCATCAAATTAACACATATTTAAATTTAACTCAGGATATTTATCTCATTACCCAATTCATTAAAATGATATATAATTCTGCATGCACCCATCCCATCAAATCATTTTAATTGTGCTATAAAATTTTGGGTGCACCTGTCAAATCATGAAATTTACATTATTATACATGTAACATAGAACATATAACCATACTGAACATAAAAAAACCAAAGAAATGAATGTGGTTCACCTAATAAATAATAAATTCATATCATTTTGGTAACAAAATGAAACATAGAATAACATATTTCATATAAGAATCATCATCCATGAGTGAGAAGTAAAAGGTTAGTTTTTTTGAATGAAGAGTTCATTTAAAAACATTGTGTTTGTCTATATATTATGTAGAAAATATTTATATATAATAATATATTATATAAGGTTGAAGAAATCATTTTAAGGAATAATGGTAATAAAAATGTGATGATATAGGAAATATCCCAAAAGAAGAGTGTTGGATATGAGAATCCCCCTTACCATTTGTATAAAAGCATCCTTCATGTTATTATCCTATATAATATCATTAGATTCATTAATTAATAATTAAAGAACCTTTTATACATTAATATGATTCATTAAAATTTTATTATGTTCTTTTATGGGCCATTGGACGAGTTATAATTTTTTATATCATAGTTTGGAAGTGGAAGTCTTTATAGTTTTCATGATTGGTTCGTTTGTATACAAGATTGATCATTTATTTTAAATGAGGATAACCATACAAAAATATAATTATATTTTATTAATGACACCATATAATATTAATTGAAATTACAATTTATTTTTGATTATTTATTAGATAATAGTTAATTATGATCATTTTAACATAATTTTGGAAGGTTATCAAACACGAAGAACTTGTTTTGTTTTAAAATTTAGTATTGCATGTAAATGTTATTTTGAGATCATAAAGAGGGTTATAAAATAAACATAAAATTTAATTTTAATCAATTTGATGGTCTTATTAAATTGTTTATAGGTTTGTAAGGAATATGAAAAATCACCCCCCATGTCAGTTAATTGACACATCACATGCGATAATTCAATTTTTAGGATAAAAGGGAGAGATGGAGGAGTTTAAAGTTGAATATTCAACAAAAAATATATAATTATAGTATATTAAAAGAGATAGAGTTATCCACATATTTAAATTAAGTTAGTTGAGGGGATAATAAGAATATAATTTTAAATTGAATGGAAATAAAAAGAAAAAGAGAGGATTTACCAATTAAATTTTATTTGATATCCTCTTTAAAGTGCCATGGATTGGTCTTTTGATAAGACCAAGATATATTATACATTAGGGAGGACCTATGGAAGATTATTGGGCCAAATTTAAAAAATGAAGAAATATTGAATGGTTTGAGGGGAAGAGGTTATGAGGGATACTATTTATAGTAGAGGGGAGTGGTGTTTTCTTATTATTATACTCATTAGTTTATTATTTTTCCCAAGAAAAGACATTTTGAGGAATAATGTGACTAAATAAAGTAATTAGAGAATGTGAGTTTGATCCAATATCCATTTACATCAACTATGACTCATTAATAATAATTTATTTTATTTATTTATCATATTTTGTAAATTACAAAATTAAACTATTCAACCAAAAATAATGTATTTCAACAAAATCATAAAAATTCACCCTAAATATTTTTGGATATGTAGAATTTGAAAATAGAATCCATTTTATCAAAATAATTATTAAAATATTTGGAGATTAATTTTTTAAGAAAATATTTATTTACTTGAAAAATACAGATTTTAAAATTAAAACTAATATTACAGTCTTTTCAAAAATTAATTGACATCTCATTAAATTATCCAAAATTAATAAGACAAAATAAAATTAATTTAGTAATATATTTTATGAAAATTAATTTTATTTTTAAAAAATTTATAAATTTTAAATTTTAAATAAATATTTATTACTCACAAAAATACCAACATATAATATTTTAAATTTTAAAACATTCCCTATAATTTACAAGGAGCATAAAAATTATTTATTTTTTCAGGGGTGATGTTACTATTCATCTTCCATTTATACTATTCATAAGATTTATATTACTATTCATAAAGTCAACATTACTATTCATAAGTGTAATTAACTATTCATTAGTGTAAAGTACTATTCACAGAAAGTTAAGTTTATCATATCTGACTATAAATATCTTACTAATCGCAACCGTGTATGTTGTATTTTTAAATTCAAAACAAAGAAGTGAAAAAATTATGTTTATCAGCCTGGAAATAATGGTCAAATAGTGATTAGTAGGTCATTTAAAGATGATTTGTCATTTTTTTTCCTAATTTGATTTTATGTGACACAATTATGAGTAGGTAATTTGCATTCATAATATTTTGGGTCCTTACATTTGTCCCTTATATTGAAATTTTTCCCTCAAAATTTCATTTAATAAAAACAACTGTGGGTACTTCCCCTTCGTCACCTCCTCTCGTTCCCAAGTTTCTTATTCATACCTATGGTTCTGCCACAATAATTTAACCAGGTGAGTAGTCTTATTCCATATAAATTTATCTCTATAATCTAATATCATCACTAGCTGGTCCTTGTACCAAAGATAATTCTTCAACTATAACACCAAATAAGACATTATATTTTAAGGATCTGGTTTGTAATTAATTAAAAGGGATACATGGAATACATCATGTACTTTAGATATGGTTTGTGAAAGTGAACATCGATAAGGAACAAATATAAAAATATCAAGAATCTCAAAGGGGACTAATGAACCTAGGGATTAGCTATTCATTATTACCAAATTTCATGTCCATCTTCCATGGTGATATGCAGAGGAATACCATGTTTGCAACACTGAATTCATAGTCCCATAAACAATTGTATACATAACTATTTTTTCATATTTGGGCTTCCATTATGTGATGCTAAATGTTTTCACCTATTACACCATTTTATTGACTGTTTTAGGTCCACGTATCTTACATTCACCGAATTCATCCTAGCATCTTAGTGTTCTACACCATTTCCCATAATGGGATTTATAGGTAGATATTTGGATGGTGATGTGGAAACTGTTGTTGTTAGAGAACTAAACTAAAGGCAGATGTTAGTCCCATCCTCCATTGAGTTCCTTAAAACTAACTCTCAAAATGTATTCTATTGTCTGAAATGTTTGATCAAATTGGACATTAGTTTAAGGATCATAGGAAATACTGAAGTTTATCGTAGTTCTTAATGAATGTTGGAGAATTTTTTAGAATATTGAGGTGAATTTTGGATCTGTATATGATATTATTGATTGTTCTACACCATGAATCCTTACCACTCCTTCGATGTATATTTGTGATAGTTTATCCAATGAGAATCCTTCTCAAAGTGGGATAAAGTGAGTTTCCATTTAAAGATAGTACACAATGACCAATGTAAATTTTTTTATTTTGGATGTACAAGGAAGTCCAATGACAATTTATGTGGTAATTTTATACAACATCCATGTGGTTTTGGGTAGTGTTTTCATCATCCCCTTTGATTTTTGTCTTTCATGCTTCCCTTGTTTACATACGAGGCACATTTTTGTATATTCAACAACCTCCTTTTTCATATTTACCAACCAAAATTTCTCTTAGAGCTCTTGATACATCTTTGTGCCCCCTATGTGAAAATACATGGTTGAGCATTGTGCTTCATTCATAATCTCTTTCAGTATCTCTATATTTGATGGTACACATAATCGTGACACAAATCTTACAACTCCTTCCGCATCAATCATGAACTCACAGGATTTCAAAATTCTAATGGCTTCCACCACTTTCAGTATTATGAAATAATTTCATTGGGGATACACTATTTTCTCCATGACAGATGGTTGAGAATTCATTTGATAAAGAATTGATTATGTTCTTACTATAATGATTCCAATTTCTATCCTCAAAAAATCATATATGATTTGATCCTTTTCAATTCTCATCATTAATAAAGATGGAGGATCATTTCTACATAGAGAATCTTCTATATTATTTTCTTTTCTAGGATGGTATGGGATAGAGTAGTCATAATCATTGATTATATCTAACCATCTTAGTTGGAGCACAATATAATTATAGGATCACCAATCAAATCATAACATTTTAATTGCACAATATAATTTCTTGTGCACTAATCACATCATAACATTTACATTATCATGAATGCCACATATAACATATATCAATCTTGAAAAAAATTACCCATTTAAATGAATGGGTTTCACTTCATTAATTATACATTCATAAACATAGGGTTCCCAAATTAGATAGGGATAAACATACCTGATATAAGAATCATCCATCATGAGTGTGATGTAAATGGTGTGTATTTTTTGAAAGAAGTGTTCATTGGGAAAGAATTGTGTTTATCCCAAAATTAATTATAAAACATCTAAATCACTGAAGATATAATATAACGATATATAAATTATTTTTAAGGAATAAATACACAGAAAATAGGGTGAAAGAGGAAAAACACAAAGGAAGAGAGTTGGGTTTGAGAATTCCCCTTCGCTTTTTCCTGAAATATGCAGTCACAATAATATCCTATATAATCACATTAGAATAATTAATTAACAAATAAACAAACTTTTATATATCAATATTATTCATTATGGATTTATTATGTTCATTTATAGGCCATTGGTTGATTTATTGTGATTAATATCTTGGTTTGGGAGTGTACGTTTTCATAGTGTTCATGACTGGTTCGTTTGTATATGTGGATGTAAGATCGTTTAAAATGAGGATAAACATACATAATTGATATTATATGTTATTAATGATCCTAAATAAGTATAATTTATTTTTAGTGGATTTAGTTATACACCATGTTGATGATTCCTTAAAAAAAGATAATGATGATGGTTTTACATTAATTTTGGTGGTTTTTCAAACCCAATAAACTCGTTTTGTTTTTTCATTTATTAATATGAATAGATGTTATTTAAAAATCCTAAAAAGGGTAATAAAATAAAAATATATTATTTTTTAAACCATTTTATGGTATTATTAACATCCATGAATGTTTATAATTGAAATGAAAGTTCATCGCCAACGATGTCGGTAAATTGACACCTCACGAGCAACAATTTTATTTTTAAGATAAAATGTAGATGGAGAGGAGAATATTGTTGGATATTCTCAAAAAATGATATAATAACTCTATATTAATGTTATAATAGTTATCATTCCATTTTAATTAATGGAAGTAAAATTAAACAATAAAAAATCAAAATTGGAGGGAGATTGGATGAAAAGGGGAGAGGATTTACCTCTTGAATTATCCTCTTGAGATCATACTTATGGAACATATGCATGGTATTTTGATGAGAAAAAGATATCCTAGACATGGGGGAGGGGATATTGAAGAGTACTAGGTATAATTTAGGTAGGTATCAACATTTGAGATGTGTGAGGGGTGGTGTATATAGTGGATGTGAGGGGTATTTTATTCTTATTTTAATGATTTGTTTATTATTTTTCTCAATAAAAGAAAACCTGTGTATTATGGTGGATAAATATAGTGATTAATTAATATAATTTGTATCCAATGACCATTTATATCTTCCATGAATTACAGATGATGCGTAAATTCATTTATTTTGCATAGTACGTAAATTATTGAATTTCACTCTTCTCAAAAAATTAACGTTTTTCCGAAAAATCCCAAAAATTAACCCAAACCATTTATTGATTTGTGGAATTTTAAAATTGTCCTCATTATATTAAAATAAATTTATAAATATGTGAAATTTTATTTTTAAATAATATCATTATTTACAAGAAAATAAAATTTAAATTTAAAACACATTTTTTAATACATTCTAAAATTAACTGAGGTCTCGTAAAACTGTCCTAAAATAACAGGACAACAACATATTTCTTCAGGAATAATTTTTATGAAAATAAATTTTATTTAAAATAAATTTACTTGTTTTAAATTTTTAATTAAATATTTATTAATGACAATAATACTACCACTTAATTATTATTTTTTTAAACATTCCCTCTCATTTATAAGGTTCTTAAGTTTTATAAATACTTTCATGGGAAAGATTAATATTCATGTCTTAAAGTTTTATATTCATAATGGTCATATTACTATTATAATGGTAACATTACTATCCCGAAGGGTGAGTTATTATTCTTTAGGTTAAGTTACTATTTACCAAAAATAATGTTTGAGCAGTCAAAATCTAAATATTTTACTAATCACAACCATTTTTGTCAGATTTCTATAATTTTAAACACAAGAGTGGGAAAATTATGTTTCTTGGCAAGGATATAAAGGTCACATAGTAATTAGTAGTTCATTTAATCATGATGTGGAAATGTGTTTCCTAATACGATTTTAGGTGACATAATTATAAGATGGGAATTTCCATTGATAAAACATTGTGTAGTTACAGAAACACATGAGGGAAAAAATCATTTATCACTCAAATACTCTATTTATTTTTTCTAATACATAAATTTCAGAATGTCCATTCAATTGGAAGTAATTTATATTTTTCTTTCATCAGGTATTAAATCATTGGAATATTGATATTCTATATCGAAGGGATTTATTCAAAATTCTTATTGAAATATATTTATTTATTCCAATTTAATCGTATATCCTCAATATTAATACTAACACCTCCAAAAAAAATTTGGGACTTCTTTCCTAGAAAATTCATTTAGTAGAGATATATGTGGTGGAAATAGACACATCTCAGATGATCGTTTCTCAACTCCAACAATAATGAGTTCTATATATTTATCACGAATCATAATTTTATTATTAATTCTAATAGTTTTTTCATAATATTTTGAATACTATTCCATACAAAGGATTATATAAAATTCAACCATTGGTTTTATGATAAGGTCAACTAACAGAGATTTTTAAGTGTTATAATTGGGACGCCTAGACAAATCCTTATCATAGTGATACTACCAAAAAAATATTTGACTTACAACTCCATTTATAATGTGAATGGGTAATATAAAATTTTCATGAAAAAAACAGAAATCATAAAAGAGCGTGAGGATCTAGAATCAAATAAATAATTAGCAAAAATTGAATCTATGATTAATTTACCTTCCATCACATCATGTTGTATATTCTCATTAGTTGTAGTTATTATATAAGATAGGATATCCCCAATTAGAATATTCTATGATAGATTACCTCAATCCATGAGTAATTAGTTTCAATTTTTCTCCATAAACCTACATTTTAAAAAACAAATAAATGAATTTTTATTTGTTCTTATGAATTATTTAGAATGATCATCCACATGACCTTACATATCACAAAATCACAACCCTTTCATGAATTTCTGTGGTTGATTCTTGCACAGTTCTCATAGGGTGGAAATTTCATCATCATTATATTCTTATTAAGTAATTTCTCTTGGACTTAGTCATCATTTAATATATTATTTTCATATTTTAAATTGATGATATATGATATTGATAATTCTGTATCCATTTTCTGGAAACAAAAACATATTTCATCAGATAAAACAAAATTTAAGAGTCATGTACCCTTCAGAGACTTGTCATAATACCATTAATGAATTGATTAATATTTATCTTCTTGTTGCTTTTGTAATTGGAGTAATAAATGGATATCATTTTAAAGGTAGCCTCATACTATAAAATATTTTCTACATCCTCATATAGTATGATATAAAAAATTCAATTCATTTCACTTTTTTCTCCCTAGAAAAATATTTTTCGAGACCGTATCCTAAAATTTTTCTATTCTATGGGATCTATTTCCTATCCCCTAGAGTATTTTGGTTCAGCAACCACTATTAGTCAAAATAATCTTTTAGAAAATACACAACATGTGAAAAATTTTCCTTTTCCTTTCATCACAAGGCCATGGATATATTCTTTAGAGACATAATCCATTTTTTGAATACTATAGGATTAGTATTCCCACCAAATGATGGGTGATTCTATTGGAAAAAGTGATCTAAAATAGAATAACATTTCTTTAGAATATGTTTATCCATATAAAAAAATATATTTTTCATAACATGATTAAAATGCCCTAATATTGCAATAATTTACCCCATTCTAATTCCTACTGTATTGGTTTTCTCTATAGGTAAGAGTCTATATTTTCCATGAGTATTGATGCACGTATTACATCTAGGATCCATTTATAAAAAATGGAATACTCTATACTATCTCATACAATTATGAATTTTGAATTGTAATGTATAATTATAAATATACTGTAACACATACCATAATTTTAGTTTTTTAAATTTTAAATCTCATAATCATAAACATTGTTTAATAAAGGATATGTTAATTTTCAAATACATCATAATGGTTTGTAAACTAATTTTAATTATCCTATGAATATCACCCAGGAGTGTAAAAGAAGGTTTATAGTAAGTACTACTTTTACGCATCAGGTGATAATAATGTTACTCCCTACACACCATTATCATAATTCCTTACCAAAGGCACCTCTACTCTAGATCAAAGTTCACTAATAATATCCATTCAAGTATATATTTCATCAAAAACAAAATAATATATTTCTTTCAAAATTATTAACATGGTCCTTTATAAATATTAAATTCTACCATAGGTTTGTTCTCCATAATAAAAAATATAGTTCCCATGGTTTCCACTAAAATGAAATTTATACTAACTATAATGTCCATGAATCTAGTATCTCATATATAGTGCCTATTATATTACATTGGGATATATACCAGGGATCCAATCTTAAATGACCAATCAGTTTAATAGTTTTTGATAAAAAGATATGTACATGATACCCATCTTAGAGATGAATTAATATACAAGTCATAATAATGGAAATATTTCGCATCCTTAACTCATTATATGAGATCTTACTCATATCATAGAGAAAAAAAATTTAAATACGGGATAGACCAAAATATCAGTAAGAGTTATAAGGAATAAAAAATATCATGAATGAATGTCGAATAAAAAATATGGATATTTAAATAATTGAGATGAAATTACATTTAATGAATAAATTGTTAATATTAACTGGATAAGGAATAATCAATATGTAATGGTAATTACCCAAACTCACATTCCATTGAATGAGGAATAATCAATGCATAATACCATTATGTTATTAGGGAAACCATCATCTTATAGCTAACTGAGTGTCAATAACCATAGAAAACATGGGTGGTGTAGGATATGAAATCATGTAACTTAAATGGTATTATATTGATCAAAACCTCAATATGTTCATATTATTCTACAAGTATCAACTACAAATATTGTTTCTAAGATGCCATCATGCCTTTTGCAGGGACTAGACATCCTAAGAATATAAGCATGAAAAATAATAGAATTAAATTAAATATTTTTTACATTTATATTTATAATAAATTAATATAGATCCATTGATTAATGTAATACCAATTACATTTAATTTGACATCCACTCCAAGTCAATTCAAATTATAATAATCTGTATGAGTCGATGATTCCTCAAGATCATTAAAACGTTTTAATTACAATAACAACAGCCCTATGGGTTGAAATATTTTTTTATTAGATTTAAAATTTATATTCCAAATTTCTATATACTCTATAGATCATTCTATGTTACAAAAAAATTATATGTAACCAAACACATAAAGAAACATCATGAAAGGATTATAATAATTCTTATAAAACTAGAATAATAACCAATTAAACATTCAATAGAATCATAATAAGAAAGAATCTTATATTATCACATCAAGGACTGTACATATATTTATATTATCCCCTCATCCCCATTTTCTATCCTCAACTCACACATATATATAATCATTAATATCATTATCAAAAGGATCAATAATTGACATAAGACTTGGTCTCCCGACTGATATATCATCAGCCATCCCATGATCAGCCTTCACTAACACAGACAAATCATTTAAGGAAACAAATAAAACAAAAACTCAATAGGGAAATACAGAATAAAAACATTTCATTTAGCCTTTACATGAAAACAATCTCTCATGACCACAAACATAAGGCATACATTATTTATTAATAAATGCGCTCTTATAGGCCCCAATACATAAATTTATAAAAAAATAATTTTTACTCCACCTTGAATTATCTAATTCATTTTTCAAGGCTTCCAAATATTTTAATCCAAAGCCATCATCCATCTCAGGATATCAAAATTAATTAAACATTCATACTAGTGTTTCTAACATTATCATGTTATAATGATAAACAATTCATTTTCATGATTTTTAACCATATTTTCATTTAAATGAATTAAGAAGAAATATCATTTCAATAAATTTATGTATTATATTAACATATTAAAAAACAATATCTATTAAACATGAAATTATAATCAATTTTTTATATAACTAAATTACTAAAAATACATGATGACAAACACACATCTTCATTAATTCATAATACAATTAAACCATTAATTCATGATTTGTGTTATTTTACAATTTAATAAATATCTATAATCTACGTGAGGAATATTAACTTGATAAAAAATTAGATTATAGATAGAAAAAATTCTTGAAAATCAAGAGGCTAACAATTATCACTGTATGATACATTTACTTGTGAACACTATATTATATCTTTATTCAACCGGTTAAATATTTATTATGTTAATTACACTATCATCCAATGAGATAAAAAATTCTAAATATAAAATTTCTCATATATAAATATTATATGCAATTAATCCCAATGATCAATTGAATCAATGTTTTTCGTAGAAGAATTTATCAATGTCATGGGTCTCCAATCACCCCCATATGAAACACCATCTATACATGTATTCCATTTCAAAATGTTCCTAAAAAAAGTAAGAAATTATTTTATCGAGGAAGTGAATATTCATTAATGTAGAAATTAGAAACTATAGGAAATTATATCGAACCAAGAGAACCTACTTGGAATAGGAGAGAGAATATACATCATAATAGTGAGGATTAAATAAAGGAATATGTGATCAAATTAAGGAATAGGTTCTTCAAATATCCTTAAAAATTGTCTTACAGTTTCTTAGGTTCATGATGAGGAATTAATAGAATGTGGGGTATGAATAGACTTGGGGTTATTTATGGATCCTCTGAGAATGAGTGGACAACAACACAGTATAGTAGACCAAAAAATAGATCTGAATGATAAGTGCTATTATATGGTGCAACATGAGGGACAATGTGGTATCTCCCCTTGGTCAAATCCATGTCTAGGAAACATTGTAATGATTTTATAAAATTGGATTCAAGACCATGAAACAACCTTAATATAACAAAAAAGGATTTTCTTATGTAAATATAACATGTTTTTAAATTAATATGCAATATTTATCACATAAAAAATCTCAAATATTGTAATACATTAGTGTCTTTGGATACTATAAACAAATTTTTTTATTTCATGAAAGATCACTAATATCTTTGAAAAAAATTATATCACATAGTACTCCATTAATAAATACCATACCTAAACCATTATTCATATCCTATGGTAGGAAACATAAGAATATGGTAGGTAAGATTCCCAGTAAGGGTAAAAATTGGATATATAATTTAATGATCATATTATAAAAAAAGTATAAAGGTATGCAATCACAGACATAACTTATGATGTTTATACACAACCTTTATACTATCATAAAAATAATTAATGCCATAAGAAATATCATATCAAAAAACATGGCCCATAAGGGTGAGAAATAATCATAAATAATTCATGAAACATGTGCACTTTTCATAAAATTGTTGCACCATCATAATTATAGAGAAAAATTTCTCATTTCAAGGAAATATATCAAGACCGTCTATGTTTTGTATCTTGAGTAATCAATTTTTTCAAATTGGGGATCATAAAACACCTATTTACCATAGTAAACATGACTGACCATATTTCCCATAGTGTATTAGTACTCATATAATCCCATAGTGGATTAATACCATTATTAGATCATTAGATATAAAATTTCACCCAATTCATTTAAGGTAGAGAAATTCACATCTTGTATCATAATGAAAACCATACCTATGTGTGCCACAATATCTAAAAACCTACATCGTATCATCACATAATAACATGTGTTATGAAAACATATTTCACAAATATTTCATCAAATCATCATAGTATAACACATGAAAAACAACGGTATTTCATGAATACTTCAACAATATAAACATTAGTAATCTAGAGTAAGTAAAAGGATTGAATCATTCAATATTAACTATATTATATTATAAGCCACATAAATGTATTTAATATTATATGAAAAATATATTTTAAATATTATATTGAACATTTCAAGAGTAATGAAGCCTTTCCAATTTGAATAAAATGTAATAGATAAATCATTTTTTAAATAAATTAATTTGAGAATGACTTCGGATAAATATACATGAATATTTAAAAATAATTTAATTTTTTTATTGTAAATATCAATTCCATTTTGAAAATAAACTGAAATTCATAAAATATTTTTTAAACTCTTTTTATTGAAAATAAATATTCAATATAATAATGGAAACCCAAAAAAAATTGATTATGTTAATTCCATTCATGTTGTATTCTATAAAATAATTATTCCTTTAAATTTTTTAGTGAGATCGAAATAATAATTGTATGAAAAATGAAATAAATATTGCAATAACTTTTTTTAAAATATAAAAATATGGTATAAATGTGTATAAAAATAATTTTTTAAATTTTAAAATAGTTTTTAATTTTTTTTAAAAAATGGGTTTTGATTAGAAATAGGCTTTGGATATAATTTAGAAATAAATATTATTTTTCATAATAACAGTATTTATATATCCTGATTACATTAAGAGTGTAAAATAAAGAGAAACATTTATTTTCATGAAATAACAAAAAAATTAAATTCATGAATTTATTGAGATATGGATGTTAATATTTCATTATTAGAAAGATAAACATAAACAATCTGGAGAAACGATGAGATTGTATCATAAAACTGTTACCACTTTGGTATCATTGAATCATAATCAACATGAAATTGAGATCCTAAAATAGAAATGTAAATACACATAATTTTTATAATAATCATCATAAAATAATTTTAGAGATAGTATATATTTCATATAACAAAAACAGATGGGAAATATTGCATGTGTATCATAAGAAATAAAAGTGAGACCGAAATCCCTTACCGTATGTCTCATTTTCCTTAGTACACTTACCAAAAAAATTTATAATAAATATATTTTTATTATTAATCTATTTACATAAATAAAAATATATATCAAAATACATATTATTTACCTATGTATTTTTAATAGTTACTTCCTAATAATTCCATGATAAGAACACATTTCTTGTAATAACACATTATTTTCCTTGTTTATTTTGATATTATTTTATTTTTGACACAATTACATTTATCAGGGAAAAATAATAATATATATCATGATATATATAAAATATATATTAATTACATACTTTTTTATAGTAACGAATAAATGATGCAGATAAGAAATAAAACACACTATTAATGGATATGGTAGGTCATACGCACGCATGATCATTATTTATATTTTATCAACAGATTACAATACATAAAGGAAAATAATATATTAACTTTAAAAAATAATTTTTATGTCATATTTATAACATATATTTTTATAAAATTATTATTATTACCTTCCATGTAAAGCGTATGCGATGAACCAATCACATTGCATCAATATATGGTAGTCTATCATAAAAATGATGGATTTATTATATGCAGCATGTAAGGGAAATTGTTAAGTTATATGTGATATAATGATTCTATATGGATAATAATATCATAAATATCATATATTAACATTTAATCTATCATTATATCTTGACATGATAAATGGTGATAGAAAAATGTATAATATTTGTTTGGGTGGCTATAGTCCACTATAAAAAAATAATGATTTCATAATCCATTTGACTAAATTGTCGATGAACATATGTTATTATTTAAACATAATAAAATCTATAAATATGGTATATACTTGAATAATTAAAAATCTATTATTAATACAATAATTAATTTCTTTATGAAATAATTAAAAAGAAATATTTTAGGGAAGAAAAATACGTTCTCATGGAAAAACCCCAATGTGATCTCTTATTAATGATCCTAGGGATGGTGTTTTGGGAAGAAAATGAGATCTAGATAATGGATAATGATTTTAGGGAGGGGTTTTATCTAGGGGTTTTCAATCCAAAGGCCTTAATTGGTATGAATAATAGATGGGAGGTGAGGTCCCTTAATAAGTGGGGAACAAAACACACATGGAAACAAATTGGATATTTCAAAAAAGAATCCAAAATGTTAAATTAATACACATGAAAAAAGATTAAAAATGACAATATATTATTAAAAATAAATTTTATTATTGAAAAAGGACCATATTAATTTTTTTTTGTTTTTTTCTTAGAAACGGTTGCCTTCCATATTTAGTTTAACCCATTAGTAAACACATCTTCACCTTAAATATAGTAAATAATATTTATTATATTCAAAATTAATTATTTTTAAATTGAATTTTATAAATAATTGTTAGAAAATTATTATTATTCCAAATAGGTAATATTTTTTTTTCAAATTCAATTAATATATTTTTAGGAATATAATATAAAACAAATTGCACAAAAATGATGAGAGAATGATTTTCAAAGAGAAAACTATTCAAAAGTATAAAAAGTTATTCTTTCTAAATACAATTTTAAATTTATTTAAAATAAATAAATTGTATTTAAACATATAAGGTTAAACATATTTTACATGTAAAATCGTATTAAATTAAAATTTAGCATTTAATTTCATTGAATGAAAAGACATGTTTTTTATAAGATGTAATATATTTTTACTATTTCATAGAAAATTAATATGATCTTAATATAATAAATAATTCATTACATTCTAATTTTAAACAGATTATTTCAATAATAATTATTATTCTCAAATAAACATTCTTATTGTTTAAAAATTTAATTTTAAAATAATTGTAATATAGAAAACAAAAGTGCTTTCTAGAAAAATACAATTTTAGAAAAAAAATTGTATTATTTTTTAATATTATATATAAAAATGTTGAGTGATAAAAAAATATAGAATATATAATAGAAAAAAATAATATAAATGGTTACCAAAATTAATTAATTTTTATTATTAAAGAAAAACGTGGTTGTGTTTTTAAAAATAGTTTTTCAGAAAAGGATTTCATTGATTTTCAATTGATTTTAGTTTCTATTAAAATTAATTGGTAATAAAATAATTAAATATATATATACATATATAAAGAATATTTTCATAATTTACTTAATCGTATTCATACAATATATTCCAACATATAGGTGACAAATATCATGTTAAATAATAATATTTTATGTTATAAAATATTTTATTTAAAATTAATTTTTTGTGTAACAAATGATAATGTAGTGTGTGTAATAAAAGATGATATTAGTTTTGTGTGAATGTAAACATAAACATATTATGTAATGTAACACATTAATTTAAAATTATTATAATCATTTGAAAAAATTATTTAAATTTAAATCTCAGGGTGTTACATTCTACACCACATAAAAATGAATTTATATCTCAAAATTTAACACCATGGTACTAAGAAATGATGTTACATTCTAACTCATGACATATATATGTCCCCATGTAACATCCAAAATCTAGTGGGTTTTCAAATAAATTCTTGACATAATGAGTGGTCTAATTTCTAGAACATCATTTTTATGATCTATAATCTCCACTAGAAATTCCTTATAAGAAAGTTCAATCTCCATCAATACTACCTCTCAGTTTAGAACATGTGATATATTAGGCACATAAATCATACTGAGAGATACAAAAAAACATTACATTAATGAGAGTTGTTTAGTGGAAGCACCATGTGATATGATAAAGTAATGATATGATCAAGAATTGAAAAGCCACAATTTAATTAAGACAGAGTGTTCCAATCCTAATTCCCTATAGAAATTCAAAAAAAATCTCACCAATTTAAAATTAATCATCACATTGACTTTTATATATAAAACAATTTTTTTCTATATTTTCCTTAATTTTTGTTGAATGGACCTAACCTTGTCTTATATTTCATCAGCTAGCTCAGGTCCCAATATCATTTTTTATACAACTAGATTCCAATATATTGGATTTGAACCCTTATTTACATAATGGGATTCAAATAGAGCCATTAAAAATCTCTATTGAAAGATATTATTGTATGAAAAATAAACTAGATGGTGGTGTGTACCCCAATCGACATTGAAATATGTATAACTAGATCATAGCATATCCACTAGAATTTGAATTGTTCAGTAAATATAACCATCTCTTTAAAAATGAAACACACTGTTAAAACTCCAATTCATATCTTGATTTTATAGAAAAAATTGAAATATATCTAGGTAAATATCGGATCCCTAGAAGATTCAATTTAATGTGGAACTCCTTGAATCCTTTCAACTTCCTTAATAAATATAATTGAAATATGATCACGATAGAAACCATGTTTGATAGAAAAAAAGATTGATATATTCGCAGGATGATAAAATATATCCCATAGTTTCCTTAATATCAAATAAGATAAACCATAAATGGTTCCAAAACCCTTGATAATACATAGAAAATGTGTAAAATCAATAATCCTCAAATACATTTATCAATAAAACATATTAAAAACCAAAGGGTTGTGCTACGAAAAATATCAATTAATATATCCTTAATTTAGATAAACTCATGTCACATAAAAACTCAAATGGGGTGTCAATGACATTAAACATATGATCCAAAATAAATTTTGGTAAAGTAATCCATGTGAAATATGTTTATGGGGAAGTATATACATGATGTAAAAGTGAATAGGTACATACTAACAAAAATGTCTCAATGAAATGGAAATTCAGATGAAATCTATTATAATAATAACAATGTTAATGTGAGAATAAATAAATGAATATAATTTTTGTAACAAAAGTAAATCCATGTAGACAAAAAAATGAAACATATAATAATCAAAAGTTACTATACACATAATCAAATAATTTCAATATAAAAAAATAATATTTAATATTACCCGATGAAAAGATATTGAGTTATGAAATCATTTACCACTTGGTAAATTTAATTTCAAATCCAATTGTAGAAATAAATCAAATTGGGACATGAAATAAAATTAATTATTATGTAGTCATGGTATTACATGTGGAATGGGTAGTATATACATAATGTAAAAGAAAATTAGTGAATAACCTTACAATATGTCTCCATGAAGTGAAATTGAGACAAAGTCCCTCGCATTGACTCTAAGTCATCACGTAAGTTATTTATCATCCTGAATAGTAAAATATGGTTTATTATTTACATAATTAGAAAAATTTCATGTTCATTATTCCTTTTATATAACTTATTACAATGTTATATATAATAATTTAATAAATTATATTTATATTGGGGTTTTCTATGATATTTGACTTACATGTCATGAATTGCTTCGGTAGGTTGAATATTTGTCGAAGACACCATTATTTCACAATATAATGAATAATATTCAGAAAATAACAATAATAATTATGCATAAATTATCCCTTTATGAATAAACAATAAATATCATTTTGAGAATTGAATTACATTACAATCATGGAGACAGTATGCCATATGTATGTAAGAGTAATGTTTATATTTTTCATGGATCATTATAGAAATGAAATATATATCATTTTATATTCCATAAAATATGATCATATAATAAATATAATATTTTTTCTCCAAATATACTAATATATATCATCATGTTTCTGCGGTGATGATGATATAGTCACATACATATTTGTTGGAGGTTGTCTACACATACATAAATGACATTATAATCATTTAGTGAGTCAAAATATATGAAAATATATATATTATCTTTTAAGAATCATAAATATACCATTAATATCATAATTATTTCATGTATATTTCATATATTCATTAATTTTTTCCTAATAGCATCTATATTTAGTGTTATTAAAAAAATTACATCACTTCGGAAGGTGGTAGTCCACCATAAAGTGAAGCGGCATTATCACATCCCATATATGATGGAAATAATATTTTTTATATAATATAATAACTATATAAGTATAATTATTTTGTAAGTATAAAACTTATACTATAGATACATCATCATACACTATCATGAGAAGTGTTGGTGGAAAACATGTTACGTTGGTTCAGGAGGCGGTAATCATCTGTACACATGAATGATGTAATAAATTCCCATTTTTAGGAATATGGGATTAATATAGTTCATTTCATTATAATTATGACATATCTAGATATTGAAATAGTTTTTTATTATATAATCATAAATTAATAATTTTTAAATGATGTAGATAAATAAATAATAGAAAAAACATAGTTAGAACTTTTAACATTTATTGAAACACATATTTAGAATTATAAATAAAGTACAACTAGAACATATATATGATAAAATTCATCTATTATTAGGGTATGTAGTGGGTATGTTATTTTAGAAGTGTATGACCAATCAAAATGGGATTGATGGTGTAAATATGAGATGTGGGGCTTTTAGAAGTGCGGTGAGAAAGACATTTGTAGTTTTTCAAAGAAAAAATGTGTACACATTTTTTTCACAATATATAAGGGACCAAAAGATACTATTATTCATTATTAAAAAAATTAATTGAACAAATATGCCCATAAAATATTTTTTAGTCAGTTTTTTTGGCCGTTTTAGCTCTAATATATTTAGATTGACCCCTTGGTAAACCCATTCTACCTTAAATATTGTAATTAATTTTTTTATTTCCATTATTAATTATTGTAAAAACATAGTTATAATATTTTGAAAATATATATTATTATTAGTAAAACAGTGGATCCATTTATGGATTTATATTCACCAAAATGAAAATTTTATAATTAAAAAAACACATAGGCCCAATGAAATAGAGGATTTTTTAAAAGAAAATTCAAATAAGTATTGAAGGTTTTAATATAAAATTTCATTATAAAATTGAATAAATGAAATAAATTATATTGGTTATAAAATATTTGGAGTAATTTTACTTTAAAAATATTTCACAATATTTCTATAAGTTTTGAATAATTCAAATGAAGAGATGATTTTCAATTAAAAACAATATTTTTCATTATTAATCATATAATGAAACATTTCAAAAAAATAAACTAAATATAATTTATATGAATATTTAGAAAATAATTTTTTGTTTATAAATAAAATTTTATTAATTTTTCGAAAATTAAATATACCAAAAGTGCGCAAGAAGCTCCAAAACTTTTTTATATTGAAAAGTACTTTTTTTAATATATTTTCCCTTTGGTTGAATGATTCTTTATTTTATTTATAATTAATATATAAAAATTTATTGTATTTTATAAAATTATAAACCATTTAATTTTCATAGATTTTGTAGTACTATTCATACCATGCGACTAAACAACTAGTTAATAATGGTAATTTTAAATAATATTCTAATACTGAAATTTCATTTGGACCTTGAGTTTCTTGCATAACAAGATATCAAAAAAAATTAAATTAATTTTTTAAAAATTATTTAATAATGTATTGGGGTGTTAAATTTTACTCTCCTAAAGGTATTAGTTCTCAAAATATTATAGGGTTTACCTTATAAATAGATTAGTGTTGTTATTCTTCATAAAATACAATGGTTCCCACATTACTTTATCTGTTTTGGGACTTCTATAATGTATTGTTACTACTAGAGTGACCCGATTTCTTAATAATTATTATCTAGTATCATTAATTTTTAAGGGTTATTCATAGTAATATATATCAGGTCCTAATTTCATTTCATTAAAGGTGATCAATTTCATTGGGTCTATCATGTACTTCCATAACAATTATATATGTAACACATAATATAATAGAGGGATACCTGGTAGATTTTGGAAAAATAAAAATAAATTCAATTATTTTGAGTATTTCAAGTTATTCAGTGTATAAACTACTTAGTTATCCCTTTTTACGAATCCTTATAACACCATTACATCTAGATAAATTTATGGAAACATGACCTCACACATTGAAGTCCAAAATTTTCATCTGATTATCTTCATAACACCTTTTCATATGTTGAACTAATTTAATGTGAGACTAAACATCCTTTACCATTATTTTTTATCTATTTTTCATTGTTATAGTCTTATGTGTTTTGATTCACTAATGTCACATCATCATGCGTGATCACTACATCTCCTTCCTTATCATTTATTATATGGGGCCAATTGAATACATTCTTGGAAACTATTTTCATTGGAAAGCTCAAAAAGTGGTAAATTATTATCCCACATACCAAGAATGTCATATGATCAGGAATTTAAAATTTATTCACTTATTTTAATATTACATTTCCACAATATTTTAGTTTGATGGTGATAGGAAATGCAGCAAAGAATCTCAATATCAAGAGCCTTCTAAAAACTCAACCATAATTTAAATGTAAAATGAGGATCATGATAAAAAATGATCAAAATAGGTTATGAATTATGTCATATAAATTCATTATTATAGATCCTTATGAGGATATCAATATGTAAATCCACTTTTATATAGTTGAAATGTGCAGACATAGTTAGGACACCAATGATAACCAATATTGAATCGTTCATTTTATGAGCCCTTGGTAGTCCTATGAAAACTTACATAGTATTATAATATAAATTTTAAATTGGAATAAGATGTGGTTTTAGGACTCTTATAGTATGATATTTCATAAATTTAAATTGTTTAAGAACTAAATAACTACCCAAATAATCAGAAATTTCATGCTCCATGTGATCCCACAAAAAAAATTGTTCCATCTAATCCATATAAATCTTTGGGTCACAAGGTGTATAATTAAGTTTTATCTTTGAGAATCATCCAATAATTTAATTTTTAGATAATTTATGTATGGAAAATTTAATTTCATTCTGAAATGTATCACACCAACTTTACAAATGATGTCTGCGAATTTCCCATCATCCATATCTTTAATTTTTAACTAAATGGCCCAGTCAATAGACTGAGTACTTTTTATCATATTTAATAATATGATTTCATGATTAGATAAAAATTATTTTTTCAATACATTCCATAGTAAGTGACATATGCATATATGTTGGATCCCTTAACATAAGATCTCTATTAATATTAATTTTTTTTTTCAGAACACCAATATCATTCCAACTCAATGAATATACTACCCCATTTTCGTTTATGGGGATTTAGTGTATTGGGAAATCATAATATTTTAGTATGGTGAGAAAAAAATTCTCACATTTATCACTTTATATGAAAAGATATATTTTAGGATTTAATATCCTATTTATATATCACATTTTTCACTATTGTGTTAATGTTTCCAGATCATCAATGAAATGATCAGAACTGCCTACTCATGATGATTGGTTGGATAGTTCTATTAGGGTCCCTTAAATTGCATTGATTTATATGGAATAATTGTATAATTTTACATAAGCAAACAACTATTCCCATTATTAAGTATGTAACTATACATAAAAAACCAATCATTTGATAATAGTAATGAAAATAATTAGAATTGACCAACATCCTATTCAGTTCATAAAATTATTTTTTTCATTCCTCTGTCTAAAAAATATCAACATATTATTCATATTTGGTTAAAATTTTATGAAATTAGGAAAAATTCTAAATGAATATCCAATAGTAACCATCCAAACTTATGAAACTAGAAACCTTAGTTATCCAATTTTGTGTAAGAAATTTGATTATTGCCTTTATCATCAAAAGATGAACCAATATTCTATCATTTGAGAAAACATGAGAATGAAACGAATATTATTGATTATAAAAATCGTATTTACTAACTTTACATTATAACATTGATCCTTATCAAATGTTCATGATATATAGTTATTTCATTATCATTTTCTGTATGAATATTCCTTAAATATCATTTATTTATCATTATTATACCTTTTATTGGGTATAAATGTTTTCTACATGAGTTTATTACAAGAAAAATGTTTTCTAAAAGAACACATATTTCAAAAAAAACACACATACTTCTCGAGATTGAGTCTTTTCAGTCGTGATTAATGACTCTTATATCATGTATGTTACTACCACTTTCATTTGGGAACAAAATATATTATGAATTTATTATTAATAAATGAATCCCATTAAATTTTATGGGTTATTTTATGTTCAATATTTATCTATATTCTATGTTGAATGCATGACAATGTAAATGTTGTGATGTGATAGGTGCGCCCGAAATTATAAAGCGCAAGGTAAATGTTACTATGTTATGGGTGAAACTGGAATTATATATCACTCCAATTAATTGGGTAATGTGATTAATCTCATTATTTATCTTGAAATATGTGTGATCATGACTATATTGTTTTTTCAAAACTATGTGTGGTAGTTGACTACTAAGACCAAAATTTTCATTTTTATGCCATTCCATATTTTAAACCATTCTAAATTCTTCATCTCATGACTATGATCATATTCCTTTGTCTTGATGATAATGATTATTCTAACTGCATTTTATATTGTTTCATGTTATTATATATCATCTTACTAGTCTTTCATCACACCCCTTTTTAATGTATATTTTTAGGTGACTACTTGTACTAAGGTAAATTCATGGGCCAATAAGAATAATGAGAAGAAGGAATTAAATAAATGTTTATGTTTTATTCAATAAATTTTTATGTATGGTCATAATTTTTCCACGAAAATAATCCTTTGGATATTTTTTTGTAATTATTTTATGTTGTTTATTATGAAAATTATGTAATAGTAATTTAAGAAAATCAGGGTCGCTATAGTTGTAATAAGAGGCTAGTATAGTAAATTTTAGAATTAAGAGTAGTGAACCATATTGAAAATCACTTGTATGAGACTATGTATAAGTGATCAATAAATACTATTTGTTTTATTAAATTATATACATTGGGATCCCACAAGATGTGTTTTCATAATTAAATGAATAAAAAAATGTATTTATTCCAGACTTGTTGACTTATGTTTTGTTATAACCTTTTTTATTTTAAAAAAATATTGGGAACTCGAAGAAATGAGGCCAGAACCATTGTAATGGAAAATATAGAGTTTTCCTGGATGATATCTCCAATACATTGGGAGGTGGATTTTAAAATTTCATGGGGATTTTTACCCAACTTTCTTAGGTTATGAATAATAACCTAAATAATGTGGAATTCCCACCATCACCTAAGAGGGAGAAATGGATTTAGATTGTTTATATGTAAAAACCCACCGTTGATTTGTGGATATTCCAATACACTTGATTCCGAATTGTTTGTCAAATAGATGGAGAATATATTTTCTATTCTTCATTATCATACAATGAAGAATGAGAATATCTCTTTATAATGTCTAGATATAGATGTAAATTAGCGGTGGGATTTGATTAAGAACACAAAGCCGAAGGATGAAATTAATTATTTGGAGTGGGATGAAATTAAGATAATGATTTTTCACATGTATTTCCTAAGAAATATTTTCACAATGATGGAATGTGAATTCATAGAGATTAAGAAAAAGGATGGATAATCTATTCTGACCTATGAACAAAATTTTACAAGGATTGCATTGCACACTTCTTGATTTGTTATCAATAGTGATTAAAATATTTATAGATTCATTAATTTATTAAAATCAAACCATCATAGCATTAATAAATTCATGAATTATAGTGTCATGAATAAGTTTTTCATTTTACTATAAATGTGGAGATGAAGATTATAGAAGGGTCCCATGTAAATGATGAGAAGAAATGATAGATGTAGTATCAAGATGGAGGATCTAATAGAAAAATTGTAAAGAAAAGCCACCCACCCACATGTAAAACTGTAGGAAGATGCATCATGGGATCTACCTCAAAGATATGGAGAAATTTTTAAACATTGTGAGAGTGTACACCAAGCTCATGAATGTAAAAAATACACGAGGAAGTAGGATAATGTAAAAGAGGCAAGGAGAGAACCACTCATGGTCTAATGCTACAACTATTGGGAATAAAGAAAATATGTATGCTAGTTCACTATACCCCACGTTGTTGATGGAAATCATTGTCATAAGACACCAATGAAAAAGGGGGAAGGGATGCCTTATTTCCTAACTACAGATGATGCATAGAAATAGAATGAATTCATATAAGGTAAACTTGATATTCACTCAAGAATTGAAAATTTTTTATTTTCTATTATAGTTCTATGAATTCCTTTTTATCTTGAATGTTTTCTAAAACTAATGAGTCAAAAACCTGATACCATGAAGTAGATATGTTCATAGAAACACCTAGTTGTGAAATAATTTCTAGTCAAGTGTTGGAATCTTCTCCAATTAGAGTTAATGGGATGAATCATTTATCAAATATCATAATAATTACCTTGGATTAATTTGACGCTATATTGGTACTGATCAGATATATGTATATAGATAACCCATAAACTATTGGGAAAAGGAAATATCATTTCATATTAAGAATCATCCCATGATACTGTACAAATGAAATGTGGATCATGAATCTACATTGAAAAAATAATTCAATGGTGTGGGTGTTTATTATATATTAAGAAGCATACCTCACTAAAATGGTTGATTAAATGGAATTTATCAACATATGACAAATTCACAACCTTAGGGAATATAATGATTTATTTCCTAAAGTGTTAGTAGGGAATCCCTAGATTACGAGGTTGGGTAATATATAGAACTCATACATAGATTCAATACTACATCATGGTGTCCCTATAGGATGACACCTATCATACTGGAGGAGTGAAATAAGTTGTTGTAAGAGTAATTGGACAAAGGGTTAATATGCCCTAGGGAATCATCTTGGGGGGCACCAGTGCTATTTTTCAATAAGAATGAAGGATTAATGTGGTTCTGTATCGACTATCAGAAACTCAATAAGATCACCATAGATAAACATAATCCTCTTCCATGTATTGATTACTTATTAGATCAGTTATGAAGATCTAAATAATTATAAAAGGTGGATTTCCATTCTAGATATCACCTACAGAAGTTAAAGAAAGAATATATTCTAAAGGATTCCTTCAATACATGGGTTTTACACAGTGTTTTTTGGGGATTCCATTTAGAATTACTAATTATCCTGCAATATTCGTGAAATTGATGAATATATTCTTTAGAAGTTGCCTTTAAATATTTTTGGTCATGTTTATCGATGATATACTCATGTACTCAGAGATAAAGGTGGAACATTAATAACTTAGAAGTCTTGTGTTGGAGACATTAATGAAGGAAATGTTGTATTCCATGTTCTATAGTTGTGAATTTTTGATGCATGAAGTCATATTCTTGGGACATGAGATCAAAAGTGAGGGAATTTATGTGGATAATTCAAAAACAAATGAGATTACAGAATGAACCCAAACCTCTATTGTCCCAAAAATCCACAGTTTTTATGTTTGAGTTGGGTACAATTGAGTTTGTTTGATAAATTTCTCAAGATTTTCAAGCTCACTAACTAAGTTAACATGTAAATGTGTAAATTACGTGTAGATGGAAGAAATTGGGGAAATAATATAGGATATTAATAAAGTTCTAATCAATACACATGTTCTCACATTACCAAATATTGGATAATGTTTTATGACAGAATGTGATTCCTCAAAGAATATCAGGGCTTATATACACATTAAAAATGATAATATAATGGATTAAACCTTATAGATGTTTATGATCCATGTGGAGAACTACATGACACATGTTCTCCAGCTAACTGTTATGAATTTTGCCTTGAAAATCTGGAATCACTACCTCTCTAGTGATAAGTGTGACATATATACAGATCAAAAGAACATAAAGTATATAATCCAACAAAGGAATCTCAAAATGCATCAAAGGATATAGTTAGAGAAAATAAAAGACTATGATTTCTATATTCTCTATTATCTTAGAATGGAATACAAGGGAGATGATGCTTTAAGAATACAATAACCTACTACTTTATCAATGTTGCGGATTGAGAATGACCCAATATTAATGGATTATAAATTGATGGATTCGGAAATAATAAATTAATGGAATAAATCCGATCATCTCCAAATGTTTTACAAACAATCTATTGAATAGATTATTAAGGGTGCATAGAGGGATGATATTTAGTTGTAAATGAGTGTGAATACAGTATGGGAAGGGGAAATATTAGAGTTAAATGTTGATGATGATAGTGAGATTAATTTTGAATCAAATATTTTTTTTCCTTCATCACCTCTGATAAAGAAGGAGATATTCAATAATACACATAGTTCAACATTCTCTATCCATCATGGTGGCACAAAGATGTATTGTGATCTCTAAGCACACTTCTTGTGGGACAATATAATGAAGGTGGGGAATAACCCTCAACTTATCTAATATGTGGGAATGTTAAAGTAGAGATACATAAGTATACCTGGGTGATTAAACCATTTAATACACCTATGATGAAATGGGAGAATTTTATTATGGACTTCCCCACTTGTCCACCAAATACGTCCAGAGGATATAATGCGATATGGTTTATGGTGGACTAAATCACAAATACATCCCACTTTATTTTTAATCACTGGGATCCAAATATTGAACAACATGAAATGATATATATGTAAGATGTGGTGAGACTACATGCTGTTCCACTATATATTTACTCTGATCATGATCACTGGTTCGCATTAAAATCTAGTGGAGTCATAAACATGCTTTGAGTAATGAAATATATTTTAGTACGGACTATCACCCCCAAATAGATGACCAATCTAAAAAAACTATTCAAATGCACAACTATATGCTAAGATAAATATATTTAGAATTAAAAGGTGGATGTGATCAACATCTCCCACTAATTGAGGTCTCATACAATAATATCTTCCAATCGATTATTTAGAGGGCTCTATATGAATCTGTGAATTGAAGTTACATTAAGATCCAACATTTTGTGATGAAGCTGGATAATAAAATATAATTGGAAATAATCTTGTGAAAGAGATGTTTCATAAGGTTTAATCAATCCAAAAAACAAATGGTATAAACCTAGAGACAATAGAATAACTATTATTGAAATCGTTGAATGGACTTGGTGTTCGGCATTGGAGATAAAGTATTCATTAGAATATCCCCATCAAATAGAGTCATCTTGTTTGGAAAAATAGGGATGTTAAGACCAAGTTACATTGTCCCCTTTCTGATCCTTGATTTTATATGAACCATGGCCTATTATCTTTCACATATAACAAATGTGCATTGAGTTCATTATGTGTCCCACATATCTCTCGTGATGAAGTACGTACCGGATCCATCACATGTACGGATCTCAGAGGTGGTACAATTGGGGGATGATCAATAATATGTGGAGAATCTGGTAATGATTATGGACAGGATATATGAGTTCTATGTAATAAGAAAACCCACATTGAATATCTATTTTGGAGGATCTAGATGTATGAAGAAGCAACATGTTAACTGGTGGAGGTGATTATGTAGAAGTACCATCACATCCTTATGTAAAATGAAATTTTGAGTGAAACTTTTCAATAGGGGGAATAATGTAATGACCCAAGAATTTATCAATGGAATTTTATCATTCTTATAGTATTAAAATATAGTATAAATCCCATATAAACCCTTGTGAACCATAATACAATATTTATAAATGAATCATTAATGAAATAAGAATTATTTGTAGAATTTAATCATCCAATACTAATGGAAATGTTACATGACCATAAGAATAATCACTTGTGAACCATATAATCACTTCTGAAACATAATACAAACTTTAAATTACTCATTTTTATAAATTTATTGTCACAAAATAGAGTTTATTTTTCGACTCTACATGTTAAAATAAATTGTAAGGGTGGATTTTTTCTGATTGTTATGAAATAATAGAATTTTGGTTGAATAGTAAAATATTATAATTTTTTATAAATGCTAAAGACCTAATTTTTTGAGTCACTCTTTATTCATGGATTATGTAAGTGAATATTGGTTCAAACTAATACTAATTGATTACAATAATTTTTTATAATTATATTTTTTATTTATTATCTAGTAAGAAATAATAAACTAATGGTTAAAATAAAGGGGAAACACACATCTCATCCATTATAAATACCACCCTCACACTGTCTTCTCCTAAAACCTATAATGATTTCATACATGCCTACATTATTACCAATAATATTCCCTATTCCCTTACCAACGTTCACAATCTATTGGTATCATTAAAATACCAATCCTAGGTGCCTTAATGAGGATGCCAATAAGAGAATCCAAGAGGAAAATCCCATATCTTTTTCTTTTAATTTACTATCAATATCAGTTCTTTTATACTAATAAACAAAACATATCTTATCTAAATGGAATGGTAAATATTTTATGTTGAAATATCACTATCATATCACACTAGTTAAAGATACAAGATTAAAATCCTCACACTGACAGTTTTATTATTAAAATGAAATTGTTGCCTGTAATGTGCCAATTTATAGTCATCGTGGGAGATTAACTTTTATTCTCCTTAAAAAACCATAGATATGTTAATAAATCAATAATTTTTTTTTAAAAAAGTTAACTTTTATGATTATTACCCTATTTATATTGTGTAATGGACAATTTTACATAATACTAAATGATAAAAAAACAAGTTCATAGTGTTTGAAAAATCGCTAAAAGTAACCTAAAATGATCTTCTATATCTTTTATCCATGGATTTATCCTCATACGATATAACCAGATTCTTTAAAAGATCATTTAAAATTATATAATATAATTAATAACATTTAGTAAAAGTTATGGATATTTATCATCATTTTACATGAACTCCAATTCATAAATAGAAGTGAACCGATTATGAAACCAAAGAAAACAAAAGCTCTTGAATGTTGAAATTAAAATATACAACTCATCTAAGGGACCATAATTGAATAAAAAAATAATGAATCATATTCATATATTGAAAGGTTATATAATTGTTAACTAATGAATATAATGTGATTATATGGGATATTAAAGTGAATAAAGCATTCAGACATGAGGTAAGGGGAATTCAATAACCTAAGTCACTTCCATTGCGTTATCCCTCTTTCACCCCATTTTCTGTGTTGATATTCATAAAATTAAATTTAATAGTCATTATTATTCCATTTTTTGGATATAAATAATATCTACCTATGTATTTTAAAAACACAATTTATTCTAAATTAACACTACATTAAAAAACACACCTTATACTTCTCAACATTGTTTCTTCTTCACTCAATAATAATGATTCTTATACCAAGTATGTAATGTCACAACCCGTCCCCCAAGGCCCATGTCGTGACTACCCCAAGCCCACCATCCATAGGCCAGGGACTAGGGACTAGCACCAAAGGCGTAATTCCCTAAAACTGGAAAGGCATTGTCTTTATACCCTATAAACGCACACAATAAAGCACATAGCTGGATACAAAACACTATGTAAAATTTAGAAAAAAAATTTGCTGAAATTTAAAAGGGTCCAGAAATACAAGCCCAACTATAAAGTACAATGAACTAGAAGTAAATTTACAACTGATGAAAGGGAAAATAGTTGTTGGGTCGTCATCTAAGATTCCTACCTGAAGGGCCAGTACAGATAGCCTCCTCAACACTCCACGTCTGTCAGTCTTCACCGTGTACCGACTCATCGTAAGGACCACCACCAGGTAAAATCCAGTCCAAGTACTTTCACTGTCGGTCAGTGTTGTCCATCGTCTCCAGCCAACCCAACAAGGTGTGGGCATAACACGTGAATGGATGAGTATAACGATACTCAGTAGGGACCCCTAAGGCCCTCAAGGTCTCACAAAATCTAACAATTATAAACCACAAAGTATGAAATCAACAGATAACCTTACACAGGTATATTCCCATACATAAACCTAAGTTATCAAGTGATCCATCTCAATCATGAGGAAAACACTAAAGTACTGACTTAGCTAAACCCGGATTTTATTCAAGGGGGGAAAACATTCCAAACCCTCAGATGCTGGAGAACTCTCTCTCTATCAAGTATAGTGGGCCTGTCACGTCATACAGAGAAACTTCTCACTGACCTTGGACTACTGAGGTACTCCTCCTATTGATTATTGTGGGTCAGCTGCGTCACACAGAGGCACTCCCCACCATGGGTATTCCGGTACAACTAGTTACTCCCCCTCATAGCCTGCAGTAGTAATCCTCCTGTTGAGTACCATAGGTCTGCCGCCACAACCAGTCACTCCTCCACTGTGGGTCTACCACCACAACCAGGTGCTCCCCACTGGGCTAGTCGAGTCACTCAGAGTGAATCGGTCAGTAGTCATCAAGTCTCAACCAGCTACTAGGTTCCCGCACAAATTCTCCCTCATCTCTAGAAGATCCGACCCACAAGCTACTAGTCGATATTTCAACTGAAATTATTTCCAACGAAGAAGTTTCCCATAGGTCTTCCACATCATAGGGGTCTCAATGCAACTGACGGCGTGTGAATCAGATGCCCAGTTTGTGAGTTATTAACTATTTAGTCCTAGGGGACCGGTTTGATTCGTGCACGATCCAACTTGACCATACCTCAAATATACCCCAAACTCTATTGGAGAATACTCAAATGTACCTTCATTCCCTAATAATCATAGCACCGCTGACGGTTCATCAAACGAATGTCTGGTGCCAAAGATATGGCCAAAAAAAGTAAATGGTCGAAGTGGGCCCGAGTTCGGTCCCTCCCAGTCGAACTGACCTGGCCCGAACTCGTCGGGGCTGATCCAATTCGGGTCAACCTGTCCTGACCCATTGGGGCTATCCCGGCCCATTGTGGGGGCCAACCCGTTAGGTTCGGCCATGCCCACAGGGCCCAGTCCAGCAGGCCGCAAGGGCATGGATGGTCACGAGAGCGTGGACAAGTCGTGAGGGAACAGACCGATTGTAGGTCGTAATGATGGTGGCTCCACCTGGGGGTGTCGCAAGGGTGCACATAGGTAGGCTCAGTTGGGGTACTGTAAGGTTGCGCGGAGGCTAGCACTATCGGGGAACGAGGGCGCAATCGGCGGGTCGACACGGCGGGAAGGGCGGAAGGGCAGGTGAGGCGGTGCGGCCGGTGCGGCAGCACAGTCGGCGAGGGAGGCACGGCCGACGAGGCGGCATGACCGGGGATGGAGGAGCGGCTGGGGAGCGGTGTGGCTCGAGCCGGTTCAGCCGGCGTGTGGCGCAGGTCGTGGAGGTCGCGGGCAGCGCAACCGTTCCCTTCGTCGCCTTTGACGTTGCTTTCCTTTATTTCGAAGAACACCACAAAGGAGATCGGTGGAGGGGTCAGACCATGTTGGTTTGGTATGCACCCTCCGCGTTTAGGGTGATAGCAATTGGATCACAAGAATGAAGCAAAGAACTTCTTGGATGATATCTTAAAAACATCAATTCCCATAATCCCTCATTTAACAAAATATTCACAACCCGCACAGAAAAACATCTGTGAATCAACATGATAATAATTTGGTCCATGTTCTTTGTTTTAGATGGAATGAATCAAGTGAATAATATCATACTTAAAATAAAATCATAACCTTGGTTCATTGTTCATTGACAGAGTCGTGTGGAAGAAGATGGAGTTGTCGTCATTCGTCACGTCCGCCGCACAATTCAAATCCCGAGCTAGAGTGCCGTTTCGTTGATGACAATAAGAAGGGAAGGTTGGTTTTCAATGACGTCCCATGTCGGTTTCTTCCTCTAGGTGCTTCTGAGGAAGAAGTTTAAGAGTCTACTTGCTGGTGTTCTTCGTTGGAAGAACATGTTCTTCGTTCATTGTTTGAGAAACTAGTTCTTCATTGGAAAGTGCTCTTCTCTCAAAATATCCTTCCTCATTTTCCAACAAAATAATAGGTATCCAACAATAATATATTATAAAATCTATAAAATCGTTGGCATAAAATTCAAATTTCTTAATTTAATTAAATGGGTTGGCTCACTTAACTTAAGGGGGATGGTTAACAACATTAATTAGGGGGGGGGGTGGCACCATTAATGGCATGTGTGTTCACACAATCAAGGTGGAGGAGTTCAAGAGACTCTCCCTCATTTATGATAGAGTTTAGAGGTTTTCCCCCAATTAAATGCGGGGGAGGGGGGGGGGTTAGCCCTGGGTGGTCCCCACACCATAACGACTCGTGGGGGGTTATGTTCTGGTGGGCCCCACCACCATAACCTCTCATGGGAGGTTAAGGTGTGCTGGTCCCTACATCCTAATTCCATATGGGTGGATATAATAGATAAATTAAAATAAAATATGCATTTATTTTATTTTATTATTTCCTTGATAAACCCAAAAACTAACTTTCACCCTCAACTAACTGTCGTCGAGGTGAAAGTCTTCTTCAGGCCATACCAGCACTACGAGTTCAATGATGTCCTCAGATTTTAATTCTGAGCACCGGTTCATAATTTATAAAAAAACCTACCCAAACATCAACTAAAATTACCGGAAATAAACTTCAAAAATTTGATTCTGGACACACCGGGCGAACGAATCTCACACGATCAATTTTTGCGGACTCGTAAAATTACCACATATATAAAAAACTCATTGAAATTACGGCTATTTACATTCTCCCCACCTCAGGACTCTACGTTCCGGTAATCCACATCTCAAAGTAAGGGAACATGTGGTGGTACTGAGCACGCATCTATGACTCTCGCTTCCTTGTGCTCTCCTGGAGGTTCCCGTGCTTATAGAGAATGAGCACCAGAGGTATCTACCATCCACAAAGGACCTGCTCCTGTCGATCCTCAATCTCTACTGGATCTTCTGTAAATGTCACCCCGTCGTCGACGTCCAACTCACTATGGTCGATGATGTGGGAAGTGTTGCGCACGTATATCCTCAAATAGGATATGTAGAAGACGTCGTGCACCCGGTTTAACTGAGGAGGAAGATCTAAGTGATAATCCACCTCGCCAACCTTTCTAAAGACGTTGAACAGGTCTAATGAAACTCATAGATAAATTTCCGCATCGGCCAAATCTCAACAAACCTCATCAGGGTGAGACCCGTAGAATGACGTGGTCGCCATACTCGAACTCTAGAGGTCTTTGTATCCTCTAAGCATATGACTTATGCCTACTCTGTTCAGTCTTCATCTACTCATAAATGATCTGCACCTTCTCTGTGGTAGCCTGTACCATATCTGGTCCCACTAGTGCTAAATCCCCTTGGTTAATCTAGCACAAAGGTGATCTGCAGGGTTTCCCTTATAATGACTCAAAAGGTGTCATACCAATGGTGTAGTGATAACTGTTGTTATACGCACAATCTACCATAGGCAGGTGACCCTTCCAACTACGACAGATGTCGAGGATACAAGCGCGAAGCATGTCTTTGGGGGTCTGAATGGTCTGCTCAGTCTAGCAATCCGTATGAGGATTGAAGGTGGTGCTCAAATGGAGCTGTGTCCCGAAAGCCTCAGACAACCCCTTCCATAACTAGTAAGTGAAACATGCATAAAGATTGGAGACAATAGTCAAAGTTACTCCATGTAGACACACAATCTTCTGCACATAGAGGAATCGAAAGCCCTCTATTAATCCCTGTTGTCTGATCAGTAGGAAGTGGGCCGACTTAGTGATTCAGTCAACGATCACCCAAATAGATTCATGTCCCCTGGATGTGCGTGGAATCCCTATCACAACGTCCATGTATATCCCAAATCACTTCCACTCTGGGACCTCTAATGGCTGATCCCAGACGACCGGTACCTGGTGCTCCGCCTTCACTTGCTGATAACTGTGGCACCGAGAGACAAACTCTGCAACTAAATTCTTCATTCTCGGCCACCAGTGATGTCGTCGGAGATCCTGATACATCTTCACCACTTCTAGATGTACTGATAGAGGGGACATGTGAAACTCTCTCAACACTTCCTCCTTATGTGGCACTAGTACCACAATACGTCCTCTGAAGAGGATGATGTGCTCCCCACCTTCAGAAAATCCATTAGGTTCCTGCCCTGTGGATATCTGATCACGTCATGTCTTGCAGTCAGTTTCCCTATGTTGTTCCTCACTAAAATAATGAAGAAGAGGGGGATTGATTGTAAGAGAATGAAGAAAATATGCTCCATCCAAATCCACAAATGATATCTACAAAGAGGCTGACTGCTCTGTTTCCTCACCTAGTAGCTATATACCAGATCTCCTGCTGAGTTCATCTGCAAAAACATTCCTATTCCAAAGAGTATAGAGTATCTAGAAGTCATAGTCCTGGAGGAACTCAAGACAACATCGCTGTCTTATGTTCAAGTCCTATTGGGTGAATATATACCTGAGAATCTTGTGATAAGAGTACATGGTAAAACGCTCACCCATCAGATAGTGTCGCCACATCATCAAGGCTATGGCCACTACTGATAACTCGAGGTCATGGGTAGTGTTATTCTACTCATGTTGTCTCAACTACTCAGAAGCATAAGCGATCACTACTCACTCCGTCATCTGGACACATCTGAGTCTGGTCCCTGATGTGTCGCAGTAGACTATGTACCCTATGCCTTCCTCTAAAAACCTCATGATTGGGGAACTAGTCCGCCTCTGCCTCAGTTCCCGAATGCTATGCTGGCATCTCTCCGACCAAAAAAAGGGTTTCCACTTTCTTATTCAACGCTGATAGTGGTGCTGCAATCTTTGGGGAAGTCTGGTATAGACCTTTAGTAGTATCCATCCAAACCCCAGAAACTTTGTACCTCCGTCACACTCCTGTGTGGCTCCCAAGGAAGTACCTCCTCAATTTAATCTAGATCCACTGCAACTCTATCCTCTGAGATGACATGTCCCCGAATGTGAACCCCTTGGATCCAGAACTGGCACTTCGAGAACTTACCATAAAGTTGGTGCTCTCAGAGTGTGTCCAGTACTACCTACAAATGATAGGCATGCTCCTCCCCAAAAGTTGAGGTGATCAAAATGTCATCGATGAAGACTAAGACAAAGAGATCGAGGTATGACTGAAAGATCCAATTCATGAGTCCCATGAACGCTGCTAGAGCGTTGGTTACATAGAATGGAATAACCAAGAACATGTGCTGGTTGTATCAACATCTGATGGTCGGCTTCTATACATCCTCATCTCGAACTCTATACAGGTGATATAATGATCTGAGGTCTATCTTCAAGAACCAACGTGCTCCTTTCAGCTGATCAAAAATTTCATCAATCCTCAAGAGTGGGTACTTTTTCTTCACGGTCACCTGGTTTTGGTGCATATAGTCAACACAAAGCCTCAATCTCCCATCCACCTTCTTGGTGAATAGAATTGGGGATTCCCAAGGAGAAACATTGGTCCAGATGAATCCCTTCTCTTGCAAGTTCTATAGTTGTACCTGAAGCTCGCAAAGCTCTATAGGAGCCATCTAATATGCCGGTGTAGATATCTGTGTCGTCCCATGGTACATGTCAATGTAAAATTTCAACTCTCTATGAAGAGGTAGTCATAGGATACCATCTGGGATAACATCCATGTACTAGTCCACCACTACAAGATAGCTCAAACTCTCCACATCAACTGATATGAGGGTAAGGCCAGACAAATGATGAGTGATCAGGTGCACTCTTCTCCGAGTAAGTCCATCATGTGCTGCAAAGGCTCACTTCTCAATGGTAAAGGTAAACATAGTCTGATCTGTGCTGAAAGACTTCACTTTTCACCTAATATAGTCAATATAGGCATGGACTATTGATAACCAGTCCATACCCAAGATGAAGGTATAAGGCCTCGACACCACTTCTAGGAGATCCCAGAAAAAGATCTCTCCTCATAGAGTAAGCTCACACTGCCAGCACCAGTGCGTAATCATCGAATCCGCTCTCGTTGGAGTCTCCTACTGTAAGTATCAAGCCAAAGGCTCTGTTGGATTCTCCATGCTCCGAACGAGGGTAGTGGAAATGGCAGAGTGACTAGAACATGTGTCTATAAGTACATCAACTATGGTGGAGTAGACACAGATCTTACCACGAATCATCTCCGAAGCGCCATGATCGTATTCCACAGCTACCTAGAGATGGGATCCCCCCTACCACATACTCCCTGGGATCATCGTGGACCTCATGGTAGAGGTGGTGGTAACACCTCGAATCATCATCCACAATGGGCAGGACAACCAGCTCCTCTACAACATCCACTTGCGCCCTCAGGACCGCCTTGATCGAATATTTGTCTATGCCTGGGCGGTCTTTCGACCGTCTTCTGATCATTCTAATAGTGGGTTAGGAAGTCACGAGCCATGTTACCCTGCCAGCCGCATGTGTACCACTACCTACTCCTAAAATGTGTGGGTCTATATCTTGTGCCCTACATAACTAACTCTGTGTCATGAGGTCTTCTACTCATGTGTCTGGTCCTTTTGGACTTCTATGTTGAATGTCTGATTCTAGATATAGAATACTCCACTACGTGTCGACTGGTGGTAGATCTCACTGCTAGAGAATGCTAAGCAAGGAAAATATTCCCTTGGAGGGATCTCTCTAACACCCCTGCCTGCGTCCGAATACTGAGTGAGATCACCGAAGCCCTGATCTCCTGCCTGAGTCCATACTCAAAGGTCTGGTCCATGACGAATGGGTCTCGCACCATATTGGTGGAGTAGCACGAGAGGTCTGTGAACCCCGTTGAGTGCTGATCTACAATCATGCTTCCCTGCTATTGATGAAGTTGTTCCTGGATGCACACTACGAGAAGAGTAGCTGGAATAAACTCTACCCTAAACGAGCTCTCAATGTCTGCCCAGAGAAGTGTAACCTCGTCCTGGACCAGGAGTATAATAATCCCCCATCTTCCCACTACTTCCTATAGAAGGATGGCACCAAGAATCATCATTAGGTCCGCTGGTATCCCTACCAGTCCAAAGACTCTCACCACAGCCTCCAGCCAATCCTGAGCCACCTTTGGGTCCATCTCTCCCCTAAAGATGGGTGGCCTCTAGCGTAGGACCTCATGTAACGAGATCTAGAAGCATGAACCATCTTCTACTAAGGCCAGTGGTATTGAAGGCTCAATGGGGGAGTTGAACCACTGGTGCCTCCACTTGAAAGGGCCCTGCATCGAGGCCTCGTCGCTCGGTGGGCTATCTGTGCAGACAACTCTCGGGACTCTAGCTAGTCGTATGCATGGAGGCATCCTAAAAGAAATAGATACGACACTGCCAAATGTTATACCTGGTGAACTGACCTGGTTGAGCTTATTTAATGAAAACATTTGAAAACACACACGTAATCTTTGTTTTTGTGTACTGAGTCCGACATCAAAAGTCAGGGTCCAGTTGTATGGATACGTTGGCTGCCAAACCAACACTGGACTCCTTGATATGAAAACCACACTTACTACACTTAACACTATTTATTAAATTAAAATAAATATCAGAGTACTATGTTCTACAGTATAACCAACTCCTATGATACCAATTTGCCACGAACTGTCCCCCATGGCCTCTATCATGACTACCCCGTGCCCGACTTCCAGGGGCCAGGGGCTGGCGACTAGCACCAAAGACGTAATTCCCTAAAACTGGGAAGGAATTGCCTTTATAACCTATAAACGCAAACAACAGAGCACATACATGGATAAAAAACACTAAGGAAACTATATAACAAAACATTGGCGAAAATTAAAAGGGTTCAGAAATACATGCCCAACTGTAATGTACAAGGAACTGGAAATATAAGTATAACTGAGAAAGGAAAAATAGCTCATGGGTCATTCTCATGGATTCCTACATGAAGTGTAGGTACACATAGCCTCCTCAGCACTCCACCTCTGTCAGTCTCCACGATGTACTGACACGTCATAAGGTCCACCTCTAGGTACCGTCCTGTCCGGGTAATCTCAGCCTAGCCCATGCAGGGGTGAGTATAACGATACTCAGTAGGGATCCCAAGACCCTCAAGGTCTCACAAAATACCACAAGGATAAAACACAATGTATGAAATCAACAGATAACCTTACATAGTTATATGACCATACATATACATAAGTTATCAAGTGATTCATCTCAATACTGAGGAAAACACAAATGTACTGACTCAGCACAACCAGGATTTTATTCTAGGTCTAAAAATATTCTGAACCCTCAGTTGTTAGAGAACTCATTCTCTATAAAGTAATGTGGGCCAGCCACATCCCACAAAGGCTCTTCCCACTAACCTTTGACTGCTGAGGTACTTCTTCCCATCATGTACCACGGGTCTGATGTGTCACACAGAGGTGCTTCCCACCGTGGGTATGTCACCACAACTAGGTGCTCTCCCTCATATCCTACAGAGGTACTCCTCCTATCTAGTACCACGGGTCTTCCGCCACAACCAGGCGCTCCTCCACTATAATGACCCATACTTTACATACATTGTTATTACTTCAAAAATTTAAGCATACTTGTTACAACATATAACAAAACCATGAAAGGACCGTATAGGTATAGTGTCTTTAGAAACTGGTAAACACAAACAACTGGTTCATAAATCATCTACTTTGTCTCCCAATTATTTCATCATAACTAGAGTCCCTTTTGGAATATTCAAATTAATACTCTTAATCCAGACCTATGAAAAAGAAAACATACAAAAGGGTGAGCTCAAATTCTCAGTAAGGGTAAACAAAAGTAATATCAATCATATCATATTCAGAAGAAGATAACATTTTTAATATCATAACCTGCAAAAGAGATCATAATATCACAACATGGGATAAATCATAGTGGTGAAATTTAATTCCAAATAATCATAACATAAAACATGAAACTTTTTGGAATACACACATAATCATAGAAAATCATTTCATATTATTTAAGGATCATTTCCAATACCATCATAGCAGACAAAGTCCATTACTGAACCGAGTTCACTCCTTGTTCCAGTCCTTTATCAGTAAACCGGATTAACTTTCCGTTCCAGCCATGTCTATGTCATGAGATATAAATCTTTACCCAATGCATTGGAGGGAGATATAGGTCACACCCATCTCATAATGAAACCATTCTGTTGTGTGCCACAAAATCATAAATCATACTCCATAGCATAACCCATGTACTAAAAATGGGATTCTTAAACATCATGTCATCATAATATAATCCATAAAAGGACATCATAAAAATAATTCCATCAAATAAATGTAAAAATAGGAACATAAATAGATCCCTATATTATCTTAGATAGAAAATAATTCTGATAAAAAACTTGAAGTCCATTCTTGAGGAAAATATCTTTTCTACTTCAAAAACCGTTTTCCTTTCTTAATATGTCATACAATTTTAAAGTAAAAGAAGTTGATTAAAAATAAACTTGAAAACTTCTATATAAAGAATCATGGAAATAATGTTCTATGAAATCATAAAAATCCATTCATGCTGTATAAGTTAAAAAACATTCTTCTCGTA
This sequence comes from Viscum album, assembly GCA_963277665.1. Taxonomy (NCBI): domain Eukaryota; kingdom Viridiplantae; phylum Streptophyta; class Magnoliopsida; order Santalales; family Viscaceae; genus Viscum; species Viscum album. The sequence goes on along the minus strand of OY728142.1, from coordinate 275,827,205 downwards.
CTTTGGCCGGAAAAGTCAAAAAGTACCTCGTACTAAAAACAACAAAATATTTCTTTCATATCTTTTAATAAAAACTCAAAAATGGGTAGAATTGTATTTAAACAATTGTATGAGGATATAAATAATATTACATATTGAAGAAACATGGATGTGGATGATAAAATACACCCCAGTAAATACCAAAGTATAAACAATATCGGATAAAAATGAGATTGTGAGATTTTCCCTTACCATAGGTCCGATTTTCTTCATACGTGTCCGAACCTCCTGTATAATTATTTAAAAAATGTTATTGACTTATTCTAGAATCTAACTCATTGTTATGATATCAAATATGTTCATATTATTAGCTTTATATTAGTAATATTGCATTGCTACCTGTTATTCGGGTATTTATTGCTTTTTTTTCTTATGCTTGTTTTGTCGAATAAATTCTTATTCTTATTTTTAGGTTAAAGATACCTCATTTCCAGAATGGTGTTAGTGTAATATATGTATCATATTTACTCATTCAATTCATTTATATAATCATTATTCAATGAACATCATGTAGAACGAGTCGCATAACATCGTGGAGATGGTAGGTCGTACGTACGCACGAGCGATGATATCGGTCCCATGATCGTGGAATTGTATTGAAGTGTATGTATACTATTTAAAAATAAATATCACATTAAAATAATCATATATAGTCATTATTTAGACAATTATATCCATCCATGTAATGTGGTGGTGGAAAACAGATTACACCACGGCGTGAAGACGGTATTCCGTACGTACGCAAGCGCGGTGATTTCATTTTCCGTAGGATGGATATAAGGTGAATGAGTGTTGTTTCATATTTATAATTACATATCAGTATATAAGTGATACATATGTTATTACTTAATAATGAAACAACTAAAGAAGAATAAGTATAATAAGAAATAAATTTGAAAGAATCAGTAACAGATATTACCTCTTCTTTGAGATGCCTCTTTGAAACCTCCTCTTAGGAAATTATGATTGGTCTTTGAAGAATACCAAGACCTATAGGATGTTTCTAGGGAAGTGGAGAAGAAAAATTGGCAGGGGTTTTCTGAGCTTGAAGGCTCAATGTGGTGTGAGGAGGAGAGGGAGAAGGTGCCCATTTATAAGGGAGGAGAGGGGCACCTTTGGAATTATAAGAAATATTAATTTATAATAAATTCCAACCCCACATAAAAACATTCAAAAATTACTAAAATATAAAGATTAGATGCTATAGGGTTGTAATATCATCATGAAATAAAATTTAGACATGTTGGGAATTTATTTTGAACAATATCAACATGATTTATCCTTATATAATCCATTTAATTTTATTTGGGGTAATAATATTATAAATTTTAAATCATCATAAATATTTACTTATATGTTGTTAATTTTCCATAATTGTATACTTTATTACATTTTAGAAAATATAAATAAAAATTTACAATTTTTAAATATTTTTCTGATTTTAATCAATTTTATAATATGTAATTTCTATAAATTAACAATAGTGTCAATTTTGACACTATTCATTTTTTTGAGTTTAAATAAAATATATACAGAAGATATGTTCTAACTAAAATACTTAATAGATTTATAACATGTAATTTTTATATTTAAAAGTAGTAGAGCACATTAAATAGTTCATATAATATTTATTTTAATATTTTTAAAATCTTATATGATATTTCAATCAATAAAATAATTTCAACATCACTATTGTGTCATAATTAATAATAATTATTTAATCTTATAAAATTATAAATAAATTTATATGGTGTATATAATTATATTATCTTTCTATGAATTATTTATATTCGAAGTTTCATGATGTTTATCACTAAATTAAAATTATTGCACTTATAATATTTAAGAGAGTGACATGTTGTCACTTTCATTGGTTTTAATAATAAATATATTATTTCATTTTCAAAAGTCCATGAAATTAATCTAGTCTGACCCTTAGGTGATTTGGGTCGACTTTTATTCATCCAATAAGATATTGGCATGTTTTAGGGTAATTTTATAATATTATATTTACCCTTAATTACTATATTTACCTTGAACTGTAGTAAATAAAAATTACTGTAGTTACTATTCATAATATCAAAAAAATAAAAGTAACCTATTAACATAATTTAGACTCAATTAATACAAATATGGAATACATTTTTCAAAATTCAAAACACAGAATTTGTAGTAATTAATTTAAAATTAATCTCATTGTTAAGCAAACAGGTTATAAAATTTAAAACATTGTCAAAGGTTGAAATGGTTTTACCTATGAATTCAATGTAAAATTAATGATAATGACATAAATTATATTAAATGGTAAAAATATATTCTATTTATACTTTAAAACCATTCAATATTATAATTTAAACATATAAATTGTTTCGATGAAAAAAGTTTTTTTTAATTAAAATATAGCGTGTTTTTACTATTCATTAAAATATGAATGTTATCAGAATAATATGAAAAATTTATCCAAAGTAAATTTTTATATCCTAATTCCAACGAATAATTTTATTTTCTCAAATTGAACTTCTAAACTTGTCAAAAACTAGATTTAAAGTTGGTGTGCCATCAAAAGGCGACAAAACTGCATTTTTTGAAAAATACTTATTTTACCCGAACAATTTACATTGTTCTCATACCATGTTCTAGGAAAAATTTAAGATTAATAATAATTTTATAAAATTTAATATTCAGTTAATACTATTCATAACGGCTAGTGTTCAATAACATAATAATATATTGTTTAGTGAAACTCGGTATTGCGTACTACACACATTATCGAGAAAGGTCACGATTGCGTGTAATGCAAGCCAAGATACTGTGGTGTGTAGTGAATGATTCCTTTGATGTTTCATATACATAAAAAAATTTACTTCTCATAAAATATTTGGGTGTTACATTATACCCCCCTTAAAATTAATTTCGCCCTCGAAATTCATCATTTCGTAACAAATAGATGAGGATACCTCTCCCTCATCATATCCTCAAGCTCCCATCTAGCTTCTTTTAATTGGTGGTTCCTCCATAAAACATTCACCAAGCGAGTGGTCTTGTCCCTAGAACTTTTTCCCTATGATCGAGAATCTCTATCGGTTGTTCTTCATAAGAAAGATCATTCTCCAAAGGTACATCTTATGAGCTTAGTACATGTGAAAGCTCAGGTATGTACTTTCATAAGAGAGATACGAGGAACACATCGTGAACATGAGATAGATTCGGTGGAAGCGCCAATTGGTAAGCTACCTTCCCAAAATAATACATTATTTCAACAGGACAGATATACCTAGGGCTCACCTATCCCTTCTTTCCAAATCTCATTACTCTCTTCCTAGGAGATATTCGTAAGAACACATTATCACCCACTTCAATCTCTAGGTCTTTTATTAGGTGTCGGCATAACTTTTTTGTCGACTCTGAACTGCTCTTATGTTTTGTTGAATAGATTGGACCTTTTCTGCCATATCATCAACACGTTCAGGTCCTAATATCTTTCTTTCCGCAACTTCATCCCAGCAAGTTGGAGTTCGACACTTCTTTACATAGAGGGATTCATAAGGAGCCATCTGAATACTTGAGTGAAAGCTATTATTATAAGAAAATTCCACTAGAGGCAGGTGTTGATCCCAACCACATTTTAAATCCATAGAGAAAGCTCTCAACATGTCTTCTAGAGTATGAATTGCTCTCTCAGACTGACCGTCTGTTTGAGGATGATAAGCAGTGCTGAAACTCAACCCTATATCTAGAGTATGCTGAGAAATTCACCAGAACTTTGAGGTAAAACTCAGATCTAGATCACATATAATAGAAAGTGGTACTCCATTCAATCTTACCACTTCCTTTTCTTATATCCTAGCAAGCTGATCTGGAGTGAAATCTTCTCTAATAGAAATGAAGTGTGTCGACATCGTAAGACGATAAACTATGACCCAAATAGCATTATTGCCATTGGATGTTTTAAAAAGTGCAGTGACAAAGTCCATGGTGATGTTTTCCCATATCCATTCTGGTATGGGTAATGGTTGTAACATACCCTTAGACTTCTGTCTCTCAGCATTAACTTGCGGACAAACCAAGCATCGAGAGACATATTCAGCAACATATCTTTTCTTGCCATCCCACCAGAAGTACTCTTTCAGGTCCCTATTCATCTTTGTGCTTCCAGGATGAATAGAGAATGAAGAACTATGATCCTCATCCAGTATCTCCTTCTTTAATTCTAGGATGAAAGAAACAAAAACCCAATTTATGAACTTTATTATCCCATCACAATCAAGGTTGAATTCAAGGACATTTCTCACATTCTTTAGTAAATCTACATCTTCTTTTTGTGCCTCTTCAATATTCACATGCATAGATGGTTGAACATTAATTTGAGAAAGATATGATTTTCCCCTTCCATTATAATTCCAATATCCATCATTTGTAAATCCATAAATATTTGTTCTTTTTAGATCCTAATCATGGATAAGATAGCATGGTTTTCTCGACTTAATGCGTCTGCCACCTTGTTTTCATTCCCAGGGTGGTAATGAATGGAGCAGTAGTAATCCTTAATCATCTCCAACCATCTTCAATGTCACATATTGAGCTCCATTTGTGTGATAAAATACTTTAAACTTTTACGATCAGTATAAATATCACACCTTTCACCATAATGATAATGCCTCCAAATCTTTAATGCAAAGATTACCGCATCTAACTCCAAATCATGAGTTGGGTAATTTTTATCATGGATTTTCAACTTTCGTGAGGCATAAGCTATCACTATATCGTTTTTCATGAGAACACACCACAAAACCTTCTTGGATGAATCACCTTAAATCACAAACCTTTCTCCACTACAAGGAAGTGTGAGAACAGGTGCACTGGATAAACTTCTTTCCAACTCCTTGAAATTCTCTTCACAGTCCTCTATCCACATGAACTTAACTACTTTTCGAGTCAACCTGGTGAGTGGATTTGATAATCATGAAAAAACATTCACAAAACGTCGATAATATCCATCCAATCCATGAAAACATTGGATCTAGGATACTGTTGTTGGTCTTGACCATATTTCGATAACCTCTATCTTTTCTAGATATACAGATATCCCCTCTTTTGAGATTATGTTACCCAAAAATGCAACTTTTTGAAGCCAAAATTCACTCTTGGTAAATTTGTCATAAAGCTTCTCCTTTATTGGGTTCTTTAATAAAATTCTCAAGTGATCTTCATGTTATTTTTTTCTCTTTGAATAGACAAGAATATCGACTATAAAGACTACCACAAACTGATCAAGACAGTCTTTAAAGACTCTATTCATTAGATCCATGAAGATAGGAGGGGCATTAGTAAGACCAAATGGCATAACTATAAATTCATAGGGTCCATACCATGTATGGAAAGCCGTCTTTGATATATCCTCTTTTTTGACAATTAAATGATGATACCCTGACCAAAATGATTCTTGGAAAGGTATTGAGCTCTGCATAGTTGGTTAAATAATTCATCAATGCATGGGAGAGGTTAGTTGTTCTTGATAGTGAACTTGTTAAGTTCTCGATATTCATTGCAGAGTCTCATTGATCCATATTTATTATTAACAAATAGAATAGGTGATACCCAAGGTGACGCACTAGGGCGTATGAATCCTTTATCAAGATTCTCTTGGAGTTGTGTCATCAATTCCTGCAACTCAATTGGGGCTATTCTATAATGTGTCTTTGAAATGGGCATAGCACCCGGTAACAGTTCTATTGAAAACTCAACCTCACGATTTGGGGGAAGACTTGGAAATTCCTCCGAAAATACATCATCAAACTCCCGTACAATGGGTGTATTCTTAATCGTTAGTTTCTATCCAACCATTTGAGATAAAGAACCTTCATTTATTGGAATCAAGACCCATAAGATGGATGAAATTTCCACTAGAAGGTTATATTCATCTTTGGATCGATAGATGATAGTAGATTGATCGGGAATATTAAATGTGATTTCCCTTCATTGGAAATTGATATGAGGTCTGTATAATGAAATCCAATCCATGACAAGAATCACATAAAATTCCACTATAGGAAGGATCACAAGATTTTCAGGAAGCACTTTCTCACAAACTTTAATCCGAGAAGAATTATAAACTTTTGATGCGACTGTTGTTCCATTAGGAGTTGCCACAGCAAACTCAACATCTAATTGTTGAGGTAATACGATGATACTGAAAATTATTCTGATATAATAGAGTGGGTGGATCCAGAATCAAATAAAACATTTTCTACTTTAGAGTGGATGGTAAGTGTACCTTTCACCACTTCATTATCATACTCCACATCGCCGATAGTAATTGCATGTGACTTTCCTTTGTTGTTGGCCTTAAGAGTTTATTGACGTCGATCATCATCAACAACCCATGGATTTTGGCATTGATTGGAATAAGGCCCCATCTCATTTCACATGAAACATTGGAGTGTAGGAGGTGCATTCTATGTATCCCTTTATTTTTTCACACCATTAGACATCTTCTTCCAATTATTTCGACATTCAGCTGCCCGATGACCTTCTTTTCCACACATAAAACATTTTCTTGTCCCATTAAGACAATTCCCTCCATGTTTCATTCGACAATTTGAGCATAATGGAAAACTAATCTTCTTTTCAATATGGTCTTTAGACTTTCCTTTGAATTACTTTTCCTGTTCTTATCAAAGAAATATGAATGATGGGTTACTCAAATCTCCATCTCAACCTCGAGAGCACATAGAAAAATTTCCTCGTTGCTATTGAATTCCCTTATGGATAACTCCCTTCTAAGACATGGTTTTAAGCCAATAAAGAACTGATCGATTTTACTCTCAGTTTGGATAATAATTCTAAAAGAATACCTTTCAAGTATTGTAAAAAAAATTCGTAGGTACCAATAGATTCATCATCCTTTTTATTCAGTTCAAGAAACTCCCTCTCCATCTTTGTTCGAAGAATACGAGGGATGTACTTATTGAAAAATATGTTCTTGAACTCGTCCCATTCCATGGACTCAATTTCATCCATTTTCCTCATATTCTTAATAAGATTCCACCATTGATCAGCATCACCATCCAAACGATATACTGCTAAGATGACTTTATCATGTTCAGAACATTGAAAAACTGAAAATATCTTTTCAGTGGTACTCATCCATTGTTCAGCCACTAATGGATCAGAAGACCCACTGAATGAAGGTGGACGCTGCCTCATGAAGGATTCAACAGAATGTAGCTCTTTCTTTTTCTCGTTTGGAAGTCCTGCATGATTCAGAGCTTGAGGCAGTTGTGTGAGCATGGTTACAACATTTTCAATTCCAGCTATCATAATTTTTGGTTGATCATGAGGGACAATAATTTCATTTCCCTTCACATTACACATTAACATGATTCCTTCGGGTTTCATCTATTGAATAAAACCAAGAAGAATAGTGTGAGAAACACCAATTATAATAGGAAAACCACATAATCAAGAATAAAAGTTCACAATTATGGTCTTATCATTGGTTGTTCATGGCCATTTCTAAAACACTAAGATTAAGTTCTATGCTTAGACATATCCTAGGGATTTTACTAGTGCTTTCACATCCTAGTTTCAAAAGGTTTACTATACCGTTCCTCTGATACCAACTATAATGACCCATACTTTACATACATTTTTATTACTTCAAAATTTGAAGCATAATTATTAAAACATATAACAAAAACCATGAAAGGACCGTATAGGTATAGTGTCTTTAGAAACTGGGAAACACAAACAACTGGTTCAAAAATCATCTACGTTGTCTCCCATTTATTTCATCATATCTAGAGTCCCTTTTGAAATATTCTACATAATACCCTTCATCCAGACCTTGGGAAAAGAAAACATACAAAAGGGTGAGCTCAAATGCTCAGTAAGGGTAAACAAAAGAAATATCAGTCATATCATATTCATAAGAATATAACATTTTGAATATATTAACCTGCAAAAGAGATCATAATATCATAACATGGGTTAAATCATATTGGTGAAATGTAATCCCAAATAAACATAACATAAAAAATGAAACATTGTTTCATACACCCATAATCATAGAAAATAATTTCATATTAGTCATGGCTCATTGCCAAGACCATCATAGCGGACAAAGTCCATTACTTAACCGAGTTCACTCCTCGTTCCATTCCTGTATCACTGGACCAAATTAAATTGTCGTTCCAACCATGTATATCTCATGAGATATAAATCTTTACCCAATGCATTTGAGGGAGATATAGGTCGCACCCATCTCATAATGAAACCATTCTTATGTGTGCCACAAAATCATAAATCATACAACATAGCATAACCCATGTAATAAAAATGGGATTCTTAAACATCATGTCATCATAACATAATCCATAAAAGGACATCATAAAAATTATTCCATCAAATCAATGTAATAATAGGGATATAAACAGAACCCTATATTATCTTAGATGGAAAACAATTTTTATAAAACACTTGAACTCCATCCTTGAGGAAAAAATAATTTCTACTTCAAAAACATTTTCCCTTTCTTTACGTGTCATACAATTTCAAACTAAAAGAAGTTGATTAAAAATAATCTTGAACATTTTTAAAGGAAGAATCACTGTAATAATTTTCTATGAAATCATAAAAATCCATTCATGCCGTATAATATAAAAAAACATTCTTCTCGTAATTTGGCAAGAAAAGTCAAAAAGTACCTCGTACTAAAAACGACAAAAGATTCCTTTCATACCATTTACTAAAAACTCACAAATGGGTAGAATTGGATTTAAAAAATTTTAGGAGGAGAGAAATAATATTACATATTTAGGAAACATGGATGTGGATGATAAAATATACCCCAGTAAATACCAATGTATAAACAATATCGGATAAAAATGAGATTGTGAGATTTTCCCTTACCTAAGGTCCGATTTTCTTCGTACGTGTCCGAACATCCTGTATAATGGTTTGAATAATGATATTGACTTATTCCAGAATCTTAATAATTTTTATTATATCATATATGGTCATATTCTTAGCTTCGTATTAGTAATATTTCATTGCTACTTGTTATTCGTGTGTTTATTTCTATTTGTTCTTATGCGTGTTTTGTCGAATAAATTTTTGTTCCTATTTTTAGGTTATAGATACCTCAATTCCATAATGGTATTAGTGTATTATATGTATCATATTTACTCATTAAATACATTTGTATAATCATTATTCAATGAATATCATGTAGAACGAGTCGCATCACATCGTAGAGACGGTAGGCCTTACGTACGCACGAGCGATGATATCGTTCCCATGATCGTGGAATTGTATTGAAGTGTATGTATACTATTTCAGAATAAATATCACCTTAAAATAATAATATATAAATATTCTATACACAATTATATCCATCCATGTAAGGTGGTGGTGTAAAACATATTACACCATGGTGTGGAGTCGGTATTTCGTACGTACGCACGTGCGGTGATTTCATTTTCCGTAGGATGGATAGCATGTGAATTATGATTGTATCATATTTATAATAAAATATAAGTATATAATAGATAATGATGTTATTACTTCATAATAAAAAAACTAAATAAGGATAAGTAGAAGAAGAAATAAATTTGAAAGAATCGGTAATAGATATTACCTCTTCTTTGACATGCCTTTTTGAAACCTCCTCTTACAGCATTAAGATTGGTCTTTGAAGATGACCAGGACCTCTAGGATGTTTCTAGGAAAATGTAGAAGATAAATTTTCAGGGTTTGGCCGAGCTTGAAAGCTCAATGTGGTGTGAGGAGGAGAGGGAGGAGGTTCCCTTTTATAAGGGGGGAGAGGGGCACCGTTGGAATTATAAGAAATAGTAATTTATAATAAATTCCAACCCCACTAAAAAACTTACAAAAATGACTCAAATGCGATTCTTAGATGATATAGGGTTTTAATATAATCATCCAATAAAATTTAGTCAGGTTAGGAATTTATTTTAAACATTATCAACATGATTTATCCTTATATAATCTATTTAATTTTATTTGTTGTAATAATATTCTAAATTTTAAATCATTATAAATATTTACTTATATGTTGTGTATGGTCCATAATTGTATAATTTATTACATTTTATACCGTATAAATTTTAATTCACAATTTTTAAATATATTTGTGATGTTTAAAAAATTTTATAATAGGTAATTTCTATAAATTAACAAGAGTGTCAATTTTGACACTATTCATTTATTTGAGTTTAAATAAAATATATACAGAAGATATGTTAAAACTAAAATATTATATAGATTTATAACATGTCATTTTTATCTAGAAAATTAGTGGAGAACATTAAATAGTTCATATATTATTTATTTTAATACTTTTAAAATAATTTATTTCATATTTCAATCAATAAAATAATTTCAACATCACTATTGTGTCATAATTAATGATAATTATTTAATCCCAAAAAATTATAAATAAATTAATATGATGTAGTTAATTTTATTATATTTTTAGGGATTATTTATATTCGAAGATTTATGATGTTTATCACTAAATTAAAATTATTACACTTATAATATTTAAGAGAGTGACATGTTGTCAATTTCATTGGTTTGAATAATAATTTTATTATTTCATTATCAAAAGTCCATAAATTGAATCTAGTCCGATACATAGGTGTTATGGGACTCCTTTTATTCATCCAATAAGATTTTGGAAAGTGTTAGGGTAATATTATAATCATATTTTTACCCTTAATTAGCAGATTTACCTTTAACTGTAGTAAATAAAAATTAACGTAGTTACTATTCATAATATCAAAAATAAAATTAACCTATTAAGATAATTTGGATACAATGAATCCAAATATGGAATCAATTTTTCAAAATTCAAAACACAGAATTTGTAGTAATTAATTTAAAATTAATCAAGTTGTTAAGAAAATGGGTTTTAAAAGATAAAACATTGCCAAAGATAGAAATGTTTTTACCTATTAATTCAATGTAAAATTAAGGATAATGACATAAATTATATTAAATGGTAAAAATATATTCTATTTATACTTTCAAACCAATAAATATTATAACTTAACCATATAAATTATTGTGATGAAAAAAGCTGTTTTAATTAAAATATAGCGTGTTTTTACTATTCATTAAAATATTAAAGTTATCAGAATAATATGAAAAATTTATCCAAAATAAATTTTTATATCCTGATTCCAAAGAAGAATTTTATTTTTTCAAATTAAACTTATAAAATTTTCAAAAACTATATTTAATGTAGGTGCGCCATCAAAAGGTGACAAAACTGCATTTTTTAAAAAATACTTATTTTACCCGAACAATTTATTTTGTTCTCATACCATGTTCTAGAAAATATGTAAGATGAAAAATAATGATTTAAAATTCCAAATTCAGTTAATAATATTCATAACAGCTATTTTATAATATTATAATAATATATTTTTGTTCAGTGCATCTCGATATTGCGTACTACACACGCAATCGAGGAAGGTCCTGATTGCATGTAACGCAAGCCAGGATACCGTTATGTGTAGTGAATGATTACTTTGATGTTGCATATACATAAAAAATATACTTCTCATAAAATATCTGGGTGTTACATCCACTGTGGGTCTTCCACCACAACGAGGAACTCACCACTGGGCTAGTCGAGTCACTCCGAGTCAATCGGTCAGCAGTCGTCAAGTCTCCGTAAGCTAATAGGTTCCCACACAAAGGCTCACTCATCTCCGGAAGATCTGCTTCATAAGCTATTGTTCGACACTCCAGTTACCACAAAGTCCCATGAATAAGTATCCCAAAGGTCTACCACATCATAGTGGTCTTAGCATAACTGAGGTCGCATCAATCAGATGCCCCATTTGTGAGTTATTAGCCATTTAGTCCCGGCGGCCCCGGTTGGATTCGTGCACAATCCAACATGACTATAACTTAACTCTAACCCAAAACCTGGTGGGTTATACTCAATGAGACCTTCATGCCACTTGAATTCCAACACCACTGACGGTTCATCAAACGGACGTCCAGTGCCAATGATATGGCCAAATGAACGTAAAGGGTCGAAGTGGGCCCGGGTTTAGTCCAACCCAGTTCGAGTCGACCCGGGCTGACCCATTGGGTCTGGCCCAGCCCGTTTGGCGGGCTCGCCCATTAGGTTCGTCCTGGCCCACAGGGCCCAGGCCAGCAGGCCGTGAGGGAACAGAGGGCCACAAGAGTGCGGACTGGTCGCAAAGTTGCAAACCGGCTATGGGTCGCAGTGAGGGAGGCTCGGCCAGGAGGGTGCCATGAGCGCAAGGTGCTGGTTTGACCATGGTGTCGTGATGGCTGCATAGAGAATGGCTCATTTGGGGAGACATGAGGTTGCGCAGAGGTCTGCTTTGTTGGGGCGGCGCGGACAGTGAGGGCGGCCGGTGAGGGCGGTGCGGCCGGCAAGGCGGATCGTTCGGCGAGGTTCGGGTGTTCGCTGAGGGCGGCGTGGTCAGAGACGGCGGTACGGCCGGTGGGGCGGCGCGAACAGTGAAGGTGGTGCAGCCGGGGCGCAATGCGGCTCAGGCTGGTTCGGCCAGCGGGATGCATGTCCAGTGGGTGGCATGGGTCGTGGAGGCTGTGGTAGCACAGTCGTTGCCTTCATCACCTTCGAAGACTTTTACGTCACTTTCCTCCATTTCCAGGAACACCAAAAAGGAGATCGGCGGAGGGGTCAGACCACGTAGGTTGGGTCCGCACCCTCCACGTTTAGGGTGATAGCAATTGGATCACAGGAACAAAGCAAAGAATTTCATGTAATACATCTTAAAAACATCAATTCCCATAATCCCTTGTTTAACAAAATATTCCCAACCTGTAAGGAAAAACATTTTTGGATCAACATGATAAAAAATTGGTCTGTGTTATTTTTTTTTCAAAGTAAAGAATCGAGGGAATAAAATCGTACATAAAAAAAATCCCTACCATTGTTTTGTGTTCATCGACTGAGTTTTTGGGAAGAAGACTGATTTTTCATCGTTCGTCGCGCCCGCCGCACACTTCCAATCTTGAGATCATGTGTGGGTTCGTGGATTAAGATATGGAGGGATGGTTGGTCATCGAAGACATCCCATTTCAGTTTCCTCTACCAGGTTCTACCAAGAACGAAGTCGAAGATGATCCTTGCTGGCATTCTTCGTTGGAAGAACGCGTTCTTCGTTCTTCATTGGAGAAACTAGTTCTTAATTAGCGGAGCTTTTTTCTCAAAAGATCCATCATCCTTTTCCAACAAAAGAATATTTTTCCAAGAATAATAGATTATAAAATATATTAAATCGTAGGAATAAAATTCAAATTTCATCATTTAATTAAATTGGCTGGCTCACTTATTTTAATTGGGAGGGTTGACACCATTAATTAAGGGGTGGGGTGACACCATTAATGGCATGTGCGTTGGAATAATCAAGGTGAAGGAGGTCAAGAAACTCTCCCTCATTTATGAGAGAGTTGAGAGGTATTCCCCAATTAAATGGGGGGTTTAGTCCAGGGTGGTCCCCACACCATAAACTCTCGTGGGAGGTTAGGTTCTGGTGGGCCCCACCACCATATCCTCTCATGTTATGTTATGGTGTGGCGGTCCCCACTTCCAACTTTCACATGGGTGGTTATAATAGATAAATAAAATAAAACATGTGTTTATTTTAATTTATTATTTCCATGAAAAACTCAAAAACTAACTTTCACCCTTGACCAACTGTCGTCGAGGTGAAAGTATTTTTAAGCGAATACTGGCGCTGCGACTTCACTGTTGTCCTCAGATTTCAATTACGAGCACCGGTTCAAAAGTTTTAAAAAGTTTTCTCAAACTTTCACTGAATGTACAAGAACAAAACATTAAAAAATTTAATATGGACACACCGGGCTTCTGAATCACGCCCCTTCAATTTTTGCGGACTCATAAAATTCCAATATAATTTAAAAAATTACATGGAATTTATGGGTCTTTATATGTGATTCCATATTCCATTTGGGATTCTAAATTTTATTATTGTATCGTTAAAAAATAAAATCCATTATTTTTAGTGGGTTATTTTATGTTTTATGTTGATATATTTTCTCTGTAGCTTGCATAATAATGTAAATGTTGTGATGTGACAGGTGCTCCCAAAATTATATACTACGATGTAAATTATATAATATGAAAAGTGCACCTAGAATTATATATTGATCCAATGGATTTGGAAATGTTATGTATATCATGATTTAATGTGGAATCTCTGTGAACCTGAATATATCTTTGTTCACCGTTATGTCTCGTATTTTTCCACTAAGACATGATGTTTCATTTTTTTTTATGCATCCCCACATCTCTAGATTTTGTAATTCTTCCTGTCATGATAATTATATCTGACTATTTTATTATTATAATTGAAATTATCAACCATTTTCATATTGTTTCATTTTATTATCTATCCTCTTATTAGACTTTTAGCTTAACCATTTTCTATGTATATCTCAAGGTGAATACTTGTACTTCATAGAATTAAAAAGCCAATACAATTCTTCAGAACAATGAATTATAGAAATGTTTATGTTATGTTTTGAAAATGATATGTAATGTATTAATTTTACAAGGACTCTAAAACTTTGTATCCTTGTATTGTAATTATTTTATGTTTTTTATCATTCAAATAATGTAATGGTGTTGTGTGAAAATAAGAGTCTCTATAGTGATCGACCCACCCATCTAGAGGAACATATTCATCAAAAAATTGATAAGGAAGAATCATAGATCCATAGCTGAAATAATAAATAAAATAGATATACAATTAAACATGGAATATCTAATACTTAATATTAATTAATTAGTTTTTTGCATGTATATGGATTTACCCAATCACAAGTTCTAACCACTTAAAAAAGGAATATATAAGATTTATACAAGATACATTCATTAGTATCTACCCTACAACTATTATCACACTGCTTAGTAGGCTCAGTAAATATACATATATGATAATTAGATCATATGAAGACCTAAATAACCATTCCATGTCCTATATAACTTTTTTACATTACTTGTTAAACAAATAAAACACCATTTCCCTTCTAAGAAATGTAGTCCTCAATTATTCCCAAATCCAATAAACATCTTATCACTCAATGTGAACCTTTTATAAGACACTATAAAAACAAATTCACTAAATATTACAACACGTGGGTTGGAAATAAGAGAAATTGTATGGGGACTACCGATGATTCAGTACTAGTAGGCCCTAGGTATGAAACTAACTCTAAGGGTATTATACACATGAAAATGGAGGGAAATAGCTTCTATGGGATCTTGATGAAGATAGATATAATAATGCTACACTAAATAATTTATTCTCATAAAGACGAATTAAATCCCATGTTTTAAAATATAATGAAATATATTAATAAAAAACATAAAGAGAAACATAAATACCAAAAAAGAGATCCCAATAGTGAACATGAAGCCCAAACAGCTCCTAAAAACCCCCAAAATGGTGATATCCGCCCCAAACTCAAAACTGGTTCTTCTGCCCAAATAAATAGTTTATATATATGATTATTTAGAATAATAGAATACTATTTAGAATCTTCCCAAAATACTATCATTTGAATGATAATTAAATAATGTTAAATCACAATGAACAAAAAGTGAATCATACTAATTAGTTGAATAGGTATATGATTTTTATAGCCTCAATATGAATAGCTCTCACAAATTATCGCATAAAATAAATCATATAATATGTTAATTGAACATAAAATTTACCCCACTAAAATTTCTCCATTGGTTTTCCACTCAACCCCAATGTCATGCGTCTTGATCTATCTCTCACCAAAAAATGATAAACCATTAGCACCTAAGATAGGTAAAAAAAATTCAACTCATGCAACAAAACACCATAGAATACCATTAACATATCCAAATATAGTAATCAATTAGTTTCTAGGAGTCACTACATCCAATATGACATGTATCAAAGATCATGTACTATACCTCAACCCATCATAACACATACACTATGTAAGGTGCCTCAATCCATCACATCATATACATTTCATACCTATAATAATAATATAGTTACAATATATAGAGATACATGTGTGTTTAATAACCAAAACACATCAAACCCTTATATAAAAATATATGATTAAACTAAAAACAATGTATACTAGAACATAATAAAACACAAATTAGACAGTAGGGCCTATTGGGAGAGTCCCCCATCCATACTCCTACTGGGATATTGGAGAAAATATCCTTTCATAGTCAACCAGGGTTTATTTTACATAATTGAAATTTTTAGGGTGGCACATAAAATTAAAATATGTTCATGTAGTAATATAGATCCTTAGCCTAAAATGGTTATAAAATATTCTTAAGAGGAACCACATATATCATTTTCTGAAAACATAACATTCCATTATAGGGACTATACATCTTATGAACAAAATCAGGAAGGAAAATTTCATTAAACTACTACTTTAATTTTTTTCATTTCACATTAAAATAACTAATTCATTAACCATTAAATAAAATTTTTCTAATTACATTTGTTTTACAATTCACTGCAATTCCATGCACTCCAGATATAATCCATCTGAGTCAACAATTTGTCATGATCATTCCAAAATTTTCATTCAATAAATACTAACCCAATGGATTAAAAAATGTAGTATATTAATTTAAATTTCCATTCCATAATTCTACGTACTGTTACAATAATACTTAACTGCCATAAAATTTATTCCTGTAAAAACATCTAGAAGCATCCAATATTTTGGAAGGAATGCAGATAAGATGAGTAATCTGGACATACACCCATTAAATAGATTCATAATAAGTAATAATCATGATTTATCACATCAAAATGTAATATAAGATTCATCCAATTCCATCATCATTAGTTCCATCTCTATCATCCTCATGAATATCATCATGAAATATCATTATTACAAGAATCAAATGCTACCATAACCTTGAGCCTCCACATGAATACCTCATCTGTTATCCCAGGTATAGCCATCATATACTCTTATCACATTCAATTCAAGGGATCACTTAAACATCACATAGATTTAAGTAAAACAAACAAGCATTTGAAATAGAGAAACCTTTTCTAAAAACAATGAATTTATCATTTACAATAAAATAGGCTCTCAACTACCATAATTAAAAGGGATACATCCTTTATAATAAAATAGGATCTCCAATAATTAATAATTGTATTTATCAAAGAATGATTTTTATTATATCTTCAATTTTCTGATTCATTATTCACCAGTTACATAAATGAGAATATGAAGGAATCAATAATCTCAATCTATCTGAATTAATTAAAAATTGATTCAATTAGTTCATTCCTAAAAATTTTTTGCAGGGGAATCATTTCATTGTCATGGTATTATATATCTCATTAACATCAAAAAGAATTAACAAGAAGTCCTAATTAAATCCCATTATCAATTCCATTAATAGATGCAAGAACAAAATTAATTTAACATGATATTAACATTAATCTGGTTATAATCAAAATAAGAAACCATTATATTACAAATATGTATCATCATTAGTTGTTAATAAAATAAATCAATTAATTTTAATTTTATTATCATTTCCAACTTCACCAATTTTGACATGCTATAAAAATAATTACAACATTCCAAACCAAACATATTATAGACAAAACTCAATATATAAAATAAATATGAAATGAATTATCAATTTATAAATCATTAACATCTAATAACTATCCCATTTAATTATTAAGAGGGTTGAATCATAATTTGGATACTTACAAATCCATAAATAGGGCTTGAACATTATTACATTACAATTTCATGTAAATTAATAGTACAAGAAATTAATCCCCTACATCAAAGGAATACACTTCCATCACACAATAATCGATTAACTTCATGGAACTCTAATTACCTATCCCAAAAGAAAATTCATCTCTTAATGATTCCCCGATACAATAGCCTGATCAAAAACCAATTAAAATTCTATTGTAATGATTTAGATATTCCTACATAACAGGGAATGGGGATCCAAAAGGGAATGAGATCGAATATAGTGAAAAAACTAGAAAAGGGAGGAAGAATACACCTCTAAATAGTGTGGATCAAACGTGGGAGGATGAGATGAATCCATATTCAATTTTACATTAATTATAAATAAAAACCACCTTTTGTCACATATGGTTCATGTAAAGGATGTGGGGTCTGAATGGACTTGGGGGTATTTATAGAACCATTAAAAAATAGACGTGACTATTCAACTAAATAGACCATTCCATGGAACAATTTAATATAGGTTATTCAGAAAAACAACATGAGGCACCATGTTTTTTCTACCATTGGTATATTTTTGTCCAATAAACATGGTTTAGTTGTAATAAAGGTGGATTTGGGACCACGACATATCATTAAGAACAATGTCGTAGTGATCTACCACCAAAGAAGGGACTATATGTTTCATACCACTATGGTGTTGCAATGTCGAAAAATTTAATATCCCAAAATTTCCCCATCCATGACACAATGATATTTCTGAATCCATCACACCTTTATAACAAACACTATGGAACAACTATTATCAGTAAACCACATATAGGCCATTTTTTGTAGCGACACTCCCCCATTCCCCCCATTTACCTCCAAAATCCATTGATCCTACTCTATGTTCCATCATTTCTGAAAATAAAAAAGTAAAATGTATACAATGATGTGGGTCGTTACACCTATCATGTTATAATTATCATATTCCCATCAAATTAAGGGAGTGTTCCATGGAAAATTCAAGTATTTTATTTGAGTATTATCAAATAAATAATTTTATTGATAATTAGAACAATAATAATGTTATCTAGAAAAATCATATATTGATATTATTAATATATGTTAATGTTACTGTGTTAATGGTTTTAACATTTTTTATTCCGAAAACCCATCATTTATGAAATAAGATGCTATTATTGATTTCTTTGGCTGACTACAGCTTCCATGATTTAACATGTTTCATTTCCTATACCACCCAAAAACTATGGATATAAGGATGTGAGTAAAGGATAGAAATTATTTCTATAATATCATTAATGTTATGTAAAAATAATTTTATGAAACTATGGAATATATTATGAGAAAAAATTCATATTTGATTTAATTATTTAAAATAATCATACTATAAGTGGAATATTTTATTTAAATTATGTTATAATTTCATGTCAATTATTTCTTCTAATAATTCCTCCAAACTATGATGTATAAAAATAATATTAAATCAATAAAATACATATGATTATTTATAATAATATTACAACAGAACCACCTCATTATAATTCATTAAGTCATGATATGTTCTTGATTGGATCTGTTTAACAATATAATTAAACAATATATAAAATATTTTTCAGGAAAAATGAGGGCAACATAATTACTGGACTAATACCATATAAAATATTAAATGAATATTTTTTTCAATTTATTTTTATATGTTTTATGAATATTTTATTCATTAATTAAATAATAATATTTTTATTTTAAGAATCACCAAAATGGGATTCTTGTTAATTTTATCATAAATTATATAGACTAAAACACTAATGAATGAATTTTGGAACACTTTAACTAAATATTGATCATCCCTATGATTTCCCTTAACGGCCTATTAATAACGATCTTCATAATATGAAAAAATAAAGGCACCAATATTATGAAACTAGTATAAATGATCAAGACAATAAACAACCAATTTGGAAAAACAAAATAATTCAGGTAGAGAATGACTATTTTTGAATTTTATTAATGAAAAATTATACAACTATGTTTTTTAATTAATTTATTAAGATATAAATTTTAATGATACATCATATTAATGTATTTTTTAATTTCATTGATATAGGTTTGAGATTTCATCTTAAATTTCCCTCTTTGATACATGGTGTCAGTTATGCAAATAATTTCATTTGAAATGTGTATATACTACCTACTAGAATGTTATATCATGAGTCATATGTTGATCATGGTAGTTAATGTTAAATTAAAACCATTCTATTTAAAGGGGTATTGATTCAAAATAAGATAATGCTCTAAGAGTTTTCTTGTTCAAAATACTAATTCATGGATCCATAATAAATTTTATTCACAACAATTCCTTTGTAGGGTGTATTTTCTAGTACTCGATGTATTTTTATCACTAAAAATATTTCAATGGATTTACTAGACAAATAATGTATTATTATACAAGTGGATATTTACTCATTTTCCCCTAATAGTTCATATTTTTTTTAAAAAATTAATTCATTGAATTATGATCATTCATTGAACTTATTTCATATATATTGGATGAAGTCTTCAATTTTATTATATTCTTTGGAATTAACTCATTATCTTATTGGAATATAAATTCCCACCACTTAACCCATTTAGAAAAAAATTATCACTTCTTGGGATACGTTATATTGAAACTATCCACCTTCTTTATCATGATGGTTTATTATCATCTTATTCCCATATTTTTTATATTTATACCCATTAATTGTTATAGCACGAACAACAAATTTGGCAAAACTAAAAATAGATACTTTTCACGTTTAAAGTATGATATTATATTTATAATGGGAAAAGTATTCACATATCATATATATTAATTCCAATCCAAATTATTACATTCTTTTTGACAATGTATTGTATAAACATCCACCATATTCCCAAAAAAAATTATGATCATGTAATAATATTTATTAACACAGGTAAATGTGTATGAATTATTAATGATTATTGGATACTAATATTGGATGATGTTTAATAATATTTCTTAATTTTTCATTATATTTATTACCATGTTTATTGTGTGATAGGTTACTCGTTGAATAATATGAAATGCCTTGTTGACTGTTATGGGGAATAAATTGGGCATAAACAAGGTGTGGATGTGACTAAAAATTATATAGATCATCAATGCATTGAATGGTATCAATTGATAAATTTTTTGTGTGTATTTAAAGTATTTCTACCCAATTAAATAACATTTCTTCATTGTGGTCTCAATGATATGTAGTATTTCATTGAATAAGGCATTGAATTCATGATTTCATATTCAAAATTTGTATTCCACGAGTCTAAGACAAATATTTTTGATATCAATATTTGTAGTAAATTTCATGGATATATTATTCTCTCATTTTCATGTTTTTTATGTATTCTATTTATTTTAATTTTCCATACATATTATTTATACTCCATTCTGACAAAACTACTTTACTATTATGTTCATATTTTTGTGATTATTCATCACACCCAATTGTTATGTTTACGTTCCTCTGGTTATTAATAAATGATGTTACTGGTTTAGTTGGATAGCATGTCTGGAATAATTTTAGGGATATGTTGAATACATATCACTAATTATGTAGTTTCTTATATATACAAGGAAAAAGTACACTTTGTAAAACACAAATGAGATTTATTAGTTTCTAATGTGTCATTATTCTCCAAAACTCAATATCTGAAAATATTCTCGAAATGTAGTATATTCAATAATCATAAATGATTTTTTAATTGTGGATGGTTGTATGTTGGCTTTTATAGATTATATTAATGAATGAATGTAAATTATGTGTTCATTGAACTGGGTGTGAGTGTGTTATTCCTGGGAATCGAAAACCAACTAAATAAAACATATCATATATCTCAAATAATATTTGGGGGATTAACATCAACTCATCTAATCGATAAACTTAATTTATTCCCATTGTCCATAATTTCATAATGGTATCCAAAATATCATGTTAAATGGAATGAATATCCATGAATGACTTGGAAACTAGTTTAATGAACCCAAATCCAAACATAAATTAACCTCTACAATGATTCTAAATGGAAATTATTGGTCGTTTCAATGTTTTTAGGTCATGAAAGAAATCCACCTAACTCAAATTCTGCATCCATTTATATCCCATAACTATTGGGAACCTCAATGAACCATATCAAGGATAGAGAGGGCCAATACACCTACATGAATAATAAAAAAGATACCAAATTAAAAATTCTAAACCATGATTCCCAAGGTAACTCAACTATCATCAATGTAGGTGAGATTCAACACATTATAATAATGCACATATCAATTTATAAAGACCATCTATTTTACTATGTACCAAATCATTCCCCAAAAAATGTAGGGATTCCCAAGAACTTGTAAAAAAATTTAATGACCATTAGTTTTAATACAATTTTTATCGATACAACCCATTATTAAATAAAATCATAAAACTTACACAGCCATCCATAATGGTTGAGGGGTGTTATCGATCACCTTGAGATGTAAAATAGTGTATAGGGATAAATTAACACTATGTTGGGAAAAAATCCAAATTCTATAATAATTAAAAAAATCATTGAATAGGAATAAAATTCAGGAATTGTATATCCATACATTGGAGTACCATGAATAGAAAATAATGAATCCTAAATATTCAATGAATATAAACATAGAATAAAAAACAAACAATTCAATAGAAAATTTATAAAATTATTTATACAAAGTATTCAATTTATAACTATCAATGAAAATTTAGATAAAAATTCCCCAACATAAGATGGATGAAATAAATCATTCGCAAAATAAATTGAAACAAATATTAAACTAACAAATACAACTCTTTGGGGCTCATAGCCACTCACTATATCCCAATACACATACCAAGAAACATATTACCATAATAAATAATACCACAAAATAGAATTTTAAAGATAAACATAATAGCATCATAAACTAATAGGTGTATGTATTGTCTTAGATAAACATTCATAATTGGATCTCACATAGCTTTCTATGTAATACCATTACAAGTGTAGTTAACTTAATGCATTTATAAAATAAATTTATAAAATAATATTTTCCATTTTTATGAATAATGTAAAATAAGTTGCATATAATACCATTTGAATTTCCTTTTCTTAAATACCATATCGTATATAATAT
Source organism: Viscum album (assembly GCA_963277665.1). Classification (NCBI taxonomy): domain Eukaryota; kingdom Viridiplantae; phylum Streptophyta; class Magnoliopsida; order Santalales; family Viscaceae; genus Viscum; species Viscum album. The sequence continues at coordinate 275,804,173 of OY728142.1, read as the reverse complement.
ATTGATCAAACATAATTATTAAAACAAAATTCATTAAAACAAAAAAATATGATAAGACATACTTTTTAAATGAAACAATCTATTTACACAGAATAACACTTTACCACATTCCAATCCTTTTAAAAGACTCATTAAAAAAATTTATTTTAAAACATAAAGACAACAAAAATTTAGGTAGTAATGATCTAATGGAACCATTTCAAAAGTTAGGATAAAATAATAATGTTTCTATATGAGGGTTCCATACAATCTGGGAAACATGGCGACATGAGAAACACAAAATTGAGATACCCTTAAATTGTATTATAAATGATTAACATGAATCATGGGAAAAAAACTAGGTCCTAATGGATGATAAAAATAGACCTTATAGAACCTATTGAATAACTATATATATGTTTTATCATCCTAAAAAAATACACGATCCTTTGTACTAGCTCGTAACTATTTCTTCAGGAATGACACTCCCCTATAACTCTATTTAATGATAATATTGAAACATGTACCAGGCATTCTAAATATTGTTAAATATTTATTGAATTTCACATAAATTATGTACCCCATATAAAAAATAATGTGGAGGTAGGAAATAAAGTTTCACATGAATCAATAGATCAAAAAAAATTAATCTCTTAACACCTATATAAAACTCACATGAAAAAAACCCTTTTTCGCAATATGAATATAAATCAAGAATATCTCAATAATAAATAAAATATATACATTATAGAGGGAAACCTATACAATTATTTGTAAGGAATGGAATAAATTCAAATAGAAATAAAAAACCACTATGATATTCCTTAATAATGTTCGAATCAGGACATTAAAACCATCTAGGGATAAATATCATTAAACCAACCCATTAGTGCTTTATATTAAAATGAAACCTGAAAATAGAATAAGAAATAACTATAAGAAAAATCACTTTATATTCAAATTCATAAACCCAATTATTTCATAGTCCAATTAAAAACTCCAATACTATAAAGTCCATTGAAATATAATTTAAATCCAATTCTTATTTTTAAATTCATTTAAAAATTTAAATCACATATATAATTCCTAATAACAATACCTAAAATAATGGGTTTATCAAAATCCCATCCATTATATAATAATAAAACCTCTCCCTAAACATTTCAATAGTGTAATACAACCTCTTTCTAAAACACCACCTTCATTTGAAAACCCCTTGTAAAAATATAATTTCGGTTCCACGAATAGATATCTAAATAAAAAATTAATATAAGGAAGAAACCTAGGTAACGAACATTTGCACCATTCGAACATAAAAAACCAAATTGGAAATAGGAAATCTATAGGCTCCCATTTATTATATTTTATTAATACCATAAGATCTTTTCGAGACCGATCAATTGATTCATATTTAACATTAACAAGGTATGAAAATTATTCATAGAAATATCTACTACTAATTAACATTCCATGAAATGGGATTATAATGAATCACCAACCCTAAATTGAGAGAATCACGTATCATAAGATGGTTTAAGTATAAGAGGTGAAAAAAAACTCTTATTTATCATATATATCAACACCCTAACATTAGTTTCACCTAAATCCCAAATACATTCTAACCCAAGCCCTAGGGATCGTGGAAGAAATCCAAATAAAATAAAATATAAGAATGAAGGGACTGGAAGAGAGGAGTAGTTTCCTAGAATATCATACCTAAATAACTTTTGATAAAACCAAGGGAAAATGGTGGAATCCATGGTTAAGAGAGGTGGGTGGTTCATGTGCCATTTTGGTTCAAATAAGGTGAGGAAAAGAAAGGAAACACTATATTGTTTCGAAAATAGGGTTAACAATAATAATTTAAAATGATATAAAAAATCATGAATACATGATGGTTTGACTTCATGATTTTCTAAACTACATGCATAACATGTGGGAGTAAATATAATAAAAAATAATTTTCTATTTATATAGAGAAACCGCACTACCTTGTAAACTATTCAATATCCAATCCATGTGGCTCTATCAAAATTAGATATCAAAAAATATATTTCTCATAGTGTATATACCAATTGTGTACAATTCATATGATAGTACGCAATAAAAATGGTCACACATAGTTTCCACTAAGTTTTATATAGTTCTAGACTGAACCATGCACTAACCATTTAGAGTTAACCATTGATGACAAAATTAATTTTAAAAAGACACTAAATAATGGAGACGAAATTATTTTTCCTAAACTATGCATCCAACCATGAAAAGAGGTAAGGATTCCATATCTAAATTTTTTAATTACTAAACCCAATATTCAAGTACAAAAAAAATAAAATAAAATTATAAAATAATATAGGAATTAAAAATTGAGGTATCACTTTTTGAGGGATTGATTGATTAGTGAATAATTTTTAATGTACATGATTTCTTATGGGATTTCTCTATACTCTAGCGTAATTAATTTTAATATTTATTTATGCATATATGGTTTATATTTATCCTAATTAATTATCATTTTCTAGATAGTGTGTGTAACTTTTATCAAATTTTATTAATTCATTTGATTAATTTTTTTAATATTTTTATTTCTATTCCATGTGTGTAATGTTTTTTCTCAAAACTATATCAGGGTTTATTTTCGTATATTTATCAGAAATTTTATATTGAAATTGATAGGGTGGTCTATGTGATTTTACAAAAAAAAATTATATAAAATTAAAACAAAATTCAACAATGTTCATGAGTTAATATATTATAAATTATAGATAAATATTTTGATATATAATCAAATAATTGTATTCATAAGATCAATCCCATCATTCTGATGAATCACTAAATTTTTTATTATTGTTATAAAATTTTATCAAAGTGAATAATTTTTTACATAATTAGTGGTTTAATTTGTTTTAAAAACAAATAAAAATTATGTTAATTTATTTATTTTTATTATATATTTATTTGAATAAAATGATTCTATTAATATTTTAGAAATATAAATCTTATATAAGTTTTATCATTTTTTGTGATTTTTTTCTTATGGTAAAATTATTTTATTATTATTATATTTTTAAAGACATTTCCTTTTTTATGTTGTGTAAGTTTTAATGATTCATTGAATTTTTGTTGTTGGGGGTTTTAAAAATATCATTTATTACAATTGAAACATTTGATATTTATATTAGGATATTTTTTAAAATAAATTCATTGTTTCTTAATTGATTTTTGTAAAATTAATCAATAGTTAAATTTTTTATTTTTTTAATAAGATTTTATTTTAAATATTTTTATATAACTACATTTTATTTAGTTATGTTAGAGTTTAATTATTAATTAGTTAAATAATTTAATAAAAATTATCTAATTCATTTTATAATTTTAATTCATTACTTATCTAATTCATTTTTTTTTAAAACAAAAAAATGATCCTAACATAATTTTGATAAACAATTGTATTTAATTATCTTTCATGACTATATAGATTTAATATGTTACCATCAATAAATTCTCAACATTGTTAATGATTATTTTATTTTAGTGTCATTATAAATGAAATTTTTATAATAGTTACAGTAAAATTGATAATATCTTAACACATACGAATAATTTATATTATTAATTATAGGTAATTAATTATTTTATTTAGCTATTTTATTTACTACTATTTAATAATTTTTATGTTTATATGAATAAATTGTAATACATTTTGATATATTTATTTTATTTTAACGACGAATGTAGACAACCGCAACACAATACTACAGATATGAACCCACCATGAGATGGTTCAACATTCATCTACAACAAGGGGTATAAATACTTATGAGTTCATTTTTTTAAGTTTTATGTAAATAATTTCATATATTTATTAATAAAATATATTTTTATATCATTAAAAAAGTAAAAACCCACACATTTGAATAATTTACCACTTATTTTATATTGTAATATTTTTTTGAATATTTCTTTTTTGTAGTTTAACATTTACAAATATGTAAGATTACTAAAAAAATTTCTTTTTGTTATAAAATTATTATTTTGGTAAAACAGTAATGAAATTATAGTTATATTTTTCCGGTTTTATTTATATTCAAAAAAAGATATATTCATTTTTCTTTTAAAAATGATATATTTTTCTACCAATAATGTGAATTTCAATCAATTGATATAAATAAATGTATTTTACTTAAATTATATGTTTATAATTCCATATTCTATGCTTCAAGTTTTTTTAATAATTGGTAGGATCATAAGTATATATTTCTTCTATAAAAGTGAAATGACTCTCTTGAGATGTTATTTGATTAGACATTTCAACCTGTTGGAGAAGAAATGTTTCACATATTCATTATTTGAGACAAATAATATCAGAGTCCCTATAACCTCCATTACAAAATATTATATCTATTCTTTCCCCTATGATTATTTGTTGGTTCAATAATGGTGCAATATGAAAATAATATAATTTTAATCATTTGAAAATTTATGTTAAATTTTGATATTTATTTTAATTATATTTGAAATTTTGATATGGATGATAAAATTTTATGGGACCTATACATTGTGTTTTTAAGTGTTTTTGTTTGTGTTAATGAAAGTGAATGTTTTTTATGAGTGAATATATTTGGCTAAATTCACATGTTCTCTTCCCAATTAGTTTCTTGTCGATCCTATCATATATATTGATCCTCATCATTCTCCTATTTCATTTTTTTTATTTTTTAAATGTTTTTATCCCTATCAAATTAATAAAAAAATTATTTCATGGCTTTTAATTCCATGATCTTTGAATTTTATGTCATCGTTTACTCCTTTATTTTTTGAAGACAATGTTTTTCTTCATCTGCTGCACTTGTTTCCAAATCCATCGGGTGTGACCCCATATCTATTCAAACTCAATGGGGCATTTTTGTGGTTTGGGATAATTTGGGAGGAATATTTAAATGGGTATTTATTTTCAATCATTATTCCATTTTTTTAATGTTTTTTATTCCATTTTTTTTAAAATCAACCTTCTATTAATATTTATTTCAAAATAATTTAAATTTTCTCAATAACATAAAATACATGAAACCTCAAGACTAAATAATTGTAACATAGTATACCATTATAATATAGATATCAATGTTATAGGTACTAATAGTATTATGTTAACTATGAAAAATATATTGTTTATACATTTATAAAATAAATTCATTTCTTATCTTTTGATAAGAAATTAAAAATAATTGTAAGTAAAAGAAGCATTTCTTCCAAAAAAATTCATATCAAGGGGATTTTTATATATAAAGTATTGAAATTTATAAAAATTGGTGAATTATTTCAATTAAATATAATCAATAACATATTCTATAAATACTTTAATATTATTTCTCTGCTTGAGATAAGATTAAATATGGTTTCATGATTAAAAACAATATTTTTATACATATCAGTTTCAACACATTATCCATGCATAAAATAATATTATATTAGTTTCCAATTTTTTAAAATTTATTTTAATAATTAAGAATTATTTTTTAAACCAAAATGAAAAAATTATCCTAGATTTAATTTTGGATAATTTTCGTAAAAGATAATTTTCATCGAGAATAGTGAAAAATATTTATTTTAATTGAAAAAAACCTTCTCAATTAAAGAATACATAGAAAATAATTTCTTTTTAAATAATTCTAAAATAAAAATTATTCTAATAATATTACAATTAATACTATTTAGGTCATTAGAATCAATTTTATATTTATTTTTTATATATAATCAACTTTATCTTCAGAAATATTTTTCGTTGGAAAACTAATTTTCATCACGCTGGCATGTTTAAATTTAAGTTATTTTCTATCTAATTTTTAATTTTATTTATTAAAAATTAATAAATATTTTAAATAATAATAATATAAATTATTTAATAATTATATATTTATTTTTATCATATTTTATATATAGAATAGAAAACATTATCACAGTTAAGGTTGAAATGGGTTTATTAGGGAAGGTAAAGCAAAATATTGGAGTATTAACTCAATTTAAATATCTATAATGAAAAATTTATGAAAAACATAAGTCCTTGTCCTATACCACATTCAAATATATTTCCATTTAGAATCATGTGTTTTGATAAATACTTTTATCACGTTTTATTCTTTTAAGAAACTTCCATGTGGTTCATTTACCCCACTTATAAAAGGAAACATCTTATCCCATCCTCTATACATTGAAAGATACTTTTATTTAAGAAAATACTTTGTGAGAAAAATTAATTATTAATTTTCCCATGTCTTAAATAATTTTTTTTATTTTGAAATTATCATATGAAGAATTTTTTTTCATTACTAAAGAGGTTGTTCGAGGAAGTGCCATCCTTCCTAAGCATGCATATTTGTTTTGTTTTTATTTTAAATAATTTAATTATTCATATAATATAATGAAAAAATTATATTCTTATATGATATAAATAGATATTATATTATTTAATTTAATAACCTATATTCTTATATTCTTCAATCAAATTGGAAATGCATCTGTCGATCATGTTTACGACGCACTACCACCTCATAAACTGATATAATTCGTCTTCCATCACTACCTATAAATGTTAGATATAATTATCTATGACATATATATATATATATATACTATTTACGATAATATTATGCTTCATTAATTAAATTATAACATTTGAATTCTTACCATATAATCCATTGGAAAATGATAATATCGCTCATGCATATTTGAGGACTACCACCTCCATAAAGCGATGTGATTCGTTTAACATATTATTTTGACATGGAAGTTAATTATGTAATATTTAAAGAATATATATTATATAAATTATTTTAAAATAATTATTTAATGTTGGATTTATATTTACATAATTTCATTCCATCCTTCGATAGATGAAAACATGGTTCATGCATACATATGACATACCATCTCCAGGAATGACATGATTAATTTTTTTATCTATGAATTTTATGGATGACTCTAAATATGTATATAATTAAAATATATTACATTTATAAAATGGTTAAAAATATTCATATTAGGTAATAATGATAAAAATTTAAGGACCAGAACCATGAAACCAAAACACATGTGGAAAACAATTTAGTTATCAAGCAGAATGGTGATTTTATTAAAGAATTATTAATAAAAAGTTGATAAAAGGTTATAAGTAAATAATATAATGTATAATATATATTATTATGGAATATTAATTTATTTATAGTAAATATATATTTATTATATTGGATGTTCAATCATTACGAAGGATTTCATACTTGAGGTAAGAAATTTTTTCCTCGTGTTAATTTATATGAGACACTTTCCATATTCATCAATTTTTTATTTTTTGGGGAGTATATATAGAGCATGAATTTATTTTATGATTATTATTATGAAAATTATATTGATTTAAATACACATATATGATACTTTATTTCATTTCAAATATTATTCAAAAGTCACTGATGTGTTACAAGAGTTATGTTACAATCTCATTGTTTTTGGGATTGATTTTAATTATCCTTTAGGTTATAAAATTTAATGATCTACCTATCAATAATAAGATAATTTTTACATTTTTATATCAACATATAACATTTTTTCTTATAATAATCTACACATTAAAAACTAAAAATTCAAAATCATTTATTGGGATAATTTAGTTGGATTTAGTACTCGAAAAAAACTAATTTTTCTTAAATATCATTTATTTCAAAAAAAAAATTCAAACATGTATTTTTTATAATCATATAAATTTATATTGTTTTATTACCATAAATTTATTTATGAAAAAAATATTAATATTAACATTCGTGTATGATTTTGAAATTATTTTCTTTTGAGGTTTTACAAAAAATGTAAAAGGAATCTGCATTTTATAATAGCCATTATGAACACAATATTATACCATCATGAACATTCAATAAAATAAGTTTGTTTACATGTTCCAAAATAGATTTTAAAATAATATTGAATCATTGATATTTTTGGATATTTCTTTAAATAAATCTCTCATTTGAAGGTGAAAAGGTTATTTTCTATAAATAATGTTCTAAGTGATACTGTAATTCATCTTTCTTATATGATTAAATCCTTGGAAGTTATATAATTTTTATAGTGAGTATGATCCAATGTCACCATTATTATTATATAATTTAATAGTTTTTAGATTATGATGAAATTATTTATATGGTTAGCAATCATTTTCCATATATTAGATACATAGAATTGATTAAATATTTATGAAATACATTTTATATCAAAAGTTATCATAACACAAAATGATTATAAGTCCTATTTTCTCAAGAAACATGATATGTAAAATATTTTATGATCTTGTGGAATTTATCTGCATGATTTTCATTACCTTGTTATTTGACCAAAAATTATATGTCCGTTGGATTCCATGGATTAATATAGATATTTGATTAGATACAAATGAAAGGAATGGGTAGAGAACCATGTTTTGTATGTTACTATCACCACTATTATAATATTGGGAGTGATCAATTGAATAATATTATAGTTTAGTCAGTGATCCCAATCCACTATGATGTCCTTGGATGTGATCCATTACTACTAAGGAAACGATTTTCTATACTAATTTCTGTTCAATAAATTAATTTAAAATGAACATTTTATTCCATCATAGTTTATTTTATTTTATATCATTATGATTCATGTCTTACAAACTACCATGAATTATCCCATGACACAATATAATTATAATTAATTAAAATTTGAATGATTTTTATATGGTCATTTTCTCACAACCTTATTCTTATTGTATGCATTAAATTAATCATCGATTGATATATCCCATGATTACCTATAATCATGATCTATGTTCACCCATTCTCATAGTTTCTTTCCAAAGACTATGAATAGTGGTTTTAATTAGGGTGTTTCTAAGAAGGATACTATATATCATGATATTTATTGGAGATTATAAACAACATTCATTAAATTATAAACATTTTATATAGTATCTAAATATGCTAACCCATTAAGGTACTGAAGTGTGTATTTATGAAATATATTCAATAATTATATGAAGATATATAATATCTAGGTATGAAAATCATGGGTTAATACTGTTGGTATCATAAGAATGTTTTAGTCAATCATTAGATATTTGTTTTTGAAACATTTTGTTGAAACCATGGTCCAAAATCAATATATAATATTAAATACTATTGTTTTGGTAAGGAATATATTTCCTAGTTTCCTTAAGAATAAATACCATAATAAATAATACATGTTATATTGGTTTAGGAAAAAATAATTATATTGCTAATAAACATGAAAATATTTGGTCAAATATATCTAATACATCATTATATTTCATGATTGGTGTGGACTTAGAATGCACCTAGTTTGAAACTCCCAGGGGATATTCATAAACAATGATTTTTTATGAACTATTATGAAGGATTTGAATAGATGGTGACCATGAATAACCTAGTTTAAACATTAGGTGACATGTATTGAAAATACCATTTCTAGGATTACAAATATTTCATTGGATATGAATCATGATGAGCTGCCAAATTGTAAATTGGCGGGACAACATTTTGTTGATTCCATCATGAGGGAACATCAACCTTTATTAGTGGTTAATGTAATCCTCTAGTAGTTTAGTAAAATATTAGTAACAATAAAAATTTATTTTCAATTATCTAGTGTTTGTGGTATGAAAATTTAATTTTTATTATATATCATTTATAAGGTGAAGTAGATTAACAATGAGAACTTATCAAGAATATGAGGAAACAAGAATAAATTGAATCTATGGAGTGAGTTGAGTATAAGATATTATTATTAAATAATAATCATCATCATATTTATTGTATAAAAATAATTTTGTAATTATCTAAGATAACGAGGAAGGATTATGAATGTATTGGTACTTATGAGGTAATATTTAAATGACATGAAACATTCACTTCTAGTAATACCATCACACATGAAATTATGGATGATATATTTTTAGTGGATTATAACCAAATATCTAAATGAAATCTTTGATAAGATTTTTATTATCTATGTACAAATAGTTTGATATGAAATCATGTTTAAAATTAAGAATGGATTTACCAATCAATCACATGGTTTTGATAAGAAATAAAATATAGAAATCAAATGAATTTCTAAAAATAAGGAGAGGGGTTGATGATCCTTACATTACGATTAATTCATAGAATGAAACTTAGATGAAATTTTCATAAGGGAATTTCTAAATTTTATATGTTGGGAAAGGGAGATCTTGTTTCAATTGAATGATGATGTTAGGGGAATATGTTAAGTAAGGATGAAAATAGAGGTAAATCTTCATAGAATGAGCCACCCATAATTCGGTCTTTAAAATTCAATTATTACATGAATCATGATAACTAGTTATAAAATATTAAATTTAATGAAAATGATATACTTTAGAAACATCTTAATCATAGATATAAATGGAATACACATGTGATTTTTATTCCAGATGATGGGTATGATAATGGTATAGTGAAATGTATAATTTTCATTCACAATTGCACTACTAATGTCTTATTTGATTATGGATCTACCAACCCTTTTATATCTATAACCTTTATTAAGTGTATAAAATTATTACCTCAACAATTTTATGTTGGATTATCTATGATAACCACATATACTTTGATTATTGTATCTCAAACCTTTGATTCTTCTCCAATTGATGACTATGACAATATTGATCATAAAAATCTCATTATCCCCCTAGGGTTGAATTTGATTCTATCATATGTAGGTATTATTTTTAACTAGATAAATCCTAAATCAATTTCTATTTAATGTATTTTATGATCAATATTTCAAACCAACCTATGATCATCTGTCAGTATAAAGGAAACCTTCTAATGGAAATATCATCCATTATATGAGTCTTGATTTACAATGAAAATTGAATATAGCCATGATGGTTGAGGAAATACTCAAACATTATTATATTATTATTTTTTAGTAGTTTTCTGAATTATTTTCAAAATTGATTCATATCATTATATTAAAATTTTTTGCGAGTTCTCAAAAGAACTTATACCTATGATACAACTATATTAGGGACTGATAATTGAATAACCCTGATTGAGTCATAGGAATGGATGAATAATCATGTGTATAATAATGAAAAATGGATTAATTCTTCTATGTGTGTCACCATGGGGAAAATGTAACATTTTATTAAGGAAAAAAATTTAATCAATGAAGCACTGCCTTGATTATTTGGAACTAGAGAAGTTTCTGATCAATAACATGTATCCTTTACCCTGTGTGGGTGTCTTTTTGATCAATGGTCTAAAGATCAATAATTTTACATGATCAAAGAATATTATTGATATTATTAATTGAGTTTTAATAATGTTTATATAACCATTATTGAATTCCATATAATGTATGGACACTTTGAAAATATATTTATTCCATTTGGTCTTACAAATTTACCCTATACTCTTATGGATTTAATGAATAGGGTAATTAGATATTATGTTGATCTTTATGCGGTTGAATTTATGGATAATATTCATATATATTAAAACTAATGGAAGACCATAAAGATCACATGGGATCAATAATGACGAACCTGAGGTCGAGGAAGTTATATAAAAAATTTACCAAGTGTGTATTTTGGGTTTAAAATTATTCTTTTATAGGTCATATTATTTAAAGAGAGTGTATACTTTTGGATTCATTAAAGAATAAATTTGTTTAACATAGTCCCATACCATCCATGGTTTCTGAGACACATAGTTTTTTGGTTTGTATATATAATATCAGTGTATTGAATAAAAATTTTCATGACTATCCATTCAATTCACCATGTTAACTATGATGGGAGACACATTTATTTGGAAATATTAATGTGAGGAAATTTTTAAGGAACTAAAGTGACAAATACATAGTGAACCTATGAATATATCACCATGAAATGGTGAATGTTTTATATTATTTAGTGATACATCTATATAGATATTGAGATACATTCTCCTGTAGAAATATATTAGGTTAACTTATTCCCCACATATATTGAAGGATCATAAGAAAATAATAAACTTATGATTTTGACTTAATTATGGCCGTTTTTTCATTAATGATATTTATACCGAAATATGTGATGTATATACTAATCATAAAATATTAAAGTATATGTTCACTCAAACCGATTTGAAAATTTTATAGAGAAGACTCATGGAGAAAATAAAAGAACAATATTAATCAATACAACACCACCCATAGGAATGTGAAAAGGGTGTCTAATTCCTTGAGTGGAAAGGATCATGACATATTTTTCATGATGTGGATAAAAAAGATATATTTTGGTTTTGTATGGTTTGGCCTTACAAACTAGGGGGAGGGGAGAAATCATATCTTTCACAGATTAGTGTGAACCAATATATCCCTGTGATTATTAACGAGCCGTAGAAGAAACATGTCGAGCTAAAAAATATCCTGAGATATATTCATGAGTTTAACCATTATTATGATGGAATGATCACATTTAATATTCATATATTTATTATATACATACTATATTCATTGATGGAGCTATTAGAGGAAGGTAATTTTTCATTATTCTATATATATCCTATAATATTGAATATTTATAGAGATCCAGAAGAGTATTTATAGTGGGACAATATAATGAGAGATGTAGGAAATTATAAATCTAATTACATGATAAGTTATTATGTTTGGTCTAAGAGACAAAATAGTAATGTTATTTTATAGCCATTACCCATACCATAATGGAAATGTGAAAACGTCCCAAAATATTTCATCACAATACCCCCAAAACATCTAAAGTCCATAATGATTTTGGGGTTATAGTTGGACATCTTTTGAATTCTGAAAACTAAATTTCCCTTAGATAATATTTCTCTACGGATCATCATTTGAAGATATACATTATTTAAGTGGTATTATTTTATAGTGTTTCTTATTTTATTGTATCTTATCATGAGTTATAATTTACCTATATGATTTAATAAAGTGTTCTGTATGTTTTGGATTCAATGATGAGTTTCAGTGTGGTGTATCATCCTAAAATATATAGTGAGTATATAAGTAACACTCAAATAATCTAGTAAATAATTACATTTTAATGGATTTCAATGGCTTTTTAGTACAACACCATTATATACTCATTTTTGTTACAATATTTTCTTTCACAAAATAATTTAAATTTCTCTTTATGAATTACAGGACGAAAGGTAGTGTAGAGCTGTGAAATAATAGGATGAAGTTAGAAAAATAAATCAATTGGGATCTAAGATAGATAAGAAATAGGTATAGAATATTATATCCATTCTACAACATCTGAAGGTAACCGAGAGTTGACATAATAGTTATGTTGACTATATAGGGCATGACATGTAATTTGATATTGGTGACAAGGTTTTTTTAGAAAATATGTCCATGGAAGAATGTGATGAGTTTTTTTAATACTTAAATGATTATGAATATGTGTATTGTTGTTTTAAAGATTCATTATTGATTATGGATGATAGATTAATGATCGGTGCATCCATCAATTCTTGCTCATGTTCATGATGTGTCTAATGTATATGTTTCAAGGAAGTACAAACCAGAACACTATTATTTAATGAAATAAAAGTCTATAAAAATTTTGGTATATATCTCTTATAATTAATTATTGGTGGATATTATATATAATAGAGATATTGTGTTATAAAACAAGACCACTCTCTTGGTAAATTTTTAATGGTGATAAAACAAAATTAAAGACGCTGCATGGGAACCTAAAGATATGATGAGGCATAATAATCCGGAATTGATTTTTTTATGGTCAATTAAACTAAAGGGTGAATTTTATTTTATGGGTGGTAGAATCTAACACCATAAGTCTTTATGATATATATCCTTTCTAATAAATTTAAATTCATTGATAGCTTCTGATACATGAAATAATGAGTCTAAATGAACCCTAATATATAATACCATTATAACATAGACATTACATTTTTGGTTATTAATAAAAAACTAACTTAATAAACATATATGGTATCCAAATGTATTTGATAATTTCATTTGTTATCAAATGATTAAAATTGGAAAAAATTGAAACAAAAAGAAATATTTTTTTGATAGTCTATTTATGTGCCAAATGTTCTTTAATAATATTAACATAAATTGTTAGCTAATGTTCTATTCAATTAATTAAAAATATGTCAATAAATTTTTTTATCATTAATCTATTTTTCCATGTAATGTGAATAGGATAAGTCCAGTTTCATGAAAAAACGGTATTTTTAAAAAATATTCTCTCATTGCATTTTTCCCAATTTTTTTATAATATATATATGTTTTATACATTAAGAAAATTTATTTTAGGAATTTTAATTAATTTTAGTAATAAATATTTAGAAACTATATGAGGATTAATTTTAGATAATATTTTAAAATTATTATTTTTCATTGAATTGTAAAAAATAAGGATTTTTTATGAAAAATACCTTTTCAATTAAAGAAATTAAAATGATTTATTTTTTGAAATGGATTAAAAAAAATCACCCCATTATTATTATTATTAATACAATTCATCTACTTCGGACCAATTGTATATATTATTTATCATTAAAATAATTTTATATTTGTGATTTTCTTTCTAAAATAGATTTTCATCGAGCATGCAGATATAATTTTAAATTAAATTATATAATTTTTGTTAATTTAATTTTTTTAAATTAATTAAACATATTTATTTATTATTTTAAATATTATTGTGTATGGTTAGCCTAATTTTTAGCATATGTAAATGTAAAGAGAGTAAAAATTTGTTATTATGGTTAATATTATAATGGGTTTCTGTTGTGGTGGAGGGTTAAGTGAAATGATAAGGGTATTTTTCCAATAAATCATTTAAAAATGATATTTCTTGTCCATTTTTATATCACAAACTATCAAACCATTAAATATTATACCATTAAAGCTTACTTTTATTCAGAAAAAAATTTGTTATGTTGTATTATTTAAAACAATTTCCTAGTGCAGCATCTCCCCAACTGACATAATAAAACATAGTATATTCTTCTATCCACCATTGAAGATAAATTTCATTATTACAATTACTACCCGAAAAATTCCTTTATTACCTAACAATGTCATAAATGCCTTTTTTTATTATGAATCCCTCATATGTAGGTTTTAGGGAAAACCAAACGATATAGTTTAAAGAAAAGGTATCATTTCTAACTGGATGTTTTTTAATTTATGTCATTTGAAGAATCTTTCAAAAAAATTTCAAATATGGTGAAATAATAAAATAAATAA
Source organism: Viscum album (assembly GCA_963277665.1). NCBI lineage: Eukaryota > Viridiplantae > Streptophyta > Magnoliopsida > Santalales > Viscaceae > Viscum > Viscum album. The sequence continues at coordinate 275,788,882 of OY728142.1, read as the reverse complement.
TTTATATATAGATATTTTATTATTATTAATTTAATTATGAATATCGATTTCCACTTCCATAAAATGGTAAATGAATTTGCGCATCGCTTGTACGATGAATTTACCGCCTCATGAATCAATGTAATCCATTTTCTATCAATGTCTCTCACAAATTTATATAACAATGGTTTTAATATAAATATATATATGATATTAATGAAAAAAAATTAAAATTTATAAATATTAATATCACATCAACATTTTTACCTTCCAACCATATGGAAAACGATAATATCAATCGTGCGTACGTGTAGGTAGATGCATCCACTAAGTGTTGTGATTCATTTTTTCATTTGTATTTCCATATATAGTTTTAAGGATAGATTTAGTTATTATATATGATATAAAAATAATTTTATAATGGAAAATTTTAGATACATTACTTTCATTCTATCCCTATAAAAATGAAATCAACATTCACACGTAGGTATGACATACTGTTTCCATTAATTATGTGACTCATTTTTCTATATATATATTTTTACGGACAATGAAAAATCTGTATATAATGAATATATGTGATATTTTATCATAAAAAAGTTATTTATGACATATAATCTTGATAAATATTCAAGGACCAATAATATAGAACCAAAACATACATGAGAAATGAAGTAATTATCACTTAGAATAGTGATTTTAATAAAAAAAATTAACAAAAAGTGCTAAATAGACATGAGTAAATTATATATGGTACAATGTATATTAATATGGTTTTGGAATTAATTTATTACTAATATATATAAATTATAAAGGATTAACAAACATGTTTGTTGGGAGTCGGACTTGAGGTAAGATATTTTTTTCTTCATTTTATTTCTATGAGACACATGCCGTATTGACGAATTAATTGATTAATATGGGGAATAAACTACAAACAAATGTATATTATGATAATTATTATTAAAATTATGTTTATTTAAATATCCATATAAGGTTATTATTTCACAGGTCTTGTTATTCAAATTTCCCCAAAGTGGAAAGAGAGTTATGGTATTCTATAATTTTTTTATCATGATTGATTTTAATTACTCTTACAATAATTAAATTTATTGATCTAAATATCATGAATTTCATGAATTTTATTATTATATTGTTATTTATATATAATATATTTTCCATTAATTTTATTATATTATTGAACCAATGTTTCTAACATAATGGTTTTATGGAAACGTAATTTTTTTCACTCTTTAGTTGAAAATGCATTCACTTCCATGAGTATGTTTTCAAAAGAACATTTTCAAGATTATTTTACTATTATTATATGGTTTATAAAATAAATTTTTACCTGTGATATTATAGTTTATTTTTGAAAAGTAATATTTGTTTCTATTTTCTAAATGAGCCTCTTTTTACATTCTTATGGAAATGCGAAAGAAATATTTTTTTAAACATATATGTTATAAACCAATTTCATATCGACCTGAATGATATCTGATTTAAAAATTCCATAACATATTCCAAATGATATTTTACAATATTAACTTTCCTTAATATTTTAAAAATATTTAAATTGTTTATATGTTATTTCAATGTCAAAATTTTATTTTCCTCACAATTCTATGTGATATTTAAATTAATTTTTTATCTATGATTTAATACTTGGATGTTACCTTTATTTTATAGAGAATATGATACAATGATACAAATAATTATTCTTTCTTGGGATTTTTTTATGATAAAAATATGTTTATGAAAATATTTCATTTTCTATAGTTTACAACATTACGAGTTCATGAAATATTTGTGAAAACCATTTCATTTTCACAGGTATCAATATGATAAAATGTTCATGGAACCCATATTTTCATGGGTTAAGATTTGATTAATGTTCTCTTTTCCTGTTTCTCATATCTATTTGATCTATGTTATGTGATAATTGGTCAAAAAATTATTTATTCTCCCAATTCATTGGGTAAAAACAGATATCTCATGGGTTAAAAAAGGTTGGAATGGGGGGTGAACACAGTTTAGTAAGGGACTATGTAAACTAAAATTGTGATGGAGTGATCCTTGGATAATATATTGGTTTGAAAAGTGAACAAAATCAACTATGATATCCATCAATATAATCATGAGATCATAATGATATGGATTTATATGCCTATGTGTATTACATTAATCCTTGACTTATGAAAATGTTGTGATCTCATGGATTATTTAATTTTATTCATTTATGGTTCATGTTTTATGGACTATCAAGAATTATCTAATGAATATTTTTTAGGAAATTTGACCGAATTGGATATGAACCTTTTAGGTTATGTTTATGATCTTATACCATTATATATATCTTATTCTTTCATGGGATCATTGATTGAAATCTTCAATATTAATCCTTACTGATTATTTTTTCTAACCCTTTCATATGATTCATATCCTCATGTAATGTAGAATTTTTTTAAATAGATTTCATATATGAAGTTTACTTTGTGGTATGATCTTCATGGGAAATGATATAGATGTATCATGAAATAATAAGATCGTTTAACCATTCTCCCATTATAGTAAACCTTTTCCATTCGTGGGATTGTATGATTAGTTGTGAAATTTATTGAATATTCATCTATAATGATGTAACATGAATGTATTAAAAGTATGGGTTACTATAGTTTTTAGTTCGTTTTTACCCTGCAATGTTGGTTCCTAATTGTTATGATTGATTTATGTTGGTGTAGCTTCATTCAACATCCTCCAATACCCTTTTTTCAAGACCCATGACACTTAACTCTACCCCTAGTCTAATGAGTTCATGCTTTCCTTGGATCATAACTATAAAATGGGGTTCTATAATTCGTGTCCATTTCATTATTCCTATATCGATTTGCTTCTCACTTTTTATTGAACCCACCACTGTCAATTTTTTTTGTTTCCTATATAGTATCCTAGTTTTTCTATCTCTATATCTTCTAAAACTATGTTTCACCTACCATATAATAATTCATTTACAATTTTACTAAATTTATGTTAGGGTATCTGTAGGAGTGGTCTACCGAATATGTTATCTTTATGAAATATACACATGAAACATGGTGATTGCTTTTGATAAAGTCATTGGTTTCAATGATGATAAATGGTTGTTAGTGGAGGTATGATTTGAAGGTTGGGGGATATATTTTGGGTAGTTTGGTTATCAATATTAGTGGTGGTACAATGTTATTATTTTTTGGTTTATTTATATTTAGTGGTGGATTCATTATAATTATTGTCTTAATAAATGGTGATTTGTATGGAAGAGGTGGGAAATAGACCTCTATTGTGATGGTCGTTCTCTAGTTTGATGATTGACTATCATTTTTTTATGATGAGATAAAAACATTAGTGTCATAGAATTAAGAATGATGACTGTATTTTCTCTCTATAGAGATGTAGTTAGTGTATGAAAGGTGATTGTATCAATAGCACAATTTTTCACAATAGGAAATAGTGTCATTTTTTGGATCAAGGTTTATTCCCTTCTCAAAATAATATTTATTTAATTTTCATTATTGAAATATGGATTTTAAATTTAGTTATTTATTTTGTGTTTTGTATGAAGTTATGGTTATTAGAATTTTTTATTGGATAATTGGGTAATTGTTCAATATATTATAAGGGTTCAAACTGAACATACAAAATTTGTTCTATGGTTTAATTTTAATATTTTTTATATATAGAAAAGATAAGTTTTGATATATTAGATAAATATATGATGTATTTATTTACTATTTACATATAGGTATGATTATGGTCATCTATTGGGAATCACCTTATATCCAATAACTAGATGTTTTCCACTAAATCATTAGTTTAGTTAAAAAGTCATTTGATGATTAGGTTCCAACAAGGACACCACTTATACGATGTATCTGAAACTGAGAAGATTATAACCCCATCTATGTACCATAATTCCTATGTAACAACTAGATTATATCATCTATTAAGATAATTAGAAACGAAAAATATAATCAAAGAAACAATACAGGTTTATACATGGTTAAAATTTAATTAAAGACATTAGGGAAATAATCTAATCTCTATTACTATAAAAATGATGATAATTCATGTAGAAAAAAAGATTACATTTATCTATTTATCAAAGAAATTTATTATTTGGCATTATATGTGAAATTGATTCCACTTCCTTTTTTTGTTGTAGATTATAATCTACCATAAATAAATCACTGATTGAGTTCCATCACCTGAATAGGCTCTTCTAGTTAATAACACATACTTCTTATAAATTGATGATTTTACCCTGACATTGATTTCAGATTAATCTTTACCAACCCCCCATTTAAACCTTGTAAAACCTACCTATTTTCAAGAATTAAATATTATGAATATACTTTTCATATCTATTATAAGAACTTATATACTCATCATGCATTTTTTCTAAACTTTTGATCGCATTTCATAGGATCTAACTATTTCTGTATTATTATACTTTCTCACAACTACTCCACAATTTCCATCTAGTTATATAAATTATATATTTAGAATCAAAATTTCTTGATGTTATAATAAAAATATAGAAAAAAAATTTCACCTAGTTTTACATAATAATCTACCACTTTAGAATCACTTTTATGATTCCCTAGAAATTCTTCCATCAATATCCAAAAATAATTTATGTTATCAATTATCTGTGGTAGTTTCATTGTCCCCCTAGAATGATTTAGGTTATCACTGTTTGATTGAGTCAGAACACCACCACAACAAAATTCTTAGTATAAAATTTCATATTATTTTCTTTGTAGTTTGATATCCATTGACCTTGGAAAGATCCATCACCCCATCATCTAAGATATTTTTATAAATGTTATATTTTATCTCAATAACCTTATTACTAGATTGGATCATAAAATTATTGGCTGAGTGGATTAATATTTTGGATCACAAAATGGAATTCCAACATATTATCTCATTTTCAAATCCTCCAATATCCTCATACTTTAAATTAAATCATTACTATCATCAATTAGTTGAATATACTATTCTTTTATTGTTGAAATAAAAACTACAAGTGTATATTTTATCTTACAACTCACAACTATGCCTCCATAGGTGAACTCATATCCAATGAATCCACATTAAATGTCCCAATCTTCCCAAATATCATAATTTGATAACCCATATAGTGGTTCATATTTTCCAAATCAATGGGAAAACCAAAAAGATCCAGGAGGTACAAGCTAATCCGCTTAACCACTTCATAGTGTTTTCTTGTTGGATTATACATTAATAAACTATAAACACCCACTACAAATGAAATGTCTAAATGTGTATAAATTATTTCACTGGTATGGATTCATGTAATGATGATAATATATATATTCTAGGTATTCTATAAATTTATCCATTTTAGCTTACTAATATTTACAAAAAATGATATCTTTAGCCATGGGAGTGGTAAACTATTTTCCTTTGGTCATTCTGTAATAGTCCACCACCTTCCAAATATTGTTAAAATAGGCAATGAAAAATATTATGGACATAAATCCCATTATAATATGAATTCCCTAATAAATTTAATTTTCCATGATCCTTTCTCTAAAATATTCTTGAAAAATTAATGTTTATTTAATCAATAAATTTGTTTATCTATCTAACAATATTCATGTCAACCACATATAGAAGTGTGAAGATGAAAATCCAATAACCATATCTCTTTCAGTAATATAAATTACTTTCATCAAACTTGATTATAATTTTTTTCCACATATTCATTGTTCACATGATTCCAATACCGTGGATAATATTTTATACTATAGAGGAACATCTTCATATTACACCACATGATTATTTTCCATTTATCCTTGAAAACCCCCACCCAAAATTTGTTAAATTATTCATTTATGTATCCATGAAGAAATTCCTATTTCAAATCTACCTTAGGAAATATATAAATATAACATTTCCATGGAAACCATACTAATTACCATATTAATAGGAGTGTATTTATAAATTGGATAGATAGTTTCCGAAAAATATATAATTTCTATTTATTGAAAATAATTTATGAATGACCTCTCTTTGTCCCTCCTCCCATATGTTTTCTATCTTCGATAATAAAGCCATATTTTTAATGTAATATTTTCCTAGTGGGTCATTCAATTTTTTCCCATATCCGTTAATCATATTAGTTATTTATCTCATCCTATATATACAATACACAGTAACATGAGACACTTATAAATTTAGCCACTTCTAGAGTTTCTGGTTCTATATAATTTATTAGAAGGTAATAATGTTTGTTACTTTGGTATCTTTCTAAATGAAAATAAATCCTAGTATAAGGAAAAAATTGAATCTATTTCTATACTCATTATAAAACAAATTATTCCAAAACATAAACTTTTAAAGGTCTTCTCTAATGTTACACATTTTCCATTCTTTATAAAAATTCTATCCTTGTAAACACCATTAAAATATAAATATCTATCAATAATCATTATCAACTGTTTTTTGGCATCATTAATTAATAACCACCTTCAATGTTGGAGAATGTATTGATATAATAAAATTATATACACAAAAACATCAACATTTGATAATTCTATAAATCCATTAAAAACATCCTTTTAGTCATGATATTTTCAAAAATTATCTTCATTGATGATGAAATTTATTCATCTATTACCCTTTTATAATTCATTATATAATATTCAAAATCCATTGTATATATTTCAAATCCATACAAAGAAACATGTGTTGGAATTATCCCCTAATATAATAAAATAATATATTCATTATAGAATAGTAGACTTCCAAATGTTTCTTCTCCAACAAATAATATGGTATTCTATTAACCTTGTATGTAACATAATTGGGGGAAATTGCAACAAAATAATTTTTAAAATTATTTCTTATCTTCTTTCTCATTTCCTTATATACTAATTTATAATTATGCCGCTCTATAACATGAATTTGTTTTTAATTACATTATATTGTCTTCTCAAATCATAATCTATTCCACAATCATACCCTATGAAATTTTATTATACCACATTCCCCTATATCAACAATCATCATACATGTTATGATACTTCCAGTATCTTTATCCACCATTGATATACATAAGATGACATTTTAAATAAAAATATTCTTGTGCTTGAGAATGAATATATACACCGTTTATTAAGTAAATGATAATGGTAAGATAGTATAATAAAATACCTTAATAAAAGAGAAAGACCCAAACCCCAAATATTTATATGAGAAAGCACTATCTTTACATATTTGGGAATCTTAACATTTTATTATAATGATTCCTTCCACAATATTCCAAGGTCTAAATATTTAGATGTTTTCATATCCAACATTCTAATAATCAGTATTCATTTAATAGTTGAGTATTCATCCCTATATAAGATACGCGTCAATATATTACTGGTACAACATTGAGGATATTTTTTCAATGGAATATAATGAACTGTTTGAATATATCCTTATGTAAAATTTTCCATTATTCACCCATTTGGTCATCAACATGGAAATGCATGATATTTTTGAAACTCCGCAAAAAATTATAGTATATAAACAAATATTGGTTAGATTTTATATGGAAATAATTTTTTAATACATTGATATGTGATGTACTCTATAAAAATAAAATAATTATTCATTCATTATTCTGACGGAAATAACACTTGTATCAACTATATCAGGAGGTTTATCATTAACAAGATGTATCTGACTATATCTCCCATTATTATAATTCTCGATACATCTCATGGATGTAATGTAAGATTATTCCCTAGAGTGTTTGATCCATTTATCTTATGAAATGTAACTAGTTAGAAATTTACCACTCATATATTCTAAAACATGATTATTCAATGAATGTCTAGAATTATATCTTAAATAATTTGTGATTATCTCGCAGCGATCCTTATAATTATAGACATTATTTCTAAATTTACATCATATGGGACCACCTTAATCCAAACTACTCTAAATTCTAATTATTTATCTTTTACTCTTATTCTATCCATTCAATTTAATGTAACATCTACAATGTTCAGTACTATAAGTATTTTATTGTAATATTTGATATCCTTTTAATGAATATCCAAATTAACAAATCGATCCCTAACATAAACAAACCCTATGTCCATCCAAATATTTATATTACTCACATTAGTTACCAACACATAGTATTATTTTCGTATTTATGAAAGAAAGATTTATTCACACCCTTTTTCATTAATAATAACATTCAAATATTCTTATAAATTCTAGAAAAAATTGAAATTTTTATTAGATCATCCACATTCCTACAATCCAAAATTATCTTTTTAAATAGACTCCATTATAAATAATGTTTTTTCATTATAGTGGGATTATTATACATGTTTTATAGTGTATTCAATTTTTTATAATACTTCTTCAGATCAAAAACTTTATATGACAACTTCACATCCAGTGTGATTTGGTTCAACCCAAATGATTTCTTATTCATACATTTAAATTCTTAATTATTCAACAGTTATGTTTTGGTGAAAGTGAATGGAATATAAACATAATTGTAATATTGTAAATCCATTAACTCAATATTTTAATGTCCATAAACAATTCCATATATATTCTCTAGTTGGGTCTTTTCCTCAACCAATTCTACTACTTCTAGGGAACATAAACCGTCATTGAATCTGAAACATATAATAATGACGAAGAATAACATAAATAAATTATAATTAATGGATGATTAATGAATTGTATATATAAACAAGGTATGAATCACCTTGTATATGGTACGGTTATACCAAAACTCTATTATTGATATTTGATATATCTTTTTGAGGGTTTTTTATTCAGCGACCACTAAATGTTATAATTTGGAACATGTTATTTGAAAAAATTATGTTTGTAACATAATTGACTACATGGAACCTTGATATTTTATATCAATAGATAAAAATAATAAAACAACCCCATCAAATAAAATTCAATGATTACAAAAAACAATGATTTGAAATTATTGAAATAATATTAAATGGAATTGATAAAATTAAGAATCATAAAAAAATATACATGATGCATAAACATAGTAGAACTCTATGGTTAAAAAATTGTAAGAATATTTTTATTACAAAATGGAAAATTATTTAAATGATGTGAAATATTAAATTTACCATTTAATAATAATATTTTATATTAGCTAATTGTATGTGAAAATAGTTACATCCTAATTTTGATGTTACAGGTTCTAACCAACCCTCTTTAAATCACCAACCATATGCCACCTACAAAAATAATTTAATCACTGAAATCTATTATATTTTTCCAAAAAAATTATAGATTAACATTATATAATATTCTCATAAAAACATACCCAACCCTTTTTGGAATGAATAATGATTACATGTTTATATTTAATTTATTCTTATGTAGGTTCTTTTTATTTTGACACTTCCTTCAACCAAAAACATAATGTAACATCTAAATATTTTAATTATGTTCAAATGGAATTTTATTTTCCTATTTCTTGACATTCATACATGATAAATAATACTATAAAATTAGAATGTGAATTTGGAAAATATTCTTCTCAATTATCTGTTTTATTTTTCGACACATATTTTATAAAAAGAATTAGACAGTTGAACTAGGCATGTAACACCACAGGTAAATAAAGAATATGAAATTTTCATATTTATCCATATTTGTGAATAAATTATTAATATGACTTTAAAGGGGACTCTATGCTCGATGGCGTACCCAACATGCAACAATGTGTTTCTTTGGAATCTTACGTTGCACTCTAATAATAAAATAATATTATTTTAAATGGTAGTTAACATGTAGCCGTTGTATTGGAGGGAATTGATATAAATAACTAAAATATTATTATATATTTTTTTTTAATGTTTTTACATTTATCCAATAAAAGATAAAGTCTTAAAATACAAAAAGAATTCAATTTTAGGCTTTTATACCCTAATTTTCACTAAAGGTTCACTTATCGCCTTTTGATGGCGAACTGTCATTAAATATAGTTTTGATCACTCTTATACATTATTTTGGACCAAATAAAACTCTTCTTTAGAATTGGGACCTCAAAATTTACTTTGTGTAAATTTTTGGGATCTTTCCGATAAAGTTCATTTTTTTTCAATGAATAGTGTAAAATGTTGTATTTTAATTCAAAACCTCTTTTTAATATAATTTATTTATATGATTATATTATCTTTTGATTTTGTTTTAAAGTTAAATTAGAATATATTTGTACCATTAAATACAATAGTGGTCGTTGGAATTAATTTCACTTTGAAATCAGACTTAAACTAGTGTCAATCTTTTGATACTTATTGTTTCATAAAAACACGCTATTTGCTTTGACTGCGGGAATTAATTATTAAATTAATTAATCTGACTTATATGTTTTGAATTTTGTAAAATAGACTTCATTTTTGAATTCTGAATATCAAATATAGCTTATGGTGAATTTTTGGGATTTTTCTGAAAAACTTCAATTTTTGATGAATAGTGAAACCACTAAGTGGTACTTATAAAAACTGATTTTTCCGTTTAAATGAAATTTTGCCACCATTGTGTTTTGATTTTCAAAAATCCGACATACATAGTTGTCATTAAGAAGTAAAATGTGGTTCAATGGGATAAAAATAATTTTTTGGTGAATAGTAACTTATTAAGTTTTTAATCGCGATTAGAGGTAATTAGTGTGGTTTAAGGTAAAAATAAAGTTTTAATAATATGAAATGAATTTGAAACATGTCCTAACCTCATTGGATGTGTAATGGCCGACCAAGACAAGCCATGGGTCAACTTGGGGACTCCATGGAGCCACTTTGGTTGGGAAATGACATAAATAACTTTTTATTTAATGTAAAAGTAAAAATGACACAAACATGATATGTTTTAATAAAACAATTTTTAAGTGGGGTTATAAAAGTCAGATTTTTTGTTATAAATATTCATTGCAAATCCAAAAAGATTTCCTACATCATAGTATTTTTTTTATAATTTTTAGACTTTAAATAAATGACATTATTTATGACATCATGATGATGCAGCGATGACCTCATTATTTAACGATTTAAATAAAATGGAAAGATAATGTAAAATCTATGAACTACACATGTCCAAAACTTATTGGATGGGTGGATTTATAACCCTTAACACCTTATCCACGAATGATATCAATGTGGGACCTTTTTAATCCTAAAATCTTTTTCAAATAAAGTAATATTTCTTACTTTCCAAAAGTGCTCCTCCTCTCCTCTTATAAAAGGGCCCCCACCTCTACCTCATTTCACACACTCCTCAAGCCTTTGGCTCGGCCAACCCCTGCCCATTTACTCTCTCCACATCCCTCTCTTCATCCTAGAGGATTCCCTTTAGGCAGAATCATTTCAGAGGAAGCCTTTAGGCTCAAATCAAATGGAGTTACACTTTTAAAGGTAATTCATTCTCTCATGTTCATTTGTTTTATTTTGCTTCTCCAATCCCCTAAACTCTTTTTATTTACTTATTTTGTAACAAAACCAGTATCTTCAATATACTAGGATGTTGTGATAAGATTTATTCGAGCTAAACTCTCACACAACTACATCAAATGGTTAAAGAACATACGGTTTCTGTGGATGGCGAAATTCTGCCTCCCGAAACGATGATTGTTCAATACTCATTTAACACCTTCAAAGGTGGCCATTATGATGTCAATATTTTTATATATGATATATAATATGTTGATGTTTTCATTAAGATTATGTTTTTTTCATTTTGGGCATACCTTTATGGTTTCCATTATGGGTAAACGCGATATCTTCCTTTAAGGAAGTGCGGACTACCGCCCCCTCAAAGTGATTTGATTCGTTAAATACCATATGTGGGACGTATAAAGGATGGAACTATGATATTATATATGATATTATACTGGAATTATAATATACCTTTATATCATTATGATTCCATTCTATAAAATACAAAATAGAAATGAAAGTAGCGTTCAAGCGTACGTACGGCTTACCGTCTCCATGAACGGTACATTTCATTTCTTATCTCAAAATATCATGTACTATTATAAGTACATATATATAATAGATATATATGATGTGTGATACATCTAAATGATTAATATAATTCTTAAATTAAAATATACATACCTCTCATATAGTTTTAATTCCATTAAGATGACATAGAAATGAAAGTAGAGTTCATGCGTACGTACGGCTTACCGTCTCCATGAACGGTGCATTTCATTTCTTTCCTCTAAATGATTATGTGATATTATAAATACATTTATATGATGGATATATATGATATATATGATATCCAAATCAGTAATGTCATTCTGGATATAACGAAACTTTGACCAAATTAACAACATGTAAGTTTAAGAAGTCTATTTTTGACTTAAGAACCAAATACCGACAAAATGAAAATTATTAACTTAAATGATTACATGATGTTCATAACATGGTATAAAAGGAATAATGAACTTGAAAAAGGTTCTTAAGCAGTTATAGATTAACTCATGTTTATTATTCAGGATGTTAAAGAACGGTCAGGTCAAGTCGGATACGAGGTAAGGGATCCTACTCATCTCTTTTTAAGTACACTCTTTTATGTCATTCCTTCTAAGCTCAACTTTCTTGTGATTGGGATGTTCATTTATATTCCTATTACTGTAAATTTTATTGTAATGTGATGAGATACCCTATTTGATCTCATCCATCCATATTCGGAAGATTTATGTGGCGCCGTTAGGCTATAGAGGTTTCGTAAGGGATTTTTCATCTCACTTTTATTCCCGTGAGATTTAGGCTACATTTTCCACAAATTCCATTGAGTGGTGTATGTACTGCCCATTATTCCACTCTTTTTGTAATATAATTTCGTTTATGAGTATTTACATCAATGATCTATTGTCCTTCTTTCATGGGGTGTATATTTTGAATGATACCAAAGTCGGTAAGGGAACCTTCCACCCTCTTCTTTTTTAAAAAGACTTATTTTGTTGGGTCTTTTAATTTACATATTGTAATGTTGGGATATATTATCATACATACTTATTGATGTAAATTTTATGTCCTAGTGATGAGATACACTTTTTATCTCTCATCAACTCATTTTGATGTGATTTCGTTAGGCTGTCAAGGGAACTTTTTAACCCAATTTCGATTTCTTTGGGTTCAACATGTAGTCATTGAATATGTCATCCATTGAATATGTGTGAATGACCTTTTATTGTTTTAAACGTAATATCCACTTATATTGGGTGTATTTATATTTGTCACACATATTTTTGAGATTGATTTGTCCTTAATTTAAGGATACCTTCTTTATAAGGGATTTCATCACATTTGACATTTCTATTGAGGGTTCATTGTTGTTATGCACCAATTCACTCTTATATAGTGTATATACTGTCCTTTGGAGTATTATATCATGAATACATTTATTCTCATGATATTATAAAGTTCTGACTAAATGTTATTCCTCAATTATTGTATTCAAGTGTCTCTAATTTTGGTAAAACCCCTGTAACCAAAATATCGTTTTAAATGTTTTAATTATTTGTTCTTATTAATATCCATGTTTTCAAAATGGTTTTAAGGATTTATTTATATGGATATTAATGGTTTAAAATTTTAAGCTTCAAGGTGGTATGGGACACTTTGATTCAAACATATCTTTATTAAATGTTTAAAATGGTTTTGGAAATGGTTTCTTTTTGAATGGATTCATTATTTCAATATACTAAAATGTTATATTGTGATTGAAATGTGGAAATGTTATGTTTCCTTTATGCATGTTATATGTGATACGTTTATGTTATGGTTCTTGGGCATTGTTATGAAAACGGGTGGTTTCGTGATAAACTAAGGGCGGGTGAGCCCGATATAGCTCTTTAATGCATTGGGTAACGCGAAGGAGTGAAACGTTAAGGTTTCTCCGAAGAGATTTAGGGAATATACTGTGATGGGTATTCCAAACGTAACCAAGAGGGTTACTCCCTACGTAAGAATGTTATGAATGCCTCATGTTACCTTTACGTCATATGATTTCTATGATTTTATGAGGTATGTTAAAGTGCCTATGTTTTATGGGTAATGTATGATTTCATTCTTATGTATACATGTACTCATGATTCCTTTCCATATTTTTATATCCCTTACTGAGCTTTTTATGCTCATCCCAAGTTTTTGAAATGTTTTTCACAGGTCAAGGGAAGGGTACATGATGTGATGACAGTGTCAAGGATATGTCAAGAAAGAATCCATGTTTTATTTTAAATATGTTTCCGTTGATGGGAAGAATGAATACTGTCTTTCATGTAACCACTTTGTCTAAATATGGAATGTAATGCAAGTTTCATGATCTAATTCTCTAAAACTCTAAACCTGAAAAGATCCTCAATGTGTAATCTTGTAATAACTCAAGATTAAGTAAGGATTAAGGCTGGGGCCTTATAGTTGGTATCAAAGGTCGATTTAGATAACTTTAGAGGTTAGGGTATTCTTTAAGCATAAGTGGCATTACCATAATGGTTAGGATTTCAGAAAGAGTCCTAGTTTTAGATAAAGTGAATGAGTAAGTATATCTTAGTGTTTATCTTCCTCATTAGTACATGATGGTTTTGTTGATATACTCACACCGACATTTTTGTTTTAGTGAATGGATGGATCTAGTAGGAACCGAAGAGACAACAGGTTTGAAGGAAACTGTGGTGGTTCTCTGATTAAGATACTAGATAAAATGGAGGATTCAATGAGGAAACTGGTGGTTGTTCTAAACCAAATATCAAGGAGTCATGATCAACCACTTGAACCTTGGTATGTTCTGTAATGCATCATGTATGAGATGACCAATCGATGTGGAAGTTCATGTAATAATTATAAAGGTCACCATTAGAGTTTATATTAACCTTACTTTTGAGGTAATTATTGATTATTATATTATATGCTGGAAAATGAAAGGCATGAGATAAACTTGAGGTTAAAATATGTTATGATCATTTTTGATGATTTTATCTCTTTTTGGGGAATTATTTAAGAATTATATAGCTTTGGAAAAAGGACCACACGTAGACCGTGTGACTACCCGTCGCGTCGGACAAAGCTGCGGGAATCGAACCCACAATCAAAGTGCGACTCGTATTTATCGCCTACCACTGGACTACGTGAAGTCCCTGGTTATTTTGACCGATTCTTTTTAGTTAGATGATTTTATGAATTAAGAGTAAGTTGATTTTGGGTTATTTATGAAAATGATTAACCTAACATGGAGGATATTTGATTAGGTTAATTACTTTTCAATACGAGACTTTAGGATCAACTGATATTGTTTGGAGATAAATGTTACGATTTAACATGGAAGACTATGTGTCTAAATCTTTCAAATTTTTGGGTTTCAATCTTATATTGGTTTACTTTGAAGAATTTTATGGAAAAATTGTTTATCGGATGGTCTTCATTGAAGTTTGGGTTTTGTTGGACAAATTTTAGAGATTAAGCATGGATTTTCTTTTTAATGGGTTATCCTTTTCTGGATTATCTGACCTTGTACTAACCTTTTTGGTTTTGGTTTTGGTTAAAGCCTAAAGACATGGGATGTATATAGTTATATTTTGTAGATTAGGTGATTCTATGGAAGTTGATTATAGTACTCTTATTGTGAACAAGTCTTCCTAAATACTCGTCTTTTGGAGAAAATATGAGTTTGTGTAAGGAATCTAATAAAAGTTGAAAGTCAACATGATAAGTGATTATGTTTTATTATGAAAAATTCCTCAATAAAAAGTAACATAAAACAAAAATTTTGTCTATTAACTTTTCCTACTGGGGAACCCAACACCGTTTAACCCATCACAAGTTTGTGATTTTCTTATTGTTAACTTTCTCCTAAACATGTTTTCTATCACTCTCCATCAGAACATGACCCTATGTTTTCTCCTCCATTTCCATGTTTTTCTACATGGATTCCTATTATGGGTTAACTCAGGTGAACTATGTACTTATCTTTCTTTATTTTAAAGTGATTGTTTTACCGACTCTTGTTCCGATGTGGGACTTTCAAGGATGTTTCCAAGCTCAATTTTAAAAATTGCGAGGACGCAAATCCCAAAAGGGGGGAAGGATGTAACACCCCAGGTAAATAAAGAATATGAAATTTTCATATTTATCCATATTTGCGAATAAAGTATTAATATGACTTTAAAGGGGACGTTATGCTCGATGGCGTACCCAACAGGCAACAACGAGTTTCTTGGGAATCTTACGTTGCACTCTAATAATAAAATATTATTATTTTAAATGGTAGTTAACATGTAGCTGTTGTATTGGAGGGAATTTATAGAAATAACTAAAATATGATTATATATGTTTTTTCATGTTTTTACATTTATCCAATAAAATATAAAGGCTTAAAATATGAAAAGAATTCAATTTTAGGCTTTTATAACCTAATTTTCACTAAAGGTTCACTTATCGCCTTATGATGGCGAACTTTCATTAAATATAGTTTTGATCACTCTTATACATTATTTTGGATCAAATAAAACTCTTCTTTAGAATTGGGACATCAAAATTTACTTTGTGTAAATTTTTGGTATCTTTCCGATAAAGATCATTTTTTTTCAATTAATAGTGTAAAATGTTGTATTTTAATTCAAAACCTCTTTTTAATCTAATTTATTTATATGATTAGATTATCTTTTGAATTTGTTTTAATGTTAAATTAGAATATATTTTTACCATTAAATCCAATAGTGGTTGTTGAAATTAATTTCACTTTGAAATCAGACTTCAACTAGTGTCAATCTTTTGATACTTATTGTTTCATAAAAACACGCTATTTCCTTTGACTGCGGGAATTAATTATTAAATTAATTAATCTGAAATATATGTTTTTAATTTTTTAAAATAGACTTCATTTTTGAATTCTGAATATCAAATATAGCTTATGGTGAATTTTTGGGAATTTTCTGAAAAACTTCAATTTTTGATGAATAGTGAAACCACTAAGTGGTACTTATAAAAACTGATTTTTCCGTTTAAATGAAATTTTTCCACCATTGTGTTTTGATTTTCAAAAATCTGCCATACATGGTTGTCATTAAGAAGAAAAATGTGGTTCAATGGGATAAAAATAATTTTTTGGTGAATAGTAACTTATTAAGTTTTTAATCGCGATTAGAGATAATTAGTGTGGTTTAAGGTAAAAATAATGTTTTAATAATATGAAATGAAATTGACACATGTCCTAACCTCATTGGTTGTGTAATGGCCGACCGAGACAAGCCATGGGTCAACTTGGGGACCCCATGGAGCCACTTTGGTTGGGAAATGTCATAAATAACTTTTTATTTAATGTAAAAGTAAAAATGACACAAACATGATATGTTTTACTAAAACAATTTTTAAGTGGAGTTATACAAGTCAGATTTTTTGTTATAAATAGTCATTGGAAAGCTCAAAATATTTCCTACATCATAGTATTTTTTTTTATAATTTTTAGACTTTAAATAAATTAAATTATTTATGACATCATTATGATGAAGCGATGACCTCATTATTTAACGATTTAAATAAAATGGAAAGATAATGTAAAATCTATGAACTACACATGTCCAAAACTTATTGGATGGGTGGATTTAGAACCCTTAACACCTTATCCACGAATTATATAAATGTGGGACATTTTTAATCCTAAACTCTTTTTCAAATAAAGTAATATTTCTTACATTTCAAAAGTGCCCCTCCTCTCCTCTTATAAAATGGCCCCCACCTCTACCTCATTTCACACACTCCTCAAGCCATTGGCTCGGCAAAAACCTGCCCATTTACTCTCTCCACATCCCTCTACTCATCCTATAGGATTCCCTTTGGTCATAATCCTTTCAAAGGAAGCCTTTAGGCTCAAATCAAATGGAGTTACACTTTTAAAGGTAATTGATTCTCTCATGTTCATTTGTATTATTTTGCTTCTCCAACCCCCTAAACTCTTTTTATTTACTTCTTTTGTAACAAAACCAGTATCTTTAATATAATAGGATGTTGTGATAAGATTTATTCGAGCTACACTCTCACACAACTACATTAAATGGTTAACGAACATACAGTTTCCGTGGATGGCGAAATTCTGCCTCCCAAAACGATGATTGTTCAATACTCATTTAACACCTTCAAAGGTGGCCATTTTGATGTCAATATTTTTATATATGATATATAATATGTTTATGTTTTCATTAAGATTTTTTTTTTCATTTTGGGCATACCTTTATGGTTTCCATTATGGGTAAACGCGATATCTTCATTTAAGGAAGTGCGGACTACCGCCCCCTCAAAATGATTTGATTCGTTAAATACCATATGTGGGACGTATAAAGGATGGAACTATGATAATATATATGATATTATACTGGAATTATAATATACCTTTATATCATTATGATTCCATTCTATAAAATACGAAATAGAAATGAAAGTAGCGTTCAAGCGTACGTACGGCTTACCGTCTCCATGAACGGTACATTTCATTTCTTATCTCAAAATATCATGTACTATTATAAGTACATATATATAATGGATATATATGATGTGTGATACATCTAAATTATTAATATAATTCTGTAATTAAAATATACATACCTCTCATATAGTTTTAATTCTATTAATACGACATAGAAATGAAAGTAGCGTTCATGCGTACGTACGGCTTACCGTCTCCATGAACGGTGCATTTCATTTCATTCCTCTAAATGATTATGTGATATTATAAATACATGTATATACTGGATATATATGATATATATGATATCCAAATCAGTAATTTCATTCTGGATATAACGAACCTTTGACCAAATTAACAACATGTAAGTGTAAGAAGCTATTTTTGACTTAAGAACGAAATACCGACAAAATGAACATTATTAACTTAAATGATTACATGATGTTCATAACATGGTATAAAAGGAATAATTAACTTTAAAAAGGTTCTTAAGCAGGTATAGATTTACTCATGTTTATTATTCAGGATGTTAAAGAACGGTCGGGTCGATTCGGATACGAGGTAAGGGATCCTACTCCTCTCTTTTTAAGTACACTCTTTTATGTCATTACTTCTAAGCTCATCTTTCTTGTGATTGGGATGTTCATTTATATTCCTCTTGCTGTACATTTTATTGTAATGTGATGAGATACCCTATTTGATCTCATCCATCCATATTCGGAAGTTTTATGTGGCGCCGTTAGGCTGCCGAGTTTTCGTAAGGGATTTTTCATCTCACTTTTATTCCCGCGAGATTTATGCTACATTTGCCACAAATTCCATTGAGTGGTGTATGTACTGCCCATTATTACACTCTTTTTGTAATATGATTTCGTTTATGAGTATTTACATCAATGATCTATTGTCCTTCTTTCATGGGGTGTATGTTTTGAAAGATACCCAAGTCGGTAAGGGAACCTTTCACCCTCCTCTTTATTAAAAAGACTTCTTTTGTTGGGTCTTTTAATTTACATATTTTTATGTTGGGATATATTCTCATATATCCTTATTGATGTAAATTTTATGTCCAAGTGATGAGATACACTTTTTATCTCTCATAAACTCATTTTGATGTGATGCCGTTAGGCTGTCAAGGGAACTTTTTAACCCAATTTCGATTTCATTGGGTTCAACATGTAGTCATTGAATATGTCATCCATTGAATATGTGTGAATGACCTTTTATTGTTTTAAACTTAATATCCACTTATATTGGGTGTATTTATATTTTTCACATATATTTTTGAGATTGATTTGTCTTTAATTTAAGGATACCTTCTTTATAAGGTATTTCATCACATTTGACATTTCTATTGAGGGTTCATTGTTGTTATGCACCAATTCACTCTTATATGGTGTATATAATATCCTTTGGAGTATTATATCATGAATAAATTTATTCTCATGATATTATAAAGTTCTGACTAAATGTTATTCTTCAATTATTGTATTCAAGTGTCTCTAATTTTGGTAAAACCCCTTTAACCAAAATATCGTTTTAAATGTTTTAATTATTTGTTCTTATTAATATCCATGTTTTCAAAATGGTTTTAAGGATTTATTTATATGGATATTAATGGTTTAAAATTTTAAGCTTAAAGGTGGTATGAGACACTTTGATTCAAAAATCTCTTTATTAAATGTTTAAAATGGTTTTGGAAATGCTTTCTTTTTGAATGGATTCATTATTTCAATATACTAAAATGTTATATTGTGATTGAAATGTGGAAATGTTATGTTTCCTTTATGCATGTTTTATGTGATACGTTTATGTTATGGTTCTTGGGCATTTTTATGAAAATGGGTGGTTCCGTGATAAACTAAGGGCGGGTGAGCCTGATATATCTCTCCAATGCATTGGGTAACGCGAAGGTGTGAAACGTTAAGGTTTCTCCGAAGAGATTTAGGGAATATACTGTGATGGGTATTCTAAACGTAACCAAGAGGGTTACTCCCTACGTAAGAATGTTATGAATGCCTCAAGTTACCTTTATGTCATATGATTTCTATGATTTTATGAGGTATGTTAAAGTGCCTATGTTTTATGGGTAATGTATGATTTCATTCTTATGTATACATATACTCATGATTCCTTTCCATATTTTTATATCCCTTACAGAGCTTTTTATGCTCATCCCAAGTTTTTGAAATGTTTTTCACAGTTCAAGGGAAGGGTACATGATGTGATGACAATGTCAAGGATGTGTCAAGAAAGAATCCATGTTTTATTTTAAATATGTTTCCGTTGATGGGAAGAATGAATACTGTCTTTCATGTAACCACTTTGTCTAAATATGGAATGTAATGCAAGTTTCATGATCTAATTCTCTAAAACTCTAAACCTGAAAATATCCTCAATGTGTAATCTTTTAATAACCGAAGATTAAGTAAGGTTTAAGGTTGGGGCCTTATAAAGCATCCCCATGAAATCATTGTAGTGTGGTTGAGAATTCATTTTTTCAAGGAAGATTATAATGGGTTGAATGAATTCATTTTAATAGTGGAATCCGTCATAATTTACATATATGAAATGGTAGTACCCATTTTTTTCCCTGGGTTTGAGTGGACTTTTAGTGGAATCAATGTCTAAAACAACAAGTGGGGAAACCCCAATTTTGGTTATCTTGGTGGAAAACTACATGTTCTCTTAACACCATGTCATTATTGATTCATTAATTAATAAGGGTAGATGAGAGAATAACATGTTTTCTTAGGTACTACATCGTCATTATTTTCTTGTTTTAATGAATGATAAATAGACCATGTTGTGGTCTATGGTGGAGACTTCTTGGTATTTTTAGGGTACATTTGATTATTTTTCACTATAATAAATTTATGAAATTTATTTACTCGCGTATTTATTTCATTAATTATATATATTATTAATTATATATGGAACATTTAATGAATGAGTATATATATTTGATTATTTAAATATAATATCAATATGCCTGATATGAAAATATGATTTCCATGGAATGAAACGTTCGATATAGCTTCTCCCAAACATTCTCAATCATTTAAGATCTATAGGTTGGTTCATTCATTAATTACATTAATGTATTTATTTAATAGAATATAATGAATTAAAATAAATGGGGAATAACACACATTTCATTATGAAGTTGGAGCCTATGTTTTAAACAAGAAAAGGGGATGAGTTCCACTTTAATATTATATGTGATGTATTTCGAAAAATAGAACTATATTCTTCCAATTTTTTTATATATTTGGATAATGAATTTTCACCCGTTAAAATTTTTTAAATCCGCATGTGGTGTTCATGGATCCATTTGACGTTATATCACCTCAATGGTAGTGTGAATTCATTCACTCTTCATTGTAATCTTCATTAACTAGTATCCTCAGTGGAATGAATATGAAATATACTACAATAGATATTATAATAGTACTCTATTTTTATAATAGTATTAAAAAAATGATTCCATGAAGAAATATGTTTCATATTTTTTGTTATCTTCCATTCTGTACGTCCCTTACATAATCATATAACTTACAAAAGTGATATCAAAGAGATTTTTTTCAATGATCAAACATGTTTTCATCATTTGATTTAAATAAAATTATGAACATCATTTTAGTAAATATTTTACTAATTCCATACCCTTATGGGATATATTTATGAGAAAATTTTGTTTTACCTCATGAAGGCATGCAATGTAATTTTTATACATTTACAAAATGAGGTTTCTCAGTACCGTGTTAAGGTAAGACGATGTCTTACCATTACAGAATGATAGATTAAGGGAACAAAATGTAATATGAAAACCTACTCAAATGTATAAGTATTTATTATAAGGGTTTAACCATTTTTCCTTCACGTGATATAAGTAATTTTTCATGATATAATTACATTGAAGGACTCTATAAAGGTATCCAAAAACATTACCTATACAAAGTGTAAAATGTGTAAATGCCAACATTAAATAAAATATACATATGTATATATAATATTTATATTATATAATATTATTATCTAATATAAATTTATTTATAAATTTTTTAAAAATAATTATTTTTTTAATTCATTAAATACCATATGAATTTCATAAAATATTAATTAAGAGAGATATTACATGAAATTAATTTCAATAATATGTTTAATATTCTGTCCAAAAAACACATTTTTAGACCACGATCATTTAGTAAGATTTTGTCAAGACTAATAGGAATACAACTATAATATCTTGTGTTATACATGAATGTTATACACAACTCATGATTTTTCATGTTTGGTATTATTGAGAACAACATGAGTTTCACTTCATTGTCCCTAGTTTTTTTATTTTATTATTTTATCTATATTATTATTGAACCAATACTTTGGACATTTATTATTACATGTTCCTTAGACATAAATATCCAATAATTAAGACACAATAATAATAAATGCCTGGTATGTTTTGAAGAATATGTTCATAATACATAAAATAAAATTAAAACAGTGAATCCTTAATTTATTCTACATAGTGAGATAGTAAAAAGGATTTGACCACTGAAAACTGCATGGGATAGATGGGGAAATAAATATTGAAATGGTTGAGAAAAAAATCCCAATATAGTAATTATAATGATAAATAAGGTTAACATTTATGTCAAAGGTATAACATGTAATCATAGTAGAGAAGTTACATGGGTAATAAAGTGGAAGAATAAAATAATAACAATTTTACAATAAGATAATGGTGACATTGTAAAGTGTAAATTTCCTAAAAATGACCTAAACATAAGTCATGTAAAACTACCAAGACAACATCTCATAGTACATGGAGTCACATAATGGATTATATTCAATCCATAATCACACCTATGAAGTCTCATGAGATGAAAAAACTATCCAATGCATCGTAGGGATATATAATTCAAGGCCCACTCATCAAAAAAGAATTTGTACAAGAAACCTCATACAACATAATGATATAAATCATAACACAAAAATAGAAGTATTAATCATGGAATGAACGGGGTTGAATAATCATGTCTCATAACACAATCAAAAGATATTTCTTAAATAATTCATTTGAGAAATTGTCGTAAGGAATATATTACTATGAAAAAGGAATGTATAATAATCTAATTATACATGTGATACCCACACACACACACACACATATATATATATATATAATTTAATATTATTCAAAAATTTAATGAGAGATTAGGTTAGGTAGAAAGAGGATTTTCATAACATGATGAAAAGGGTGGGATAGAATGATACCTTCCCTCATACCTCAAATGCGACATGAATTATATTTATAAATTAATAATAAATATAGGTTAATTATTAAATTTCATAATAACCCTAATAATATTTATTATTCATATTATTTTTTGTTTTCACCTTGTTATTTTCAATTTAAAATCCAATAAATTTCATGTTAGTTGTTTATAACGACAAACAGATCATATGTCAAAAATCCCTTTGGAAAGTTTACTAAGGTCAGTGCTATTTTTAAAAAATCATCTCCATAATTTTTAAAAATAATATAACATAAATTTTATTGATAATATATAATTTTTAAACCAACCATAATTATGGTTAGGAAAAATTACCATGTTACTATATACAGATGGTAGGTTGTACGCACACTAAAGAAACATTTCCATTTTTGGATGATCAGGATGGTAAGAAGGTAATTATCATTTTTCATTGTAGGATAATAATTATATCATAAACAACATATTATTTATTTAAATACCTTTACTCATACCATCTATGTGATGTAATAATATGAACAAATTACATTACTTTGTGAGGATGTAGTCCCCCGTACACACGAATGAAAATATTATTTATTCAACAGAACATAATGTAATAAATTATAAAATATATTTATTTTCCAAAATCATTAATTTTTCATTAATATAATATAATATAATATAATTATTATTTATTACATTCCATGTTAATCATTTGTGAAAAATTATCACGCGGATTTGTAATGTTGTAGTCTTCAGTATACACAAGTGATATTATTATATTGTTTAAAAAATTGAATGTTAGAAGGAATATATGATATTATAAATATCTAACTACAAATATATCATACATATAAAATATAATTATTATATACATCATAATATCAATACATATAATATGCTAATGGAAAACGAAATATGCTAGTTCACGTGGTGGTAGTCTATTTTACTCAAGATTAATGGTATCATTTTCCATTTTAGGTAGGAGGATAGGGTTTCCGATCATTCCCCAATCATAATAAACTATCCGTATATTTGATATAATTATTATATTATATAATCCAATTATAATAATATTTTATTTAGTTGTAAGAATAAAAAAAATAATATGATCAGATAAGGACGTTACCTCTTCATTAGAAAACATCTTTTCATTTTCATCAAAATAATTAATTGGATGTATTTATGGAAAAAAGGAATATATGACTATGGTAGGGTATTATTTATGTGATTTGGGAGGTATTTTATGAACCATCCTGGTTTTCATGTGTTGAAATGAGATGATAAGGTGTGGCCTTTTATGGGGGGTGTAACGACCCAAAGTTTCATTTATGGAAATCCCTCTTGATCTAATTAAATGTCTCTTTATGTAAAATGTTTATATAAAATGTCAACTTATTTGGTTTTATTTTAATAATTGCGACTATTGCTTTTATAGGTGTTCAACAGTGATCACATGATTTGTATAAATATAGGGCTTTAACAAACCAAATTTACTCAGAAAATGGAAGCGATGGCCTCATCCAGTAGAATTGCACCATACGAAGCCCATTTTTCAGAGCTCAGAAAAGAAGTGGTATCTATGGAACTCGCTCTTGACTAAGCCCATGATGAGCTTCATCATGTCATGCTTGAACATGACCGTCTACGGGAAAAGTAGAAGTTGATAGAAATTACCACATGAGCGATGTTATCCAAGCCACCCCAAGAGTCTGTCACCATCGCACACCTTACCCTTAAGTCTTATGCGGATGTTTTAAGGGGTTATGTAACAAATCTCTATTACAATGATCATGTACATTATTTTCTGTATATAATAATGAATATACTTTCTTGTCATCATTGATACATTTTAAATAGTTTTTAAAGAGAAAATAATGTTTTAATTATTATTTAATTAAGAATTATATTTTATTAAATTAAGGGATTTTTGAATTAAATAATATTTTATTAAAATATTATTATTATTATAATTAAATTAATTTTATTATATATAAATGATCATATAATTTTATGAATGCAATTGTAATTTTTATTATGGTTTGAAAGCCATTTCTGTCAAAACCCGTGAATTTTCTATCGATGTCAGTTTTTATTTTAAAAGTGAAAATTAACAGATTTAGAAAATTATTTAGATAAAATATATATTATTTCTGGAATCAGGATGTCAAAATTATCCAACCGTGAATTTTTCATAATTTTCTGAGGCACTAAATTTTTTGGGTAAAAATTAAATACTGTTTAAATATATAATATCATTTATGACATAATAATGACCCAATAGTGATGTAATAAAATACTATAAGCTTTATGATCAACAAATATTCGTTTTAACATTAAAATAATGTGATTTTGGTTTGTTTTACTTACTTTTCAAAGCATTAATAGACCCTTCAAGACTTATTAAACACCTTGTCTTTTTAAATTATTTTCCATGGGAGTTTGACTAACCTCTACCTAAACAACCCTATTATTTTACGAATCTCAGACTTTGGCCTTATAAAATATTTTTTTCCTGTTCCCTTTTCCAAAAACCATGGAATGGTTTCTGGTTTGGATTAATTTAATATAAGGGGTCCCAAACCTAAATAATAAATAATTCCCTCACCTTTCCTATATAAACCCACCCATGCTCCCACTTCCTCCTCACTCAATGCCTTTGCAATTCATCCAACCTCTGCCCTACTCTCTCTAGAATCCTCCCAAGGTGCCCCGATGTTCCAGGAAGCCTCTCTCAGGCCTCTCTCAAGCCTTTGGAAGCAGACATCCAAGTATGGGTTTTTCTTCCTTTCTCATATTTGTGCAATTCTAATTATGTTATTTTGAACTTTTAATTTCAATTATGAATGTTAGGGTATGGTGTCACTCCTCCCTCATACTACCCTCTTTACGTTTGAATTATGGGAGACCCCTTTCTCTCTCATTAAATTCCTCCCACGTACACCCTTTACTATGCCGAAATTCTGAAAGGAACTTCTCTCTCCTCTTTTACATTCAAGCAATACATTTGTATCATTAATCTAAATTCCATTATAATTGTTGGGAAATGTATCTATATTACCTCCTTAATATCCATTACATGCAAATATGATGATGAACCCCTTTCTCTCTCATCAACTATTTTTTATGAATTCTTATGTCACTTTGTTACACTGCCGAAATCGCACCGATTTTCTAAGCCAATGCCATTGTCTAGTGAATACCATGCCCATTTCTCCATAATGGGTATTCACATCTATTCCCATTTACTTATTGATTATAATGTTTCATGTATTAATTCCACATTCCATTATCTTGGAATAAATTATTATGTTTTATGAATCCATGTTTTATGATCCATGTGGCACACTTATGCATGAAATGAAATGTTTAATAATGGTGCACCATTATAGCACTCCAATGCATTGGGTAAAGTAAAGTATCATGATATGTCATGTGCAAGGAGTGTTGACTCATTATAATTCAAGTGCAACGAGGGTTTACTTGTGCTTCATGTGCAATGAGGAATTACTCAAGCTCCATGTGCAATGGGCCTTGGCTCATGCTAATTCCATATTAAGTGTTGTTGCCACGTTTCCATGTTATGATTATCATGCTTTATCATGACATTATGTTCAAGTTTCTCTTTTGCTCAATTGACATTCCTATTTTTTTACACGTACTATACTCTTCACGTAATCCATGTTTATTACCTTACTAGTCTTTATAGCTCACCCCATTTCTTATTCATGTCCTCAGGTTATCTCATTCAATGCTAACTAAGAGGGAATGTAGTGGTCATGTAGAGGATTTTTTCGATAAAGATGTTGTATTTCATGTTTTAAGTTGTTATGTAATGATCCTAAGCCCCAAAGAAAATAGACCTCTAGATCATCCTTGTTGTATCAAGTGGATAGTTTATGTAATAAATCATGTTTATGTTTGTAATGAATGCAGGGTTCTCATAGTTGGTATCAGAGGATAGGTTTAGTCATTTTGGGATTAGGATTAGAAAACCCTAGTAATCTTTTATAGACTAGACTATGTATAATAAAAAGATCCCAAAGTTTTGGTAAGTACTGATTATGGGGTTTATCAAACAAATACATCACTGTCTGGATACGACCAGGTATAGGCAGCTCTGGCACAGATGTATCCTAGGGGTAAAACCCGAAAACACCGCTTTGAGCTAGAATCGAACGGGAACTGATGCACGAAAATGGGCCTTGTATCACTCTTGGTTACGACACTACCAAGGGATATGTTTCGATAAATTCATAAGATTAGTATGATCCCTTATTAAGGGAATTTAAAAAAATTCCCCTAAGAATATATGTTAGAAGGTAGATCATGAAAATCATAGGTTGAAGCCTATATACTCAAGAGTTAAGGAAATAAAAGTTTATTTTTATGTCATCAACTTTTTTCTTAGGATTAACCTTTATGTGTTACCCCCTAACTTTCCTTTTATTCCATCCAATGGCCGGTAATAGGAGGACTCTGGCTAACAGTCGGTGTGAGGATCATTGTGATGACTGTACTAATGAGATGCCCAATCCAATGGGAGCGGGAATCGGGAAATTTTTCACACTTCTCTCGTAGCTAACTCAAGATTTGATTAGAAACACAGGTAAAGAGGAATATCCAAACCCCCCCATGAAGGAAAAAGTCACTATCAGGAGCTTCATGAGACAAAGGCCTCCTACTTCTAGTGGATCATCCGATCCCACGATCGCTGAACAATGGATCAAATCCATTGAAAAGACCCTATCAATGATTCAATGTTCTGAACAAGAGATGGTTCTCCTGGAGGCTTATTGTATGGAGGGTGAAGCTGATCAATGGTGGACATAGATAAAAAATACGAAGCCTGAGGAGGAGATTGGGGCGTTCGAATTGGAGGATTTCCGGAAGATGTTTTTCGATAAATATTTTCCGCGCACCCACCGGCATGAGATTGAAAGGTACTTCCTTTCACTCAATAAAAAAGAAGAATAATATGCTGGAGTGTATGAGGGAAACTTCAAAAGGCTTCCACGATACGCTTCCGTCTTTGTCGTTATGCCCGAATGCAAGGTTGTTTGCTTCTTTGGTGGGCTGAAGCCTAGCATGCGGAAAGCATTAGCAATCCATGACATTGATAGCTATGAGGAAATTGTCTGATGTGCCCTCAAGGTCGAAATAGAGATTGAGGAATCACAGGGGTATCATTGGGACAAGAAGAGTAGGGTGGAATTTAATGTGGGCGGTCTGATGGATAAATCCAACGGTCCAAAGAAGACCCATCACCCCATTTGACAAATGTACGGAAAGGAGCACCCTGGAAATTTCCTCAAGGGGACAAGGAAATTCTTTTGGTGTGTTAGAGAACGGTACCTAGTTGTTAACTATTGGAAAGAAAGACTCACTGCTGCGATAGAGGAGAGAAACGCTCCGTTCTTACCTCAACACATTTTTCATTACTACAAATGCAATGAACTGGGGCATCTTGCAAATTAGTTCCCTAATCCAATGGTTTTCGGAGGCAACCTACAACCTCCAAGGTAGCAAGGAATATCTTTTTCCATCACTTCTGCCAAAGTGAACCCCGAAAAAGAAGTGGTGACAGGTACGCTAGTTATTCATTCAAAAATAGAGAACATACTTTTTGATTCAGGTTCTATGCATTCTTTTATATCTCAAATGTTTAGTAGATCAATCCCAGCACCACCACAAACCATGGAAGTGAATATTTCGGTCAGTACAGAAAATGGGGCAATCATTGCATCCGATGAATATAAGTCCTTCCCTATTATAAATTGTGGATTGAATTTCCCATCGAACCTCATCATACTCCCTCTCGTGGAATTTTATGCAATTATTGGCATGTATTTTCTTTCCTTATATAGCGCCAAAATAAATTGTCGGGAGAGGGAAATCACACTCCATATGGAGAATCGACCCCCGATTCGTTACAAGTGTAAGGAGGAAGATGAATCCCCTTTAGCTCCATCTTCTAAAGAATGGATATTACTGCCCTATGAGCACACGTATCTGGCTCAGATGATTGAGTCCAAGGAAGAAACCATCCATGAAGAAATGCCTATTATGAGGGAATTCGCTAAAGTGGTTCCTGAGGAACTGTCTGGCCTTCCTCCAAGAAGAGATGTTGAATTCTTAATTGAACTTATACCTTGGGCACTACCAATATCCAAGAATCCATATAGAATGTCTGGCATTGAGCTTGATGATATGAATAAAAAACTACAGGAGAATCTGGACAAAGGGTTTATACGCCCATGTGCTTCCCCATGGGGTTCACATGTCCTCTTCATCCAGAAGAAGGATGGGTCAATGCGGATTTGCATCGATTATCGAGAAATTAAAAAAATCATGATAAATAACAAGTATCCTCTACCATAGATCTATGACTTGTTCGATCAGCTGTGTGGAGCACAATATTTCTCCAAGATAGATTTGCGGTCAGGAAATTATCAAGTAAGGGTGAAGAAGGAAGATTTTCCCAAGACTGCTTTTCGTACAAGATATGGGCACTATGAATTCATAGTAATGACTTTCAGACTCACTAATTCTCTAGAAATATTCATGGACATGATGAATAGATCCTTTAGAGATTACCTAGAAATATTTGTGGTGGACTTTATAGATGATATTATAATATACTCCCAAACCATGAAGGATCATGATGAGAATTGAAGAACTATACTGTAGACTTTATGCAAGGAGAAGCTTTATGAAAAGTACAGAAAGTGTGAGTTTTGGTTTAAGGAAGTCTCATTTTTGGTCCATATCATCACAAACAATGAGATATCTGTGAATCTCTCCAAAACAGATGTAATTGCGGGATGGCCGAGGCCAACATCGGTAACAGATATTCGTAGCTTCTTGGGGTTAGCTGGATATTATCAAAAATTTGTGAGAAATTTCTCACGATTTTCCAACCCTCTTACCAAGCTAACTCTAAAGGGAGTAAATATTTCTTGGAGTGATGAATACGATGAAAGCATCAAGGAGTTGAAGAGGAGGCTTATCACTGCGCCCGCGCTCACTTTACCCACAAGTGGGGAAATTTTTGTGGTATTCAGTGATGCCTAGAAGAAGGGATTAGGCCGTGTGCTGATGCAGAATGATAAAGTGATATCCTAGGCCTCATGGCATTTGAAAATCCATGAGCGAAACTATCCAACTCATGATCTAGAGTTGGCGGTGGTGATCTTTACCTTGAAAATCTGGCAGAATTATCTCTATGGGGAGAAATGTGAGATATATACTGACAACAAAAGTCTTAAATATATATTTACACAAAAAGAGCTTAATATGTGCCAGAGAAGATGGATAGATATCATCAAGGATTATAACTGTTCAATACATTAACACCCTGGGAAAGCGACAAGGTGGATGATGCCCTAAGTAAAAAGGACCCAGTGGTTCTATCAATGATGAGAATTGAGAAGGATCAAATCTTTTTAGACATGATGAAGATGGACATGGGAATCATAATGAAGAGAATGTCATCAATCCTTTCACAAATGATTGCTCAACCATCACTTTTGGAAAGGTTAAAAGATGCTCAAAAGGATGATGTGGGAATATAGGAAAAAGTGGAAGCTATCAAAATGAGAAATCCTCAGAGTTTAATGTTAATGAAGAAGGAATTGTGTGATTTGGGAAAAGGATATGTGTTCCATATCATCTGGAGCTGAAGAAGGAACTTTTGGATGATTCACATAGTTCAAATTTCTCAATTCACCCAGGGAGCACAAAGATGTATCGGGATCTCTGAGAAAAATTTTGGTGGGATAATATGAAAAATGTGATTGCTGAATGTACATCAATGTTCCTGGTGTGAAAGCATGTGAAGGCAGAGAGGCAGAAGTCTAAGGGGATGATGAAACCATTTCCCATACCAGAATGGAAATGTGAGAACTTCACCATGTAATTTGTCACCAGACATCCGAGGACATCCAATGGAAACAATGCAATCTAGGTTGTGGTGGATCATCTTACAAAGGCTGCACACTTCATTTATATTCGTGAGTATTTCTCTTTGGATCAACTTGCACAGATATATATCAGGGAAGTGGTAAGGTTGTATGGAGTGCCACTATCTATTGTACTTGACCGAGATCCAAGATTCACCTCTATGTTTTGGAAGAGTCTTCAGAAAGCTCTGAATACTGAACTGAACTTCAGTACGGCCTATCATCCTCAAACTGATGTCCAATCCAAGCTGACTATCCAAACACTTGAGGATATTTTGAGAGCATGCTCAATGGACTTTAAAGGAGGATGGGATCAACATCTTCCTCTGGTTGATTTCTCTTATAATAACAGTATCCACTCGAGCATCCAAATGGAACCATATGAAGCCCTGTATGGGAAAAGGTGCAGAACACCGACATGTTGGGACGAGGTCTGTGAACCTAAGATGGTTGGACTAGAAATGGTTGGGGAAATGGTGGAGAAGGTGAAAACCATTTAGCAGCATATCAAGGCAGCCCAGAGTCGACAGAAGAGTTATGTAGATAATCATCAACGAGACCCTGAGTTTTATGTTAGAGACATGGTTTTTCTATGCATATCTCCATCGAAGAAGGTCATGAGGTTTGGAACGAAAGGGATGTTAATTCCAAGGTACTTCGACCTCTTAAATATTCTTGATCGTGTCGGGGCTGTGGTCTATCGACTGGAACTTCCACCTACCATGGCTAAAGTACATGATGTCTTTCATGTATCCTTCCTACGGAAGTACATACCAGACCTTTCACATGTACTCTCTTCTAAGGTGGTACAGTTGGAGGATGATATTTCTTATTAGGAGCAACAAGTTAAGATCATAGATCGTAGAGAAAAAGTTCTACGAAATAATACAATTTCCCTCATCATGGTGTTGTGGCGAAGCCACAAGTTTGAAGAAGCAACTTGGGATTCAGAGGAAATGATGAAGTTGAGTTAACCACATCTGTTTTAGTGCGGGAAAAGGAAATTTCGAGAGAGAAATTTTCGTAACGGGGGAATATTGTAACAACCCAAAATTTCATTAATGGAAATCCCTATTGATCATATTAAACATCTCTTCATGTAAAATGTTTATATAAAATGTCAACTTCTTTGGTTTTATGTTAATAATTGTGACTGTTTCTTTTATAGCCGTTGAATTGTGATCACATGATTAGTATAAATATAGGGCTTTAACAAACCCAATTTACTCAGAAAAAGGAAGTGATGGCCTCATCTAGTAGAATTTCTCCATACGAATCCCATTTGTCGGAGCTAGGAAAAGTGGTGGTGTCTTTGGGCTTCCTCTTGACCAAGCCCAAGCTGAGCATCATCATGTTAGGCTCGAACATGATCGTCTATGGGAAACTTGGAAGTTGATAGAAATTACCACTCGAGCGATGTTATCCGAGCCACCCCAAGAGTCGGCCACCCTCACACACATTACCCTTAGTTCTTATGCGGCTATTTTAAGGGTTTATGTAAAAAAGTGATATTACTATGTTCATGTACATTATTTTTTGTATATAATAATGAATATACTTTCTTGTAATTATTGACACATTGTAAATATTTTTTAATGTGAAAATAGTGTTTTTAGTTATTATTTAATTAATAATTCTATTTTATTAAATTAACGTATTTTTGAATTAAATAATATTTTACTAAAATATTATTCTTATTATTAAATTAATTTTATTATATATAAATTATCATATAATTTAATGAATGAAATTGTAATTTTTATTGAGGTTTGAAATCCATTTTTGTCAAAACCCATGAATTTTAAATAAATGTCGGGTTTTATTTTAAAAAAATAATATTAACATATTTAAAAAATTATTTAGATAAAATGAAAGTTATTTCTAGAAATAGGAGGTCAAAAATATACAATGGTGAATTTTTCATAAATTTCTGAGACAGTCAATTTTTTGGGTAATAATTAAATACTGTTTAAATATATAATGTGTTTTATGACATCATAATGACCCAATAAGGTTGTAAAAAAATACTATAAGATTTTTTTTCGGCCAATATATGTTTTCAAATTTAAATAATATGATTTTTGGGTTGTTTTACTTACTTTTTAAAGAATTAATGGACCTTTCAAAACTTATTAAACACCTTGTCTTTTAAAATTGTTTTCCATGGGAGTGTGACTCACCTCCACATAAGAAACCCTATTATTTTAAGAATCTAGGACTTTGGAATAATAAAATATTGTTTCCCTCTTCCATTTTCCAATAACCATGGTAAAAATCTATTGGATGGTGTGTTGTTTGGATTAATATAATATAAGGGGTCCCAAACAAAAATAATAAAGAATTCCCTCAACATTCCTATATAAACCCACATAAGCTCCCACTTCCTCCTCACTCAAAGCCCTCGGAGTTCATCCAAACTCTGACCTACACTCTCTATAATCCTCACAAGGTGCCCCAAGATCCCAATAATCTTCTCTCAAGCCTCTCTCAATCCTTTGGAAGAACACTTCTAAGTAAGGGTTTTTTCATACTTTCTCATTTTTGTCAAATTTTTTAAGTTGTTGTGACCTTTTAATTTCCATAATGAATGTTGGGGTATGGTGTCTCAGATCCCTAATAATTCCCTATTTATGTTTGAATTATGGGAGGCCCCTTTATCTCTCATTAAATTACTCCCATGTACACCAGTTACTATGCCGAAATTCTGAAAGAAACTTTTCTCTCTTCTTTTACATTCAAGCAATACATTTGTATCATGAATCTAAATTCTATTGAAATTGTTGGGAAATATATCTATATGACCTCATTACTGTCCAATACATTTAAATATGATAAGGAAACCTTTTCTCTCTCATCAACAATTTTTTATCAATTCCTATGTCACACCGTTACGCTGCCAAAATCACACCAATTTTCTAAGCGAATTCCATTGTGTAGTGAATACCATGCCCTTTTCTCCATCAAGGGTATTAACCTTTATGAAGATTATCTTATTGATTATAAAGTTTCATTTATTAATTCCACATTCCTTTATAATGGAATAAATGAGTATGTTTTATGAAGCAATGTTTAATGATCCATGTGGCACACTTATATATGAAATGAAATGTTTAAGAAGTGTGCACCCTTATAGCGCTCCAACGAAATGGGTAAGGTGTAGTATCATGATATGTCATGTTAAGTGAGTGTTGACTCATGGTAATTCAAGTGAAACAAGGGTTTACTCTTGGTTCATGAGCAATGAGGATTTACTAATGCTCCATGTACGATGGGCCTTGGCTCATTCTAATTCCATGTTAAGTGTTGTTGCCATATTTCCATGTTATGATTATCATACTTTATCATTAATTTATGTTCATGTTTCTCTTGTCCTCTATTGATATTACTATTGTCTAAAATTTATTTTACTCCTCATGTATTCCATGTTTATTCCCTTACTTGGCTTTATAGCTCACCCCTTTTCTTATGCATGTCCTCAGGTTATCCCATGCAATTCTAAGTATGAGGGAATGTAGTGGTCGTGTAAAAGAAGTTTTCAATAAAGATGTTGTATTTCATGTTTTAAGTTGTTATGTAATGACCCTAATCCCCATATAAAATAGACCACTCAAGCATACTTGTTGTATCATGTGACCAATTTATGTACTAAATCATGTTTATGTTTGTAATAAAAGCAGGGTTGTTATTGGGGGTGGGTGGGGAGTGTACGCTTTGATTTTTTGAAAAGAAAGAAATCACCCATTTTTGTCTCGTGGTAAATGCTTAAAAAATTAACCATTGTAGATAATTTTAATATATAATGCCTTAATGTTACAATACAAAAATAACTTGAAAATTATTTTCACATTTTTAACCATTACATATATATATATCTATTTTTTGTTTAACCACCTGGTAAACTTGTTGTATAAATTATCTATGGTAAGCAATTTCGATTATTTTTGAAATTAATTATAAAAAATACACAAGATCAAATATTATATAATATAAATAATTATTAATACAAATATGGATACCATTTTAATAAATAAAACTCAATTAAATTAATAGATAAATTTAAAATTATAACCATAGACATGATGAAGAGGGATTATTCTAAAAGTTTACCTTTCAATAAAATAATGATAGTATATTAACTCCATGATAACTAATAATATGCTTAAAATTGTAAATAAATATTAATTTTTATATATGATACAAATATTACCTATATCTTTCCGAATAAATGGTGTGTTTAATTAATAAAATGGAGAATCATTTTTCACATTAAAATAGTTTTATGAAAAATGAATTTACAAACCCCAAAAATAACTTATCCAGAAAACTAGTAAAAATATTAATTAAATGTAATTAATTAGATTAAAAATATATAATAATTTTAATTTTATTTTTAAATAATAATTATTATTAATATTATTTTATGTATTAAAAATAAAAAATTATATAAATGTTGTATTTTTCACTATTCCCAAAAAATTATTATTTTCAAAAACAAATCAAAACATTTCACCATTAGATAATATAGATATAATGATTTCAAAAATAATATTAATTTCTAAAATTGATTTATTAAAATTTGAAAAAATAAATTTTAAATAATGTTCATAACGTATGAATAAACTACCTTTTAGAAGAATACAATTTTCATAAAACATTAATTTTCCTTTCAAATGGTTTATATATTATTTATAATTAATAGAAAACCATTAAATTTATTTCATAAATATGTGAAAAATAATGTTTTCATAATTTATATAGTCATATTAATAAATTCAAACATAACGAATTGGTTATAATGGAATTGTTTTATTATATTATGATACAATACTACGCTTTATTTAAAATTCGTGTTTCCATCATTACAAGCTATCATTGAGATTAAAATAATTTGAAAATAAATTCATCATAATTTCTTGGGGTGTTACACTCTTCCCCTAATTATGAATTTTTCCCTTCAATTTTCTTGTTCCATACTAATTTGAAAATAGGTGATGGTACTTATACACTATTTTCTCTTTTGGTTTGAATGTTACATCCCCAAACACGTGGTTTCACCACTACACTTTGACTAGCTGAGTTGTCCTATTTCATAGAAATTTTTCTACATAAAAAAATATAATCACTATATTCTCACCATTTGAAATGTATTTTTCTTCCATTACCACATATGTATTGATTTTATATTAGGGGTCTGGTATGTACTTCAAGAATATGGATACATGGAACACATAATATACGTAAGATATGTTAGTTGGGGCTCTTAGTCAATGAGACACTACTCTAATTTAATAAATGATATGAATAGTGTTGATGTATATAAGACTATGATTTCTCTTATTCACTTTTATCATGAATTTACCCTATGATGAAATATGATGGAACACCTTTGATTTGACATCAAATTGCCAATCACATCTAAAATTTTCTACACTACTTTTCTATCAAATTATAATGGATTTATTATTATGGTGAATGTTTTGGACCATCTATTCATCTCTTGTGAAATATATATTCCCAATGTCTTCTTCCTTTCATCTTAATCCCATCATGTCAATGTCCCACACTTTTGTGCATACTGATCATTATTAGGTGCCATTTGAATTCTAGAATTGATTCTACTATTAAATGAGAAATATACAAGTAAAAGGCGTTTATAATAACAACTATAGAAATCCATTTAACATGAGATTATAAAAATATCTATAGAGTGGATGTTTCTCCCAGATTTACCATCTATTTGGGGGTGATAAACAATACTGAAACTATTTTTTTATCCAGTTATTTCTAAATATTTATCCTGAAACATTACAAAAAATTCAAACCGAGATAAGATAATATCGATTTGTACTCCAAATAAATTTACAACTTCCATAATGTATATCAAAATGGGTTCGTAATGTGATAATTATTTATTATTAACAATAAAAATATGAATATTTTTTAGGGTAATTACTTACAATAGGATAACATTATTACCTTTTTTTAATGGGGAGTCTTATGATGAAATCGATGGTTATGTCTTTAAATTTTAAAATGGAATGGGGAATGAATTCATTATTCCATTATAATTATATCATTTGACATTGAATGGTTAAAATATAAGCATAGAGGCACAAATTACACAATATCACTCTTCATTTTACCCACATTATTATTTTCATTAGATCTCCATTTATCATTGTTCATCCTAAATAAATAGAGAAGGATGAGCTATGTGAATCATCCATAATATCCCACTTCAACTCTGGTTATTATGGATCACATTTCTAGGATTCATACATTATAACACCATATTTATCATGAA
Organism: Viscum album; assembly: GCA_963277665.1. NCBI lineage: Eukaryota > Viridiplantae > Streptophyta > Magnoliopsida > Santalales > Viscaceae > Viscum > Viscum album. The sequence continues at coordinate 275,750,858 of OY728142.1, read as the reverse complement.
TAAACTATAAAATATAAAATAATTTTTTTGTACCTCTTCCACTTTCAGGGCCTCCATGTTCCTCTCATGAAGGGATCGTTGCGAAGTTACTTGATCAAGAAAATATAAATAACATTCTACTATTATCATATCCATCCTTTTTGATTATAATAAAATTATATCCATCTCAATTCTTATCATTTATTAAATTTTAGTGATTTTTCTACATAAAGTGCCTACCACTTTTTTTCTTTCCTATATTTGGAATGGATTGATATGTTAGATTCATTGATCGAATATATATATTCTTTAGGAATGTCCACATCATTACATTAGAATATATATATTTGAGGCTATTATGATCTATATATGGTTCAAACTTTTTCCTATAGAGATAATGTTTCTATATTGTTAATGAAAACATCACTACATCCAACTATATATCATGTGATAGAATGTTATTCTTATTAAAATTAATCATTCTCGAGGTATAGGCTATCTGTTTAATATTATACATTAGTACATATACCAAACCCTTATTTGAATCATCATTGTATACCAAAATAAATTCCCTTATTGATGGAAGAATAAGTATTGGTGTTTTGACAATCTTCTTTTTCAACTAATTAAATATGTCTTTAAATTAACTGGTATAGGAAATCATTACGCCATTATATGTTTGCTGGGTTAATCAATTTTAAAATCATGAAATGTTTTTCACAAATATTTGATAATAATCCGAAATTTTATGGAAAATATGTATCTTCGTTACATATACTAGTCTAGGATAGTCCTCAATTAACATTTTCTTATAATGGTTGACAGATATGACAATGTTAGATATAATATACCAAAAAATGAATCTTTCATTACCCAAAAAATAAATTTAATGTAATTTTCATGAATAGTTTTCATTTTAAATGCCAATATAATGGTATTAAAACACTCTTCATTATCATTCTTTATCTCAGAGCATATCAAAATTTTATCAATAAATAATACCACCAATTCTATGAATTTATCCCAGCATTATTTATTAATTATGACCACAATTATTTCTATATTAATAGTGATTTTTAATGGAATCACTATGAAATAATAGTTTCAATAAATTTTTTGTAAGTAATTTTGTTAAATATATTTCTTCATCAACATTAATTGGTTATATTCTTATCAATGATGCACCATTTAATATTACTTATCCACAATAATTTTATTGAACTATTCATATATCCATGAAAGGGGTTTCATGTTATTTTATGTGATTTTTTTGAGATCAAGATAATAAATCCAATGACACATTGATTAATCTGTCTTTTTGGAAAAGGAGATTATTTCACTCCACAATGAAGCAGTTGGGAATAAAAACTTATTTTCTAGATTCTCTTATTATTTCTTCTTTATCCTGTCATGTTCAATAATGACCATTCTATATAGTGTCTGAGATATCGGAAGGGATCAAAGTAAAATCTGTATTGAAAATTAATCTCCAAGGAAATGAGAATGACCTATAATTTCATAAGGAAATACATTGGTAGAATCCCTCCCAATGAAAATGTATTTAATAATTATCATTTTTTGATATCAATCATTTTATAAAGAATCATTTTCTTAGGAGGAAAAAATATCTAATCATTAGATGATGATTGCAATTCAGATTCAACACCATGGATATCTTTAAAATTATGGTTAAATTTAGGATTTAGAGGCTGATTTAATTCGATCATAATTTTATGATAGATCTATCTAGGTAAATATTATCAATACCCCTAATTTCATCAAATAATACTAAATTATGTGTCACATATTTTTTCATGGATATGCATCAAAAAATATAGTGTCGATTTTCCTTAAAGTTGTATCATTGGACAACATGACGAGGGTGGTTTGGATCATTTCTATCTTCTGTCATGTTTGAGGTTTTCCCCCCATCAACAATCACTAGCTACATTCCCTTCCTTTTTACATTAAAAGATCTTATTTCTCCCCTATTGATAATTTACATGATTATTCTTCCCACACATTCAATAAAGGGAATGTCTTAATTTCATGCCACCATTAGATTTATCCATCATAAAACTATAGTTAAAATCCATTTTCCACTACTTATCACCATATGATCACTGTTATTTTACTATATCTATCATGACTTTGATGGAACATAATAATTTTTTTTACATTCTTCAATGTCTCAATTTTCAATATCATTTTTCACACATGGATTTAGAGAAAAAATGATGTAGTCAAATTTAGTTTTTGTAGAAATGATAAATCTCAGGGTGTATCATTAAAATCATGTGATTTTTTCATTATTTTACCAAACATATTTTTCATCCTTTTTCTTAAGGCTTAGGAAACCCCCCATTATTTTAATTTAGAGAGTCAGTGGAATTTTTTTTCAAAATGTTTTCCCAAAAATTAACTCAATTCCACATTTTTTATGTCTTCCTCATGTATTATTTTTTATTATTAATGTCTATGATTTATCATATTTTCTCTATATATAGTAAAATTACAAGGAAAATTTATCTATAATTGAGAAATGAGTGATAGAGAATATATTTTCAATGGATTTTATACACTATTGTTAACCAATTAGATAATAAAATCTATATAATGTTAGAGTTATTTTTCACATAAAGAATTAAATTTCAATTTAACCATTCTTGGTGGACTTTGGTCATTCGTCTTTATTCCGGTTTTAGTTCAAATCATTAGTTAGGTGAGTATTTATAATCATAATTTCAAAAATCATTCTTCTATTGGGGTTCGAATCTCATTTGGGAAGTCATGAAATTTCTCCTCGTAATGTTTATTGACCAAATTTCTCCAATCTCTATACTTTTTATTGAACAAAAAGAATAATTATAGATGAGTATTTATAATATATTAAACAGATATATAGGGAATAATGAACATTAATGGGATAACCCAAAAAACTATTATTCCCTAATATATGAATTTCAATGTATCAATTGAAGGTATCCACGAATTATTTTTTAATATAAAATCCTATGTTATGTTTTTCCATTTTATAGTGGTTGAAAAAGAGTTTATGATTTCTTGAAACATATCCAATGGGATTTTCAAATCAGGTGTGTAGTAAGACCAATTTTTAGAACACCGAGTAACTTTCAAGTCAAGCCCAATGCACCTTATGGAGTAATTAATAATTGTTACAACTATACTAGAATAAATTCCACCAATAGTACCCCAATATGGAAGTAATTTATTTGAATCTAATCAATATGCACTTCACCAAAATTCAATAACATTTTCAAATACTTAGGCTTATCCTAAAACGTATCCATGGATTTATCCCTATTGTTTAACTAATTGTTCACATTCCAAATTCCAATGGGTGACCTTTACTCTGGTACCAACAATGGTGACATAGACCTTTGTATATTATTACATGATTTCTATATATAAATATACAATATTTTCTATAGAAGGATCATCAATTCCTATTTTATTTGTAAGAATAGGTATATTATAAATTGAAATAAACTAAAACATGGAATCCTAATTTTATTCTCCATTGTGATATCCTAAAATTGTCTTCAGATGCTAATAATACATGGTATATCTTTTGAAATACGTAATGAAATGGGTGAGATAAAAATCCATGTATGGGAATAATCATGATAAGAAAGTAGGACATTTGATTCAAAGGAATAACAAAAACTCATAAAAGAAAATTTATATGATTAATTAATTAAAATAAAAAACTTTTATTGTATCATAAGACACTAGAAACATTGGAAAATGGAAATGAAATAAAACATGACATATACATATGTTAAGGCCATCATCCAAGACAACATCACATGTTAGATAGAGTACCATAATGGATTAGTTTCACTCCCTAATCCATTACATGACATCTCAAGTTACTAAAACATTTAATAATGAAACGAAGAGAAATATAATTTCATACCCACCAATCACATTATTTTTATGTACACTCATATATTTTTTCAAATAAGTATATAAATCATTATTCATAAACATATTAATTACCCATAGAGAGAATTGGGTGGCATAATATAGTCTCATAACATAATCAATTGAAATTTTATAAAAAAGGAATATGATAAATAGTAGTAATGCATCAATAATATAGGTATCCATGTGAGATAGATAAATAGAGAATTTAGTTTCACTCCATAATATAATGATAGCGTATGTGAGTTAGAGAGAAGATGGTCACAACCTGATGAAAATGGTGGGTTTGAAAGAGCTGTTACACTGAGCATGATTTTTCATTAAAATTATTTATGTGCTTGAATAATTATTTTTTTACAATTTTTTACATTAATTATAAAATTTTCATGTTGATAATTTATTTGGTTTTAATTAATACAATGTAAAATTTAATTACAAAAGAAATTAATTACACACCAGTCATTTTAACGATAAATGACTCATATGTCCATAATCCTAGTGGTATGTTTAATATGGTAAATTAGATTATTAAATCATCATATCCATAATGGTTACTGTTAAATAATTTTCATATTTATAGATAAATTATAACATTTAATCAAATAATGAAATATTTTTTAAATATAAAACATTGTTTCAATAAAAGGGGTGGTACGCCAAATGTATGCATGAGTAACATTTCATTTCATTGAATAATAATTTAAAGAAAATGTGCATGTTAATTTTTATTTCTAGGATAATAATTATACAATAAATATCATCTTAATTTATAAATACCCATACTCATTACACTCATGAGATGCAGTAAAAAAATGAATCATATCACTTTATATGGTGGTAGTCAGTTGTATACAGAAATAACTCTATCATTTATTCAATGAACGTTGAAGTATTAAATTATTTCATATTTTTATTTTTAAAAAATTTTAATATTTGATGTATATAATTTGTAAATATAAATTTTTTCCTTATTATATTTTTGATAAGGCGTAATTGAAAAATGAATCACATTGTTTTGTGAGGTGGTATTATTCCTCACATACGTGAAAATTTATCATATTTTCTATGTAATGGAATGTAAAAAGGCATATATCATATTATAATTACAATAGTATAATAATATAATACATATATTATATAAATATTTAATACTTTATTATATCTATACATGATAAGCGGTGATTGAAAATGAATTACGTTGGATCATGAGGAAGTACTCCAAAATACACATGATCAATTAGTTCATTAACCATTTATGGGAGAAGGAGATGGTTTTATTTAATTAATTGATCACAATAATGATATATTTATATGTAATATAGTCTGTTTATAATCTAATCACGTTTTAATAATATTGAATGGTGGTGATAAAACGAATAAAATAAAATGATTTTTTAAGTACATTGGTTATTTTTCAGACATCATCTATGTGTTTTCACCACAATCTTTCATAGATTGGAGTTATGAAAATTTTTTATTATATGATGAGTTATGTGAATAATTGATGTGATTTGGGTATGTAGTGGTTTAACCAATTGGGTTTTGATGTGTATAAATGATGGGAAAATGGGTGTCCTTTTATTTTTCATAGAGAGGGAACAATTTGAAATTTTCAAAATAAATAATTTAAACCCATTTTTTGCATTATAAAAGGCCCCAAAATTGAAAAATTAAAATCATAAATGGAGATAATATATAAATTTAACAATATAATAGAAACTAGACTTGTTTTAGGAAATTTTAACTCGTGTCTTTTTTACATTAACCCATGGTAAACTAATTTTTAACTTTATTATGGTAAATAATATTTACTATTTTCACTATTCATTATGGTAAAAAATTATTTTAACTATATTACATAATATTAATTATTTTACACCCAAATATGGAATAAATGTTTCCAAATTAAAATCAAATATGTGGTATAAAAAATTTTGATAAACTTATAAACATTATGAAAATGCGGGTTTTTAGGATGTCTATTACTCAAGAAAATAATAATTATATATTATATGTTTGAATATAATATTAATTATTTGATTTAAATTTATAATTAATTGACATATATTAAGTAAATTTTAGTTAAATCACATCTAGATATAAATTTTTTTCTTTAAGTAAAAATAGAAAGATTGTACTTCACAATAGTTTTTAGAAAAAATACTCTTTTAACCCATGATTAAACTTATAATAAAAAATTTTATAATAATTATTTAAATAATTATTTTGAATATAATAAAACTACAAAATTAATTAAGTAAGTTAAAAAAAATAATAATGCATCTTAATTTAAAAAAAATGAATTGTACTTTTATAAAAATTGTAATTTTTCTTTATTCATTGAAAATTTACTATGTTCTAAACATAATAATATTATTACATAAGTTAATATTGATAAGATGAATTAAAAAAAATTTTGAATAAAATATCTAAAATTAATATATTTTGGTTAAATTATGTTCACAAACCACCACTAAACCTCATTTTTTGAAAAATATAATTTTTCTTAAAATAATTTTTTTAATTACATTTGTTATTATTTGAATTATTATAAAAATAAATGAAGTGAATTTATTTTTCACATGTGTAAACCATATAATTTTCATAATTTGTTTATTCTTACTCATACCCTCCAATATAACAGTTGGGTTATAATGTCCATTTTTAATAATGTTTTAACAGATTATAACATTTTTATTTAAATTGGGTGTCACATAAATCAGAAGCCATTATGGAGATAGAATTTAATTTATGAAATATATAATGTAATGTATCAAGGTGTCATATGGTTTCACTAGTGCAGAATCCTTTATTGTTTGGATACCAAATTAATATATTTGAGTGAGTCTATATGATGCCTTATGATAATTTCTTAACCACTCAACTAGCCAATAATAATAATAGATAAGATTGGGATAATTCCATAACTCAAATTTTTTTGATTTCGTAGATTATTACCATTGTATGTTGTGAGTAAATATAGATTATGTCTCACTAAATGGATAAAATGTCATGGTTCATCATTTGTAGTGGAATAATTTTCATCTAAATCCATTAACGACAAGAGATAATATGCGATTCTGAACTTATTATAAGTAGTTTTAAATATATTTGAATACTTCAGAATAATTATATAGTTATCTCTAATAAATACAAACAATAAAATAGTTATATAATTGTATCATGGAATTTAAAATCATAAAAAATGGAAAACATTCATAGTACCCAAATATTAATGATATTGAAATCAATTTCTCAAACAGCATGTCATGGGTATTAGATACCGAGTGTGCATCAAAAAAATTAACGAGAATGAAAAAATCAATGATAATATGTAATTAATAATGATAAATGATATCCTTATGTGGTTATTTGAGAAAGAGTTTATGTATTATATATTTAAACTTATGATATTCTTTTACCAAGTGTATTGATTCTAGATTTGAAAAATTTAATCATATTACCCAAAAAACTATAATTTTATTTATTTATCTTATTTGGGAATCATGATATCTTCATTTATTGTTATGAAAAATGTGTTTTTCTATATATAAGATGATATTTTTTATATATTTTGGAATAAAATTAACGGTTTATATATTCTTGATATAGATAATCATAGTAATAATATTCAAATTAAAAATGTCCTATTTTATTCCAACCTAACCTACCATTAGAATTATCTCATTGTTTATATAAATTTACAGCATTAATAAAAACTGTATAGATATGGAATCTTATATTCATTCAATTATAAATCCTTTGATACATGAGAATCGTATTTACTAAAAAAAATTAAAAAGTAAAATTCTCAAAGGAATGGGTAGAGGTCTTGTGAACTACTAGATAATATACATAGTGAAATATGGGGACCAATTAGTACACATAAAATGCTGGTTTGTTAATTTTTTACTTTTATTGGCATCTTTAGCCATCATGGGTTTGGATTTTTGTCGAAAATAGTAATAATCATTTGAAAAGATCAGAGAGTTTATAAATGAATTGTCAAATAAATGAGTAAAATGAATTAAAGTCCCTTGATCAAATACGGGTGGTGAATACATGACCCATGAATTAATATATCATCATGGTTAGTGAATAATTGTTTCAAACCTCACACCACAAAAAACACAATAATCTAATGGTGTATCTTAAATGAGAAATTGGCCGATTTTATACATGGTTTTATCAATGACGAGTACATTTCACCATCTTATTTAATTTTATTGTTATTCTATGGATACTGATGAGTTTATACTAAACAATGTATATTATAAATTAGTAATAATGACACCATATGAGATGAGTTATGCTAAAATTTATTGTTTTTATTATGATTTAATTTTGTGATGTAATGAATTTAAAAAAAAGATTTTATTCGGACAATCTTGAATCCAAATCAGATAAATTCTTATTTCTTATTAATCAAATTGATACTCTGGTATACTATTTCTATAATTTTATAGTTAAAATTGATTTTGTGGACCAAGGAGGAGTTTTAATTATAATATAATAGATTAAATGATGTGTATATGGGGGGAAGATGATCATAGATAATTTACAGAGATTAAAAAATGGTGTGATATAGAGATCAATGTTGAGACAGTTCCATAAAGAGTTATATAAGGATATTAGACGCAGGTTCCTCAGGAACCTTTATTGCCTAATATGGTTCGTTAATAGTATGGGAGATATATATTTCATAGAACAGAGGATGATAATTTAACATTTATAAGTGATTTAAATACTTCCATATATGGTTCTATTTAATGTTATGATTTTGAGAAATGGTTAAATGACAATGATACTGAGATACACTCCTTATATTCAAACAGTGTTTTAAACATGTAAAATTATTGTAAATTGTAGAAACTATATAGTAAACATTGTATTCCCAAAAAAATCTAACATGGATATCGTATGTCCATCCAATAACCCATACCATGTTAGAAAGGGATGCAAATAAGTTCAGTGTATTTACATCGACATGACCTTTTCACCTCTACCTCTAATAATGTTCATTCTTCTTTTTCATTCAATAACGTATGATTATAATTATGAAAAATATCAGACGTATTAGAAAAACACATTCCTCAATTATACTATATCTAATGATGTGTGTATGATACAACTTGAGTGTTTTGATATTTCAAATGGGAATGTTATGTCTTGAAACATAAAATATTCCATTTATGTAACAATGTATGATTCTAAAATTTGAATATAGGATATTATAGGAAAATTATTGGTTTTAGTTTCCCAAATAAATTTATGATCCCTGTGTATACATGTATTTTAGTGGGATTATAGTTCTATTTGTAACATAATATGTATATAAAATATTGTTTAGTGTAAATGAAATTCAGAAACATATCTCTATGAAAATTTTGTCGTGTAAATGTATCTCAATGAAATACATTGGTTATGTATCCTACGTACTATATAGGAATATGTAGATAGGTATATCAAATTGGTATCATATGTTTATACCATGAAGTGTGGAGATATTTTAAGAATAAACTGAATGAATATTGGTTTATTATATTTTTTTCTTTTATTATCTAACATAAATCACCTTGAATTATTGGAAATCCATTCCATTATGATCTAACGATATTTTTAGGATAAAATGTATAATAAATAGTCCAATAAATTTATTTCAATTGATAAACACTACAGAGATGATGTTATTGGAATTAGTTTTAGAATTGAATGTTTATCAACCATGTTTAGAAAAGGGAGTTTGATGTGTTGTCATACAAAAGTTGTTCTAAAAAATTATATATTTTTTAAAATTTGATTTTACTTATGAGAGGTGGGGCTATAAAAATTATATATTTTAATTTAATATTGATTCCTGGTTATAGTAATGATGGTTATAAATATATTATATTATGGTGGTATGATGTTTCATCAGTCAAGAAATTTATAATCTTCTAATCTGAAAACATTTGAAATCATGGTCTCCAAAAAATTTCATTAGATAGATAAACTCATATGAATTATTTTATAACCTCCCAATATTGTTCATTAGATTAAAAATGTTGATAATTTATATATACAAGAATATTTTGTGGGGGATAAATATAAATGAAAAGTAAACTTCACGGTATCAATTGAACTAGAAAAACTTTTACAACTTCCTAAAAAAATATTATTTCAACATTTTATGGGAATAATTATCAGAAAGATCGAGTAGAAGACTTCATGTCATCAGATATATGACTAGTTTTTATGTGATCAGATATAGTAAAATATATATGATTTATTGATTAGAGGTTTCCAAGTGAAAGAGGAAATAAAATATTTCAGAGTGTAGTCATCAACCAAATGTTACCATACAAGGCTCATTGGTCGGAAGATACTTTGATAGTATAACAGATGAAAGGTTCAATGATATTTATGAAAAATATATAAAAATATTTACTAAGATGTTGAAATGAAAAATTCTCAACATCCAAAATATAATGGGGAAAATCCATGATTATCACAGACTCATAAGGACATTCAAAAAGAAATTTAGGTGATGGTTCAGAAGAAATGCTCCAACTAGGAAGGTTTTTAAATTTAGTCAATGAATGGAATACTTTGAGTGGGTTATATTACATATTGAATAAGAAAATTAAATTTGATATTATTTCTTCTCATATAATTTTTAATAGAAATACAAATCTATAATGGATGTATGTTTTAGTGATTTATTATAATATTTTTTGAAATCCCAGGCATTAGATTCTATTGTGATGTTTTGATCATAAATACAATAGGATGATAAATTAGTTAAGTGGATACTAGATGATTCCTTTATTTTCTATTGATTAAGAATAATGTTAAATAAAAAAATCATACAAAACTAGTATTATTTTTTAACGAATGAATAGGATGATGTAGTGGTCAACCAAATGGGGGAGATCAACTATTGGGATGAAAATAGACAAATAGATTACTCTATCAAGTTTCATAAAACCATGTATACTCTAAATCGAAAAGATAATAAAAATATGTTCTTATAAAATCTAGGGAAGATGGTTGGTCTTGAAGTTATGAATGAATGTAGAGAACATGTAGCTAGGAAATGTGTAAATACTTTAAATGAAATTATGTTAAAACTTCTTAAGCTCACTGGTGTAGGTTTTTAATTTTTTTTTAAATTTTTATATCATTTATTTTTGTGGTGACCACATGAAATATTATTTGAATATAGTTCTATGGATGTGAAAGGATATACCATAAATTATCTAACCAGGGAAATGATTATTTTCTAGTATTTTATGTTTTATTATATTACATAAAAACCATCAGTGTACTATTTACTCTTTTTTAATAGTAATCATTGAAAATATATATTTCTCTATGGTTTTTCTTATTATAATATTTTCCAGTAATGTTATAACTTCATAATAGGATCCGTAAATTCTATCCTAAGGGAAATAATATAAAAATTACAAATCATTGATTAACCCATTGAATATCTGTGATCACACTCACATTAATTGGACAATTTAATTTGTATTATTGAGAAGGGTCACATGTTTAGACTTTTTTGAACTTATATGTAATGGATTGTTTCTATAGAACATTACAACTATCTTAATAGAAATGGAATTCCTATATTAAATGAAAATAAATATTACATCTATAAATATACAATGTCACATTTTATTATGTGCATTAATTATGAATTCTTTAGGACAGTAAAAATGAATTATCTCATCATAGTAAGGATGTTCCACTAACAACTACTTATAAGAAGAATTTGCAGTATTATGTGTGAAGCTAGAATTTTTTTCTATAATAAATCCTTCAATTGGAGATTCTTAGAGTGATATAACCCCACAGAATATTTGATCTGCAAAGTAGGAATATATTAGAAATTTATTATTCCCAAAATAGAAATCACTATAATGGAATAATAAAGTGGAATTGTATGGTGAAACCCACATGGAAAAATAAATCCAATGAAACCTAATGATTCAATCCCTATAGATTGATTCCTCTAATTCACTCTTGAAATTGTATTTTTCTAGAATTTTTTAGTTTGGATTTATATCATATAACAAATAAGGGATTAATGTAAATTTTGTATCCTTTGGAAATATATAATAATAAATATTACATGGGGTAGTACAATGGTTATACTATGAACCAGTGAAAGGGTCACCAAATAGTTATGCAAAAACAAATTTGATCGACCAGTGTTATAACTATCCTTTGGTAAAAGTATATCAAAGAACCCAGATTATTTATGCAATGATTATATGGAAGAAATAATCATTGGAAAATTTACATATAACTATAAAAAATAATTGGTTCATGTTAATTCAATTACACCTTCCATGATTAGGGGTCTAGAAGAAGTTCTGATAAAGAGTTTCTTTTAACCTAATTACTATTAATAGGGTTACTAAGGTTAAATTCATGGATTCATTAGGCCTAGAAACACCCTTATCTCCAATCTAACCCTAAATTTATTTTCTATGCATGAATATGTCTACAAAAATAAAAGTAATAGTAGAAATTCATACCATACACATTGAAAAATTGGAATATAAGAAATCTATACATAAAAAATATATTAATAAATAAAAAGCATAAAATAAATGTACAACTAATGATGGAATAGTTACCATGTAAAAATAAGAATTATATCAGCGTTGTAATGGGAAATAATTGGAAACAAAATTTAAATAATTTTATAATATATGAAGAATATAAAAGAACAAAAAATGACTTATTAAAATAGGTCAAAAATTGATAGTGCATTATCATGTGGGACTATGAATGTGCCTTGTTAGTAATATAAATTTACGTTTTCCCTTTGTTTTTGTATTTATTTATATATTGAATATCATGTTTGGCCATGTCTCACATCCCTCACCTAGCCTATAATATGTTTCATCTTTTAGGTAAAGGATATTTTTTTAATTTTTAATACTCAACCCATTTTTATATATATATTTTTATCAATGGAGAATTTTAGGTATAATAAATTAAAAAATTAATCAATAACCACCTCATATAAATTTTTTAAAAGAGCCATATTATTTCTCTTATATTAATATCTCATGTCTATTAATAGTCAAAATTTCACCACACTTGTTTAATGGGAAATCATGTATCATACCATGTTCAGCATAAGAAGGTATAATAGGCTAGAAATGGATCTATACAAACATGGTTATTCATGGATACTATATATTAAAAAATAAATATATATTGACGTCTCTTCAAAAATGATAGCTGACAAATAATTCATCACTCATTTTAAATTATTAATTATTCATTCATCCCACAATATGTTCTCAATTCTTGTTTAAAAGATTTCAAATATACTATCTATCTCTCATGATATATGCTAAGAATAGAATATGACAGTGTAATTATTGAATCCCTTCAGGAATGGTAGTATAAAATAATGATTAGAAATCACACATGTTATATTATCCATTGACGATTGAATCACAAGAAATTACAATAATCATGAATTATTATTGAAATACTCTACTCAGCTTGCATGGAAAAAATATATTCTTTAATAAAAATTTATGACAACAATTTATAAAGTAACTTTTTCTTCTATTTAAATTACTGAAATAATATTTCATGTTTAATAAATTTTTTAAATGCAATATTATCTATTCTGTAGAAAAATAGGTAAAAGTCCAACAAAATCAATAATAAAATTCAAGAATTACTCCTAAAAAAAAATGATATAATTTATACACTGTTCAGAAACGTTTCATGTGTGAGATATTAAATATATCATTGAAAAAAATAAAATGAAATTGAGATTTATGCATTATGAAATTGATAAATCCCTATTTTGAATTCAGTACCATAAAAAAAATTTTTAGACAATGATTGTAAAATTAGAAACCTTAAAAAATTGTTAGAAAAAATACATTTACTACATAAACCATCAGACGACATGGGTAACATAATTTCGATGTAGATAAATTTAAAAGTGTACACAGTTGATGTAAAAGAAAAGTCGTAGAAAAATGTATAATATTGAGTACAATAATTGTTGGGATGACCTATTAAAATATTTTATTAAATGTATAACATAGTTCTTAAGAACAAAACATAATGACAAAAAATGGGCTACCTCTGAGAAAGAACTAACAATGTCATCAGTATCTTGATAGATGGACAAATGAATCGGTTAGTGTGATCTATCTTTTTAGAGGTCAATTGTATCATATAAAAACAATTTGTTTTTCCATCAAGATCAAACTCGCGTTTAGGATGATTAACCTCCACTAGAAGGTAAAAACCATGAAATTTATGATATAAAAACAATGCACATGATTTTTGTGTAGTAGGTTTCTACTAAGCAAGTATATATTGATGGGGAACCTAAACCTATATCTATGGGTCATATAGCTGTTGATAAAGATCAATAATGATCCATGTCGATAACCAGATAAATTTATCAGTGATCATATGTGATGAAACATAGATATAAATGGACAGGATAATGAATTAGTGAAAATAAAATGATAAATTATGCAGAAAATCCAAAAAAATATTTCCCATCAACATATTTGAGGAATGATACATCTTTGAATATAATGAAATTTAAAAATAGAATCCCAAAACAATGTAATAAGGGCAGAAATTAGGAAAATAGTGGGGGAGTTATCTCTAGTCTATACCTCAAATGTCTCCTCATTATTATTGTGGTTCCGGAAAAGGTTTTCAAGGTCCATCTAATCAATATATGTAAAATTTGTAGGATTGAACTCCATATGATATTTCATGGTGTTGGAAATAGTCTTGATCAAAATTAAGGTGGAACAGTTCTTCTCATTTTAATGTATATTTGTCTAATAGCTTTATTGATTAGAGGAACATCGTATTGAGCAAGAATGGAATGCAAAAATACCTATTTTTCCTACTTTGCATGATACTACTATTATGAAGTAGGTTTAGAAAGATCAGAAGATAAGCATATGGGGGAACTTTGTAGTGGGGGGAAGGATACAATAGTATGTGCAGTAGGTCGGGGTTGGGAAAAAGGTTAAGGGACTGGTGTTGATGTGTCGGTGGTGAAACAATATGGGCCAGTGAATGTAATATAGATATGGTGGATAATACATCACATGTTCTCTAGGGAATCTTGGGGGAAATGATTATAAATATATGATAATGGTTGGTGGGGGTGTAGATGTAGTAGGGGTAGTGGTGTTAGTGCTATTATTAGTGGTATTTGTATTCTTGTAGGGAGGTATGGTAGTAGAAATAGGATCATAGGATGTGGTGAAGGTGGTGGTAGGTGTAGAAGTGGTGCATTAATGGACATGGTAAGGTGAGGATGCGTTGGGTGAATATTGGGATGCTTCCTTGTCAGCACCCTCATTCATTACCACCCCCACCAGTAGATTCTTTCTTTATTTGAAATTATACACATATTGTGATGAAAATTGAGTCTAATATTATCCATACAAATAATTCATGTGTGAGGTAGAACAATATATAAGAACAGAGACTGCTAGCTAGAAGTATAATGAAAGATCACCCAATTAGTATGACGTGGGTCCTTGAAGCCAAGGTTAAGTGGATCAGTGAGAATTGACTAGAAAATTTGATGTATTGGATGTTCATGATAGAGGAATGAAATGTCACATCAATCTAGATCATATTCCCATGACCATCACCTCATGAATGTCAAGTGTGGGATTGGTATTAGTAAAGGATATAAAGGTAATCACCTGAGATCTTGGTGATCGTCATCACACGAGCTAATAAATGTTTTATAGGTTTCTATCTATTAATTCCAAAATCTATTAAGATTATTATTTTTTAGGCACATTCTGTAAGATGGTATAAATATGTGGTGATTTATTTTGTGGATTAAATATCTTGGCTCAGACCATATTTTCCATTGGTGATCTCCCATGTTCTACCTCCACAGTTGGAAGCTGATGGTGTTGATGGAAAACATAAAGGTGTCCAAGAACATGAAGAGGATCTTTCTAAAGGTCTCATCATGCACATAGGTAATTGGGGATGCAATCTCTAGGAAGATGAGTTTAATGACATTCTTATGAAAATAGATCCAATAAAGCACTATGAGGTATACTATCTTTATGTTACTTGTAGGATTCTGCTAGATATTGTCTTACCTGACCTAGTGATTTGGTTCTGAGATGTGAAGGATGTGATGGAGGTGTGGGTGGGAAGCACCATACGACCCACTATATAAATATTGGGCGTCCTCATTGGTAGAATCATAAGTTGAGGTGGGTCTGGAAAATGGGGTGGAAGGTTCTTCATGTCGTAGAGGAGTATCCATGTCCTCCTAGGTTTTCGATGCATCTCATAATTCTCAAGAATGTGGTTGGTAGTAGAGGTACTAGTAGTTTTGTTGTTATCTAGTATGAATATAAGGGAATAGTGTGTATGGGAGGATGAGGTGACATGGACTAAGAGTGTTGGATGATGATGGAATATGGATGATCAACTTCGAGTGGAATTTATATGCAGTGGTTCGTGATAGGAGGGGAATGTAAGCGGAAGAATGAGGCAGCAGGGAGGTGCATGAACCTTGGTTTATGAACATTATTATGAAACTAGAATTTTATCAGTCATATATTTTACACCTTTTAAAAAAATCAATGTTTTATGATAGTGGACTTATACACACCATGTACATGATACATGATGTGTATTTGTAATTTTGTGCCCCTGTTTTGTTTGGTCAATTTGATAAGATTATATAATCTCTTGACCATATGAAAGAACCAAATAGTCAATTTTATCCCATTTGAAATAACCTAGGAAAACTCATTGTTATCCATAATATTAACATGAAAGGCAAGAGTCACATTAGTTTTGTTGATTTTGAATGTAACAATGCACCACTCTAGGAATGTTTGTAGTTAGATTTTCTTTATTTTTTCCAATATCCAAGAAGTGTTTTTATTACTTTTTAAATTTATATTGACTAATAGGGGAATGTTTTTATGTCTTTGAATGTACTAAACCAATAGGATTTCTTCAATATAATGGATAATTTTAATTGGCAATTGAGGAAGAAAACATTATCCCCCAAGCGTTAGAATTCTTATCATAATTAATTGTTTAGGATATTTCATTGCATTATCATTATAATTTTTTTCCATTTTCATAAGAAGCATTCATGATTTATTCAAGACCATATATATTTTCCATTCTAATTTCCCCATATTTTTTTGCATCTATGTTCGATTTTTTTATTTCCATATAATTAATATTTTTTAATTCTACTTGTATCTGCCACATTTTTTTTCGAAAGTCAATATAGAGATGTAATGATGGGTGTATTGTATGATTTAAAGTAGTCCCAGAGTGTGTATTTTAGTTCGATACTTCAATCCATGATACTTTTTTGAATATATTTTCAGGGTTTTTTTATTTTATATTTTTGAAAATTTAACATCCCCACTTTTTTTGGGTGGTAATGACTTCATGTGTACTAACTAATGTCATAAACATTGAGTAACCCCTTGCTGAACATGTCTTCAAAATGTGTCCCCCAATAACTAATGAGTAATTTGCGTGTTTCAAATCATGATAAGATATTATTATTTTGAAAAATCCTATTAACTTATGTTGTTTCAAGAGTGGTAACTTTAGTTTCTTCCCATTTTTATACATATTAAATAATAAAAAAGGATATAAAACATTCCATGAAAATTATGGAGTGTTACCTTATAACTAATTACCTACACATAAATAATCTCTTCTTTTATAAGGGTATTTTTGGGAATTTCATTTCTTTTCCCATAGGTGACTTTTTCTCCACCAATCAAAATGTTGAAAATGATTTTTTTCATCATGGTGGAATGTGGGATAATATAATATGTATTGTATGTTTTTTCTATAGTACATTTAGGTCAATGATTCACTTCTTCTGGTAATGTATGACACATGTCTAGTAAACATTTTATTTTATTATTTTGTAATGTATTAATAATGTAATATATCATTTTTTGACTATGATTACTTTGTAAAACTCTTGTATAGCAGGATCCACCAAATCAGATGTTGTTTGGAGTTCTTTTTTTTTCATTATATATTTTTTTGTTTCATGATATCTATAAACAACTAATTTTTATAGTGTGTGGAATGAGTGAATCTTTTTGAAATAAAAGAAAAAACCTAGATGATCCTTTTATATGGTGATTTTATTTCCCTATGTATTATTCAGTGTGTGACTGGAATAGTAAAATAGATAAAATATTTTTCCAACTTGTTATCCTTAGATATCTCTAACAATGAAGTCATTGAGGTCACACACCAACTCAATATAATTATACCAATATATTGAATTTATTAGTGTAGTGGGCATTATCATTTTATTTATGGTATTTAATGACCTTTGAGACACTTCATTGAATTCCAAAAGATTGTCTTTCAACAGTAAGTGTGTCAAGGGGAATGCTAATTTTACAAATTCTTTTATGGAGTGGGGATAGAATCCTCTATAGACCATATAGACCATTATTATTTTTAATATTATTATATTGAGTTTGTCATTTATTACATTTATTTTCATTGAATCCACATCCATGACTTGTTTTGAGATTTTATATATCCAGAATATGCCACCTTGTAAAATTATGTAAAATTTTTTCCAGTTTAATACTGGGAATTTTTTTTCATTGCGTTGTAATACATGGTCCAAAATCTTTCATAACACCTTGAATGATAATTCATGAATATAGAAACCATCCATAAATCTCTCTAGGAACGCCTCCTCCAAATAAAGTAATATATGTTTCATTCAGTATCGAAAAGTTTCTCAGTATTTACACATTTCAATTTATATACGTCTATAGGAGAAGGATCTGAATGGTAAATTGAATTTAGACTTAGTGTAGTCATCATCATAAACTAAAATATCATTATATCATAAATTGACATTCAATAGAAAAAATAATTCATTTCTAGATACAATTTCTAGAATTAAATCTATAATAGGTAATGTGAAATGATATTGTTGGGTTTCCATGTTTAGGTTCTGATAATCGATGTACAATTTCCATCTACTGATGGTTTCAGTTGATATCATGCCTTATTTATTTTTTTTACAATTGTTACACTACCCACAATTTTAATACATGTATAAAACTCCCTGCATAAATTTTATATATGGAAATAATATTCTAGAATCAAATAAATTCAAAACTTATTTCATAAACTTTGATTTCATTAGTGGGGTGAGTTTCATTTGGGGTTGGTATTTGGGTTTAGATCTTTCTTCCAATAATATTTTATTTGTGAATATTTTAGGTTTAATCATATTAATTCCGTCCACACCAAAGGTAATTGAGTTCTTGTGCCTTTTTTAGGAGTTTAATGAACATAAAATCTTTGTATTTGGGTCATCCCTATTCTGATAATTACTGGCAATGAAGTTGCTGTCTCTCTGTATGAGTACTTGTGTGTACATGGATGATGTTTTAGTTACAACATCAGGGGACTGATGAAAAAGTTATTGAACGTTGTGGTAGTGCCCCTTTTAAATTGATCTATTTAATTTAAATCCCCTTAATTAGTTCCATGATCTACATCTGGGTAAAAATATCTATATCATCATTCATGTTAATAAACTCATCTACTATGTATGAAAAATTGATGTCTTGATAGTGGAATGTAATATTTTTTTTGATTGAATACATTACTATTCCAGGATGAACTTTTTCATCTTGTACATTGAATATGAGTCACCCTTGATTAGGATGATTCAGTTATTTCCCATTGATAATAAATGGGAATCCAAAAATAATGGGAATGCCACTCTAATTCTCTCTTTGGTTGATGAGGAAATCCATTGGAGTAATGATTTTTATATTCAATAGTAAGACATCCTTGAGAGTTCATTGAGGTTATATTTCTAATTTTTCACCATGTTTTAATGAAAATCGGGTTTTATTTTGTTTATTGAGAACAATTTTCCAAAATAACCTCATAGGAATAAGGTTTATTCTCATGATAAGTTATCATAGGGCTCTATCAAAGCTACACTGCCCTATGGTTCATGGGATCAGCAAACATATAGGGTCTCACCTCACAGGGTTTAGATAATATTTAATGATATTATACCACTATTAATTTAATATGATTAATCCTAGTACTTTCATCATTCTTTTTATTGTTGATTAATTTTTTTAATAACTCTGTGTGTGTTGGAATCTGAGAAATGGCCTCAGTAATGTTTTTATTTATGTGTAATCTACTAAACATCAATAAAAATTTATTATATTTCCATGAAATCATTCCATAACCAATTATTTATAAGAATAGTATATGGGGTCTGTAAGATAATGTTTCGAAATATAAATCAACATTTTTAGGATTCAGATTTTTCAAATATATAGTAGCTTTTAATTTTAGATTTATTTCTCTTGTAACTTCCTCTACGATATAATTTATATCCACACAAATAAAATTTTCCCATTTTTTAAATTATTCTTGCCTCTTTTACTCACCCTTACATTTTTTCTAAATGCCTAACACTTTCCCATTATAATTAACCAGTTCTTTTTCCTCTTATATAAAGTGCATCTTAGAGTTAATAGTTAATATTCTTAGTAGTCGGTCTAAAAATGTCTTTAAAAATTTGTCTTTTTTGATGCCTAATATTGTGTCGGGATTCTATTTGGTTTTAAATCTCTATCAATTGGTAGTCATTTTTTGGTCAAGATTTTATAAAAAATAAGAGGTAATTTTTTCAAGAATAGAATATAGAGGAAGGGAATGTAGTGGTGGTATCCTTGGGGATAGAGGGAATTTTTGATGATCTATAGGGTGAATGTGTTTCTGAGTAATTTTATGTTGGGTTTAAGTAGCTATATTTTAATGAAAAAACACTGTTGGTCCCTAATTTCTTTTTGGTTCATGACTAGTAATCAATTTAAAACAGCTTCGATTACTATTTTTCACAGTTGTGGAGATGGTCTCTACTGGTAGACTTGTTGTTTATGGTATTGTAGAAGCTATTTTAATTTTGTTACATATTGAATTTAATTAAGGTGATTAAATTCTTGGGACTGAGGTTCCTATGTCCATACCGTGTATTTTTTGTATGATTTTGGGCCTCCAGCCATATCACATGATTGGATTTCCATCATTGGAGTAGGAGTTGGTGGTGGTCAGCAGGACTGTAAAATTACTCAATCTTGATAATAAAGGCTTTTTCATATGCTATGAGATATGTAATCTTATCAAATATTTGTATTCCACGTTGTGGATGTTCATGATCACTCTACCACATAGTGGAATTTTAGGAGACATTGTCTTAATGTGCTTAGCATACTTTAGGTGAATTAATTAGTTGTATTCCATCCGTAGTGGAATCTACTATAGTTTTTGAAATAGGTTAGAGTCCATAATATAATGTTAGAATATAATACTACATTTTGAGTTTATGATGTGGGACCATTCTAGTAATATATTATAAATGACCCCATTCTTCCCATGTTGATTCTCTTTTAATCTATGACATTTTATTTATGTTATTCTGTAAATTCCAAGTACTTATCACATTGAATTACTTTTCCTGGAACATTTTTCCTTGATCAACTCTTACAACGATCAACATGGAAGTATTTATTTTGATCCAATCCTTTTCTATGTTTCACAAGGAGAATGAGAAGCCTCAAAAAATAAATTAAAAATATTAAACACCATGGATTTGAAATGTATTTTATACCACAAAAATATTGGAAATGTTCTATTTGGGGGTTTTTCTCCAAATCCATCTAATTTGACCCATGTTTATGATCTTGTGTATAAATCAAGATTTCATCTCAATGATAGGAAAATGTACAAGTGGGAACAAAATATTGGCCCAATAACCACTTATGGATGAAATTATGAAATCTATAATGTCGTGCACTTGTATTTCTAACTGATCTCCTAGATTGTGAGGTTTTTCAAATTGATTTTTCTGGAGGTATAGAGGCACAAGATCATTACACTATCCCATTATGGAGTCATGTAATAAATATAAGGATCAATTGATCTCAGGATCAAAAAGAAATAGTTATTGGGGATTAATTATCCTTAAGGGGGGCAAAGGGTCCTAACATTGCACTAATAGGATTAAGAGACAGGGGCCATACATATAATTGAGTAAGAATATTATTATTAATAATTGGATAGAGGTGAGGTTTTTTGAGATTTGATCTGAATGCAACTATGGCTAAAAAATATTGTCCTAGAAAACAGTTCAAAAATAAGATGTCCCAGAAGGCATTGTTGATTCCTGCTGGCATAATAATATTAAAAAATGTATTATTCCTAGTCTACACAAAACATCCAAGGAGAAGTAATGAGTTTGTGTGTGGTTGAACCCACATTGATAATTGTCTTATAAAAAACCTCATCATTCCAACCATATAGAAGATTTTGTCACATTCCTTGATTGGATCCAATCTACAATTATTTCCAATCCGACACCCAAACCATCTTGTGGCATGTTTTAGAGGTCATTCATAGTCACAATGGGCTAGAAAATAGTTCCTCGATAACAAAAATTCACATTTGGGAACCAATTAACCCATGATAAAAATTTAATAACAAGGATCACAAGTAAAATTAAAATATCAATAAAAATAGAAAAAGAGATACAAAAAATCATAGTAAAACATTTTAAAAATATAACCAAAAATTAAAATACAAAATTGTTTTCGGAACCAACTACACCAAACCCCATATCCTACATCTAATGAGAGATCCATAACCCTAATTCCACCCCCACAAATACTTTCATGTGGAAAATACTTGCAACATGTTCTAGTAATGCCACCTTGAAAGATATTTCATTTAATTGGGTCATATATTACTGAATCAACATACACTGATGGGGGTATGTAGGGTGTGATACAATTCATAGTATGATTCCACCCAAAATAATGATTTCATTCAATAATATTAGAAGAAAATTTACAAGACGAATTTTAGGATAAAATTAGTAACATACTAATGGAAACACTTTTAAGGGAAAAAAATTCCAAAGAAACATTCATTAAATGTAAAATGGAAGCAAGTCCTATTAGGTATTAATGGTTAGCACCACATTAAATGGGAGAAAAATATCATTATAAATCAAAATATTTACAAGAATTCGTGGGACCATGGGAACCTTGTTACTCGGTGAAACATCATATTACAACCAAAACCGATAACATCCTCATTCACAATCAACATGGGAAGAATAAAACCTATGATAAAGTATCCTACAATCCTCAACATTGTTTAGTTAGTGTTATATAATCAATCCTTATATAATAATCCAAGAATTATCCCCACCGATCCTATTTGTGTACTAGTCATATCCACCTACCTTGATAGAATGAATTCCATTTGTTCTCAATTTTCATTTCAAATGTTATATAATACACCACTTCAACATACACACATCATGGAAATTTTATTACACATAAAAACACAAATATTTTTTTGAAACCCCTTCTACAAAACCATATGCACACCAAATAATTTCTGTAAATACTCTTCTCACAAAATAACGAATTTATGGAAGAAATGATTTTGAAAAACAAGGAGGAACCCATGGGAGGCAATGAATTTCATTTAGAAAATTATTTTTCTTTCCATATTAAAATCAAAACCATTATAGAAATCATATAACTACACCAAAATAATCCATATAACACATTTCTGTTACTGATAAAGCATACCAAAATACCTTAATAATGACTAATTAAGGAACCACCTACCATAAGCCTAGAAAATTTTGGAATCTAGTGGAAAACCACAACCTGGCCACAAAATAACCCTATAAAGAAAATACCAAACTATAAAAATCAATATTAAACCCAAATAACCACGATTATACCAATTTTAGGATAACCTAGCTATTTCAGAAAGTATAAATAATGGATGGAAGAATAATAGCCTAATAAATATTAAAGAAATCCAGAATGAATGGACTTAATAGATTATTTATTAATGTTTTACACTAAAAAATAAAAAATAATTTAAGTCAAAGGGGGGAAGGTGGATAGGGAGAGGCACATAGGTTTTTAAATATCAAATGGGGGGAATTGAGACGAACATGGGGTAAATATAGTGTAGGGGAGAAGGGTAATTTCATGGTTTTTAATGAACATGGAAGGCTTCATTGTTATCCTGCATGGTTTTCCAATACATGCTAAAATTGTCTGGTCTTCTCTATCTTAAATAAAACCAGCCATATAGTTTACCATTGGGAGGGTGCATGCCTATATAAAATGTTGTTAGACCTTGATAGGGTAATTTTTCGAGGCTCATGGTATCTTCTGGGCTAAAGGACGGTTTCCCCTAATCATGAAAATACCATCAACCCCATATTGTGTGGTTATAAAACACCATCATTCTACAAAAACTACTAGGATAACAATGGGTATGTAGAATGAAAAAAATAAAAAAATTAATTACTTATTGATGGGATAATTTTCCCACCACATAAAAATTCCACAACTGGATAGTCATTCTAATGACTGATGAGGTGAAAAAATAGATACTACTACTCAAGCCAAGAATTATTCTCTTTTAAATCATGCTCATCACTACCATGCGACATAAGGAACCCAACTAATAGTATAGACTTACCCTAAATCACATTCATTTGGGAATCCACAATTCTAACTAGGTGCTCTAACATAGACAAATATGAATCTAATTTTTACTCTTCCAAATTCAAGACATGAGATGGAACTGAATTAATCATTATTAATTTAGAGACAAGGAACATTTCATAGATTAAATCTAATTAAGAGTTAAAATATAACCTATATTACACCTTACCAACTATCTAGGTAATTCAAAAAGATCTGAAAGATATCAGTGTTTGATTCCTCTTCTTATCAAGAAGACAGTGACCAATGTGCGGTTCCACATTTAGGAACTCCCAATTTCCCATAGTGAATTACAAAACATTGTTCATTTTTTTGGAATAATATTTATAGTGCCTATAAACTATCAAAGACATATTTTTAATCAACTAGACTTTATCATATGAGTCATATATTTAACTTGGTCCTAAAACTAAGGATTCAACCATATCAAACCAATATATAAGAGACTGCCATAGCTGACCATAATGAGCCTCAAAGTGATCCATTCTAATTGAGGAATGGAAACTTTTATTATTAGAAAATTCATCCAAACCCAAAATGAATATCCATTGAGAATCTGAAATCCAACACACATTCGTGGAGAATTTATTCAAATATCTTATTTTCCATCAATTTTTGTCCTTATTGTTTTTGATAGAATTTCATAATCAACGTGATTTGTGACCAAATCACCTTATAAAGGCCATCTAAAAAAATTATGTAATATATAGATCCTTGACTCAAACAATTTCCGATGATAAAATCTAAATTATCATTACTCACGGGACAAACAGATGACCCAAATCATCTACCTTGTATAAATTACTGTTTGGATTGTAATGAGCAGATTTTTTCTGACATTCAATCACTGCCCATATAAAATTTCATTCTTGGGGTTTATAAGAAAATAAAAAAAATAAAGTCCATGGAATCCTCATCCTTGTTCAAGGTAGGGATGTGTAATGTCTATTGAAAACTATGGGGTCACTGGTGTAATGCATTATCAAATTGAAAAACATAACCCCTATATAGAGACTCAATTATATCCCATCTCTTTCTTGGCCACCCAAAACAACATCACACATCATGAAACATATTTGTGGTCTCAAGTAGAATTGACTGAGAGCCTAATGTAAATCATTCATCACTACCATTTTCAATGTAAATACCAATTGAAGTAACCTCTAAATAAAAAACCTCTTTCAAGAGATAATGACTATTCAAAAGGCATATCCCCAAAATTTGGAATATATATGGATTTTTGGGACACCTTATCACCAAAAAGATCCATTCGAAACAACTATATAATGGAATGTTTCACATGAACAACAAATAAGAACATATATCCACCATGATCATGATTCTCTAGATTTATGTTAACAAAAAGGATCATTAAATTCCTCTCATCACTAGACTCTGTCAAATCTTAAAAGGGTATTTTCTTATTCAATAAATCTGATACCATGGTACATTACAAGGGGTTTAGATGAAATAATAATTTATCCCCTAAAGGTACTCACCCAAAAGGAGATTCCCTTTATTTGAATACTTTATGTAGATCATATTGGCTGATATCTTATGATTTGAGTAAACCACAATGTTACCCCTAAAAAGATAATGGATTCACATTTTCATGAAATGTATCACCACCACTAGCTCCATGAAATGGTTTGGGTAATTCCATTCATGTGTTCTGAGTTGTAGAGAACTATAATCCACCACATGGTCATTCTGCATCAACACACAAACAAGACCCATAAGATATGAATCATAGTAGATCACGTAGCTCATACCAGATTTTTGAATGATCGAACTAGCAGTTGTGGTCAACTATCACATAAGCTTTTTAAAGTACATTGGATAATATTGGCTTCATTGAAAATTTACTCCATTATAGATATGCACAATCAAAAGAAAACCTATATTTGACAATTCTCTAAAAAATATCAAATAATTCCATATTATTCTTAAAAAGATCATGATTTAGAAAACATTATTTGGGTATTCCCCTGAAATAACCACCAAAATCTTCTCAAGGTCTACATAAACCCTTTTTTTCAATATCAGGAGACCCAAAAACATCTCCTCCCTAATCCAAAATTTTAAAAAAGAAATATTTTCATATAAATGATGGTATAAGAGAGTTCCCAACAGGATCCCCATATGTCTCTCATCTTCCTACATGGTTTTAGAATAAACAAGTATGTCTTCCATTAATACCATGAAAATGAATCAAGGTTCGGATGGAACACTTGGTTCATGAGTTCCATGAAAACTTTTGGATAATTAAATAGCCAAAAGGCATAACAATGTACTCAAAATGGCCATAACTATATCAAAAAGCTATTTTATGAACACCTACCTCTCTGAATCAGACCTGGTGATACCTGAAATTACAATCAATTTGGGAAAACCACATAACCCGATTAAGATATTAAAATGGGCCATAAATTTGGTGGAAAGTGCTTTTATTCATTATAGAAACCTTATTCATATTCATAAAATAAATAAATAACCATGGATATCCATCTACAATATTATCAAATAGGATTGGGCAGCCTAAGGTGGGACACTATGGGGAATTATTCATTTTGATTTCAAATATTCCAGTTGTGTCTAACATTCCCTAAACTCGGTGGGGGCCCTATGGTATGGGGGAAGAGATAACGGATGTGTTATTTCTTCTATGTCAATTAGGAACTCATCATCATTATTTGGATGAAGTCTTTAAAATTCATGTCTAAATAACTCTAGGAACTAATCCATCATATGAGGTAATCAACTCTCTAGAATGCATATATCATCCTCAAACATGAGTGAAATAATATAAAAACATGACATACCAAATCTAGAATTAGAGATATAGATCATCCGGAATGAGGACCCAGTTCCCCCACAAACAAATGAGGGGTTTATGAGGAGCAATGGATGTCACTCTCTATTGATAACAATCTATGCGCACTTGGAAATGCACCATCCAAACCATACCAAGGGTGACATCAAAGTGGTTCATTTCAAAATTTCGAAAATATCATTACCGCTCAACTCATGACATTTTGAGTTTATAATATGGATACCCAAACACTGCAATGTTATTCTTACCAAGACCCATCACCAAAACCATTTCATAAGACATAATATCAGATAGAAAACTGAGAAAACCCCAAGATAACTACAAATAATTGAAACTGAGGCACAAATATCTAAAAAAAGAGTATATAGTTGATAAAATAAGGATTTTACTTCGAAATATGGAAGATCCCGCATATAATTCCATTGAGTCTTGATCCCCAACATAATGATACATATTCTTCCCCTGATAATGAGAATTACTCATGGAATGTGATTATACCATTATCGAACTATACCTAGAAGAAGATCCAACCCTAACCTCAGAACCACCAAATTAAGAAACTAGTACCACAGATGGCTATAACATGGATGCAATCCCTATAGAGACCATGTAATATCTTCCACAATAATATGGTGGAGTGAGTCTGTAGGACTTCTGAAAGTGTCATATATAAATACATTAATATAAAGGTCTTGGTGGAGCTACACACACTGACCACATGTTCCCTACCTTCCCGCATCGATGATACATTGGTGACCTAACAGCTAAATCCATATAAAAAGTAATTTTTGAGAAATGTCCAGAAAGAGAACCTCCCTTCATGTCATAATTTTCCCACATCCACTTATTCTCAGATGAACCAATGATACCCAAGATCAATACATGCACTACTTTATAAAAACAAGGCTTCCTACTGTGATTGATATCCACCATCCACGAAAAATAAACCACCTTAGTATAATAATTGAACAAAAAATGAATACATGATATTGGATATTAAGACATGACAACATTTCAGGGTTTTGAGAATAAAGAAATCTCATTGAAAACCACCTTGGGTGAGAAACTAACCGACATAATGAAATATTTAGATTTATCTACCATGATCTGATCAACCTTGTAATGATCAAAAAACACATAAGTATTGGTGAGGGTTACGGTATTGAGGAAATACTAATCATTTAAGACGACCTAGAAAACATTCCAACCCATAACCTCATAATTCCCACCTTAAACCATGGATCCCCACCACCTTCGATTTAGACAATCAAAATAGAATGTTTCACACTTCACATGGATAGTTTCATAAATTTCATAAAACTCTAATATCAGATTTCATTTTTCAATACACTACTCTAATTCCTAGGGTTCCATGATACCCTAGCAGTAAGTAGGAATATTCATGAGGAACTCCTAAATATTTACCATTATAGGACCTGGTTCAAATTAAAAAACATAAAATGGGAAAAAGATCACTCCCTGATCCAAAGAATTTTCATCTTGAACCATGACTTCCACTAGTATTGGATCAATTGGTGAGGTAGAAAACTCTATGGGAAATTCCTTTGGATCCAGAGAATGTATCTAGGGGCATCATGGTACATCCTGAAAATCCAAAAAAAACTATCAATAGACTATTCTAAAAATCTTCCCAAACAACAAGAAATTACAATCCCTTACATAGATAAAAATAAAACTAAATCATTCCAAATAAAAATACAACCCATCCAAATCACCCCCACTATACATCCAAGAATAGCCTATAGCATGTACATATTAGTTAGAGAATAATTACAACCAAATACCAATAACTCATGGATACTCATGGTTAGTTACGATGTGTGTTGGCTTGACACCCCACTCACAACCAATCCTCATGCACTGAAAATCTTGGCTACTATAAATATAGAGTATCCCAAAAAACAAGAATAAATAATCCGAGAAACATGTCATTGATACAATTATTTAATGATCCGTGTATAAATGAAAACCAAACCAACACTAAAACTAGATTAGGAAACGACCTGATAGGAATCCCTGATTGCCACAGGTGGGTACTATTGTGTGGGAATCAATAATGAAACGTCAGTAAGTATTTGAACCATTATAAAAAATCATGATCAATTATGAGATGTAAAATATCATAAATACAACAATACACATATAAAATATATACAATAATTCGATATTAATCCTTATAAAGCATTAACCGTTAACTAAGAATACCAAAATATAAGGGGACCCTACTAGACCAAAACCCATGGCCTAAGTGTAATAAGAAGGGCATCACCCTAATGCCACCTCAAAAAAACCACTAGAATATGGGAAAAATATATGTTAGTTCCACCATCGCCACCATGGAATATCAGTCCTTTTACCCAAGTCAAACCATACAATGTCTACATACACCTAATGGTGTATGTAGGCTGTTAGAAAAAACCCAGTAACATGCAACACAAAAAAATGATTCCATGCCATTACATTAAAATACAAACAATATAAATGGTGTAAGAATTAAATAAAAAGTATTAAAATAAATAACATTAGTAAAATTATCTTAAAAAGATTCTTAATTTTAAAGTAAAATAAAACTAATAACCTCTGTATGCTGATAGTAAGAACTATATAATAACATAGCACCATGTCACAGGAAATACATATTTGCATATGAATTATTATGACCATAAAAAACTTTTATATTGGGAAAAAATGGAATAACAACCATAATCCATAGTGTCACCATGCATTAGCCACTAGAGATAAATCCATTCAATATTCTAGTGGTATCCAATCATCATCATAGGTTATTTGGTGTTGTAACATCAATAATTAAAGAAAAAATATGGTCCTGAGCCCACCAATCCATCCAGTTATTGATTCATAGTCCACCAACCTGGATACCTAGGATTCCTTATATACTTAGTCTATTTTTCAAATGTCACATAGTTCACCACATTGACATAAACACATCAAGAAATGATATTACACAAGAAATCTACCATTTTTCATTTGTTGAACCTCTATCATATCATAATCACACAAATCAATTTGGAAGCATACTTCGCACAACATACACAATTTATGGAACCCATTCATGTTTCACAACAATGAAGAACATAGGAAACACAATCAATTACTTCATGAAAAACATTTTTCAAGACATACAAACCTCAAAACATCAATAAACATTTTTCGCAAAAAAATCCAAATAACACATTTTGTATATAAAGAAGGCATAAAAAATCATCTAACAACTCCAAATAATGAAACCTCCTACACCAAGCATGGAGACATCCATAATAAAATGTAAAACCACACCCAGACCACAAGGATACCCTAAAAAGGTATGATTCAACTAAAAACACCACCATTAATCACATAAAACCGTGTTTCAAACCACATTAGTCTATGTAACCTACGAGATTGATAATAAGTCAAGGGTAGAGGAAGACGAACCCAATAATGTTGAGGTATATCAAGAATTAAGGTACTTACATGATGATTTCATTTTGATTCACACCAAATACACCAATAAATTAATGATACATGGGAGAATAGAGAATAATATAGTTCTTTAAATCCATAATGAAGAAATAAATGTGTGGAAAGGGGTCAAATCATTGAGGTGAAAGGATAATTTCAATATTATTAATGACTAGGATTGACTGAATAGATAACACGCTTGGTTTTCCAAACCATGTTACTAAATTGTAGTATCCTCCTCCAAAGAGGAATCTATGTGAATAGTTTCCTATGAGAGGGTACATGGCCATGTAGAAAGATGTGTGACCAATATAGTGGAACTGTCCTTTGTGGATGATTTATTTTTGGGAAAGATCATAGTATCCTCTCACGATGTTTTAATTCTATTCCACCCGCTATAGAGATTAAACACTGAAATTTTCATCAAAAATGACTGGGAAAACCAAGGGATAAAAACATGAATGAAAATAAATAAAAATTAATACATCAAAATATAATCGATGATGAAACCTTCCCTATTCATATTATATTTTTTATATAATTAGAATGTTTTGATTTATATCACATAACAAATATTTGATTAGGGTATATTTTAGAGCTTTAAGAAATAGAAAATAATGAATATAATTTTTGGTTGTCTTATGGTTCCAATATTATGTGATGTAAGGTTTAACAATTGGTTATTTTAAATTAAATTGGATATACCTACGATGAAACTATCACATGGTACGGGTATAGATTACACAATCGATTAAATATTCTTATCTTATATAAATAAATGTATCATTGGTAAATGGTCATAGACTTATAATGTCAAATTTGGATAAGATAAATTATGTTCACTTAGAATGATCTAATATTTCAAATAGAATGTGATAAAAATGTTTTTAGCCTAATTTCGATCCATAGTGTTACAAAGGAAAAATTCAGGGATTTATTGGGATTAGTAATTTTTTTCTCTTTCCCCTAATCCTTGAATTATTAACCGCACATAAAGGTGGTGATAAAAATAAAATAATTTAAAAATTTTATATAATTATAAATAATTTGTTAAATAAAAAATCTATAATTAGTAATGATAGAACGTAATCATTGTTTTACTATAAATGAATAAATTATGAAGGTCAAATAAATGCACTGAAGTTATATAGAGTCTAGTGTTGAAAATTGCATCGAAATAGAAATGAAATTTAAATTATCAAATAAAATTTAAACAATAGAAACCAACATCAAATGATTTTATAAATTGATTAAATTAAATAATTAAAAACGAGTTTAGAAGGAAAACATAGAAGAATAAAAGGATAAAACTATGAAAAAAGCACTGGTCCAAACACTCTTAAGCGAGAATCGCCAAAATATTAAAAGGAAGTCAAGATACACTTTGTTCAATGAATTCACATCGTGTATTTGATTTAAGTTTATTTTGTCTATATTTTAAAACAATGCGAAATCCTAACACATAATATACTCCGTATCAATAAATATCCTCTGAAACTATTAGATCATGAAGGATCCTCAGGTTGTATGGTTTACTAAATGGGATCACAAAAGTTTTCACATCATCTAATTTCAAAACATAACGTATGTTATTGGAATCATGCACTTTTTTAGGTTGTGTAATATTGTGAGGAATTGGAAATTGAAAATAACATGATGAATAATGTAGTTACATGACATTTTAAATCTTCACATAATTTAGTTTACTATGGGATGAAATTTGGTTTGTAAGGATACTATGTGTAAATAATACATTCCATTTATAGAGGTCATATCATATCAAACCTTTTTTTTCAATTTTCTCAGCATTTCATCCCTCAAGATAAAAATGACTAATTACTTGGGGGAAACCGAATCCTCCTGCATTATCATGTATTACATGATTAAACCATAACTTTGTTGGTAAAAAACGAGCATGTAAATTTGTATTATTAAAGACATAAGATATTTTAATGGATAAAGGAATATGTGTAAGAATTAAAAAAACTTAAGAAAGGGAATATAAAAGCATATAAATTGAAGTTAAAAATATGGATTTTAATTATGGGGATATTAATACTAATAAAAATGTATCTTCTGGTGAATTATTACCAAGTGGTAATAAAATTATATGGACTATATGATTTTCATTTAAATGTTTGAATACTTAACTGTTATTGAAAAAACATTTTAATTGTTCCAAATAATATTTATATAAGGTATCTTAAATAAAAAATAGTTATCCTAAAATTATATCTCTAGATTACATGAATAATCATCTCCCCACTTTTGAAATTAGAAGAGAAACTATTATGAAGAAAAACGAAAATGATCATTTAGAAATTTTTTTATAATCTTCCAAGATAAAAAATATAATAATGTTCTTAAATAATATCATAGTTTTTTTTCATCAATGAATTTTAAAAAAAATATGAATTTATTTTATTTTTTTTTCTAAAATGGTGTAAAGAGGCATATAACATTATAAAAGAATGTTTCATTTGATTTTCATTAGCTGCAGATCTATTAGAAAATTTACTATAAATTGTCCTAAATGTAATTAAGATTAAGAACGTGAAGAAGATGGTGTATAGATGAAAAGATATCAAAATGAAGAGGAATAAAATTCCATGTCCCATAAAAGTGGATATGATAATAATTCAAAAAAATAAAAATAATATTTTTTTCTATGAATGATAATGATGATTATATTAGAAGAGAATATGAAAAATAATGATTATTTTGATGAAAACTACTTATTACAAAAATTTATGGATTAATATTTCTACTATGTAGGAATTAATGTATATAAATAATATTAATAGATAATAATTTAGGGATGATTATAAAGTTGAAATTTAAATAATGGGTTGAAAATATTGCTATACATGAATATAATAACAAGATGGTGAAGAAATAAGATTTTTCAACAACTAAATGTGAATATTTAAATGAATACAATTTTAGGCTTCTAAAAGATATAAATAATAGTATAATATTAATTTGTTTCTCAGAAAACATTTAAAATATCTTCATGAAATATGTAGATGAACCAAAATCAATTAGGCCTAGTTCTTAAAAATCATTTTGATGTTGAACGAGGAACATAAAACATCCAAAAAACAATATTATAATTTATTGAAATTAATAATTACTCTAAAACACCAAAGGATAAAAAAGTCACCCTAAAAGCTTAAATACAAGGTTTAATATGTCTCAAATAAAAAATAATTCATGAATTCCAAATTTATAGTTAAAATAAGAGTTGAAAATCCTGAAATTTATATGGTTTCAAATTATCAATTATATTTTGATACTATGACAGATCATGATAAGGATGAGAATAAATCATTTTAGATAAAAAAGGATTTTAGGAGGTCAAAAGGAAATGGTGTATTAAAATGTTCCATGGTGGATCGTAAGAACAATAATGGATAAGAAGTTACATAATTATAGATATAATGTATGTTATAGAGTAATGTATTCATTTATAATGATATTTAGGGTTCTATTACATATTTAGAAACATATAAAACATGTGTTGGTTCAATAATAAATGATGTAATGAATGTAGGATAAACTATATGTAATGGTTGAGAGTGAGTTAATCCACCTAATGAATACAAGTAGATAAAGCCAGTATGATGTTTGAAAATAGTTTCTATCTATGGAAACATATTTTGGTAAGATTTTATGAGCCTAAAAATATTCTATAATGATTTATTCTCATGGTACATGGAATAAAAAATTTATAAAGAAAATATAAAAATCCACATGATATTGAAGAAAAAGGAAATGAAAAGTCTATAGTTGTTGAACATATATCAAATATAAAAATGGGTAATTACCATAAATATTGGATAATAGATGTATTTATAACATGAAAAAATATTTAAAGTTGTTGAAATATGTGAAAGACTACATGGTATGGAAATTAACATTTGTAAATAATTATTTCATCAGATAAAAAAGTGTTGGGTATTCTATCATTGGGGTATATAACCTAAAATCCTAAATGCCATTGTTTCAAAATGGGAAGAAAGAAAATATGTTGAGTGTTTGATAAAATATTATCTAATGTACTAAATCATTTCCCAAAAGATATGGATTCATTGTTAAGTGACCTAAATATGGGAATGGTTTTATAATATTAAAATAAACCAATGGAAACATTTTTTATGTTGGTGGTGCACAGTTTTCACGCTATCTAAGAATTATAAAAGAAAATTTTCTATGGAATAAAATTTTCGGGAATCTATATCATAGGAATATAATAAATATAACTACTAGTGAATTTATTTAAGAATTTTATAAAATAACACAATGAAAATACTTTTTTTAATCCATTTTCTAAAAGTTGGTGATTATAAAATAATTATAAATGAATGATGAGATTCATTAAATTCTTTTTTTGGAGTTGATACACTCTGAAAAATATTTTTCAATGATAAAATAATAAATTTATAAAGAAAAATAAATTATTTCATATATTGATGATATTATTCACATAAAATGTATTGTTTTTTTAATACAAAATTTAGAGCCTCTGAAAATATTTAATATATTCTAGAGAAGTGGTGGAAAATATTTTGGAATTTAATGAAGAATATTAGAATTGTTAATGGTAAAGAGTAGACAAATTTAACTTTTTTAGATTATTTTATAAGGAATTATATTCATCTTTAGATTATTTTAGTATACACACAACACAATAATTATGTTATTGAAATTAGTAATATATGATTGGTAGAGATGTATGTAACTACATTGATTGAACATTATACATCGTGAATCTTTTGGGTACATAATATTAGAGTAGTAGTTCATATTCAGAATCACAATTTCTATTGTAAAAAACAAGATATTAATCTTTAAAACAATTCTTATAATGAAACCCCATGTTTTATTTATCTATTGATATTTGGTTTCACTAAATCATAATGGAAAATGATTACAATCATGGGATGTTGATAGAGATGTGTTAGATGAAATTTTCTATGTTATCCTAAAAATGGTAGAGGACACAAATTCTATAATATGATATAAGTATCATATATATTTTTTAAAATATTTCATAAAACAATCATAGATGGCCGATAATGACAGATAATTTTCATAGTTCATCGATTCTATAGTATACATGCACATAGAATTAATAATCCTATTTCCCAATGAATGAAATGAATACTGATATGTGATAAATGACTATTTAAGAATTTTATTTGTGATAAGGACGAAATATTTATTCATAAAATCCATCTTTGATACTATCCATATGATTGGATGATGGAAATAATCAATTCATGTTGCGGAGGGCGTAGTCCTCACATGCACTTGATAGGTGTTATTTTATTTCTCTTAGAGGATGGAAATATTTGTAAAATTAATTTCAAATTAATATAATAATATTTAAGCCTAAAAATAATACTTATTTAATTACATTATCATAATTAGAAATGATTTGAGCAATACATATAATAAAGTAATAGACTAATAAAGAATACCCATGAAGAAGGTTTAGTTTTCTCAAGGAATACTTCATAGATTTGATGTCCTTGAGAAAACATAAGTTGATCATAAGATTAAATCGGTGGGATAATGTTATTTTAATGATATTTGGATTATATTCAACGATGAATTATATGGTTTACTGTATCATTTTTATTTTTCATGAGAAATCCTATTATAAAAGATGAAAATTATGACGTTGGATACCAACATAATTTTTAATAATGTCATGGAAGTATTCAAGGGTCAATGTGTAAAAATATGAGAAATTAGTGGTTTGGGATAAGATAAATTTTAAAATACACTGATCTATTCATTTTTATTAAAGGGAATATATATTAATTCATTTTTTTTTCTTTGTACCATTTAACAAAATCAACTTTTACAGTGGTAATTTAATTTTAGAAACCGAAACTAAAAATAATGATAAATAATAAAAATGTGACCTTTTATCATAAGTTGAAATTTATGTTTTCAATTATTATATCATATTGATGAATAATATTTTCAAAGTTAAGAAAATATAATTTTACAATAATAACATTTAATTATATAAAATTTTTTCCAAAAAATATATTTTATGAATATAATTCATAGCTAATGTATAATTATCATAGATAAGTATTCTATTGAGATATATTTATTAATAAAAAAACTAAATTTTTGGTGGGTATAAAGGCAAGGAAAAAATTAATTTTACCATATATATTGTTAATTGGAGGAAATTGTTGAATATAGTTTTATATAAATGTTACATGTTATATTATTTATATAATTAATAGATATAATATTATAAGTTAAATTATTATGAAATAAATTAATTTTTTATATGTAAATTATTAATTAAATGTTTTTTATATTAAAATATAATAAAAAATGATAAAATCCATTTTAAAAAATAATAATATCACACGATTCAAATTAAATATTTTTAAAAAAAATACAAAAAATTGAAATTTATATTTTTAATTATCCAAATAAAATTATAATTTTATTTTATAAAATATATATTATAAAATTTTTATTTTTATTTTTTGTAAGAATGTTTAAAATACATAAAAAAATAGATTTTGTTGAAAATAAACTTTTAAATACCAAATCATATTAGAAATTTAATTTATAAATAAATGGTTTTCAATTTCTGTATTGTTTATTATGTATTTATTAATAATTTTCCTC
The DNA here is from genome assembly GCA_963277665.1 of Viscum album. Taxonomy (NCBI): domain Eukaryota; kingdom Viridiplantae; phylum Streptophyta; class Magnoliopsida; order Santalales; family Viscaceae; genus Viscum; species Viscum album. Next base: position 275,713,319 of record OY728142.1, on the reverse strand, counting down.
AATTATTATGTGATTATATTCTATTATGTTTAGTGTGTAATTTATTTTATCATACATAACATCAATATTTCAAGGTCTTGAATTTTGGTTTATTACATGATACTTTACTTAAAACAACTTCATTATCATAATTTTATAACACATAGGAAATAAGAGGTGGTAATTTTATACCATTGAATCCATAGGTTTGGATGTAGCTTCCTAAAACATATTATTGCTTCATTGAACATTTTCTAGATGAATAAAATTTTTCAAAAAAAGGGTATCCTTTCTATAAATAAAATTAACTGGTTGTTCCTCATATGATTGATCATGATCTAGTTACATGAATTCTAAATTTTTTACTTGTAATGGGTTGGGTAAATTGCTCATCCAATATGAAATATTGAATACATAATGTTCTTGGGAGAGTACTGTATATAGTTTTATGTGATATGTTACTACCCCGATACATTCAAGGATCGTGAAGGGACTGATGTACCTTACGTTCAAATTCCCTTTCATCCCATATCTCATAACACAATTCTATGGTGATATATATATGATTACCTTTTCTATGTATAAAAATTATAAATTTCATCACAAAAAATTATTTTTTTATTCATTGGGTTGTTTTTATATGCCACTGAATTATTTTATCCTTCTATATCATTTAGTAGACATGGTTACGGCCTATCAACTTCCCCTGTTCAATGTCATACTAGAATATTGGATTCCTAAATCTATTCCCAGATAATTTTGGAAATGGTTCTATCTAAAATGTATAATGGAAAGAATCATTAAATGAGATATTTATATTGGTGTGGTGATGATCCCACCATCCTTTTATTTACAAAAAACAAAATCATAGCATATCAATCAATGTTAGAGTGTTCCTCTAAGAATAACAATATTATGAAGATGATAAATACTGATAAAACACAACACATTCTCATATTATTTATAAATACTTCAATTGGATCTTGAGTTATGACAATAATAATGTTAATATATAATGTAATTTTGGTCTCCATGTTTTTTTACCGCCAATATTACATATATCATGGGGATGATTTTTAGATATAAATCCTCTTTGACAATGATATAATTTGTTGAATTTATATGGTTATTGACAAAAATACAAATTATATAATGTCTTTTAGATATATTTGGGTGTCCCAAAATGAAATACCTAGAATGTTTTTCCCATTTAGATAATAGTTAATTTAATGATAGTAATATATAATTTTAATTTTTTTCATAGCCTTAACATACTAGCATTCCAAAAACTGAGATGTTTATTCCCTGATTACCATCTTTAGGTTATCCAACAATATGTTTTCTTAGATCTCTATATACCATTGTGCTTCCATGTTCATAAAATATTGATGAGTTTTTAGTATCATCCAAAATTCACTTCTACATTTCTAGTTTTTATGAGACACATATCCAGGTTCTAAACTATATAACTCCACAGTTACCAAAGATAAACTCTCAAATACTCACTACATTTTTATCAGGATATAAAATCATATTTATATGCGTTATTGATCTTCTCACAAATTGATTGCTGGGAAATTATTTTATATCAATAGGAATTTTCTCCCTCCATTTATATTTTAATATTATTAAATCTTAAATCCATTTTTATTGAATATTTATAAAATATCATTATGTATTTGACATAATGATCCTTCCTTCTAAGGGCATTGGAAGCCTTGTTTTCCGTCCCGAGGTGGTAATGTATTGGGAAGTCATAATACATTATTTTTTCCAACCACACACTTTTTTTCATGATGAGGTATTATTTTAATACATAATTTAGGACATTATGTTTAGTATTAATATCACACATGTCACAATATTTATTATTAGTCTAAATTTTCAATAAAAATACAGTGTTCGCGGACTCCAAATTAAGAGTTGTGTTTTTTGGTTTATGATTCTAAACATTTCATGACAAAAAATAAATTAACATCCATTTAGTTATAAAAAAATCCCAAACCAGTCATTTAATCTACGATATATATCAAAAAACATTCATAACAACAATTTAGTGTATGAACATACATAATGATCAATATCTTCTTAATATCCTTGATGATTTCCCCACATTAGGTTTTTTAGTGTAACTTCACCCCCTATTGGGATAACATGGTTATTTTATTGGATAATCATGAAGAACTTATCAAAAAAAATTAGTAGTGTACATCAAATCAACGAAAAATGGAAATCTCATTCATAGAAGTCGGTCCCAACCATTTTTTAATTAGATATATCGTTGATGTGTCTATAGATATACCTTCACCGGTGATAACATTAACTAAGAGGGAAACTATTTGGAACCAACATTTTAACCTGATGACTTTTAAAATAATTTTTCCTTCCATAAGGGACTTAAAAAAAGTACAAATAATATTTATTTCTTTATTTAATCTTAGAATATATGATAATTTCATCAATAAAGAACACAATAAATTTGGTATGGTAATTTAAAAAGACACCATTCATAAAACCCATAATGAAAATCAAATTATTTTGATGGCCAAATGGAATCATTATGAATTAATTATATCCATACCTTGTGAAATATATTTATTTTTTAGATATTCCATAATAAAACTAAATTTATGATATTCAGATCAAAGGATAATCCTTGAGAAATATTTAGATCCTCATAGTTGATTGATAAAATCATTAATAACATGACATGAATATTTTTTTATGATTAATAACATTCAATGTCCAAAATAGTCAACTAAAAGGCATATTGATCCATCTATATCCTTAAAAAATCTACAGGTTCTCCCTATGGGGAAGAATTCAAGCACACAAAGCCCTTATATAGATTCATTTGTATTTTATTCTCTATATCTTTCATCTAAATGTGGTCCATTAAATTTAGACTCCTTGAGATAGTCATATTAACATGTATAAGATAAATTAAAAACTCAATCTCATGATATTGGGGATGTCCAGGTATTTCATAGTTAAATAAAAAATTATAATCCTATAAAATAGGACTGTTAGAAAAATTAGTTCATCCCTTTCATTTGAGAAAATAGTCTCTCATTACTAGATATCATAAAGGAAATTATAGAAATTAATTTTTAAGGGATATAATAATGATCATTTCCTCGATAATAGATCATAAGATGGTAATGGATAACAAATGATATTTTATTATCCTAAAAATTGATAGGTACTCTATTTTAGGATTGACATTCTATAAAAAATCATATCAAATAAAACCATGGGATCAATAAATAGATCATTAGGGTTTATCATCCCCAAAAAATCTATTCTAATAGAGTTTTATATCTTATATTACATCATCATTACACCTGGGGATTACAATGATAGTTCATTATCCATGGCTTAAAAAGGTAAATCATTATTTTTTGTTAAATTGAGTAAAAAATAAATAAAAATTAATTCAAAAAACACTAAATTATGAACTAATTACCATTAATCTATTTTATCCATAGTAATTTCCTTTTATGTTTTTGACCAAAATTTTTTTGTTTCCCTAATAAAAATTAATATAAGTAATTGAAATTAACCAAATCATATTCTCAAGGACTATATATACATGTGTACAATCACAGGCCCAATCGATGTTCATTAGGGTAATGAAATAGTAAATTCTAAATAAAATATTTTTTGGTGATTACAATTTTTTAATCTATTATATAGTTTAATCAAATTTCTAATCTACATACTAGGATTCATTTATATAAAACCATATATTCTCTATATTATCAATGCATTAGGATGTTATCCAATATAAAGAAAAAATCGTAGTGTTCTCAATTATGTCCTATACTCTAATCCTCAAAATAAATAATCATTTCCTATAATACCAACTATTGAAACCCAATATAGTGATAATTAAATAATATAATTAATTTTATTGTTTAATTAATGTATTTCACAAAAATTCATAGAGAACAATGATAAAAATTTATTGTTTCTTATAAAAGATATATATAAACATATTATATGAAAACATTTAGAAAAAGTCATCATTTTCATTATCCACTCGACAATCCTATATAAATATAATATGACATAATCATATTTATAACCAAATGAATGGAAACATACTTTGGGATGAGGTTGAATGAATAGTAAAAGAAGAATATAATCTACATTGAATGGTTAGATCATAAATATTGGTATATCATGAGTAAGGGGTTACATTGGATAAAAATATAATTAGGTAATATGTCAAAAAATGAATTTTCATTAAGTATCATATTATTAGAATATAAGAAAAAAGGAAGGTTATAAACAATCATCATAGAAACATAAAATTAACATGAAATTAATACATTAGATATTATAATATAATTTAAAATGTGAATATCATAATAATTTTGGAATGTTTGAATATAACATAATTTTTTTGAGATATAGAGGAAAAAACATAAGCACAAAAAACGTTGTGAAGAAATCCAATAATGTAAACCAATTTAATTTTATGAACAAATCCAAGTATGTTTACTTTTTAGTTTAGTTAATAAACATACGTATGTAGAGAACTTATAATATCAGGAGAATAAAAAATATAACCAATTCATTTAAAGGACATATTGTACCCCACAAGTTATCATATATTCAAATAAGATTCACTTAATATAAAATTAGTCAACAGAAAATAAATATCTAATGTGATGGAATGAGGGTTTCATTACAATTCAAAATTGTATCACATAATGAGAATTTTTTTCATTTTCTACCAAAAAATGATTACACTTGATGATTATATATGATGGGATGAATTAACCATTTATTTATCAAAGGAGAATACATTGAATAGTAATGAGAAAATATAAAAACTATTTTCTCCTTAAAAAGTGTTTGTCAACATAAAATAAAAAAAGACATTATTTTTGAGTCACAATCCATAAAAGTGATTTTTTATTTATAAATAACAATAGAAATATTAAAACATTAACTTTTAAAAAAATCCAATAAATTTTAATTGAAAATAAACAAATCCTATTTCAAAATGTGGTGATGATGGAATAGATATATGATAATTGAACAGTAATACATTTAAAATATTTGAAAATGTATTTATTTAATTTAAAAAGAGTTCTATGTATATAAAGACCATGGTATTTAAAATAACAAGGAAAATAATGTTCATTTTAGATAAAAACAATTTAATATTTCATGAGGGTATTGAATAACATTGGTGGAAATTAGAAATACCGATAAAGAGGAATAATCCATTTATACACATGTGAATTATTCTTAAACAAATCGTTTACGTGAAACAATAGATTCATAATAGAAGAATGAATGGATGTGAAACATGACTTCCATAAAAAATACTGTAAAAATAAAATATTAAATTATAAAATATTATACATGAGAATAATTGAAAATTTTCTAGATAAATATAAGTAATTATGAAATACAATAAATATTTGAGTCATGAAAACCCCTTACCATTAATCCTGCTAAGTGAAATTTACTCAAACCTCCTTAATAAAAAAATATATATCATATTTTCATACTTCAAAACCATATTCATTTTTATATCGTTTTATAAAATTAATTTCCAAATATTGACTTTATTTGTATATGTTAGTTTTTAATAGTTATTGAAATCATGAGTTAGAAAATATGATCATTTTTAAGTAGTTTTATAATGGCGGTGATGTTCTTCTTTTTTATCACATTTTTCATAATTCCTATATTTTACTATGTACTAGATTGTTATGTTTAACATAATTTTATATTTTATAATTTCAGCTCTTTTGTGTTTTGGTAATGTCCTCTTATAATGAAATTGATTATGGGCTTGTTTTGATGAGTTTAACAAATAAAAGGTGATTTATTAATAAAAATAGTTTCTATGTATATTATGAATCCAGAATAATTTGTAAATCATGAGATAAATATTTTTAAATTTTTACAACAATAATTTTTTTTTTAATTTACATGAAATAAACATTACAACATTACTAAAGTAGGTGTTAACAAATACCTAAACCATGGTGTGTTATAATGATTAATCATGTAATAGAAAATATTTATATATTATTAATATAAAATGAATAGAATATTGATAATGAAATAAGTATAATATATATTCATTAAACTATTTCATATAACCATTCAAAATTAGTTTTTATGATTACGGAAATGCGTAACTCATGGATGTGGTAGTCTATATACATACTAGAGTAATGATCCCATTTCTACGTGAATATATAAAAATGGTTTATATAAAATATAAATTTATAAATTTAACTATAACATAAAATTCCTATTTTTTCATCAAATTAATCATTAATTCAAGACTTGATCTGTAGTAATGGACTAACTGGTATCTCATCGTGGAGGAGGTAGCATGTGTTACAAAAAAATCAATATTAATTTTTTTTCATATTGAATATAAATGATTGAAATTTTTTTATAATTAATAAAATGAAATTTATTTATACTAATTAAACTAATTTAATTTTATTAACAGGGTTATAAATGATTTTAACGAGGATAATAAAATTGAAAATACTACGAGATTGTAATACTTACATCAGAGGATTGAGATTTCTCTTGGAAGAATCAATGGAAGTGACTGCCTTAAGAAACATTTATATGAATAAAACCTCATGATTATTATATAGAGTTAAAGGAGGATAAATAAGTTATATTTTCACATGTTAATTCAATGTATATGTATAAATTTCAAAGGGTGGAATTGGTATCTATTTATAACAAAATAAAAGTTCACTTTTTGAAACACACATTATTTACTAAAAATTCCACAACACTATTCAAGGGGTAGTAAATGAAAAGTGGAAAAAATATAGGTTGGGGAACATGTATGGTATAAAATCCTCTCACCCATTACTTTTTAATTGGGATATTATTGATTAAGGATTCTAGTTTTTTACATTTAACATTATTTCCAAAATAAAATTTATATATGTATATAATATTTATCCTTAATAATTAAATTATAGAGAAAATATAAGATTGGAACCAATTAAATATATTTGAATGTATAATTTCAAATTCGAAATTATTTTTAAAACATAAAATTTTTAATTGTGTATAAATTTAATTTTATATAATATAAAATAATTTTGTAAAAAAATAGTTTTTTGAAAAAATGTTATTATGATTTAAATGTATATGTATGATAAAATTATATTAGATAATTAATATAATGAAATTAATTGATTTATTATAAAAACGATAAAATATATTAGGATATCATCGAAATACATAAAATATTACTATTTATTCCATAAATTAGTGTAAATGTTAAAAAATATTATATATTAAATTTATATTTAAATTTAGTTTAAAAAATATTGGGCATACATTTTTAAGTTAAATAATACATTAAAATACATGATATTATTCCTAAAATAAAATTTTTATTACTTAAAAGGTTTTCAAAAATTTTACGATAAAATAACATAATTATATAATCCAAATATTTCAATTATCAAAAAAACCATATTTTTTAACTATAAATCAACCGTTAGAGAAAAAAAAATTATTTTTATGCAATGAATTTAAAAATGAATTTTATTCTATAATATATAAAATCTAAAAAATTTAAATTTCAAATTTAATATAAAATATATAATACAAAAAGTGATTTAATTTATAATAATCATTTCTATTGTATCAAATATTAATTATTTGACATTTATATCATATTAGTCTTCGTTGTATCTTTATTTTTAATTTTAAAATAATTTTTTGTGTCTTTTTATCATTATGTCTACTATGTAAAACATGTTACCAAAAATAACAACTGTTATATAAAGGATATAATTTTGGTTCATTACAATGATTATGATGTAGAGAGGGACCATGTTATCTGATGAAGAATACTTTTTTTAATCTATAATAAAGTGATATTATAATGAATATGTTCTATAGACCAATGTGTAGTAGAAGATTCATACTTGTTTTATCATATATTTTTATGGGGGATGACACCATGAATATTAAAATGAATTTAATTAAAATATTTTTAAATGAAACATATTTGTTCATATTAACAGTTATTTATTAAAGATAAGGATGGTATATGATTTCCACCGATAGTTTTCTTTTGATTGGTTCGACATTATAATCTAGTTTAAAATAGATTGGTTATTTACATGAAGAGCGATCGAAAGAGGAATGTTTTTCATGAGTTTTACTAATATATTTTGTAATATTATCAAGGTATTATTTCTATATATGAAGAATATAGGTTTATGGATGAGATGAATATTTGATTTTGATTGGTTAATTAGTGATCAAAGGGATTGTATTGTTATTTAGTTAGTATGTACTAGTGTGAAACATGTCTATAGTAGATCCTTTGACATGGTGATCAATATGGAATTAATGTTACATAAGAAATGTTTATGGGTCTATTCCATGATGATTTTTTATCTATAAGGATTGAGATAGTTTGATGAAATTCCATTATTACCCTTCGAAAGCGTGATAAAGTATATATATTAGTTTATGAGACTTATTTATTATTATCCTGATATTATTTGAATTGATTAGCTGTATTTATAACTATTTGAAGATTCCTTACATTCAAAAATAAATTAATAGGAATAATATTTCATACATTAATTATTTATGGGGTGTGCTAATGTAAGAAGATGTGGTCACAACCCAATTAGATACAATGGGATATTTGTAATAGGGAATTCATTAAAACAACATGAGTAGTGGATATATGTCAGGTATTTCTAATTTGAATAGATATTTTGGGTATTGGTTTGTGAGGAGTCAGCCTCTTTATTCATTCACTAATTTTTATAGATCTAGTAGATTATGGAATTCTAATTAGACCAGAGGTGTGATTCATTATATTTTTGATTATCATGGATATAAAGAGTCGTATTGATCAACTATCCTTATTTATTTTCACAGGGCTAGTGATTGATTTTAGATGTTGGATAAAAATAAGTTTCCTATATATTTTATAAATAATAATGGTTTTTGTATTTTGGACTATATATTTTAAATATATAGGGAGTAGGTTATCGTTAGGACAATTTCAACTATTAAACAAATGTGATGTGTATTGTTGAGGTGAGGAATGTTGTCGTTATATCAACCCATGATTAACATACATGGGGACTAAATAATTGTAGATGAATATTCATCACATTAAAAAAGTAAATTGTTGAGGACTGTGATTCATTAGTGTCTTCAGAATAATGGTACGCAATCATCAATCTTGGAGAAATATCTTCAATGTTTTCCATAATTATATTACCAAATTGTACTCCAACGTCAAACCATTATTCATAACCTTGGGAAAAGAAACATACAGATGTGTGGGATCATATTCCCAGTAATGGTAAAAAATGATATACATAAGAATAAAATGAACATAAGGGTATGAGTAAATAAGAATATCCTTGGATAAACATACCCAACATATAAAACATTATATACATGATTCATGGAATAATGAAGGGTAAATCAGATTATATTAATTATAAAGGGAAATAATATCATAATCCATTAAATAATAATAATTGAATAAGATATGTAATTATTGTAGACATAGAAGTAAATTTAATAATTCCCTATATGTCATGGCCCATTCCCAAAACATAACACGACACATCACTGGGGATAATCCTATTGGGAAGAACACACCACCATTCCCAGTCAAAATCCTTTCCTTATAGTGTAATGGGTTCACTCCCTAAACCATATTTGTAACCAAGGATCACTCCCAAGACCATCATAGTAGTCAGAGTTCACTTCAAAGTGCATTTTTGTACTCAAGGATCGATCCCAAGACCATCATAGTAGACAAATTCCTTTACTTATATGACTTCACTCTCCATTCTATCCATGTTTATCTAATGATATATATATTAACCGTTGAATTTGAGGGTGATATGGGTCCCACCAGTCTCATAAGGAAGTCATACACATGTATGCTATAGTATCATAAAAAATAACTATATCAAAACCCGTCAAACGAAAAAAATTCCATATTCATTTTTTCATATCTTATAAAATGGGAAAGTGTAAACTTTCATAAAATTTTTACAAAATTATACTCATTTCAATGAAGTGGACTTCATATGATTATACCCAATGAATGTTAAACGAGTTCCATAAAAACCATTTTGGGGAATAATATAAATGGTTCCCCTGTATGATAACCCTACTAACACAAGTGTATCATCAAAAAATATCATTTATCATTTAAAATAATTATTAATTATACATTAAAACATTTCCTAATAAAAATAAATTTTCAATGAAGAACACCTTAAAAATAATTTTCATTGAAAATAATATTTTTAAATCATATATATGTATCTTTGAAAATATTTTTTAACCCATATTGACAAAAAATATTTAAATAAAAATATTTTTATTTTGAATGGTGCTTTGAAAACATATAAAACAATAATTTAAATCATTGAAATATTTTATTTTGAAGATGACATTGAATAATTTTATAGAAACCAATAAAATATCACAAAAACGTTTCGTTTTAATATATAATATAAAATATAAAAAGGAATATGGGAAAAAAATTAAAACCTTTTCATTGAAAATATATTTTAAAACATTTAAATAAATCTTGACAATATTTTAAAAACCATTTCATTGAAAACACCTTTTAACACATATAATATAATCATGAAAAAACATGAAATTATTTTCGTAAAATATATTTAATAACATATAATGAATGATTGAAAAAAATTTCAAATCCCCATATATAAAATTCAATTTTAATAATAATAAAATAATCTCAAGAACATTTTAAAAATGTAATCTTTGAAAAAATATTTGAATAATTATAAGGAACACAATAAATTATGATTTTTTAATCATAAAAAACATTTTAAATCATTTTCCTTCTAAATAATATTAAAAGATAATGTAATTACATTCTTTAAAATATTTATAGGAAAAATGTTTTTTAATAACATTTGATGAATGAAGTTAAAAATAATGTCATATTTTTATAAAGAAATATTATTTTTTTATGTTATGTACCAAAATATTGAATAAATAGTACCATTAAAATGAATATATTATTAAAAAATAGAGGATATAAAAATTAATTATAATCAATGAGATATGGGACATAATATTTCATCAATTAAAGAATATTCATTAACTATCCTGATAAATGATGAGATTATTTAAATAAACTCTTACCACCATCGAAACATTGAATAATCATCCCCATGAAACAATAATGTTACATGAATCTTAAAAAGTTAATAATATTCATTATATGTTGTGTGAAATGGAAATATATACACATCATAAAATTATATTTGTTCATTACAAAGAAAGAGACTCAAAGACGGAATATTTATACAAAATAACCTTATTGATTTGGTAACTATTTAATCATAGAACCCCATCCGATAGATATAATCATGTTAACATGTAAATAAAACAATTATTTATAATAATCATATAATAAATTCATTTTCATCATATACAAAAAATAAATGACATAATTGTAGAATAAGGCATCAGGCTCTAAGAAATAAATTTAAGAATATAAATCTCCAAACTATATGAGAAACATTTGAATAAAGAGATTCGTGAAAGAATAAAAAATGTCAAAAAAATAAATATCAATATAAAATTTAAATTGATTATATAACATGTATTATTTCATTATATACACCACAAATAAATAATAAGTGGTGATTATAGAACATATCTTACAGAAATAAAAGTGAGACAAAATAACCCTTACCTTAAGTATCGACTTTATTTGTACACACTCAAAACTCCTGTATAATAAATATATTTTTAATATATATATATATATAAAATAACCATATTATAATATATAATTACATATATTATTATAATATGAATTTATATTACATGTTTTTTTAGTAATTCCATGTTAATGTAATGTTTCGGGTAATAACCGCTTTTTTCATATATGTTTTGACTTGTCATTATGGACCCTATTTCATATATCATGATATAATTATATAAAGACTATAAAATATGATATAAATAAAATATATATTTATTATATAATTATTTATAATAATCTATTAAATGTATAAATATGTTATATAATACACTATTAATGGAGGCGGTAGGTCATACATAAGCATGGATGTTGTTTTGCTTTCTTGTCTCATTGAATGAAAAAATGACTATGATATATATATATATATATTATCATTATAGTAAAATTAATATGTCAAAAATATATTATACGTTTACATGAACAATCAATAAAATATTCAGTTTAATGTTTGAATGAATCAAATCACTTTGAGGAGGTGGTATGTCACATGTTCACAAACGATGTTCTCATATTCCACCAAATGGAAGGAATGTTGCTTCGTGTAACATACTAATTAGTGAATATTAAATATATAATAAATATAATATATATTCTATGAAATGATTATTTATATAATTATATGAATCCTTAATTCATGGTAATGCCAGAATGAACTACATCGATTCATGAGGGTGTAGTCCGACATACACACAGACGAGGATAATGTATCCCATTTAATGGAAGTGTCTGTGACTGTAGGTAGAAAAATTATCATTATAAAAACACAATATATTTTGGGATACGATTTTATTATATGTTTATTTAATAATAATAAATTATGTTATGGAGAATGAAATAAAAACAAGTCCTTTTGGAAGGATATTACATATTCTTTTCATAACTCTTTTTGATTGGTGAAAAAGGTATTCCATTGTTTACATTATAACGAAATTAAGGCCTCTATAATGAAGTGTGGGAACATTGTAGGATATAGACTAGGATTCATATTTTCCAATGTTCAGGATATCTGTGAAGAAGAGAGGGGGTTGAGCGCCCTTTTATAAAGGAAGAGTGACATTCTTGTAAATATAAAAAGGAAAAAAATAATGAGATGGATATATTACATAATTTCTTCCAATAAAGGTAAATATTATATAAAATGAATCATGTGGTCGAGATGTGGCAATAAAAAGTTTTAACAACTTTCTAGGTCATTTTTTCATTTATGAATAATGTTTAACGACCAAGTAAACACATTTTTTCATTAATCTCTGTAATAAATTAAAATTAATGTCAAATGTATTTTTTGACTAAAAATATGTTGAACATATTAGAAATTATAATTTATAAATATTAAAAATTTTAAATCCATTTTCACAATTTCTAAACATGGTATATACATAAAATAAGTCAAAATTAATCCATCATCATGGATAAGATGACATGTTTTTATATTTAACAGTTCAAATGATCGGAAAAATAACTAATTCCAATTTTAATGTGAAATTGTTTAATATAACCTACATCAGATTAGTAGATTTATAATTTTTCTTGTTAAAATTTAAATTCAATTAGATATATATTTTAAATGTATAAATAAATTAAATTAGAAATTAGTTTCAAATTAAAATTCACTATTGTTCACTATTTATCCAAAAATGAAACTTCTCGTAAAAATAAAAATAATTCACAATATGATTTTTTAATGATAAAATTTATTCAATTTTCTTTTGTTTTATGAAATATAATTTTTAAAAGTGTCTAATTTTATATTTAAAATATCTATTCCATTAAAAGGAGGTACATTTTTTTGGAGAATATATATCATTATGCATGATGTTGGTTTTCTTTTTATCTCTTATCTTGAAAACACACAATATGTTCATTTCATAGAATATTGATTACTATTTTTATATAAGATTATTACAATTTATTGAATTTTGTTTATTAAATGAATTATGGTAAAATGTGTTTGAATGTAGAAATTTGGAATTCTAGAAAAATATTTCATACATTTACAATAGGGATTTAATTTTAATTCTAGATAATTAAAAACAAATACATTATTTTTAAATAAATGCGTAATAAATATTTTCATAAATTAATTATTATTATTTGAAACACCAATTTCCAAATCAAGGTGAAAACTATAATATAATTTTAATAAATATATTTATAGTGTATAGTAGTTTTGTAAAACTAAGACATGTGTGTAATAAAAGTTATCAACTGAACATGACATTATGGGTAACAAAAATCCAAACATAGTTTTATGTGTACAAAATTATATTATTTGTGTTCTGTGAAGCATATGAATAACTTGGGGTTGTATGCAACCCAAAATAGAATTAGTGATTTCATATAACATAAGTTATATTCTATGTTTTGTGAAATGATATAAATTGAAAAGAGTAAATTAATTTGATAAAATATTTCATAAAACCTTAGGATGTCGTATTATTACAACATTAAAATTAATTTCTCCCTCTAAATTCATCATGGTGATAATAAGATTAACATTATAATGTTTCATTCATAGAAACAATCATTGTATAAATGAATTCAAAAACACCCTTTAAAATAGATAAATGGAAACATAATGGTTTCCCAATATATCTAAAAACTAGGTTTACAAATAGGGTAACAAGTTTGAAATTTGAAAAAATGGACATGGAAGACAAATAAAACCATCATGTTCTAATCGATAGTGATAGAGAACATCGATCAGTAGAATTGAGTGATCCATAGAACATTAACAATCACAATACCATAAATATATGATGATTTAATGTTCTATTTTATTGCTAAAAAATGAAGGCACACAAATTAAATTTTTGATCCAATATCATTTTCATAGAGTGGAATAATTTTCACATGAAAAATAATTTATATGATTTCAATATTTTTCATATTCTCAATCTAACCCTTTGGTTCTATCTTAAAAAATTTTGACTTCAGAAATTACTCCAAAATGGAGGTGATTTTGTGATACCTAAAACACAAAATATCATAAAATAATAATTTATAATTATAAGAAATTCTATTTTACTTTAGTTATCATTACTGAAAAATATTTAGCATAGGTTATAAAATATGCATAAATCCCCATATAGAGATATAGTACTTTAATCTATAAAACCCCATCTGATTTTTAACATAAACCATTACATATATTGTCTGGATTAAAACCATTCCAAAAGTTAAAAAAACAAAAAATTAGAAATATTTTATTGAAAATAGCTGAACAATAATACCCTATATATTGTAAGGTAGTTCTATGTTGTCACATTCATAACATGTGAATACATTTATCACATATTCTCTTGAAACACGATTGTAACCTAAATTACCATACATACTTAATGAAAACATGCATTCTTTCATATTCCAAATATCATTCGATATATGACATAAATTTAAAAATATCCATCCATGATAGTGAAAACCACTTTTTTAGAAAAGTCATATTTTGTTCTGAGGTCAATAATACTATCAAATTTACTCTATTCAAGCCATCGTTTATTTATCCTTACAAAATTGCAATTTATAATCCATAAGAAAAAAATAATGTTTACCTTGTCTTAATCAAAATACCTCTTTTCTAATAAATCAATTTTATAATTCTTCAATGCCTTTCAACATATCCGTTTATATCATTAATGAAAAACATATTTGAAATATACTTATAGATTACATGATTTGAATAACAACATCCCTGAACTCAAAAACATATAAACTTCTATCATCCGAAATTATTCGTAAACCATTACATGTGATTCAATATCTTATTCATTAATACCCCTATCATTGCATATGAATTTTGAATCATGCATTATGCTTCCTAAACATCAATCTAGTCATTATTATTACATTAAATGTAAACAATAAATTTCGAACATCCCATAAGTTTCATATATCAATTTTATTATCACTTTCCACCAATGTGAAACAAATACTTGTACCACCTTCCTAATTATATTCATGATATTTCCAATTAGGACATAATTTTTTTTTATTCATGAACATTATATATCTAAAAAATTCAGTGTTTTTTACTTCCTAATAGTTATTGCTGTTGATTGAGACAAGACATAATTGTGTGAGAAATAATTATCATATTAGAAAACTACAAAATCATGAAAAATTACATATATGATTTGAAAAATACTAAATCCTATATTTATTTCAATGATATATTTTTATTATAATTATATATATCCCTAGGAATATATTGAGTAAAATCACTAATGATTTCTCATACTGGATTCCAAAGGATGAGATATAAATAAATTTGATACTAACGATAGGGACCGAGGCTTAACATACATGGATATTAAATCATTTCAGATTAATATTCATCCCATTAAAAAATTACATTCCCAAGAATATAATTGTAAATAGTCATTTGTGTCTTGGAACACAATTTTCAAATGTGGTGAAATATATTAAATGTTTCCCAAAATAGTATTCCAATTTTTTTATTCTTACTAAAAAAAATTCCTTATAACCTATGGAAGTGAAACAGAAGAAAGGGTGATCTCAGTGGCTCCGAAAGGGTAAAAATGAGATATGTATTATCTAAATGAGTGTAAATGAATAAGAACATGATAATAAAATTTCATGATCATACACTTCATATAAATGATCAAATACATGAGTCATGGAAAAATGTTTGGTAGTTCATATGATATGAATAATAAATGAAATAAGTTAAAAAGCAATAAAATAATAACATATTAATAAGACATAGAAATGTGGAAGACACATATGAATAATGAATCATTCTCTACATGTCCATCCCCATTTCTCAAACATATCAATGAACTTTATGGGGTGAAACCAACTAGACAACAAACACCACCATCCCCAGTCACGACCCTTTCTTTATAGTTGATTTGTTTCGATCCCCAAATCATCTTAGATGTCATGATTAATTTCACTGAACATGTTATTAATCAAGGTTTACTCAGAATACCATATTATTAGTCATTGATATCTCCCAAAACCATCATTTCAGAAAAAATCTATATTGAACCATGCTCACTACCCATTCAATCCATGTAAATCTCATGAGATTTAAATAGTTTCCCAATTAATTTGAGGGAGGTATATATCCAGCCTATCTCATAAATAAATAATACATATATGTGTCATAAGATAATTATAAATAAAAACCCATTAAAAAAATGAAATGGGTATAATAGTCATTTAAACATATCTTAATCTATCGAAAAGTAATAGGATTCATTATCATTTAATAAAAGAATAACACATTAAAAGAAGATGGATTTATAAACATTAATCCTATGAACTATGGAAGGGATTAAATAAATCATTCCATCAAAACAAAACCCATATTGATAAATATTAGTAATGGTACTCATGGATCATATCCAGAGTAAGTCTTGAGAAACTCAAAAAAATTCATCTTAGATGTGAATTAATTTTGAAATATATTTTAAAAACATCGGTGATTAAAAAAATTCCATTTAAAATTAAAATGAATATAAATTTATAAGGAAAATATATTTTGAAATCATATAAACAAATATATAAAAATATCTTAAAACAATTCAGGGAAATTAAACATTTTCTTAATATATTTTAAACTAAATGAATCATTGCAAACATATAGAATTAAATTCAAAACCAATTAAATTATTATCATTGAAAGTAAACAATAAGTATTATCAAGGAATATAAAAAGTTTCTTCAAAACCATTTCTTTGAAAATATATTTTTAACATTAAAAACGTATAGGAAATCATTTTTAAATAATTTTATTTGAAAATATATTAGAAACATTATAATAAAATCATTAATATAGTATTAAATCAATTTATTTGATAATATCTACGAAATAATAATAAAGTATATTGATTAAAAAAAACAGATTCTTTAAAAATATAATTTAAAACGAAAATATTAATATTTAATACATGATTAAAACATTATATTTTAAAATATATTAAAATACTTATAATTGAAAATTGAAAACACATTTAAATACTTTTAATTGATAATATAATTGAAAACCTAAAATAGATTCAAGAATTTTTATTCTATTTTTTAAAAATAAAACACTTTGAAAATAAATTCCATTTAAAATTATATAAAAATATCATTTTGAATCAATTGTTAAAAATTTATACCAAACTAGGTTATTGAAATAATCAAATTTCCATCTAAAGAAAGAAATATGGTTGTATTTTCTTAAAAAACATTTTTCATTGTTATAATAATTTCAAAAGATTATAAAAATTTTACCATTAACAGAAATTATCAGGAATAACCATAGGATAATCCAATTCCAGAGGGTTAATAATATTTGGATCATAATACTTGATTTGTAAAATCAAAATGATAAATCAATCCTGATAAATAATGATATTATAAAAATAACCTCTAACCTAATTGGAAACATTAAACCTAATAACTAGGAAATAATTAAATAGATTTTTGATTGAAAATTTTATTATATTAATAAAATATCATTTAATATGGAAGTATATACACCTCATAAAATAATATTTGTCCATAGAAAAACTTTTGTCTCAAATAAAGAAAATAAAAACAAAATTACCTTACCAATTTATAATATTTTGAACTGTAAAACCCTATTGAATATATATAATAAAATAGATATTTATGTAACCATAAAATTATTAATAATAATCATATAATAAATTATTTCTACGTTTATACCCTATATAAAATAAACAGGTGCTGAATAATGAATAATTCTAATAGAAATAAAATTGAGATTAGAAATACCAAAACTACATGAATATCTTTTGAATCTTGTGATCGTTGAAATAATAACATCAATTAAGGATTTCAATATCATTAGATAAATACATTTAATTATATAACATGTAATACATTAGTATATACATCACACAATAAGAATAATTTGATGATATATTATATGTCTCACATAATTTAATGTGAGACAGAAAAACCCTTACCTCCGGTCAGGAATTTATTCCTACATATTCAAACCTCACATATAATAAATATAAGTTAATTAATAACTAGAAATGTAACCATATTATAATATATCATACTATATATTTCTTGATGATGACTTTATATTAAATATTTTTTACAATTCCATGTAAATGTAATGTTTCAAGAATAACCACTTTGTTTTTTGTATATATTTTAAATTGTTATTTGTGATCCTCTTATAGAGGTAAAGATTTAATTATTCAAATAATTTAAAACCTCATTAAAATAAAATATATATTCAGAATATAATTATTTATAATAATATATAATTTATATAAATATGTAATTGAATACACCTTTTTAATAGATGGTAGGCTGTATGTAAGAATAAAAGCGGTTTCTATTTTATTGTTATATTGAATGAAATAAAGTAAATCAGATATATTCTTATATATATTATCAATAAATTATAGTTATTATTTCATATATATGATATATTTTTACTAGAAAATGCTTTAATACTGCCCATTTTAGGTGTAAAGGAATCACATTGCTTTGAGGAAGTGAGAGTCTGTACGTCCATAAATAAAGTTATTATATTTCCAAAAAATGAAAAGCATGATGTTATTAGTTATATAATTTTTTTAAAAAAATATTAAGTCTTAAAAAAATATATTATATAAAAATATAGGTTACATCATACATTGTAAACTTGAATGGTGTTAATGGAAGAAATAACGATATTAGTTCATGAGGTTGTAGTCCTCCACACACACAAACAATTATTGTGTATCCCATCTCATTAAAGTGTGTGAGATTATAGGTCTAAACAACAACCTAAAAAAATTTCATTATATTTATGAAACCGTTGTTTTTATATAATCATTGATTAATAATAATTTATGTTTATTTAAATAAATAAATAAAATGTTCTTTTGGAAGGATGCTAACTCTCCTTTCATTAACTCCTTTTGGTTTACACCAAAAGGCCTCCTTGTCCAGCATTCTAACAAATTTTAATCTATTTTTATAAATGGGGGTATGTTGGGAGGATATATAATCATGTTTTTGGAGGGAAAATGGGATTTATATGTTTGAATAAGTGATGGGGGATTTACCTTTATACTGGAGGAGTGGGAATCTTGTAAATATAAAAAAGAAAACACTATTGGGAGGTCTCCCTTCCATATTGTGGGTGGAATAATGGTACATATTCATGAAAATGTAATATATTTTAGATATACTTATATCCAATGTATTTGGGGAAATGTTTCCCCATACTTTTTTCCTTTTATAATTAATGTTTATCAACCAAGTAAACTCATGTTTATATTAATCACTGTATTTAATTTTAATTAATTGGAAATGTTCTTGGGTAAAAAATATTTTAAACACATTAAGAATTAAAATTTAATTTTATTCTAAATATGTGATAATTTTTTTATATTATATAACCATATGGATCAGAAGTTAATTTAAAATTAATCTCGTAGAGGGGATTAGACGACATGTTTTTAAAGTGAATAGTTCGAAAAATTGAAATGTTTTTATATATAATTTCAGTGTGAAATTTTATCCAACTACATTTATTGGATTATTAGATGTATAATTAATCAAATTGAAATATAAATATAATATAAAGATAATTTATTTAGATAAATAATTTAGATTAATAAACAATTTTTAATTATATCTTGGTATATTCCACTATTAATCTTAAAATTAAAATTCTCCGTAAAATTAAAAAGATTCAAACTATGATAATTTTGATATTAATATTTAAAAATTAAATATTATTTTATGAAATGAAATTTATAAAATTGTCGAAAATTATATTTAAAATTGGAACTCCATTAAAAATCAATAAAATCCATTTAGATAAAATTAAAAACATTATGAGTCTAATAGGTATTATTCTTTTCTATTTTCTGGAAAATACATATGATGAAAATTAAATAATTGATTTAATTATATATATATATATATCATTAAAATAATTATCAAAAGTATTTTAATTAATTTAGGGAGGAAATTTGTTTTTGATTTCATAAATATGGTTTTTCAGATACAGATTTCATATATTTTCAAAAGGGATTTATTTTATTTTTTAGTCAATTGGTAAAAAGATAATTCATATTATATAAATCTGTAAAAAAAAATAATAATTAAATTATTATTAATCTTATACAAAATTTAAATTTCTCAGTAACTATTTTAATTTTATATTAAGAATATTATTAGTAGTACATTGTAGTATTAAAAAACAAGGTCGTATGTGTAACACATGTTATCAAATGAACCTAGCATTGTGTGTAACTCAGTATAATCATATAATTGTGTGTACCAAAAGAAAATATCAGAGTCACATTTTTCATATAGTAAAATTGGAGTTTAGTGAAACAAAAACCCATATATTTCTTTTATATAAAAAAACTGTTTATTTAGTGTTGTGTGAATTAAATAATATCAAAACGGTTAAATAAATTTGAAAAAAAATATCAAAATCTCAATGTGTTATAGAAAGGGGTAGTGATAAAATAGATTTGAATATAGATTTTTTTTTCAAATAAATATTTATTTTCCAAGAGGACCCAAGAACATTTAAGGTACCATTTATAATTATTTTATCATGGCTAATGACTAGTTTGACTCACGATCCAAACAATCCTTCTTTACACCTTCATGAGTCATATCATTGGGGGTATAATGTGGAAAACGTTTCTACACCTATAGTGATATTTATTCTTCGATGAGGTTATAACTATATCAATGACGTTTTTTGGGGATTTTAAGTAATTATAGGGTAACATCAATCATTAGGATTTATCTTTTTTTTAACTCATACAACAATACTATATAATAATTTTCATGATATAGCTGTAATTTTTGTGGGATTCCATCAATATATATCTAATTAATGTTGATTTAATATATATATATATATAGTTGAATAGTGTGTTATTTTTTTGGATAATGGGATCATAGATTGAATCAAATATGTTTTGATAATTTATCTAAATATTTAGTATTACTAATTTTGATAGTATTAGAGGTGTAGGTGGAGTTAGTGATAGTGTTTAAAGAATTTTGTAATTTTTAAACTAAAGAGTTTTATATAATATCCACCTCAATTATATATATTTTTTGGGATGGAGTTTATCTCAATGTATCTCTAATTTATATATCTATTTATTGGAAATCTTTATCATATTAAGTGATGTTATTGATTTAGATGATGATCTGTTGTTGAATGGTTTCATCAGGCCTAGTGTTTCACATTGGCGTTCCTCATATTTTTATTCAAAGAATGTGGATAATAGTGACTTCATAATGACGATTTATTATCATGTTTTCCATGTTTTGGTGAAGAAATATTATGTATTCCGTAGTATCGATGAATTCATTTATCAATTAAAAAAAATATATTTTTTAGACGATTTATTTATGGTTTGGTATCATCATATTAAGGTGGAAGATAAATTTATTCTAAATAAAAATTTAATTGGTATCTATGGTTATTTTCTATTGGTAGTGATTCTATTCAATGTCATAAATTAACTAACAATATTAATGGGAATGATAATCTCTGTGTTCTATGATTTTTAGATCAATTGAGAGTGGTGTAAATCAAAGACATTATATAGTATTGATGACTATATGTAGTTCATCTTGAGAATTCGAGGAATATTTTGGGTATAATTTTGTAGAAATATATTTATGGAATTATATTCAAGTATATTTTTTTATATGAGAGGTTAATTTAGATGACAATGTTATGTATCATTAGAGAACATATATTGATCCTTTAAATATTGAGGAAACTTTTTCATGGGAGGCACTACTAATTGTTATGAAGGTGTGTAGTGTTATTAGTATATTTGGCTATGATATGTTGTTTGGGTCTCAGTTCACTGAGATAAAATCACCAATATTATATTTGAATTGAAAATAATAGGCTTTTGTATGGTCATATTTGAGTTATAGGATGTTTTATTATCTAAATGGGAGACCCACCGGTTCCCATTTTCTTCGGTTTCTTGAAGGTGTTATGACTGATTACATTTTCAATACATATCCTATTCATTAGCTTCTTAAATGATTTATTTATATTGTATGTTATTTATAACAAAAATTATATTTGATTTTATAATTTAGATATTAAATAACCAACATAAATATATATTATTTAATTTTTTTATACCCATTAATTAAATATTGAGTAAAAAAATATTTTATATCTAAATTATATTAATATACATTGTTGATATTATTTTAAATGAGCTAAATTGATTCCTTGAAATTTTAATTTGTTTCATTCTCTCAACATCTATCCACTTTTCCTCTTAACCAAAACCATAATACATCATTATATTATCCTAATATCCAACAATATAATTTCTCCACTATATATTATTGACCTAAGGAACCTTACATTATTTATATCCTTATCATTCCCCTCTCTTTTAATCGATTCATCACTGGTTATTTATTTATTTTTTTTTTGTTTTTTTACTACATTAATTTTTCTCTAATTCATGTAAATGAATTATATATTTACTAGTTAATTTTAACTATTCAACTCTGTAAGTGTTAGTTATAAAATTTTTGCTGTAAATAATAATTTTAAGGTATTTTTATTTTTTATATTATTTCATTCACATTGATGATAGTTTTTTTTATGATTATGTCACTTCCTTGAATTAATAACTATGATACAATAGCATGATCATATTATGAATTATAGATTAAGTATATATCATTTTACCAAAATTTGGTTTCCAATACGTATATATTATTAATAAAATAATTTATTTTTTATTTTTTTATTTTCAACATAATTTCTTTTTCATAATAGAACATTTGATTATTTTTTTATATTTTCGTTTTTTAGAGGAAGAAATGTTCTATCCAGACTAGAAGTTATTTTTTAAAAGTAATTACTATTAAATTTATTTATCTTAATTTTTATTAAATAATAATAATAATTATTTCACATAATATTTTTTTGATAAATAATAGTTGGATATATATCTTATAAATTCTAATCTATTGGTAAAAAATGTTATAAATTTTTTTACATATATTATTTTTTTTAAAAAAATATGTCATTTTTGTTATTTTTAAACATTATAGATTTATATTGAAATATATGAAATTAAATATGAATTAAAATTTTAAAACATAATTTTTTTGTTAAATACCTTATATTTGTTTATGGTTATAATGAATCATTCTTGGATCACCCCATAATAAACAATAATGAGTATTTGGAAGATGTTGATTACTTATTATAATTTTTTAAACAAAATGGTCCACAGAATGACATAAATTTCAGTCTATAATTAATTTTTTAAATATACAAATGTTTAAGATATGATAAAATATAAATCAGTTAATTTTAAATGGGTTTAATCCATGTTATAGTCATTTGATTTCAGAATGTGAAATTATGAAGAATTAATGATATAATTATGATGGAGATTTTCTTCATTATAATTCTAATAAAATTAATTAAATGACTCATGATAATTATGTTTAGGATATTTATAAAATGAAGATGATCATACACATACAAGGTAATGCTGAAAAACAATTTTATCGAGGTTATATAGATATTATTGTCTTATCATATAATGATAAGTATGGTTGACTTCATGCTATATATGTTTTTTTTATGAAAAGAGTTTTATAACATTACTATATCTATTGAAATAGAAAATTAATAAAGAATATGTTATTTTATTTTCATAAAATAATGAAAAAAATGTAACTCCCAACGAGATTAGGGTATAAAAAGGTTTATTCCTACCTTAATGACTACGTTCTATATAAGAAGAAATACACATATCTTTCATAGTGACCAAATTGTGTGTCAATATAATATAACCTAAAATAATGAAACATGTTGATCTACCTAAAATGATATGTACCGTGACATATACATAGAAAATATACGATCTTATTATTATTACATATCTATAATGTGTATTCAAAAATTAAAATTTTGAAAAATAATTAATAAAGAATAATTATGAGTGAATCTATGATGAAAGATTATGTGATGATGTTATTGCTCTAGAATAATGGAAATTGATCAATAAATTCACAAATTTGGGAATGAATATAGAAATAATAGAAATAGACTATGAATATATGTTATGAATCTATATTATAACATTATTATAAAATATAGTTGAAGGCCAATTTCTCTAATTTTATGATTATCTTTTTAATTTTTTATAATTTTGATATAAAACATGTTGTGTTTAATTTTTTTTTACAAAAAAAACACTGAAAAATATTGATATTTTATTTTTGTCAATAATTATTTATTTGAATATCTTATAAAGGGAACGAATCAGAGTGTTTGATTACTATAAAAAAATATTTTCATATTCACGAAATGATTATATTGACTAGTAGTTAAAATTTTCATCAATGTTAAGGTAATGGTTATTTTTTTAATTTATGAATAATGGGATTTATGATATATTTTAAAAGTAGAAGAAAATGTTATATAATGGTAATTAGTGGATTTTATAGATTACTCTTATTATTGATTGAAAATGGACATCTACAAAATACAAATATTTATATTTACCCAAACCTTTATCAATTGAACAATATTTTCAGAGACTGGAAAAACTCATATCACATTTGGAATGTAAAAAAACATTTAGATGAACTAAACATGTTGATGAAATGATCAATATCATCTTCTTTGTCTTAATAGTTAGAACATGATGAAAATCATAAAATGATATCACACATATTAAAGAATATTTTTTTTTTGTAATTTATATGGAACATTATTAAATTTTAACTTCATCAAATGGATGTTCTGAATGAGATATTATAATTACATTAAATGGTAAATCATTTGGTGTTATACCCCCCTCATAATAGAAAATTAATATAATTTTTTCAATCTTGTAATACATTATCTAAGGGGTAGGAAATAATTTTTTTTCATCAATGATATTAGAGTACCTTATGGTTGTTCTTTAAGTGCACAATATTTTTATTTGACATACAATATTTGAAATTCATATGAAATAAATTTCATGAATCACATCTTATGGTGAAAAAAATCCTACTAATTTCAATATGTTGAATACTAGGCATATGTTTCAGGTAGACTATTTTCATGTTGTGTTAATTTTTTAATTCAATTTTTAAAAAATATACACATCTAAATTCATCTATGAAATTAAATAATGATGTAGTTGATTTACTATTTCAACTAAAAACATACGTTTAACTATATTTTTTTGAAAACATACCACATTTAATGGTAAATTTTATAAGTTAAATCTTTCATTATGGAATAGATATTTATGTTTAATGTATTAATTTTAACAGGATATGGAAATATTTTATTTATACAATAATGACCCAAAATTTATCCATGTAATGGTCCTTCTTATAATTATTTCACTAAGAACATACAAATCATTTCTATCACTATAAAAAATCATTCACAAAAATCAAGAATAAAATAATTGATATTTATAGAAATTAAATAATTTATACCAATGGAATAATAACATGACTGTTGTTATAGTAATATGACCATTAAAATTATTAACCCATATAATATAATATTTACATAATATATTAATTGAAAAATAATATTTAGGCATCTAATAAAAAAATATGTTATAATATATTTTTTAATAAGTTTAATTAACTGTTGGTTTTTTTGTGAAACATAAAAATTTATTTACAATTTTATAATTATTTAATTTATTTGAAATATTACTCACTATCACAATATATATTCAAGA
Source organism: Viscum album (assembly GCA_963277665.1). Taxonomy (NCBI): domain Eukaryota; kingdom Viridiplantae; phylum Streptophyta; class Magnoliopsida; order Santalales; family Viscaceae; genus Viscum; species Viscum album. The sequence continues at coordinate 275,686,808 of OY728142.1, read as the reverse complement.
ATTTTAATTATTTGACTTATAATTATAACATAATTTTATGAGACCTTAATTATTTTTTCAATTTTTCATCAAATCAGTTGTAATAGTAAAATGGTATTTTTATAATAAATAGTGATATTAATTAAAATTGAAATTTATCATATTTTGAAAATTAAATTTATAAAATGGAGTCCATTTTTTTTACACATCTATAAATGGAATGGGTGAATTCATAATATTTTACTATATAGCTGACTATTTGGTGAATATTGAACTACGGTAATTTACAATACGTAACATTATACATCACATAAATTAATTTTTGAGTCATTTATGATAGTCTGAAGCACCATTATCTAGAAATTAACCTCTATATTTACTCTATCAAGTCACGGAAATCAACACTATAGACAGTCTTGAGAAAAAACAATAATCTATTTTATAAAATTAAACAAAATAACCCTCTATTTCTCTATCAATACCACCTCTCACCACCTATTCTCCACAAACCTTCTAAAACATTAATATTGTCTAAATTCTAAAACAACATCTTTCCATGCCTCTCCACCAATTCCATGTGTTTCTCTTCTGAATAAAATATGAAATCAATGTATCTTACGGAGGTTCTCTAGGATAAGAAATTCATGTGGTAAAACCTTTTTTGTCCTCTATTTATTTCCTTTACCTTCATATTATCTCCTAGCCAATAATCTACAAAGTGGAATTATAACTATAGTATCATCTATGTACATTAATTTTTTTTAATTTAATATCCATCATCAAACCGCTTCTCTTTTTCTTTTTTCAAAATAATGACAAAAATTCATGGTGTGTTGATTTACTGCCTTTATAAATTATGACTTTTCATTTTCCATTATTGCCTGAATGTATGGTCATAAAACCATTATTATAGGTAAATATTATTTAAATATTCATATTATATATTATTTAATGAAATGTAACTAATTTTTATACATTATAATTTAAAAAATGTTATTAATTCACAATGTATCGAAAAACTACAAAAATAGACCACTGATTTATCATTAATATTTTATCTAATGAATAATTATCATATAAAAATAGATATAAAGGACTGTTTAATCTCTTTTATGTTTGTTAATAACATATAATTTCAATAATTGAAAAATTTCTCTATTTCATGAAAGACCATAATAATATAAAAGTGAACCAATCACAAAAAAGTAAATATACAATCTCAAAACAATGAAATTGTTATATATAACTCCTAAAAGTAGACATAGAAAAACATAATAAAAAATAAATTTTATAGAGGTTCTGGATTTATTATTTGTTGAATCTAATTTAATTATCTATGAAATTATATAAAAAAATCATTCAGACGTAAGGTAAGGGGATTCGTAAACCAAACTCACATTATTTGGGTTATTCCTATTTTATTCCAAATTTCAGTGTGGATATAATTTATTTTTTATATAATGTTATTTAATCTTCCATGAAATTTATTTTCTCAGATATACATGTCATCAGTTTTTTTATGAAAAAAATACAATGAATTTGTAAAGAACCACTTGTTTCCAAAACAAATTTTGACTCTTCTAGTGTTATTTCTTCCTCACTCATGAATGGTGAATATTATAAAAAAAATATATATATACATTTTTATTCAAGATCTATAATTTGATTCCTGATTTATGAAATAGTAATGAAAACCATTCTTATACATGGGTTACATTATGACTTGGATGTGGCATTCATGATTATGAAATTTTATGATGTTAGGGGTGAACATGAAATTATAATGTTCACAGATGCATTGGTTAATGTGGTGTATATCATGAGACGATGCGTATTATCAATGAGAAAGATGCAGAATTTTTTTAAAATAATTATTTTATTATTAAGAACTAATTTAATTACAAAACATTGTAAGAATCTCAGATATTCTAAGTGGTATGAATCATTTACCCTTATATTTGAATTCTTTTTTATGACCTAACATATATACCCCTCTAGAAAACAGGGTTTTAGTGGGTTATAAGGTTTCTTTAGAACATGGAACCATGTAATGATCTTAAAATGGCCTGGCGCATTGTGTGTGCAATAAATGTTCATGATTAGTCAAACTGTGTGACTATAATCAATAACTTTTATAAGGTTGTAAGAAACTGTTCGGTAGAGACCACACCATTGTGCGGTATGTTTGAAAATTTATTGACATTTTATAGATAGATCCAAATGGTTTCCACATTTTTCTATAGATCATCAAGGTTAACCATGTGATGAGTCCCTTGGAGAAAGTGAGGTTATCACAGTTTCCACATAGTTTCGAAAACCGGGCAGGTAAACCATGAAATCCTTCTGTATGTGTTTTTGAATTTTTTATTTAAATGAAAATTTTATTTTTAAACCAAAATCTAATTTGGTTTCAACGAATAGAGGATTTACTTTGGAGCTCTCCCCTTTTGTTCATAAGTATGAATTTGAGCCAGAATCATCGTCTAAACTCTATTTTTACTATGGATAATATAATTATATCCATCTCGGTATGGGATATATTCTTTTTTTACAAATTTCATTCTTCTTGAAATAGATTGCCCTATTTTATTTCAGGTTCCTATTCCCTAATATCTTAATCTCCATCCATTCATCAGAGATCTCAAAATACAAGAAAAATTAGGACATGATACATGATGATATGATTACCAATGAGTTGATGTATATGGTCTATAATTTCATTGGACATTTTGGGTTCTTTTGTATAATCTCTCCTTTTTTCCTCCCACTGGAGTATCCATCGTGGCATTATTTTTTGTGAGTTTATATTATTTTTTTAAGGCAGAATAATACAGGATTCCCATTGCATCTATTTAGGTTTGTTTTTACTTTTTAATTCCTTCAAGGTCACCCATTTGGTGAGCCTTAAGGAAAGGTTTTCTTTATGACTATTTTAACAACCCAAGGGGTCTATGCTGGTGCTTTCGTAGATAGAGAATGACTTTTAATTCCCTTATGGTATTGAATATATTTTCTTAGATATGTACTACCTGCTTACCATGTTATGTCTTTTGATGCCATGCATATTTTAATAGTATTTATTAAATGAAATGGTTTATATTGATGGGTAAACATCTAATAATTGAGCCATAAATTGTTAAATGGTTTATATGTGGTGTTAGGACAATATTCATAATAAATGGTAGTTGGTTAGAATGATTGTGTACACTCATGTCTTGTAAATTCTTATTTGAGTGGGTATACTCATGTGGAATTAAAATTTTACCATGAATGATTTGATTGAATGATTTGATAGATTGCATGGATTTTACTTTATGGATCTTGAAGGTAGAAGTACCCCTTCGTTGACTCTTACCCTTGGGTCTTAATTCATTAGGATGCCTCAGGCATGGTTACAAAGTGGATCTACCTTTATTGTACTGGCATAAGACATGTCAGTACACATGCTCATTAGAATCCAACCAGTTCCTAGAAAGAGTTTTCTATGGGACTTCCATGGGACTCAATGTGGATTCATTGTATTATCTCCATGGATGAATCACATCATTTACTATATTAAATACATGGATTCACTTGTACATGATGTATCAGATATGGACTTCATGGTCTACCTCACTATTTTTCCATGGTCATGGAATTCTTGACTTCTTTATACAACGTGATTATGGCATGTTGAAATAGTTGGAGGAATGGCATGGCCGTGTGACGTATTTAAAATGTTTATAGTAGACTTGTTAAGAGTTTACTATATTTTATGTATCCTTGAGGGATATTTGGGATTACGTGTTTCATTGGACTTATGTCATTAGAATAAAAAATTACAATACAACTTTCTATACACATTATATAAATTAAATAATTCTTATTATAACTATATAAAATCTCAGTGGTTACCTACTAGGATATTCATGTAATACCCTATTTGGGCCTCCTCAGGGTCCCAAATAGACTATATAGTTGTAGGTGATGATAATGACAACTTCCTTTGTATGTGTTATTGAATGTGGCTTTGGATCATGTAAGCATATGACCAAGATGAGGCTTGCAATGCTATGGGCACATTTTGTTATTTTGTTCCTATTAGTATTCTAGTACTGTTTCATATTTTGAAGTATTATTCTTGCTTCTTTCTAGATAGTTGTATCATCGTCCTCATTTTTTATATGATATACTAATGTTTATTAATATGTAATCATGTATTGTTTACATTCAGTTGACTGCTATTTATTTCGCTTCTGCGATTTATTTTCTGTTGATTTCAGCTGCGATCCTCTAGTAATGAGTGCATAATATCCACAATGACTCCCCTAGACCGTCGCTTATACTCACAAACCTCTAGAATTTGGAGAGATTCACATGAAGCCATGTGTCCAACCCGGTGTGAGGCACAATTAGGTGGCATCATCATTTGGGACATTACGTAGTAGTATCAAAGAACTTTTTCTTTTCAATTTGGACCTACTGTTTTGAGATATTAAACGAGGATAGTAAGGAAATGGAGTTTTGTAAAAATATGTCTTTGGGGTATCTATCCATCATATAAGTAAATGCCAAATTTCCACAGATAGATTTATATTTTCCGGATTTCTATGGTTACAGTTACATTTATTTCATTATTGGGTGACACACAAGATTTATACAATTACTATTGATGAAATTGCAGGTTTTATTTTAGTTGCAACACCATGGGTTGAGGGTGTTCCATTTCATTCTTCATAGTTGAACTTATTAGAATCACATTCCATGCATTTTTCTTATCTATGTAAGATGAATTTTTTATTACATGTTGTTGTGATAGTTGATGAGATAACTGTTAATGTTGTTGTGTTGGTTTGGGTGCCGTATATATAAAGGCATAAATCATCTTTCTACTCATAAGGAGTATTTTACCTTATGAATTATGAAATAAAACACCATAGAGATTTAATGGCTAAATGAACTGTTCATTTGTATGGTTTGAATGGGAGCTATTTTTTTCAATCATAAGGTGTTATGGGACCTCATGGATTAAAAATTGGTAAATCCATCGTGAAATTTCATGGATAAAGAAATGTGAAATGAAAATGGAAACTGGAACTCATGAACATATACTTGATCATAACCCAGATTATGAGTGGGATAATTGCATAGTTTCTAATTGTTTGATGATTGTTCTTATTATATTCATTGATTTATGAGTAGGATTTGTGTTTGACATTGTTACTAGGAAGGTTTTGACATATCCCATGCTTTTGAGTTGTGCACTTCGAAACTAATATTTTCTATGGAATGTGTTTGGAATTATAGAGGAATACACTGATGAATTGATCTTGTGGAATTCCGTGAGGGATTCGATGACCATACATTAGAGACGGTGGTTGACAAGTTAGCAGTTGATCCTTTTTTAGAGCCACCTAAGGCATCAGTGGTCATTCTGAACACGTGTTCTGAGGAACAGTTCCATGAAGGCTTCTTAAGATGTTTGCTGACATTATAGAGAGCAAAACATCCTTAAATGCCTATGGATGAGCTAACACGGGTGATCCAACCAGATCAACCTCCAATTTTTTGGTGGTATGGAAGTTCACAGGCTATATTGTTTTCGATAGAGACCACGATAGATATTTTAGAGATCCTAGAGATTCCTCCATAGTGGAGGGTTAGGCCTACAACTTATATTCAATGTGCAGTGGCGAAGCATTGGTGTTATGATTTGATCCATGTTGACCAGATAGGAGATATGGGTTGGACTGATTTCTAGATCTACTTTTATTGCCAATTTTATCCCATGGCTCTGCATGCAGAGTGGTCTAATGAGTATTAGCATCTGGAGTAGGGAATGATGACAGTTATTGAATACTCAGTACACATTACAAATCTGCAGCATTTTATGCCAATGTATCTTAATAATGAGCTATAAAAGGGGAGACAAATCTTGGAAGGTCTCTATCATGTAATCAACTCCTTTGTTAATGTGTTTTGATTGAAATATATCATAGAGATTCTAAACCCGACACTGATCAAATTGAGGAACATAATGGATGAAAGGGGTATAGAACATGGTAGTGTTGTTTCTCACCCTATAGGTCTAAATCTTAAGGAAGGAATCCCCATTGTGAGGCTTCAAGTATTGTGAGTTCTAGTTTGGCTATGGGTGTAGAAATATTAGTGTATTTAATCAGTCTGGTAGGATATTCCACCTAATGAATTGGTGTGATCACACCCCAGTAGAATGTAGAGAATTCAATAAGATGGGTCACATAAATCAGTTTTGTAGGACCTTCTCTCCCGCAAAGAGTGGTATTGGTTAGCTCTTTTGTCAGGTTCAAGAGCATGTTCTTTATATCTTCATTAGGCTATGATATAGAGTAGAGTAGCCTAGTAAGGCCAAGGCAGTGGTGGTCATTGTTGTGGTAGAAAGACACCAGGTTCTCACAGATAGAATGGTGATTTAGCTTAGGGTAGACATGAAATGTCACATTCTAGTGGTACAATATGGACATATGTTGCACAACATACAAAACACGAGTAGTATCACAGACTATCTATGGTGGTAGGTACAATCTCAGTAGCTTCTACTACTTCACCTGATCTCACTGATACAGGTGCATCACAAAGGTTCATATCTTGACTAGTGGTTTAAAGACATGGGATTTTGGTTTTTTTCTAAGGGAGTTATGACCCTAAATACCCTGTTGGGAGTTAAAATAGGAGATATACACCAGTATATCATGTGTGACCCTGAGGTTGGTGATTTTAACTTCTTCTAGTATCTATATTTCCTGATGATAACCATGTTTTACAAATGTCAATGTATGGACTCGCTCGTAGCCTTTTGAATGTACGTTGACTCCCCTCATCAAAGGGAGAAGTTCAAATCACTAGAGGGTGAAATGTTCATACACAAGGGTGAATGGGATTTCTAGGTGATCCAAGATGGACTCGAGCATTGGGAGTTGGGTGGGATGTCACCCCAATCCACTAGTTTTTTTGGATGATTAGGGAGCGAGTCAGACATACATTCCTCTAGTGGTGGAGTATTTATGGGACATTTTTAAAATGAAAATTCTAGGTTACATTTTGAGAAAAAGGTAGAGTTCTCCATAGATCCATTGATAAGAGATTCAATAGAATCCATACGTCCTTACAAGATGGATACGATATAGTTGTAGGATCTCATGATAAAGTTGTATTATTTGGAGGAAAAGGTGTTTATATGACCCATTACTTATATATGGGAATATTTAATCCTTTTCAAAAAGGAGAGGATGGTACCCATAGGATATGCATGTACTATTGAATTCAATACCAATAGATGATTAAAATAAGATATACATTTCCATGGATATATGGTTAGTTTGATCACCATCGAGGTGATTGAGTGGCCTCGAAGATTGATTTTAGGTTTGGATATCCCCAAGTATTTGTTTGACCAACATACATACCTCATACAACCATTCATACCAGGTAAGGGTTATTTGAGTATCTAGTTATTCCGTTCATTATCACGAATGCATTGGTTGTTTTCATGGAACTGATGAACTGACTATTCCATCCCTTTTTGGATTCTTTTGTTATTTTTTTGGAATATATATTAGTGTATTCACCAAATCGACATGACAATGCTTACCTTATTAAGATTGTTTTAAATACACTAAATGGTTTGTAGTTATACTCTATGATGATAGTGTTCCATGTTTTGATGGATCATATTCACTTCATTTGTTACATAATCTCAAGTATAGAGTATCAGTGGACCCCTACATGGTGAGAGTTTTATTTTCTTGGTAATGGGCCAAAACTGTTTCTACATATGTTGTTTTTTAGGGTTATCTGGGTACTATTGGAATTTTATACAACACTTCTCATGCTCCGCAGCACTGCCAATAGGCTTGACTACGAATTGTGTGATGTTCGTAATGCTAGAGTCATTTGAAACATCCATTAAGGATCAAATATGAAGGTAGTAATCAGAACCCGTTTTGATACTACTAGATAAGTGCACGATTTACCTGGTGCACTGTGACACTTTAGTTATTGGGCTAGTGGCATTCTTGATATAGGGGGATCAAGTCAGCGCATATGGGTCTCTCCCTCTAAGGCCCCAATAGAGGAATTAATCTATGAAAAATCTAGTGTTGGATGGTGAGTTTCATGCATTGCACTATTAGAGAAAGTATTTACAAAGAAAGCATTTTTTGGTATTCACTAACCACAAAACCCTCAAGTATATATTTATGCAATGAGATCAGAATATGAGGTAGTGAAGGTTGGTCTAGTACCTAGAGTCTTCTGACATTGATCTTTTTTATATGCATGTTAAAGGTAATGTCGTGGTCGATGAACTAAGGAGTAGGACTCAGGTATAGGTAGTGCAGTAGGACAATGGAGAGTGGTAGGTTATAACATTATTTTTTGAGATTCATCATGAGGTGAATGACTGAATAGAGAATATTTATATTTTTTTCCTTCTCTTTTAACTCTACCCTATTGGATAATGTTATGATGAGGTAACAATTTGATTATGAAGGACTAGTTCTACCAGAGAGTGTGGTAGGTGAGGATCCTCCTCCAAGATGGATGGTAGGAAATGTTTGAATCATGAATATCCATAGGTGTGTTTGGGTTCTAGTGGATATCCACGAGGAGATTATGTGGTATTTTCATGATTCATCTTGGGTAGTACACCCCGAAGTTACCCAGGGTGTACTGTGACTTGAGATGTCAGTACTAGTGGGTAACTTATGTGGATTTATATGGTAGGCCATGCCATTCTCTCTTGTACTGGTTAGACTTTGGCGGGGCATCTTTACATGGACTGTTTCTCATATAAGAGAGTTCTTATAGGATCTAGTTGATTTATATGTGTATTGCTACAACATAGGCTCATCATAAATTATACGCTGATTTCTGCATACAAACTCTAGAGTTCACATTCAAGGATTTGGATTTCTTAAGCATTTCAATGAGGTTGGGATATAGGTGCATCCGGATATAGGGTAAGCATTCAATATTATATGTTGGGCCATTTGATATTCTGGAGGTGGCTAGTTCAGTTACCTAATGGTTGCAGTTACCTCATAGGTACTAATCCATGCATGAATTCTTCAATATATCTCAGTTGTGCCACAATCACTTGGACTCATCTCAGTTTTTTTCTAGAGGAGGTTGAGCTTTATGTTGATGCATCCTTTTAAGAACATCCAAATTGTATCAATGATATGAGTAAAAAGGTTCTCTGAGGCTAGTTAATTCCTCTAGTATGGGCGATATGGAAGCAAAACCTTTTAAAGGAAGAGACTTTGGAGTGGGAGGCCGACATATGGGCTTAGGGGCCGGAGTTGATCATAGAATAATCTTGACCACCCATCATATATTAATTCGGGGAATAATATATATATATGGATGGTTATAAGAACCATCATATCCATGCGAGGTAAATATCCTTTTAATTTTTTTAAATACATTGTTACGACCTTACATATATACCCCCACTTGATTAGAGGTGTTTTGGATGTGTCTGGGGATTGTTTGAAGCCTAAACCCCAATTTTGTGCTGACAATGGCCAAGCGCATAGTTTTCATACTGCCTATGCATGGTTAGTCATACTACGTGATTGGAGGTAGTAGATTAAGCATAGTTTTTAGAAACAATGTGATATTCACAGTCATACAGTTAGTTGTAAAAGATATACAAATTATACAAAAAGATATGCATGTTTACAGCACGGTTAGATAGACCGTGTGGGGTAACCATGAGATTTTACCCATGGAGACCATGAGGTGATCACATTTTCCACATGGTTTTGGAATCCACGGGGGTAAACCATTAAATTTTGATGTGTTTGTTTTATAAAGAAATAATTTATTTTAAATTTTATTTATAATCCTAAAACATAATTTTGTTTCAAAAATCAGAGGCTTCACATTGGATCTCTCCCTATTGGTTCTTATGAAAGGTTTTGATCCAGATTCATCGTCTGTCCACTATTTCAACCATGGATCCTCTCAAGAAATTTATATCTTAAGTCCTACCATTATTTATTTCCATATTTGATTCTTCCTTAAATAAATTGTAAACTTTTAATTAGTGTCATTTAATCTAATACTTTGTTCTTTGTCTGTTCTTCAAATCAATCCTAAACCAGGAAAAATTAGTACTCAATACTAGATGATCTCTCTACTACTGAGCTGAAGTAGGTGGTATATAGTTAATTTCAGTTTTATTTTTGTGCTTTTTGGGTGTTCATCCTTTTCACTGGCCCCCAGGATCTTTGGTGTGTCCTAATTTTTTTGAACAAGTCACTTTTAGTAGTTATATTTGGACCTAGTGTGGATACATATAGTTTACATTTATGTGTGTTGGCAATCATTACTTAATTCATGGTCACCCACATCTATTTCATTAATGAAATTTCATGTTTATTTTTTATTAAACAACCCAATGGTTGTTTGTTTGTTCATTCCTTATTAGTGGGACCCATTGATGCCTTTATGGTCTTGAAATGCTTTTTTATGAGATGTACCACTTCCTTTCCATGTTATTTATTCTGTTTCCATGCATATTTTGACAGATTTTCTTAATGGAAATAGTTTAAATGGTTGGGTATACCTATATGAATTGAATCATGATGTGTTACATGGTGTATATGGGAGGGTAGGACCATATTCTCTATAAATGATAAATGTGTAGACTATGTAGGTATACTCATGGCCTATGTATTTTTATGTTATTATTTATACTCATTTCGAATGAAGTGTTTAATTTTAATGCTTTAATAAAATGTTTTTGATATATGGAATGGATTGTTCTCTAGGGACTTGGATGAGGGTAGTGGATGCCATGGGTTGAATATGACCCTTCGGTCAAGAATCAAAGGGATGTGTCCGGAATTGTTGCCCAATGGATCATTATTTTTTGGACTCATGTAAGACATGTACGTACACATGCTCCATGGACTACAACAAGTTCTTAAAAAGTGTTTCCACTATGACGTCCATGGGACTCATGGAGTCCATGGATAACCTCCTTGGATCCATAACTTCATGGTCTAGATTTATTACATGATTCCATAGTATGATGCTTCTTAGATCTAGCATTCATGGTCTACACTCAGTATACAACGTGGCCGTGGAATTCTTGACATATTTATACAGTGTGGCTATGGATTGTTGATATGAATGAAGGTACAATGTGTCCATGTGACATTTTTACATTTAGTATGTCTTCCACACTACGAGATGAATCTATTTTAGGTATCAATGAGGTAATTTTGGTTTTACATATTGATGTGGACCTATTCCTTGGTCTTACACACTTACTTTACAACATTCTTTACACTTTCTAGAGCTAATAGAATTTCTATTAGAACTGTATAGACACTAGGTGGTTACCAACTGAGATGTTCATATCACTCCATGTTTGGGCCTCCTTAGGGAACCAATCATATTGTAAAGTTGCATGTGATTATAGTGGAAAGTTCCCAGGTGCAGGTTGTTGATTATGTCTATGGAGTAGGGGACAATAGGACAATACTAAGGCATGCAATGATCTCGGAACTTTTTGGTGTTTTGTTCATTTTGGGATACTTGTGTGGTGTTGAATTTCCACGTGCTATTCAAGATGATTTATTTATAGTGGTATCATCTAAATCATTGATTGTATGAGATAATTTTTATTTTTAATGTGTAATCATATCTTTTCTTAATTTCAGTTGAGTTATTTTTTTATTTCATTAATGTTATATATGGTACCATGACTTCCGTTGGGATAAAATTTTAATGGGGGAATAGTCTCCCTACAGAGTCACCTAGACCCTCACTGGTAGTCAACATCCTCTGGAGTTTGGAGAGATACACTTGAGGCCATGTGTCCAACTTGGCTTAGGGATCCATTGTCTGGCATCCGGGTCCTGGACATTACAAACATGATGTTATATTTGAACACAAGTATTTGTAGTAGTTGAACAGCTAGACATGATGTTCAATTTTTTATATAGACACATTAAACACTGTTATCTAATGTCTCCTTTCATGATTATGATGATGATGAATTTTATAAAATATTATGATGACAATTAGGGTCCCCCATGTTATATAGATTCTTTTCCTCATTTGTCAACTTACTGTTCTTTTAGATCACCCTATTATTTTAGTTCTATCCTCAAGTAAAAACATGTAAAAACAAGAAAAAGATATTTAGAAGTAAAGATAAGAAAAAAATAAATGATTTTTTATTAAACATATGAAATTTAGGGTCTTAATTTAATTAAGATTCAAAAAATTTTATTTTAGATTTGTAACAGTTTTATGATGTCTATCATAATCATGATGTAATAGTAAAGTAAGGTAGAGGAGGGTCTGTATAGGTATGTTAATATTATATATTGATCGGAATCCAATGGTTTTGATAATTTAATTTTAATGAATGTGGCATTGTTTTGTACAATCAACATTTATAGACATGGGCACATTAACATTACTACATCTCACTGGGAATATGTTAGTTATTAAGGAAGGGGATCCATGGGTTGAAAATAAAGACCCAAAATGGTGAACAAATAATTTAAGAACATTTAATAATATTTAATAATAGAAATTATAGAAACCCATATACAAAAGAACATCTATCTATGATAAAAAAACATAACCAAGTAATAAATTTATTTTATAACTAAATTTGAATAAAAAATAACATTTATATGTTAAAATATACATTTTATGGTAGAACTGATGTGTCATACACATTGAGAAGATAATAGGGAACCTCATATTTTAATTTGATAAAGTATTATAGGTATAAAATTAATGGAAATTAATTTTATACAAAATTAAAAGAAAAAGGAAGTATAGTTCTGAAAATTAGTTTACTTATTTTTGTTGAGGAATAAAATTTTTCAAATGTAATCGATAACAAAATATATGTGTTAGGTGAAAATTACAGAATTAATGAAGATATATGGGTGACTGATTAATTTAAATTATGAGTTCCTGTGATCAATTGTAAATCAGTTTCTCAAACAAATTCTATAACTAATTAATTCACTATGAAAATAAAAAATATTTATATATTTTAATACATAGACAATACCATAATAACAGAAACACAAAAGTAGTAAATTAATTATGAATTGATCCATTAAATGTGTAGCGGTCTATTATTTTTCTTGGTGAAAAACAATATTTTTTTTTTGGAAAAAACATTTGACTAGGATTATGAATAATTTGAGATAATTCCTTCCTAGAAATGATAGTTAGAGGATATTGATAACCATGGGAAATACTTTTTTATGCCACTCAAAAATGATCCTAAAGAACAAATATAATCAAAATCCTTTTGTAGTCACTAAAAATTATAGGTACCATATATTTATGTATTATTTAAAATTTCATATTTTGAAAAAATTAGATATATATTATTTGTAATTGTATATTTTATTCATATAACATATTATATAATATATGATAAATTTATTTTTTTGAACTAAAAAATTCATCATATATAAGTAATAATTTTTATTATAAATTAATCATTTTAAATATTTGTAATGACTTATTTCATTTTATTTATACAATTTATTCTCTCTTACATATTTTTACCAATTTTTTTAACATAAATTAACCACTATAGGGAATATTATAAAAACATGAATCTAGTTGAGTTTTTTTGGAATAATTTTAAAATTGTTAAAACATATAGGTAATAGTTTGATTTTTCTATTCCATTTTATTTTCGAAAAAATTACGTTTTATATATTTTTAACTACGTAATTATCTACTCTAATATATATATAAATTTTTTTTGTTTAATTTTCATAGTTTTATTTGAATTATTTTTATATTATTATTATATATTATATTTAATAGTAAAATTTGACTGATAATTTACTTTTGTCTTGTTTTATTATCTCAATATAATTTCTTGTATTATGAATGTTGTACAAAATTTTTATCATTTTACATAACTGCTCTAAATTTTTTTAATAAAAGGTGTCTGCAATTTATTTTATTTCATGATGTTTCAGTTTTTAACTTTTAGATATTTTTTTGTTATATATTACTTTTTATAATATATAACAAATATATTATCAATTAGAGTTATAAAATCATGTCATATGAAAAAAGAAGATTCATATCCATCATATTGGGAGGGACTTTCAAATGTATAGCCTCCTCATTCCTAAAAAAATTAGACATCTACTTCTTCATGGAAATAAAAATCTAATAGATTTGGTAAATTTGCTATCACATTACAACCTAAATTATCATTAACATGTATTAATTCCTAGAGGAAGTCTATTGATTTTGATAGCAATAGAAATATTATGAGTTTAAATTAAAATAAATTTATGAGTTTTTATACATTAAATATAATGCACCAGCCTTAAACCCTACTTAATCTTGAGTTAATACAAGATTACACATTGAGTATCTTTTCAGGTGTAGAGTTTTAGAGAATTAGATCATAAAACTTGCATTACATTCCACATTTAAACAACGTGGTTACATAAAAGACAGGATTCATTCTTCCCATCAACAGAAACATATTTAAAATAAAACTTGGATTCTTTCTTGACACATCCTTGACACTATCATCACATCATGTACCTTTCCCTTGACCTGTGATTTTTTTTTTAAAACTTGGGATGAGCATAAAAAAGCTCAGTAAGGGTTATAAAATTATGGAATGGAAACATGAGTTCATATATACATAAGAATGAAATCATACTTTACCCCTAAAACATAGGCACTTTAACATACCTCATAAAACCATGAATAAATCATAGAAATCATAAGACATAAAGGTAACTTAAGGCAATCATAACATTCTTACGTAGGGATTAACCGTCTTGGTTACGTTTGGAATACCCATCATAGTATATTCCCTAAATCTCTTCGGATAAACCTTAACGTTTCACTCCTTCGCGTTACCCAATGCATTGGAGAGCTATATCGGGCTCACCCGCCCTTAGTTTATCACGGAACCACCCGTTTTCATAACAATGCCCAAGAACCATAACATAAACATATCACATGAAACATGGATAAAGGAAACATAACATTTCCACATTTCATTCACAATATAACATTTTAGTATATTGAAATAATGAATCCGTTCAAAAAGAAACCATTTCCAAAACCATTTAAAACATTTAATAAGGATATTTTTGAATCAAAGTGTCCCATACCACCTTGAAGCTTTTAACATTTTAAACCATTAATATCCATATAAATAAATCCTTAAAACCATTTTGAAAACATTTATATTAATATGAACAAATCATTAAAACATTTAAAGCGATATTTTGGTTAAAGGGTTTTTACCTAAATTAGAGGCACTTGAGTAGAATAATTGAGGAATAACATTTAATCAGAACTTTATAATATCATGATAATAAATGGATTCATGATATAATATTCAAAAGGACAGTATATACACCATATAAGAGTGAATTGGTGCATAACAAGAATTAAATCTCAATAGGGATGTAAAATGTGAGGAAATCC
Source organism: Viscum album (assembly GCA_963277665.1). Classification (NCBI taxonomy): domain Eukaryota; kingdom Viridiplantae; phylum Streptophyta; class Magnoliopsida; order Santalales; family Viscaceae; genus Viscum; species Viscum album. Next base: position 275,671,343 of record OY728142.1, on the reverse strand, counting down.
CTTATAAAGAAGGTATCCTTAAATTAAGGATAAATCAATCTCAAAATTATGTTTGAAAAATAAAAATACACCCAATATAATTAGATATTAAGTGTAAAACTATAAAAGGTCATTCACACATATTCAAAGGATGAAATATTCAATAACTACATGTTGAACCCAAAGAAATCGAAATTGGGTTAAAACGTTCGCTTGGTAAAATTCGACAGCCTAAACGGCGTCACTTCAAAAATTCAGAAAATGATTTGATGAGACATAAAAAGGGAATCTCATCACTTGGACATAAAATTTACATCAATAAGGATATAGATGAACATATCCAAACATAATAGTATGTGAATTAAAAGTCATATCAAACGAATTCTTTTAAAATGAAGAGAGTGAAAGGTTCCCTTACCGACTTGGGTAACTTTCGAAAAGTACACCCCATTGAAGAAGTGTCATACAATGAATATGTAAATACACATAAATGGAATTATATTAAAAAAGTAGTGTAATAATGGGCCTTACATAAACCAATCAAATGAAATTGTGGCAAATGTAGCATAAATCTCACAGGAATAAAAGTGAGATGAAAAATCTGTTACGAAAACTCGGCACCCTAACAGCGACACTAAAAACTTCCAAAAAATGGATTGATGATACCAAATAAGGTATCTCATCTCATTAAATTAAAATGTACAGAAAGTGGAATCTAAAATAACATCCCCCATCATAAAAAAAGTGGAGCTTAAAAGAAGTGACATAAAGGAGAGTACTTAAAGAGAAAGAGAGAGGTTAGATCTCTTACGAAAATTCGGCAGCCTAACAGCGCCACTCAAAACTTCCAAAATTGATTGATGAGAGAGAATAGGGTCTCTCATCATATGAACATAAAAATTACAGTAATAGTAATATAAAATAACATCCCAATAACAAGAAATATGAGCTGAGAAGGAATGACATAAAAGAGTGTACTTAAAAAGAAAGAGAGGAGTAGTATCCCTTACCTCGGGTCCGATTTGACTCGATCGTTCTTTAACGTCCTGAATAATAAACTTGAGTTAATTTAAAATTTATTGAGAACCTTTTTCTAGTTCATTATTACTTTTAGATCACTTATTGCAATGTTATAAACATTATTTAATCATTTAAGTTAATAATGTTTGTTTTGTCGATATATGGTTCTTAAGTCGAAAGTGGACTTCTTACAATTACATGTTGTTGGTGTGGTCAAATGTTCATTATATCCAGAATTATATTCATGATTTGGATATCATATATATCATATATATCTAGAATATACATGTATTTATAATATTACATAATCATTTAGAGGTAAGAAATTAAATGCACTGTTCATGGAGAAAGTAAGCCGTACGTACGCATGAATGCTACTTTCATTTCTATTTCATATTTTTATGGAGTGGAATAATAATGATATAGAGGTATGTTATAATTATAGTATAAAATCATATATAATAACATTAAATCCATCCTTTATACGTCCCACATATGGCATTAGCGAATCACATCACTATGAGGGGCGGTAGTCCGCACTTCCTTAAATGAAGATATAGCGTTTACCCATAGTGGAAACCATAAAGGTATGCCCAAAAAGAAAAATACAGAAACTTATGTAAAACATAAACATATTATATATCATATATAAATATAGTGACATATTAATGGCCACCTTTGAAGGTGTTAAAAGAATGTTGAACAATCATTGTTTCAGGAGGCATAGATTCCCTATCCACGGAAACAGTATGTTCTTTAACCATTAGATGTAGGTGTGTGTAAGTGTAGCTAAAATACTTATTATAACAACATCCTAGTATATTGAAGATACTGGAGTTGTTACAAAAGAAATGAATAAAAATAATTTAGGGGGTTGGAGCGGCAAAATAAAACAAAAGGACTCAAGTGAAGACATTACCTTAAAATCGAGTAACTCTCTTTGATTTGAGATAAAAGGCTTCCTTGGGAAGACTTCTGCCAAAAGTGAGGCTTCAAGGAGTAATATAGGGAAGTGGAGAGACAAAATGGGTAGGGGTTGGCCGAGACAATGGCTTTGGGAGTGTGGATAAGGAGGTAGATGTGGGGGCCTTTTATAAGAGGAGAGGAGGGCCACTCTAGTAAAGTAAGCAAATTTTACTTTATTTGAAAATGGTATTCGGATTTAAGAGGTTACACATTGATGTGTTTCAATAATAAGTTGATAAGGGTTCGAAATACACTCATCCAATAGGTTTTTGACATGTGTAGGTCTTAGATATTACATTAACTTTTCATTTTATTTAAATCGTTAAATAATGAGGTCATCGCTACATCATCATGATGTCTTAAATAATTTAATTTATTTAACGTCTAAAAATTATAAAATAAATACTATGATGTAGAAAATCTTTTTATCCTTCCAATTAATATTTATAGTCAAAAATCTTATTTGTATAACGCCATGTAAAAATTGTTTTAGTAAAATATTTCATGTTTGTCTCATTTTTACTTTAACTTTAAATAAAAAGATATTAATGACATTTTCCAACCAAAGTGGCTTCATGGGGTCCCCAAGTTGACCCACGGGATGTCTTTGTCGGACATGACACGTCCAATGAGTTTAGGACATGTGTCATGTTCATTTAATATTATTAAAACATTATTTTTACCTTAAACTACACTAATTACCTCTAATCGCGATTAAAAACATAATAAGTTACTATTCACCAAAAAATTAATTTTATCCCATTGAACCACATTTTAATTCTTAATCACAACCATGTATGTCAGATTTTTGAATTTCAAAACACAAAGATGGAAAAATTTCATTTAAACGGAAAAATCAGTTTTTATAAGTACCACTTAGTGGTTTCACTATTCATCAAAAATTGAAGTTTTTCAGAAAAATCCCAAAAATTCACCCTAAGCTATATTTGATATTACGAATTCAAAAATGAAGTCTATTTTACAAAATTAAAAACATATAAGTCACATTAATTAATTTAATAATTAATTCCTGCTGTCAGAGCAAATAGCGTGTTTTTATGAAACAATAAGTATCAAAAGATTGACACTAGTTTAAGTCTGATTTCAAAGTGAAATTAATTCCAACGACCACTATTTGATTTAATGGTAAAAATATATTCTAATTTCACTTTAAAACCAATTCAAAAGATAATATAATCATATAAATATATTATATTAAAAAGTGGTTTTGAATTAAAATACATCATTTTACACTATTCATTAAAAAAATGAACTTTATCAGAAAGATAACAAAAATTTACACAAAGTAAATTTTGATGTCGCAATTTGTTTGAAGAGTTTTATTTGGTCCAAAAGTATGTATAATAGTGAAAAAAACTATATTTAATGACGGTTCTCTATCAAAAGGCGATAAGTGAACCTTTAGTGAAAACTAGGGCATATACGCCTAAAATTGAATTATTTCCGTATTTTAAGCCTTAATATTTTATTGGATAAGTGTAAAAACATTTTAAAACATATATAATCATATTTTAGTTATTTCTATCCATTCCCGCCAATACAATGGCTACATGTTAACTTCCATTTAAAATAATATAATTTTATTATTAGAGTGCAACGTAAGATTCCCAAGAAACTCGTTGTTGCGTGTTGGGTACGCCATTGAGCATAGCATCCCCTTTAAAGTCATATTAATATTTTATTCAAAAATATGGATAAATATGAAAATGTCTTATTCTTTATTTACCTGGGGTGTTACATCCTTCCCCCCTTTTGTGAATTGCGTCCTCGCAATTTTAAAATTTGGCTTGGAAACATCCTTGAAAGTCCCACATTAGAAGACGAGTCGCTAAAACAATAACTTTAAAATAAAGAAAGATAAGTACCAAGGTCACCCGAGTTAACCCATACTAGGATTCCATGTATGAAAACATGTACATGAAGGAGAAAACATAGGGTAATGTTCTGATGAAGAGTGATAGAAAACATGTTTAGGAGAAAGTTAACCATTAGAAAATCACAAACTTGTGATGGGTTAAACGGTATACGATTCCCCAGTAGGAAAAGTTAATAGAAAACATTTTTGTTTTATGTTACTTTTTATTGAGGAATTTATTCATAAGGAAACATAATCACTTATCATGTTGACTTTCAACTTCTATTAGATTCCTTACACAAACTCATATTTTCTCCAAAAAGGCGAGTATTTAAGAAGAATTGTTCACATTAAGAGTACTATAATCAACTTCTAGAGAGTCACCTAATCCACAAAAGAGAAATATATACTTCACATGTCTTTATACTTTAAGCAATACCAAAACCAAAAAGGTTAGTACAAGATCAGATAATCCAGAAAAGGATAACCCTTTATAAAAATAAATCTTTTCTTAATCTCCAAAATTTGTCCAACAAAACCCAAAGTTCAACGAGGACCATTCTATAATCAATTTGTCTATAAACTTTTTCAAAGTAAGCCAAACTAAGATTGAAACCCAAATATTTGAAGGATTTAGTCACATAGTCTTCCATGTGAAATTGTAACATTAATCTCCAAACAACATCAGTTACTCCTAAAGTCTCGTATTGAATAGTAATTAACCTAATCACATATCCTCCATGATAGGTTAATAATTTTCCTAAATAACCCAAAATCAACTTACTCTTAATTCCTAAAATCATATAACTAAAAAGAATCAGTCAAACTAACTAGGGACTTCACGTAGTCCAGTGGTAGGCGATAAATATCAGTCGCACTTTGGTTGTGGGTTCGATTCCCGCAGCATTGTTCGACGCGGCGGGTTGTCACATGGTCTGCGTGTTGTCCTTTTTCAAAAACTATATAATTCATAAATAATTCTCCAAAAAGACATAAAATCATCAAAAATGATCATAACATATTTTAACCTCAAGTTTATCTCATGCCTTTCATTTTCCAGCATATCATATAATAACCAATAATTACCTCAAAAGTAAGGATCATATAAACTCTAATGGTTACCTTTATAATTATTACCTAAACATACACATCGATTGGTCACCTCGTACATGATGCTTTAAAGAACATACCCAGGTTCAAGTGGTTGATCATGACTCCTTGATATTTGGTTTAGAACAACCACGAGTTTCCCCATTGAATCCTCCATTTTATCGAGTATCTTAATCAGAGAACCACCACCGTTTCCTTCAAACCTGTTGTCTCTTTGGTGCCTGTTAGATCCATCCATTATCTAAAAATAGAAATGTTAGTGTGAGTATATCAACAAAAACATCATGTACTAATGAGGAAGGTAAACACTAAGATATACTTACTCATTCACTTTATTTAAAACTAGGACTCTTTCTGAAATCCTAACCATTATGTTAATGTCACTTATGCTTAAAGAATACCCTAACCTATAAAGTTATCTAAACTGACCTTTGATACCAACTATAAGGCCCCAGCCTCAAACCTTACTTAATCATGAGTTAATACAAGATTACACATTGAGGATCTTTTCAGGTTTAGAGTTTTAGAGAATTAGATCATAAAACTTGCATTACATTCCACATTTAAACAAAATGGTTACATAAAAGACATGATTCATTTTTCCTATCAACGGAAACATATTTAAAATAAAACATGGATTCTTTCTTGACACATCCTTGACACTATCATCACATCACGTACCTTTACCTTTACCTGTGAAAAACATTTTAAAAAATTGGGATGAGCATAAAAAAGCTCAGTAAGGGTTATAAAATTATGGAAAGGAAACATGAGTTCATATATAAATAATAATGAAATCATACTTTACCAATAAAACATAGGCACTTTAACATACCTCATAAAACCATGAATAAATCATAGAAATCATAAGACATAAAGGTAACTTAAGGCATTCATAACATTATTACGTAGGGAGTAACCCTCTTGGTTACGTTAGGAATACCCATCACAGTATATTCCCTAAATCTCTTCAGAGAAACCTTAACGTTTCACTCCTTCATGTTACCCAATGCATTGAAGAGCTATATTGGGCTCACCCCCCCTTAGTTTATCACGGAACCACCCGTTTTCATAACAATTCCCAAGAACCATAACATAAACGTATCACATAAAACATGCATAAAGGAAACATAACATTCCCACATTTCAATCACAATATAACATTTTAGTATATTGAAATAATGAATCCATTCAAAAAGTAACCATTTCCAAAACCATTTAAAACATTTAATAAGGTGATTTTTGAATCAAAGTGTCACATACCACCTTGAAGCTTTTAACATTTTAAACCATTAATATCCATATAAATAAATCCTTAAAACCATTTTTAAAACATGGATATTAATAATAAAAAATCATTAAAACATTTAAAGCGATATTTTGGTTAAAGGGTTTTTACCAAAATTAGAGACACTTGAATACAATAATTGAGGAATAACATTTAATCAGAACTTTATAATATCATGAGAATAAATGGATTCATGATATAATATTCCAAAGGACAGTATATACACCATATAAGATTGAATTGGTGCATAACAACAATGAAGTCTCAATAGGGATGTAAAATGTAATGAAATCCCTTATAAAGAAGGTATCCTTAAATTAAGGATAAATCAATCTCAAAATTATGTTTGACAAATATAAATACACCCAATATAATTGGATATTAAGTGTAAAACAATAAAAGTTCATTCACATATATTCAAAGGATTACATATTCAATAACTACATGTTGAACCCAATGAAATCAAAATTGGGTTAAAACGTTTCCTTGGTAAAATTCGACAGCCTAAACAGCGTCACTTCAAAAATTCAGAAAATGAGTTGATGAGAGATAAAAAGGGAATCTCATCACTTGGACATAAAATTTACATTAATAAGTATATATAAGAACATATCCCAACATAATAGTATGTGAATAAAATGACATAACAAACGAAGTCTTTTAAAATAAGGAGGGTGAAAGGTTCCCTTACCGACTTGGGTAACTTTCGAAAAGTACACCCCATTGACGAAGTGTCATACAACGAATATGTAAATACCCATAAATGGTATTATATTACAAAATGAGTGTAATAATGGGAAGTAAATAAACCACTCAAATGAAATTGTGGAAAATGTAGCATAAATCTCACAGGAATAAAAGTGAGATGAAAAATCCCTTACGAAAACTCGGCAGCCTAACGGCGCCACTTAAAACATACAAAAATGGATTGATGATATCAAATAGGGTATCTAATCTCATTACAATAAAATGTACAGAAATAGGAATATAAAATAACATCCCCCATCATAAAAAAGTGGAGCTTAAAGGAAGTGACATAAAGGAGAGTACTTAAAGAGAAAGAGAGAGGTTAGATCTCTTACGAAAATTCGGCAGCCTAACGGCGCCACTCAAAACATCCAAAATGGATTTATGAGAGAGAATAGGGTCTCTCATCATATGAAAATAAAAATTACAGTAATAGTAATATACAATAACATCCCAATCACAAGAAAGATGAGCTTAAAAGGAATGACATAAAAGCCTGTACTTAAAAAGAAAGAGAGGAGTAGGATCCCTTACCTCGGGTCCGACTTGACTCGATCGTTCATTAACGTCCTGAATAATAAACTTGAGTTAATTTGCACTTTATTGATAACATTTTTCTAGTTCATTATTCCTTTTATATCACTTATTGAAATGTTATAAACATTATTTAATAATTTAATTTAATAATGTTTGTTTCGTCGATATTTGGTTCTTAAGTCGAAAGTGGACTTCTTACAATTACATGTTGTTCGTGTGGTCAAATGTTCATTATATCCAGAATTATATTTATGATTTGGATATCATATATATCATATATATCCATAATATACATGTATTTATAATATTACATAATCATTTAGAGGTAAGAAATGAAATGCACCGTTCATGGAGACGGTAAGCCGTACGTACGGATGAACGCTACTTTCATTTCTATTTCATATTTTTATGGAATGTAATAATAATTATATAGAGGTATGTTATAATTCTAGTATAACATCATATATAATAACTTTAAATCCATCCTTTATACATCCCACATATGGCATTAACGAATCACATCACTTTGAGGGGGCGGTAGTCCGCACTTACTTAAATGAAGATATCGCGTTTACCCATAATGGAAACCATAAAGCTATGCCCAAAAAGAAAAATACAGTATCTTAAGTAAAACATAAACATATTATATATCATATATAAATATAGTGACCTTTTAATAGCCACCATTGAAGGTGTTAAAAGAATGTTGAACAATCATCATTTCAGGAGGCATAAATTCGCCATCCACGGAAATAGTATGATCTCTAACCATTAGATGTAGGTGTGTGTAAGTCTAGCTCTAATACATTTTATAACAACATACTAGTATATTTAAGATACTGTATTTGTTACAAAATAAATGAATAAAAAGATTTTAGGGGGTTGGAGAGGCAAAATAAAACAAAAGGACTCAAGTGAAGACATTACCTTAAAATCTAGTAACTCCCTTTGGTTTGAGCTAAAAGGCTTCCTTGGGAAGCCTTCTGCCCAAAGTGAGGCTTCAAGGAGTAAGATAGGGAAGTTTAGAGACAAAATGGGCAGGGTTTGGCCGAGCCAAAGGCTTTGGGTGTGTGGGTAAGGAGGTAGAGTTGGGGGCCTTTTATAAGAGGAGAGGAGGGGCACTCTTGGAAAGTAAGTAAATTTTACTTTATTTGAAAATGGTATTTGGATTTAAGAGGTCCCACATTTATGTGTTTCGAGGATAAGGTGATAAGGGTTCTAAATACACTCATACAATAGGTTTTGGACATGTGTAGGTCTTAGATATTACATTATCATTCCATTTTATTTAAATCGTTAAATAATGAGGTCATCGCTGCATCATCATGATGTCATAGATAATTTAATTTATATAATGTCTAAAAATTATAAAAAAAATACTATGATGTAGGAAATCTTTATAGATTTACAATGTATATTCATAGTCAAAACTCTGATTTGTATAACCCCATGTAAAAATTGTTTTAGTAAAGCATTTCATGTTTGTCTCATTTTTACTTTAACTTTAAATAAAAAGATATTAATGTAATTTTCCAACCAAAGTGGCTTCATGGGATCCCCAAGTTGACCAATGGGTTGTCTTGGTCGGCCATGACACATCCAATGAGGTTAAGACATGTGTCATGTTCATTTCATATTATTAAAACATTATTTTTACCTTAAACAACACTAATTAGCTCTAATCGCGATTAAAAACTTAATAAGTTACTATTCAGCAAAAAATTATTTTTATCCCATTGAACAACATTTTACTTATTAATGACAACCATGTATGTCGGATTTTTGAAATTAAAAACACAATGATGGAAAAATTTCATTTAAACGTAAAAATCATATTTTATAAGTACCACATAGTGGTTTCACTATTCATAAAAAATTAAGTTTTTCAGAAAAATCCCAAAAATTCACCCTAAGCTATATTTGATATTCAGAATTAAAAAATGAAGTCTATTTTACAAAATTGAAAATATATAAGTCACATTAATTAATTTAATAATTAATTCCCATTGTCAGAGCAAATAGCATGTTTTTATGAAACAATTAGTATCAAAAGATTGACACTAGTTTAAGTCTGATTTCAATGTGAAATTAATTCCAACGACCACTATTAGATTTAATGGTAAAAATATATTCTAATTTCACTTTAAAACCAAATCAAAAGATAATCTAATCATATAAATATATTATATTAAAAAGAGTTTTTGAATTAAAATACAACATTTTACACTATTCATTAAAAAAAAACTTTATCAGAAAGATGCCAAAAATTTACACAAAGTAAATTTCGATGTCCCAATTCTTAAGAAGAGTTTTATTTGGTCCAAAAGGATGTATAAGAGTGAACAAAACTATATTTAATTACGGCTCTCCATCAAAAGGTGATAAGTGGACCTTTAGTGAAAACTAGGGCATATACGGCTAAAATTGAATTATTTCCGTATTTTAAGCCTTCATCTTTTATTGGATAAATGTAAAAACATTTAAAAACATATATAATCATATATTAGTTATTTATATCCATTCCCTCCAATACAACGGCTACATGTTAACTTCCATTTAAAATAATATTATTTTATTATTAGAGTGCAACGTAAGATTCCCAAGAAACTCGTTGTTGCGTGTTGGGTACGCCATCGAGCATAGAATCCCCTTTAAAGTCATATTAATATTTTATTCAAAAATATGGATAAATATGAAAATGTCATATTATTAATTTACCAGGGGTGTTACATTAAAGGACAAGAAAGAAATATGATTTTTAATATTTGATTTTGAAAGAATAAGTTCTCACCAAACAACACTATATCAGCTATGGGACACCATTTTTGGAATCACATCTATTAATATATTTTTTATTAACACATATTTTACTGATATGTGTTTTTTCCTTAATATATGATAATATATTATTTAACAGACACTAATTAATTCTGAAAAAGAGGTATATAATTATTATCATTGACAGAGAAATATCTTAAATCAATAAAAACAGTACATTTCATTTGTTATTTAATATAAAATTAAAATATATGTGTAATATTTTGTTCTAGAAGACGAATCATGGTTGAAGATTTTTTTAAAATAAAAAAAGTAATAATTTTTTGTAAACTTGATGTCAATGATGATAAGTGTTTTTATTATCCAATAAAATGTATATATTAATGATTAGTTTATCTTTTCATAAAAGTACAAGATGATATTTCATATAGGGACCAAAGTAAAAAAACATATTTCATCATAAATTATCATAGAGTGGGTATCTATTATTGGAAAAACAAATCTTGGATGGAATGTTTAAAAACATTGATCACCAAATATTAATGACCCAAAATGACCCCTTTTCATTATTAGACAATAAAAACAAAAATTACTTCGGATGACTAAATATGTAACATATCATACAAAAGAGTCAATGTATACACTAAAAATTAATATAGGATGTAATTTATGTTGTTTATGAAGTATTTATATAATTTAAAAAGAAAATAATTTGTAGACATACATTATAAGAAGACCTTGAAGAGTAGTGAAGACATGGTAAATTAAAACATGATGGTAGGAAGGATATTTGGACAACTGCCTATGGAAATCTGGAACACCCCAGTCATGTACAAGGATACGATGTAGTTGAATTAATTTAAAATATTCTTAGTAAATTTGGAACATATTCAAGGTAACTTGTACATAAATGGAAAGAGATTATTTAGAATCTAAATAACATGATATTTGAAAAATATTGGAGGAGGGGATTTGGTCATTAGTATAATTAATGTTTTTAAAAATACAAACAACGTTCCAAGATACTTATCCCACTTGTCCACCTCATCCTATAAACCATACTCCTCCACATACTCTACCATAGTTCCTTATCTATAATATGTTATATGTTGAGGATCTCTAGTATCATATTATAGCATATAGGATCCTGAATTGTTATGGGGATATAGAAAATCATCAACATATATATATGTGAAAATGATTAGGTGAATAATATAAGATTTTATAGATTAATGTGTAAGAGTATTGTTCCCTAAAGATGAGGTTTTAATAGATGAACAATTTTTTCGGCATTTTTTACATTTATTGTCTAGAGATATCCAACATCATACAAATGAGGTATAAAAATATTCTATGTTTAATTAATATCCATTTAAAAATTTTCTTAACATATGATTATATTATCAGTAAACATTAAATTTAAGCAAAAGTTTTAATATATGAAAGAACATATTGAGACCCTTTTTACATCTCATGTTATTTTTTGAAAATAATTTCTTAATTATCATCATATTAATTTATATCATTTGATTTTTATTAGAAATAAATGAGCTCTATAATACTTTACCGTGATTATATTTCAGTGATTGGTAAGGGAGATATATTAGAGCTCTTAACTATATATATGATGGGTCTTATAATGATGGATGTTTTCTCTCTATAAATCAATTTTCAGATTTATTTAATTAAATAAATTAGATACATCATAATAAATATGTTTGGTTTTTATTGGGTATCATTATAAAATATTTATTATCCATAATATGATATAAATTTTTGGATTAATAGATAAACAATTTATTTATAAAAATTGTGATGTTAATGTTGAATGAATAATGAATAGATTTTGTTTTAATAATATTTTAGAATGAATAATTTATTTGATGGGTTATTAGTTTAGGAATCATATATTTCCTAAAGTGTAATTTCTCATAATTAAATACGTACTCATTTTATTATTTTTTAAAATAGTTTCCATTGTTTGTTTTGTGGTTTTTGGCAGCAATAAAAAAACCTCTAAGTAGTTATGCCCCAAATATGGTTATATGTGTGAAACAAGTAAAAAATTATTAGATAGGTATTTGTTATTATTTTCATAGTTTTACATATTATTATAAATATTTTTTAAAATTATTAATTTAAAATAGTTTATAGAATCATAATAATCATTAAATATGAAATTGAAAAAAATGGTCAAATACATGAGCATAATTGTAACACCCCACGACATTAGAACATTTTTATGATAGAAAAAACATTGTTTTTTCTCTTTTTATATACAACAACATGTTAGGATTATGGTACACAAAATAGTTACTTATCTTGAATTACACACAAGACAAAGGTTTACCAATTTTCATGGCACACATTTTTTACAATTAAATTTTTGATATTTTTTAAATTTTTTAAAAAAATTTATCATTATTATTAAATTTATAATGTAAAAAGTTTCATAAGTTTATTTTTCTATTTTTTTTGAGAAGATTCAATTTTTGGTGAATATTAAAAAATGCTTCATTTTCATTAAATTCAGCATTTTCCTTTAAATAATTATTTATGTAAAAAAATTAATTTTTTAATGTTAAAAAAATCTATTATACATATATTAATCCATTGTAGTTCATTGAAATATTTTTTATATTGAAATTAGACATAAAAAATTATTGATATTTTGAATGTTTCTACTTTAAAAACCATATTTCATGTAACATGAGTAGGATTGGAATTAATTTTAATTTTTACAAAACAATGAATTGAAATTTAATAAATAGACATTCAATTTATTAATCAGGAAAATATATTAGTTTTAAAAATATAAAAATAATTTTTTACCAAATTTTTTTGTGAATGTGATAAAATATATTTATAGACATTATGGTAAAATTAAGCCTAAAATAGACTAAAATTTATTTATGATGCCCAATATGACATGGAAACATGTACAAAATCCATTGGATTTGAATTCTTCAACAATTAATCCATGTTTTTATTATTTTATGGTTTATTGAGATATTATAAAATGAACGATCACTATATAAAAGGATGAGCATGGAAAAAAGAGAAATGGGGAACTTTCTCTACAGTTAACATTTATAAAATCTTGATATATGTATAAAAAATCCTATCTTGGTTTGTAAATATCCATCTGGACGATAAATTGGAATTTTTTATCATAATAATTTATCATTAATTTCGAATGATGACTTATTTTCTTAAAATTCATAAGACACTCTATGGTAGTGATTATTTGGGTAGTAATTAACAATAACAAATGGTACTGTAAATATTATAAGTGATGTATATTTATTGAATTATTTTATTTAATTTATAGATTAATATATAATTTTATATAACTATAAAATTCATATATTTTATTTCCAATATATTTTTTATATATAAAAATTAAAATAAAACTAATAATTCTAAATTATCATTCTTTATTTCACAGTAAATTATATTTTATTATATGATTAAAAATTTATAAAATCCAATATTATTCCAGGTTATTTTTAGGTGTTAATAAATCATAAATAACCAATATATTGTAAATATTTTGTTAACATGGTTGTGGTTTAAGACATGTTTTAGGGTGTCAGATGCACATGTTTTAAAATTAATTTCCCAAACACACGGGGTTTATATTTTATAAATTAGATATTAGACTAATTATTTAATTTATTTGTATTTTTTGATATATCAAACATTATTCTCTTCTAAATGGTTTTTGTACATAGGTTTGAAATATAGATGCTTTAATGAAATCCAAAATGATAAATTTCGGGAATCTTAGATTACAAGGAACCAAATTAATAAAATAAAAATATCTTTCAATGGTGGATGTTTTCATTGAAAATTATTCCCAAATAAAACATTATTTTTTCCAATTGAAGGAAATTTAGGAAAATTAGACATCGAATTAATGAATACCTTTCGATATTTAGTAGAGGGATATATCCCCTCCTTTAAAAAGGTGAACACTATTACCCTTACTCACACCTCTCAAGGAAGTATGTCTCAACGAATATCCACAAAAATATATTAAAAAAACCTTACCTAATTATATAATACCTACTTTTGTAATAAAAACATCCATGAAGCCATTTGGTATAAACTAAAAGATGTTTCTCGATTAAGTGGTAATATCTGTTTAAAATATCTTAAGTTTTATTTCCATTATCCACCAACAAAACCCTTCTTATTACTTGATTGTATAACAATAATAGTATCCCTAGTATACTAGGATATTTTTATGATAATATTTTAACATATATTAACATAGACATCTATCTAATGGGTAATGAACATATTTTTTCTGTGTATGCCTTACTACTATCTCACAAACAGTGATTGTTCATTTTTCTATTAACACTGCTCATGGTGTACATTATGATTGAAAATATATTTATATATCTAATATATGATATTTATTATGTATATAATCTTCATTAATTTCATTATAACACATACCCTTATACTGACGATTTATTAAAATATTTGATAATATCATTTATGTATCTGTGAACTACCACATCCTCAAAGTTGTGTGACTCATTGATGTTATACAGGGAACATATTAAGTATGAATTTAATAAACCATTGTTAAATATATATCTTAAATATTATAATGTAACTATAATATACATATGTATCAATTTCATGTGATTATTTTAATACAATAAGCAACTGAATGAAGTGTTCATACCTATGTACAACCTACCATCATCATGAATATTGCACTTAATTTCCAATCTCAAAATATTATAGGATATTATAAATGCGTATATAATGATTATATATGATAAATTAACCATTAATTAAATTTCAGATCTTATTAAATTGTGATATATTTAATTGGAACAAAAAATGATAATTCCAAGCATAATTGAGGAAACTAAAAAATTAACTCCAAAAAGAGTGAAAATAATTAATGATTTTACCAAAACACTAAAAGATAATATTGGAATATGTAATATTAAATTATAAACATTATAATTAATATTGTATAATTTAATAATTTATTTTAATGCATTATAAATGATGATAAATACAACACAATAATAGAAATGCTATACAATGGGATTTCGTCAAAATTTAGTTTTCATTGAGGCTTATTTGTTAGTATACAAAAATTGATTTTTAATAAAATACATACTACTCAGGAAATGTTATATCAAGAATCAATTTAACCTCATGATATTATATGTGTCATTTAATTTCATTCCATAATGTTTGTTTTGATTTAAATGTTTCAATGTGACATGGGACACATTGGAATTTTAAAAATTTACTCTATAAAAGAATATTTTGAATGATTATCTTTGAAAGGACTCGTACATTTGTGTTTGTAAAAATTTTCTTCAAACAATCTCTTTATTTTAATATTATTTATTTTTAAATTTACTTGAGTATCCAAATTCTCTTACAATATAAATAATTATGTCTTAAACCATATATGAGTTTTATATATGGTGTTCATATTGACTATTATTTCAATAACAAGGGAATTATTGATAAAATAGTATTCTTAATTTAATATGGATATTTGATAAGAAATATTATTATTTTTTATTATATATGAGGAATAATTTTGACAGGTTTTATAGTCAGGGGGTCCATTTACAGATAGCCCCTCAATGCATCGGTAGTCTCTTGAGATGAAATTGTTGGAAAAAATTGAGGGGTTATTACATGATAGATAAAATATTTTTTGAAAGCTATTAATGGTAATGGTTCCATTTACCTAGAAAACAAGACTTAAAAAGTCAATAATTTACCCCATTTAGTTTCAGTTATTATTTATCTATATGATTTTCCACTGATATATCAATCAATACATTTAATTTTTAG
Organism: Viscum album; assembly: GCA_963277665.1. Lineage (NCBI taxonomy): Eukaryota > Viridiplantae > Streptophyta > Magnoliopsida > Santalales > Viscaceae > Viscum > Viscum album. Next base: position 275,655,195 of record OY728142.1, on the reverse strand, counting down.
TTCATTGATATAATGTCATATGATTCAATTTCAGACCTTTAAATTTTGAAATATACATATATAATTATTTGAATCATGTTTTCTACTAGATAATTTAGTTTCATTGTTGGTTTATTCTGAAGGATTCATAATTTTTCTGATTTATTTACCCATACTGAGTATTTTAGGTCACCCTTATTTTGTTTCCTTTCCCTAATTTAAGAAGAATAAATATTTAAATAAGAAATCTAGGATGTATTTCATTTCATTTCTTATATATCATTTTGGTAGATTAAAATTTCATAATTTGTTGTGGGTATCATGTATGTAATATTGATATCCAATACATCTAAGATGATTTGTACATCATGATTTTATTCCTCGTAGTCATTAAAATGTAATTAAATAATACACTAGATCAAGGATTTTGGGGTTGGGGCATTACAGTTGTTATCATAAGATGTTATAAAGTAACCATTTACATGAGATTTATAAAACATAGATTTGGGAGAACAACCATAATATATATATTGTGGATATGTATGTCACAACATCCTAGAATTTTGATAAGGTATATATTATGGGGGTATTCATATATACTCATCCATGTATTGATACTACAAGTGTACATGGTTATGAAATAGATATACCTATGAGAATCAAATAGAAATAATTGTGTCGAGTCTAAATAAGTGTAATATAGTACACAAAAACGGACCATACTACACACCTGGTTTGAGACTCCCAAGGGGATATACAATTGATAAATCAGATTTTTATTTACGAAAATTTTTGAAGGTTTTATATAGAAGATGAATATGAATAACATAGGTTAAACCTAATGTGTCATAGATTAGAGAATTATCATCCCTTATTTAGGAACCCTATATGTTTTTTAAGAAAATTGATATATGAATTAGTTACCTAATTCTTATCTAAATATATTTATTAAAAATAAAAATTACCCATACAAACGCGATGTGTGACAATCTCACACCAACATGGAATTGAAGAAAATACAAACATGAGAGACATAAAATCAATTTAAAGACAAAACACCTATCTGAAAAAAACATACCATGGCTTGGGATAGACCAAACTCTGGCCGGTGGAGATGGAGGAACGGGATCGAAAACCCTCGGCTGGCGATCGGATTTCCGATCATCGCCGAAGTCTCAATCTATATGCCTATATCCAGAATCATCACGCAGAGAAAAATAAGACGACCTCCAAGGAACTTGAATGTGATAAATCGAAAGGTTCCTTGTCGTTCACCTTCCCAAGCAGACTATTTGCATCTCTAAAAGAACGTGTTGCGCATCAGATTTTTAAAAAGGGATCTACGACCCATGTATCAACTTTTGATGGAGCAATTTCAGAATGAATAGAGCTTTTTATTTATTCCTTTATTGCTCGTATTTCACTCTCGAAGGGAACAAATCCTTGGAATGTCTCTGACCTAGTTTCAACATTGGCCTCCATTTGGGGCTTTACAGACATCAAATGTGTTTCTTTAGGGCACAATTTATTTCATATTCTTTTTCCCACTGCTGAATTGAAAGGGATGTCATGTGTGGGTTCAATTGACCTCAATCCAGGAATCCTGCGAGTTCACGACTGGAATTTGAATTTCAACATCAATTATTTTAAGGAAACATGCACGCAGGTGTGTGTCAATGTCCATGGCCTAAATTGGGTGCTTTGGAATCCTGAAATTATTTTTGATATAGCCTTAGATATTTCCACCCCAATTCGAATAGACAAGGTAACAGAAGTGGTGAGTTAGGGTCACTATGCTAGGATGATAATAGAGGTTGATCTATGTTCTGTTTTAATTTATCGTGTAGTGTTTTCTACCCCTGAGGTGGAGGTTAGCCTTATAATTAAGTATGAAAAAACACCTCCTTTTTGTGAGGTTTGTGGTATCATTGAACATGTGAAATCTAGTTGTAGGGGTAATATAATTTGCACTATTTGTCACTTAAAGGGGCATGAAGCTTCTCTTTGTTGAAAAAGGAAACACGAAGGGGTTGCTCATACTACCCATGCCAATGACTAAAGAGATATTGATGATGAACAATATCATGAAAGAGTTGTCAATCAAGATTCTATATATGAAGGGCCTACCCTTACTGCCCAAGCTCAAGGGGAAGAGGTTGTCATGGTTGTTTAAGCTCAGGATGAAGGAGTAGATCAAGCACCTAGAAAAGGTGGTAAGATGATAAATGACAGTATCATAAATAAAACTAATGATGGGGGTATAAATCTTTCTACCCTCATCCCTCTTAGTGATGCTGCTATTATAGATCCCTCTCATAAATAGTTGAAGACCTCTAAACAAAAAATGACATGGGATGAAATGGTAGGGGATTCACATATGGAAAGTGAATCTCGTATATCAAAAACTGGAAATGAGAAGGAGCAGGTCGAGGTAGAATCTGATGACAGTCCGGGAGATAGAGAAATGCACATTCAAGAGGTTGATGACTTAGAAATGTGGAGGGAGCGGAAAATGATTACCTCCAAAGGTATAAAAGGTAATGAAAAAGCTGTGGCTTGCACCTATTTGAAGCACAAAGGTAAATGAGTCTCTTCTCCCTCTGTTTACATGGATAGTTTGTGCAACACAACACCTATGAATGGCAGTGCATGTGCAATAATAGGCACTCAAGCTGTGGGAAAACCTGTTTTTGATGCAGAGGTGGTGAGACCTATTCTATCACAAAATAAAAGCAAGAATGATGGCCTGGTTACAGGTGGGTGGGAATGTGCCTCTCCACAACATCCCTCCAAGCAGTTTTCACAACTGGAAAATGATATTTTATGGACTCCTCAAAGCAGTGCAACAACTCATGTTGTTGAGAAGCCTGTTTTGATACATGATACCCCGGGAAATGAGATTTTATGCTTGTCAGTGGAGAGTGTTGCTAAGTAGGGATGTTTTGATTCACCTCCACAGTCTTGCAAACTGATCACTCAATTAGAAAATAAACATTTCATAGGTTCAGCTCAAGGAAGAGAATAATCTTCTTATGGTAATTATGCTGTTAAAAATCTATATGTGGCTGCTCACCAGAAACATGGTAAATTAAACTCTAATGTATGCACATTTAATTATTTTTACTTGCTTGCATTTAGTCGCTGTGAGGAAGATGAACAAAGAGATGATCAAACACAAGAAAAATAAGATACTAAGGAAATCGATGATGCTGGACTACCAGATGATGGAGGTGGACCATGGATTCAAGCGAAACCATGGAGAAGGGGTACACCCCCTCGTGGGAGAGGTGGTCGATCCCCTCACCATAGAATGAGAACCTGGTCTCGTGCAACTTGAATTTTTTCTGTCTCTAATGGCGTTTTTGCTTGTTGGCCATCCTATTCTGTACTTACTTTCACTTTCAATAAAAGGTTCCTTTGCGTCTCAACTTTAAAAAATTAGACCTAACTCTACAGACAATGGGAGACAAAAAATAATGAGCAGGTCATTTTATGCCAAATGGAATCCTAAATATCAGCCTGCTGATGAGGATAACACAACCATACATCCACAATGGGACATGATTCACACAAGATAATGTGTTTTTCCTCACAAATCCACCAACAAAAGAAAGAACTAAAACTAAAAACCCATAAAAAACTACTGGAGAAACAATGATGAGGTTGAAAACAAGCTAGACAGGACTCATCAATAGCAGCAAAGAAATCATTTAATCCAAACTGCAAGTGGAGGACTCATGAGAGCAATACATCACCTTAAACTAGAAATCCCCTCAAACATAACATCACACTGTTAAAAAATGTGAAAGACAACCCATTTTGACTAGGTGAGTCACCATGAGATGTGTCCTAAAAAATTATTTAAGTCTAATACGAAACGAAAAAATCATAGTCCACACAGTGAAATATTCTTCATTCGCCAGTTTGGTCATGAAGAAAAACAAGCTCATTTTCCTAGGAATCACATGGAAATTTAAATTAGGATATTTCCTAAAATCCTCTAAAAAATGATTAACATTACATTTCAGAGGTTAAGATTAGTATGAGAAGTCATGTCACCAATTTTGTACTGTCAGAAAGTAGTTGTTTCATTCACCTCTATCCATGAATCAGGCTCTTTTGAAAATTCCAATTTCACATTTATTTGGAATGTATATATATGCAGGATTATTCTCATCATCCTCACTAGTGGAAGTTTCTGAGTGAGATGAGTCAGATGAATTAGATGATTTATACAACTTTTTGGAAGGCATGTTCTATGGTGGTATAAAGGTTTCTTCATTATTATTGGTAGTTAGTATAAGGCCCCAGCCTTAAACCTTAATTAATATTGAATTAAATGAATAATTCACATTGTGGATCTTTTCAAGTTTAGAGTTTTAGAGAATTAGGTCATAACTATTACATCTCAAAAGATTAAAAAGTAGACACTTCTACTAAGTTTCTATAAAATAAAAACTCTTTAAAAGAAACATGTCTAGTTCCATGTTTTAGATAGCATGAATTTCCCTTGATCCCATCTTTGACCCTATTCCGCATTAAGTCCTGTGAAAAACATTTCAAAAAAAACTTGGGGTAAGCATAAAAATCTTAGAAAGGGATACACAAAGAATGAAAACAGTTAGTTTTACAAAACAACAAGTAAACCATGTATACTTTATAAAAGTAATACCTTTCACCTTTTCGAAGTAGTAAAAAATCTTCACTGAATAAAAGTTCATTACTTACACTTCTGTAACCAAAATATTACCATAAAACCCATATAAAGATCACATAACATGTAAAGGTAAATTGGGACATAAACATATTTAAGTGGAATAACCATACGATCGACTTCCACACATATCACTTAATAGAATAGCCATTCGGCCTACATCCATACATACTTAATGGAATAGCCATTCGGCCGACTTCCATACCCAATGCATTAGAGGTTATAACGTAACCTCCCGTCCTGGTATTCACGGCACCACCCGTCATATGGTTTATCATGTAACAACCCGTAAAATGTCCAAGTACCATCATTACACATAAAATATTGAAAATATAAACATTTCAATAACAACATTTCATTTGCAATCAAAATAAGTAATTCCAAGATATTGAATTAAGCAATCCATTTTGAAATACAATTTAAAAGGGATTTTTGTATCAAAGTGTCCCATACCACTTTGAAGCTTTTAATGGAATTATAATTATAAAACATCAATTTCCATATAAATAAATACTGAAAACCATTTTGAAAACATGGAAACTAACGATACAGATTTAGAATAATGAATCTTTAAAACATTTAAAACGATATTTTTGTTAAAGAGTTTTTAACAAAATGAGAGACTCTTGAATGCAAATAATTGCGGAATAACAATTAATCATAACTTTATAATATCATGAGAATAAAGGGATTCATGATATAATATGTCAAAGGAAATTATACACACCATATAAGAGTGAATTGGTGCATAACAACAATGAAGTCTCAATGGAAATGTAAATTGAGATGAAATCCCTTATAAAGAAGGTATCCATAAATTAAGGATAAATAAATCTCATAATTATGAGTGACAAATATAAATACACCCAATATAAGTGGGTATTAAGTGTAAAACAATCAATGGTCATTCACACATATTTAAAGTATGGCATATTCAATAACTATATATTGAACCCAATGAAATTGAAATTGGGTTAAGACGTTCCCTTGGTAAATTTCGATATCCTTACGGCGTCACTTAAAAATTCAGAAAATTAGTCGATGAGAGAGGGAATAGTATCTCATAAATTGGACATAAACTTTAAATCAATAAGGATATAGATAAACATTTCCCAACATAATAAGATGTAAATTAAAAGACTTAACATAAGAAGTCTTTTAAAAAGAGAAGGGCGAAAGGTCCCCATACCGAGTTGGGTAACTATCGAAACATACACCCCATGGAAGAAGGGTCATACCATGAAGATGTAAATACCCATAAATGATATTATAATACACAATGTGCATAATAATGGGAAGTAAATACACCACTCAAAAGAAAATATTGGCAAACGTAGCATAAAATTCACAGGAATAAAAGTGAGATGAAAAATCCCTTACGAAAACTCGGCAGCGTAACGGCGCCACTTAAAACATCAAAATATGGATTGATGAGATAAAATAGGGTCACTCATCATATTAATATAAAATAAACAGCAAGATTAATATAAAATAACATCCCCCAGAATTACAAAGTGGTGCTTAAAATAAGTGACAGAAAGGAGAGTACTTAAAAAGAGAGAGAGAGGTTAGATCTCTTACGAAAATTCAGCAGCCTAACGGTGCCACTCAAAACATCCAAAATGGATTGATGAGAGAGAATAGGGTCTCTCATCATATGAACATAAAAATTACAGTATGAGTAATATAAAAGAACATCACAATCACAAGAAAGATGAGCTTAAAAGGAATGACATAAAAGAGTGTACTTAAAAAGAAAGAGAGGAGTAGGATCCCTTACCTCAGGTCCGACTTGACTCGATCGGTCTTTAACGTCCTGAATAATAAACTTGAGTTAATTTATACTTACATAAGAACATTTTTCAAGTTCATTATTCCTTTAATATCACTTATTTCCATGTTATAAACATTATTTAATCATTTACGTTAATAATGATTGTTTTGTCGAAATTTGGTTCTTATGTCGAAAGTGGACTTCTTACAATTACATGTTGTTCGTGTGGTCAAAGGTTCATTATATCCAAGAATGATATTCATGATTCCTATATCATATATATCATATATATAAAGAATATACATGTATTTATAATATTACATTATCATTTAGAGGTAAGAAATGAAATGCACCGTTCATGGAGGCGGTAAGCCGTACGTATGCATGAACGCTACTTTCATTTCTATGTCATATTAATGGATTTAAAACTAAATGAGAGGTATGTATATTTTAACTCCAGAATTATATTCATCATTTATATGTAACATACTTCATATATAATATCTTTAAATACATCCTTTATACATCCCACATATGGCATTAACGAATCAAATCACATTGAGGGGTAGTAGTCCGCACTTCCTAAAATGAAATTATCGTGGTTACCCACAATGGAAACCATAAAGGTATGAAAAAAAAGAAAAATACAGAAGCTTAAGTAAAATATAAACATATCATATGTCATATATAAATATAGTGACATTTTAATGGCCAAATTTTTAGGTGTTATATGACTGTTGAACAATCATCGTTTCGTGAGGCAGAAATTCGCCATCCACAGAAACAGTATGTTCTTTAACCATTTGATGTAGGTGTGTGTAATTGTATCTCTAATGATTCTTATTAAAACATCCTAGAATATTGATGATACTGTAGTAGTTACAAAAGAAACGAATAAAAAGATTTTAGGGGGGTGGAGAAGAAAAATGAATCAAAAGAACACAAGTGAAGACATTACATTAAAATCGGGTAACTCTTTTTGATTTGAGCTCAAAGGTTTCCTTGGGAAGACTTCTGTCCAATGTGAGGCTTCTAGGAGTAAGAGAGGGATGTGTAGAGACAAAATGATCAGGGTTTGGCCGAGACAACTGCTTGAGAGGTGTGGGTAAAGAGGTAGAGGTGGGGGCCTTTTATAAGAGGAGAGGAGGGGCACTCTTGGAAAGTGAAGAAATGTTACTTTATTTGAAAATGATTTTCGGAGTTAAAAGGTCCCAAATTGATATAATTCGAGGATAAGGTGATAAGGGTTCTAAATATACCCATCCAATTTGTTTTTGTCAAGTTTAGGTTTTAGTTTTTACATTATCTTTTCATTTTATCTAAATCGTTAAATAATGATGTAATGGCTCCATCATCAGGATGTCATAAATAATTTAATTTATTTAATGTCTAAAAATTATACAAAAAATATCTTGATGTAGGAAATATTTTTAGCTTTCTAATTAATATATATAGTCAAAAATATGACTTGTATAACCCCATTTAAAAATTGTATTAGTGAAACATCTCATGCTTGTGACATTTTTATTTTAACTTTAAATAAAAAGTTATTTATGTCTTTTTACAACCAAAGTGGATCCATGGGGTCCCCATGTTGACCCATGGATTTTCTTGGTCGGCCATGACACATTAAATGAGGTTAGGACATGTTTCTAGGACATTTCATATTATTAAAACATTATTTTTACCTTAAATTACACTAATTACCTCTAATCGCGATTAATAAACGTAAACGTTACTATTCACCAAAAAAATTATTTTAATCCCATTAAACCACATTTTACTTCCTAATGACAACCATTTATGTTTTATTTTTGAAATTCAAAACACAGGGGTGGCAATGTTTCATTTAAACGAAAAATCATTTTCTTTAACTACCACTTAGTAGTTTCACTATTCATCAAAAATTGAAGTCCTTCAGAAAAATACCAAAACATGACCCTAAGCTATATTTGATATTTCGAATTCAAAAATGAATTCTATTTTACAATATTGAAAACATATTAGTTGCATTAATTAATTTAATAATTAATTCCCGTTGTCAAAACAAATAGCGTGTTTTTAAGAAACAATAGGTATCAAAAGATTGACTCGAATTTAAGTCTAATTTAAAGATGAAATTAATTCCAATGACCACTATTGGATTAAATGGTAAAAATATATTATAATTGAACTTTAAATCAAATTAAAAAGATAATCTAATCATATAAATAAATTATATTAAAATTAGTTTTTGAATTAAAATACAACATTTTTCACTATTCATTAAAAAATGAACTTTATCGGAAAAATACCAAATATTTACACAATGTAAATTTTGATGTACCGATTCTAAAGAAGAATTATATTTTGTCAAATATAACACATAAAATTGTCAAAAAGTGGATTTAAAAGAGTTTTTCCATAAAAAGGAGGTTAATCGACCTCTTAAAGAATATTAGAATGTTTATACTTAAAAATTGGATTCATTTGCATTTTCAATCCTCTAACATTTATTGTAATGAGTAAAAATATTTTATAAACATACATAATCATTTTTTTGTTAGTTCCATTCTTTCCCACCATTAAAATGGATGGGCGTTAACTACCATGTAAAATAATATTATTTTATTATTAGAGTGCAACGTAAGATTTCAAAGGAACTCGTTGTCGCGTATTGGGTACGCCATCGAGCATAGCGTTACATTTAAAGTAATATTAATATTTTTTTCAAAAATAGGGATAAATATAAAAATGACATATTCTTTATTTGCATGGGGTATTACATCCTTCCCCCCTTTTGGTAATTGTGTCATCGCAATTTTAAAATTGGGCTTGAAAAATCCATTGTATGTCCCACATAGGAAAAGGAGTAAATTAAACTATCACCTTAAAAGAAAGAATGGGAAGTACAAAGGTCACCCGAGTTAACCCATAATAGGATTCCATGTATGAAAATATGGACATGGAGGAAAAAAAACAAAGGGTCATGTTCTGATAGAGAGTGATAGTAAACATGTCTAGGAGAAAGTTAACCATAAGAAAATCGAAAACATGTGATGGGTTAAACGATATTGGATTCTCCAGTAGGAAAAGTTAATAGACAACATTTTTGTTTTTAGTTAATTTTTATTGAGGAATTTAGTCATAAGGAAACATAATTAATTATCATGTTGACTTTTAACTTTTATTATATTTCTTACACAAACTCATATTTTCTCCAAAAGATGAGTATTTAGGAAGACTTGTTCACAAAAATAAACTTCTAGATAATCACCTAATCCACAAAATAGAACTATATACTTCCCATTTCTTTAGACATTAACTAAAACCAAAACCAAAATGTTTAGTACAAGATCAGATAATCCAGAAAAGGATAACCCTTTATAAAAATAAAATCTATTCTTAATCTCCAAAATTTGTCCAACAAAACCCAATGTTCAACGATGACCATTTGATAAACAATTTGTCCATAAAATTATTCAAAGTAAACCAAACTAATATCGAAACCCAACTATTTGAAGGATTTAGTGACATAGTCTTACAAGGTACAAATTAACTTTTATCTCCAAATAACATCAGTTGCTCTTAAATTCTCATATTGAAAAGTAATTAACCTAATCACATATCTTCGATGATAGGTTAATCATTTCCATAGATAACCCAAAATAAAATTACTATTGATTCCTAAAATCATCTAACTAAAATGAATTAGTCAAACTAACCAGGGACTTCACGTTGTCCAGTGGTAGGCAATAAATACCAGTCGCACATTGGTTGTGGGTTCGATTCCCACAGCTTTGTCCGACGCGACGGGTTGTCACATGGTCTACGTGTTTTCCTTTTTCCAAAACTATATAATTCTTAAAACATTCCCCAAAATGAGATAAAATCGTCAAGAATAATCATAACATATTTTAACCGCAAGTTTATCTCATGCCTTTTACTTTACATCATAATATATAACCACCCATAATTACCTCAAAAGTAAGGATCATATAAACCCAACTAGATCTTTATAACTATGTCCACAAAAGAACAGATAAATATTCCTTGAATAAAATTTTCATATATCAAACATCAGGGTAAAACATACTATAAAAAGTCTTCTAATGTAACACCATCATCAAAAGAGACTTAATACTCTTAATAATTTCACCATAACTCTTGAAGCCTTCATATGTTGACTTCTTACTTATTCAACATTCTTCATGATCCATTAACCATTCCTTTCCAACTTATTATGAAATACTTCTTTCCTACAAACAAAATCATGAATCATATCCTTAGATTCCAAAATAGGAAAACAAAAGTTATGAAATAATCCATACCTTTGATTGGTCATTGTCAGTTTCTTCAACTTCAATCGGAATGGAATTAGGTATTGGTAAATTAATTTTTGTAAGATCTTGGTGATCCCATTCCCGAAACTTTTTCATAGGACATGTGTATTCATAATGACCATGCACAACACATTTAAAACATTAAATTGATCCCTCAAAAAGAACTTCTTTCCCTTTCCTCGAGTCAAATGTATTCTTCCTTCTTCCATGGCAGGTTCTTACTTTATGACCATCATTTCCACATCTATAGAATATTTATTTCCCTTTGAAACATTTTCCTAGGTGTTTCTTTCCACATCTTTGACACATAGGTTTTTGAACACACTTACCTTTATGATTATTACCTGTAGTTCTGTAGGGATTTGTTTCTCGCATATATGATTCCTTATAGAAATCACCAAGGTTTATGTGGTCAATCATGACTCTAGATAGTAGGTTGAGGATAAACAAAAGAGTTCTCATTGCATCTCCCATATCATTCAGTTTCTCACTCAGAAAACTTTCACAGTTTCCTTCACATCCACTGTAACTTTGGTGCCTGCTAAATCCAGACATTTACTAAAACCAAAAAGGTCAGTGTGAATATATCAACAAAACCATCATGTACTAATGAGGAATATAAACACTATGATATACGTACTCATTCAATTTATCTAAAACTAGGACTCTTTCTGAAATAATAACCACTATGGTAATGTCACTTTTGCTTAGAGAATACCCTAACCTCTAAAGTTATCTAAACCGACCGTTGATACCAACTATAAGGCCCCAGCCTTAAACCTTACTTAATATTGAATTAAATGAATAATTCACATTGAGGATCTTTTCAGGTTTAGAGTTTTAGAGAATTAGGTCATAAATATTAAATCTCAAAAGATTTCAAAGTAGACACTTCTACTAAGTTTCCATAAAATAAAAATTCTTTAAAAGAAACATGTCTAGTTCTATGTTTTAGATAGCATGACTTTACCTTGATCCCATCCATGACCCTATTACACATTAAGTCCTGTGAAAAACATTTCAAAAAAAAACATGGGGTGAGCATAAAAAGCTCAGCATGGGATACACAAAGAATGAAAACTGTTAGTTTTTCAAAACAACAAGTAAACCATGTATACTTTATCAAAGTAATACCTTTCACCTTTTCGAAGTATTAAAAACTCTTCACTGAATAAAAGATCATTAATTATCCTTCTGTAACCAAAAGATTACCAAAAAACCCATATAAAGATCACATAATATGTAAAGGTAACTTAGTACATAAACATACATAAGTGGAATAACCATACGGTCGACTTCCACACATATCACTTAATGGAATATACATTCGGCCAACTTCCATACATACTTAATGGAATATCCATATGACCAACATCCATACACAATGCATTGGAGGTTATAACGTAACCACCCATCCTGGTATTCACCGAACCACCCGTCATATGGTTTATCACGTAACCACCTGTAAAATGTCCAAGTACCATCATTACACATAAAATATTGAAAATATAAACATTTCAACAACAACATTTCATTTGCAATCACAATAAGTAATTCCAATATATTGAATTAAGCAATCCTTTTTCAAAACCATTTAAAAGAGATATTTGAATCAAACTGTCCCATACCACTTTGAAGCTTTTAATGGAATTATAATTTTAAAACATTAATGACCATATAAATAAATACTGAAAACCATTTTTAAAACATGGACATTAATGATAAATATTTAGAATAATGAACCTTTAAAACATTTAAAACGATATTTTTGTTAAAGAGTTTTTAACAAAATGAGAGACTCATGAATGCAAAAAATTGCGGAATAACAATTAATCATAACATTATAATATCATGAGAATAAAGGGATTTATGATATAATATGTCAAAGGAAAGTATACACACCATATAAGAGTGAATTGGTTCATAACATCAACGAAGTCTCAATGGGAATGTAAATTGAGATTAAATCCATTATAAAGATGGTATCCTTAAATTAAAGATAAATCAATCTCATAATTATGTGCGAAAAATATAAATACACCCAATATAAGTGAGTATTAAGTGTAAAACAACAAAATGTCATTCAAACATATTAAAAGGATGACATATTCAATAACTACATGTTGAACCCGTAGAAATCGAAATTGGGTCAAGAAGTTCCCTTGGTAAAATTCAACATCCTTACGGCGTCACTTCAAAATTCAGAAAATTTTTTGATGACAGAGGGAATGGTATCTCATAAATTGGAAATAAACATTACATCAATACCAATATATAAGAACAAATCCCAACATAATAAGATGTAAATTAAAAGACATAACAAAAGAGTCTTTTTAAAAAAGGATGGTGAAAGGTCCCCATACCGAGTTAAGTAACTTTCGAAACATACACCCCATGGAATAAGGGTCATACCATGAAGATGTAAATAACCATAAATGATATTATAATAAATAAAGTTTATAATAATGGGCAGTAAATACACCACTCAAAATAAAATAGTGGAAACCGTAGCATAAATGTCACGGGAATAAAAGTGAGATGAAAAATTCCTTACGAAAACTCGGCAGCCTAACTGCGCCACTTAAAACTTCAAAAAATGGATTGATGAGATCAAATAGGGTATCTCGTAATATTAATATAAAATTTAAATCAAGTGGAATATAAAATAAAATCCCCCAGAAGAACAAATAGGAGCATAAAATAAGTGACATAAAGGTGAGTACTTAAAAAGAAAGAGAGATGTTAGATCTCTTACGAAAATTCGGCAGCCTAACGGCGCCACTCAAAACATCCAAAATGGATTGATGAGAGAGAATAGGGTCTCTCATCATATGAACATAAAATGTACAGTAATAGTAATATAAAAGAACATCCCAATCACAAGAAATATGAGCTTAAAAGGAATGACATAAAAGTGTATACTTAAAAAGAAAGAGAGGAGTAGGATCCCTTACCTCAGGTCCGACTTGACTCGATCGTTCATTAACGTCCTGAATAATAAACTTGAGTTAATTTATAATGTCTTAAGAAAATTTTTCAAGTTCATTATTCCTTTTATTTCACTTATTGTCATGTTATATACATTATGTAATCATTTAATTTAATAATGTTTGTTTTGTCGATATTTGGTTCTTAAGTCGAAAGTGGACTTCTTACAATTACATGTTGTTCGTCTGGTCAAAAGTTCATTATATCCAGAGTGATATTCATGATTTGGATATCATATATATCATATATATCCAGAATATACATGTATTTATAATATTACATAATCATTTAGAGGTATGAAATGAAATGCACCGTTCATGGAGACGGTAAGCCGTACGTACGCATGAACGCTACTTTCATTTCTATGTCATATTAATGGAATTAAAACTAAATGATAGGTATGTATATTTTAATTCCAGAACAATATTAATCATTTATATGTAACATAAATCATATATAATAACTTTAAATAAATCCTTTATACATCCCACATATGGAATTAACGAATCAAATCACTTTGAGGGGGCAGTAGTCCGCACTTTCCAAAATGAAATTATCGTGTCAACCTACAATGGAAACCATAAAGGTATGCCACAAAAGAAAAATACAGAATCTTAAGTAAAACATAAACATATTATATATCATATATAAATATAGTGACATCTTAATGCCCACCTTTTAAGGTGTTATATGAGTGTTGAACAATCATCATTTCGTGAGGCAGAAATTCACCATCCACAGAAATAGTATGTTCTTTAATCATTTGATGTAGGTCTGTGTAAGTGTAGTTCTAATGCTTCTTATAACAACATACTAGTATATTGAAGATATTGTAGTTGTTACAAAATAAATTAAAAAAAAGAGTTTAGGGGGTTGGAGAAGCAAAATGAAACAAAAGAACACAAGTGAAGACATTACCTTAAAATCGGGTAACTATTTTTGATTTGAGCTCAAAGGCTTCCTTGGGAAGACTTCTGACCAAAGTGAGGTTTCTTTGAGTAAGAGAGGGATGTGGAGAGACAAAATGGTCAGTTTTTGGCTGAGCTAAAGGCTTGAGAGGTGTGGGTAAGGAGGTAGAGGTGGGGGCCTTTTATAAGAGGAGAGGAGGGGTACTCTTGGAAAGTAAAGAAATGTTACTTTATTTGAAAATGAGTTTCAGATTTAAAAGGTCCCAAATTTATATAATTCGAGGATAAGGTGATAAGGGTTAGAAATATACCCATCCAATAGGTTTTTGACAAGTGCATGGTTTAGTTGTTACATTATCGTTTAATTTTATCTAAATCGTTAAATATTGAGGTAATCGGTGCATCATCATGATGTCATAAATAATTTAATTTATTTAATATCTTAAAATTATTAAAAAAAATATCATGATATAGTAAATATTTTTTTCTTTCTAATGAATATTAATAGTCAAATATATGACTTGTATAACCCCATTTAAAAATTGTTTTATTTATACATCTGATGCTTGTGACATTTTTATTTTAACTTTAAATAAAAAGTTATTTATGTCATTTTCCAACTGAAGTGGCTCCATGGGTCCCCATGTTGACCCATGGATTGTCTTGGTCGGCCATGACACATCCAATGAGGGTAGGACATGTTTCTAGGTCATTTCATATTTTTAAAATACTATTTTTACCTTAAATTACACTAATTACCTCTAATCGCGATTAATAAACTTAAAAGATACTATTCACCAAAAAAAATTTAATCCCATTGAACCACATTTTACTTCCTAATGACAACCATGTATGTCGGATTTTTGAAATTCAAAACACAGGGGTGGCAATGTTTCATTTAAATGAAAAATTAGTTTCTTTAACTACCACCTAGTGGTTTCACTATTCATCAAAAATTGATGTTCTTCAAGAAATACCAAAACTACACCCTAAGCTATATTTGATATTCCGAATTCAAAAATGAAGTCTATTTTACAAAATTCAAAACATATAAGTTGCATTAATTAATTTAATAATTAATTCCCACTGTCAAAACAAATAGCGTGTTTTTAAAAAATAATAAGTATCAAAAGATTGACTCTAGTTTAAGTCTAATTTCAAGATGAAATTAATTCCAATGACCACTATTGGATTAAATGGTAAAAATATATTATAATTGAACTTTAAAACCAATTAAAAAGATAATCTAATCATATAAAAAAATTATATTAGAAAGAGGTTTTGAATTAAAATACAACATTTTTCACTGTTCATTAAAAAATGAACTTTATCGGAAAAATACCAAAAATTTTCACAATGTAAATTTTGATGTCCCGATTCTAAAGAAGAATTTTATTTTTTCATGTATAACACCTAAAATTGTCAAAAAGTGGATTGAAAAGAGGTTCACCATCAAAAGGCGGTTCATCAACCTTTTAAAGAATATTATAATGTTTATGCTTAAAAATAGGATTCATTCGCATTTTCAATCCTCTAACATTTATTTTAAAGGGTAAAAATATTTGACAAACATACATAATCATTTTTTAGTTAGTTCCGTTCTTTCCCACCATTACAAGGGCTAGGCGTTAACTACCATTTATGATAATACTATTTTATTATTAGAGTGCAACGTAAGATTTCAATGGAACTCGATGTCGTGTATTAGGTACGCCATTGAGCATAGCGTTCCCTTTAAAGTAATATTAATATTTTTTTTCACAAATAGGGATAAATATAAAAATTTCATATTCTTTATTTACCTGGGGTGTTACAGATAGGGATCTTGAGATAATGTTTCTCTCAATATTAAACTTTTAATTTATTTTACAACATCTTATAGCACTCGGAAAAAAACTTCTAATTCATCCATTGTTTTATTTCATTTTCTAGCCCTTGATTTCAAGTATTCTTCCTCAAGATGACATGATTTTTCTTGTTAATCTTGAATGGGATCTTTCAATTCATATTGAAACTCCTCTTTCTCTCTGTGACTTACATTGGTGGAAACAATGGGAGGTTCAGATATAGGGATAAAGACATTAAATTTTTTAGAGATTCATTCATTATGCTCATCCCTAGCTTACGCAAGATGAGATGTCAAAGCACAAAAAGGAATAATATTGCCAATTTTATCCAAGGGTTTTTGTGCCTGAAATTTTTTGAGGCCTCCAATTCAACCCGAACTTATTTAAAATGTGGAATAGGGTGTGAAATTGTCCTTTTATCCCCATAGTAACTGAAAAGGTGTCCTATTCGAGAGAATATTTTATATTAGGTAGGAAAATTCTAAAAATAACCTTCAAAATAAATCCACCGGAACCATTTTGAAGCAATAATCGAGGGGACATCTCTTGTGAAATATCTATTTCAGTGAATACACATGCTAATGAATGCCGATATAGGTTGGTATTGGAACAGTAAATTTTAATAGGATTCCCAAATTAACTACTTATATAAAAGACAAATTTCTACTTAAAAAATGCAACGGGAGTCATGAGAATCCCATCCATAAAAGGTCCAATAGGCGGTTCTGAATCAAAGCATAAGTTCGATGACCAATCCATGAGTTTCATGAAACAACCACTTAATGTCTTGGATCCTATGGCCCTAAGATAATAAATTCTATTTTTAGAGGAAAAATGAAACAAAACCTGAATACAATTCATCAAACCAACATGGATTTTCTCAAAGCGTAAGTTTTCTAGGGGTTTGTGTAGAAAAATGATATATGATCTCCAATTGTTTAATTTTTCATTCAGTGTAATGGAATGATTTGAGGAAATCAAATTTACCTCTTCATCTGAGAAATAAATAAATAATAGATTATTGGTTATATTTATAATTAGGGGAAATAGGAATTTGAAAGAAAAGGTTCCAATGAGTTCATTTTCCTTGAATGTGGCCCTAAATAAGGGGGGATCATGAGTGGGGAATATATAGATTGGCCAACTTTTGGTTGTATGGTTGATTTGTGTGAAACATATCATGAGTATGAGACTCTCTCCTAGAATGAATTTGTGTGTGTTTTTGATATAGAATCATTGATAACGTCTCCCATGTGGAATGAAAGGATGATAAAATTGATTTATTTCAAAATAAATTCATATGCTTATTATCTTATAGTTATTTTTGTTTTGGATTTTTATTTTAACTGTTTTAAATTGAATAAAAATTATGATGTTCCACTTATGGTTTTAAATTATTTTTTATTTAGTGAGGTAATATGTTATTATCTTAGTGGCGTGAGTTGGGATGATTTATTGGGAAATAATAATGGGTATTTTTACTCAACACCTACATATAAACTTTTTTTGTATGAAGATGTTATTATTCATGACTTATGTACTGATAATGACTCATATTTATGAAATGGATCATAATTAATCTTATCAATATTTTTGTTTCAATAATTTTTAGTTTACTCATGAAGACATTATAGTGATACCTAATCATTGTAACTATAATGGTATGATCTATGGTATCATTTTTTCATATTTCATTACACGTTCCTTGTTATAATTTGGGTTTTTTCCATTCGAGTTGTATTTTTATTAACCATGGATCATATAAATGGTTTTAATTTTTGATCATTACATTTTTAGGTTGTGTTTTTTATTCATGGTAAATAATTTTCCATTTTTTTACCAAGACCTTTTAATTTATTTCTTGTATTTGGTGTACTGGGGATGACCCTAATGGTTAGTATCAACTCTGATGCTTCCCATGCCAATATGTTTGCAGGGATGTTACAAATAATATAAGTCTGTATTAATCAATCATATTGGGATGGTAGTAAAGATATATGAATATTGGAATATGATTTTTTCCATAAAAAATATATAGCTAACCTATTTATGGATAACATCATTTATCTTGGGCGGTTTGGGTACCAAAAGTGCGCTATGAAAATTTTATGCATATTTTCGTTTAATCATCTTGGGATTAGAAAATTATTGTATCATACAATACAATATAAATAATAATTTCCACTAAAAATACATGTTTCATATTATTTTTTTATGATTTTATGAAATTTCTAATAATCATTTTTGATTTTATGGGTTTTTTCCATTTGGGTGAATTTATTATTACATACCATAATTCACTATATTGTATGACAATTGTTTCGAAATAGTGATGGCTATGTGGTCTTTTCTTATAGTTTAATATAAATGGAAATGATTTTATTCTATAAAAATAAGTAAGAATAGACTGTGGAATATATTGTTTCACTTGAACAAAAAGTGACCAATCCATTTATATAGATAATTTTTCAAGACCATAAAAACATTTGTAATGTAAATCAACCTAATTAATCAAAAATAAAATAAAATAATTTTACAAAATATCAGATAAAAAAATCCACTGTCATTTTATTGGATTAAAAATTTTAAAAGGTACAGGCATGTATTTAATTAATGAATCGTTTTTTTATTTTTTTGAACCCTATTATACATAAATGTGACGTTAGCAGTCTACATGATGGTTGATATTTCAGATCAATGGACAGATTTAACTATCCAAGATATTATCAATGATAAAAAAATATAGGGTGAATTTAAATAATGTTTTGACAATTTTTTTATACTCAATCCGTTATTATATATAATAAAATATATTTCATCATAAATACATAAGGAAATGTATAGGTGATATAATATAAATCTATGTTTATTAAATTAGTTTAGTATTCATAAGAAGTCACTATTATTGCATCCCTAAAGGCCCACATATCTGAGTCTGGAGTATGAATAAATATTTATTCAAAGATAATTTTCCATATTAATATTGATTAAATGGATATGGTTAGTAGATAAATATTAGTGGAAAGGGATTTCATTAAAAATTTGATTAGAGGAAGTGTACAATTCTCTTTAGGATTCAATGAGAAATCTATACATGGAAAATGAAGAAGATGGAAAAATATTTTAAAATAAGTGGATCAAATTAGACTAAAACCTCTAAATAAATTAATTTTCCTCTATATCCAAAAATTTTCTTTATTATGTTTTCAATAAGGATATTATAATCCTAACGATCCATAATTAATAGAACCTCTATAGAATCGTTCCAACATTGAAAATTTATTCCATATGAAATATTATTTAATTATGAATTCTAGGATAACATATTTATAGTAATTTATTTTATCACTAGAATTTTATGCTCTAATTATTTTAGAGAGACACAATGGTGATAACTATTTGAATATATAGACCTAGGGTGAATCTTATATCAAATTGATACCTTAAGAATCATCATCGGCATAAAAATGTAATAAATAATTTTTGATTAAAACAAGAAATAAACTATATGGTTTCAAGTTGAAGATCATAGAGCATCAATATATTCTATTGATAGTGTGATGTACTTTTCTCTTAAAATATACTCTCATGCATGTTTTTTATACTTGAATTTTTGAATCTTTTTTTTTATTCTTATCTTATGAATGAAATGGGATTTAATTTTTGAATGAATTATCAAGTTTTGAATCTTAAATCACTACTCAAGAAACCATTATGTGTTAAAAATGTTATTTAACTTTTTATGAGGATGATTTTTATTGGGATTATCAATTCTGGAGATGGAAATATTTGTCTGAATTTTTGGAATTGATTAGTTTATATCCATCAAGGCACATATTGACTATTATGCTCAAAAGGTGTATTTTAAATATCTAGAAGGTGATGAAAATATTTTTATTGGTATCGGGATGCAAATAAAAAGAAAAAAACCATTAATATTGATGGTTGGAAGTATATCTTACATGATTTATGTAGTTACATTTGGAACTAATAATGTAATAAAAAGATGATATTTTCCTATATTCATAGAAAATTTTAAAATTTATACCTTAACAAGTACACTGGGTTCCCATGTGAATGAAAATAAAAATTATATTGATGTCCTATTAGGGACTGATAGTATTTCACTCCCCTCCTACAAGATAATTAAAAAATATATTAAAGGTAAGCAATGGTTCATGTTGATGTGTGTCAATGAAAATGATTAATTTTACCAATAACATCCTTATGGATTACAAGAGTATTTTTGTAATGATTTTGGAAGAAAATATATGACTCTTTTTGTATTTCCTTTGATTTTAGGTAATTTACCCTTCTAATGTTTTTTATGTCAAATAATAATTTTGTGGAGTTTCTAGAATGTATAGATGGATATCACCTATTTAGAAAGGAAATATACGGGTGAAAAGTTTGATCATGGTCAGTGAAAACTGTTCAATATCTCTAGGAAAACATGAAAGATATTTTGGGAGTCATTGGATTGGCACACTTTTGGGACACAATTAATCCAAAATTTGAGGATTCCCAAGATAGTCAAAGTGAGGGGGGATATAGAAAAATTTTATTTTTATTAATAATTTTTTAAAACATTTACATTACATGCTAGTGGGTTATTTGGAGACAACATGATACACGTGGTGGGTGCATGGTTTCACACATAATGTTTCATAATAGTGTAATGAAAATTAAATGATAAAAAAATTAGAGTTTAACCCTATTTAAGGTTTATGAATCCCTTATTTGTATCATCTTCTGTTATTATATAAAACATATATCCCATTATAAGAATATTTGGAGAATAAATTTCATCCAATAGTCAATGTCGAAAAATCCAAATGCTTTGGATTTCCAAATTCAGTTAAATGTCTTTATTTTCTCACTTTTTATATATACCTTTGTATTTAGTAACCATTACGATAGATGTAATGCATTTTTTAAGGATTTATAAGTTATGGAGAATTTTGGTGAGACAATTTGGACATCGATTCAATAGTAGAAGTATTGATGTTGGATCTAGAGGTTTTGTGGGCCATTCTCCATTCTCGTTAACTATTGGGGGTATGTGGATTATATATCTTCTCTATATATTCTAGAACATAGATACATAGTATTATGTGAATTTCTTAGTTGTATTTTATTGAAAAAAATTTAATGATATCAGAAAGTAAACACTTCTGGTGATGGAATGAGAAATATTTTAATTTTAATTACAGTAATAAAATAACATTTATTTATAATATTGTGATTTGGTTTTGGATTAAATCAACAAATAATATAAAATTAATTTTATTAGGTAAACATGGTTTATATAGAAAGAATTGAAATTTAAATTTGTCAATAATGATTGATATGAGTTCAATTTTAGTGTATTTGACCTTGAATAAGGAAAATATTTCACTAAGGAACATGTATATTGGACACATTATAATTAATTGGAAGATTAATGAGTAATCTCCAAATAGTATGAAAATGTCACATAGATTTATTATGTGTGTGTGTGTGTTTCAGAAAACCATGTAATGGGATTTCCACGTGTAATGGATGGAATCATAAATCTATGTAGTCTAATTTTTGTTCATAAAACATTTTCTTAGGGGTAAATCATTTTCCTGCTAATAAAAAAAATTAAATTGAATAATTATTTTAATTTTAATCATTTTGTATTATATTATACTTTAATCAATGTTATAATATTTTTTTATCATAGTTGTGTTATTTAGGAACTATATTTGGGAAATCATAATTTTTATTTCCACTCTCCCCATGTATGATCACATTGGTACATATGATGTTCTTATTACTCTAGAGATAGGTAAATGTAAGGTCTCATATTTTAATAATGTTGTATAAAAATTCTTCTTCCATTGATTTGTGTTCTGATCTTGGAGTTCACTTTTCAAGTCATTGGAGTGATGCCTCATCAGTGTTAACATGTTACAATGGATTTTATTTTCATTATTATCAATAATTGGTTTTTAAAATCTAATTAGATGTTATTGATTAATAGTTTTAAATTTAAGAATTATTTTTATATATTAGAAATCATATGGATTATTTTGTTGTTTCTATCATATCTTATTAGATTTTGTTTGTCCATCTGAAAAAATCATCCCCTGATGTTTTATTGATATCATGGAAATTATTTTTTTCTTATGGGTTCTTTGATATTTCACTATAGATTAGAAGATCCTATGACCCAACACAAGATAAAGGGATCTGAAAGGATTTTAAAATAAATTTAAAGATAATTTAATATTCTTTCCATTAATATATTTCATGAAATATACATCAATATATACACTTTATCATCCAATGAGAACAAATAACAAAATATTAATTTAATTCTATAAGCAACATATTATATTCTATTACCTGAGAAAATAATAATTTTAAAACACAACATAATCTCTAAATTATCATATAATATATGATAACCAGATAGAACAACAAGATATTTGCTTCACTTTATGTTGTTTTATTAATAATTATATATATATATTATTTTCTCCATATAACTATGTATATCGCTAATAAAACGCTACCACTAAACTCTTTATTGTGTAAAATCTTTGATGTATTCTTGTTTGAATAATTACTAGATTTAGGAATCACATTCATAATGTTTAACACCTTTAAAAATATTCAATTCCCTCAACATTAAATCACAAATGATATGATGTGGAAATATACTATCTACATAGACGTATTTCTACATCTAATATCATCAAATTTGGAACCATTCTCCCGAATATATTCCTTTAATAACAACAAACATGTTTTCATTTTTATTTACCTACACATCCTATCTCATTTGGGATGAAGTGAAATTCACATTTTATATCAACTAGCATAATCTGTTGAGAATTTTTTTATTCACATTGCAGGGTAACTAAATATAAATTATAAAAATTTATATACAATCATATATCCTAAACACATCATTATAAAATGAATCAATAAAGAAAAATATAACTCAGATTATTTTTTATCTATTTAAATTAATCTCCACTATGATCAATCCTATTCCCACTAGCTTCCTCAAAAATTCATTTTTTCTAGAGTATTAGTTTATGGTAAAAAATAATCTATTACATTGGAAATAATGACTATTTACCAATAGGATCAATATTAAAAAATAAACTATTGAATCCTTATCATATATAGTGTTCTATGTGTTTAAATAATTTTACATAAAAAATTCATCATTAAAATATAACACAATAGAGTTATAAGTTCATGTTCCATTTTAATTTCTAAAATTAGATAAAATATTTATCATGTGTTTTTTTAATCCTTCGATCCATTTCCAAAATATGATATAAAATTAGATGAATCATAAACCATGTTTTTAAAATTAATCATCTCATTTTATTCAAAACAACCCTTTGTTTGTAAACAACATGTCTTATCTTATAAGATAACTGAGATTAATATATAAAAACATTTATATTTTACTTATGTTTGAAATATTTTATCTATAACATACCATCCCTCCTCATTGGATTCATAAGGCTGAAGAACATTACATGGCCTTAATCAAAATCTACAAGCCAGAAATGTCTGGAAATAAATTCAAAGAGGATGATCAATTTATGATGGCAGTTTCCCCATCTAAAATTAAATAAACCAACCACCCATTCAATAAAAAATAAACCACTATATAATTCATGATATAAATGAAAGAAAACAGAATGTTATACCATTTAAATCAAAATGAAATATAAATTATCACTATAATGGAAGACATCAAAACATCAAGGTATAATGTGGAAGATGGCCAATAAAACTCATCCACAACTATATAATTATAGGATACAACATTCTCTTTTCCCCACTCCATAAAACATCCCATGTATCACTATAGACCCATGAGAATTTTAATAATTTATATTTTCCTATATATTGATAAATAATATCGACAAAAGAACCAATGTTCGAAAGCATGGGTCAGTAATGAAACACAATAGGCTTTCCCAAAATTACATCTCCACTTATGACACTAGGAAAGACGATGATTGAACATCTATATAATCCAGTTTTCATAAAAAAATTTCTAATAAAAATTTATATCAATATATAGTTATGTTCCATAGTATTGTAGTTACCTCAAAATAACATCATGTTTCATGAAATAAAACTAAACAATACATTAATCAATTTCTCAATATCCATTTTGTAATTACCTATTACATTTCACACAGATATAGAAACTTATCCACATAACCACACATCCTTAGTGTAACTATTGATGCTGGAACATCACTTCTATAATCCGTCCCTTTTATGGGGGTACATCATAAACATTTTCCATGACATTCCTCAAAAACTAAACAATTTAATCAAACCATATGTCAAAACCATAATTTCCTAAACAATTTAATAAATTCTATAAACCACTCATTTATTTTAATCCATAATAAAAACCCATTCCAAAAAAACAATCCATTTTTTTAAAAACCAATTTTACATCAAACCATTTTAATAATACCAACCCTTTTATAAAATCCATTTTCAAAGAAAAAAACAAAATAACCATATTAAAATAATATTTTTCAAATATTGTACCTAAAATTCACCTATGACCAAAATAATAAATTTTTCACATTTCCCTAAAATGTAACTGAACATGGTTTAAATCAATCATTACATTAAAATTTAAAAACAAACTTTATTCAAATCAAAAAAATTTAAATTAATCATTCAACTTCTTAATAGATGAGTCGAAAGTGAAGCTACCAATATTGTAAAATTGTTGAAAACAATAAATGGCATGAAAAATGTTCTCGAATCTAGGGCGAACCTATAAAAACAATCATGATATCTCTTCCCATGACATCTACAGGGCCATATTTATTTAAATTTGGCCTTAAATACCTTAGATATATCCAGAAATGAGGTATTTATATAAAACAAGTGATATAGGTATGTATATGAGAAAAACTAGGAAAACTTCACTGAATGACGACTTACCATGATAATTCAGCATCAAATCACTAAGGGAATCTTTCATACCACTAGTAGATTGATGGGATAGGTTTCAAAAACCATCGGGTGGAGAAAATATCATGGTTGGTACATTATGGAAAAAATGAGGTGTTAATTCTTAATCTCGGCTTAGATTGAAAATTTTCTGCATTTCCTTCTAAATAGTTCTTCGATTGTCAAACTGTTAGGAAATATGTGTTCAAACATTGAGCTATCAATTGCCTCAATGGGGGACCTCACTCGGTTACCTCGCATGGTTAGAAAAAATGTGTGACAACCATGAAAAATATCACTACCTAACATTTTAAGATTTTTACTGGGATACTACAAGGGTTTGAAAATTGCGTTCATTTATGTCTACCTTCCCCATAACCCTTTTATCATTTTTCATGGTTTCTAGTAAGTGTTTCACAGTTTGTACAAACCATGGTAAAACCGTGCACCTAAATTAATTCCTTAAATGAATTCCAAAAGTCTTGAAACCCCCCCCAACAATCACCATAATATGATGTATATGAAAAATCATAAATAAAGGGTTACTTGAAATTGGGGGTACTAAATTCTACCCCTATCATTGGACATTCCATCTACATTATGTATAAAACAATTGTTTTTCTAAAATATCTTGGTCTATTTCTTGATCATTTCATTCTCTCATCCCATATCTCTTCCTGAATCAGACCATGGTACTAAAAACCTATAGTAGATCGATTCATTTTCAATGTAATTCATTCAGTTGCCTATCCACAACCCACACTGAAACATTCAACAATGAAGATTCTGTCTCAGGTCAAAGTGATCTCATCTGATCACATGGTCCAATTCATTCTAATAATTTTTCAACTAAAATAAATGGAACACATTATACATATAATTGATCCATTGTGGTAATGTTAGAAGATATTCCACCACACTAAGCCGTTATAGTATCTTAAAATGGATTAGTTATTGAATAGATTCATATCCCCATATCTAAAAATAATTATATCAATGACTTGGACAGATCCCAACAACATATGATGACTCATCCTGAATGAAAACAACCATAAAATATGATCTGCCAACAATTTCTGGGGACTCTGTGCCATCTCTATATTTCTCCTGATCAACTGAATCTTCTACATTGTCTCTTGTATAATGCTCCGACAAACCAATGAGGTATCATATGATCCCACCCAATAAATTAGATAATGATATGGAATTCCATAATATTCATCAAAAGTGGAAATATATATCAATGCCTGATAAAAATTGTTTTATTATAAAGTCACTAAAAACACATACTCTCTTCATGCGCCACCAATACCTATTACATAGACCAAAAACATGTCATAAAATGTTTCTATCATCCTTTTGGATTATCATTCTATTTGAGGATGATACACCGTACAAACATTCAATTTATTCCCAAGGAAATTCTGTATGGATTTATAGAAATGATACTTAAAATCTCTAATCATTATCTCTAACTATAAAAAATGGTATTTGATGTCAATTTACAATTTATTGGATATATATTTTTTAAAATTTGTCCACCATATGAGATTTAAAAACCAATATGAAATGTTATGACTTGTTGATTATGTCCACTATAATCAATATGGAATCATTTTTTGAACCATTATTTGGAGAAAAATTACAAAATCCAAATCTATATACTCCCACTTCTAAAATAGAAGATGTTAACACTAGAAAATACAGGTTGGTCACTGATGCTCTGTCTTAACTTTATAAGAAGTTAATAATCTCAAAATGAACAAAACCACCTTCAATTTCATACCCACCCACCAAAATTATTCTTTTAATGAAGTATTCTTATTTTTTATTCAAGGATGAATAACCGATATTGAATTTGGTAGGCAAGAAGATGTTATTATTAACAAAATCTATGCACGAACATACCATTTATAAACCATAAAAAACAATCAACTAAATTGCATCCAATAATTGTATCCCCACCCTTATGTTTCTACATCATAGACTCACATTCCGCATCATATGCATGCTACTCTTGGACCATCTCCACCAAATAAGGAACAAAAAACTCTAATAAAAACCACTACATCATCTTAGTAATCATAGTCCAAGTGTGTGTTAGTTAGGGCCAACATCAATATCCACTAATCTATATCTTCTTTTACCAAATAAGAATATGAACTTAGGTTTATGATATCTACCACCAAATTTACTTTTCACAATGTATACGTCAAGAAAAAGTCAAACATTTCTATACACTCCATTAATATTATTTTTATCAGATTAATACTCCGTTCTGAGAAAATTTGTTTCAATAACTTATGATATGTCAACATAGTAATTTAGTCACTATAGAGGTAATGATGCAATACCATTAGAGTATTGAATATAGATCAGAACTCCAAATCATGCATTGGGTAATTATTCTTAATTGATTGTATTTTCCTAAAGGCATAATCAACAATATGATCCCTCTATATGAAAAAAATACCAAACCTGATCCTAGAAAATTACAATACACTATTTAACCATGTAAAGCTCTAGAAAATTCAAGATTGGTTCAGGTGTATTGAAAACTATAAACTAATTAAATGACATATTGAATAACTCATTCCATCCGAATATGAAATTCTTCATTATAAAAATTTCATACGATCAGATATATGTAAAAATTCACAAAATAATCATCAGTAATATGCTTCTTGGCCATATAAACTGCTCATTTTGATGAAATTAATTAGTAGTATCTAAAATATAACCACCTATTTATTTTATGGATCTAGAGAAAAACATTTAAATGATTACATGACAAAGTAAACATACCTACTATATCAAAAAATCACAATTTTATTGTTTGGAATATTGAAAATGATACTTCATGATTACCAATAATATTTCCTAGTGCTTCTCATGCCCATCCGTTTTTTTAATACACCAAAAAATCATCCACATGTACCACAAAAAAAGAATCATGATATTGTTGAAATATACTTTTCATCAATTACATAAATACCACCGGTTCATTATTCAGACCGTAATGAATTACCACATAATCATAGTGCCCATATCTTCTCTAGAAATCTATATTTGGAACAACATCTCTCTGAACTAACATGTGGTGATATATTGATAGAAATCCAATTTTGGAGAACCACTGAGATACCATAATGTAATCGAACATGTCATCAAAACATATAATTGGATTGAAATTTTCTATCATAACATGGTTATGATTATGATAATCTACACATAATTGAAGGATTTTATTCACCTTTATGTCAAACTATAATGGTTCATTCCATATAGAATCACTCGATAAAATGAAACCTTTTATTTCCATGTCTTAAAAATTCACATTAAATTCCATTGATTTTATAGGTTCTGTCTGGTAATATGGAATGAAAAAAGTTATAGTCTGAAAAATGTGATCAATAGTAATATTCACTTCTCTTATGGGGGAAATTTTTAAAATTTTACTAAAACAAAATAATGAAATTGATCAACCACCACTAGAAAAATAATATTCCTGATCAGTTCTGCGGATTCCAAGGTCAACACTTCTATCTAATTTGATATCATTCAAAATAATGGGTCAAACAATCCTATTATACCAACCAATAATGTTGTGTTTCCTTTAAATAGATTCTTGAATTCATCTCCATCTGAAAATATAATTTTTAATAAGAATAACATTTGTGATCCATGATCTTTGACATTTAATCCTTACTGAGGACTATGCCATAGATTTCCATATCCATCACTGAGAAATCCAATATCATCACAGCTCTATAAATAATTATAGAACATGCTCTACATAAAAAGACTCAAAATTCTCTTTAACCAAAAGGAGTTTGATGTTTAAATAGAGAAGGCATAATTTGAACATTTTAAACTTGAAAATTAAAAATAGGAGAAGAAATAAATTAATGGGATAAACCCATATCAGAAAAGGAATTTCTAATATTATAGTTTAAAATAATCATACATCCCGTGGTCGATAGTTTATAATGATAATATAAAACAATATTCTTAGCGTAATATAATTTTTTTCTCACTATACTTGGTTCCTGGTTAACATTTTGAGATTCATGTGATTTAGGAATCATGTAATTACTATAAAAACCATGGTTATAATTGTTCTACTGATGACATTTATTCATCTTCTATCATCTTATTGATGTATATGACACTTTTGACACCTACTATGTGTCCTAAACACCCGACCTCAGTGTACAACAAAAATAGCCTAGAATATTCCTCATCTAATTAAATTTTATGAATTCTCAAATTTTTTCCAAACACTCTCACTCCAGGAAATACATGGTACCACCTTAGAGGCATCCTGTTTAGATCATGGGTCTTGGAGGAAGGACTACTAATATAGCCATCTGATTTTGATTCAAACTCCCACCATATAAATAAGCAACCAACATCCTCTTGTTCCTAGAATTATATTTCCCAACAATTCACATTGTTATCAACATTCTTCCTCCTCCAATATATCCTATGATGTTTCATTCATCCACTGTCAATATATTGACCATATCTGTATAATCCTTATTACAGATCACAATAATTGTAAAGCAAATTTAATTCCATAGAATTGATTCAAAGATTTGTTCCTTCAAGGATTCAGTAGATGAATATTCAGCTGAAAATAATACTAAATTCATGAATTTAGATGTGTACTCCCAAATAGAATGATTTAAAAACTTCAACCTAAAGATTAATGTTTTTCATTTCATTTAAATGTGTGAGGATATAATGTATTTTTTATAAATTCCTTAAAACCTCCCATGAATAGAATTGTTATAATTTATCATGAAAATTTAAATCTAACCATTTTCAGGTAAGATAATATTGTATAAACATCACCATAGTGACTTTAAAATATGCTAATGTGACGATGAAATTGAAGACATGATCCATCATATTCATCCACTCATATTCTTTATCTGGTTTAGAATCACCTTGAAGGATTGGTGGACTAGAATTCTGGAACTAGATGGAGTGATTTACTTGCATAGGTTCATACATACTATTCAATTTATCCATAACATTAAATGGGTACAAAATACTCTGAAATTGATGTTGGTTCACCAATGTCTCAGGTGAAAAAACATTTTCATCAACTTCTTTTGGTTGGTTCCTACAATGCCAACTAGGTTCCATTATCTATACAAATGAAAAATACCACAATTACCAATTTCTATTAACTAATGTATTAAAATTTTCATATAAAACCATAACATACAATTAAAAAAATTATTTCCCAAATCTACTTGTTTCGTGTTTAACCAATTTATAAAAATCATCTTTCTTTTGAAAATCAGAATTTTTTCAAAATTACACAACCATACTACTCTCCAAACAAACCATTTGAATCCAATTGCAATTTTTTTAAATCATCAAATTGAACCAAATAATTAATCAAAATGAAATATTCACTTATATTGATATTTCATTCCTCTGATATAATGAATGATTATTTTTTTGGCGAAACACCTATCAATGAGATTCTAATTTCTATAAGTGTCTCCAAAAAAATTGTAACCAATAACATGGTATGTTTATGTTTAATATATAAATCTTATCTTAATATTTTTATGCTATAAATTTCACATCTTTATGATCCCATTCATTTCAACCGACCTGACCAATGAAATATACCAAATGGAATATCAACTCTGAGACCAATTGAACTGATGAACACCTGTTAGGAAAAGGCCGATCTTCCTAATACCACTTGTCTCAAGGAGATTATTGGTTGGAAATTTTTTTAACCATTTATAAAATCCAACCTTTTTTGTGGATTTAGAAGTTGAATGGGAATAACATGGTCTTAAGAGACTTCCCCAATATATCAAATGGTTGAAACAAATGCTAAGGTATTGAAGAATTTACACCAGTTGATTTCCCCTTTAAAATTAAACAATCAAACCAACTATATCATAACATGGTAAACCACTACATGATGCCTGATATAAATTAAACAAAACTCAAAGTAATACCACTTATATGAAAACTAATATTAAAAAAACTATATCATAAGAATAAAAAACATATTGGTACAATATGGAAGACGACAAACAACTTGATTAAAAATACATAACAACACGATCCATCATGATCCATGATATAATCCGCAAAACATCCCATGTATCATTGTTAACCAATAGTAAACATTGATACATAACCTTTACCAGTATCATGAAACAATAATATGAAAAAGGACCAATTTTCTAACGTTTGAGTGTGTAATGAAACTTAGAAGGATTTCTGCATATTTCTTCGGAACACACACCAGTAGTATAGAACATGTTAGAATATTTATATAAAACGGTTTATATATAAAAATTTATCATAATTAATATAATAATATAAAAATGTTCTACAGAAAATATGTATTCTTAAAATAAGATCAATTAACAAGGAATAAAACCAAACATTTCATTATTAATTTTTCAATTTCCATGTAGGCATAACTAGTTCCACTTTTCACACACACACCATTATCCACACAACCAAGAAATCTTCTTGTTACCAATTATGGTGGATATTCACATACAAAATCCATCCATTTGTTACTTGGTTTTGGAGCATAATTCTATATCCAATTTGAAAACCAAACATTTACAAATTCCTAGACTTGTTCCTCTCTAATGGATACCCATTATGATTCTACATGGTAATAAAACACATGAAAAAACCATCCAAAAAGGGAAAAGTAAAATAAAATATAAAACTCACACAATTATCATAATATTTACCAAACCATGAGAAATCAATAAAACCTTAACCAAAATAATAAATTTCATATATGATTATATGATGGATTTAATATGTTTTTATTGAATTGTATACTATATGAGTTAACTGACTAGATGACAAAAAATTAAACCCATCTTAATGTAAATAACAGTCAATGTAAGGGTGTCAAATGGTTAACCCTAAAAGTTGTACCAAAAACATAAAATATTTTTAGGATTTAAAACGATACAATATAAACCATAAAAATCCAACATATAATATAAAATAACCTGAAATAGATTTCACTATTTTATGGTGGGTATCATATTATGGGTATCTCAATGGTTATTTATCTATAGGATTGACGTGTTTTGAGGATTGTATTAGGCCATATTTTTGTATTTTTATTCATCAATTTATTTATTATATATGATATTCATATTAGGAGATTGTTTGATATATTTATCCATGGCTATCATATATTTCATTTTTGTTGAATTTTTTATTGATCTTGTATACATTTGCGACAATTTAGACAATAATTATTTATTTAAATCTCTTTTTTTTCACATTTATCATATTATAAAGCCATAGCATTGAAGTTATATGACCCCAGTCACTAGTAATAAGTGTTAATGATACAAGGATTGGTTTCCAAGTTATTATAGAATCCTTAACTCGATCACAGTATAGTTATGAAGGTTAAGGAAATATTAATAGTAAACTAAAACATTAAGGTTTTTAGAACATAAAATTAGGTAGGTTTGCATTTGGAACCCATTGACAATGATATGGGTTATATCTCATATTACTAAATATTCTAGGAAATACATAACATATACCTAATAAATTTTATGCAGATACTTACCGGATTAAATTCTATGTTCTTGGGGAACGATACAAATGTGTCCATAGCTCCCCTTGTGTTAATTAATGGAGGTGTACTTGATATTTTATTCTTCATTCCGTTAACTTGAAACCTTTCTAAAAAGTATTTGTTTTATGGTCCCCTTGATGTGGGACATTCTAGATGATGTTTATAAGAAATTTAGATCAACAAACTCCCAATAATTCCTTGATTTTTTTCTCACTTATTATTATTGATTTATTGGGTATTTAAGATAATTAAATAATTTTTTTCAAATTGGATTTTGGTCCAACCATCCTAAATGAATTTATTTATAATATTCTGTCCCAATGACATTGATGAGTTATAAATTTATTCCAACGAAAATTATTTCATTTGAGGTTCATTTATTTTTATTTATTTTTTTATTTCAATTATATTTTATTAATTCAGTGATGTAATTATTGGACGATAATAGGCACTTCACACATAGTGGCTCCACGAACGTGTGATGGTCCTTCATTTTCTGATTGGTGAAATTTTTTATTTTATGTTATGGGTCATAATATGTTTTAGTGTTTTTTCATCTTATACAGATTTTTTTAATCACTTATAAAATGATAAAATAAATATTATGGGTGTCATAGTGTGAGATAGGTCTTTAAACGTTATCATTTCTCAACACTATCAATCCCATCACATTATGATCATTTATTTAATAGTTTAACTCTATTGTCAATGTTACTGATCCCAATTGAACATAACCATACACAAGTTTATATTGGATTTATCATTTATTATTAAGAAAATAAACTAAATTAAATTAGAAATTTACAATGTGTGATCTGTGTGAATGAATTTGATTTCATATAAACTCTTTAGAGTTATGTTATTTATCAATTTCATATGGAGTTTACATGAATTCTTGGGCTCTCTACTTTTTAGGTGAGATGATGCTAGAATGGAGAATAAGGGGCTTAGAATGTGTCATTGGGAATTGTACAAGGTTTGGATAAACTATGGTAGTAATCCATGTTTTTTATGGATTAGAGGATCATATACCTATAGTGGAATGGTGATATGGTTATGAAACTCCTGTATAATTAGAGGAACCCCATTGAGGGTGGGTTTTAGTAGTTGTTATAATGATGTAATAGTTGAGTTCTTAATGAATTTATGTATTGTGAAAGGGGAGGTGATCATAATTAATGGTTGAGTTGAGTGCTCTCATATAAAATAAATATAAAGGGGACCATGGTATGGGTTATGGATATTTAATTTTTATAAATCATAAATATGTTACTATTGTGTTTTTAGAGTGTTTTTATTGATCTAATCCTATGTTCTAATACCTAGATGATTATATAGGGATTCAATGAGAGTTGAACTCATGTTTAATGGCTAGGGTTAGGTTAGGATTATTGGTTTTAAGATCGTTCTAGAGTTTTGATTTATGTGGTAATTATTGATTTTATATTGGGTTGGGTATGAGGATCTTGGTTGATGACTTCATAGGATATATGATTTCAACATGTTATAATAATGTGATTAACTCTATACTAGGATTTTATCCTATTATGATGTCTGAATGTTGATATATTAATTGATATGTTGGACTATTCATGATGTATGGGTTTTGGGATAGTGAGTTGTGTGATAGATTTTTTTTGATATATCAGATCATAGTCAAGGGTTATGACATCAGTTGTTGTTCCCTTGTGAATTAAGGAATGATGTCTATGTGTATTAAAATTGTGTGTGAGATAATTATGATATCTTAAAATGGGTAATATATTTAAAAATTTTAGATATTGGATCATATGTTTCCCAATAAATATTCGGTTTCGTATATTTTTGACTCTCTTGTGGAATTATGTAGTGATTGAATGGTTTGTTATCTAAGGGGCAATATCTCCTTTATTTCCCACTATAATATCTACTCCATATATATATATATATATATATATATATTATCCATGGGACTTACCTATTGATGCAATAAATTTTTTGGGTGGTTGGATAGATTTTTCCCCCTCAAGGATTAGCTACCAAAATATGTGATTCGCCAAGGGGCCTACCCGGTGGATGTACAATTCAACACATGTGGAGTGTCGACTCTATTATTGACCTCCAAAAAATCTGCTAACTATATTTTTTATTATCACTGAGACCTTAACAAAAGGGAATATTTTACCTCATGTGGTAGGTTATCATGAAGATTTACCTTCCCTAGATCGACATTCCATATGTTTCACTGGTTATGATGAGGCATCCTCTTATTGGATTAAATATCGATAGGAAAGGATCCCTAGTAACTCTATATGCCCATGTATGAATTAATATTTTCTACTATATTGATTGGATTTCTACATTTTGTGTTCTATCTAAATATTTATTTTTAGCTATATTGTTCTCTATTTCTTAAAAAACTGTCTAACATGATTTTCTAGAGGTGATCAGGACATTATGGATCATTTTCATGGTTTCATGGTTAGAATATATTGATATGATGTGAAATAATTAGTGAAATATTATATATATATATTTGGATTCATCATTCAAAAACACATACACACATGAAATTTAATATATTAGGGGTACATAGTGGGTCGATATGACTATATATATCTCACACCATTTATAACCACTCTGATGTGCGAACATGCATCATATTTATAATATTATTTTGATTTCATGATTCATAGAGGAATGAATAGTGATTATCGATGAAAATTGAAGGTGGGGTATAGTCGAAAAATGGGGTTGGTGCAAGATCCTCTTAAATTTTTATTTATTTTTCATTTTTTATATATGATATCTAATAGTGGGTGGAATACTGGGTTGTGTTTCTATGTGAATTCCAATGCACATTTTTAATAGCAAGGAATTTTACATTATGGTTTTGGTTTTCATTGCCTATAATTCTATTCTTGTGTTATCTGATATCATTTTTATGGTGTTTAGTGATTTATTTATATTTATGGAGATGATATTGGGAATATAGTCAATTAATGTTTCTCAAAGAGTCTCACCACTACTATCGATCTAGTAGCATATTATGAGGATCTCTTGAGGTATTTTATTGACTTGAATATAGTTTCATTAGATAAATGTTATCTAGATAATTTATATATGACATTAGCTCGGTTTTTTATTTATGTTACTCTTATAAAACTTTTATTTCAGTCATTGAAATATTAGAAGCCATATATTTCATAAATAGATTTTATATATTAATATAGGAATATCTCATATATTTTGGAAATAAATTCTAACAAACTATAAATGTTTAAACTATTTTGAGAGTAGATATAAAATATTATTATTTCTTGAATGATATTGAACATCTCTCAAAATGAACTTCTCATATGGAAATATTCTTAAAAATACAATACTTAAAAAAATATTCCTAACTATTGGAAAAGAAACATAATAATTAATGATATCAGACGCTCAGTAAGCATAAATAAGGGAGTTATCAATAATCACGTTTTCCTAAAATGACTATATGGATATTTTAACACAATTTAATAATTTTAAAATGTACACTTATTATATCATATATCATAATCATGTAAAATCATTGGATTTCAAAATCCATGAATCCTAAAATAATTTAATAAAAATACCCATGTGAAAATAATATTGACATATGTCATCTGTTTTTGTAAATCACGTCATAATAAAAAACCACTTTCTTATTAATATATCATTTCAAATACTATACTTATAAATTGGTTTCACTCCCCATTCTATTATATTCATACTCAAGGTTCACTCTTAAGACTACCATAGTAGCTATAGTCACTTATTTTACTTGTGCCACTCCCCATTCAATTCAATATTATTTCATGATATATCTATCTTTACCAACAACATTTGAGGGATATACAATTTTTGGGCCACCCATAACATAATAAGAATAATAATTCTTTGTTAAAAAAAAACATAACATAAATATATTTTAATAAACCATAGAAATTAAACATGATTAATAATCATTTCAGAATTACATTATATCATAAGATGCATAAAAGAAAAGTGTTTCATTAATATCTAATAATCATAATCATAATTTATTCAAAGATATGATAAGTATGATTTTATTGGAAACTATTGCCGGTAAATCATAATTATCATTAAATTTTTTGTTTTAAATAAACATTATCATTAAAATATTACATTGAATAATTCATGTAGAAAATCTCCTTTTTCATTGGAAATAACAGATTTGAATTCAAAAAATATCAATAATAATAATGGAAAAAATTTATTTGAAATGTAACATTAGAAATTTTATTATAATCTTCAATGAATTCAGATATCATCATGGTGGGTAATTTTATTCATTTTTTGTGAATTTATATAATAATTCAATTAATAAATTCAAAAAAAAACTTCATTCTCAAAATTAAAAAAAATATTATTTTTAAATATGTTTTTAAAGCATCAAACATAGATAAAAATTTATTTTAAAATTTATTTTAGAATATTGGGAATCTATTTTTAAAAACATTATAGAAAAAAAATTCCTTAAAGAAATTTGGTCTATGACTGATAAAGGATAAATAAAATTGACATTTCTAAAAAACATAATCTCATCCATTTAGAGTACAAAAGAGAAGAAAATAGTTCAAAAAATGAAACTATTTTAAATAATTATACAAGAATAAAAATTAAATATTTTTATTAGATAAAGACCATTTAATTTCCTCCATGTATAATCAATAATAAAAAATTTAAATTAAAATTGGATTAAAACATAAATATATTATAGTGTTTGTGAAATTTGTATTGTAATCCCAATGAAAGAATAAATTAAATGAAAACATTAAATATCAATATCATAAATATATTCATAAAATAACATTTGAAAATGGATTTCTGTACACACGATAAAGGGATATGGGTGTACCACATGACATATGTCCCAAAGATGACAATTTGGGTTGATACACCCTCACATCTTTGTTAACATCATAATATAAATATCGTGAGAGGGATAACCATATATTTTTTATTAAATCACTAAATTTTCATTAAAATAATTATGAAAAACATTATTATGTAGTATATTCACTAAAATAATGTAATGGGTGGTGAATATAGAATATATATAATATAAATAAATGCGATACAAAAAACACTAATGTCAAGTTTTTATTTCAGTGAATTTACACTAACCTCATATAAAATAAAATTATTTTCAATATAGTTATATACTATAATAATTTATATACTTAAAACACCATAAAAATACACTTATTACATTTCGACACTGATTTATTAATAATTCATTATTAAAGTCTTCTTTTTTATGGTGTTGACTATTTCATTTTTAATGAGTGTTTTAGTTTTGCACTTACAGCCCTTCAAATATGATCATTATTACATCATATCAAGAATTATATTTAGGATATTAATATATTATATATTTGTAATTTATATATTTATAGTCTTCCATAAATGATAAATATATTATAAATATTTACATTGTCCAGGGAGATGGTTTTCCATCTGCATAGTAGAATGATCAAATATTGTAATTTTGTTTATTGGAATCCCATATCATATAGAGTTATAATAAAATATATTTTAAAATGGGGATTTGGAAATGATAAATATACCTAAAATAATACATAATTTTGTTCCTATAAAAGTATTACATTGATGGGATATTTAAATATGTAATCCTATGTGAAAAAAACATTTGATGGACTAATATGGGTAAAAAGAAACATGCTCATTGGGAATTTAATAACAAAATAACCATAAATTAGTGACGGAATACAATACCATCATTTCATTTCATTGAAGGTAAAATAGAAATAATTTTAATATGAAACAAAATTCAATATTTTTCATGGATTATTATTCTATCATGATAGAGATAATTATAAAATAAACATTAATTATTTTTCCTATATGGGACGAAAAATTTCATCCTTTTCTTTTCTACATAAATAAATTTATACATTATGTATTACTCTAGGAAATGATTACTCATGATTAAATTTTCATGATTGAAGATCTAAAATTAACATTTAATGTTTCATAAGATCTATATATGAGTGACATGTCAATCATCCTATCTCTATATATGTACCAACTCTATTATGATTTGTAGAACTTTTACAATATGGATGATTCATAATTTAATCTTTGAAACCTCGTTAACGAAACCCAGATATAAACATAATACATTACATAAATAACTAACCTTAATTCACCATAAATATAATTTTTGAAAAATTCATTACCAAAAAATATTAATGAATGTATCACATAATTTTTAGTGATCTAGTTTAACATGTACCCCAAGACAACATTAATTAGTTCATAATTTCATATACTAATCATCTGAAATGATTGATCACATGATATCTTGAAAAATACTAAAAACATGAATCATCATAAAACCTCAATGATATAATTTATTTGTTAACAATGAACACAATCCTTATTCCTTAAATAAAATATCCTATAATTTAATAAAATCCATAAATTTTTTAAAAATTAAATTCTACAGTGATGAAATAAATCACTTTTTAATAAAATCAAAAACCAATTTCAATATCTCAAATACAATCCGATTACCTTTATCAATTTAAATTATCTCTTTAAATCAACTAAATATTATTAATTCAAAATCAATTACAAAATAATGATTACATATTCTATAATCTCGTATTCTAAAAAATATCACCTCACCTTTAAATATCTTCTCTTATTTATTAGTTCCAATAAATATATTTGTGAAAACACATAAATAAGTTATTATATATAAAAATGCCTATATGATTCATGATTTTGGAAACCACAATATCATTGATATAACATTTATAAAATAAAAATTTAAAATCCCATTAAATAAACAACCCAATACTTCCAATAGAATGATTATAATAGCACATTTTCATAATTGGCCTAGTAATTAACCCTTCGATTATAGAATTGGATCATAAAATTCACATGTTCCCAATATATAAGAAATTGAAATATTAAAAAATTCATCAATTTATGATGATAATTTATAGATAGAAAACATATTTATCTTCATTTGATATATTATCCTAGGTGGCCATTCCCACATTATTGACCAGAATGAAATTTAACATTCTTGCATCAATGAATATTGAATACTTAATGTCTATAAAAAATTATTTAAACATGATTTTATGTGTTTCGAGATACATCAATGAATATTTTTCATTCATATACCATAATATTTGATTTGGAATAATCCCAAGGTTCGACATATTATTTCTCATGACATTCAATCACTATAGAGATAAATTATTTTATTTCACTCGCATTTATTGGAAACTCAATTCATCTTAGTTTTTAATAATTATAATACCAAGAAAAATAGTGCTTCGAACAAGTTTCATAGTTTAAAACAACATAAACATGATAAATAATGCATAGGTTTTCCAAATCAGGAGATGATATTTATAATTAATGAACCCATAGGTTTAAACATAGAAATCCATGTCATGACCCACCCAAATGGGGCCCATCATAAAATAACCACAGGCCCACCGAGGTTATAGAATGGTGAGTATAACTGTTTAGTCATATGAAATAAATGGGGGGATGTAGCCAAATATATATATGTATAGATGCACTGTCCCATGTAATGATGATATATAAATAATCTAATTACCAAGCATGCATAAAACAAAAATCACACAATAATAACTTGAAAATAATAACTATAATGAAAACGGTCAAAATAATAAACCCACCATAAAGAAAATGAACAGATATCCAAAATATAACATTATTGAGGACTACTATCAATGTAACTACAAGAACACACCACAATCTATCTAACTCAGTATGATATGACTAGTCATGACCCCTCTATGAAACCATCAAATGGTCAATAATCTGGATATGAATTGAAACATGCAGGAAACGACTATTTAGGGGTATATTTAACAATACCTACTTGGTACCCTTGAAATTTTAATCATATTACGTCATGAATAACAATCAGATCATCATACGTATATTTAAAAACACATGTGAAAAAAAATTCGTATGTACTCAACATAAATACCCAATCATAAGTTAGTATGACAACTGTAATACTATCCTAGGAGTACTTATCGATGGTTTTACGTAGCACTCTATGAGGAGAACACACTCAATATGTCAAAATAGTATTAATGACATCCATTTGAGATGTCATGATCATCAGGTTTCCCTATAAGGATTAAAAATTGGATGTATAAATAGAACCATAAACATATGTAGATCACACCCAAGGCCATTGGGTTTAATAAAAACACAATCAGGAATGACCATATAAGTAGAGGATCAACCCAAATGTAGTTTCGGTCACCATGATTCCAAAAACTCCACCTAGGGGATATTTAATGATAGAAGATGACACATGATTCCACAAAAAATAATTACAACAGCTAAATCCAAGACTAATGTTGCTATGAATGGTTCTCCATACTAGGTAAGAGACATGTCACTATACTAAAAGCTCAATGAATTTTTCAAAGGGACATACAGTAATGAAAATCGTCCATGGTGATGAGGAATAATTATCCAATATATCTTTGAAAGATAAAAAAATGTTTACTTGATGTTTCATGGAATGTTGCTTCATCACCAGGTCCTACATTTTAAAACGACCCATGAATGTGTCCACATCTGAGCACACAGTGTGTCAGATGATGTGTTATTGTCATCATCCATATGTCTCGCTAATCATGAATGTACATGACTACATAGTGTCTATGAGTCCGTTTAGTCCAGTTCCTTTCTATGTACACTCCCATGATCACATTGTGCTTCTAGGTAATGTGATTCATTCCATGTGTAAACATTAACATACCTAGTGATATTTATCTTCTCCATAGAACCCTATTTCCACATGTAGGGGTCCAAAATGACATATAATCTTGAAAAACATTCTAGGTAAACCAAAATTTTCCAGATTTCTCAATTCTTTATCACCATTCCCTGACACATTAGTTCTCTTTCATCCACTAATGATCATTTCCGTAGATTTTATATTCACTACAACCTTGCCTCAAAGTATCCTACTCACCAGTGAATGTCCCTAGATCCACAAAAAAAACCATCCATCGAGGAAAACCATCAATTCACACCAATGA
Source organism: Viscum album (assembly GCA_963277665.1). NCBI lineage: Eukaryota > Viridiplantae > Streptophyta > Magnoliopsida > Santalales > Viscaceae > Viscum > Viscum album. Next base: position 275,612,968 of record OY728142.1, on the reverse strand, counting down.
TAAAATGTAATAGGTATAAATAAATATATCACCCATCAATCATGCCTAATTTTAGCCTAATGTATCCATTGATCTTAACCTATATCTTCTATAACAATTAGTGGCACCACTAAATGGTTGTGGAATGATTGTTTATCTGATATTTTGGTCAAAAATCATGTTAAAAGAAACACTAGAGATTAATGCATGAATAATGGTGGAAGAAATCCAGATAACAAGAAAATGTCGAATCAGCATCATCTATTTTTTCGAGGCCCAAATCAGGATCAATTAGAATGATTAATGTACATTAAAATTAAAAAATCAATTCTCCCCATAATCTCTATTGAATAAAACATGCACTGACAACATGATTCAACCATAATCGGTCCACAATATGGTAATTATTATCCATTTGATGATCCTCTAATAGACTCTCACAAGTATCAATGGTTATAAAACTATACATGGAATTTTTCTATAACTGTTTATATAATGAAAAGGATGTGGTCATCATAGTTAACAAAATAAATAAATTTATTCAGGTAATTATCATAATAAACAACCCATGACCATTCCTAAACTGAACATCCAAATTGTTCCATTCTAATAACATGTGTATGGTAAAACCCATGTTCATTTTTCAATAATGACATAATATTTATTATTCGAACAAAAATTATGTAGTTATTCCAATTTTATTTTGAAAACTCATCATTTTTGATATTTAATACAATTAATATATTTTTGAAATTAATTTCCATCACACCAAAAATCATAATCTGATTTCATTTTAGAGAAAACTCCATAAATCATCCATATAATAATTAAATGAAATATATTTAAAATTGAATTAATTAAAGTGTCCCCATCATGCGTATTTATTACATGAATATTTAAAACAAAATTTATCATATGGAGATGTTGGTAAAAGCATGCATCCTGGTCTCCTACACCAAGGTTCTCTCTTAAATATTCTTGTGTTAACAGTGGAAACTTTCTAGGGTAATATATCACCCACATAATATTATAACCTTATATTTCTAAATATATAATAGTTAATCAATAAACGTTTCTCCATCTTTGATGCCTATCTCTCTTATGTAAATAATTTTCAATGGGTCGGGCACATACGTATTTAATAGAGAAACTGAAGGACATCATACACCTAGTATAATAGTCTTGTCAGAGAAATGATGTATTCCACAATTCCAAATATATTATTTATCCAGATAGATAGAAATAATATGAATGATTTCTTTACACCCCATCCCAATTTTAAAAATCCACATTGAGGTGAGACCCTCCGGAACACATGGTCACACTCCACAAACACTAATGGACTTCATCATCAGTTATCTTAGGAATTATGATAGATCATTTCAATCAAAATCCACTCTTGGAAGATTTTTTCCTTCTCTAAGAATGATTAAACAAACTATGGGCCCATGATAATTAACACTCATTGGTTAATCTATCATATTAGAGACCTTTAGTTTCACCCATTCATGTTTTCAAATGGTGTCATACTAATGGAGGAATTTACTATGTTGTTATTCACACACTCCACCAATATTAGGTGATCCTAACAACTACATTAAATTTTTAACATGTAAGACAACATTATGTCCCCAAATACGTGAGTGGCCCACACTATCTATACATTATCCTGGTGAATAAATGATGTCTTAAAATGAAATTTTATCCCAAATACCATCTATAATCCCCTACATAATTGAGCGGTAATGTGAGAATATGGATTTGAAATGATCATTTATGTAACTCAATGGAGTTATACAATATCTTCAACACAGTGGTGTCCAAATATCTATTCTAAAATATGCTCTTGAATATATATATGATGTGAGTAGGCTTTGTTATTCAGTAAGAAATCATGTGGATGGATTATTTTCCAAATATTTATGTGGAAGCCCAATCATGATATCTATATATATGTCCTCCAGATTCCATGGTGGAACCTCAAGGGGTTTATCAAATCCCAATAGAACTTTGTAGTGAACCTTCCATCTCAAAAGTAAGGCATCGAGTCCAAATTCAAGAAATTCCATCTTTTTCAAAGGCCATAAGATTTTCAACTTATTTTACTAGTACATATTCACCACACTAGGATGTACCACTAAGGTTGATGTATGAAACACCTTCATAACCACCTCTCATAGTAAAATAGGGTCCACCATCCATCCTCGGATTGGAATGAAATTATTCCCACCTTCAAAAAATCTATAAGGATCAAGTGTTGTGGATGTCATATTATGGAGGGTCTCACAATCAGTATCCCTTAGTTGTTAATATGTGGAACACTATAGATGATGAGGGTAAAAAATAATAATTTTTTGTAATATTATTCATATACATCCACTAGGGATATCTATAGTGAGTCCAACTTCTCTAACACCTCACTTAGAAACTGTTAACAGGATCTCCGACTAAGAGTGTCCTGAAGAACAATTTCATTCCCCCGAGTATCATAATTTTAAATTAATAATAGTTGAGGATCAATAGACATCACCATTTTTTCATGTTATGATACATCTTAGAGAATATATACATGAGATTCCATTAGTCAAAATTGAGGATAAACTACTCACCCAAAAGTTAATGTCACCAAATATTTAGTGAAAAGATGGTCACTGCTAACTCAAGATCATGGGCCACATAGTTATTCTCATGTGATATCAATAAACATGAACCATTGGGAATAACCATGTTCCTATACATTATAACTAAACCATGTCCAATCCTTGATGTTTCAGAGAGTACTATGTACATGAAAAAACCCTTTAGAAATCTCAATATTTGAGTTCCCATCAATATATTCCTTAACACATAGAAATCTACCAAGCACCTTGCTATACATTTGAAATGATTCCCCTTTTATTCCAATGTTCCCAAGGAAGATGATATCTTGGAGAAATTAGGTATGAATATCCTATTGAATCTTTTTATCCCATGTAAGATTTTCACTTCCACCATAGACTTGGGAAGCTTCTAATATAACATTTCCTCAACAATCATCTGGCCCACAACCACCCAATATATTGTGATAACATTTCCCTAAAAGTGAATTTCATGAATCTAAAATAATAATATTAAGATAACTAAATAATTTAAATGATTTGTATTAGATGAATAATGATCCTTATGTGTATCATTTTACCATCATCAAATTCTGAGTGGAGTAAGATATCATTATATTAAGACTACCACAATTTTTCCAATTAAAGGCTGAAAGATATAGTTTATGTGTTCCATGAACACTAGTTGGGATTCTTTCATTCCAATGTGAATCACTACGAACTCACAGTGATAATAGAAACAACTAAAATCACTCTTCTTAACATCAACATATCATATTTGAAATTGTTAATATCTTTGTTTGATGTCAATCTCCAAGAACCAATGTGTCCCCCTTAATTTATCAAATATTTCATCATTTCTATTTAATTGATACATTATCATTATGGTAACATAGTTTATTCAAAGGTAATCTAAAAAAATTTCAACCTGCCATTAGACACCTTGGGAAACAACACTTCAAATATAATGGGTGGATAATTCGGTCTAATAAGTCCCTTTAAATATAATTCCTCCAACTAAGTACTCTAAATGAATTGTTATATGAGTTATATACAATATTATTCCCCAAATATCATGGATATACTTTGGTGTAGATCAATGTAATATTATATATCTCAATGAGTAGGGAAGTATATAATGTACATAGGAATGAAACCCTTACACTCCACCACAACCATATGAAACTGGAAACACGTTACACCTAAGAATCCAAGGGTAATGCATGACATTTAAGGATAATTTTCAGAACCATCTATAAAATGAGTACATTTTTCTATTCTTGACATTTCCTTTCCCTCATAATGGGAAATATCATCCCATCGATGTAGACATGCCACATCCTCTACCTAAAACAATCTACGTGGGAACGAAAGATGGATTATTAGTACATTTTATGATGATTTCATAAGGAATAATCACTGATACAATGTGACACAAAATATAAGTATCATTTATAAGAGTTAGGTCAAACTATTTATTGAAGTGTGAGATTTTAAATCATCGATATTGGTAGTCTACAAATATTATTGTTTAAAAAAAGGCTCAATGAGAACCGATATGCCTCGAACCAGATTGGTGGAAATTATGTAATGATTCGCATACGTGTCTACCAATACTATAACTAATGTTGGAATGACACATATCATTCATAATATAATCATTGGTTCCCCTAGTTCACATTCTTGGATTGTATACATATTTCCTCACTTCTTCCCCTGGTTGCATGAGCCTAACGTGGACCGCATGGGGTGGTGGTGATAATAGTTGAAAACATATACTACCTCCACCTACTCTCCTTGAACTTGTTCTGTGTCATTAACCTAATAGAACAACCTTCTCCTCCAACTACCACTGTATTTTTGACATATATAAAAACCATTATTAGTCACATGACGGTTTATATAATCATATTTAAGATATCATCTACCATCACATGAGTAGAAATGACTATCCCTAGGTTTACTAGTTCCATCAAGAGAGACTTGAACAATTGAACCTGTATCCTTTTATTTCCTTATATAATGCATCACATGTCAATTTACATGAGTCATTCATTCAATAATATCTTTCATAGTATTATCTCACATTTGACCACTGCCAGCACTAACAATATTTTTCAACTCATACTGGAAACTAGTGAACAATGAAGAATCTTATACAACCCTATCATACATAGGAATGAATTAGTAATATTTTTGGATCACATATATCATTAAATCCTCAATAAAAGTTTGTATACCAAAAGAAATAATCACAAACAATATCAATCGAGTTATGAGAGCAGTTGGTGAACCATGATGATTAATTGTCCACCATTGTACTCCCCTGATGAAGCTATATAAATTTTTGAATTTCACATCCATCGATGTATCCATAGATAACTTATATCAAATAGTATGATGGAACATTTTCCATAATATTGTTTCCTAATCATATAATTGGGTCACTAGTCCCCACCATCATCCTGCATAGAAATGGAGAAGGCTCCTTACTTTGTGTACCATTTGTTCTGTCGGTGTCCTAAAAGGATTAAAAACACAAATCACCACGTCAATCCATTCCTCATCCACATATGAGTTTCGTCCAAAATAAAAAATGAGAGGTCTCCATCATAGAAACCCATGATGCATGCTCAGCCTATGAACATTATCTGTAGTCCCTTCCATTATCATTTACTGGTCAACCGGCTGTAGTATGAATTGTGTACCATGTAGAGGTAACACCTCCAAAATAGGTCCCAATTTTGATTTTGTGTCAATAAAATGAGGATATTCATAATCTTCATACTGAATCCAAGTGAACTACAATCTTGAATTTGCCATGTAACAAACATTATGTACAGAATCAAGGAGTATATTTAGATAGATAAGTCAATAAGAAGAGGAAAAACACAACCCATTCTTATAAGAAGAATGTGCCATTATTTTACCTATATCCATTGACTACATGTAATGATTATAAAGGCTGGTTATCGAAGAACTGATGTATGGATTTGTTGTCCACTAGACCCACACAAGATCCCAAAATCCAAAAATACCTACAAAAATCACTTATCAATGTTACCCCAAAAAGTATCAAATATTCTATCCCTATGGTTTGACATAATTCACTAATTCCACATTTTTATGACCCTTTCTAATGTGTCCAATGCTCTATAAAAACTACATCTACCAAAAATAGGCTAGGTCTGGTGATCGGCACTGCATGTTCATATCACACACATGGGAGACCTTAGAATATTATTTCTAAACACACACACACACATATAAAATCTCATGCAATGACGATCTTTTAAAAATCCGATAACAATTTAGGAATGAAACTAAAATGCAAATATATGAGCATGATAAAAGGTAATGCAAAGAAGACAAAAATAAAAGCCTATCTCATTGAAATTAAAAACAAGTTCAAAATGTAATGTGGATGGGGAATACTACCAATGGAACCCTATAATGACATCTTAGTCTATTTGTCACACAAGGATCCACATAGTCCTAGTCCATATAAGACTATTACAATTTTATGATCATCTAAATAAGAAATGATACATAAAAGAATAGCCCATGTAGGGGTGAGTATAACTATACTCATTTGGATACCCAGAAATATCAATTAATATAGCTTTAATAATAAAATTGATCTCAACAAAAGTTCTTGTGAATTAAAAATATAACAAAAATATATAGTTAGACTGAAAATATTATCACAGCATCAAGGTAAATAAATAACTATATTTCCAATCTAGGATTTATGATCAATGTATCAACCTAGAATTCGTCTGGGAAAAAATCCATGAGTCAAGATTGCATTGGTGGAGTCCATCCTACATTTCATCCTCACCGAGTACCTCAATAAGAAGTACATGATTGTTTTTTAAATAGAATGATACATTGATAAGGATCACACCTCTGGACTTCGGGTATACCAAAAACTAAATTTGGACAAACAAGTTCTGTAGTGAATATTCTCCCATGTAGTGCTGGTCATAAAGATATTAATAACTCCAACTAGATAAAGGATGATATTAGAGGATTTCACCTAAGGCCTTATGAAAGGATGAAAAATACTCTATCCAAGAATAATGTATCTATAAAGAGATAATAATTCTAGGTATATGACATAGTTCCAAACTAAAGGCTCTGGTAATTGATCAAGGGGACACACCCTAATGTGACTTGTCCAATATGATGAAATCAAGGCTTCCTATCCATCGTTGTTGGAGTAAAAAAGTTTTACTATAAGTACATAGTGTGTACCTTCACTACTGGGTATTACCCATGTATCATGGAATTTTCACTTTCCCATGATTGAGTACACATTTTTTCAGATCATATGTACTCTTTACAATGTATGTGTCACTCTATTCATGCATGTTCCAGAGTACACAATGTGTCCAAGCCTGTATACTTCTAGACATCTTCATGTACCATCCGAGGTACATACTAGAACCTTGATAATGTTTCACATTACAAAAAAAATGTCACAAACCATGTGATAATTATATTCTTCCTGAAACCCTATCATCAAAAAGGGTGTCTCAAAGGACGTGTGATCCTGGATAACACACCATTTAACCATGAATATTTTATAATTCCATATTATTCCTCCACATTCTATTACACTACTATTACTTTCAATACTATAACTTATCTATCCTATAGATAGCATATATAGTCTTACTAAGCCTCTCCATCTTCTTCTCATCATATATCACGCATAGACCACCTTGGAAACCATCTATATAGCTACCCTATCAGCGTACTCCTTGTATATATTGATTTTGTTTCCATAAAATAATCCTCAATAAATCAACAATTTTCATTTGTTGATATCATTGTTTATCTAAACCTAAATATAAATACATTTCATGATTAAATGTGGGTTCAATGATTATGTATACAATTTTTTAGTCGTACCACTAGTATAATGTTAGCTAATTTAAGAATCAATCAAAATCATGAAATAAATCCATGAACCAAATTTTGGAATGTACACATAACTTTTCATTAGGACTCAATCATATTCAATAAGAACAAAAAATGAATATCCAAATTAAAAAAAAAATTCTCCAAATAATTTTCAATGAATAAACCTGCATCCAAAATAAGTCTACAAAATATATCAATATGTAGATCAATTGTTTTTTTATATTTTGATAGTAAAATCAGGATAAAAATAAAAAATGAAAACATCTTATATTGATTTATATCATTCTATGGTGAATTCTGATCACATATTTCTACATTCATTAGATCATCTAGTTTCGTCCCACATTGATTATCAATCCACCATTCATTCATCATTTCCTCTTAGAAGATCCAATAATGACCTCCTTCAAATCACCTCATCCATGTAGCTTACCATAGGATTGTACCATAGAAGTATATATATATATAACAATTCTTGAAAATTATATTATTATATTAATTAAACTAACTTATATATTTTATCATTTTTCAATGATCGAACCGAACCCATTCTAAATAATTCCAATGTTATATCTCCCATAGAGAAAAAACTCATCCCTCTATGATCGATAATGACCTACAATTTACAATAATATCCCTTTGTTAAGTTTTATTCAACATTTTCAGTTAAACAACACACATGTGATTTTAAATATATTTAATATATTTCTAAAATTATTTTTGGAAGACTATTCCCTGAAATATCATGATTCCATTGTTACTATGTCTGAAAATAATATATATAATATAAATATATATACATATATAAAAAAATAGATGTTATATTCCATGATCATCATATATTAAAATCCTTTATAATGGTTGATAAATAAATTTTATATTAACACAAGAATATCCCATGAGAGTTACAAACAAGGAAAAAATATGGGAACACTGACCATACATTAGAATGATAGATGAGATATACTGGACCAACTCTTTTTGGAATTATTACCAATATAATAATCTACTTTAGAATTATTTCCATTAGTATAATCTATATAGTGATGTGTATTTAGAAAACCAAAAAATCTATAACATACAAAAACATTAGGATTTTTTCCTATAAAATTAATTTTTCCCCAAGCTTCCTAAAATTTATCTAATCCTAATATATAATGATAAAATAATCCTACCTCTATTAACAGCTATATTTCCCCTTATTTTTCATAAATTGATATTTTTTTCGTAATAGATGAATATCAAATATATTTTATAAATACATAAAAATGAATATAATGTTTTTATCTATTTGGAGGATAGAGAAAAAATCTTCCAATTTCGTGAAAACTCAAAAAAAAAATTTAAAAATGATATTCTCATATAGTACTATTCGTAGACATAGCCAACTTAAAACCCTTGTTAATAACCATGGAAAAGGGAAAATAAGAAGTAGAGAGCACAAATTATCACAAAGGGTAAACATGTAAAATATCAATGATACCTTAAGAATAACATGATCATAAATGTTTGATCATATGGGATTAAAATTTGAAAAAATACACAAAATTTTTCATTAACTATATGCTTTCAAATGATCCAGCTGTTTAAAATACATGAATCATAATAAAATCCAAGAACATTAGTATAAGAGAATCACATTGGAATAAGAAATATGTTTTTGGTATACTTTAATCATATAAATTCACATAGTCAGGAATAATTTCTACTAATATAATAGTGTATTGGGATCAAACTTCGAAATTTCATATCCTTAGTAAAGGGTAACTCCCAAAACTATTAAAGTAGACATTTCCCCTTACTAAACTATGTTCACACCCCATTATTTTGTATTATATATCATGTGATATCCCTGATTACCTAATGTATTATATGGTTATGTAACTATGGGACCTCCCATTAAATAAATAAAAGTATACATATGTGCAACCTAGAATCATAAACCATTTTACCTATCATAACCAATGGAAATAAAATAGGTTTGACATACATTTCATCATCAAATAATTGATGGAAAAGAAATATAATTCCTAAAAATATCCTCATCACAATCTGAAATAAAATAGAGACTAATTTAAGATTATATCATAGGATCATATCGAGTGTATAACATAAGTAATATCAATTTATACTATTTTAAATAAAAAATGGTTTTAAAATATCACATGTAATATTTAATGTGTAAAATATCCTTTTCATTTTCAAATTGATATTTTATATTTAAAAATTATCTTGATAATAAGGAAATAAGTTTCATTGAAAACCTAATTTGAAACCTATAATAGATAATTCAAATCATTGAGTAGTCAAGAAATTATGAAATATATTTGTTTTTCTATATGAAAAATCATTTATTTTTTAAAATTATTTTGTAATACATAAAATGTAAAATTTAAAAATCCTGACGATTCTAGTAAAACTAATTTTAATAAAATAAAACATGTATAAAATATAATTCTTATAGTCATTTTTGAATAGAAAACAAAATTCTTGAAAACAATTTATAATACCTTTATATGAAATAAAAATTGATCCAATTGAAGGAGGAGAAATAATATTGACATTTCATATAGATATTTTGAGTCCCATTTCAAGCTAAAAAATGATAAAATTTTAGTCAATCATCAATGATTTATAAATAAATATAATAGATGATATATGAAATTTTTTTATCATATAATGACCATATAATTTCCTCATTGGTAATTTAGGAATATTTAATCCCAATAAAAATGGGAATGACACATAATTAATGTACCACATCAATAATATATGAATAAGAATTCCAGTGAAAAAATAACATGAAAAACATAAAATATAGTTATATTATGAATATAATTTAAAATAAAAATAAAACAGACTATATAAACATCATAAAAATGAATAGAGGAGCATTAAATAAAAAAAATACATATCAAAAAATAGAATTTGAAATGTTAAGACATTACTGAAATAGTAATCTCTGAATCGATACCACAAGAAATAAAGAAAATTATATATTAGTAATTAACAATAATTTTCCTTAAATCAATCCTAAATTAAATTTAGGGTCATTATATAAATTGTAAACATGAATCAAATAGTGAATATGGCATATGTTTTAGAGAAATAAAAGTAAGATGAGAAACTATTACCTCACATTTGAATTGCATCTAATGTTCAATAAAAGCTTATATAATAAATTTAAATATATTATTAATCTATTAAAGAATAAATTTAATAAAAAAATATCACATATGATATATTTATAAAAATTATCACCCAATAATTAAAAATTATTTATTATAATAATCTGTATGGGGGGTTTAACTATTATTATCCTAGGATTTTCAATTCGTAAATTCCAATCCATATACTTAGATCATGGTACTATCATATCAGTAACGATATTAATGATATTTATATATATATCATATATATTCCTTATATAAATATATACTCATAAACTAAATATATATTGAAAATTTATTTACATTGTTTTTGGAGATAATAGGTCTTACACACACATGAATGTTGTTTTAATTTTTTAATGAAAATACGAGATGAAATATATAAGTAATTTTATCATAAAAACATAATTTTATCATTAATAACATAGATATAAATTAATTCTATCCTTATTAACATGCATATAAAAATAAAAATAAAAAAAATAACTTCTCTATTATGGAGGTGGTAGTCCGCACACACACACACGAGTGATGTTATCTCATTTCAATAGATGAGAGGTAAGAATAGAGATATTATATTTTAACATCAGAAGAATATTTATGTGAAATGTTATAATTTATAAACATTAAACACATAAAAAATTCTCTAAAACATTTTGATGGAATAATATTTGTATCTATATGTGGATGTTTTAGTCCACACATACGAACTAGCAGTAGATTCACATCGAACCTAAAGCAAAAGATGGTGAATAACACTACTTACATAATCATAATAATACCTATTTATATTTATTATTCTGAAATTATTATGTTAGTATTAATGACATAAATTTAAAGGGGTTTAGAAAATAAATAAATTGAGAGGGTTCATGTATGATTATTACCTTTTCTTCATTATAACTCATTTAGATCATTTTTTACGGATCTCGGGAATTGTGTTTTAAGAAGGTCATAACCTATAATTAATGTAAATGTATCATTAAAATATAATGGGTTATAATTTTCAAATATAGTATGATCAATGTGGTTATTTTCTGGGAATATAGGGTGGTCCTATTGTATGTTGCAGAGAGGACACAGTTGGAATTGACAAAACGATTTATCTATTACAAATTTATTTTTATGTGAACGTTTTACCATGGGTCTATAAAATTGGTTAAAAGATAGTATAGTGAATTAATAACTTCATGCAATTAAATTTTTATAGTTTTATGAGGAATTTTAGGGTATAAAATTTGAATTCACCCCTTTAGTAACTATTTTTAACTATAACAGCTGTAACAATATTTTCAATATTAAAGGATTATAATTTTATATATAAGGTAAAAATTTCAAAATTACAGTATAAGGTATGTACTTTTAATCCACTTATCATCATAAATTTTATATTTGGTTTTTTTGTTATACAATAATTTAATTTAAAATTATATTTCATTAAATATCATTATAGTCACTTTTTACACTATTTATTAAATTTGATATTAAAGACATAATGACAAAAAAATAATTAAAATATAATACATAAAAATATTTAATATTAAATATTATTAAATATAATTTTTGTGTGAAATAGTAAATCATTTGAAAAAAATTAATTTTAAATTTTTTTAAAAATCATTTACATCGATTTTTCTACTCTAACCCAAATCACTATGTTAGAATTATTAAAGATGACAAGGTAATTATATTTCTAATAAAATATAAATATAAAATAAATTCCAAAATATATTAATAAATTTTAAAAATAATCTTTTATTATCATTTATATTATATTTTTTCCCAAATGTGAACATAGAAAAGAAAATAAAAACAAAATGGTGACTATATTGGAATTTGTTTATCTTAAAATAATGTAAATGTCATTATTAATGAAAAATTTATCCAAAATGGAAGATTATTGAAATTTTTATTGATATTTCAGAATTAAGACCATGAAAATAAATTTATAAATTTTTTTGATTTATTTTGATACCTAATCATTAGCTTTTAATGTTGTCTTACGCATTTTACAGATATCGAGGTGATAAATATTTATCTATGTTACGGCTCATAATGAAAAAACTAAAAGGTAAATATTTATAAAATTTTAACTTATTGATTAAATACAGAGTATAATTTTTTCATAATTAAATATATATAATTTAAATATATATATATATATATTAACATAAATAGATAAAACAGAACAAACAAAAGTTTTTAGACAAATTAAATCTTTATGATGAAAATTAACTTATATCAAAATTCTGATTATTAATGATTCAAATATAGTTAATTATATAATTAAAAATAAATATAATCATATTACACGTTAATAAAAATATCCATAATATAATGGTAATTTAGAATCACTATATTTAATGAAAAGAAACTACAGTCTTAAAAATAAATATTTATAACTATAACATAAAAATCAATCAATTTATAAAAATTATAGGATTTCACCATGACATAATTTTTATATTATAATTTAAAATAAAATTTTTATATTATAAAATGAAACTTTGGAAATATAAATATATTCTTTATAATTTCCATTTCTAAAAATCGACAATTATATTTTTTGACGAAATTCATTTTTTAGGCATAAAAGGAATTCACTGAAAATTGACTGCTTAATTTCTAATAATTAATATATATATTTTTAATTATTAAGACCATATATTTAATCAATATTTTACTCATATTCATAATCTCTATTTAAAATGGTTGGTTATAATAGTCACATTTAAATAAAAATATTTTTTAAAATATATATATATTCTAGTAATGCTCGATGTTGTCTATCATGAAATATATCACACTTAATATTCATTTAAAAAATTAGATTGTTATAAGCAAAGTGTTAGTGACTATTCACATGTCATTAAAATGTATATCCATTTAAATTATGATATTATGCTTCATTGATTTTCATAAATAAAATATCGAAAAATCTGAATAATTCATTATTACTAAGTAAATGTAAATTATATAAGTGATATTTAAATATAACATATTTGGGAAACAATTATCCCTAAAAAATTAAATGTATTACATGTATCAAAGGAAAAAAATTTCAAATAAGATAATAAAATTTTTATATTAAATCTTTTTTATATATATTCTTGGAGTGGCGTCAAAAAATTTGACAACAAAATCCACTGACTGGTTACTAAAATCAATGAAAATTAGATTATTTAATCATCTAACAATAGGTTGTAATAATTTTATTATTACTTTTAAATCTTTTTTTTGAAAATGTATTAATCTTATATTTTATATATTCTTTTTTAAAAAAATGGATATATCATATTTGAATTATAAAATTTAGTGAAAGTTACTGCAAGTATATATATATATATATATAATATAGTACCAATCATTTAATCATTATTTATTTGAATTTTTTTTATATGCATTTTTTACATAAAAATATATTTTCCTAATTTTTTTTCATTACAGACACTTATGTTCGAATAAATTTCTATAACATTTAAAAATTAAATCAAATAAAAAAATTCATATATTTGATTAGAATTTAAAATCTATGAAAAAATTAATATTTTTTTGTATACTTTAATATATGTTACTATAACAAACATTAGTCACCATTGTAAATTATAATATGAGATGGAATTGTTTGAAAAAGGGATTTCATAATAAAATATCATTAAAATATCTATAAATTGATGGATGATAGATTTTTAGACCTCCCCTAATCTTATCCAAAAACAGATTTTAATTTCTGTTCCCCTTAACCGAAATAATACATTCTAGTGGAATTAAAAAATTACTATTTAATGAAATTTCACCCATTCTGACCAATAAAGGATGCATCATATACCAACATCAACATATACATTTAAATAATATTTCCATCGAAATTATACCAAAATTATCACCCTCATAATTTTATCATACATTTGGGAACATATGGTCACATGAATGTGTCCAAAATACCACATTTACCAAAGGAACTCTAAGGCGAGACTAATGTATTGAACATATGTGTTATCCTCTACTTACTCCCTCATATATTTTTAATATATCAATTATTGAATATTAATTTCTAAATAGAAAATGTTTATGAAATAATTATTCATTAAAAAAAGTGATATTATTAATAAAAATAGTATTTCATTAGCTATTTGATCATTTAACTTGTTCTTGTTGAGGAAATTTATACCACCAGCATGGGCGATGTTATAATTTATATATCAAGAATGACTATGAAAACTACAACACAATTCATTATATGTAATAAAAATGAACTGATGATGTTTTCTAAAATTTGGAATTATAATATATATAATTATATTCATTACCAACATCTTTTCTTTTCAATGAATATAATTTCATAATAAGAATATTTTTATGCATTCTTGGAGAACAACCATAATACCATCCATGAAATGATAATGAGACATGTACATTATACCAAAAAATATCCATTATAAAGGAAATTCTTTATGAGATGAAGCCAATACCTATGATAAATTATAAAAAACATCCAAAATCATGAATTAATGGAAAATTTAAAAATTATTGCCCAAATAGTAACAATAAATTATAGAAAATTAATATTTGGGTAATATGGAATTATAAATAAATTGTAATATATAAAATAAAATTCAAAAAGATTACTATTCATATTAATAATGTAACAGAATTTTATTATACATGGAGATAGAATGTGTATAACTATGAAGATGTTTGCGGTCAATGGTTTCTATTATAATCTAACATTAGATTAGAGATTATTTATATTAAATTTATTTTTGAAGTGATTTTACATTATTTCCCTTTTAAAACCATAACTATTTTATTCTGCATATGTTATATTTGGGGTTTAGTTTTTCCATATCATTTCTCATCAATTTCATACAGAATTAAATTGAAAGGATTCCTACAAGTTGAACAAAACATATATCTTCCTTCTGATAGGGATTCTATCCACTTAATTTAGTATTATTTATATAGTTCCATTAATTTTATTTTATGATCATCAATGAATTCATAGAGTAAATTTATATAACAGTTTATGTTCATTATCAAATAATGAAAGAATAATTTTTAATGTTTTCTAAATGGTTGAATTTCAATTGTCTTTGACTCCCTTTAAAAATGTGTGAATATAAATTTCTGAATTTTATCTTTAAGCATGGATGAATTTTATAACTAAAAATATTATTTTCCTTAATTAATATTATATTAAAAGAATGTGGTTTTAAAATAGTGATTCTTATTCCATAATTTCTCAAAAATTTAAATAATTTTATGTAATTTTATTTAAAATTAATGTATAATTATAAATTTATCATTTAAAATGTAATGAAATGTGATTTTATGATATAAAATTTTCTTCAAGTGAATTAATTTTTTATAGCTTGTGATACATTCATACCCAAGTCCAAATGTACAATTCTATAGATTACATTTATAACATACAAGGAAAAATGTTAATTCAATACCTCTCCTATAGGATCTTCATAGGTTAAGTATTATAGGGAGGTTCATTCAAATTCACATGTTTGGGATGAATCAGAACATTCCATTTGATACAATGAGATATATCCAATGTAATTTTTTTTCATTTTGTGTTTTAGATCAATGTTGTTCCACTTGATGCAGATATTAGATAGAAAGGTAAACATATAATTTTATAATTTATTTTAATACAGCACCCATGCATAGAGTCTTCTACAAATGTGTTCATAAAGAGTGAGTGGGACAACATAGTGTGGAAAAGAATGAGTGATTTTATATACATGCATTACTATAATACCATTGAATATGATTTTCTAAAAATTTAGTTCAATGGTGTGGAAAAGAGACATGTTTAAATGAATGAAAAATATGTAATCAATTTTTCAGGATATTGGTGCATTTGTGAGGCTTGGAATAATCCTAAAATGAGGGATTTTCATTATCCATGATGGTGTTGGTATAAAAAAAGTGGTTAATCACTAATATTGGTAGACTTATAGAAAAATTAGATGATTCAATATCAAGGAGGGAAATAATGGAACCTTAAAACCTACATCCTAATGGACAAAAAAATTAACTTTAATGTGCTTTGGAACTGTTGAATCCTCCCAACTAAGGGGATAAAGATAAATACTAATGGTTCATGAATGATGTTAAAAGAAGGGGGAGGTGTATTTCAAGAATATGAAGTATTTGTTTTTCCGACATACAGAGCTAATTTTGGGTAAGGGGACTCCCTTTTGGCAGAGACATGGACTCTTCATAGTCGTATTAAGTTCTATAAGGCCATGATTGATAATATTATATAAATAGTTATAGATTTCAAAATTATTTTCAGAACTATTAATAACCACAACATAGTAAAACAATGTATTTACTACCATATCAGGAGATTTTTATCTCAAATTTATATCCTGAGTAGCCTATAATGAACTTTTTGTGAAGGTAACATGGTTTCATATTTTCTCAAGTTGAGGTACCCTCATGCTGATTTGTCTTTTCATTTTCTATAATTGATTTCCTCCCCAATGAGTTTGTGAACATTGTTAGAGGATAAAATAATGGAATCAACTATTTTATACCCCTTTTTCCCCATCAGTATTTTTTCCCAATTCAAAAAATAATAACTGTGCATAGAAATATAAGTACTAATTTTTTAGTAGTGTATTAATATTAATCATAAATAATTTATTTGAGAAATTTGATTTTTATTTATTTTTCTGAAAATTTTATAAATAAAAAATTTATATTTTCAGTAATTTCTTTTGAAAAAATGATATTTTTTTAAATCATCATTTAAGAATTATCATACATTTAATATTTGATAATTTTTTGAAAAGGATTAATGTTCAATTCAGAGTGAGAAATATAGAATATTAAATAAAAATGGATTTTCATTTAATGACTTTATAATAAACCTTTTTATATATTAATGGTCTTAAATGTATCATTAGTTCAATTATAATATATTTTGTTGAATGGAATCTATTTTAGAAATAATTATGCCTTAAAAATATTTTATAGACACGAAAAAGTTTTTTAGAAAAACAATATTATATCATGTCTATATGTTTAAATTCAAATTATATTATGTTAATTTAAGGAAATTTATTATTTAAAATTTAATTTTATATTCTAAATTATAATTATTATTGTTATTTTATAAGGTAAACATAATTTTGTGTAATAATGAATATCAAAGACAACAAAACGTAGTATACATTTAAAGCAAAAATGAGTTTTCCTCGGTTTATAAGAAGAGAGAAAGGTATGTTTTGAAACTAAATTTATCTAAATACATTTTCATTGATATATTTCAACATTAACTTATACCATATTTAAATATCTATCAATTTGGATAAATTTTTTTATTGAATGAGTTAATTATATTTTAATATTATAAGAAATTAAAATTGTATCCTCTCCCCCACTTTTCAAAGAAAATAGCTCCTTTAACATATTTAAACCACCATGAAACAACTATGTAAAACACCCTTGACAAATTATCTTATGAACAACCATATGGATGAAATAGTGGTGGTTTTTTTCTTAATAGAACATTCCATGGTCCCTTAAGAATAATGTACCAGAGAACTACAGATGAAGAGGTAATTGTCTTACAGTATCTATTTTTTTAAGATCAGCTTCTACCTCCTATAAATATATTCTATTTATCATTATTTAATAATATCTGTATCGTTGATATAATTAAATTTTATTATTATTACCACCAAATTGGATGTGAAATTGTCACTCTTACGAACATGTGGACTCTATCCTCCACATAATGTTACAATTAATTTTTCATCATCATATTTCCTATATGGTTATAATGACAGTTTTAAAGATTTTAAATAATATTTATGAAATAATTATGCTTTTTGAATTATAATAAAATATTTAACATCATTAATTAACATATATTGGAAAATGATAAATTCAATGATGTGTATGTGAGGATTATCACCTCCATGTAGTGATGAAATTAATTTTTAGATGCTTCTATACATTTATAGTAATAAAGAGAGATTTAATGAAAATATATGATATATATGATGTTATAGTTATTCTATAATGGTTATTTTTTATTTAACTTTTCTCCATCATTAAAAATGATATTACACTGTTATATATATTCAAGACCTTGTGCCTCTATGAATGGTTATATTTATTTTGTTAACTCTATATTTTATGTGTGATAAAAAATGTAAATATAATAAAGTTATATTATGAAATGGGTGTTGAAATTTTATAGGTGGATTATTTATGTTATAAATATTTTTCAATGATTCGGTTATTGATGTAAAAAATAATACTTTTTTTAATAGAGGATAGTGCACTTTCAAATAATGGTGAACTTCATGTAAGGTATTTATTTTAAAATGTCATTGTTTATCAAGAATATTTATTATGATATCTATGATGATGATATTTAATGATCTAAATTTAATGAATCACATGAATTTTAATATCCTAATGTTATTTAATTAGATTAAATTCTTTTTATACATTTTTCTCTCCTTCTAATCTCATTAGGCCTAATGAATAGTTTCAATGAAAACTAGCATAATTTTTTTATTAAGTCAAAAATATATTTTTCCATATTAACGATTTAAGAAAAATCATGACTGTTTATTTTATTATGATATTAAATTTTCATTAATTTTTCCAAATTATTGTACTTTTAATTTTTTAAAACTAGTTGTCTTTTTTTCCCATATGACGTACACTTGATTTTTTAATGAAAATTTGGAATGAGTATTTGTTTTGACGTACATGACTAGAATTAAATTTAACACTATCATGCCCACTCTTTTCATTGAATATCACATTAGTTGATTCATACATTAATTTAAAATATTATTTTGCATAAACATTTTCAAATTTTTTGACATTAAATAATTGATCGCAATGTTCAATTTATATTTTCTTTGGAAATATTATAGTTATTTTTAAGGTAATTTTTCATCAATGATAACATCAATGGATTATAATTATGATGTATGGGGTATATGATCATATGATACTATCAAATTTAATTCTTTAAATTGATTATGTTATTGATTACGGAATGATTCTATGAAACTCAATTCATTCCCATGAGTTATAAAGTTTTTAGTGAATCCCTTATGAAACAAATTTTTTTTCTTCAGGATATGTTATAATGCTAGGATGAAATTTTTGCGAATCATTTTTTACTTTCCATGGGATTCTGAAATGACAAATGTTTTATGATATTTTGAATCATTAATATCTTTTTTTAATTTTGTGATGGGGGGAGAGGAACTTTATATTCTCCCAATGAATTGGGTAATGATTTATATCTCCATGTATACAAAAGTATAGAATGGGGAGTGAACCCAATTTAGTAATAGACTCATTGTTCAATGGTAATATTGTGGATAAGAACTGAATAATGATATAATGTAATGTGGAGTGAAAAAATTCACAGTTGAGGTCTTGGATGTGTGAATTGACAAAGGTAATGGTTTTCCACCATTTTTTGTATTACAAAAATATATATATTATTGCATTGTTATGTTCTTATAGCTCATATACATTGAATCATTTATGATCTATTTCTTCTAAACTTATAATTGTAATTCTATGAGTAAAGATTAGGATTCAAGATATGATGGGAATAGTTTCAAAATGTTATGATTCTATTATAATACCCTTATTATAATGTTATTATGAAGTGAAAATTTATATATCTTTTATTTATCATTATTGATAATTTTCGGGCACCCATTTTTATGTTTCCTTTTCATAGTTTGTGAATAATAATTCAATGTTTTATATGGCCAAGAAAGATTCTAGAAATAATGAAAGTACTTGGAATGAATGTAAATATCTAATGAACATGTTGTTTATTTATCAATGTTACAATGACATTAGACAAATATGACATTGAATGGATAGTATTTCCAAATATGTTTTTAAATGGTTGGGCCTAAGATTCATTTTTTTTAATAAAGAAAATACCTCTATTAGTTTCATGACTCTGAATTATGATCCATGATATGTTGGGAACCATTTTTAAATATTATGATTACGTTATCACTCCCTTACCATGGATAACACTATTTAAAACTTATGTTTTATAAATAAAAATGATTTTATAATGCTTTATAAATAATATGAATTTTTTTGGTGATTAATCATTGGGATTATTAATTATTTATAGGAATTCTAACCATTTTTTGTGTTAATATGGGATATAATATAGAAAATTTTTCTCATGGTCATAGTTGGTATTATAAAATATTTAAATATACTATTTGAAAATTATTTTATGAATTCCATTGTATTATGAAAAATATGGAGGGTTGGTGATTCCTATAACTAGTGGCACAATTTTGAATACATAGTGAAAACTTTTAATGGTTGGATTATAAAATATAGCATTTATATGTATTCTAAATTTGATGTATGTGGGTATGTGATTCCTAAAAATAATTATATTCTATGTCTAATTGAATTTGATATTATATTTGGCATGTTTTGGGATTTATTATAGAAAACCCATATCAATTTTTTAGGAAATGAAGAAAATTCTGATAATTCAAACCAAAATGTTACTATATATTAATGTGACAATAAATATTAACATAATATCCAAATTACATCATTTATATCCATCTTTATTCTTATTTAATAGCAAATTTATCTCATACACATTGTATGAAACTCTAAAAAAATATTCCTATTATATGAGTGTTTATGGTTTTTTTAGAATAATTCCAAAGTCGTCATCCAAATTTTGATGTTATGATTTCAATATAACTAATACCTTGTGTTAATCTTATTTCAAGAAGTCTATATAGAATTTACCTAATAGACTTTCATCAAATAAAGAAGAAATTATAGTATAATATTGTTAATTGTTTCTGTTAACCAACTTCATCATCATGGGGATGAATATTTTTTTATAAGAATAATGTTTGATCAACGTGACATTGTATTGATTATTGAGAACAATAAAAAACACAATTAATAGTAAGTTTTAACATTACTATATTAATTATTTTCTAGTTTAATTATAAAGAGATAAATATTTTTCCAATTTATATTTTCTATCTTGATATTATCATTTGAGAGTTGAATGTGAATACTTAGCTGAGACATCATTATGCATGATGTTTATGAACGTTGAATGTATATTGATTCCATTTTTGCTTAATAATTCCACCACAATCTTCATGGAATTAATAGTTACATTATTTAGTGATTACAATGATTAGTTTATGGTGGTCTTTATATATTATATTATTATATATATATTCCATGATCATGTAAGAAAATGGAGACCACTTGAGGATTTTACTCAATATCATATGAAGGTGGATTTTTTCCAAAAAAACATAACAACTATTAATATTTGCTATAAAAATATTCATTTCTATGTCATATAATATCAATAATATTTGTATTAGGGAATCCATTAAATAAGATAGTTATGGAATTACATCCTTGACCCAAAAAAGTGATATAGATCCATAGTTTCCCCTATTTTGATAGATATTACAAATTCATTGTGGAAAATGTTTCAAGGATGTCTAATCCACTCTACTAGTTAACTGGATAGAGGTCCGAGATTCTTTTTCCAGATCAATGTAAGGAATAATTCATTGATCTAATGTATTGGAAGGTAAGTGTGATAATGTTACCACTACCATATAGTAGAGAAAGAATATTTTCCATATTGATCATCGAATATGTGAATAGGATTCATCCTTATGAGAAATCATATGGTCAATTTTTATGACACATGAAAATTGATAATTCATGGGAAAATTTACCAAACTCCTGATTTTTAATTTTCTAAGGTAATATTTGAATTAATTATACATAGGAATTATATTTAAAGAGAATGATTCAATATATATTCAAATCATAAGTTTTTGTTATATATATTCACTCATAAATAGTGGAATATACACTATAGAAGATGGTTGGAATTAATTGATGATTATGATAAATGAATACAGTAACACCATATGAATGAAAATAAGGTGGGAGATTCATTGAGTCAAAAGGAACATTCTATAATATCTATAATGATGATGACAAAAGATTCAATATTTTTATATTCATAATTGATGTATCTGGAAATCATGAAGGATGGGGGAAATGTTTTTTTACAAAAAATAGAATTAAACAATCATTCAATGTAAATATTAAAATGTTAAAAAAGAATATTTAAAAGTAAAAACCAATGTGATAAATGATCCTAAGAATAATATTTATTATGATAGAATTAAAAGAATGAGGAACTATGTATATGTCCCCGTAATATGAAAACTGAATAAAGATATATTGGATGAAACTCGTAGTTCATAATTATCAATTCATCATGGACGTATTATGATTTATAGTGATATCAAATATTATTTATAGAAGTATTGCATGAAAATAAATATTGTGGAGTATATTTATAAATTTTTAGATTTTTATAATGTTATGTATGTTATAAACACACTTAATTTGTTTTTATAACTACTACTTATACAAGAATAGAAATGGGAAAAAATCTCCTAGGGTTGTATTATCAAACTCCCCAAAACATCTATGTTCTATAATTTAATATGGGTTGTAGATGATAACCTTATAAATTCAACTCACTGATCTATAATCACATCTTGATATTAGTTATATAATTTACATTTTGTAAGTCGTAGTGTCTCATAGTGTACCATACAGTATTTTAACCGTCAAGAATATGTGTTTTTCATAATGTTTGGGAAATTTTATCAGAAATATTAGTACTCATATTTGAGTTTCATAACATCTTATAATCCTTATATATATAGAATGTTAGAGGAAAATATTTATCTTTATCGGATATTTTATGTCTTGGTCCGTGGATTTTAAATGTGGTTGGGAACAACACATTCCTCTGATCGAGTTTTCTTAAAATATTATCTTTCATTCAAGACTTTATATATAACCATATGAATTACTAAATTGAATAAAATATAAACATACCACATCCTAGGATAGTGATATTGAAATAATTAAATTGGTACCTATGATAGATGATTAATTGGAGGATAATTACCTTGTAATTCAGATTTACATCATGCAAGCTCCGAGTTAACAAAAATAATTGCTGACATAAAAAAGATGAAATTTGGAATTAAAATATTGTGATAGGTAATTTTATAAATTTATCTTCTGAATTAGTATATTATAAAATAAATAAAGTAATTCTTCTAACTAGATAAATTTCCCCCTTTACCATTCTTGATCAAGTTTGTATAGTGGTGTATCACTTTGCAATTCCATCAAAGCGCTCTGAAGTACATGATCTGTTATAAGTATCCCTATTGAGGTTGTACACACATTATAACACAAATATAAAAAATAGAGTTTCTATCAATTGATAATTATATTTCATGTGAATATCAGATATAATAGTTCATGGATTTTCGAGATAATGTGTTGTAAGAAAAGACTAGTCACATAGCGAATGTTCTCTAAATGAATCAAAAATTCGAAGAAGAAACTTGAGAAACTGAGTATGTGATATAATATAGATAGAATATTTTTCCTATATAAAAATTCTGTAATCTAATGGGAGGATTTTTATTTAAAGGGGTTCTAATGTGACACTCTAGTATTTTATTATATTTATTTCTCATTATATAAATTTAACTTTTTAATAGTTTTTTGTAGACAGAAACCCGAGTATAAAGGATCTCTAATAAATCATACCATTATATACCAGAAACTAAATTCATGGAGGGAATGTGAATAACCATAATTTTCAAATTACATATAATGTTTTCATAAAAATAAAATATATCGATAAAAATGAAATCAATTTTTAGTAAATTCCTTATATACTTCAAAAATAATTTTTTTCTTCAAAATTCCTTTTTTTGTGTGACCAAAAAATAAAATTTATTTTTACATAATTTTGAAATTATATTTGAATAATTTTACTTAATATATCTTATAATTATGTAAATATTACATTATACAAAAATTTGGATGATTTAATTTTTGATGTATAAGTAAAAATCTGATTTTTATTGAAAAATAAATTTCATTTAATGAAATTGAGAAGTCAAATTTTGTTTTAATAAGATATAAAAATTATAATAAATTAAATTATAATCCAATTAATGTTACTTGAAAAAAAATTGTTGAATTATTGTGTTAAAAAAATTATCCATAAGAAACCTTTTTTTTGAAAAACCTCACTTCGACATGTTTAAAGGTATAATTTTTAAATTTATTATAATAGTTATTATAATTAAATATGATAAAATATATTCCATTATTTTAATAATGAAAATTAATATTTTTTATATGGAAAACATTATATTTGTTCATAGTCAATTATAAAAAGTATAAAAATCAGTATCACTAGTTAAGGTTAAAATGAGTTTATCGACAGTAAACCAATAAGAATATTATATTATGGAATAATTATTTAAATATAATATTTCATATATAATATATAAACAATTTTATAAATTTAATTCTTGAATGAATATATATATTTTTATTCTTATAATAAATTCAACCACTATTCTCTACCACACTTAAAGTAGGTCACATCTCGTATATCTTCCTTACAATAAATTAATACAAATATTTGGAAAAAACCTAACCAATATACATAATAAATTCCATATCCATTAATCATATGTTCTATAGTTTTAAATAGACCATTCACAGTGTCTATAAGAAATGATACGAGGGATTCTTGTGAAGAAGAGTAAATCTTCATACTACACCTCTATTAAGTTATTAATTCATCTTTATATAAAAAAATTGATAATAATAAAAAATATAAAATTTAGTACACTAAATATTCGTAAATGATATTAATTTTATGTAACCACAATTCATAATATCCTTTTTATGAAATTTGAGGTTAAAGTATTGATAGTGCATACGCGTGGACTACCACCTCCCCATAGTGATACAACTCATTTTCCATCACCATATTTAATGCGTAGTTATTATGATTTAATTAAAAATATAGTTTATTTATTATTTTATTTATTTTAGAATTATAATATCTATTCATAAATATTACCTTCAAATCCATTGACAATAGATGATATCCCTCGTACATATGTGTGGAATACCACCTCAACAATACGATGTGATTTGTTATTTGATTCCCCTATATATGGTTGTTAATAAGGATAAATGTAATGAATATTTATTATATATATGATTTATATATATTATAATAATGATTATGGAAAATTAATTTATTATTTAACATTATTACATTCAATTCGTTGAATAGTAAAAATAGTGTTTATGTGTTCTTACAACATAACACATCCAATGACGATGTATTTCATTTTTATATCCCTATATTTCATTGATGATTCAATATATATAAATATATATATTATATTTATGTTGTGGTTAAAATTATATAGACGATGTATCCATAAACAATATACTAGGACCCATACTATTGAACAATAATTCCCATAACAGAATAAAACTATTATCACCTAAATATGATGATTTTAATAATGAATAAATAATAAATCCATTTTGAAATTTTATTTGTGGATAAACTATGATATTATATATATATATATATTAATGGTTATATAATTAAAATATATTAAATTTGTGTTTACAATACATGAGGATAGATGAAAATCGTTTATAATAATAACTGATGTAGGAAATTTATGATAAAATATCATTTTTAGGACAGTTTATGATCAAGTTTTCGAAGATTAAATTTATGAAGAAAAATTGAATAATAATATGAATATTATTTTGCAATGGTTATTTTTATGTATTTCTTGTTTTAATTTTTTTTTCTACCATTATTTACTCAAGATATTCAAATAATGTTTTTAATAAATACCAACATTATTCTCTCTTCTCTAAAAAATTATTTTTCATCCAAACAAAATGTTTTAAAAAATGTTTTCATATTTTTTTTATTATTATACTCTTATTTTTTAAATTAATCTACACCCAAGATATATATTTTTTAAATATTTTTAAAATTAATATTCATTTAATTTTATGAATGAGGTAATTTCTAATTTTAACAAATCAAATAAAAGGATTATTTGTTTTAACATACAAAACATGGAAATTATTTCACTATGTTCCAACCTCTCATTGATTTAAATATCACTTTAACTTTTTATATTGTTCATTTTAATTTAAAAATTTCCACAATTATTTTGATATTTTTATATTCAAACTAATATATTTCAATTTGAAAAGGGGGATTTGGACAAAAATATTCCAATGATGTTTTAAAGGTACTTTTAATATATAAATATATCCACTTTTATTATTTATTACTATTTAGGGATATAATCTGATTATACCCTCCACTTTCGTTCCTCAGATGGATTATGATGATGATTTAAAGATGTTTGTATGAAATCCAACTCTTTTACATGTATTAACTATGATATGAAAAAACTTTATTGGACATGTTTCTTTTCCATTAATTATACTATTGTAAATGTATAATTTTCATGTATAAAAAATATGAATGATTTACATTATGTGATGTGTGGGCCTAGAATAATATATCCCTTAAATTCGTTGGGTAGTGATTGATATCTCATAAGGTGACACAGAAAATATTGGGGATTGAAACATGTCCAATAAGGGACACAATCCACTATGACATTTATAAGTTTTCCATGACTAAGGATATGATTACATGGGGAGTTAACATAATCCAATATGATAATAATGTATGTTATCCTTGAATAAGAAAAATATTTTCTAAAAGTTTGTGTAATCTAGAAAATATAATGTTTTAAAATGTTATCCAATCATATATCATATTGTCTTACTACCTTATGAATCATATTTTACGAACTAATATGTTTTTCCATGACTGAAAATCATGATCAATGATATGTTGTTTGTGGTGTCATAATTCGATGATGTTTTTATCATACACTTATATGAATGTTACACTTAATGGATTATTGATATATCCTATGTTTACTCCTACTGAGCATATGATATCTCCATTTATTATATTTGTTATAACAAGGTAATAAAGAATGGTTTTTTTGTGTGGTATACCTAAGAAGGGTAACAATTGTGATGAACATAATGGGAGAGGATATAGATATTAAATGAACATGTTTTTTATGTATCCATTTTTCAAAAATACACAATACATATAAAGTTATATAATGTATTATAAGGTTTTGTGTTATACATCAATATAATATGATGTAACCATTTTTAATATTTTTTTTCACAATAATAATTTTGTTAAAAGTGTTTTCTATTTGTTTTAAAAAACAGATTAATTTTTATTATTCTGCACTTGATAAAAAATATATTGATACCATCAAATATAATTTTATTGATTGTATTATGATAATATCCTAAGGATGTTTTAATGAAACAAATATATTCATAATGGTTTACATAATATATAATGAAATTATGATTTTTCTAATGTTCTTATTGAACACATATATATGGTTTATCATTATATGATCGTTGTTATATTATATCCCACCAATCTATTGGGTTTTGTTTTATATCTCATGAGATTAGTGTACGAAGGGTTTGTTATCATAAAATTTTTATTAGATATATATTTTCATCAAAGAAAAATATTCTAGGGTAATATGGTCATACTAACCCATTTTGATCTGAATTTCATGATTGTTAACGGTTACAAATGTTTTTATTTCTATACTTATTTTGATGTGAAAATTATATGCCATATTTTTTTTACAATGTTAATCTTCTTTGAATCCTGATTAGGGAATAATGTTTTTATATGACTATTAATCATGATTTGTTTTAATCCAAATATTAATGAAATTAAACATGATTTATAATCTAAGTCATACTAGTTATGACTATATTATGTTATATCATTGAGTATTGATTATCTAATCATAAAAATATTCTTATATTAGGCTAACATATGATCTTTTATTTGTATCTTATTTTTTCCATTACTATAAATTTGATATCACCATTTCTCATATTTCTTTTATTCATGTTATAGACAAGGGTTTTACATAAGATATGCCTAGAAGGGTATCATGTATGAAGAATATGATTCAGATATGCTAAAAATTTGAAACATATTATGATTATACATCTAATCTATAATGTAACAGATCCTCATAGATATCAATTTTTATATATTATTTAATTTATTGAAAAATCATGCTAAATTATGTATTATTTATTTTTAATTTTATTGTCTCATCTCTATTGTTTTTATAGTATGATTTATTTACATTTGTGAATTAGGTTTTGATGTATAATAGGATTCAACAAAAAAACTATATTGAACAAAAAATGTTTATATATGAACATAAAATTACATAGCTCACAATGAAGGGTTCTTTATTTTTTACTTATTAGGATTTATTGTTAGTATCAATTTTTGTTCACAGTGATTATTATTTCTTCATATTATATTCATGTTATGATCTATTGTGGTCTATGTTAACAATACTTGAATCCCACCTCATATAGGCCTGAGGATAGCCACCGACACCGAGTAGGAATAAACAACACAATTGAGGCATTATCCAAATGTACTATTTCTACCCCACACATATCCAATGCTATTAATGGATAAATTAAAAAAAACTGAGACCAATGCATTGATATATCAATTAAACCACATTCATATTATGATAATAAAATTACTAAAAGAGAAAAAGGTGAAAAATACAATCTCCACTATAAGAATAATGAATCCATCCTACTCAAATGAAAGGGACTAAAATCCAATGCAACGAACTGATAAACGCCTTGGTATTTCTAGCTCATGATATGATCCACCAACTCCAAATCCTCAGAGGACAACATCAAAAGGATCATCAGCTTCATATGACACAACATGTTTAGGAACCTACCATTCATTGGGATGTATTAAAATACATAGTAAAACACAAACATAAAACATAAATATTCATTACTAGTCAAATTGTAAAAGTGATATTGAATTTAAAAAAACAATGATATACTCAGAAAAGAAACCTCACCCCCTAGTGATCACAACCATGCTTCTAGACATAAGATTTTTATTTATGAAATTATCATTAAAAATGTACCCACTACACAAGACTTGATATCACCAGAGACACTATTCCAGTTGGTCAAAACCATTAGTCCCCTCCCATGAAATCTGACAGTTCAGTAAGGATCTTGATCCACATACAAGGGATCACATCAGGGACCACTAGGGGACACCATGAAACTAATCACGATTAAGACAATATGTAAAGTATCCAATTTCATTGACAAAACAAACCAATAAATAACATAAATATTGATATGGGATAAACACCCCATGTAAGGATGTCATGTTTGTTACATAAAACCCTCATATGTCATTAGAATAAATTCAAGATGATCACACTCAAATCTCATGGAGGGGAACCAGGAAATCACACATTGAATCATCATCTAGAGGGGATCATAATCTTGAGATGCGGATTTAATTACTATATTTATTTTATAGTTCAATGAACAAGGTAACACAGTATGGAGATACATTTCAAAAATAAGGAATAAATGGGATTGAAACCACCATAAGGGGGGCATGTAATATATAGTAAACAACATGTCAAGTATACACCTGGTGTTCCCTTATGTCACTAATCAACATGGAATGTAATCCTAAATATAAATAGTGTTTAGGTATATATAAATTACATGTAGAGGTCTTCTAAAACCATTATTTTGTTTTCCTTCCTTTCCCATGATGTTCTGGTTGATCATATTTAATAACCAGTGTACACTTGTCCATGCTCATGTACACATATCAGTTAGATAATACATCACTCTATCGTTGTAATATGGATTTGATTTTTACCTAGATATAACAATTACCATTTATCTTAAGAGATACACACCATGATTATATTTTGTTTCACACCTTCGATGACAGATTTCACATGAAAAGTGATATTTTTCTTCTTTATAGAAACTCTCATGTATCATAGAGGATCCCTCACTACTTCTGATCCAGGATTATATGTTGTGTAATTTGTGATTTTCAAGAAACATTAGGATTATTCTATCATCATACATCACACCTCTAACATCACATAACTCATCAAAAAATTGATCTATGGTCTAGTGATCCCAATTATCTCTTATCATCAATATCCAAGATTAGATCTTCATGGAAATCGCCTCCATGAAGCAATCCATCACTATAATTCATAAAAAATTAGAGGAATTGGAACATATGGTAAGATATATTGCACCCATTGTCTTCCTCTATCACCACACCTAGATTAAACATTTAACCACTATTTGAACACAAAAAACTTATAATTTTCTTTGAATAAAAACTCCATAATAATCTAATATGAGGTAGTCATCTGATAATGGGAAAAATAATTCCCATGAATAAAATTTGATGAAATGTGGGAGAAATCCACAACTAATAAAATTTGAGGAAATAACATTAGACTTTTTATATTCATCCTCAACCCATTGATGATATATTTGATGAATGAAGAGTGATAAATAATCATCAACAAAATAATAAATAAATAGAAAATATAAATACTAATTATGTGATAGTCAATTATTATTTATGGAACTAGTATATTTTCAAACTAGATAATGTATGTGATGAAAATCATTGATGTTCAATATTTTACCCTTTATTTTTATCACTATTTGAAAAGGAACTATAATTTTTTTCCATTGTTGGAGAGATCCTTGAACTATATTGACGTACAATCCTCGATATTATCATTATTTCACTTAATCTATAATGATATATTTCAATTGACACCAGTAACAACTCTTATAAATTTGTTGGATTATGAATCTAACTCTATCAATTTTATAATTAATCATATTTATATGAAGTCGTTAGTTTTATACTTTTAATTAAATAATTAAATAATATAATTTTTTTTATTATTCTCCAATGAAGGTGTTTAAGGTAAACACATAACTCGAAAAAATATTAAGGCTTTACTCTAGTAAATCCCACACTCTAAGATAAAAATATCTCTTTGATTTATAATTGTAGCCTATACTTGGGAGATATTCTTAATTTTTTTGGGAAAAAATGAGCATTCATGATTTTAAATTTTTTAAAATTTATCAAATATCAATTCTATGCTCACTAGAAAATAGAGTCACATGCATTCTAAACAGATAGATTTTAATATAATATACATAATATTATAATTTAATATTTGAAGAAATTATATTCTTTATATTCTGCCCACATCTAGGACATTCAAATCAAAATTAAAATTACTGACTCAAACAAGATGAGGGTAATAAGATCATATTTGTTCCCCCACTCTGATGTCTTATCCTCTGATTATTGTGAAACAATCAGACACACAACAGGTGAATCAATTTCTCATATTGGATACTCTCATTCGGATTCTCAATTTCCTAATAGTTCTCATAAAAACTATCCTTATCATTGATGACCATCTCACCGCAATGAATTACATGTGACAGGTCATGCACATACCTCCCCAACTATGGCATGATGGTGTAGTCATGTACCATATATATCTATAGTTGTTGAACTTAGTGGTATTCCACCATTCTCACTAGAATTATTATCTTGAATAGCCTAATGAATCTCATAGGTAGATTTCCACTTCGACAAGATCTACCTATTTTATATTGTGGAGAGCCACTTAAGAACACATGCTCTCCAATCGTGAACACCATAGGTCTCAATAATTTGTTTTTATTGGAATTCTGACAGCATTGTGTGGTTTTCATCATTAATTAGATGATTAGAATAGTCTCTATCCTATATTGTTCCATCTATGGGACCATTAGTAATGAATAACCTAGATCAGTTCAATAAAGCGGTGACCTACATGGTGACTTATACAAGGCCTAAAAATTGTTCCATACCAATCGTGGAATTTATGCTATTTTTATTTAAAAAATAATCCTATGGTAGGGTATCCTCTCACTTATGAAAAACTTAAAGCATACAAGCATTTAACATTTCTTCCATGACTAGAATGGTCAACATAGTCTAGCCATGAGTTCAGTGGGGGAACATTATACTAAAATTTAACTGAGCCCTAAAATCCATCTATAACATATCCATAATTATAATGTAGACCAAGAATCAATGAACGAAATTATCATCATGAGAACTACATGGTTGTATACAATCTCATTCATGTGCATTATTCCATGCTTCTATACAAGTAGTTGATCTCAAATAGATCATAAGTGTGATTGTATTGTGTGATGATCTACGATCCCCCATATGGCCTTGTGTAATATTGATGTACATGGTATTTCAAAAGAAAATTCAATATTTATTCAATCCCACTTCCACTACAAAACCCCAAAGTTTGATCTACAAATTCCATAACATAGTTCTGAACCTTCACTTGAAAACAATAATGGAATTGAGATATAAACTATTTTAATAGTGGGTTCCCGAGAACCAACTATGTTTTACATATGATTACAAAATCATGTATACAGTTTGATATTCATGATATATTATTTTTATTATAGTGTTGATATTTCTATGTCCACGATTTGATGGAAATTTCTATATGTTTTTGGTCATATCCAATGGTTATATAAGATATCAAGCTATAATGTAAAGCTTGGAATACAATTAAATTAATATTAATCAATGATCATATGGTGAAGATACATATTACTGAATCGATATATAATATGTTTGACTATTAGGTTCTAGTGGATCATATGCATTGAGAATTATTCTCATTAAGTTCAGGCACAATAATCTCTATTAGTGAAATCACGAGAAAAAACACAAAAATAAGAACAACACATATTTTAGGTGACTTATTTTGACTTATCTATAGACATTTATATTTTTATATTGACATGATATATTTACCAATGCATGCAAATTGATCGTGTACTTTGATGCAGGGAAAAATCATGATAATGAAATCATTGTGAGGTAGCTTATTTTGGGTGCATCATTGGTGTGATGGAATTAAATCAATGGTCATGAAATTATTTTTAACTTACTGGGTAAGGAAATAATATATCGTAGGACTTCTTGATAAGAATGATATTTCATTAATATTGTGATGGACATTGATGTCGACGTAATGTTTTTCTAGTTAGAAAAATAAATAATAAATAAAATAGTTTACGATGACATAGGTGTTCATCCTACAATACGATATATTAAAGGCCAAGAGAATATATTATATTTTTCATGTGTGTAGGATGGTTGTCATTTATATGACCATCCATATCTCTATATGGACATTATAGGTTTCTAGATCCAACTCTTGGTCTATGAATAGTATTAACATCTATCAATAAAAGGGCCTAGAAGGTCAGACACAACATCACATTCAATAATCATTCCTATTATATTGAATATGTTTATAAGACATGGTGGGACTAACCTATGGGGTTATGTTTGTCTCCATGAAAATAAAATAACCAAAGTAATCAATGAATTCATATAATCCAAGTTTTGAATAATTGGAATAGTCTTTAATTATAAAAAATAATTTTACATTTTAACATCAATACATGGAGAATATTGGTTTAATGAATATTATTTTATAATATTCAACGTTCATTTACAATATGTAGGAATGGGAACTTTATTTAATGTCTCATTTATTATCAAATAATATATATACAGTATATTATTAGAAATTGATAGTAATATTTATGAATTATTTTTCATAATATCACATATATAGTGTGTTATGAATTCAGGTTTAGTGAAGAAATATGGTTTAATTCCTTAACACACTGTACAAAGAAGAAGAGTGGCACTCAAAAAATATTTATTCACTACCTCCCCCACTATTCTTCTCTAATCCACATTCTAGAGATAGAGGATCTAGATCTTCGATTTCATATCGAACTGTCTCTAGGGAATCCGTATAAAGGAAATGTGATGACCATTAGATAATCAAAGGAATCATCTAATATCCACACCAGCGCAAAAAAATTTCACAACCATAATTTCCAAAATTTCATGAACTGTGTGTGGATGGTCAAGAAAAGATTGGATATAAATTCCACGAGAGGTTTTCACCAACAATAAGCGTACATTGAGCATGGATTTTGATCTAACCATGTATTTTTTGTTTTATTATGATCATAAAATTAATTAAAATTGATCCTCAGTTGGAAATCCAGAAATGTTTCACCATTGAAGACGAGTGCATGCCCGTCGTTGAGGGAAAATATTAATATCCTATCATTCAACACTATTGATGCATTCCAAGTCCAATAAATTGATATCAAATGAGTGACATAAATAATTTAAACCATTGAAATGAAATTTTATTGAATTTAACAAATTGAATAATTCTATTCACAATTCCACAAATGTGTATTCAATCAAGGATTAGAAGGCCAAGTTGTGGCGATTCGATGATTTATATAAAAATTGAAAAATATTTTTGTGGTTATTAAATAGAAGAACAAACACAAATATATATATATATATATTATTTAATACATTAATTCAATCTACATTAGTAGTTCCAGTGAACCAGTTTACTGGTCTATGATCTGATGTCTGCAAGATGTTTGGTGACCAGAATAGGTTTTTTGTACCATCTGATTTTCTATTAATTTTTGGAAAGTATGATATAACTATAATAATAATAATAATTTTATTAATAATAATGGATGATTAATTGGGGGCTTAATAAATGGAAAATGTTAATTGGATAATAGTGGTATCCCCCACATGTGTAAATTATTGTATAATGAATATATAAAAATTAAATCAATGATGTATAGGACATGCATATGATTTACATGGGCATGTGTAGAGGGAATTAAAACATCAAACCATATATTCCAAATTAAAAATATCCCATTCATGTGGATAACCCCTTGTCTTATCCAGTATCATTATATTTGTAGAGCACCTTGGGCCGACCACCCTAGTTCTGACACCACTTATCAATGCACCCAAATTGCCCATCTATGGCTATCTAGAAAGCCTTAATAGATCAAACACTCAACTCAGTAGAGGTTATCTGACCACATATATCCCCAATGCTCCCTTCCACCATCATGTGCTACCTCATAGATTACCCCATTTCGTTATCACATCAGAGAACCACTTTGTAAATCCACTCTTCTATCTAGATTCGTCCACTATTGCACAAATGTGCCTCCCCATTGTGTGCAACACCATACCACCCTATAATCTGACAAGATCCACCATGCTCGGCCACCCTCTGGTCCACCATGAACCATGATAGTATCTATATGGCACCTAACTCCAACAACCATCATGACCCACATCATACCACCTCCTATGGTGAGCACCTCAATGAAAAATCCATCTCTAGATACAACAACATCTGCTCCTTCCACTAGAAGGTCCTTGTTCCAAGTGAAATACTCCTTTTTATCTATTCTACACTAACCAAATCATCCCCAAATAGCTGAGGAGGGTCATCATAACTCAGAACATGTCTTGGAGGACCTTATTAGCCCATAATTCCCCTACACTAGTTATACATGGCCCAAAATAGGCCTGATCAGTTTCAACACAACCCACACAGGCCTTTCTCAAAATTTTCCGGGTTGTATTATTTTAAGTGTTAAAAATTAATTTATGTAATTAATTTAATTTTGGTTCTAAATTTAATTTATAAAATATTAATTTTTTATTGAATATTATTAATAAAGGATAAATTAATATATTTTTTGAGTTAAATTAAATTATGTAAATAATTATTATTTTTTAATTTAAATTAAATTATTAGACTGAAAAAAAATTATTGAATTAAAAATACAAGAAATTGAAATTCAATAATATTTCCAAATAGAATGTTTTAATATCATGTTTAATTTTTAATTTCAACACTTATTCTAATACGCAAGTTTAATGTATTTTAGACTAATAGTGTTCCTTAGACCAACTAATGTAAGTCTAGTGATTGTTATATTTATTTAATTAATTATTATAGTGTTTTTTAATAATTAGATTATTTAAAAGTTAATATTTTTGTCCTCTATGTTTCTTTATATATATAATGGTCTACAAGTCCATTATCCTTTGATGTATTTTATACTTCTATGACCCCCTCTAATGTGTGAAATTAATGTTTTATAATGATAAAGATGATCAGTGACATACTTTTCACCATGTTATGATGAAACACTAGATATAAGTTTGATGCATTGGGTGGAAAACTTCTACAAAACAAGTCACAAGTGACATTACATAAGGTAATACCCCTTGGGCCTATGTTGATCCATTATTCACTAAATGGATCATCCATTTGTATCGGATCACCATCACATCTTTATTTTATTTTTTCCGTGGATTATAATTTGGTAAATGTGTATATCACTTACGATCACATAGAATAATAAACAAGAATGCACAATTAAAATGACCATGTGACACGATAAATATTTTTCCATTTGTTACATTGATAGTTATGAGTTGAATCACATAGAATTTTCATATCTTATTGAAATTGATTTACTTCATTAAATAAAAAAATAAAACGATTAAGGAAATATTTTTTCATAACAGTCTTCCATCATTCTAATTTGGAAAATACTGATTATTTGGAGTGCTCGATCAGCCATAGTTGAGGGTTCATCATTCTACCATGATGTTCTTATAAGAGTTTTTTGTTGACATAAAAAATGTGGTAGTTATTATTAACCATTACTGAATTTTTATCACTTTAGAGGAAATCATTTTGTAAATCATGTTATGATTTTAGAAGCTAGAATAACACAAAATAGATCACGGATCCATGATTTATTGTGGTTGGCTAGTGAAACACCTTCCTTGTACCCTGCATATAGTGGGGTAGACCTAACATATATACAATGTGGGGAGGATTATGGATCTTTGGAAATAGAATACATAATCAACTGTGTATTCAGATTGTAACAAATAGTGCTACTAGAATTTGATAAACTAGTGAAAGTCATTTAAATAATTATAATAATAAAATATTTCTAATATCAAAAATCAAGACAATAATACAAATTTTAATGTTTTTATTTTTGTATAAAATGAAAATTAATACGAAAGGATAAAATTCAATACATATTGAAAAAATTAAATATCCAAATATATATGTATATCTAT
Organism: Viscum album; assembly: GCA_963277665.1. Classification (NCBI taxonomy): domain Eukaryota; kingdom Viridiplantae; phylum Streptophyta; class Magnoliopsida; order Santalales; family Viscaceae; genus Viscum; species Viscum album. The sequence continues at coordinate 275,575,259 of OY728142.1, read as the reverse complement.
ATTTACTACATGAAAATTCACACAATACTACTATATAAGAAATTTATGGTGCTAATTTCCCAAAACATGTTAAAAAAACCTCTAGAAGTGTGGGTGAAAAAATACATACTATTTATACTTTTGAAAATTATGTAATGGTTATATCATATTTCCATTACCAACGAATGTTGTTTTTCTTGTTACAACATTATTACATGAAGATTACACATTTTGTCTCATGAACATTAATTTTTTCAAGATTACGTGAATCATAAAATATGAATGCATTTTTCATTACAATGGCTTAGAATAAGAATCAATGAAAGATCATGATCATTAAATATATACATTTCTCATATAATATTCACCCATTTACTCAAGTTTCGTTTTAGGATAAAAAACAGTATTGAGTAAATTCTTCATTACCAATTTAGGTAACAATGACCAGTAAAAAAAGAATATAAAAAAATTAACAGTTATTTTTATCGTGAATAAATTGAAAGGAAATGTAAAAAGGGAAGAGGAAGGTAACACCAGAATGAAATTATCAACATCCATCAATACAATGAGTCTGGTTAATTAATATGATATTATTTTACTCCATAACATGAAATAAATATAGGGATCTTAAATTGATCTAATTTAAATACAATAAGTGAAACATAAATTCCTCATATAGTTTATAAATCTCATAAAAGTTAGTGTATAGATTACAATTCATTGGTATTATATATAGTATTTATTTTAAATATTTTATTTAAATATAGTAATCATCTATGTATATAAATATTACAAGAATAACGGTGTATTATCGAAGCATCTATGAAAGGGTGATTCCTAAGTTAGTGTTGGGAAGTAAATGACTTCTATATTTCTAGTTGAATGATTCACGTAAAAAAATTATCAAGTATAACCAAAATAGTTATATCATTTGTATTTTGGACATAAGGATACACTTTTCTAAGTTCATGAATTAAGGTTTTTATAGTGATTAATACTCATCCTATTGTTTAGTAATACTTCAATCATAGGAATTATCTGATGAATATAAGACGTTATACGAACTTTCTAATTTGTGTGACAATAAATATTTATCAAGAAAAAATCATGTGTACATCAAGGACACACTCAGGATAGTTTATAGACTCATATGTGATAAAAAATTTAATTATTATCAATGATTATATTTAGTTTTCAAAAATTAATCATTCAGAAATAATTTTAAGCCACAAAAATTTAAAAATAAGGTCAACAAGTGAGTGTGAAATATTCCCTGTTTATGATTGTGGTAGATAAACATAATAATATACCTTTATGCTATTATGTAAAGGTAAAGTGAATTATGATATAGGAATTGTAAAATGGTATGTGTTTCATCAAAACTAAATGCCAAATAATATCACAGTCAATCAATCAATGAACAATATAATCTATTGTGGTGTAATTCGTAAACATTCAATATATTATCTACATCACAAAGTAACTGTTAATGAGGATGATTTTGATTTAAATCTTACACGTTAACACTTATAAAAACTATGTATCATAGAGGAACTACCGAATTCACATTTTATACATGAGAGTAATGTTGTAAGAAATATAAATGTATCAATTTAAAATAACTAACATAATATTTCATAGAATGCATTGAAAATAATGACAATATCTCATAACCATTTCCAAATGTTATTTACAATAGATATCATATCAATTGTAATATGATGGGAATCCATTAAGTCATAAGGACATGTGTTTGGATGTAAAAAGTTTGTTAAAATATAAACAAAATAGCATCAAGCTAAACAGATAGACCATATAAAGTAATTATCCTAATGGTTTCATTTGATATTACCTAAAAACCTAAGATTTAAATGTGGTAGTCAGGTGATGGATTAAATTTCAGTTAAATGATATACACTTTTATTTGAGATAGTGGGAGACAAGTTTACATTGTTTTAGACAATTCTTATGATACAAATATAGTTGGCATTGGAACAAGTTCCCAAATTGCATGAGGAATAGGTATTTTCTAGATACGCATACTACATAAGAAGGTTAAATCCATAGTGATGTGTTTTTATTCTCTATGGTTGGTTATTAATAGCTCATTAAGAATAATGATTCTCACATATAATCTATATAGTGAAATTAACTAATATTGTAAGGAACAATTAAAATTCAATAAGGGATTCTATGTGGGAAACTGAAAATGGGATTAATGTCTTGAATACTGTGGTGGGTATTAAAATGAGTTGATATATGGATGGTATAAAAATGGTACCAATAAGGATCAAATTTTATTCTATGTCATTATAAAAAATCAATTTGAATATTACTTATCATACTAATTTCTATGATAAATTTATTAAGAATTATTTATCAAGACCACCTTTGATGGATGGTTTCATTACAATTCAAACAGAAATGTTTAGTGACATCATTAAATTCTAATAAATGTTGTAAGTTAATGAAATAAAGGTTAAAATAACGTAAAAAACATTATCTTAGAGCATTCATTGGGATTTAATCTTTTCCAAGTGTTTACAAATGGTTAGTAGGCGAATTATTGTTCTCCATAGAAAATATGTTCAGAAAAATGTGTAAATAAACTATTTTTCATACATCTTTTAAACACCACAATGAACTATAATATAGAATGAAAGATTTAATGTAACAACATATGTTCTAGAGAACAGGATGTGATGAGTTAGATCTAATACCTTCTTAGACCTAGTTACTCATACATATGGTTAATGGTTTTTAATAATAAAAGACAGAAAAATTTAAGTGATAATTTTTAATAAGGTAACATGGAATAAATTCCTCCAAGAAGACATTTATATAAAATTTGAGGAGATTAATGTTGTATCTTTAAATCCATAATATTTTTTGATGTATCAGTAATGTATGACATTATATGTACTAAAAATATATATTGATTGGATATATATTATAGTGAGTATATATCAGTTTTATTGAGGAGGACAACATGTGAAGCATTCATGACTGATAGATTGTTCATGGGAAAGCTGTAATGGTATGTTTCTAGCTTTTGGTGAGAAATGATACTAGTTATGAGGGGAAACAAACTATTATTCCATTAAATCAATATTATCTAATATCATAGATGGGAAATACTGTTGAGTAAGACAAGTTCATATAAGACATGGGTAGAAATACCTACATATAATGAGTATATAGTAACATTGGAGGTAGATAAGAAGTAATTAATCATAGTGATTTTATCATGTTATTGGAATATCACCTAATATGTAAATTATTATGATAATGTATGTTATGATTTCATTATCTTCATATATATCAAGATATGATATTGGAAAAAAGTGATATAATATTTGGTACAATTTAATGAGAAGTTTTACCCCATGTGTTGATATTTCTCGTAGTTGAATTGTCATGCAGAGGAATCACGATTGACATAACATATAAAGATTTGATTCAGATGAAACATGATTTTGATCATGTGAGAGCTAACATGGTTGGTTGGAATGTTGGCTCTACTGATAGTTGAGCTGTTGTAATAGTGGGTGGCCTAGAAACAACTATGTAGTACCATTGATTACCCTATCATGCATACAGTTAGATATTCATGGAATATTATCAATTAATATGTCCACTATTTATTTTCTATGTCTATATATTGGCAGTCATATCAAAATGTTAGATCTATTCCCATGAAATAATGAGAACCTTGAGATACTATAAAATTAATCATAATCTAAAGTCATGTGGTTTACAAAATTTATAATAAAAGGAAACAATAAATGATTTAATATTAGATGGTGGGGTATCTTAAGAGTTAAGAATTATTCTCATTATTTTCACACTTGGTGGCATATAATAGTGAGATCAAGTGGACATACCTTCCAATAGGAACACAACATGTTCTGGGTGTCATTAGTTGTTCTTATCTATGATCATGTGTATTGGTCTCCTGACATGATATCATTTCTAGTGTGTACCTTCTAGTCATGTACAATGAATGAAGGTAAATAAAACATGATAATGATATCATGAGGAGGTATCTAGTGTTGTGTACATCATTGGTGGTATAGAATTTGTTGAATGTTCAAAAAATAAATTTTTGCCTCCATGTTCAGGATGTAAGATATCATGTCCTATGTTGATTAGGAGGATTATAGATTCATAAGACCATGGACATGGGAGTCAATGGAAAATAAATTCAGTTTTGTCAATACATTATAATATAAGAGAATTATAACGACACTGTTGTGCATCCTATATTATTAGATATAAAATTCAAATAGATTATATTACATAGTGTGTGATGGTATATTGGTGGTCAATTATATGGATATACGTCTTATATATAGGGGCCATGATGGGTTTTTATATCCCCCTCTTCATATATTAAGATTATTCACTACTATTGAGATAAGGTCTTAGAGGGTCACACACAATAGTTTATTCAAAAAACTTATCTTTTTAGTTGAATAATTATATGTAAAATGACAATCCCCACCATTGCGGTATGGTTTTCTTCCCAAGAAAATACGGTCATCGATGTAATCAATAAACTCATATTATTAAGGATGATATTAATTGGTACTGAATTTATTCATTAAATGTATTTAAAATTTTCAATGTATCTACATGGAGAATACTGTTGTAATGAATATTAGTTTAAAATATTCACGGTTCATAAATTATTTTCATGAATGACATGTCATGTCAATTTAATGGTAATAATCACGCATTAAATTTATTATATAATAATAAAGTGATAATAATATTTATGACATAGTTCATTAGTCATAATATTTAGTTTATAGTCTGTTAATTACTCCGGATTGGGGAGAAAATACCAATTAATTCCTTAACAAGCTATAAATCGATAAAGAGATGCACTCGCCAAAAATTTATACACTAACTGGATCCCAAATTTATGATCAAGATCTCTCTCATTCATCACAAGTAAGTAGATGTTGTTATCCTCAGATAATCTAATGTGTTGTTCCCTCTCTAAGCTAGCACCAAAAATTCAATTATTGGTGTTCTACTTGATTCGTAAAGCATGTGTGGGTGATCAAGAAGAATTTAGCTTCAGATTCATCATAAAGATTTCACCAATGACCATAATGGTTCGAGAGAAACTTGTGATATATCATTGTTTTTATAGTTTTAGTTGGTTCATGGAATTCTTCAGAAGAGATCCTCCAGTGGTATTTGCAAAAACAATCACGGACGATGATGAGTTCATGTCAATTTTCGGTCAAAATGATTTAAAATGCCATCATCTGGGACATCCACTACCTTCTCGGTGTATTCAAAAACTATGAAACTACTTTTTCCATCCAAGAATCCAAAATTTTCATAACAGGATTTGGTACCTCATTCCCAAACGCATACGTTCCACCAAAAGGTGATTCATTGAAATCTCATATAACCACTTCTTACTATGTTACAAGTACCATAATGCGTCCATTGAAAATCCTAACATGATATTAATATTTAGAAAATCCACGATGAGTTCCAATAGTGGTTATTTGTTTATTTAGTGCCTCACAGTAGGTGTATCAATTCTTGGTATCCATAACATGTTATATAAGAGGTGGGGTAAAAAATCGACTAGAGGAAGAGACACCACATCATTCCATCATTTCAAACATTAATGAGGCCAAATGCTACGATTCATCACTCAGTAGCTATGGAAATGATCTAATGATGATATCATATGCTACCATGTTCCGTTTACAATAGTATATACAATATAGATTTTATTATCAATATAAGAACCTACCTTAAACATTACATAATCATGAATTAAAATAATAATTCATGTTGAGGATCATTTCAGGTTTAGTGTTTTAGAGAATTAGGCCATAACTATTACATTACACCTCAAAAATTACATGGTATTCTCTTCTACTCATGTTTCTATTTTTTCATAAAATAAAAACTCTTAAAAAAATAGTCATGTCTAGTCCCATGTTTTAGACATCATGAAATTTCCTTGATCCAATCATTTACCCTATTCATCATTATGACTAGTGAAAATAATTTCAAAACATGGGATGAGAATAAAAAGATTCAAAAGAGTTATAAAACAATGAATGAAAACATTATTTCCTGATTTCATACATAACAAAATCTATTTAACGTACCTCATGAAATCATCAGATTTATGAATAGAACCTAGAAAACAAAAATCCTAAAGGTAATTTGTGACATCAATATCATAATTACATTGCAACTATCAGAGCGATGTTCGGAGTTACATTTGGAATACCCATCACAGTATATTCCCTAAATCTCTTAGGAGAAATATTCATGTTTACCTCCTTCCTGTTACTCAATGCATTAGAGAGATATCTTGGGCTCACTCACCGTAGGATTATCACAGAACCACCCTTATACATATACAATACCCAAGAACCATAACATATTCATAGAATATAAAACAAACATAAAGGAAAGATAACATTTCCATATTTTAATTAAAATATGTCATTTAAAAATATTGAAATAATCAATCCATTATTAAAACCATTTTCAATACCAATATACATAAAAAGAATAAATTTTATTTACATTCCTTTTAAATACATTATGTCTTATTATGAAATTCAAAAATCAAATAACACTTGCAGTAATAGAATGGATGTTGTCACTACTTACATTAAGAAGAAATATTCATTTTTGGACATCTAGTAAAAATATTTGATGAAAAAGATTCTATTTGAATGAAATGAAAATTAAATGGTGATTATACACCGTATATAAGAAATTCTTTTTTAGAAAAATATGTCTCAATGATGGACATTGAGACGATGTTATTTACTTCGTGTCCGGATTGACCCTTATGTTCTTTAATCTCCCGAATGTTAAAATAATGTTAATTTCTACATGGTTAAGATTATTTTTCCAGTTTGTTAAAAAATTTATATAACTTATAATCATGTTTTAAACATTATGTAATCATTTAAGGTAATAATGATTGTTTTGTCGATATTTTGTACATGAGTCAAAAATGGATTTCTTATAATTACACATTGTTCACGTGGTCAAAAATTCAATATATCCAAATTATATTCACGATTTAGATATCATTTATATCTTATATACCTAATATATATATGTATATATAACTATACATTACATTTGAAGATAAGAAATGAAATGCACCGTTCATGGAGATGGTAAGTCGTACATACACATAAACACAAATTTCATTTACATTTCTTATTTTAATGGAATTTTTATAAAATGATACATATGTATATTAAATTTAATGTATATTATAATATATAATGTCTCTAAGTCCCTTTGTTATATGTCCTACAAATGTAATTAATGAGTCATATCACTTTGAGGGGGCAGTAGTCTGCACTTCCTCAAATGAGGTTATCATGGTTACCAATAATGGAATCCATAAAGCTATGATATAAATGAAAAATACATAAGAAAAAAAGAAAACATAAACATAATATATATCATATATAGGTACACTACCATAATAATGGCCACCATGAGAGGTAGGAGGAGATAATCGAACAATCATCCTTTTGTGAGGCATTAGTTTTCCATCCACAGAAATAATTTTTTCTTCACCAATTAGATGAATGTGTGTAAATGTATAGTTCAAATACTTATCATAACAAAATCATAGTCTATTTAGGATACTGCTGTTGTTATAAAATAAAAGAAAAAAATTATTTCAGGGAATTGATTTTTAAAATAAATGAAAATAATTTATGACAAACAGTTACCTTTAATTCCGGTAAATCCCTTTGGTTTGAACCAAAAGGGTTTGATGATGTGCCTTATGCCTAAGATAAGGTTTAATGGTGGTAGATTGAGATATTGAGAGCTTACTTGTGTATGGTTTGGATTATCCATGGTGCTTGGGATGTGTGAGGATTTGGTTAGAAGTTGTGTCCTTTTATAATGGGAAGGAGGGGATCTTTAAGAAAGTGTAAAAATATTATTTTATTATATAATGTTTTTTTTGTTTATAATGGTCAGAAACTAACTAAATTGGACTATAAGTATACCCATGGTCGAAAAAAATCATCCAATAATAATTGTATAGGTTTTGGTTATTATATTAATCATAATAATATTATTTTTTTAAAGCATATATTAATGAGGTAAACATTGCATCGTTATTAGGTCATAAACAATTACTTTTTATTTTATGTATATAAATTAAAAAACATATATTGATGAATGAAATTATTTTAGCACTATAAATTTATATATAGTAAAAAAGATAGATTATATGACCCTATGTAAAAATTAATTTACTGAATGATATTTATTTTTGTTATTTTTGCCTTTAAATTAAATTAATTAATATGAATTGTCATTATCACACATAAGTGGCACTATGGTGTCCCAAAACAGACCCAAGCATTCCAATGGCTGTCCATTGCTCATCCAATAAGGTTAGGAGAAGTGTTATGGTAATTATTTATTGTCATGATATTCATTTTACCTTGAATAACCATATTTTATTTACACGGTAAATAAAAGTAAAAGATACTATTTACCAAAAATTATTTTCATATAATTATACCAAATTTTACTTACTAATAAAAACCATTTATTTCATATTTTTTAAATTTAATTTGTAGAAGCGGTAAAATTTCATTTAAATGAAAAGTCAATTTTTAACTAAAACTTAGTGGTTTCACTATTCCTTAAAAATTGAAGTTTTTCAGAAAACTACCAAAAATTCAGCCTATGTTATATTTGATATTGTAAAATATAAAATAATGTTTATATTACCAAATTCAAAAAATAGAATTTTAATTAATTAATTTAATAGTATTCCCATTTTCAAAACAAAACGCGTGTTTTTAATAAATATTAACTTTTCAAAGATTGATCCTTGTTTATGTCCAAATTAATTACAATGATCATCATTATATTAAATGGTTAAAATATAATCTAATTACACTTGAAAACCAATAAAAAGTATAACATAACCATATAAATAAATTATATTAAAAGTTAGTGTTGAATTAAAATACAGATTCTTTTACTATTCATAAAAAAATGAATTTTATCAGAAAAATACCATAAATTTTCCCAAGGTAAATTTTTATGTTCCAAACTAATGAATAATTTTTTATTTGGTCAATTAAAACATATAAGAGTGACAAAAACTATATTTAAATAGGTTTCACCAATAAATGCCAATAAATCAACCTTTTAAAGAATAATAGTGTATTTATGCTTAAAAATAGATTAGATAACATTTTAAGCCTGTAGAATTTATTGGATAAATTAAAAAGTAATTAACAAACATGTATAATAATATTTTTATCGTTCTATTTATTACCAGCAATATAATGAATAGGAATTAACAAAATTTAAAATATTCTTATAATATTATTAGTGTGCAATGTAAGATTTCAAAGAAACACGTTGTTGCATATCAGTTATGACATTGTGCATATCAACCCCTTTAAAGTAAAATTAATATATAATTCAAAAATATGAATAATTATGAAAAATTAGTATTCTTTATTTACTTTGGATGTTGCATCCTTCCTTTTTGGACAACTATGTGCCTATATACCCTGAGAGGGGGGGGGGGTGAATCAGGGTATGGATATTCTTTTTCAAACTTCATCCGACCCCACTGGATATTGACCTCTTTATTACGAGGGTCACTTTTTTGAACATGTGTGTCTATTATGATCACTTATTTTCTTCTTTATCTGATGATGATTCTTTAATTGTCGTGTAAGGTAGAAAGCAGGAAGACACAGAGATTTTTACCTGGTTCACCATCCCTAGGCTACGTCCAAGGAGCATACACCGACAAGTTACCGGTTGTACCAAATTCCTAAATTCATCAATAGATGTGGATACAAAGGTTCGGGAATAGTCACTCTGTCCCAGGATCACTCCCATTACAAGGATTAGGGTCAGCTCACTGCTTTCCCAAGGGTCACTCCCTATTTCTCTCTCTCTGGCTCACTACCGGTGGAGAGGATCACCTTCTTCCTCTTCCTTTGCTCACTGCTCTGGAAAGGATCCACTCACAGTTTATGGAATTGTAGGTATCTTCATTATACCTAATGAATGCATCCTATATTGTATTTATATGCTCTGTTGATGTTCAACTTTCACCCGTAAATGAATTTCTCTTTGCACCAAAGGTATTAGGCGGTCTTCCAGCTTTCATGCAGCCCCGAATAACCTCCGTGAATGAACCTTACTTGGCACGCAAGTCTAACCCAATGCGCAAGTATTGGTGCGCAGGACACAAATGGCGCGTAGGTCCACATCAACTACCTACGCGACACAACCCTATGCTCCTCCAATCTTACGCGACTCATCCCCTTTTACTCCCAAACCAATATTGGCATTCAACTACTAACTAATTCTAAAATTCAAACACTAGCGCGTAAGTCCACCGGCACGACCACACACATCATGCGCGACCATCACACCAGCGTGACGGGAGCTCTGATATTTCTAAGTGTTGAACTCCGTTCAAACTGAGGAGGGGTGGTCCAGTATTTATAGGCATTTGGTAAGATTACGCAATGCCGCGCAAGTCTACCCTCAGCGTGCAAGTCTCAGTGTGCGGGTCCCTACCCCAGCAAGTCACCTGGGTGACACCCTTTCCTTTTACATATTTTGAAGATCTGATCTTGAAAAACATTTGGCATGCACCTTTCCAATCCTCCTAGGCAATGACACCGATGTTTCTTCATGGCACACATGTCACCTGCATGAGAAAAACATTACATGTGTGACCCTCTTTCATTTGCCATATTTTGACCATATGATCTTGAAAAACATTGTTTATGCAAGTTTCCTCTCCTTCAAGTACAGGGAACGCATGTCTCTTTTCCAAAACCACTTTTATCCTTTTGTCGAATTTCAGGCCAAAAAATTTGGCAAACAATGGAAAATGGCACCACCTTGTCTCTGTTTTTTTAACTGCCTCCAGATTTTCCATTCCATTGTCGATGTTCTTGAATCAAACCTGGATAATTGAACAAAACTCTAGAACTTGATATTCCACCATGAAATCACCTCTTCCCACAAATTTTATGGCATTTTTTTTCATTGTCAACAATCGTCGCACAGATTTCCACATTGTCAACAAACAAAATCATCTCAAAAATGCTTCAATGATACCTTGAGGGATTTTTTCCCAACACTTCCCCCCCTTTTGGAAATTGTGTCCTCGTAATTTTTATTCACTTACCAAATTAGTTGGGGTATTTTTCACTCATAGAATTTTCAGATTCCAACGTTGCCGCTTCCACCATATGGGGTTTCCACAAAACTTTTACCAGGTGAATCACCTTATTCCACAACACTTGCACTCTATGGTAAAGAAACTGGTCTAGTTATTCCTCATAAGAGAGATTCTCTTCCAACTGAACTACCTATTAACTTATAACATGATATGGATCTAGAATATTATTTCTCAACATTGAAACATGAAAAACATTGTGCTCCTGGTATAAACATCGAAGTAAAGCCACTTTGAAGGAAATTGATCCAACGTTCTCTAGGATTTCATAAGGTCCAACGAACCTCGGACTCAAATTTCCTTTCTTACCAAAACACATCACACTCTTCCATGGAGAAACATTGAGAAAGACATGACAACATTCCATAAAATAAATATCATTTCTCTGGTTATCTGCATAACGTTTCATCCTACTATAAGCCATTCTCATATGATTTTGAATCAAATGAACTTTTTCTACCATCTCTTCTTCTAATTATGGTCCCATCAACTTCCTTTCACATACTTCTGACCAAAAATCTAGAGTTCAACGCCACTTCCCATATAATGCCTAAAATGGAGCCATATGTATACTGGACTGAAAACTTTTAATATATGAAAATTCAACTAGAAAATAAGTTAGTCCCAAATTCTTTTATAATCCAGTGAAAAATTACATAGAATATCCTCCAATGTTTGAATTGTTCATTCTTACTTCCCATATGATTGACGATGCAATGATGTACTATAATTCAATTCAGAACCCAATGCCTTATGATGTCCTTTACAAAAGTTAGAAGTAAAATTGGGATCATGATCAGATACAATGGAGTGGGGAACACCATGAAACATCACTATTTCGTTCACATTAAACCGAGAAAGATGATCTAGAGAAAAAGAATTTTGAATAGTAAGGAAATGAGTTATTAAGTCAATCGATAAAAAATAACCCAGATTGCATGATTACCTGGAGATGTCTTTTGTAATCCGATAATGAAGTCCATGGATATATTTTTCCATTTCCACTTTGGCATGGGTGAAGACTGATGCATCCCTTTTGGTAACTGCTACTCTTCTTAACCCCACTGACAAATCAAACACATCATATTAAAATCATCAATATCCCTATTAATTCCATCTCACTATTAATACTCTCGAAGACCTTTATACAACTTAGTACTACAAGGATGAACTAAAAACAGGGAATTATGAGCTTCACAGAACAATTCATTCTTCAACTATGAATCACAAGGCCCATATAATCTCTTTCCAAATCTCTAAAGACAATCATTATCAATGTTAAATTCATACTACTTACCCTTCTGAACAAACTTACCCATTTTTTTCAACTCATTTTCTTCCTTACATGCTTTCTTTATTCTGTCTGATATACATGATTTCACTAACACCTGAAACGAAATAGAAGAATTTCATGAACTAACAACTTCTATGCCAAAGTTCATCAAATCAAAAGCCAAAGGATCTCATTTCAAACATATAAAGTTCAATGAAGCATTACTTTTTTGACTCAATGCATCCATGTCTTTATTTTCGTTTTCCTGGATTGTAGAGGATCGTGCAATCATAATCCTGGATTAATTCCAACCATATTTTTTGTCTCATGTTCAATTAATTCTGAGTGAAAACATTTGTCAAACTTTTGTGTTCAGTATATATTTCTCATTTTACACCATACAAATGATGCCTCCAAATTTTAAAAGAAAAAACAACAACATCTAATTCCAAATCATGTGTATTGTAATTTTACTCATGAGGTTTCAACTGATCTGATGTATATGAAATCACTAGATCATTCTGCATAATTACACAAACAACTCCTTTCATTAAATCATCACTGTATATAGAAAAATCACTATTTATAGAAGGTAGTTCCAAAACTAGTGCATTCACTTATATTCATTTCAATTCCTAAAACCAATCTTCACATTCATTTTTCAAAATGAACATAACAACCTTTTGAGTTAACTTAGTCAGTGGAAAAGATAACCGTGCTAAATTTTCAATAATGCTCTGGTAATAACCTACCAATCCATGAAATATATGGATCAATATTATATTTTTGGGTCTTGGCCACTCATCAAAAACTTTTGTTTTAGTAGGATCTACAATTATGCCTTCTTTTGAAACAATGTGACCAAGGAAAGAAATTTGTTTTAACCAAAACTCTCACTTGCTAACTTTTCCAAATAGTTTCTCTTCTTTTAAGATTTTCATGGAATCCCTTAAATGAAATTCATACTCTTAGATACTTTTAGAATAAACAAAAATATCATCAATGAACACAACCACATAATTATCCATGATCTTATGGAAAATTATATTCATAAGATCCATGAATACAGTAGGTGCATTGGATAAACCCAAAGGCATAACTACAAATTCATAATTTCAATATATAGTATTAAATGTGGTCTTCAGAATGTATGCTTCCTTCACTTTCAACAAATGGTACCCGGACCCCAAATCAATTTTGAAAAAATAATGAGCTTCATTGAGATGATCAAACAAATCATCGATATGATTCAAAGGATACTTGTTCTTAACAGGGATGTTATTCAATTCTCTATAACCAATGAAAAGTCTCATTGAACCTTATTTCATTTTAACAAACAAGATAGGATCACCACATGGTGATGTGCTAGGTCGAATGAATCATTTATCTAACAACTCCGGAAATTGGTTCTTTAACTCTAAAAGTTCAATTTGAGCTACTCAATAAGGAAGGTTTTGAAATTATATTAGAATTAGGAACTAAGTCAACAGTACATTCAAGATCCCAATCAGGAATAATACCTGGCAACTAATCCGGAAAAACATCAATATAATCATATACCACTGGAACATCATTAATCTTAATAGATCCTATATATTCAACAATATGTGCATGGTAACACTAATTTCCATCATTTAATCGTTTTTCAGATTCTTTATATGTTATCAAAAGTAACTGTTCATACTTGTACACAAACTGAAATTATTTCTGAGATGAAACCACGTTAGCTCTGTTGTCAATATTAGAACGATAAATAAAAATCCAATCCATACCCAAAATAACATCAAACTCTACTACAGGAAAAACAATAAGTTTTGCAGGTAGATTATCACTGCACACAAGGGAATTCATGTTCTTATAATTTCTTTTTGTTTCAAAATTTCCTCCTGGGTTTTTATAATATGATTAGGACTCATATCTTGATAGGTAATTCCCAATTTACTAGAAAACTTCTTAGAAATGAATGAATGTGTAGAAACTGAATCAAACAAAACATTGGCATAATATGAATAATAAAATAGTGTACCAGATACTACTTTATTTGATGGCCCAATATATGTTGAAGTAGTTGCAAGGGACATCACCACCCCTTTCTTCTTGTAGACATGTTGCTTTCCCTTATATGAGTTCTTCATTGGAAACTCATTTACATAATGTCCCATTTCATTGAACTTATAACATTTTACTGATTGTTAATCTGATTTTCCTTACCATTACCCTACTCTTTTTAGTGAAATTACGAGCTTTATTTTCCATTTCACCCCATCAGTAGCAGTTACCAAAATTCAGAAGATATTCCCCAACATGCTTTTTACCACAATTTTCAAAAATTGTATACTTATGTTCTTTTCCACCAGACATTTGGGAATAAATCTTCCCTTTTTTCCTTCCACCATGGCCTCATATTCTATTGTTTGTCAAAGAACACTTGATCATCGACAAACAACATATCCACCTTCTACGCACATCGAACTAGTTTTTTATAACATTTCAACTCATGAGAAGATAAATCCGTTAGATACATTGTCTCTAATATTCAGTTAAAACAATTGATTTTACTATTAAGATCTCCTATGAAATTTGTAGCATCCCATGTCATATGAGTGAATGTTGCCTCATAAGAAGCCCCTGAGTCATCCTACTGCCTGAATTCCAGTAATTTCCATTCAATCCTAAGATGAACCACCTAAGGAAAATATTTCTTAATAATCATACCTTTGAATTAATCCCAATCAAGAGCATCAATCTCCTCACTATCCTTGATATTTTCACCATCGACTACCACTGATCAGCCTCACCATCAAAATGATAAACATCAAGGATAACCTTTTGTTGGTCTGAATACCCCATGATATCTAAAATTTTCTTTAGTACTTTAATCCACTATTCATCAAGCACATGGTTAGATGATCCTATAAAGGATGTGAGATGTTTCCTCATGAAATTCTCCACAAAATACATGTTCTTAGGTGGTTGATTTAGCTAATATCCAACATCGATTTCACCACCATTTATATCCTGATTCAACTATGTCATCACATGAACAAACTGCTCAGTTCTGATTTCGACCATATCAAGTTGCTGATTTGGACAACTTTCTTCCTCTTGATGTCATTCCAACATAGATGACCTATTTCATCATTGGAAAAACCATTCTTAACATAGGGATATATTATGTGAAGAAACATGGTAATATATAAATGGTATCATTTCAATATTAAGATAAATTAATTTATGGATATTAATTTAAAATTTACTTTACTCATAATGTTTTCAAAACTGACCTATGATACCAACTATAAAGACTAGTCCTTAAAAATTAAATAATCTTAAATTAAAATAATAATTCCCATTGAGGATCTTTTTATGTTTAGACATTTAGAGAATTAGGCCATAACTATTAAATTACATCTCATAAATTACAAGATAGACACTTTTACTCAGTTTCCATATTTTTTATATAATATAAACTATTAAAAATAGGGTCATGTATTGTACCATGTTATAGATAGCATGACTTTTCCTTAATCCCATCCATGACCTCATTCATCTTTAAGTCATGTGAAAAACATTTCAAAACATGTGATTAGCATAAAAAGCAATGTAAGGGTTATAAAACAAAGATAGAAAACATTATTTCATCATTTCTTACATAACATATGCTCTTTATCATACCTCATGAAATCATAAGATTTATGAATAATACATAGAAAAAAAATCATAAATGTAACTTGTGGAATACATATCATACTTACATTGTATCTATCACATCTAACAAGGGAGTTAATTTTTGAAAACCCATCACAGTATATTCCCAAAATCTCATATGATAAACATTCAAAATTAACTCTGTCACCTTACTCAGTGCATTGGAGAGCTATCTCAGCCTCACTCACCCTAGGTTTACCACAGAACCACCTGTATACGTAAACAATTCCCAAGAACCATAACATTTTCATACCACATAAAGCTAACATAAAAAAAACATTTCAAAATTTTTATCACAATATTTAATTAAAATATATTGAAATAATAAATCCATTATCAAAACTATTTTCAATACCAATATATGTAAAATATGTTTATGGTAATTACTTTCCTTTTAAAAATATTATAGATTGTTATGGAATGCAAAAATCAAATAATACTCATGACAGTGGAAAGGTCGTTGTCACTACTTAAGTATAAAAGAAAGAATCATTTTTTGTCATTTAGTAAAATGTTTCATATTAAAATATTCCATTTGAATGAAATTAATATTCAAAGGTGTTTAGACACTGTATAATATAAATTCATTTATAAAACAAAATATGCCTCAATGAAATGAGATTGAAACAAAGTCCCTTACCACGTTTCTGGCTTGACCCGTTCATTCTTTAATATCTAGAATAATAAGCTAAAGTTAATTTCTACTGGATTAAGATCCATTTTATAGTTTATTATTCCTTTAATATCACTAATTACCCTATTATAAACATTATGAAATCATTTATGTTAATAACAGTTGTTTTGTCGATATCTGGTACTTTAGTCAAAAAGGACTTCTTAAAATTAAAAGTTGTTCACGTGGTCAAAAGTTCATTATATACATAATGATATTAATTATTTAGATATCATATATATCTTATATATCAAGTATATATATGTATTTATAATACTACATAACATTTTGTGGCAGGACATGAAATGCACTGTTCATGGAGATGGTAAGTCATACGTACGCATGAATGCTACTTTCATTTATATTTATTATTTTAATGGAATTAAAAAATAATAATACATAGGTATATTATAATTCCAGTATAATATTATATTTATTATCATTAAATCTATCATTTATACATCCTACATATGGAATTAACGAGTCATATCACTTTGAGGGGGCGGTAGTCCACACTTCCTCAAATGAAATTTTCACGTTTACCCATAATGGAAACCCAAAATGTTCTCTATAAATGAAATATAACAAAGCATAAATAAAACATAAAAATAATATGTATCTTATAAAATTATAGTTCCATCTTAATGGCCACTAGGAGAGATAGTAGTAGATAATTGAACAATCATCGTTTCATGAGTCGTTAGTTTTCCATCCACAGAATCTGTTTCTTCTTCACCCATTAGATGGAGGTGTGTGATAGTGTAGTTCTAATAATTTTCATAACAAAATCCTAGTATATTTACGATAGAGTTGTTTTTATAATATAAAATAATAAATAGAGTTTAGGCGTTGGAGAAGTAAAAAAAGAAAATAACTTAAGAGAAACTGTTAATTTTAATTTATTGAAGATACTTCTACCTATGTTAAGGATTATAGGAGGAAGATAAGGACCATGAGAGATTATTTGGGTAGGGTTTGGATGAGACATGGGGCCTGAGAGGTGTGAGTAATGGGTTTGAAGTCCTGTCATTTTATAAGGGGGAGGAGGGTCTCTTTAAGAAAGTGTGAAAATAATATTTTATTATATAATGTTTTTTCGGTTTCTAACTGTAAAAAAAATTTACAGTTAGATATAAGATGACTCTTGGATGAAATAAAATCATCCAATAAGAATTTAATAGCTTTTGGATATTATTTTAATCTTTAGAATATTATTTATTAAAATCATTTGTTAATGAGGTAGACTGTAACAGCCCGAGATTTTATGAAAAATATTCTTTTTAATTTTATTAATGTCTTGTGTTGTACGCTACACCAAAAGGAGCTTGCACAACACGCATCCTTGACTTGCCTTGCATTACACGCAATCACGACCTTCCTCGATAGCGTGTGTAATACGCAATACCGAGTTTCACTAAACAACGATATGCTATTAAAATATTATTAAAACTAGCCGGTATGAATAGTAATAACCACTTTTTAAAATTCTGTAAATCTTATTTTTCAAAATGAACTTCATTTTTGGATTCGGAGTATCGAATTTAGCCTAAGGTGAAATTTTGGTACATTTCGGATAACTTTCATATTCTGATGAATAGTGAAAATTACTAAAAAACTACTTTTTTAATCGAAATAATTAATAGTGATAAATTATTAATTGGAGTAGTTTTAAAGTATATTTAGAATATATTTTTACAATTTAATACAATGTTGGTCATTGGATGTAATTCAACATTTAAACCAGACATAAACAAGTGTCAATCTTTTGATAGATATTGTTTCTTAAAAACACGCTATTTGTTTTAACAGCGGGATTTAATTATAAAATTAATTAATGCAACTTCTATGTTATGAATTTGGTAAAATAGACTTCATTTTTGAATTCGGAATATAAAATATAGCTTAGGATGAAATTTTGGCTTTTTTCTGAAAACCTTCATTTTTTGATGAATAGTGAAACTACTAAGTGGTAGTTAAAAAACTGAATTTTTCATAAAACATAATTTTACCGCTTCTGTGAATGGAATTTCAAAAATCCGAGAGACACGGTTGATGTCAGTAAGTAAAATGTGGTTCAATGAGATGAAAATAATTTTTGGTGAATAGTAACTTTTTACTTTTTTTTACCGCGGTTAATAGTAAATTGGGTAACTAAGGGTAAATATGATATTAATATTACCCTAACACATGTCCTAATTCTATTGGACAAGTGTAATTCGACCAAAAACAAACTTAGGAATAAAATATGACCATTTAGGCCAACTTGGATTAGATTAGGACATTTATTATTAATTTATTTAAAGAAGGGTTAAAATAGTTAAATTCAAAGTTTAATAAGTAAATCATTTTTAATATGGGGTTATACATAAGATAAATTCGACTATAAATATTCATTAGAAAGCTAAAAAGATTTAATACATAATGATATTTTATTTATAATTTTTAGACTTTAAATAAATTAATTTATTTATGACACAACGATGATGCAGTAATTACCCTTTTAAGGAAATATTAACATAATTGATGTTATAAATGCTCAAATGAATGTAATTTGAGACTTTTTATGAATTCCACTAATTTTCTAGGTTACTATGATATATTAGTGTTGATTTAATCAACATGGTTCGAACATATAATTCTGTTATGACTTTCACAAAAATCATATATCAAATAGTGTCAAAATCGACACAAAATAGTTTTTAAATCAAATATTATATTATTAATTGTTATTTTATTCCTAAAAATCTAAGGTTCGGCCAAATGACTTAGATAAGGATATATATATTAATAATAAACAATTTAGGGTTCGTTTGGCATGTTATAGTAAGTGTATTAACCATATAGTGAAAGAAAACAAAAAGACACGGTAAAAGTTAAATTATTTAACTTAGAGTTAAATCTAATTGATAAGGTTAAAATAAGAACCTAAACTTGTCTAAATCCTATTGGTTGATAGGATTTCGACCCATCCCCACTTTAGCTTCGAAATAAGACCCTTTGTAACCATTATAAACCGATTTTTACTTTAATATAAAATAATATTTTGAGATATTCCTAAGGTGCCCCTCTCCTCCCTTATAAAAGGGCACCTCCTCCCCCTCCTCCTCACACCAATTTGAGCACTCAAGCTCGGCCAACCCCTGCCAAAATCTCTTCTCCACTTCCCTAGAAACATCCTAGAGGTTCTGGTCTTCCTCAAAGACCAATTTTAGTTCCCTAAGAGGAGGTCTCCAAAAGGCGCTTCAAAGAAGAGGAG
This sequence comes from Viscum album, assembly GCA_963277665.1. Classification (NCBI taxonomy): domain Eukaryota; kingdom Viridiplantae; phylum Streptophyta; class Magnoliopsida; order Santalales; family Viscaceae; genus Viscum; species Viscum album. Next base: position 275,555,104 of record OY728142.1, on the reverse strand, counting down.
GTTCGGACACATACGAAGCAAATAGGACCTAAGGATAAAAAGAAAGGTTCTAGGTAAAAAAAAAGGGAAGATCTTTATGGGAGATACTGAAGATATTTCACCACGATTAGAAGATTACGTTCCGAGTTTCCAAAGACACTAAACTATTACGATCCTTGTGTGTGTGTTTTTGTTATGTACCAAGTATTCCGCAAAAGTAATGTAATGTCCATGTACGTTAAGCTTCGGGTCTCTACAGTTGGTATCAGAGGAAAGGTTTAGTCAACCTTTGGAAACTAGGATGCGAATACGTTAGTGAGATCCCTAGAGATATTTCTACGGTATGTCTAGGGATGTCCCTAAGGTTAAGTAGACGTATAAGTTATAGTACTAGAAATACGCTAACGATCATAGAATTAAACCTAAGATGTTAGATATTGAAGGTACTCCCCATTTATTATGTTGTTTTCCCTAGAATGATTTTTGCCTCTCACGCTATTCATTTTGGGTTTTAGAAAATGGCTGGAAACAAGATGATTCACGATAATGGAGGATATGATGGACAATGGAATGATATTCTTCATGAGCAACTAAATGAAATGGGATTTGGAAGTCCAAAGATCATTATTATGCCGAATCAGCAATCTCATAATATGATCAATAAAGTAAAATTTGGTAAGTTTCCTGACTCGGCTAATAAGAGAAAGATGGAGTTTCATGATGATCATAGAGGAAAGAAAGTTCAATTTCCCCTATGTAAATCATGTGGGAAGAGGCATCAAGGAGAATGTTTCAAGGGAACTGGAAGATGCTTTGGGTGTGGAAAAGAAGGACACAAAGCAAGTAAGTGCAAAGGAAAAGGTTCGGTTAACACCATGGATGAGGATAATGGTATTGCTACGACATCAAAAATGGTTAAGTGTTTTAAATGTAGAATGTATGGGCATTATGCAAACAAATGCCCTAAGGGAAAGACTCATGAAGAGAATCAGTATGGTCATATGGGTAGTAATTATGTGGATGATGATGATGAGACTACAAATGATATGTGAGATGAAAGAATTGTTGAAGCTCGGTCAATGGTTTAAGAATGTAGTGGAATGATTACATGTTTATCACGTGTAATGTTGTATAAGTAATCTCGTGGTACTATGGAATAAAAAGACATCTAAGGATTGTTACACTGTTTTCTTTCCTTGAGTTTTGAAAGTGTATGATTAATGGTACAAGTATCCATGAAAGGTTATTCAGATATTTTTGGAATGTAGATGATATGTGCATAATTAAGGGATAAGACGATAATGAGATGTTTGATTGTATTCATGGGCTCATGATTGATATAAGGACTAAGTGATATCATGGTTTGAGTATATATAATTTTGAGGATTTTAGTATGTGGAAGGTGTTAACTTTTAACTTCATTCATGTTTTCACAAAGGTATTCAAGAGAATACATGATTAAGGACTTTGAATGTTTGGAATGTAACCAACAAAACATATCTTATGATATATGGGAATTGACGATGGTATTAAATCTCTGGTAATCGTTTTCACTATGTTATGAGAGTGGATTGCAGTATTATGGATAATCCTAAAGATTGGAATGGATTATGTTGGACAAAAGTTAGAAGTTTTCTCGATGTTATTGATGGGATGTTATAGTAATATAGTTTTAGAAAAGGACAACCTGCAGGACGGGCGGCAGCCCATCGCGTCGGACAAGGCTGTGGAAATCGAACCCACAACCGAAGTGCGACTGGCCTTTATCGCCTACCACTGGCCTACAGGAAGTCCCGGTTTATTAGAAACTAGTTTTATTATATTAAGCAGTATGATATATAGAGTATAAAGTCCATTTTAGGAACCATATATGATTAATCTCACTATAGACCGACTTATGTATATAATTTTTGCTAACCTTTTGTTTGAGACAGATGGAATGACCCGTCATTCTATCACATAATCAGCTAACACTTCACGAATAACAAATTCAACTTCATTTAGTTAAGAGATGAAGTGGAAATTGTTCAAGGCACGAACAATAGTGAGATTGTACCAAAATAAAGTACGTATTTATTCTAATTCTTTAACTTTAGGGAAAAGATCTTGAAAACCAAAAATGTTGTCCTAGTGATCTTATACCTGATGAATCAGATGGTACCTTATATCATCACAAATCTATGGATTTGTGATTACTGGCTTTTCCATAGCCATGTTCTCTACCACTCTCCATCAGAACATGATGGTTAGATTTCTCTTCCATATCCATATTTTCACCTATGTGGAAACCCAGTGATTGGTTTATTTGGGTAACCATTACGTTTCATACTTTTGTTTTTAAAGATTTGTTTTGATATTCCTTTTTACGATGTGGGTTTCTATTAAAGAAACTTTCGAATAGTAAACCATTTATAACCCCGACGAATTTCGAGGGCGAAATTCATTTTAAGGGGGGTAGAATGTAACAGCCCGAGATTTTATGAAAAATATTCTTTTTAATTTTATTAATGTCTTGTGTTGTACGCTACACCAAAAGGAGCTTTCACAACACGCATCCTTGACTTTCCTTGCATTACACGCAATCACGACCTTCCTCGATAGCGTGTGTAATACGCAATACCGAGTTTCACTAAACAACGATATGCTATTAAAATATTATTAAAAATAGCCGGTATGAATAGTAATAACCACTTTTTAAAATTCTGTAAATCTTATTTTTCAAAATGAACTTCATTTTTGGATTCGGAGTATCGAATTTAGCCTAAGGTGAAATTTTGGTACATTTCGGATAACTTTCATATTCTGATGAATAGTGAAAATTACTAAAAAATAACTTTTTTAATCGAAATAATTAATAGTGATAAATTATTAATTGGAGTAGTTTTAAAGTATATTTGGAATATATTTTTACAATTTAATACAATGTTGGTCATTGGATGTAATTGCACATTTAAACCAGACATAAACAATTGTCAATCTTTTGATAGATATTGTTTCTTAAAAACACGCTATTTGTTTTAACAGCGGGATTTAATTATAAAATTAATTAATGCAACATATATGTTATGAATTTGGTAAAATAGACTTCATTTTTGAATCCGGAATATGAAATATAGCTTAGGATGAAATTTTGGCATTTTTCTGAAAACCTTCATTTTTTGATGAAAAGTGAAACTACTAAGTGGTAGTTAAAAAACTGAATTTTTCATAAAACTTAATTTTACCGCTTCTGTGAATGGAATTTCAAAAATCTGAGAGACACGGTTTATGTCAGTAAGTAAAATGTGGTTCAATGAGATGAAAATAATTTTTGGTGAATAGTAACGTTTTACTTTTTTTTACCGCGGTTAATAGTAAATTGGGTAACTAAGGGTAAATATGATATTAATATTACCCTGACACATGTCCTAATTCTATTGGACAAGTTTAATTCGACCAAAAACAAACTTAAGAATAAAATATTACCATTTAGGCCCACTTGGATTAGATTAGGACATTTATTATTAATTTATTTAAAGAAGGGTTTAAATAGTTAAAATCAAAGTTTAATAAGTAAATCATTTTTAATATGGGGTTATACATAAGATAAATTCGACTATAAATATTCATTAGAAAGCTAAAAAGATTTCATACATAATGATATTTTATTTATAATTTTTAGACTTTAAATAAATTAATTTATTTATGACACAACGATGATGCAGTAATTACCCTTTTATGGAAATATTAACATAATTGATGATATAAATGCTCAAATGAATTTAATTTGAGACTTTTTATGAATTACACTAATTTTCTAGGTTACTATGATATATTAGTGTTTATTTAATCAACTTTGTTCGAACATATAATTCTATTATGACTTTCACAAAAATCATATATCAAATAGTGTCAAAATTGACACAAAATAGTTTTTAAATCAAATATTATATTATTAATTGTTATTTTATTCCTAAAAATCTAAGGTTCGGCCAAATGACTTAGATAAGGATATATATATTAATAATAAACAATTTAGGGTTCGTTTGGCATGTTATAGTAAGTGTATTAACCATATAGTGAAAGAAAACAAAAAGACACGGTAAAAGTTAAATTATTTAACTTAGAGTTAAATCTAATTGATAAGGTTAAAATAAGAACCTAAACTTGTCTAAATCCTATTGGTTGATAGGATTTAGACCCATCCCCACTTTAGCTTCGAAATAAGACCCTTTGGAACCATTATAAACCGATTTTTACTTTAATATAAAATAATATTTTGAGATATTCCTAAGGTGCCCCTCTCCTCCCTTATAAAAGGGCACCTCCTCCCCCTCCTCCTCACACCAATTTGAGCACTCAAGCTCGGCCAACCCCTGCCAAAATCTCTTCTCCACTTCCCTAGAAACATCCTAGAGGTTCTGGTCTTCCTCAAAGACCAATTTTAGTTCCCTAAGAGGAGGTCTCCAAAAGGCGCTTCAAAGAAGAGGAGGTTCGGACACATACGAAGCAAATCGGACCTAAGGATAAAAAGAAAGGTTCTAGGTAAAAAAAGGGAAGATATTTATGGGAGATACTGAAGATATTTCACCACGATTAGAAGATTATGTTCCGAGTTTCCAAAGACACTAAACTATTACGATCCTTGTGTGTGTGTTATTGTTATGTACCAAGTATTCCGCAAAAGTAATGTAATGTCCATGTACGTTAAGCTTCAGGTCTCTACATAGACACTGTATCGTTATTGTGTTATAAATAATATTATTTAATTGATGTCAAAAAATTATAAAATAAATTACATGATTTGGGAAATGTTTTAATATTTCTAAATAATATTTATAGTCGAACAGATAACTTAGATAACCATATGTAAAAATTAATTTACTAAAAGATATTTGTTTTTGTCATTTATTTCTTTACTTTAAATTAATTAATATAAAGTGTCATTATCACTCTTTTTTAGATCCATGGGATCTAAAAATAGACCCATGTGTGGCCATGGTCAGCCATGGCTCATACAATAATGTTAGGGAAAATGTTAAAGTAATTTGGCTTTATTATGATATTATTTATACCTTGAATTACACTATTTCCCTTTAACCGTGTTAAATAAAAGTCAATAGTTACTGTTTACCAAAAATTATTTTAATCTTATTGAAGAAAATTTTACATAATAATAATAACCATACATGTCGTATTTTTGAAATTCAATTCACAAAAGCGGAAAAATTTCATTAAAATAAAAAATTCAGTTTTTAACTACTACTTAGCAGTTTCACTATTCATAAAAAATTGATGATTTTCAGAAAACTACAAAAAAATTAGCATAAGATATATTTAATATTAAGAATTAAAAAATGATTTATATTTTACCAAATGAAAAAAATATAATTTGTATTAATTAAATTAAAATTAATTGTCATTGTCAAAATAAAAAGCGTGTTTAAAAAAATATTAACTATCAAAAGATTGACACATTTTTATTTCCAATTTCATTGTGAAATTAATTAAAATTTCCAACATTGGATTAAATATTAAAAATTTAATCCAATTAAACATTAAAACCAATTTAAAATATAATTTTACTATATAAATATATTTTATTAAAAGGCTGTTTTGAATTAAAATACAATATTTTTAACTATTCATCCAAAAATTTATTTTATCAGAAAAATAAAAAAAAAATTACCCAAAATAAATTTTCATGTCCCGATTCTAATAAAGAATTTTATTTGGTCAAATAGAACATATAAAAGTGACCAAAACTATATTTAACAAGGGTTTCAGCATTAAAAGGTGATAAATCATCCTTTTAAAAAATATTTGAGTATTTATGTTTAAAATGAAGTTAAGTTAAATTTTAAGTCTCTAATATATATTGGATAAATGAAAAACATTTAAAAATAATGTGTAATAATATTTTAGTTAGTTATATTCATTCCGTTCAGTAAAAAAAATAGGCGTTAACTACATTTAAAAAACTATTATTATATTATTAGTGTGCAATGTATGATATCAAAAAAATCTGTAGTGATGTATCTGGTATTCCATCGAGCATATCAACCACATTAACGTAAAATTAATATTTAATTCTGAAACATGAATAATTATGAATATGTAATATTCTTTATTTACTTGGGATGTTACCATCCCAAAGGAAATATATCCATCACCTTGGTATAAAGAAAATATCATTCTCATAAAAGATATACTGGAGAATATTATGGTCATAGTAGATGATAATCCACCCACCCACATAGTGTTATCTCTAAATATTTATGGTGAATACTACTAATACTACACCATGGTAATAGGTGGTGTAATTATGTTCATGTGGAATCAAATATCTTGAACCATAGGTAGTCACCACCTACCTCTTCAACTAAACACAAACAGGTCCCATCCTTGAGGCATCACCAAATACATCATACTCAATGCCATGTTTCAGTAATATCATAATGGAGATTATTCTCAAACGTTTCCTTAACTCCTAAAATCATATCTTTAACTTCACATTTCACATGAAAAGATTCTAATTTTGGGTCAATGTACTAATGGGTGTTATACCTCCAGAGAAATCAAATACGAAACTGAAATAGTTCACTAGACATTGATGGTATCTCTTCCCCTCGATGTCAACATTTAGTGAAGAAAAATATTTCACTACCTAAAACATTACAAGATCCTATGAACTCATTTATTTGAGATTACATGTCTAAGATGGTGTAACACTCGAATCAAAACCAAGAACATTGATAAATTCCAGCACAGCCGGTGCTCATAGGGTGTCCCTTGGACTATCCTCAAGTGTCTCATGTTCTCTTAATAGGATATTGAGTAAACTAGTATATCACCAAATAATACCCCTATAAATTGTCTTATAAATTTAATATGATAAGATTCATCGATACCATGAACACTTATAGACTATTATTTATAAGAAAATGATTCCCCGTGTAATCTTAACGTCTATTTTGACATTTGAATATCATCTTTGGTATATCCTCATCTTGTACTCATAGATGGTGATAACCTAATCTAAGGAAAATCATTGAGAACCATGTCACCCACTAAATTAATAGGTGATTTATTTGGTCATTGGTTTTTATTAATTTTTAGTCATGTTCACCGGGTTAATGTACAACTATCACACATAAAATTTCATTCTTATATCCTCATTCATGGAAATAAATAATGATTATTCCCATAGTGACACACTTAGTCTCCAGAATTCCTAATTCTAAAAAACCAACTAATTGAACTTCAACTCTTGAAGCTATTCATGATTCATCTATTATGATGGAGATGATAGTATAGTGAATATGATGTGTATGTAATGCAGAAGTCTATATATTTGTATAGAGTTAATTCTAGACTATCCTCAGGAAAGACATCCTCATGCTTCATTACCATATCATAGAATTGTTATCACATATAATCTTCTTCTCTAAAAAACATTATAGTCAATTTTTGAGTGATTGACTATACTATCTTATGCATAAGACGATCCAACTACACTAGGGTCACTATTACACACATAAAGTAAAATCATATCCCATCCACAAGGACACATCTCAATCTATATAAAAAATAGTCAATATGGGTCTCAACTATGGATATCCAATCAATGATTACAATCACATTATAAATCCATATCTCTGGTACAAATAGATTCCATAAAAATGTCATATCACACTATTGATAGAAGATTGGAATCACTAAGTATACTCATTTTAAAGTCTCTAAGTATAAATTTAAATCCAAAGGCATAAAAAATCTTGGTTTTAAACCAGATAAGTTGTAATAATGGAAATAATTTCACATGTTCCCATTTGTACTTCAAATAATGTATAAGATACACTGATTATACCATATATAATCCATGGATCATTGTGGTTAAAGGCCTCCATATATTGTAGATGGTCTCATCCTTTTGATCCAGCTCCATGAGCCGTGAATTGACCAACTAGGAGTGGTGGTGGATATAAGTCAAGCCTTCAACCACCTCTGACTGCTCCACAAACTCCTCAGCCAAGTATGGTGCATAGCAGAACTCACTAATCATAACGTTTCCTCAGCAAGGGTCGTCTGTCAGTAATATCTCAGTAATCTATATGAGAAGATATAATATCCCATCCATGATGTCCCTAACCTCTATAGGGGAAACAGCTCCTCTCCCTCAAGTGATTCCATCCATATAGTGATCCATGTTTTAGTGATCATCAATCGTGGGATAGTATCCTAGATCATTTACCTAGATTGGATCATTATTACTATTATTGTTATACAACTACGAAAGTATCCTTAGAAACCAATGATTCACATAAATTTATAATAAATAATATTATATTAATATTCCACACATTATAGAAATTATTCCCGAGGGCCATAATAGTTTGGAGTATTTAGGAACATGGAACGCAATATCATTTAACATGGAAAAATATCTCTAATGTGTCCTACAATGATCATTACCTTTATTACTCATAAATAATACATTTATTTATATCCATGGTAATGTAAAAATATGAACAAATTGGGCTCAATTACATAGTAATGGTAAAAAAAAGGAGAGACGATTGTATTACATGACCACAATAGTATGAAACAAATATTGTATCCTTATAGAATCATACCATCAATATCAAAGATCATAAACAATAATTATGGAATATGGATTGGTAATTAATTAAACATGAATAATAAAAAAGCAAGATTTCGAGAGAATAAAATTTGTCGAAGTTATAGACTTGTGGCATACACATAAACATATAACATTATGATCATGTCTAAATAGAAACTGATTCACTCAATTGGGTATGGAAATGAAAAAATAAACTAACATAAACTTATAATCTTATAACCATATCCATAAATAAAATTTTGACAAGGTAATTTGGTTCATTCAAAACATTGTGAGCATGTATATAGGGTTAAACATAATATTTTTGACATGTAATATTGTTAACGAACAACATTGTGAACATATAATAATGTTCACAAATAAACATATAGTCATTCATCAAGGTCCATGCCTAATATTATGGTTATTTAATGTGGTCCATGCATAAAATTGTGATCATTTAATTATTATTACACATAAATATATGGAAATTAATCTTGGTCCATGCATAACACTGCGAATATGTAATCATGTTAATGAAAAAAATGTGAACATGTAATCACGTTTATGATTAATCATATTAACATGAAAAGAGGTCCATTTATAACATTGTGAACATTTAATTAGGTTCATATATATATATATATTTAAATATATAATAAGGTTCAATCATAACATTTAAAACATGTAATTAAATTCTTGTATAACATATATAATAATTAGTATTCTATAATTTAATAATGTATTGAGGGTGATATAAGTCACATAAAACACATAATGAACATATAGATAATTGTGACAAAAGATCATAAACCATCACAATAAAATAACCCAATAAAAAAATGGGTATTATAAATACTTCACCCTATCATATCTTATTGAAAAGATAATTTTTTAATAAACATCAAATAATATAATAACCCTTGAATAGAAGCGAGTTTAATAGTGATTTTATAATGGTCTAAAAAATGGATGTAAAATGAGTATCATACAAAACTATTTCATCATAACCATAAACAATTCAAATAATGAATAATAATGTTTTCCTTGGATCATATCCACAATTAATCATAAACTATATCAATTTATTTCATCTAAGATGGAATTTTTTTAAATGATCGTTTCAAACATTTATTGAAAAAAATATCCATTCATATTTGAAAAAACTTTTTCCTAAATTAAACATTTTGAACAACAATTGAAATAAAAAAAACCATGAAAATTTATAAATAATTCATTGAAAATGATTTAAAACACATCTTGAAAGTAATATATATTTGAAAACTGTTTTCTTTAATAATATATTTGAAAAATATAAATAATACTTTAAAAATAATCAAATAATTTAATTTGATAATAATCCATGAATTTAAATAAATCAAAATTTTTAAATTATTTTTTGAAAAAACGTTTTTTCAATAAAATATATTTTTGAATAATGAGACATAATGTCATATTTTCAAAAAAAAAATTATCATAAGAACCAAAGTATTTAAATATGGTCCATTAAATTAAGATATAAATAATAAATAACACTGTAGAAAATTCATGAGTGCTCTTGAGATATGGATGAAAATACTTCATAAATGAAAAAAATAATTAAAAAATCCCTTTAAATGATGGAATTTTGGTAACAAACTCAAACAAAATTGGAAAATTTGAATCATATTATCACTGAAATACTGGAATTACCAGAAACATAAAATATCATGAGAAGAAGGATATGCATTAAATGAAATATTAAATGTTGTTATATGGATATTGTAAAATAATATACCCTCATTACATGATAGGTTTCTCAAAGATTGGAAATTGAGTCAAATTTATATTACTTATTTGGTATCTTAGGTACTACAAACCCCATAAAATATATATCATAAAATGGATATGTAAACACCCATGAATTAATCTATAATAATCATATAATAAATTTATGGGTAGTATATACATTAGAAAAATGAAATGAGTGGTGAATTTGGTGTAAACCTTGTATAAATAAAATTGAGACACTAAATCCCCTTACAACTTGAGAAAATTTGGAATCATGTGGTATGTGGGGGAAAAAATCAATTGAAACATTTAATATTATGAAAATAATGAATATAATGATATAAAATTTAAATGTAAAGTAGGTAACACCCCGTTATTTTAATTAAATATATATTTTCTTCTAAAACCCATATACATTTATTGATGTCTTGGTTTTTATGTAACACCGGGTAATCTTGCATTATACGCAACATTGATTTTATATGAACATTATTTAATTATTATTTAAAATAAGTTAAAAACATATGAGATAAATTGTAGATTATAAATAGTATTAATTAACTTATAAAAAATTGATTCTATATTTTGAATCAATTATTCGATGTAATATAAATAAGTTTATTTTATATTTTGGGATGTATGAATAGTAAATATTGTAAATTTTTATTAAAATGGTAAAAGGTAAAATGGGTAATTGTAGGTATAACTAAAATAATAAATATTATAATATTACCATAATAAAATTCATATTTTAATTGGATACATTTTTATACTAAAAAACCATCCTTGGACTAAAATTATACTCTTTTATGCCACTTGGATGAGTGTAAGACATTTTTTATATTATATTTAGTGGAATGTAAAAGGCATCGTATTCATATTTTAATAACTAAACCATTTTTAATATAGTGTTATAAAGAAGATAAATTATAACATAAATTTTTGTATTAAATATAACATGTTATTACTTTATAGTGTATTTTATTTTTATTTTTTATTTAACAAATAATTACATTAAATGATTATGAATTGAAGATAGAATGCTTTTTAAAGTATAAGAAAAATAAATAAAATTATTTTAATAATGATTATAAGAACTATTAAATGGGAAAAAATTAGGTATAAATATTTTTTGTCATATATATCTCATCCATGGTTTTCCAAGGTTATTATTAATGACAACCTAGAGGCACATGAATATATATGACCTGTATAATATTTAATTTATTAGGACGTCAATTTGATTACAATAATGTTTTTTAATTACTATACTAGTGTAATATATTATGTTCTTGATATCTTATTTTGAAAATAAATATTCATATTTAATATAATATATACACACATATATATACTTCCTAGAAATTTATTTCTTGTTTTTAGGGAATATATGATTACCTTAATCGCTTTATCTATAATGAAACAGTAATTGTTAAATTAATAGATAAATCAGATTATTTATATTAAAATAAATATAATTTTAGTTAATTATTGTAACAAAATAATATTATCGATGACCTCGATCAATTTTTAAATAGTAATATTTTTTGTATTTTACTTGTTTTATTGATATTTGTAAATATCAATTAATTGAATAGTATAAAAATTGACAATATGTGTGTTTTGTCCAAATAATTTTTTATTAAATTATGTAAAAGTCATAATTTTTTTTTATAAAAACGGAATAATTTTTATAAGATCAAATTTTTTTAAAATGTTTCATTAATTTCTTAATTTGAATCATATTCAGATAAATTATAGCCACATGAGATTAAATTTTTTATTTCCATAGTGAAAATTAAAATTTGTTAACTAAGGGTAAATCAAAATGATAATGTGTTGATTATTACCAAAACATGTATAAAATATATTTTTTATGACATTAAAATCATATATTTTCTTAAAAATATAATAATATTAAAAAAAATTTGTATTCTGAATGAGATATTGTTTATAATAAATTAATATTTTTTGAAATTCTAAAAGTGAACCTCAAGTCAATTATAAAATGGAACCCCCTCAGTAATTTCTTAAAAACACATTGATACTTCATGATAGACCAAACCCTGCCAATTTCAATTATCAACATACCTAGAAATGTTATATATGTTCTTGTCTTCTCAAAATTCCAACTCTAAAGCCCTTAACAGGAGATCTATAGGGCCCTCTCTGAAGAAGATGTTATCTCATTTACTAAATCTCTCAAAAGTATTTCATCTTATACTTCCAATTAATTTGTTTTTAGATTTTAAATTAATAAATACAGTTTCACATATATTATCATATGGTATTATAATTGTGTAACAACCATATTACACATTCTACCCATAATTTGAATGTTTAAATCACCACACATGCATACGTAGGACATGTCGTCTCTACGTCATGGTGTATTATGATTTTCATCACCACTTTACATGGACGAGTTTAATGATGAAAATAATTATAATATATAATTATTATAACATTACATTAACTTAAAAAAATTATACACACCATCCAATTTCAGACTATATCATAATTAAGGGAATGATATTGTCACTCATGTGTACATACGCCCTACTATTTCTAAGACGCGATTCGATTCAATGTCCACGATTTCCATTAAATAATTATTAAATAAATGTATATAATGAATAATAAGATTTAAATTATCTTTATATCATTTTATGAATGACCTAAATATATTCCATATTAATTAAAAATGACATATATGAAAAAATACACATTAGAAATGGTAGAATCTAACACACAAAAGAAGAGTAATAATGATATATTATAAACAAATAGGTGATAATATGATCATATATAATATAAAAAAATTAAATTTTTTTCGGAATATTTCAATAAAATTATCTAATACAATATAACGGGGTTTGATTAATATTCAAATGAAATCATACCAAAGGTAATGTTTAATTTCACAATCTCATTATTATTTGAGATATTTTTATATAAGTATTTATTAGGCTATATTCTTCTACCATATCCATGTTTCATAAAAATGTATTCCAATATATTAATATTATTCTTATAATAATTTTAAAAAATAATTTTTACCAATTACTGAATTTTTAGTAAAACTTATACAGGGAATATTTTTTCTGTTTTTCATATATGGTACTTTTTTATGTGTCTGTCAAAAGTATGCAATGAATGTTTTTTTATTTATATATAATGAAAATGTATTTTTTCTTCAATGAAACTATAATTTCTTGAATCATTCCTAACATTATTATAATTTAATTTTAAAATAAAAATTTATTTTAAAAAATTGTACAATAATTTAATATAATAAAACATTAGCAGGTAAGAAAAAATATATTTCTCAATAATTATTTTCATTTCATATCTCAAATGTTACTTATGTTTTAATGGTGATATTTTTCAAGGATTATATCACTGTGAAACCTATAGTTATTTTATTATGTATGGATATTAATGAATACAATTTATTTCCATGGGTTATGTAATGATTGATTTTTATTTTGAAACACATTTTTTTTCATGAGTTATGATATGATGAATGATTTTTGTTTTTGTGGGACACATATGCCATGATTTTATTATGTCATGGGTGGGACCTATATCACATTAAAATTCATTGGGTAAATATTCAAATCTAATGAGATATAAATTAATAGAATAGTATGTGATCATATTTCATTTATAAGAGGATTGAACATGAGTAAACCAAGTTTAGTAATATTGCACAGGAACGATGTGTGTATTCGGTTTAGTAAATGAATTTGTCTATTGTGATTGTCTGAGTAATAAGACTCTCATGGAAATTATTTTATATGGTTATTTGTATTCCTATAATTTCAACTATTCTATTATTCCCTCTTGGAATATGTTCATTTAATCTTTACGAACATTTTTGATTTATCCAATGACATGATATTATGATCTTTGATATGCTGGATAATATTTTATAATATTATATTATTGTCTAATGACTATGATATGATTGATGTCTCCCTTATTTACCATTATTTTGAAAATTATCTCACCGTTTCCTAATTTTCTTTTCCTGATGATATATAGAAAGTTATTATGTATGATTTTTCAAAATTTGTTTATAGATATTAATGAATAATAAGTAGACACTATAGAGGTTTTGTGAACCAGTAGACTTTGATTCCCATTTTCTAATAAAAATAACTCAATATTGTCCTTGTGTGGTTTTTTATGCTATTTAATATATATTATTCTATTTATAAGTAATATCTAATTAATTAAATTATGGTTCATTATAGTTGGTATCATTGAAACTATTTTTAAACCATTGGGAACATATATAAGAAAACCTTAGTGATATCATTATAAATATTTATAAATATATTTATTGGTATTTCCCTAAGTTTATATATTTTTGTAGGTTAAAATCCTAGAATTATGGTATGGAAAATGGGTAAACTATTATTAAAACTATGATGTTAGAGATTGAAAGTCATTTACCTTGATTATATAGTTTTCTCAGTATATTGATTTCTTCTCAGACTATTCTTTTTTTAGAAAATAAATGGAACCCAAAAAAACCATTTTAATGCGGAATGCAATGGGAAATGAAATTAATGTATTCTTAACAAAACAAATTTTATGTGATATGGAATGTAAAATATTATTTCTATACTTATTAAAGCTACACATCATTCTAGAATTCCAAATGTGTAGATAAGTGATCAACTTTATATTGAGTCCTTCATGGAAAAAACATCCACCATTTAGCAGTGGGTATTATCATCCACTAATTTTTGAACTATGGTTCAAAAGCATAGAAATGATATTTTTATTCCTTCACAATTTGAAACACGAAAAATTAATTTTGGTTGATTATCATCTTTAAGAAGAACCGAACAACCAGTGAACTCTAATCACGAATATGAGGAAGAAATATGAAACTGAATCCGTGGAATGGGATTAGTTCATGAACATATTTTCTAATATGAAAATTCCTCACATTATTGATATGAAGACATAAATTTAGTTCCATAAAAGTACTAAAAATATGTTGAATCTATTTTTAATTTGAAGGGGAATTTTATAATAATAGAAATATACGATTCTAGAATTATCATCCATCCTGAAAGTAAGACTAATTGATTATTTAGTGGATTAAATTCAAGCCTTTGAATTATAATATCCAAAAGAAACATTAGTATATATGACGATATTCTACATTTTTCTATAATAATAGAAATTGAACTTTTAGTAACATGTCAATCATATGGCTTTGAAAAGAAATAGGATATGGGGTTTACGGGAAAATATAAACACCATGATGAAAAAAAGATGATAGGCTAGTTATTCTTAATATGTGGAACGAATAATGGTGGAGAGTGTATTCAGGGGACTACTAAATGTTTTATTTGTGGTAATGTAGGTCATTTATAAATTAACATCCAATGTGATGGAAAAATAAATCAAATGATGTAAATATATAAATGGGTACAAAGAATAAACCTCCCACACATCAATGATACATGGGCAAGAAAAATGGGAATTATTCTAATAGATGACTTTATAAAAGTGTTATTAATGATAATCAACATCAAGAATCACTTAATATTAATTAAAAAGGAATATCTAATGCAATCACAATTAGTTTTTAAGAGTATGAGAACGATGTGTTGGAATGACTGAATGTATATATTATCATTATCTATAATAATTTTATAAAATGAAATTTATTTTATAATAGAATATTGAAATATCAAATTATTTATCTTTTGTTTGGTTTTTACATATGTTTTTAGAGCCTATTTTGAATAGTAACATTATCCATGAAAAACTATTGACATATTTTTGGAAATCCCATGATTAAGTATGACCACCATTTATAATTTCATAATGCTTGAAAATGGAAATAATGATATTTTTTAAAATATTAATGTCTGTTGGACTAATATGATGAGAATGTGGTTTATAATACCATTTTTTGAGTTTGTATAATTTTTTTATGTGGAAAGAGTTAATTATTGATAAAATGCACGTTTTTACTAATGTTTTATATTAATTTGAATTATTATCATGTTTTAATTGAATACATGATAATAGTTCTCACATGATTCGCGTGTGATAATTAAGAGCTATTTTATTTTTCTTGGTAGTTTAATGATATGTTTAATTTGAAAATTTATTGAACTTTTTTGATAGAATAGGATTTTAATCATTTTAGAAGGATCATAAAGGTAATCATTCATGAAATTATTTTAATTTTTATAGATTAATGTATAATATTTCCAATTAAGGATTTATGAAAATTAGATTACCTATGTGTGAATTTTTTTATGATAATATTTGGATATCATGATCTTCTAATTATTAATGAATGAAAATTTACCCTTTTTCTTAAAATATGTTATAATGTTGAAATAATCATTGTATAATGAAATAATAGGATTATGATTATATAAATATGTATTCCTCATCATGAAAATTATTAAACTCAAGGAAAAGGATATAGAAAAAAAAAATTATTTGTAATATCTTTTCTAATGATTCGAATGGTGTCTTAGATCATCAATGGTTTATGTATTTTTGAACGTAAACTTTTTCCTAACCATATTCTATATCACTCTCCAATAGAAATTTTTTGTTATATTTCTCTTCCATGTCTATGTTCTTACATCCCACGTATTTTATCTATCTAGTATAACTATTTCTGAGTTACATTGTTTAAATTTTATGTTTTTAACTTTCCTGTTTTAATGTTTTTTTAGTTTCCATTTTTATGATGTGGGTATCTATGAAATAATCACTCAAGTATGAAACCATTGATAACAAAAACAACTTTCAATCGAGAAATTCATTTTATGGGGGTATAATGTAATAACCTGATGTTTATGTGACATATATATAACCAATAAATTTAATTGATGTTTTGCATTATACACCACCAAAACATAGATAGTGTTAAAGGAAACAATTTCATTCTACAAAAAGGTCAATTTATTATTATTCAAATAAGGAAATAATTTAGTTGTTAAATTAGTTATTATTCTTAGTATTTACTAAATTATGAATATAATAGGATTATAAGTGTAATATATTTATTACCAATTGAATATAATGGAATTTTTTTATGCTCCCAAAGTAGTTTTCTTAATAAAATTAATTAATAAAATATAGTGATTGATAATAATGAAAAATATATATTATATGTTCAATATAATATTTTTGATATTTATCCAATATACTTTATATGAATATAATAAGAATAAATACAATTTTATTAATTAAATGTGGTATTTTTCTATATAATAATTTTACTGCCTTTTAATAGTGAGTCCATTTTATATCTAGTTTCGAACAATTTTATAAATTCTATTTTACCAAATAAACATATCCTATTAAATTGGTACATAAAAATTTACATTATCTTAATTTTGGTTAATTTTTTAATATGTTTCATGTTTTGTTGAATAGTAACAAAAGAACAGAATTTATAATTGAAAAGAAATTTTTATTAACTTTTTTTAGTGTTCAATTATAATTTTGTTTGGTTTTTTATTATAAACTGGTTATTTTTTATAATTTAATAAAATTTAGTTTTTTTGATAATATATTACAATGAATTTATAAATATAAGTGTTTCAATGTTTTTTTTTGTTTTCAATTTAATTACCAGCTTTATCACACCATCAATAAGATTAATATTTAATTAATTATTCCAATTATTGTATTTTGAATTTTTAAAATTTTATTTCGTATTTAGATTTAGTGAGACCTAATTATTTAGATAGGTTTATTTTACTTTTAGGAGTTATGAATAAGAACATTAATAATTTAGTATTCACACAGTAATATGTAAATACTATAATTAATGGTAAAAATATTATAAAATTACCTTTACAATTGTCATATTTTAATTTTATGAGTGGGTAGAGGCATAAATAAACCTTGTTCCTAAATTATACAATTATAAGAATCTTTGATGATACTAATATATTCATTATATTTTACTTAAACAACATGTCAAGATTTCATACTCAAATTTTAATATGTAATCCATTTTTAAAATAGAGTTATAGAGATGATAAATTAATATATATTTATATATATTTATTAATTTAAAACAAAAATTATTTTTTATTTATCATGTCATTTTATTTTCAGTTTTTATGAAATATATTATTATTTAATTTTTTATGAAGTTATGACGAATTTCATTTAAAATTAGAAGAATACTATTTTAAATGATTATAAATAAAATTATAAGAAGTATTAAATGGCACAAAAATATGAAAAGTTCATTTTTCATGCCTATATCTATAAATTGGTTATCTAAGGATCTAATTATTGACCATTTTGAGCAACGTGAATATGTATAAGTCTCTTATAATATTTTATTTAAAAGGATGTCATGGTTTTCGCAATATATGTTTTAATTAATATAATATTTTAATACATGGAAATTTGGAATTTTATTGTCACATAAATATTGAAATTGATTGTAAAATATTGAACTTAATCTTATAATATTATTTATTGTTTTTAGAGATAAAATAATTTTCTTACCGGATTAACAAAAAACGATTCACAAATTAATTAATTTTTTAATAATGTGAATTAATGATATTAATAAAATAAATATAAATATCATTTGAGTTAATTAATAAATCCAATGAATATTATAGATTTACATTACCCATTTGGTATATATTTATTTATTTTATCCCTTGTTGACTATTTATTTTTAATTTTTTAAAAATCCATGAAATGAATAGTGTCAAAATTGACACTACTAATACTTTACCAAAATAATGATTTCATAATTTATATGAAAATAATAAGACAATTATTAAAAGATAAAATAAATTTGATAATTTTAAAATTTCCTTAATATTACATTTAAATTATTATAGGTGTTAAATAAAAAAATTCAATCTTTTAATATTGAATAATTTGTTTCCTTAGTTGAAATTAAAATATTTTAACAAATGGTTAATCTAAATGATACATTTTAAATTAATACCCAAACATATATAAAATTTATTGTTTGATGATATTAAAACATTATCTCATCCCATATTTCAATACTTGTCATTTTGGTGGTATTTGAAATGTGATTCAGTTCATTAAAAAGTAACAGTTTTTTAAATTCCTAAAGTTCCCATCACCTAAATTTTGAAAGTGAACCTCATTCTGCACTTGAAAAAAAATATCATTCATGATTAGTCATAACATATATAGTTCCCCTGTCAAAACAAGTATACATATTCTAGTGGTTTTTAGATTCTAATGGAACAAACTCTAGGGTCTTTAAGAGGAGATATAGAGGGAGCTCGCTGAAGAAGAGGTAATATCCTTTATTAAATCTATCAAAAGTATTTCATATTATTCTTCCTATTCATGTGTTGTTTAATTTATAAATTAATAACTAAAATATAAATTATGTTCAGACTTTTTATTATAATTATGTAATAACAATTTCATAGCTTCTATCTATCATATTAAAAATGAAATCATCACACTTGCATACGCATGTCCAACTATCTCCATGCCTTGTTGTAATCTTTTTATTCATCAATACATTACATGGATGGGTTAAATGATGAAAATAATATATATATATATATATATATTTATTTAAAAATTAAAAAAAAATTTATGTAAAATATAAACCCCATCCACCTTCATACCATATCATAATTAAGTGGATGATATCATCGCTCTTGTATACACACATTCTACCATCTCTATAAGAAGATATGATTCATTCTCTAAGATCACCATTAATTAATGATAATAAAAATTTATGGAATGAATAATATGATATTAATTATATTTATGTAATTCTATTAATGATAGAATTATATTTTATATCCATGAACTGGGACTTTTATGACAAAATATTCAGAAGAAAAGGATACATTTAACACCTGAAAAAGAGTAATAATTTAATATTATTAACTAAGGGACAATAATATTATTAAATACAATGTAAAAAATATTAATTTGGTTATATAATAGGTTAACAAAATTATTTAATCTATTATACCAGAGTTTTAGATATTTATAATGATAATAATACCAAATGTAAGGGTTAAATTGACAATCTCATTATTATATGATATTGTTTGTATGTATATATTTACTAGGGGTTATTTATCTTCAACATCCATGATTCATAAGAATGAATTCCAAAATATTCTTTCAATTCCATTAAAAAAATTTAATTCATTTATAAATATATATTGTTTGTTACTATAGTCTATGAATGGAATCGTTTTCTATTTTCTTTATGAGGTACTTTTTTGATTTATTCATCTAATTCCTAAGAAGATTGTTTTTTAAATTATATGGAATGAACATATTTTTCAACCTCCATGATACCCAAATTCTATTAATATGACCTTAAAATATTAAAATTTTGATTTAAAGGAAAAGGATTTTATTTAAATTTGTGTGGAATTATAATAACAGGAAATGTTTTCAATGAATAAATGATATTTTCATCAACAATTATATTCAATAGATATCTATAATGTTACTTATATATTAATGGGGATATTTTTCGAGATATTTTATTCTATTATTGATATGGTATTATTATTATAGAATGATGTTTATGAAACCCATTCCATTCATTGTGTTTTGTTATGATTGGATGATGAATATGAAACCCATTTGTTTTCATGGGTTCTGTTTTGTTGAATGATTTATGTTCCTATGGAAGAAATATATATATTTTTCATTATGTGACATGAGAGTCCTATATCACACACCAATTTATTGGGGAATGATTTATCTATCCTCAAATAGACATGAATATAATGGGATGTGAACCAAGATTTGTAATTCCGATATGGAACGAGTATAAACTTGTTTTAGTAATATAGGGTTGGAATGAGAAGTGAACTCAGTTTAGTAAAAGAGTCTATCCATTAAGATTGTCTTTGAAATAAGACTTGTCTAATATGGAATTTTTGTTATATGATTATTTATATGCCATAAATTTAACTTCTTTTATATTTTCTCTTTAAATATGTTTTTTTATTCATTTCTCACTTATATGGTTTATCCAAGTACATGATATCATGATATTTGATATAAAGGATTAGATTTTCAAATGTAATGTTGTTATGTATTATGATTATGATATTATTGATATGACCCTTATTTGTCCTTACTTAGATTCAGATCTCACACATAATTTGTTTCTTCCCCAATGATATTAATAGGGATGTTATGTGTGATATGTCCAAATGGGGTCCCAAATTAAATGTAATAAGAGAGAGAAGTTGTAGAAGGTTTATGAACCAGTTGTTTATGGTTCCCAATTTCATGGGATAATCCACCCATATGGTCTTGGAATGGTTTTTTATGTTGTGTAATGGATATTATTCTATTTATAATTAATATATATTAATGTAATGATTGGGTTTTATATTGTAAATTCACCACACAGTAATAATAAGTGCTGAATATAGAAAATATAACACTGAAATTAAAATGAGATGATAAAAACCTTACCTTATGTATTGAATTTCATCGTACACATTCAAAAATTATAAATAATTATTATTATATCAATATAAATATATATAAGAACCATATAATTATATATATAACTATATATTACTTTATATTACCATTTTAATAAAAATTTCTTGTCAAAGATACATTTTGGGTCATATTCGCATTGTTTTTCATGTATGTTATGACATGGTATTCTTGATCCTCCATCATTGATCATGATTTACATTATTGTAAAATGTAAAAAATGTAAAAAATACTATACATGTTCATTTTGTATATTTTTATAATAATATATAAAATATATAAACATAAATTAAAAGTAATTGTTCATGGAGACGATAGGTCATATGTATGCGGGAATGTTGTTTCAGTTTTATTATCATATCATAAAAAGAAGGTAATTGGAATATATGTATATTTATATATAATAAATTAATAATTTAATTTTTATGTACTAGATATGATATATTTTTTTAAATATATCCTTGATACATACTATGTAACGTGTGAACAATTCACATGACTTTGAAGAGGTGGTAGTCAACAAGTCAAAAAACAATTTTATAGTATCACCACAAAATAAATGATAGTTTGTGCTATATAAAATTAAATATGTATAAATAAATATAAATATCATAAATATCTTACAAAAATAGAATTTTCATCATTATTTCCAACTCTGAATGGTGGAAATTGAAGAATGAACAACATTGGTTCGCAAGGCGGTAGTCTACTATACGCACGAACAATGATTGCATATCCCATTTGAGGGAAGTGTGTGTTTGAAGGTATAAAACATATCATGACTACATATATATATATATATATATATTGGATACATAAGTAATTATATTATCATTAAAAAATTATAATTTAGGGTATAGAGAATGAAAATAAAACTAAAGCACTTGAGGAAGGATGTGACCACATATTCGGGTAACTACCTCTCATTTTCAAAAAAAATGATTTAGTGGTGGGATTTCAGCAAAAATTGAGGCCCCTAAAATCAATTGATATAATTTTAGTGCTTATATGGGTAGGTTTTTGGAGAGACAAAGGTCTTGAGAGGTGTGAATAAGTTATGGGGGTGAGAGAACTTTTACTAAGGATGTGGAGTGGAATTCCTATAAATATAAAAATGTAAACCCTATTGAGAGTTCTCCCTTACATGATGTTCTTCTAATAATTTCCCATTTTTTATTTTATGATGGTAATTAATCTAAATATTTTGGAAAAGTGTATATTTTATTTTTTTTTTCATTTTAATTTTCCTCATAAATTATTGTTTCAAAACATAGTGTTCTAAATTATATATTAATTACTGCAATTATTTTTAATAAATTTCAATATTTTGTTTGTAAAAAACAAATTTTACCTTTTTATAAATATTAAAATATGATTAATCGAAATATTGAATCCATTTTTCAAAATACTTTTCATAAAAGTGAACAAAAATAAATTAAAAATAGTCTTTTAGGTTTCTCGTGATAGCGTCTTTTTAAGTAAAAATGATTAAAAGTATTAATCATCTCCGTATAAAATTTAATTTTTTTTCAATGAGAAAAATTGGACTAATTGATTTAAAATAGTCCTAATTAAAATTTTAAAACCAAATTATTATATAATATATAAATATTAATTATTTATATGAAATATATATTTTGAATTAAGGTTTTGTATTTTTCACTATTTTTCTAGAAATGATGTTATTCAAAACAATTACAAAAATTCACCTAAATATAATTTTGATATTATAAATTAAAATATATGTATATTTTATAAAATTAAATTTCAAAAAATTTCAATAAAATAATTAATTATTGTTAAAAAAGACTAAAAATTAGTTCATTTAAAAAAGTAGTATTTTCATACATGTAACACCTTTACCAAAAAAAATATATGGTTCATTATCAATATGTTTGTTATATGAAACCATGATAAATAATATTTAAAAATTATTTATTGATTTTCATATTTAATTATTTAATGACTATATTATAATAATATCATTTAAATAATAAAAATAATAATATATTTTTTTGTAGAAAATCAGTTTTAAGTGTAACACAAGTCAAGTCGATCTTGTATGTTGATCAAAATTATATTAATGTAGAATGTAATTTTTTTATATTTGTGTCGCATGAAACAGTATATTACAAATAAAAATAATTTATTCTGAAAAATATTCATAAATACTATGTGTGTAACCTTCAACAGCCCTTAAAATAATTTTCCCTAGAATTTCATCAAGGTTATCGAAGGACTTATACTTCAATATACCTTCATTTAAAATCCAAAACATAATAAGGAATACTAAAAAAATACATTAAAAATGGAATTTTGGAAATATTAATGTTACCGAATGTTACACATAAAAAGGATTCCTCATAGGAGAAAATTGTTTGGGGTTGAAGATTAGACATGTAATAAAATCATAAATACTTATAGAGAATGATAATGATCATTAATCATGATAATGGGAATGTTCAATGTAAAGTTAATGTCATAAAAACTATATATTTCTGATGATTTACAATACCATAATTTCCACATAATCTATAATATACGGATAAACCATTGGAAATTAATTTTTCATAGAGTCGATGAATTTCATTATAAACTATAAATATAAAAAATATAATAACCAAATTTTATTCCTTTTTATACAAACAATGTAAAACATTTGTTGTTCCTTGATTGATTTCCAATTCATTACATACTCTAATAAATTAAGTGTAATTTGTTTCCAAATTTTTTAAAAGATAATGATGTGGAATCATAAGTCATTACATGTCCCATTATATAATATCATTGAAATATTGCCAGAACATATTATACAATATGTATAAATTATCAAAGGGAAAGATAATATTTTATTATCTTAAATCTCATGTGATGTCTTACATAGACTATTACATAAATGGTTAATCATATAACCCTTAATTAGAATGAACATTCATAACCATAAAAATAATGTAACCAAATTTCTCAAAAATAGATTATAATTGATCACCCATATCTCATAAATTATATCGTGGTTGTGACATACGCACGTTGTGATTGCATACATAGTTTTTATTACATAACACATGTTAATAATAATAACTACCATAAAATCATGTTGAAAACATGAATTTTTTTATTCCTTACATAGAACATGGATTATTGTCTATATCCCTTAAAATGATTGTAAAATCCATATATGATTTCATAAACTACTATTTTAAAAAATATCCTATATCTATTAAATTAAAATGAATCCAATCATATTTAATTCATCCAAATAAATCATAACATTATACATTAAAAATAAAACTTCATCAATATTAGGAACACATTAAGGGTTAACTTTCCATTAATAAAATATAACCTTTATATTAAATATATTTTCTATGTCAATAGAAGAAATCAACATATCATTGTAAATCATTAATGAAAAACATATAATTT
Source organism: Viscum album (assembly GCA_963277665.1). NCBI lineage: Eukaryota > Viridiplantae > Streptophyta > Magnoliopsida > Santalales > Viscaceae > Viscum > Viscum album. Next base: position 275,529,816 of record OY728142.1, on the reverse strand, counting down.
TTAATTCATATATGATAATTAATCAATTGTAATAAATATACCCACAAATATTCCAACATTATTCTAAAACCATCACATATGCATCATTATCTAATTTCGTAGTACCTATATCCTAGAATAAAAAAATATTATTATTGTATTATGGTTCCCCAACCTCAATTTAATCATTTTATAATATTTAACTTAAGAAACACTATTCTATCATTCCTTACCTTTCACATGTCATTTGTGTTATATATATCTTCAATAGTACAACCAATTCTAAGGGAAACATCCTAATATTATTCATGATATTTCCACATAGGGTATCGTTTTAAATAAGTCCTATAATATCCCCATCTGATTCATTCAATGTTAACATGGTTACATCTAGTTTCAACTATTTACTAATTCTTGAAATATTACTATGAGAAATACTATACCTTAATAAAACCACATAATCAGCATAAGCTATGTTATAGGACTTCTAAATAATTGCATCTACATTTAAATATATGACACCATAGGATTTTCCTTAGACACATTCATATATTTATGCATAGAAATATCCAAAATAATCTCACTAATTTTTTCACAAACTATATTCCAAAAGATGACTAATATGTTTCATTCATTCCAAATATAGTGACTGAGGATTAACATACATAGATATTACACTGTTTTAGATGAATATTGAACAATTTAACAAATAATAATTCATGAGGACCATAATAATTTGTATCCTTTAGTAACATGGATCAAAATATATTATATCATTGAAACAGATCTCCAAATTCTCATATAAATAACTTCCTCTTTATTACTCCTATATAAAACATTTCTTTATGTCCTGGGTATAGGTAATGTAAGTAGGGGTTGAGATTAGATTTTTAGTAAAGGTAAATAATGGATATAAATAATCATAACATAACCATAAGGGTATGATGAAATGCATATATCCTTATAATATTATACACTTCATATCAAATATTATAAGCATGAATAATCTAATAAATATTTCAATTTCATATGAAAATAATCATAAGGAAATAAAAAAACATGACTCTAGATTATATATCATTGGGAGAAGATATAGACATGATGAATACAAAAAACCTTATTAAATGTTTAACATTTAAAAACTGAAATAAGTCCCTTCATTAGGATTAGAAAATTAAATGTGTCCCCCACATTAATTAATGGACATGAAACAATTTACACCCATAACATTTTGAACAGGTAATAATTTTATTTTAAAACATTTTCATCATTTAAGCAGTTTCACCCAGAATAGTGTGAATATGTAATCAGGTTCCCATGTAATATTATGAAATTTTAATAAGAATAACACATTAACTAATGGATATTCAATAAGCTAAATGCATAACATTGTGCACATTTAATCCAATGCATGTAGAACATTGTGAAATTTTAATGAATATCACATAAAAATATATAGACATGTAACTAGGTATATGAATTAAATTTTGAACATGTAATCAATTTCACACAAAATATATTGAACATGTAATCTTGTTCATGCATACTCATATGGACATGAAAACAGTTCCATGGATAACATTTTGATATTTTAATTTTTTGCTTCTACATCTTAGTGAAAATGTAATTTTTTTAACTCATTAAATTGTGAAAATGAAATTAGGTTCAAGATTAACATATATACTCATGTGTTATCCAGTGCTACAAAATGAATTTTAGGGTTATATTGGTCACAACCATAACATAAGTATGTAATGAAAATGTTTTTGAAAATATCATAAACATTTATAATATCATAACCCATGCGATGAAATGGGTATTGTAATTACTTCACCCTTTTATAACATATGAAAAAGAGATATGCTTAACAATAATTTAACCATATAATTACCAATGAATGGATGTGGGTTTCATAAGTGTTTTATCATGATATAACTAATGGAATAGAAACATGTATTAAAAGATACATTTAACCTTATACATAAACCATTTAGGTAAAGAGTAATAATGGTCTCTTGGGATAATATTCCTAATAAAATATATTTTATATCAATGGATTTAATCATACATTGAAAATATTTTCAAAATAATAAATTATTTTTTTTGAAGAAAATAACATTTTAAATTTGAATTATACTTTTCCCAACATTAATATTTTCATAAACAATATCATTGAAATAATCCATTAAATTTTATAAACAATATTATAAATATTATTTAATAAAAAGAATGAACAAAAACCATTCTTAAAAAATAAATCACTAAAATTATATATGGATAATTATTATGGAAAATTTTACAATCATTGAAATAATTTGCTATTAAAATTTTCGTAAATATTATCTAAAAGAAATAAAATTTGTTAACATTTTTATAATTTTTGTTTTTATTAAACAAATTTTTGAATGAAGAGAAATAATGTAATATTTTAGCAACCAAATTTCATAATTATATTAAATACCAATGAGTAGATAAATGGAACCATTACCTTAATATTTATTGAATAACTATATACTATGGAAATTCATGATATTTATTGAGGTATGAATCATAATATTTCACAAATGGAAGCATAATGATAAAAATATAATAAATGATGAGATTGTATCAAAAAACACATTTAACATTAGTAACATTTAATTACAATCTCAATGAAATAATGATATTATGTGAAACATAAAATATCACGATAACTATTAAATTAATGATATTACATATCAACGGGGTGTATATACACCATGTAAAATAATATAGTTCTATAACTTGACATGCGTCTCAAAGATTGAAATTTAATAAAATTTTACTTTAAGAATTTGTGTAAAATTTTAACCATAAACCATGTGAAATATATATAATAAAACTTATTTGTAAAAACCCCATAATTAATTGATAAGAATAATATAATAAAATCATGGGTAGTATATACACCACATTAAAAATAGGTGGTGAATTCATAGTAAGTCATGCTTAATTAATGGTGAGACTTGAAACACTCTTACTGCTTTAGTAAATTTTATGTCTTGTGATAAGAGAATGAAAAACATCACTTGAAACATTCCATTTAATTTAATTATAATAAACCATGATAAAAGTAATAGTATGCTTTTATATACACCACCCAACAAGAATATTCCATGAATATAACATATATCTAATATAAATAAAAGTTAGATGATAAAACCCTTAAATTAATTCTTCCCTTTCAAAATACACGTTCAATCACCATGAATATTCATTATAAATTTACAATAAATATACCAAAAAACATATTCATATATCTCACACCATATATTAATTTATTATTACATTACATTTCCTATTTATAAATATTTCCTTGTTAATGTTATGTGTCACATAATATCCACATTGTTTTGTTTGTATATTTGGAATTTGTATTCTTGAACCTCATTCATAATTCATTATTTACATATATAAAAAATGTAAAACAACATATAAATATTATATATATTTATTATATAAATTTTTATAACAATATATAAATAGAAAATTAAATATATTGTTTACGTAGACAGTCAGATGTACATATACATGGACGGTGTTTTGATTTTCTTATTTTTAGAATGAAAGAATGTAAATGACATACATGAAGAATTATATATATATATATACATATATATATATATATAATATCATTATTTAATAATTATTTTCACTTCTATATAAGATATTTTTTAAAATCTATACTTAATGCATTCCTTGTAAATTGTGAACAAATCAAATGTCTTTGAGGAGGTGGTAAACCACACATCCACAAATGATGTTAAAGTATTTTCAGAAAGTAGAAATAATGAAGCTATGTTTTGTAAAATAATTAAATCATAAATATCGTATAAATATTATAAAAATTAATTTTTTACAACTATTCACATCCCTTAAAGGTGGAAATGGTAGAATGGGAAATATTGATCAATGATGTTGTTGTCATCCATACACACGAATGATGATTGAGTATCTCATTTGATTGAAGTGAGTGAGATTGTATGTCTAAAATATAAAATAAACACATCTATGAATATATATTATAATGAGGTTATTTTATATTCATGAATGTAGAGGAATTTATGGGGTGGAGAGAAAAATTTATCAAAAGATTATGTGGAGGCATGTTGCCTCTTGTTTGGGAAATCCCTTTTGGTTTGTACCAAAGGGATTTTTCTAGTTGGATTTATAATATAATTTATGCCTCGTGAATTAAGGTAGAGACGTTGGGATTTTTTATGTGTTTGTTTTGGATGAGTAAATTGGATTTATAGGTGTTATTATGTGGGGGGGGGGGGTTAATTCCCTTTTATAGATTAGGGGAAGTTTTATTCTTCAATTATAAGAAGGTAAAAAATATTGATCAATATCCGCTATATATTATGCCTCAAAAAATTTTAAATTCCATTGAATAGTGGGATAAAGTTCTAAATATTTCCCCATAATGTATTTTGGACATGTTTCAATGTTATTTTCCCTTAAATTAATGTTTAACCACTAAGTCATCTTGTTTTTACCTTAATCACAGGAAATAATTTTAATTTCCCTCATTAATAGTTCTTGTCAATTACTATTTTTAAAATAATATAAATTAAAAATAATAACAATTCCAAATATGAAATAAAATTTTCAAATTTATAAGAAGACAATTTTATGAAATTTATATAAAATTAATCTCGTAGACATATCGTGACAACATATTTATTAATCAAAATTGATTAAAATTTTGAAATATTTTTATATCTACTTTCAATGTGTAATTGGTTATAATGAGAAATATTAAATTATATGACTATTAATTGATATAATTGAACATTAAAACCAAGTTAAAATATAATTTATCAACATAATACATTATATAAAGAAGAAAATTTTAATTAAAATCCAATATTATGACTATTTTTCAAAAATGATGTTTTTCTAAAAAATTACAAAAAACATTCACCCTAAAATAATTTTCACTTCAAAATTAAAAAATAATGTTAATTTTATCAAAGTCATTTTATAAAATGTTTCTAAAATTAATTTTATTACTGTTAATAATGTGTAAAAATAAGATGATTTTAAAAATATTATTTATAAACCAATAAAGACGTTTTCTAAAATTATATTTTTTTATAAAAAATAAATATTATCCATATAAAACCATTATAAAAAATATATATAAATATATTATTACTATTTATACTACTATTTTTAACTAATGTTTTATAACTATATCATTTAATGATATATAATAATGGAATGTTTTTCATAGAAACTGAGTATTGCATGTAATGCAACCCAATTAAATGTTATGTATTGAGAAAGCACATATTGGTGTAGAATATAATGAAATACTATCTTGGTGTATCATAAAACCCATGAAATCACATAACATAAATTTATTTGAAGAAAATGACAATAAAAACATAGGGTGTTACAGTTTTATCCCTTTGATGCCCACTAAATTCACCCACTATAAGTGTCATCTATTCTAAGAATATCTCCACCTATAGGACTTTTCATACACCCTAGAATAAGTGGGAATAAAAAAGATATCACAATATACTTGATATCATGAAATAATTCCTTGTCAATTTTCCGAGATCTGATGTATATCTCTTTTACCATACATATGGATTACCATGAGATATCATTTGAGCTCACTGATTATTGCATAATGTATATACTTCAATTTTATAGATAAAAAGTATCATGGATGTGCACTAATTACAACATGGGACGTTTATAATCTTCCATAATTGTACTCTCAATGTTTGACAAGGATAGAGCTAATTATTTATGTGACTAAGTCGCTAAACTAAACCATCACCTAACAATGTCCTAAAAGACTCCCCATGATGGTATCCAAAGAATTTTCAGGTGCCCTCATTGGGCCTAAAACCCAACTGAATACCCCTAGCCAGTACTCATCCACCTGGTGTTTGGTTCAATGTGAATCCAAGATTCCCACTGCCTCTACAACTCATTTAGTTCATTTAGGATATGTGCATCCTCATCCATTTCATATAAAAATAAATGACACACAATGGGTGGTGGTATATATAGTGAACCAACCATAGGTATAATCCATGGTATATTCCCATATACTGAAGAATCATCACATGGTGGATCATCAATATTATCACGCATGGTATTCTTATAAGGATACATCCATGGGAAAATACTAAAATAAACAATAACTTTTGTTGTCAAAGACAAAATCTAGTGAGATTCCTCATGTGGGACATGTAAACCATAATACATTACTATATGATTCTTGTACTAATGATTTAACCGCAACAAATGTCTATATGTTTCATGTTGAATGGAAGGTGATCAGTGTCCTTGTGTATGGAATCATCGAAAATAGTTCTAACAGTATAGACATTCATTTGAATGATGAACTATAAACACATAAAACTATTTCCATAAAACCCATTCAAATATCACATTCTCCGATCATAATATAACTAAAATCCTCATATAACACCCTCTCCCAAATAGGCACAATAGTGTATAAGCCTTGACTACTCCAAGCCCAACCCAAAAGGCCAAGGAATGGTGACTAGTGATGAATATGCATATCTAAAACATGGGAGGAATCAACATAACTTACCTATAAATCATAAAACATAACCAAACCCATAATATGTTGAAATGTAAATCAATTGAAACAAATTCCTTAATATATCTATAATCCCATGCTTATAGTATAATAATAAGGCACATAGTAAATTATTGTACATAAAAAATTCCCAAAAATGGTATATATTCTATAATTATCATAAGGTATGAACTACTATAACATTAATGAACATGAAAAATTAATCAGGTTTCTAGCCCATGATATTTTCCAGCAACTCTTGATCTAGTAAACAAACTATCAAAAGGGATGTTTTCAGAATAACACACATCACTTTTGTGATGATACCTTTTCAGGGGTGAGTATAAAATTACCCACAAGGATACACTAATCAAACTAAACATAAACAATCAATATTTCCATCTTATAAAATTGAAATAGAAACAAATTGAATAAAAACCCTTAATATACACATTAAAGGAACCATACCACTATGATTTCATTACCAATATTTCCAACCACAAGATGTTTCATGATGAAATGATCATTCTAGGAGAAAAAACATCACAAGACATGATGTCACCACAGAAATTCTTCCATGTTTCCATGATCATTGGCCATCACCAACTAAAAATCATTATTCAATGAAATTATTAACCAATGGATAAAGGATCACATCCCAGACCACTAGGGAACACAAAAATCTAATATAGATTCATCATATATTTATGTTATCCAATGGAAATAATTTGATTATCCCATATTAAATTAACTACAAAATGGGGTATCATCAGCCTATGTAATGAGTACATTCTAATTCCATAAACCCCACATGGAGTATGAGAATGGGTAAAAGAGGATCACAATCCGAACTTATAGAGGGACACCATAAACTCTATCTACGAATCATCTTATAGAGTGGATCACAATTTATATATATGTGGATATAATGCTTCTTGTAAACATCAATGGGATAAAATAAGGGAACACAGTCAATTGGCACTAGTTAAAACTAAAAAAAATGCAGGGATTTAGACACATGTAATGGGGGCACATAGTGTGTAATTTGGAGTACATGACCTAACCAACCAACAATTAGAATTTCCATATGTAACTATTCCAAAAATAATAGACAACTAAACATGAAAAACATTAAAATATTTATAAACAGTATTTTTGGGTTTGTTGACAACCTTCCCTTTTCATTTATGCATTCCACTATACCTATGGTCGTGCTCATGTACCTTCCATTGTACACATGGTCATGCCCACATATACCTAGAATTTTACAAGTTCAAGGATCTACCTATGTACTTTTGTCGTGTCCTCATACTCCATATAGCCTATGACCTTGTACTCTACAACACTTTGATCCACCAGTATGGGTCACATGGTATGTGAATGATTATACATGATGTTGGTAATTTTTATTATCCATAGAAACCCTAGCACCTCATAGAGGGTCCCACATGGTGTGTGAACTCGTATTACACAACGAGTAATAAAATATTTCCCCCTAACCATTTGGTTCATCTCCAAATCACTGTTTTAACAATAATAATTGACGAATAACTAGTATCTAAGGTTTTGGGGTCACCCAACCCATGATTCCATCGATCATCGGGATCTGGGATCAGATATGCTAAAAAATAACACATGTTGAGACATTTGAAAACAAGGTTTGTCAAAAATGGGAATAATAGAAACCCTATATCTAATCATTTTAATCTCTACTAATCCTCCATAATATCTATTTGATCACTCCCATAATAGAAAAACACACAAATTATAATTACTTTTTGCACTAGTGACCAAAAATTCAATAATAAAATACCGAATATAAATCAAATTGTAGCCCAAATGAATTTATTTTAATAATGGGATATGGAAAATAGGGGGAATACATGAATTGTAAAATTTAATGAATGAAAATTAGAAATTGGTCTGTTTTTTCTAGATCATTATTGATAAATTTTATGAATAATGATGAAAAAATATTCTTCAGCAAACAAATAAATAAACCATAAATAAAATAAAAAGGCGATTCATGAATCAATTATTTTTTTGGAACTGGTAAATGTTCATTCAGAATAAAACATATGATGGAAATAAAATAAATTAAATACCTTACATAGTGTATGGATCGATTACTGATGACTAATGTTTGTTCATTAACGTCATTTATGATATCCAGGAACTCCATTGGCTTACGATCCTCAAATTGGACTTGATAAAAAAATTTCTACCAAGATATCCTCTAACGATCCTTTACATATGATAAACTATATTTTTAGAGATATAGAGTTAACCATATGAATTATCAACAGAACCATATTGATATGGAATAATTTTTTTATTCTATTACTTAAATAATTAGATAAATCTACTTAAATATATTTAATAATTTTTCCACAAATTTGCTCAATCCAAATTCTTGACATCAACATAGATTATTTCTCACCATGGTTAAAACCAATCATCTAAACTCAATGGTGTCCTCATATTTTTGATAAATTCCTCTATTCAATATATTATAAACTCTTTCAGTAAAATTAAATTTGGTTGTTTTTTATTTTTTATTATTTTTAAAATATAAATTATGGGCACATTAATCATCATAATCTCAAACAGTATCATCACCAATATCATAAAATAATACATATATTATTATAATCAAGTATACATAATAATTACGGTTCATTCTAATCCAAAAAAACTTATTTGGGTCTAGTTAATCGTCGAATCAAGGTGGAATTATGATAACAAAAAATTTGAGAAAAAATTCATTGACTATCCACATGGTAAAAAATGGGATTGGAGTTGGTATACAATATCTCATCACCATTCATGATGTGAAAAAAGGAAACCATATATAACACCCAAATGTACAAAGTATGGAACAATAGTCCTTCATGTGATAATAAATATCCTACATTAGTTAGTATTTTCAACAATTAATTTATAATAATTTTGTCACTACAATGGGAAATATATTTTTTATTCGATGATTATTAGAGAAAAAGAATTCTGCATGACTAGGTTATTATTTATTCTGTGAGGTATAACAATAGTGGAATCTCATTAAGAACATGGTGTAACGGAATGAAATTGATTATAGGGAATGCTATATATTAATGGGGTAATATTTATATATGTATCTTTTGGGAACTCAATTCTCAAAAATGGATATGTAATTTCTCGAGATAAAATAATTTGAGGATGATTCCATTGTTATGTATTGAGACAAATTCAAAAATGTTTCAATGTATGCTTCTCATTATTTCATTGAACATGAAAAAATTGATAATTTCATTAGTATCATAAAATCATGTCTCTAATGGGGCTTTGTAATGTTAAAATCTTTTATGAATGAAAATATATTTTCTATTGATAAATTCATTAACTATTATTGTAATTATAGAAAACAAATGAAATAATTTGTATTTGTGTACCATTATATCATCCATAAGATTTAAAAAATTGTTAATAATAAAAATCATTTACAATACAATTAATGTATACTAATCATTAATAATAGTATAGTGTGGGTAATGATAAATTCTAATTGTCAGTGAAAAATTACGTGATGACCTTGAAAATATGTAAGACACTTTAATAATATCAAATTTAAGAGCATCCAAGGGATGTTACATCATTGAGATTTACCATCTATCATTCCATTAATGAGATTATATAACTAAAGCATGAGAGTAATCATTTGAAATATATGTTCATGATCATCCACATCATATCCCAAACCATATTTGCCAAACCACCACAAGATAATCTCACAGTCTCACACCTTACTCATAGGTAATTAACTGGGGCAATAAATAATTAAATATATTGAAAGTAGAAGAATAATGGTTTACATTTTTTTACTTTTTAAAAAATAATAAATATAACCATATTTTATTTTCAGTTTTGAAATGGATAGAAAAATTTATTAATAAAAATTTGTTTTCGACACAATGAGGGATAAATTAAATTTACGAGAAATATATTGATTCAGTCATCTGATTTTTTTTAAAGAATTCATTTATTTTGGAAAACATTTATTTTAAAAAAAAATAATAGGAATGAATAATAATTTTTAAATATAAATGAAATTTTACGTTTACAATGTTAAATGTGGGTTTTTTATGTTTTTTTGATAATCATTTAAAAAAACAACATAATTTTCAATAAATGGATGATTTTTTATTAAAAAGTGTAAATTATGATATCCAGTTAAAATTTTTTCTAAGTAATTTTTTCAAATTCATCACAGATAAGTTATCAGATGGTATTTTTTTCATTATTTTTTGATTGAATGGAATTTTATTTGAAAAAATTAATGAAGGTATAATTATAAATTATGTATCAAGAAATAATAAAATCTTAAAAGTGATGTAATTAAAAGAAATAATAATAAAAAAATAATTATTTACACTTTGAAAGAATGTATTTTGAGGTAATTTGATTAAATTTATAAACCCTTAATTAATGAACCAAATGTTATAGTATAATTTATGTATTTAAAATCCATTCATTAATAACAGAACTAAGATACATAAAACCATTAGTATTGTTTTATGGATTTAATATCTTATTGCTATGAAATATTTAAATTAACTACTCTTTAGAAATAACAATTGAAAAAATAGAGATTTATTTTGGTTTTGAGTAAATTATCATATAGAGTAAAAAACCAATGATGGGAAAACTAAAAAAAATTATCCTATGTTTTTATATATAAACCCACATGACGTCAAATTTATATTCACTAAAAACACATGAATATTGATGTTACATTTCCCTACCTCTACATATCCTTCCCAAGGATCTCTAATACATTGAAGAATATCCTCCTATTCTATTATAAATGAACACTCATGGTAATTTATATGTATATATATATATATATGATTATCTTATTTTCCTTAAAAGAGCCTTATTTGATTCTATAATTTTGAAACTAAAATTATTTTGGTTACATGTATTTAAAAATATCCAATTACTTGGAAAATAATGTTCTACATAATAATGTTTACTTATCCACAATTTTTGAAATCCATACCTGATTCATTAATATGACGAATTTAGTGATCCACTCATTCTAATATTTATTTAAGAAAACTGTTTATATTTTTTTTTATTTTTTTAAACAAATTCTTGTGAGGATTAGTTTCTAACCATCCATAAAAATTCCATCATGATTTTATTGTGAGGATATATCCCTTTTAATAGCTTTTAAACCATCCCTGAATCTTAATATACCCATGTTATGTTTCTAGAATTATGCTATGATTTTCTAGGGTAAATATTTGTTTAGTGAATACCGAGCCACATTTCTACTCAATGGTATTATCATAGATGTCACTATATTTAATTTATTGGGGACATATATTTAGGTAACCCAAACTCATTAATAATTAGATTAAAAGTGGAGGAATTCATCTTTATCTAGTAATATCTATGTGGCACACACATTAATGTTCATATAATGAATGTGAGAGGTGGGGTCAAATTATATCACCCTCTAATTTATTGTGTAATGTTTTAATCTCATGATATTGAAAATATATTGAATTTATGGTTACCCTAAGAACACTATGCTATGTTTTCCGGGTGATTACCCTTTAATTATAATTATGGTGTCTTTTTTAAGATGTTTCTATATATATTTATTGCATTTCAGTTATCATTCTATGTCATTACATATTATTATTATTCAAGATTCTGACCCCTCTAATGTTACCTTTATAGGCCTACAGTATCACATGTACATTATTATCATATTAAATGATTTTTTCCCTATACTAAGGTTTATATCTCATACATACTATATATATATCACTAGCTTATCCAATTATGTAATAGAAGATCCATGTAATATTAGAGAATGTTTTAGAGAATATAAATAGTGATTTTTTACCCATGTTCAATGTTAATTGTCTCTATTACTAATTTCCTAAATACACTAGGCCTTGTGATATTTTGTTGTTATTTTATATGAATCCTTATGTACAAAATATGATTTATGTTGTAATCAATTATTTGTTTTCTGAGTTGGTATCTTTGGAATGTAATGTTATTTTTTGAGAATATGATTAGAAAAATATATTGAAATGATTACGGAAAATAGTAAATATATGAAAACCTTAAATAATTTTGAATTTTTTTTTAGTATTTTTATTTTATGAAGATAAATTACTATCAAGATATTATATATGTTTGTGGCTCTAGATCAATTGTTCATACAGGTAATGAACCATTAAAGGGAACATGAAGCTATACACGATCTCTACCCGAAGAACATAAATGGGCCTTAATGAACATCTATATTATCGTTGATAGGGTATATTCTATGGTAAATTGACTAGCTCCTTACAAATTATTATTCAGTGAAAAAATTACCATATGATATTATGTTTGGAAATAATTCATGGAGAATATTAATTAAAACATAGAAACCTATATTTCAATTAATATATTAGATTTATGATCTATCTCTTTAATGTTCTTGGTTTATGGTTAATGTTTTTAATTTTTTAATGTTTAATATATGTAATTATATTTTGGATGATATAAATTATTAAAATGTGAATAAAATATTGAAAGTTTGTCTTACCATAAATTCAATACCTTCATGAATTAAATATTGCTCTTTTTAAGTCATTCTTTTTGGTCGTGATTGTTTTGTAGAAATATTTGATAACCACCTCAAAACATGTAATTTTTTATATCAATAATGCTGAAAATTGGTCAATTGTTTTATCCCAATTATATAACTCATCAAATATTAACACTTAGGGATATACATTCCTTGAAATTATCATGACACTCCCTTCAGTGTAATTCTATGATATTCTTGTAATGTATTTTATTTTCTTTTATAAAACTAATATAAACTATTGAGAGAAGGAAATCACCATCCATATCATGAATAACTATTCAATTATATACATTATAATGGATGAGGATTAATCACATATAGTATCAATATAACATGAAGGGATATTAATTTAAATTGAGAATGACTATCTCTCATAAATGATTTATTATAAGGTAAAGATCATCCATTAAGACATCACAATTATTATAGAATAAAATATGGTGTTTCCTAATAATTAATGGTATTTCAAAAATCCTAGTGATTCATTTCATAATCAATCATCTAATAAAATATTTTCTCATATTAAAAAGATTACATGTAATTTCCACTATTAATAAATATTATATGAAGTTGTAGTTTCAAGAGAATATTGATAAAAAAATTTATTCCCATGTGTTTCACTATGGGGGTGCACTGGTAATATTCCTCATAAAGATATCTGGGTAAATTCACCACTATATTGATTTTAATGAGCTCAAATATATCTAAATAAAAATAAATTACCTTCTTCCATATATTCAAGAGTAATAAAATTATTTATATGGATCGTAAAACTTATCTTTGGTGGATCTTCTATCATTGTATTATCATGTTAATAAAAAGAAGGATGATATCCTCAAGAAAGATTTTCGTACAAGGTAAATGAAAATATTATTAATACTAATGCCATTCTGGATCACTATGGCTTGATTAGTCATCATGATTGTAACAAATAATGTCTTTATGAACTACCTTGACAAATTTTATTTTGTATTTTAGATTATATTATTATGTACTATAAATTTTATGTGAAATAAAATGATAATTATAATTCCATATAGAATATATTCAAAAAGAAAATGTTAGATGAAATATAAAAAAAATGGTATATTTGAATGGAGAGATTAACCTTCCCATGTAATGTTACCTCCTAATATAGATATCATTTTATCCTTAAAAAACTATGAACATGATAGATTTTAAATAAAAATATCTACGAAAGAAATATTAAGTATCCTTGGATTAATTAGTTATTATCATTTATTTTTAAGAAAAATAATATTATTTTCAATGATGTAACCAAGTTAACACATTGTTGCAACAAGTATTTCAAGATATATAAATTTGATGAAATATTTAAAGATCTAAATAAGAGGCTAATCAATGCACTATGGATCACAATACCGATAAGTGGTATGTATTTATGATATATATTAATGAGTCTAAAATGGATTGGATTTTTTACAAATGAATGAAGTTTAATTTTTATCCCATTACTTTTATCAATTAAGGATTCATGTAACGAACTACCCAAAATATTGTCTTGGATTGAAAATTTTAATAAGCACATTATTGATTTGGTGAAATTATCTCTATAGATACAAGTTTAAAATATGTACAAATAAAAAATAGTTAAGTATATATTTTCACAAAAGGTTATTTATATGAATAGAAAAAGGTGGTTATGGATGATTAAGGATAATTATTGTTCTATACAGTAACATCTCATGAAATTAATTAAAGTGGATGATTCTATGAAAATAATGGATCACAAAACTCAATCAATGTTACGAATAGAAAGGGATACAATTATTATGAACATGAAAATGTTCGATATGAAAAAAAAACAAAACTAATCTATAAGGCTAGATCCCTAAAACATTGTTTAATCCTAAGTTCAGTTAGGAATTCTAAATCGAGGATCATTTCAGGTTTTTATTGTTAGATAATTAGGCCCAAACTATTACATTTCATCTCAGATATTATAATGTAGACATGTCTACTCTAAACATGTTTTTTCACAACTATAAAACTCCTTAAATAAATCAATTATTATTTTCTTCATATAAATCTTCTTGAATGATTACTTTCTAATACACTTCCTTATACCCTATGAAATATATTTTCAAATCTTGGGATGAGCATATGAGTAATGGTAAAAAATATTGAAAGAAAAAATTAGTCCATAAATACAAAAAATCAATTAAATTTTACTTTTCAGTCATAAAAAATATGCTCTTTAGCATAACTCTTGTAATCATAAGATTTATGAATTGAAAATAGAAATAATAAGTCATAAAGGTAACTTGTGGCATAGATAAAATACTTAATTGTAGCTTTCAGAGCTACATAGGGAGTTTAGTTTGGAATACCATCACAGTATATTCCATAAATATATTTGAATAAACATTAAAATTTACATCCGTCATATTACCCAATGCATTGGAGAACAATCCCTGGCTCAACCACCCTAGGTTTATCATGGAAACACTCATATATGTAAACAATTCCCAAGAATGATAACATAATCATAACATATAAAGGAAAGATAACATTTCAACATTTCAGATAAAAAATCCATTATCAAAATCATTTTCAGTACAAAAAATCAAAAAAACGGTCTATGGTGTTTATTTTCCATTTAAAAACACCACGACCTATAAAGGAAGCCAAATATAAAATAATTCTTGTAGTGGTGGAAAATCATTGTCATAACGTACGTTAAAAAGAAACACTGCTTTTATCATTTAGAAAAATTATACGTTGAAAAAATATTACTTTTTATTGAAATAAAAAATAAATTTGGTTTATACACCGTATAAAATCATGTCATGTATAAACTAAAATACTCCTCAATGAAAATTGATTTAGACAAAGTCCCTTACCTTGAATCTGGCTCGTGTTATATGTTTATTGTTCTTTCGGAATAATAAAATTAAGTTAATTTAAACATGATTAAAAATATTTTTCATGTTTATTATTCCTTTTATATCACTTATTACCATGTTATAAACACTACATAATTATTTATGTTAATACCAGTCATTTTTTTGATATTTTTAACTTGAGTTAAGATGAACATGTTATAATTACAAATTGTCCATGTTGTAAAAAGTGCATTATCTCAAGAATTTCATTTATGATTTAAATATCATATATATACAGTATATATGTATTTATATCCATTATATATGTATTTATAATATTCCATAACATTAGGATAAAATAAATGAAAAAGCACTGCTCTTGGAGACGTTAAGATGTATGTACGCATGAAGGCTACATTCAATTATTTCATAATTAATGAAATGACAAATAAATCAAACATAACTATATTATAATTAAACTATAATATTAAATTTTATATACATTAGATAATTTCACTAACACCCTCATATATACATTCCATGTATCGAATGAACGATTCACATCCCTTTGAAGGGGTGGTAGTCCGCACTTCTTCAAATAAAATTATCGTATTTACCCACATTGGAAACCATAAATGTATGTTATTAATGTAAAATAAATAAGCATAAAGACAATATAAATATAATCTATGTCACATATAAATACAGTTACATCATAATTTTCACCATGATATATGGTACAGAAAAATCAAACAATCATTGTTTCGTGAGGCAGTAGTTCGTCGTACACAGAATCATTATGCTCATATCCATTATATTGATGTATGTGGAAGTGTAGTTAGAATTATTTCCATAAAAACATCCCAGTATATTTATTATACTAATTTTATTATTAAATAATAGAATAAAAATATTATAGGTGGTGGTATAAGTAAAATAATTGGAATAAATTTGAGAGAAGAAATTATCATAAATAGGGTAACTCCTTTTGATTTATGCGAAAATACCTCTTGAATTTCCTTCTTCCCAACATAAGGCTTCTAGGAGGAATTGAGAGACTTTGGGAGCTTATTTTGGAATATTTTGGATGAGCCAAGGGGTCCTGAGAGTTGTGATTACGTGTTAGAGGTGGTACTCTTTTATAAGATAATGGAGGGGAACAAAAGGAATATATGGAAATATTATTTTATTATAAATTTATTTTCTATTTAAAAATATCCTAAAGTCACTTTTTTCAGTGATATGGTGTTGTTGGGTCATAAAACTCTCATCCAATATGTTTTAGACAAGTTTTGGCATCATGATTACCTTTATCTTTTAGCTTTAACCCCTACGTTACTAATTTGACACATACCAGGTATTCGTGTATATTCATACTATATTGATATAATATTTACGAGAAAATGACAATATAACCACATGTAGTTAATTAATGAAATTTTAAACCTTATACTTTCACCATTGATGAATCATAGATTTTAATGACTATTGTATCATTTAATAAAATAGTAAAAATTTTAAAACTCATTTATTTCAATTTATATACAATTCATATATTTATATAATTTATTTATATAGTTAAATGAAACTGAATTTAGAAAATTTTGTGTTATGGAAACTAAAATGGTAAAAAATAATGGGGAATGAAAATTATTCTTCATGGATGATGAACATGTTGGAAGAATAGTATGTGAAATTTTCATAACGGATTAGGTAAATGATTCATGTTTTTTTGGGATGGAAATAATACATTTTTCATTCAAATGAGATATGACCATTCCTACCAATTAAATTGATGGATAAAATATATACCTAATACACTAACCATACTATAATGATTTAATTTTATGTATTAATGGAGTTACACTAAATAGTGAACCAAACCAATGGTTAATATTGAAAACTAATAGATGAATCTTAAAAAATGAAGAGATATATGGAAAGATTATGTAATCACATTTATGAAAATTTGTTTTGTAATAAATATGGTGAAATGTAAAAATATATTTCACTCAAGACCTTATTATGGTTTATTTAAATTTTTTTCTATAAAATAATTAATGTCATAAAAGTTTTCTTTCGAAAAAAACACCACTCTAGTAGTTAGCTAAAAAATTATTGATGGAAACTTAAAATGGTTTGATTATAATAACCCATATTCAAAACTTTTATCTGATTTATCTTTGTGATTATGTTCCATATAGATATATTTTTATTCTCATCATTGTTAAATTTAATGTGATTTTTTACATAGATTTGATATATCTACATTAATTCTATATTAGTTTTCATAATCGATAAATCAAAATGAATATTCCAAATGAAAAATGATCATATTTTGTAAAATTTCTGACTATGAAATCCGTATAAAATTTACATTCTTTAAATGTGTTTTCTTACCTAGAAATGATGGAAACAATGATAAAATGTTTGGGTAAAGAAAGATTAAATTAATGTAAATTTTTTATTATAATGTAGATTTATTTATAGAATACTTTCCTAGTCATCCACATGATCATAAGATTGGTATTTTAGTAGGACTGATATATTATATTATGATTATATCAAATACTAATGATATAATATCCCCAATGGAGTTACATGAATTAATGATGAAGCTATATGTGAATCACAGTGAGGTTTTAGTATACTGATTTACAACATCATGGGGTTCTCTGGTTCTATTTGATAATAATTATGATTGACCATTGTGACTCCACATTAATTATCATGAACATAACACGATCTTAATGAATTTTTCCAATCAACTATGAAGTTCCTTAACCATATAAATAAATAACCTTTTATCTTGAATCCATATAAAACAGGTTTAGTGATAGAATATGTCCAAGAAAACCTTATATACCAGATATGGACATTATCAATCCATAGTGAATAAATTTAAAGTTAATTATTCTCCTTCAACCATCATAGATTAGATTCATATTCTCTATAAGGATTTACTCATGAATTTTTATTAGACTTTATTGATGATATATTTCGATATTACATGTTTATGGAAGATCATGAATATGATATGAAGATATGGTTGATGATGTCGAGAAATGGGAAACAGATGCCCAATTTTATAAGTGGGAATTATCGAAAAAAATGGTATCAATATTTGGTCATGTATTCACAAGTGACAACATATATATTGATCCATTATAAATATATATAATTGATGCATGGAATTAACCATCCACTATAACTGTGATATATATTTTTCATTGTTTGGGAATATATAATAAATTTATTATTTAGAAATATCTACTGAATTAAAAAATAAAATTACCATATTAACTATGAGGGGAATACAATTCATTTATACAGATTAATGTGAATACGATTTTAAACAGATATTGATATGGATTGTAATGTCACATGTACTCACAAAACACTATAATGAAAAAGGGTTTGGGAAATATATAGATAAATCAAAGAAGTGTTTTGGATGATTCCTCATGTAAAATGATATAGTGGTAGCATATGCTATGTATTTATTAATGAATCGTTAGAAAAATTATGAAATAATTGACTTAGTGATCACAACGATTATTATTTTTATTATGTATGTGATAAAATTATATATTATTGGCTAATATATATTAATATATCAAAAGTGATGAAAGAATATCATCACATATAATTAATTGAACATATTCCATGGTAGAAGATTGGAGTTGATCATATACATTAACTACTCAATACATTACCACCTTGGAATGTAGAACCAATAAGGCAACGATATTAGTAAAAATTATCATGCTACATTATCCCAAAATAATTTAAAAATACCTAATACATAATGAGTTTTAATGGATGCTCCTTGAAATCGTAATGGAAGATTATAAAAACTATCCTTTCAAAAAAAGTAAAAACCATTTATTCATGTGACATTAAAAGAAATATAGATATAAGAAATATATATACAAAACATGTTAAATAATATTCCAAATCTCAATACTGAAAAAAATAATTTAATAATAATAAGGAATTTAATATTTTTCTAATAAATTTCTTAATAAATGAATTTCATGTTGTATAATTCACATATCTAATCATTATCAATCCATCAAAGGATCAGAATGATGTATATAGACCTAATAATTTATTTTTATATCAAAATATATATTGATAGATTGTAATGAATGTATATCAATGATTATTATGTCAAAAATTTAATGACAAATATAAAAATAATAATGGGCTAAGGAAACCACTTCACAAACCTGTATGTAAATAAGAGAACAACACTATGGGATTTAATATAGGTTTTCATTATAATTAGAGTGGAAAAATTTATATTTGGATTTTATTTGACGAAAATTTATTACAAGGATATTTAATTTCTATATGATATGGTTTCATGATCAACAAAAATTCAATGATATGCATGAATAAAGTGGTAAGGCTACATGTAGTACCACTTTCAATTTTATTACGTTAGTATCTAAAATTTACGATGTCATTATATAATGGTATTCAACAAACATTATATACATAGATGGGATTTATAACTTATATTCAAACATATATTTATGGAAAATTGTAAAGGACCATTCTCAGTCTCAAAGACTTGTTGAGATCTTGTAAAATGTATTTTAAATGACGTTGGCATTAACACCTTCCATTGGTAGAATTCACAAATAATGACAGTTTTCAATCTAGTAATAAAATGCAATTATGTAAGGCTCTTTATGTGAAGTGATTTAGTAGTACTAAATGAATGGTTGAAGATGATGAGTGGATGTTTCTTCGATTAGATATTATTAGTGGAATGATGGAAAACATTCAGACCATTCAACTACATATCAATGTTAACAACATTAATAGAAGATATATTACTATAATCATTGATGAGATTGATCATTGTAACTTGGAGACATGGTATACTTATGAATATCACTATATAACAATGTATTGAAATTTTGGAAGAAGGTAAAATTAATTGTTAGATACATTATCCCTTACAAAATATTGGATCACATTGGAATTATATCTTTTTTATCATTGCCTTCCACTAAACCCCCCATCTGATGTACATTATATCTTACATTTATCACTATTGAGGAATTTTATTCTTCAACATTCAAATGTACTAAAATTATAAGCTCATAGACTTCTGGTGATTTATTTTGTTATTTTATTTTTTGGTTTAAATCCAATATTTTTTGTTTATGAAGTGTATACAGTATGTATGTGTAGGATTGAGGAGTGTTTCGAGTGTGTGAAAAAAGAATGATGGGAGAATGGGTCCATCCAATGCATGGTACATAGTTAGCGTATGGTTTGATGAAATTGTGAACCATAATGATGATTTACTAGATGTGTGACACATATTTTATTATACCATGAATAGTTGAAGTGAAAAATATGTGTGTGGATTGATCCAATAAGAAGATTTAACACACTATTTTTTAATCCATGATTAATTCATAAGAAGATGTGTGGCTTGATTCACTATAGAATAGAGTGTAGTGCATAGTTGGAACACAATTTGTCCAAACATGTGGCCAAACTGTGCACCTAATTAATGTGTTTGAAATTGGAAATATTTTCCATTGAGATTTATGAACCCATACATGATTTTCTTTATTGTTTCTCCACCAAAATCAAGAATTACAAGTTGATATCTCCCAAACATACCAATGGTAAAACTCATTATTTTTTATGTTGTTTCAAGCACTTTTGGGTGAAGATAAAATCATCTATTGAGTGTATCAATCATTCTTCATTATTTGCCTATTTTAGGGAAATTTCAATCCTACGGTTACTTCTAATGCCTAGAAACCTCATTTTACTAATGGTCATATGATGGTTCATTGATGGGATTATGAATATGAATCAATGGATATGTTTAATCAAGTCTTCATGTTTGTAACATAGGTAGGTGTTCTATAATTTTATAACACATTGTCTTATTGTCATGTTATCATGAATTATGAAAGGGTAGTAATGGTAGTTTTGTGTAGTCAATAAAATGTAATAAGGGGTTGTTGTAATAATTTGAATGGGTTAAATGAATTAAATTAAAATTTTCATGTTACTTATTGGTTTTAATGAAAATTAGAAAATGAATTAAATCAAATTAATGAATATTGTGTTATATGTGATAAGATATGAAATGGAAAAGGGGTATTGGGTTAGTTTAGGAAGATGAAAATTATATTGTATGATTTATGATTGTAAAGGATAAATGTGATTAATGGTTATGGTCTTAGTTATTAATTATGTTATGGTAAAAAAATTAGTTCGAAGTGGACTATTTGTATATGGGGTGTTTTATTGATGTTCCAAGACCATGGGTCGGGATGGATTGGGGCTCAAAACCACTCACCCATAATTCAATGGGAAGGGATTCAAGTTAAGGAATTAGTACCCTAAGTGTATCATTTGATGAGCCTAGTTAGACTGAAGCTCCAAGGTTATTATGACATAATTGATGATGAAATGTTTTCCCTAGTGAGAAAAGGAACTTGACATGTCACATCATACATAGTAGTTGGCCTCTAGAAATCCTAGAATAACTGATGAATGTCAATAACCCTTGTAACAAATATAGAAAATGGTGTATGTGAATATTTTAATATAATGGAATACATTTTTTATATTTATATTTTTTTTAATTATTTTAGTACATGCATACAATATCTAATTAGGAATAATATTATATATACATCATTAGTGGTGGTAATCTAAGTTGTATTCACACCCTGATCAAGCTGTCGTTAGCTACAAAATCACTCTTCATGGCCGATGTTTAGGAAAAGGGAACTGTTCAAGATGGATGATTTGGGAATATGATGTTCGTGGATGAGGGTTCAAGGCTTGATGTTGGGACCCTTTTTGAGGATTCTTCCATTTGATTTTTTTGATTTCCTTGCAACCATAATTATATGAAATTATATCACATGATTACTATTTTGTTGTGGGATTGTACCTAGTTTTTGGAAATATATTTGTGTTTAATTGTTGTTTGTTATATTATTTTATTTATATATCATACTTATCTATTTTCTCATACTGTTATTAAGGGAGTATAATCTCCCCTTATATCAAATTAAACCATCACTGCTATTAGGAAACCTTTGGGGTATGGGGATGTGTTCCTAATGTTATGTGTGAAAATCGCCTGGGGAAACTGGTTTAGTGGTTTACAAGGTGAGGAAATTAAAAATAATCATCAGATGAGTATTTATATCAATTGTCTTACTAGTTAAGAATGGTAAAAAATGATTATGATGTGTAAGACCATGGAAATGAGCTTGTTCATGGGATTAGCTAACCAATGAATGGGACAAAAACCATGTACCCAAGGTGGGATTGTTATTCATGATTTTTGTTTTTATGTTTAAAAAAACATTCACCATTGGGTGTTATATATGTTGTGTGATGTGACTATTATGATATTTTTGTCTCATGGATGAAATTTCACGAGGTTGTGTATACAAGAATCTTTTTATGAACATATTGATATAGGGGACATGATTCATGTTAGGTCCACCCAAGAAATACTTTTGGGATGCGTGATATTCAATTTTTTTCTATTTCCCTAACTATTGAAATAAAAAGTGTTTAATCAAGATTATGAAAATTTTTAAATGAGAATAATGTAATGGAATGGTAAAGTAATAGTGTCTCATGATGATTGCTAAGTGGGCTAAACTTTGGATCTGATGACTTGTTAATTATATAATGGTTCATAAATAAAAAGGGTTATGTTTTTATTGTGATGTTGTCATAAATGGGGTATAATAATTGGTTGTGACTATTTGAGTTGGATTACCTTCTCTTACCTTGTCACATTATAGGGGTAACTTGTTGTAGTGATAGATATATAAATATATCTATTAGTACAGTGTATGTAACGTAGTTTTTTTTCTACTATAGAGCATAATATTTTTCAAACAAATGTATTTTGATTAAAAGTTCTCTACAATGTGTGTTTGGAATTACATAATGATGACATCATGAGGATGTGTGCCACTTAGACAATAAGTTGATATAACCAAGAATGCTCCTAAAGAAGAAAAAAAAATGACACACTAGTGATCAATAGTAACGTAAGAGCGGAATAGTTATTTGATAAAATTTTTCATTTGGAACACATTATGGAAGGGGATATAGAGTGGGTCATTCCCAATATGTTTGATGTGACCATAGAGTATTAGTTACCACACCTTCCAATTTTTTCTATAGATGGGGAACATGACATAGGAAAGTTCTAGATATAGTCAATCTAGATGATATTGGATCACATGGAGTCTCCTCCCAAGAAGATATTCTTATCGAAATCAATTATGTTGTTAGGGTTGGGAATGAACTGGTAGGATTTTCTAGTTCAGACCTAGAAAGATGATGGTATCCAATGGAATGATTTCTGTGAAATGTTTCAAGAAAATTTTTATCTGGATACAATCATACTGGAAAAGTATGTGGAGTTTAAGATACTGACCTCTGGGAACTATATCAATGAGGGATTATTATTTCCACATCACTAACTTGTAATTTTGTATTAAAACATATTTTGGGGTTGTGTATAATATGGAGAGATGTTTCCAAGATTAAATTTGTTATAAAATTAAGTCCTTGGTGAATATAATTTATTAATATAGGTTTTATGAATTTGTGGACCATAACATTATTTTTGAAGGGATGATAAGGGAGGTTTTTTGTGGTGGACATGAGGTTCAATATATTAAATCTAGTGGTAAAACTTTTGATTACAAGATTCACCTCTTAGAGAGTTTTCACCTAGGTGGTAGTGGAAGGAGTATTCCCAAATAGAGGTGTCATATCAAGGTAGTGATAATGTTTTTTAATATCAATATGGTGGTCTTTGAATCCTTTTTGGCTCGTGACCATGACCACCAATTGATTTTGGGGCATGAAAAAAATATAGAGAATGTGTAGAGGTTCTATAGGAACCCCAGATAGATGTGTAGTGATGGAGAATTGAGGCGAGTCATGAGTGAAGATTGATTGTCAGTTACCCCATATCTGGTAGGTAGTTAGATTTTTTACTAGTTGATCATGTTGGGATATAAGATGGGATAATATAGGAATATGGATTCATTGTTAGCATTATGGTATAGTTCCATGTACTCATACATGAGATCAAGGTAGAATTGAATGTAATATGCATTCGGTTCATTATAAACATGGAGGCGGGGAGGTGGTTCCATCGAGATTTCATATTATGATTCCTGTAAATTCCAAACATTGTAGTGTGTTCATTGATACTAGTGCCTCACATTTCATTATATTTTCTAATTTTTTGAATATTATAGGCAGTTTAGTGGGTCATATTTGCGTTTTAATATTCATTGATACAGTGTTATGGTTCAAGTAGAATATATACTACAATGTAATAGGTGTACCATTGAGGATGGTCGATGCCATTTCTTGTGGAAAATGTTTCTACCCGAGATTTCATGTTTTGATCTACTATTTTTGATGGACTGGCTAGTGTTTTAATGGTACCATATTTACTATTACCACCATATGGTAGTATTCAATTCCTTTTAGGGTAATAAGTACATTAACCAAGGGGAATGTGATATCTGATTTGTACATAAAGGGCCAATCAGTTAGCAGTTGGGTGAACTAAAACCCCAACTGTATTTTCATATTCTTGGTGATTTTGGAGTAGATAAGCTTATATTTCTTCATATGGTTGATTAATTTTATGATTTTTGTTCTTAGGACTTATTGGTTATTCCACTTGAGAGTGATCTTGATTTTATTATAGAGATTCTATTTGGAGCAGGACCAGTTTATATTCCACCATATTTATTGACACTAGAATATCTCTTTCAAAATAAATCTATGTTGGAGGAACTATAGTATTACATGTCTAATTTTTCTAGTACAACTCCTTAGGAATCTCTATTTTGGGTTTTTATGAAGTTTGACAATACATTAAAGATGTGAATCAATTATCTGATGTTTAATCAAATTACATCGATTAATCAATATCAACTCCCTCTAAAGGATGATATTTCTGGCTAGTTAGGGGTGATTATATTTTCATTGCTTTTGTTTTGAGATCAGGGTAACATTAAATTATGAAGAGGACTTCTAATATACTAAAAAAATTCTCTAGGAATTGGTATGGGTTGTTTGAGTTTTTTATGATGTCGTTCGGGTTGACTAATGTGCTAGTAGGTCTTATAGCACAGACTATCAAAATATTTAAGTAGTAGCTAGATTAATTTTTTTTTTGTGGATAACAAAACATTGTACTCTTTGAATCATTAATATCATGAAAACAACATGAAATATTCTTAAATACACAATGAGATAATATTTAATATTCTAACATATCAAAGTGTCACATCTATATTGATTAGTTGTATTTCCTGGGTCACATCATCTCTAAGGATGGTGTGTTAGTCAACTCGGATAATGTGAAGGCTATCATGTCATGGGAGTATACTAATAATTTTTTTATATTCGAAAAATTATTGGATTGCTAGCCTATTATCAAAGGCTCATCAATGACATTCCCTATTTTTTAGAAGAACTATTTGGAATAACCAAGATGGGAATAAATTTTTAATGGTATGGGAAATGTGATAATTCTTCTTAATTGATAAGGGAGTGGTTTTTTATGGAACCAATTTTGATCCTACCCTAGCTATGTAGGGATTCTACAATATATTTTGATGCATCTGATATTGGGATCGGGGTATTATTTGTGCTGGATGGTCTGTTTTTAGTGTATGGGTCATGATTGTTGAGGCCTTATTAATGAAATTACTATACGCATGATCTTGAAATTTTCATGATGGGATATGCATTAAATTATTTGTTCAAATACTAGTTGGGAATATGGTTTATTATGAATTAATTTCATAATATCTTTAAATACATATTTTTTATATGTGATTTTAATTTTATCTTATAATATGGAATTAAGTATGTGTAGTACATTGATTATGATTTGATAAACATGTTAGGAAAGGTGAATAGTGTTCTAGATGGCTTGAGTTGGAAGGCTAAAAATCAGGTCGTTCATGAATCCAGTTTTAAGTATGGTGGATGGATTTGATTGCTGAGATGCATTTTGAGGTGTTGGATGGAAATTAAATGTTACCCTTGTATCCTTGGCAGCTAATTTCGCACGGCAGATTTGGATCAAAGAGAGGTAGTATGAGTTCCCGGTGTTCTGGTCCTTAAAAGATATTATTGAATGTAAGGAATCAACTTATTACAGTACTACAGATGAATATTAAATCATTTATATTTTTGGAAGTTTCATAGTCCATTCTAGTATGTTATAAGATTTTAAGTGTGAGTTAGATGATTTAAATTGCAAATTCATCCCGGTTTAACCAAATATTATAGTGATGTCTATAAATAGTATTGGATTCTATGGATAATGAAATAGGTTGTCTATTTTTTCATGAAATGCTACACATATCATCATGTCGAGGATGAGCACCACATAATTAGTGATTTGTTAAAACCATTACCCATTCCTATGTGGAAGACAAATAATTCCATAATAGATGTTGTGGTAGGACTATGATGATTTTTTTATCAGAATTATGTAATATGGATATTTTTGGACCAGTTAACCATGTAGAATCATTTCTTACCCATTCAAGAGACATTCAATGTCAACTAGTTGGGTGAGTTACACATTTAGGATAATGTATGATTCTATGGGGTGACATAGACTATAATTTCAGATCATGATAAGTGTTTTACACCTGATTTTGGGATTGGTAACCAAAGGCTCATTGAACGTAAATTTTATTTAGTATACATTTCCACAAATAAATGGATGGGAAATATGATCATACTTTTCATGTGTTAGAAGAAATGTTGTGGGGATGTCTCATATATTTTAGAAGATCTTGGGAGAATCACATATGTGTTTTTGAGTTCTCTAAAAATAATATCATTTATATTGGTATTCAAATGTCATCATTAGAGGAAATATATGGTAGATCATTTATAACCTCATTAATTTCGTGGGAGGCTAGGTAATTATAGTTTTTGGGACTAATTTTGATGTAGGAGTCATTAGAAAAGGTATAGTTGATTCCAAAATTTAATGGAAAATGATCGCAGTAGGTAGAACACATATATTGATAAAAAACATTGACCCCTTGAGTTTACAGTGGGGGATAATGTGTTTCATGGGGTGTCTCCAATGTTGGGTCACCATTGGATTTAGAATCAGGCTATATTGGCAACAAATTAATTGAGACTCTCTGATATTTTGGTGAGGTTTGGACAAGTGGAATACCAATTGTTACTTCTACAATGATATGGTGGTATGCATGTATTTTTTCACCAATCCATGCTTTGTTAGTATCACTTGGACCCATCTCATGTGATTGATTTTGATGATGTAGTGCATCATGTTTATGTTCCTTTGAGGAGAGTCTAGTTCATATTGTGGTTCCTAGTGAGAAAGACTTATAGGTTAAGACCATGCATTTTGGTTCTACTATTAAGGGACCATGGTAATGTTCACGATGATAATTTTGAGATGGAGAAGAAAATGTAAATCTAATGGACTATTCAATTTACCATGCAATCCTTATGATTCATGGGTGTGTGGCTTGAGGATGAGCTATTATAAGGTTTGGAGGTTCTAAGATCCCCTAATTCTAGTGTGGTATGTTCCTGTTTGAGTTTTGTTTTAAATAACCTTAATTTTGTTAATGAAATGATTAAAAGGTGTATCAGGAGTCTTATGGGGGGGTTTCCAAGACTTCATATCATGAAAGATGGGAAAATAGAGCCATCAAGTGCATATTTCATGGTTGGAACACTATTTGAATTATCTATATTCCCTTACTATAAATTTCTAGAGTTGTGGTTCATGGTTTATGAAACCTTGAAAGGATGGCGTTAAAACCATGAAGACTTGGACATATCAAATCTGAAAGGTCGCCTCACTATTTGTTAAACTATACAGGTCTCCCGAGAAGATTTTTGATCTGGCCCCCTCATCGGAAATGATAATTGAATGGTTGGTGTAGAGTTTAACCAACTATGCAGCTAAATCATGATCATCATTAATGTGGGGTGAATTATAAAAATATCTACCATTTGTAATCCTGAATAATTACCCAAATTTTCCAATTTTTAATTGATTAGAGTAAATGATGATCCAAACACCCCCAAACCCGCAAGGATCAATATTGTTAATCCTTGTGTTGTTTAAAGCGATGTTGGGTGTATATCAATAAAGTTGGTGAGTGGAGAAATCCTTCTTCCTCCTTTTCCATATTAGTGATTTTTTAGTTCGTTATCTTATTCCAAATCCTTAAATCCTTCTTTTCCAGATAATCATATCTTGGAACATTGAACGGTGTTTTAATCTAAATAAAGGTCTAATTTATTTTTTTATTCAACATTAGAATAGTGGTTGGTGGTCTACAAGTTATACCCATTAGTCATATTGATATGTTCATGCTTACGTGATTTTTCTATGGATATTTATTTTATATATGTTGAGTTTTATATGGTATAACTGATGTTTAATTTTGTTAATTAGTGTATTGATTCCCTCGTAACCCCTATAGGGTGCATTTAGGATGATTATTCCATGTTAACGGCCACTCATGGGATCGCATACCTTTTAGAATATGAAAACTATAATTATAAGCATTCAATTGAAATTTTATGAAATTTATCTCATGATAAATATATATACATGTTTTCATGAATTAAAAATATGCACTAATGGTAGTTGTGCCTATAAATTAACATTGAATAATGGGGTGTTGGAATAATTTTAATTGGTTAACTATATTATTGTGAATGAATAATACAACATATGCGTCGTAATGGAAATTTGTAAATGATCTGAGGCATGAAAATGTGTAATAAATTAAATTGTTTATGATAATATATGAAAGAGGGACAATGAGTTTAGAAATGATGATGAAAAATGTGTTGACTGATTTTTTATTTTAAATGTATAATGTTATTAAAGGTTATGATTTTCATTAGTAAATGTGTTATGGTTAAAGATGAATTTTTTCATTGAGTGATGGAATACGGGGTATTGAATGAAGCTTTACTTCCCACATGTAGGCTTGGTCCAAGGATCTAAACCCCATCCCTAAAATGAATAGGTTGTGTAGTAATGAGTCTATATACACCTAATGATTTCATTTTATGAGACTACTTGGTTAGTGTTTCCAAGGTACTTCTCATTTTATTGATTGTGAAATGTGTTCAAACATGATATTGGTAGTTGGACTTATCCACTTATGGAATAGTGGTTGACCAACATATGATATAGTTTAATTGATGAAAATGACTTACACATTAATAAAATGAGGAAAATGGTTTATGTGAATATTTTCCTCTAATAGAAATTTTTTTTTCATGTAATTAATTTAATATATGCTTCCAATTAAAATAAAGATGATTATTTTTTAAACACCATTGGGGTTGGAATACTATGCTATACTGATAGGATTTTCAAACCTCCATTGTGTACCCAAGAAGACATCTATTTTTTAGTCCAGGATACAGGTAAAGTCTCTATAATAGATTATTTATTTGGGCATGGTATGTGCATGGATGTGGGATTTGAACTGAGAATCAGAACCAATTTTTTGGATTCTTCATTTAACCAATATTTTATGTTTTTCATCCACATAGAACATTATGACATTTTATAACATATTTAAAATTTTGTTTTGGGCTTATACCGAGTATTGGAAAATCAATTTTAGAAGTATAGTAGTTGGTTAAACCATTTCCTATATTCTTATTTATTATTGGATTTGAAATAATCCGATAAAGAGATCATAATCTCATTCCATATCACATTAGACCCTCACTTATAGTTCAAATCCTTTGGAATATTGGTACGCATGCCTAAAATCATAGGGTGGAATGGATCTTGGAACTAGCTTTAGTGGCTTCTAAGTTGGGGACTTTATAGAAATACTAGTTTTTAGTGTTGGATAATGAAAACTATAGATAAGAAAAATTGATATAAAACATGAATTATAGAGACAAATTACTACAAAACAATACCACTCGCAATGTTAATGTTCTCCTTCAACGGTTCTTATATATTATGGATCAATGTAGTAACCCCAATAAGTATGAAGGGAAACGTTCAATAATATTAAAATTGAGTAATAGAGTTTTAATGGGAATATTATTAAGAATATGGTATAATGTAACACCCCATGATTTGTGAATGTCATTCCTTTTTAATAAGGGTGATGTGTTAGATAGTTTTTGATAGATTAAATATAAAACTGAAGTTAAAAATTTATATATTACTAGATAAAATTTAATACAATAAAATAATGTTAAAATAAGAAAAATTGGAAAATAAATTACTTCATAATATTTTTTATTTTCGTAAGGAAATATCCTCAACTCTAATGATATTTGTTATAAATTAACTATTTTGTTGTAAATTAATAAATTTTTAAGAGTGAAATTAGTATAATGAATTGATATATTTTAATTAATTATATATAAATTCAATTAATTACATCCCATAAATATTCATTTAACTATAATGATTTTTTTTTAATTATACAAAGATAAAAAAATTATTGAAAAAAATATTCTATATATATATATATGTGTGTGTGTTTTTTTATTTGTAAGATAAATTTTTAATATTTGAAGAATGAATCATATTTATTTTCAAAAAAAATTAAAACAATTTAACTAATATTATTCTCTAAGGAATACATATCAATTCAATTTTTTTGTGTGTAATACTATTTTAAAGTTATACCCTTACACTTGTGTAGCACTTTGATAAAAAACTGAGCTCATGCTTTAAGTAGCATGAAATGATACAATAATGTTTTTTAATAATTATGTTTGGGAAAGTCATGATCAACGTTCAATAATATGATCATACAATACATTCATTCACTTTATTACCTGGGCGTTGCTATAAACTTCCACGATTTTGGAATGATACATGGTCAAATTTCCCTCTCTAACATCCATGTCCAATTACTCAATAGTGAAATACCACATTTTTTGTATTGATTTTATGTAGAAACTAATTTTAAAATTCATTTTAGAACCTCTGAAATAGTACATGAATCAAATTTGATCTATCATGATTCCCTTATGAACTACTTGTATTCTCTACATATTATGTTTCACTTCATGACATGAGTGATTAATGGACCACCTTCTTCTTCGGCGGGTTGCCTCCACTTTTCAGATGGATAATGCTTATCATATCACATATCCTATGCGGTTCTTTTCATTTTATGGGTACCAAGGTCTGAAAAAACATTCATGAACTATCCCTCGGAACTATCTCCTTCCCAAAATTGATCCACTGAAAACCACTTCCTCCGTCACAGAATCATTCTATCATGAAATGATTTCCTACGTGGAATTCTCCCTGTCAAACTACTTTTACATCTCCAAATTCTTCCAATAGTGATGATATGTTCTCATAAAATTCTATCTATATAATGATATGGTTAGAGGTATTTATATTGAAAAATTGATCCACAAACCCCTATAATCCAAATAAATCAAAAATTAGTAGGGATAAAACATTCACCATGAACTATTATGTTGTATTCATGGAGCCTTTATCCATTGTCATGGGTAGTGTCATCTATTATGTTAAACCATTTTGGTAGCTTAAATCACGGCCTCTAAACTACAAACAATATGCCTCTCACAATTTCTGAACCTACCACACACTACGATCCAACATGAAATTATTTTACCTATGTGTACCATGTAGAATGATTTAGAGTCAGCAAAGAGATACAATGAGGAAATCTTCATTTTCTGATTTTTATTCAATGTTACACTTACTTCCATGTTGGTCTATTATCTATTCTATGTGGTCTCCAAAAGGTTTTTTGTAAACTCCATTGTAGAAAACTATCATTTTCCATAAAACATTCTCCCTAATTTGGGGCCCAAATATATTGAAAACCTATGGAATAGACACCAACTTATATATATTTTTTGGAAACTCCACCCATATTTATTTTTTAGAATTTTTCATTGTGAACAAAAAAAATACATTCATTTTTTAATGATTCAACAATATTTTACCAACAATTAAATCATAAAAAACATCATTACTTTCATTACAAACCACATCTAACAAAATATGTAACCCACAAATTATCACCTATGCATCATGGAATTTGGTAAAGAATGTATTGAAACTTCCATAT
Source organism: Viscum album (assembly GCA_963277665.1). Taxonomy (NCBI): domain Eukaryota; kingdom Viridiplantae; phylum Streptophyta; class Magnoliopsida; order Santalales; family Viscaceae; genus Viscum; species Viscum album. The sequence continues at coordinate 275,496,591 of OY728142.1, read as the reverse complement.
CTCTCAAAAACATCGTTAATTCATAATAAAAAGAAATTTCATAAGAATTATGAGTATAATTTCAAGCCTAATATTTTTAACTATGATCGCTATTTTCAAAATGTGTGCTAATTTTATTTCCATTACAAAACAAAAGACAATGCACCTATAAAACTATCATCTAATAATAACCCAAAACCTTCTTCATCCAACATAGTCCCAACATCCTTACGACATTTTTTCATTTTTCTAATTGTATATAATTTATTGTGGATTCATTCCAAGTATTAAATAGGGAATTCTACAGGATCATAGTAATGTTATCCCAAATTAAGAGTATTTTTCATGCAATGGAGTGAGGATCTTGATAAGTGATGAAATCACACCATCCATTTCCATTATTGTCTAGGTTTTTCATCAACCATATTTATTTTGGTATTTTAATATAATTTGATTAAAATGGTAGATATGTGACTGGAGGATGTATGTGATTTATATTTTAGTGGTTCCTAATTTGATCCCTTAAAATTCCATATATTATTAGTGAGTTTTTTAGTCATGATGGACTATTAATTAATTTTTATGAAATAGTATTATTTTAAAAAAATTATTAATAAAATTTAATATTAGATTAACATATTTTTTTCGTTTTTAATTTGTAAGTGGGAATGGATTTCTGTTCAAATACTAGGGGATTGTGAATATTTTCCCCAGAAACATAAAATTGGTGTTTCAATAAGTGTTCAATATCTATATTGTCTTTATTTATGATATTTTGAAATTGTTCATGACTATATTGGGATTCATAAGTGATAAATTGGATAACTATGTGGGGAATTAAATGACTTGGATCCACATAGAAGGTAATTGATTGCTTCATTTCATATTGGGTGACCAATGAATATATGGATACTTAATCATTGTTGTGAATGGAGACTTATATAGTGTAAAAGTGGCCTAAAATGGTTCTATGTATTTGGGATGAGTTTTGGAGTGTGTAAAGTGGTTCTAAAATGGGTTGTGTCAATGTAATTGTATTGGTAAACATATAATATATTTTTGATACAGACGTGTGTATGATGTATAGTTGTGATATCTCCTATTGAGGTGAGGTTGTGGTCTTTTCCACAACAATGAGTTAAATCATTCCACTGAGACGTGATGTAATACAATGGGGGATAGATTCCATAGTTATGGTCGATTTGATAGATCTTATATAAGAGTGGTTTTATTTGAGTCCCTTTATGGGATATAAGTTTTAAATTTTCATAGTCTATAAAATAGTATTATTGTTTCCATGAGTGTGTTAGGAATGAGATAATATTTATGGATTGGGGGAGTTTATGTGATCTTTATAGATATGTTTCGGTCATTATTTATGGGTAATGTGATCTATATAGACTACAAGATATAAATTGGTATCATTCTGTAGTAGTCAGGTTCATTCTAGGGATCTTATTTAATACCTTTTGGGGTATGACGATAATCCTAGTTAATGTGAATATCTCATGCTTGTTCTATAGATCTGATCATATATGTCACATTGAAACAGGAATAAACAAATCAATGGGATTTTTTGTTGTGGTTGATGTGAGGCTCAGGGTTGAAGGAGGAACAAATTTTATAATTTTTTTCATTCTATATATACATATATATATGATTTTTTGGTACTTATTAGTATGTCTTAATATATGATACAAATATCACATTTTATATGACATGTTTTATGTTTTTCTTTATATTTAACCAAATACATGAATTATTTGAATCTACATTGGGGTGTTTATTTATTTCTTTATTTTTATTTATGATAGCGATATAGATAATTTGTTTTATCTAATTTGATTATTGATTCTCAATGAAACTATGATTCTTATGGTATATGGGGTGAAATTTATGATGTATTGTGAAGATATCTACTAGAGTTTTAGTCATGTGATCTATTTTTAGACATTACCAAAAATACATTAGTGTAATCCTTTTTAGTTTACCTTAAAATTTGGGGCCTCATAAATCATCTAATGTAACGTATCAAAACAGGTGATATACCTAAGTATGATAAGTTCTGAAAACATATCTAGTTGTAATTCCTTGATACAAGTTAATGGAATTTTGTTTTTCGGTGTTTTATTATTTTTTAGAAATATATTCTAGAATGATGTGATGAAAAGAGATCAGTATTTTTGGTTTTACCCATTTCTTTTCATGGTAAGAGGCATGCATACATATTTATTACATTAAATGTCGAATTCCAATGAAATTAAAGATCTAATATGTTATTAATTATGGGTTTCTATAAGGTTTTATTGTAACTAATTTTTCAATAAATATTATATTAAAATTTTTTTTATAACATATTGTATTCATTTTACTTAGTTAGTCCATAGTCAAATTCTTGATGAAATGATATGTTGATATTATCATCAACTATCATTTGGAAATAATTATGTGGTTTATATATATAACATAAGTATGGAAATATATTTTCGGTGGTTCTATAGAGTTTTTATATTAGTGAGGGTTTGTTTTAATTGTTTTATGCAAGATATTTTTTTATGGGAATAGGTTTTATGGATGAGTTATATTAAATTTATAGGGTATGCGAAGGTAATGATTTATTCTGACGATTAATAGGATATAAATCACAAGTAATACATATTGATTTGAGATTATATTTATAAATATATTATTAGTTATATGCTTCGAATTTTTCTATTTAGGAACGGGTTTTAATAGAATAGTGAGGAAATCATGTATTGTTAGTTCTTGGATGGGTAGAGCTTGGTAGATGCCCAATTATATTGGAATGACAATTCAGTTTCTATTATCATGTTTTAATCCTTTCCTAGGTTATATGTATTTGGTTAACTATAAATTAATCATAATTAGTGTTTCTAATTAAGTCTACTCACATGAATATGGTGCATTTCTTTCCGATTTGGTGTGTGAGCATAATATGGATGTGGTGAGACATATAGAAGTATAAGCCTAGTTTGGTGATTGATTCATTCAGGTTTTTACACTCACTATTTATGAATGATATTGTGGTTGGATGAGGAGAAAAGTAGTGAAATATTTATTTAAGGGGTTCACACAGTCTTTGGAAAGGGAATGTGAGTGTTTAAACCCCCCCCCCCCACCGTGAGTAAGGGGATACTAATGTGTGATAAAAAATTTATGTTAGTGTTGTGTGATATAGTATTAGTATATAGAGTGTTTTAATAGGCCATGTATTGGTGTGTTTATAATTTTAAGGATTATAAGAGAAACTATGTGGTGCATTGAAGATATTAAGTTGGTGAGCATACATAGTTTCTAGCTTTTTAGAATATAGTTATGAAAATTTTTTGTTTCTACTTTACGAGTCATAATTTAGGGTCAGATAATGGGTTTGGGTTATTTATTTACTAATATATTGGTAATATTGACACATTTATTGGAATTTTAGGAGTTTAATATATGGTAAAATGGGAAATCATTAGGTATTTCAGAAGAGTGATACTAGAAAATATCTTCTACTGGAAGAAGTGAAATGGTGATATGGATGATGATAAAATATGATAATTTAAGGAATGAATACTATGATTATAGATACATGTAATTAATAATCAGTAAACATATATAACTATATTTCATTGAAAGATGATATATTAGACATGAACACAAGGAATGGTATTTAATCATTTATATATTATAAGCATACAGTGAGAACAATCATTCATGGGTAATGGTGGGATCAGAAAAATTCAATGCTTGAGAAGAAACTGTAAAGATGTTTTATTTTGGGGAATATGCATATCATAATTAGATGCTGTTACAAAACATTTAATACAATATTTTTTGAGATTCATTGGTGAAAATTCTAGAATTCCTGATAATAATATAAGTTGATGTTTGAGGATAAGGATGACGTATCATAATGTTTTTGATACTCATACACTTTGATAAGTATTTTATGGAATGATGTATTTGTAAATTTAGTTTGTTGTTTCATAAAGGAAATTATATTGATTAAAAAATCATGATGATCCGAATGTGATTTAAACAATTATTATAATTTCATTAGAATGATCATATGGTAATAGAATATGAATGAAGTGGAAGTGATACCTTTATAGGTACCATGTATATGGAAATAAATATTCATTGGGATTTTTAATAAATAAAAAAATCATTGTTCACATGTAGAGGGTGTGAAATGTTAGTTCTGAAGAAGGTTGAATTGTGTATATTTTCATGTTTTATACGACTGGGGTGAAGATCGAGGGTGATTTAGAGCTAATGTATAGAGTATGACTGAATGTTTGGATGGATTGGTGGTAAATTCATGGAATTTAAAAATGTATTGGGTTAGAAATTATACTTTTATATTTCTGTTTTTTTGGGATAGATCTATTGGTTATAGCATCATGATCAGTTAGAGTTGGTGATGTGTCAGTTATTGAGGCTGGGCGTTTCTATATGTGGATGGAAGTGGATGATGGACTGATTTTTTCTGATAGAATTAGATGGATTGGTGGTTGTAATCACTTAATACACGTTTATAAATATATGGATTCAGGTTTTAGGGATTATTAAGAGTGTTTATAAAGAAAATAATTTATAATAATGTTCTATATAATATAATTTCAGTTATTTTTAGTTCCCATAAAAATTGGGTTTGGACAATTGTGTTAGTTATTGATCGATGTATTAAAAATTGTGAGATATTCTATGTGAATAATTTTGATGATTGAAAGTGTATTAGGGAATTAATAATTATATTTTTCCTTAAAGTTATCTTAATTATATTAAAATTTTACATTTGATTTTTGGTGGATGGGTATTTTTTTATAATTTGGAATTTAATTAGAGATATGATGTTTAAAACACCTCTAGGATGTATCTTTATGTTACATTAATTGTTTTAAAGTGTTTAAATGAATATGTTAGGTGTCCAGATCAATATATTTTTAGGTGGTAAAGTAAATCATCTCTATAGTTACCACTAGGTACATATATATATGCCACTATTTACCTGATGGTTATAAAAGGCGTGTGAATGTGCCAATAATTCCCCGAAGATTCAATTGTAACACCACAAGATGGATAGTCCTTATTATGAAAATCGTAGTTTTAGTTAGGTTTAAATGTAACACCTTCAAAATTGTGTTTATAATTAAATTATTAATGATATATGTTATAACACTCAAACTTATTATTCACGATATGATCGAGAAAATATAAAAATATTATTATTTAAATATGATCATTATAACTGTACCATTAATTTGGTTGTTATAAATATTATAAAAAATTGAGAAAAATATGTATTGGTTTTAAATAATGAATTTATATTGATTAATGGTTAACAAAAACTACAATAAATTTTAATAATAGTCATTTTATATTTCAAAACCATGTTTTTTCACATACTATTAATATTGATTTCTTATATTACAATTAAAATTAAATTTTAAAATTTTTTAAATATTTTTTGAATTTATTAATCTCAATTTTTTTATATAAACATTTCTATATTATCATAATTTATATTTTTAGGATTTTTTTAAAAACATTAATTTTTTATTAAAAATTGGTAAAATAATAATGTATAGATAACATGCATTCATTTTCATCCAATGACTAAATTTAAAATTTATATTATTATTTTAATTTTAAATTAATCTAAAATATGTGTCCATTAAGTATAAATAATCTAATTGGTAACATAGAAATGAAAAATTTAATTTTGTTGTTACAAGTTGATTTTTTCACTAAAAGATCACCTTTATAAGGACAATTTTTATGCATGTGATATATTATTATATTAGTAAATAATTGTAATCTCTATTTTTAATACTTTTATTGTAATTTTTGAATAGATTTCAAATAAAAAAATTCAACATACATTAAATGGTATTACAAATCTAATAAATAGAACTCAATCTTAATTTTTACATAATAATTCAATTTCAAAAAATATTCTTTATTTTCATTTATCTTGATTGTTTAAAATTAAATACAGACACATAATGAATCTAAATATGTAAAAATGGTATAAATATTTTTAATCATAAATATTATCATAATATAATATGTTAGACTCAATAATTAGTCCTATTTAATATTAAAAATATTATCATTTTGTTTCATTTGTTATGGTTAAAATGAGATTATCAAGGGGTTTAAACTAAGAGATAAGACTTTGAATGATATTATAACGTATATAATTATTAATTTATGATTATATATTAATATTATATTACATTAAATTTGTATAATTTTATTTTTATCCCCAATAGAATGAATTTATAATTATATTAACTGATATCATTTAAGTTATTCTTTTTGTGACCCCCACCCCTCATCTATAAAAGAGAACAAAATTTCATCCCTTTTTCAAAAAAAAAATCGATAATTATATTAGTGAAATTTTATTCTATTAAAACATCATGATACCATACGTTTGTCCTAGATCAAACAGTAAATTCCAAAAAACAGTTTTTTTTATGGCTTAATGTGTATACCAATGGAGGAAACTCAACCTAGAGGTATAAATTTTAACTGAGATATTTCAAATGTATTTATTATTAAACCTCCTTTAAACTTATTGTACCAAAAAAACACGATTCATCTAGTATAATGAATATAATTATATTTTATTATGAATATACCACAACCATTTTACACCAATTATCAATCAAATTGAAAATTAATGTATTACAAATGTATAAATATGGACTCCAACGTACAAGTAGTGATACTATAATTTTACATCCCCCTAATTCATGGATTTTTAATGTAATTGATTTAAATGTTTTAAATTATATTTATGAAAAATATATATCTATAATTCTATTATATTATTTACTTCCATACAACTACATTTGTTGGAAAACAACAATGTCAACCACGAGTATGTGTGGACTACTAACTCCATAAGGAAATGAATTTTTTTTAAATTTTCACATTAAATGGATGATAATATATATATTTATATATATTTAATATATATGATACATATGATATTATAATGTGTCATAAATGTTTAATTAATATATATCATTATTTCTTTATATCCATGAAAATATGTAAACACCACACGTGCGTACGTATGAAATATCAACTCAATAGTGTGATGTAATTCAATTTGATCATAAAATAAAATAAAGTGTTATTAAAGTGAATATAATCATAATATATGATAATTATTAAAATAAATATTCTATAAAGGATGTAAGAATCATCAAAATAGGAGGATATAACTTTAGAACTGAAACATGAATTAAAAATATAAATTAATTATACTTTATTTTATAATTCTTATGAATAAAATCTGACAAAACACAATGTATTATTTATCTCATTTTCAAATTCAAAATACATGTTCCATATTACTCCTGATAAATTATTTTATGTGGAGTTATTTATAGCTTTTGAAATTATTTTATTATTAGTGAAAATAATTTTTCATTAATATCCATATCATAATCCTTATTTAAATGTCCTTCTATTGGGATCACCATTTAGTTTTATGTTTTACTCTTATCTATATTGTTTCATTGATTCATTATTGATGTTATGAAAATATTTATGATTCTTTTGTGTTTATTATAGAAATATTACCAACAATGTCATTCACCATTATTAATTCATCGTATTTAAGTTAAACATAAAAACATTTCATCAAACACGTTTTGATTCGATTGTTTTCAATGTGGTAATGATTTATAATCTCAAAATTTATTCTTCGGGACATATGTTATATTTCACTAATATATTCTTTTCTTATGTGTATCTTCTACACCATTTTTATGTTATTAGTTAAATATTCCTATTTCAATCCAATTATATTTTTCATTATTTGTTACTTCATTTATAGGGGTTATTAATCAGAAGTTACCATGCAATAATGAATTTATGTTTTAATCTCATTTTTAGGGTTTTTTATTGATAAATATACAATTATTAAAACGTACGAACTATCTCTACTTAATATTATTTATTTTTAATTATACCTTGTATATTTATAGAGAATAAATTTTTTAATTTCAATTTATTCTTTTTAAATATTCGATAGACTAAAAGAAATTTGTACATGGAAAAAAAAATTTATTTCTCTCTTTGATTGGAAATATTTTTCTTCGATATATAAATATAATTATATTTATTTATTTTTTATATTTTTTCAATAACGTTTTTTAAAATTTAAAAAAAAAATTATATATTTATTTTACCCATGTATATGTTTATAGTATATAGCTAAAATTTTAATCTTGTTATTGCCATCCAAATGAGGTAGTTTGTGATTTTTAGTAAAAATATTAAATGAATATTTTTTTAAACATAAACCACATGAACATATTTTATTTCTGCTATGTCATATTTATTATTTAATTATTATGTTAAATGTTTTCATGTATCCTCTAAAATTGTTTTTTCCCTATAATTTTTTTATAATTTTAGAACATAAATAAGTGGTTTAAAAATGGAATTTTCCAAAGGAAATGATGTAATGATTTCTAAAAGAATTTTCATCTATAGAAAAATAAATTTGATTATATTTCATTACTGTGAATGTGATCAAAGGGATAAATATTTACTATTTATATAGATATTTTATTATTATTATGATAATATATTGATGAATCCCATCTTCTATTAAATGGGTTAATATTTTTGTTAACAATAAATGTTTTTATGATCAAGTAGAAAATATATGACTAGATTTTGATTATGTGAATGGTGGGTCCATTATATACTTATATTTAATTTGGTAAAAATTAATGTTTTATGATCCTTCAAAAATATTCGAGATGTTATTCCATGACCAAAATAGCGAAAAAATGGTTTATCCCAATCCCAAACAGTGGTACATCAGATGTAAATCAAAGCCCAATGTTTTTCCATCTGTGTTAATATCAAGCATAAATTGTGGTCAATGTCTTCAAGGATATCGTTGGAATAATATTTCTATGATTGTTATTATGGAACACATTACTCCAATCTATTTTGAAAATATCATTTTCCAATATTATTCTCTCATGTATCATATTATATCATTCCAATAAGATCAATGTATTATGATTTTCAGTGATTTATTCCTTGACCCATTAATTTGATCAAAATATTATTTTCTATAATTTTAAAATTTTCATTTCATTTTATCATACCATATTAGTCCTAATGTTATTAAATATTAACATTGTTTTTTATCACACTTATTTACCCTTACTGAGTATCTGAGGTAACCCTTTCTTTTGTTTCATTATCCCTATAATATTAAGAACAATTTTATGAATTATATGTCAATAAATGGTGATTTTTGTGAATAAAACATTGAATTATTACATAGATATATTATGTATTGGGTTTATTTTTATATCTATTTTTCATAATACACTAAATCGTTATGGTTTTTGAGATGGATCATAATGATATATAAGGAATAATCATCTCATAGGATGTAATATATATGTTTGAATTTTTTTTGGTGTATTTGGTGTAAGACAAGGGTTGCTATTTTTTATATAGAAGAATGAGAATTATTTTGTGTGAAACCATATAATAAGACTTTGTTTATATGATCCCAATATGTTATGGAAGGGTAGGAATTGTGGTTTTCAAAGAAAATATATCACTCTCTACATAAAAAAATGAATGCTTATGTATTATAGATACATATAAGGGTAACAACTATAAAATGGGTAGATTTGGTATTTAAAATACATCATAAGTGAAAAATGGGTGGGAGTAAGACCTTACATCTAGATAGAAACTCACAAAGTATATTCTTGGGAAAATTCCAATTTTGGTTATATACAATGATTATTTATCTCAATAGGTGATAACTTTGGATAACCTAGGGTAAACCAGTGGTAACTGTCATGACTCGTCCTCGGGGCCCGTGCATGACTACCCCAAGTCCGCCTTCCATTGGCCAGGGGCTGGCGACTAGCACCAAAGGCATAAATCCTGATAAAAGGGAAGGCATTGCCTTTATAGAAGTAAACAAAGACAATAGAGTACGCAAGGTGGAGTAAACACAATGTAAACTGAGTAAAAAAGTAATTGATGTAAATTAAATGGGCCAGTATACAAACCCAACTGGAAGTATAGTACTACTGAGAAAGAAAGTACAAAAACTGAAAAGAAAAGCAGCAACCACCGAGTCGTCCTTCAGGAATCCCAATAGAAGGGTGGGAATAGATAGTCTCGTCGATACCTTGAGTCCCTCTGTCCACTCCCTTTACATCCCGCCAGGTGGTCCATCTCTAGATACCGTCCAGCTCCACAAGCCTCAACATGATCATTGTTGTCCCTCGTCTCCATCCAACACAACATAGTGCGGGCAATGCCTGTGCAGGGGTGAGTACAATGATCCTCAGTAGGGATCGCGAGACCTCCGAAGGTCTCCCAGAATCCACAAATGATAAACCACAAAGGAAAGATACAAACACGAAGTATCAACCAACTCTACTTAGGTATATGCCCATACATATACATAATTCATCAATCTTAGTACAGCTCCATCTTCCAAGCCTAATAACAAACCAGTCCACACAAGAAAAAAGTAAATATTATCAATGACAATGATTGAATGTTAAGACTCATCTCATAGAGGTATACTTCTAACGATGAGGGGTGGAGATCATTAGATGTAGCCTCTGAATCATCTCCTCTACCAAACCCATGTAGGATCCAAGTACAGAAGTCGTCACTTCTGATCCCACGTAGGATCCAAGAACATTATCCAGCTCTAATGAACCCATGTAGGATCCATGTTCAGTAGTCCTCGCTACCGAACCCACGGAGGATCTACGTACTGTTGTCCTCGCTGTCGAACCGACGTAGGATCCAATTACAGTCGTCATCATCGTCGCAGTTGCAACCAGCGCTAGGGTTCCACACATAGCATACTTGATTCCGGGAGGGTCTACTACATGAGTAAAATTGGTTGATACATCAACTATCACGAAGTATAGAGTTCATGTATCCCGAAGTTCTATCTCGTCAAAAGGAACTCAACGCGATAGACGACGCGTCAAACGGACGTCCGGTCTGAGAGATATAGGCATTTTCATTCCAGGGGCCCAGTTGGAAATATGCTCGTTCCAAACCCCGCTGTTTACCAAAGTTGTCCAAAACTCACTTAGAGTAAGGAAAAATGATCATCTCCTCAAAGTGGTACCAGGGCTGCAGACAGCGCGTTGATCAGATGCGGGGTCTTTAAGTTATTCATGATTAAGTGAATAACGGGCCGACCAGTTTAGCCAAGTGGGCCCACGGATCAAGTTAACACAGTTTGACAGCTCCGACTCGGCAGGGGTGTTGGAATGGTCTGATGGAAAATGCAGCTTGGACCAAAGGACGCAGCCCGGCTTAGCCTGAAGGGGCGCGACCCTGCCTGGCGGGGCGCGATGCGGCGCGGCGTGGCCCAGTGTGGCCTGGCCGAGTGCGCGGCCCGGCTGGATGAGTGGCACGGACCATTGGGCGAGCTGTTCATGGGGGGGAACGGCCCCCCGGCTGTCCGAACCAGCGGCTCCAAGCAGTTCCGCCCTTCCCAAACCGGCCGACCATCTGGTGAATGCGGCCCACACGGTAGGCCGTGAGTTTCTTTAGCGTGACGCCCTCCTGGCGCCGCGGTCCGACTCCGCCCAGTCGGCCGATGAGCTGGTCGATTTTCCAGCGCAGCCTCCTCCTGGCATCGTGACTCCCCTTCACCCGGCCGACCAACTAGCCGGCCGGTTCTTCCGCCGATATGGCCCGCGATGCGGGCTGTTGTTCCTCCCGCACAGCTAGCATGACGGTGCCGGGTTCCTTCACCGTGTTCCCGGCACGGCGCAACGACATCATTCCTCCTTCGCCTTCGGTGGCCGATTCTAAATATAACAAAAAATATTAACGGAGCGTCTTCGGGCCGTGTTTGTTAGGCTCGTTCCCTTCACGTAAAGCGATACCAATAGGCTAAAGTATTCACTTGAATTCAATGATAATGAAGGATTAATTTATTTTAAATTAATTAATCAAACCCCATACCTCAAAAATTGATGTCAAATGTCGGTCGTTGCGGAAGACGGTGTCGTGAGTCAAGAATTCGTAGACGTCGTCGGAGTGGGCCTGAGGAAGAAGCGACATCTCCTCCCTTGTCATAGAAAATAGAAAGGATGGTGTGTTGTTGTTCTTCGTGGAACCGATATTCTTCATCGAAGGAGATTTCGTTCTTCATCAGAGGACTGTTGTTCTTCAAAAATCTCAAGAGCACTCCCAATCTTCCTTATCACAACGAAATTCCTCCCAAAATAAAATAATAGGCTTCTCCTATTATTTTATTATCACATTAAATTTAAAATTCAAATTCAAAACAATTCATTTAATTAATTGATGTGGTTTAATTCATTAAATTAATGTGTTGTCAAGAGTTAATGAGGGAGAGTGCAGGATGTGAGAGGTCTCATAAATATGGGAAAGTTTTCAAGTTAAATGGGGGTAGTTTATGAGAGTTATGGGGAGTCTTAAAAGGGTTATGGGAAGTTGTAAGATTGGGGCTCGTGTGGGCTCCACCTCCCATATAACCACAAATGGGAATTTGGGTGGTTGTGGGCCCCACCCACAACATCCCATGGAAGGGTTTAACTTCCAAGGATAATAAAACAAAATTGTACAAATAATTTTATTTACTTCTTAATTAAACTGCAAATAATAATTTTCAACCCGCTTAAAATGAAACTGTGGTAAATGTACCCTTAAAAAATTATCAGTGATACGAGTTCATTGGGGCCCTTAGATTTCAATTCCAAGCATAGGTTAAAAGATATAAAAACTCGCTCGTTCGTTTACTGAACGTACCAGAGGTAAACTTTGGAAATTTATTCCGGACACATCGGGCCTTGGAATCAAGTGCCTTCAGAAGCCACAGGCTCGTAAAATTCCAATGTATTTAAGAAAAAAATTTCCTTGAAATTTTTTGGTCATTAAATTACTCCCACATCAGGTATTTACATACTCGTAAAGCTACAACATAAACTAGGGAAACAAATATGGGTACTGAGCACGCATATGCGCCTCCCACTCCCATGTGCTCTCCTAGAGGTTTCCATGCTACCAAATAATGCGCATAAGAGGAATCGAATGTCCACATAGGACCCTCTCCTGTCGATCCTCAATCTCCACTGGGACCTCTGCAAATGTTGCCCCGTCATCATTGTCCATCTCCCATTGATCAATGATGTGAGTCGGGTAATGCACGAATCTCCTCCGTTGAGAAACGTGGAAGACTTCATGCACCTGGTGCAATTGAGTTGGAAGGGCCAGGAGGAAAGCCACATTTCCATCCCTACGGAGGACCTGGAATGGTCAGATGAAGAACAGAGATAACATTCCACCCCAGCCAAATCTCCGTAATCCACGTCGAGGTGAGACCCTTAAGAAAACAAGGTTGACATCCTCGAACTCCAGCGATCGCTGCCTCCTATCATCATAAGACTTATGTCTGCTCTGTGCAGTCCTTATCTGCTCCTGGATGATCTGCACCTTCTCCATTGTAGCATGAACCATCTCTGGTCCTACGAGTGCGGACTCCCTAGGGTCAGTCCAACACAGAGGTGATCTACAATGTCAGTCGTACGTGCCTCGTAAGGTTCCATCCCGATGGTGGAGTGGTAGTTGTTGTTTTACGCAAACACCACCAATGGTAGATGATCCTCCGAGCTGCGACCAAAGTCAAGGACACATGCACGGAAAATTTCCTCGAGTGTATGAATGGTCCTCTCTTTCTGGCCATCCGTTTGAGGATGAAAGGTGGTTCTCAGGCATAGCTGCATCCCAAATGCATCCTGCAATCCCTTCCAAAGCTGGGAAATAAAGCGAGCGTCTCTATCGGAGACGATAGACGATGGCACACCATGAAGCCATACGATCTCATTAATGTAGACGCATCCCAAGCTCTCTACTGAGCCCTTCTCTCTGATCGGTAGGAAGTGGACAGACATGGTGAGTCGTTCAATGATTACCCAGATGGAGTCATGTCCTCTGGAAGTACATGGGAGTCCCATCATGAAATCCTTGGATATTCCGTCCTACATCCACTTTGGAACCTCCAAGGGCTGTACCAAACCTGCTAGAACCTGGTTCTCTGCCTTAACTTATAGGAAAGTGAGGCATCGAGAAACAAACTCTTCAACAGCCTTCTCCATACCCAGCCACCAGTGCTGTCTTCTGAGGTCCTGGAAACATCTTTTCCACTACTGGATGTACCGCTAGAGAGGAAGTGTTAAACTTCCTCAATACTTCCTCCCGTAGTGCAACTAGTACCATGGTATGTCCCCTGAAGAGGATGACGTGCTCTCCTCCTTCAGAAAATCCATCAGGGGCCTGACCTGTGGAAATCTGAGCACGTCGCATCTCACGGTCAACGTCCCCACGTTGTGCCTATCTGTCCCACTGATGTAGTGGAGGAGTGACTGTGAGGGACTGTAGAAAGGATTCCCCATCTCTATCCATGAAAGATATCTGCAAAGAGGCTAACTGCTCAATCGCCTCTCCAAGTAGACGAATTCCCTATCTCTTGGTGAGAGCATCAGCTACTACGTTCCCCTTCCCAGGAGTATAGACTATCTCAAATTCATAGTCCAGGAGGAACTCAAGCCATCACTGTTGTCTCGGGTTCAGGTCCTTCTGCGAGAAAATGTACTTGAGACTCTGGTGGTCAGAGTGGACTGTAAAGCGCTCGCCCATCAGATAGTGCTGCCACATCTTTAGGGCGAAAAACACTACTGCTAACTCTAGGACATGGGAATCATTGCTCTTCTCATTCTGACTCAACTTGCATGAACCATAAGCGATCACTACTCGCTCCTGCATCAAGACACACCTGAGTCTGGTCCCTAATGCAACACAGTAAACAATGTACCCTACTACCTCCTACAGTAGCCTCAAGATGGGTGCACTGGTCAATCTCTGTCTCGGCTCCTGGAAGCTCTACTAGCATCTATCTTATGACACGAAGGATTTCCCATTCTTCTTCAATGCTAAAAGCATTACTACAACTCTGGAGAAGTCTGGCACAAATCGTTGTAAGTACCCAGCCAGACCTAGGAAACTTCGCACATTCATCATGATCTTGGGTGGCTCTGAAGCTAGTACTTCCTTGATCTTTGCAGGATCCACAACAACTCCCGCCTCCAAGATGAAGTTCCCCAAGAAGTGATCCTATCCAATCCATAACTAGCACTTCTAGAGATTATCATAAAGATGGTGCTCTCAATGTGTGTCTAGTACAAACCGCCAGTGGTAGGCATACTCCTCCTTAGTAGTCAAGTAAATCAGTATGTCGTCGATGAATACTATGACAAAACGATCGAGGTAAGGCTAGAAGATTTTGTTCAAGAGACTAATGAACACTGCTAGAGAGTTGCTTATAACGAAAGGCATAAACAAGAACTCATATTGGCCATACCGACACCTGAAGGACGACTTCTGCAGATCCTCATCTAAAACTCTGAGCTGATGATAGTCGGACCTGAGGTCTATCTTCGAGAACCATCATCCACACTTGAGCTGATCAAAGAGGTCGTCAATCATCGGGAGTGTATAGTTGTTCTTTACGGTCACCTAATTCAGGTGACGGTAGTCGACACATAGTCAAAAGATCCCATCTTCCTCCTTGTTGACCAGAATCGGAGAAGCCTAGGGTGAAACACTAGGTTGGATGAATCCCTTTCCCTATAAGTCCTCTAGCTATACCAGTAGCTCACGATGCTCGGTGAGAGCCATCTAATATGTTGTAGTAGATATCGATGTTGTCCCGGGGTATAGGTTAATCTAGAAGTCTACCTCTCTGTGGGGAGGTAGTCCTAGAATGTTGTTGAGAAAAACGCCCGCATACTGATCCACCACAACATGAAAACTCGGACTCCGCACATCAGCTGCTCCGAGGATGCTACTAGCCAACTGATGTGTGATTGGCTGCCCTCTCTTCGGCGTATGTCCATCCTATGCTGTGAAGGCTCCCTTCTCACTGGGGAAGGTGAACTTGGTCCCATCTGTGCCGACACACCCCACATTGCACCTAATATAGTCGATCTGAGCATAGAATGTAGATAACAAATCCATTCCCAATATAACATCCTAAGGCCTCGACGCCGCTACAAGAAGATCCCGGCTGATGCTCTTGGATCCTAGAGATGCTCATACTGCCGGCACCAGTGCGTAATCGTCGAGTCTTCTCTCGTAGGAGTCTCTAGTTGTAAGGATCGAGCCAATGGCTCCTTCGAATCTTCGTGGTCCAATCAAGGGTAGAAGCAATGAGAGAATGACTTGCTCCTGTGTCTATAAGAACTGCAACAAGGGTGGAGTAGACATAAATAGTACCTCGAATCATCTCAGGTGTTTAGTGGTCATAGGCCTTGACTTCCTGAAGCTGAGCCTATACATGTCTGACAGTTCCCTGTAGTCGGGGTGGTCCCCCTGGTGGTGGTGGTGGTAGAACCTCGAAGCGTCGTCCACCACCCGCTGCTCGGCCAGCTCCTCTACCTCATCCGCCTTCTCTCTGGGGACCACCATGGTCGAACCTCTGCCTCTGCCTGGGTGGTCCCTCAACTGTCTGCTTCTCTTATGAATGGCGGTTTGGGTAGTCATGAGCCATGTGGCCATGCCCGCCACATGAATAGAACTGCATGCATCTCATATGACTAGCTCTACTGCGTGTGCCCCGCACATTCGAACCAGAATCTTGAGGTCACCCACCTGTTGTCCCTGTCCGCATGGACCTCTGAAACATTTGTCTACTGCCAGCTATAGAAGACTTCAATACAAGTCACTCTGTGGTGGGTCTCACTGCTGGATTTGGCTCAGAGAGAAAGCTCTCAACAAGAAGGGCTCGCTCCATTAATCCTGCCTGCATCGGAATGCTGAGGGAGATCATCGAAGTCCTGATCTCATGCCTCAGTCCCTGCTCAAATGTCTAGGCCCGGAAGAATGGGTACCATACCATGTCTGTGGGGTAGTGCGAGGGGTCTTTAAATCTCACCAAGTAATGGGCTACTGTCATGCTGCCCTGCCGCAGCTGTAGTAATTCTTGGATGCGCACTGCACGAAGGGTGGTTTTAATAAATTTCATGCAGAAGAGGCTCTCGAAGTCCTTCCAAAGTAGAGATGCCTCGTCCTGCACCTGGAGCATCAGGCACTACTATATACATACTGCTTCATGCAGGAGACTCACTGCAAGGATCACCATAAGGTCTGCTGGTGTCCCTACCAATCTGAAGACTCTAACGATAGCCTCCAGCCAATCCCCGGCTACCTAAGGATCTGTCTCTCTGCAGAACCTGGGCGGCCCCTATCGCTGAACCTCGTGAGACACACTCAGGCGCCGAGCACTCTTCACTGCTGGAGCTGATGGTATCTGTGCCCCAGAGGGTTGTGGTACCGCTGGTGCCTCAACTGTTAAGGGGCCCTGCACCGAGGCCTCGTCGCTCAGTGGGCTTCCATATCGAATGTATATTGGAACCCTTGATTGCTACCTTCATGGGGCTATCCTGAGATGAAATAGGTGCGCCATAGTTAGTACAGTATACCTGGTGAGCAGACACAAATTAATCACAAAGAAATATTTTGAAACACACATACAATAAATTTTTTCATGCACTGAGTTGGAAATCAGAAGTCAGGGTCCTGGTGTATGGATACGTCGGCCGCCACACCAATACTGGACTCCCGGGACAAATAACCACACTCAATACTATAAACACTATTGATTCACATAGAAGAGATTATCAGAGTCCTGAGTTATGTGGTATAACTGACTCCTCTGATACCAATTTGTCACGACCCATTCTCGGGGCCCGTGTCGTGACTACCTCAAACCCGCCTTCCATAGGCCTGGGGCTGGCGACTAGCACCAAAGGCATAAATCCTAATAAATGGGAAGGCATTGCCTTTATAAAAGTAAACAAACACAACAGAGTAAAAAAGCTGGAGTAAACACAAAGTAAACTGAGTACAAAATTAAGTGTTGAAGTTAATGGGCCAGTATAAAAACCCAACTACAAAGTACAGTACAAGTGAGAAAGAAAGTACAATAGCTGAAAAGTAAAGCAGCAACCACCGAGTCTTCCTCCGGGAATCCCACCTAAAGGGTGGGTACAGATAGTATAATCGGTACCTTGGGTCTGTCTTTCCGCTCAGTGTACGTCCCGCCAGGTGGTCCACCTCTGGATACCATCCAGCTCCACAAGCCTCGACCACGATCAGTGTTGTCTGTCATCTGCAACCAACAAAACGTAGTGCGGTAAATGCCTGTGCAGGGTTGAGTATAACGATACTTAGTATAGACCCCGAGACCTCTGATGGTCTCCCAGAATCCACAAAGGATAAACCACAAAGTAAATATAAAAACATAAAGTATCAGCCATCTCTACTTAGGTATATATCCATACATATACCTAGGTCATCAATCTCAGTACGGCTCCAACTTCCAAGCCCAAGCACAAACCAGCCCACACAGGAATGAAGTCAATCATATCAATTATAATTAGTGAATGTAAAGACTCCTCTCACACAAGTATACTTCTCACGATGAGGGGTGGAGATGATTAGATATAGCCTCTGAATCATCTCCTCTGTCGAACCCACATAGGATCCGAGTACAGAATTCATCGTTAACGAACCCATGTAGGATCCAAGTATAGTAACCATCGCTGTTGAACCCACATAGGATCCAAGTACAGTAGTCGTCACTTCCAAACCCAAGGAGGATCCTTGTACAGTCGTCCTTGCTGTCGAACCCACATAGGATCCAAGTACAGTCGTCATCATCGTCGCAGTCGTAGCCAGATCTAGGGTTCCCGCACACAGCGTACTCGATTCCGGGAGGGTCCACTCCATGAGTAGAAGGGGTCGATACATAAACATTTACTATTTCCAGATTTGATGTATCCTGAAGTTCCATCTCGTCAAAAGGAACTCAACGTGACATATGGCGCGTCAAACAGACGCCTGCACTGAGAGATATTGGATTTTTTGTTCAAGGGGCCCGGTTGAAGATATGCTCGTTCCAAACCCGGCAATTTACCAAAGTTGTCCAAAACTCACTTAGAGTAATGAAAAAGGACCGACTCGTCAAAAGTGTCCCAGTTACGAAGATGGTGCGTTAATCGGATGCGCGGTCTTTATGTTATTCATGTTTAAGTGAATATCGGGCCCGACCCGTTTAGCCCAGTCGGCCCATGGGTTGGGATAACCCAGTTTGAAGGGTCCGACCTGGAAAGGGTGTCAGAACAGTCAGAAGGAAAACATATCTCGGCCCGAAGGACACAGCCCGACCCGAAGTGGCGCAACCCGGCAAGGCCCGGCGGGGCGCAGCGCGGCGCGACCCGAAAGGCTGGGCCGGCTGGCCGAGATGCTCGGCCCGTAGGTTGAGCGATCCAAGCCCCCCCCCGGCTATCCGAACCGACGGCATGAAAAGGCCCCACCCTTCCCAAACCGGCTGGCTTGGCCGGACGGCCTTCTAGAGAACGCGGCCCGCACGGTAGGCCGTAGGTTTCATCAGCGCGGGGCCCTCCTAATGTCGCGGCTCTCATTCACCCAGTCGGCCGACATGCCGTCCCATTCTTCTACTGAAGCGACCCACGATGCGGACTGTAGTTCCTCCCGCACATTCGGCATGACGGTGCCGACTTCCTTCGCCGCGTTCCCTGCACGGCGCAATGACGTCATGCCTCCTCCGCCTTCGATTGTCGATTCCAAATATAATAAACAAGATCAACGGAGGGTCGTCGGTCCATGTTCGTTCGGCCCGCGCCCTCCACATAAAGTGATAGAAATAGGAAAAGGTATTCACTTTAATACAACGACATAAAGGGAGTAATTTATTTTAAATAAATTAATGAAAACCCCTACCTCAACAATTGATGTCAAACGTCGGGTGTGTCGGAAGATAGTGTCACGAGGTGAGAATTTGTAGATGTCATCAGGGTGCACCTGATGAGGAATCGACTTCTCCAAACTTTTCACGGAGAAGAGAAAGGAAGGTGTGTTGTCGTTCTTCATGGAAACGGTGTTCTTCATCAAAGGATACATCATTCTTCGTTGGAGGACCGGTGTTCTTCCAAAATCTCAATAGCTCTCCCAATCTTCCATAGCACAACGAAAGTCCTCCCAAAATAAAATAATACGCTTCTCCTATTATTTTATCATCACATGAAATTTAAAATTCAAATTAAAACTACTTCATTTTATTAATTGATGTGGTTGAATTCATCAAATTAATGTGTTGGAAAGATTTAATGAGGGAGAGAGGAGGAGGTGAGAGGTCTCATAAATATTGGAATGTTGTCAAGTTAAATGGGGGGAGTTTATGAGTGTTATGTGGAGTTTTAAGAGGGTTATGGGTAATTGTGATGTTGGGGCTCGTGTGGGCCCCACCTCCCATATAACCACACATGGGAAGTTGGGTGGTTGTGGGCCCCACCCACAACTTCCCTTGGAAGGGTTTACCTTCAAAGGATAATAAAAATAAAAGTGTACAAACAATATTATTTACTTCTTAGTTAAACCCCAATTAATAATTCTCAACTCGCATAAAACGCAGCTGCAGTAAAGGTCCCCTTAAAAAATTACTGGTGCTGCGAGTTCATTGGGGCCCTCAGATTTCAATTCTGAGCACCGGTTCAAAAGATAGAAACACCAGCTCATTCGTTAACTGAACGTACCCGAGCTAAAATTTAGAAATTGATTCTGGACACACTGAGCCTCAGAATCAAGTGCCGTCAGAAGCCACAGACTCGTAATATTTTAAAGAATTTAAGGAAAAAAATTCCTTGAAATTTTAGGGACTTTACATTGACATGATTTAGATATCATATGAATTATTTTTATAATTATATAATAACACAATATAATTATTATTGATCAAAATAAACTTATTATTATTAATTAATCGTTAAAACTAGGAGGAATCATATTTTAAGTTAATTTACTAGATTATGATATGATTTTTCTCATGAGAAATTAAATAACATGATGGAAGTAATTTTAATGTTTGTTACTATGTATAACAATATAACTAAATATATGATTAACAATCGACCCATTATGATTTTTTAAATGAATGTAATAAGTGAAAAATGGGGTTTAATAGAGACCATTGTGGAATGATTTATCTAACCACATGTCATGAATGGTGGAAGATTCACCCATGTGAATGTCATAATGTAATGGGAATAAATTTATTTGTGTAGAAAATATGCGAATAGAGTAATTTATACTAAGAGACAAATTAGGATTTCATTTAATGAAATTAAATTATATCCTAATGTATCATTTATAGTTATTTTTTATATATAGAGAAAAAATGGTAATTATGGGAGACAATTAACAAATCTAATGGATAAGAGCTATAAAATGGAAGGGACAATGTTACGATAATCATTGAAGATTAATGATTGAAATATTTATATATTGGAATTCCATAATTTTATTATGGTGGTGTTTTATCAATATTAATAAATTTATAATAATCATAAATCATATAAGTATTATTATGTAGTAATTTTCTATTGATTTTCGTGAATAATTTAAATAATACTAGTTACATTGAAATGGGATTTTGTGGGTAGTAGAAATTTATGGAATAATGATTGAAGGATAAATAACCAATAATATTTCCAAAAGTTTGAATGAATATTGTTTTATTTGGATAATTAGAAGATTAATATTGAAAAATTGAATAGAATTATATTGGTGACCTTAGAATTGATCATGTATTTAATGGAAAAGTTTTTTAAATTACATTTTATAATGATTATATCATTCTATTCATTGTTAAAAAATATTGGATAGTCAGTTATTTTATTTATGGAATATTATAATGTTGTTTTTTTGAACCATATTGATTTTTCATTTAGGTTTTACAAAGAATTAGTATATTAGAATATTTTTGGAGAATATAAGATAAATTTAACCACATGGTTTGTTTGTCACATTATAACATAATATATAATGGATGGGGATTTAATTTAATATAAAATATTTTTTTTGATAATTTATTCTAAATGTTTGGGTTTTGAATAATAGTTAATTATATATTTCTGTGTTTCAATTTTTAAATTCTGGAAAAAATGTAGATCTTTGGGTATTTTTATTTGAATATTTTATAGAGTAATATTTTATGTAAAATGTTATTAATATTAATTATCTAATAATGTAATCTCTAATTCCAGTTTTAGTAACAGTGTCAAAAAAATATATTTAATTATTTCACGAATATTATGGCATGTTAAAAGTTAATAGTACTTATTCAATAATGACAAACTCATATTTAACATTAATTTATTTTAGTAAATGTTGATATAAATTAGTTAATTGATAAAAGATAATGTAATGGATGTAATAATGGTTATGAAAGGGAAACAAATCTTTTTTTTTGTAAAAAATAATGTTTTATAAATCTTTATATTTAATTAATATATAAAATCTACGAAAAAGGTAATTGATTTTTTTTTCATTTTCAATTCATTTATATAGAAATTATGGTGTTGTTTAACCATTATTTATTATTGGTGATGTTGTCATCATATTTCTAATGATAATGTTCAATATTTCTCTATATTATTCTAAGGGAATTATTTATCTCCTACATGTCCATATTTTCACCCCTATAATATTATTTATATTTGGGAATATTATTATGTGTTATTTTTGGTAACAATTATGTTTCAAACATTTTGATTTCCAAGTATGTTTTAAAATAAATTTTCACAATATAGGTATTGAACAATGATAATTTTAAATAAAGGAACATTTATTTTTAATATAAAATTGATATGATGAAATTTATTTTGTAGGGGGGATAATGTTACACCGAATAAAATTTTGAGTAAAAGTATAATTTTCTCGATATATTTCATAACAAAAAACATAAACCATTATAAAATTATAATATATCATAATAATATAATTATTTAAATAAGAATATTATAATTAAGACAATAAATATTATGGTATGTATATAAACAATCTATTTTTTAAAATTACATATATAGGTATAAAAAAATTATTAAAATTTGAATAATGAATAATAAAACAGTAAGAAATTTTTAGAATAGTCAATTATGGTTTAAAAACAGGTTTTCATTCAAAATGTGTTTGATATCATATTATTAATTGAAATTAAAATTAAATTATATAATTTATTGAAATTTATTTTTAAAGGATGAATATCATTTTTAAATAAGATGGTCCATTTTATTATATGTTGAATTTTTGGAATTTCACTAAAATGTATAATTTAAAACTGAATACTGTAAAAATACTGACATCATTAATGCTGTAAATTATTTTCCACAAATATTTTAATTCTAAAGTCGCAATATGATATTAATTTTACATTAAATTAACATATTTTTCTTTTATTTATAATAATTTTAATTAAATACATTGGAATACACATTATATTTGATATAATAATAAGTTCATTTTTTCATAAAAAATATTTTCCAAAAATTGTTTTCACATGTGAAATGAATATTATCATTGTAAATTAAATTAATATATAAATATAAATTTATTAATTCAAATTTAGAGATTATATATTCTATATAATATTTTATGATGTATTTATGAGTTTCTAAATGATTGAAATGGTTGTTAATTTAGTTTTATGATTATGATAAAAATTTTCAAACAAAAATTTTCATTGAGATTTATATTGTTTTTTAAAATAAAATTCATTCTCATATTGAAACTGAATTAGATAAAATATTTTTAATATATCTAATTATTATGATTAATATAACATAGTAGCTTAATATTAATTTTGATCATGATGTGTAGTTAAAAAATAATATTGTTTTATCATGGTTAACACTGAAATGAGTTTACATGGGGATTAAATTAATCGATAATTTTAATAATTATAGTCAAATATTAATAATTAATATTTTTTTATGATATTTATATAATATAAATCAATAATTTTCTAATTTATTACGCTTTCTCTTGAATGTTACTTTATAATAATTGAAATCATTTAATAAATTTCATGGGTTTCCCTCCCCTCATTTATAGAAGGGAACATGTTCTCATTATTTATTCACAAAAATAGATTATTTAATATTCACCAATAACTACTCATAAATAATACAGGATTCCATTACTCATCTGATTTATAATATTCATCTCAGAAAACCAAATTTCCATTGATGAAGATGTAATCCAAAAGTAGACTCTAAATGAAGTGGAATAAATATTCACCAAGATCTATCAATTGTATTTCTTATTCTATATTTATTAAACCATATGAAACCACATTAAATGATGAATCAAGTATTGTAAATATAAATAAATGTTAATATGATAATGAAAAAAAAAATTACACTTATTTTTTATTAAATGTAAAATGAATGTATCGCTAATGATTTTGTGTTGACTACCACAACCAAATAGTGATATGATTAATTTTGCATCACCCATATTAATTACTAGTTATTATAAATGATTTAAATTTTTTTTATGAAATTTTTAAAAAAATTATTCTACTTGAATAATATTTTGTATCTATCTTTTTTCCATCGGATTAGTTCAACAATGATAATGTTCATAGTGTATATATATTTACTACCACTTCTAGAAGTGATGAAACTTGTTTTTCAATTTAAATTTACATGGATGGTAATAAATATCTGATTTTTTAATATATATTATAATTAATACATAATAATTATTTATTCATGGGGAATTTTTCTTTTCCATTACATCATTCCATCCAAAAAATGGTTAAAATGTCACCCATGTCTATGTATGGACATAAGTCTCTACTAGGAGATGTAATGTATTTTATTTTCCACATTATAATATAATATAGTGCTTATATATGATACATATAAAATTTTTAAGGATATAGATATCGTGTGAAAATTATCATTGCACTTGAACCATAACATTTGAACCAAAACGCACTTGAAAAAAATATTATCACCCCGAAACGAGTACTTTAATAAGGAATTATTAATTAATTGGTGATGTAATATACTAAAAAGACCATAAATGATATCATGGAAAATTTAAATGGTTGTGGTATATAATTATAATAATTTTAATTTTTTAATATTCTATTTTATTCATCTGAGGATTGATGTCATACATAGGGTATGTGTTTCTTTATCTCATTTCCAAATTCATGAGATATCATTTTTATTCAGCGCCATCATTTCTAATATGGGACGTGATTAATATATAATAAATGGATTTATGTGTATTGAATAAATTAAATGGTTTAATTATACTTATCATATACTTTATTTTCATTGATTTCTATTCATAATATTCAGATATCATAAGGGTTATTCATCTCAATATTGTTTTATTTAGACCTTATTTATGTTCTAAACATGTTTATATTTATGATGGGTATAAAATTCATCTTTGAAATACTATTTAATTTATAATTAATAATCCATATTTTAAAATGTTAAAATTTAAATTATTTCAATTAATTTTTTAATTCAAATGATATCAATGGGTTAGGTGTTTCCCACAAAAAATGCCTTCATTGAGATATATATTATTTTGGACACCAATAATAATTTATAGTTTTTATCTTACTGCTTTTTTTGTATTGTGAATATATTTAATTTAATGTTAGTTATTAGTTCAGTTGAATTTTTTTCTTTCATGTGGTTTATGAATCAAAAGATACCTATATAGTAAGGGGTTTACATACAAATATAATTTTTATTGGGTATTTTTCATAAATATACAATGATAATATTATCTGAACAATTTATCCTAAATATTATTTAAATACATTATCCCTTAATTTTTTATTTATATTACATATTTTCATTTCATTTTAATATATATATATATATACTCTAGAGACTGATAGAATATTAAAAGGTAAATATAATTTATTTCCCCATTTGGTCAAGAATCATTTTATTCCATAAAAATATATTATACAGAAGTATATAAATTTTTTTATTCTATTTAATAATGAATTTAAATATTTACTTTATACAATTTTTTTATTCAATAAATTTATATAAAATTAATATATGTTTTCATTTTTTATATGATGTACTTTTATCTTTTTACCAAAAATAAGAGTGGATTTTCTTTTTTAATTTAATACACATAAAAAAAATATTCACACCATCATGCGTTATATATTCATTGAACATTAAATTAATATTGTCGATGATAATTTCTATGAAAATATTTTCGTTTATATTTTTTTATTTTTAGAAAAATAATATATTATTTATAAATGAAAATCATATTTACTTAGTGAAATGACATAATGATAATTTTTAGGCCTCTTAACCTATCACAATAAGATTTAAGGATTCTAATATGTTGATGTGAAATTGAAACAATGATACTGTAAATATTATATCCTTAGATGGTTTGATATTATTATTATGATATAATAATGATGAAATAAATTACCATTTACATTGGTTATTATTTTATTTAGTGTGAAATTATTTCATGATCATTGGGCATACATATGAATTTATTATTACTATTTGACTGGTGGGTCTATTCTATACCCTTAATAAATTTTTTAATGATTACTTTTTTTGGGACAAAATGGTATATTTTAGGTTATCTTAGTTCCAAAATTAGGTACATATAATGTTATCCCAATCCTAGTATAGGGTAAATATGTGGTTATCCTCATCCAAAGATGAGGCACATGATAGATTTTCCCACGCATGAACAATGTACATGAGTTGTTATCCCAAGCATATCATGTTATTATTGTCTTAGTGGATGACATCGATACTCTTTTCTTATGTTTATTGTTATGAAACCCATTATTCAATACTCTTATGAAGGAGTCCTATGAAAATTTCATTCCCTCATGGATCATGATATTTGATTCTATAATGATTCATGTATTATGAAAAACAATTCTTTATTAAATGACACATGATTATTGTAAAGACTCGGAATTTCAATGAATTTTTTTAATTAAATTGGAATTTTATGAGTCCACGAAAAATAACGGTGCGTGATTCCAAGGCCCAGTGCTCCCAAAATCAATTTATGATGTTTTGTTCAGGTATGTTATGTAAATGTATGAGCGTGTTTTTATAACTTTTGAATCAGTGCTTCTAATTGAAATCTGAGAGCACCATTGAACTCACAACGCCGATATTATCTTAAGAATACTTTCTCCTCGATGGTAGATGGTTGGAAATATAAGATAGTATTTGGGGTTTTAAAGTTTGAATTATGTAAAAATAAATTTGTAGCTTTATTTTTATTTTGGTTGGTTGAAGCTCCACGTGGAAGTTGGAGGTGGGGACCACTACACCTTAACATCCCATGAGAGGTTATGGTGGTGGGGCCCACTTGATCCTAACCCCCCCTTCATGTTGAATATGGTGGGCACCAACCAAGGTTAAAATCTCCTGAACTCCCCATTAGGTGTAGCGAAACCTCTTGATCTCCCCACATATTGGTGCCACCACCCCCCACATTAATTTTGTGTCAACCACTTGAATTAATTAATTGGAGCTAACATAATTAATTAATCCATTTAAATTTTTTTCTATTGATTAAATAATAGAAAACATAATTATTATTTTGGGTTTGAATTTGTATATTGGAGGAACTAGGGAGAGGATATAGAGATCCTAGGGGGAAATTCTCTCACCAATGAAGAATGAAGAATGCGTTCTTCCAATAATGAACACTATTGAGGATCGTCTTTGACTTCTCTCTTCGGAACCTCCATCGACGTAGGATGTATTCGTCTACAACGAATCAATGTCCGCCTTCTCGCCACAATGTCAATGATCAATGAAAAAATGTAGGGGTGTGTTTGATTTTATCAACATTATTTTTTTCATCATAAGTTGTTTTATTCCTCTTGAACAACTTTCTATCAAACTATTGCGGAGGGACCGGGCCAAACTAACACGACCTGATTCCTCTATCGTACTTCTTGTGGTGTTTTTTCGCGTTCTTCATGGGTGTTTAAAAATGGAATGTTGGATTCATTGTGTGACGCAACGATCCAATATTTAATAGCCAACATCACGACGACCATTTGGAGGTGCGACGACGATAGCGGATGACATATCAGACCAGACCGGGAAGATCTTTCTTCAACCGTTCTTCGAGCGGGTAAATCATATCGTGTTTTTGGAGCCGATTGGAGACCTAAACATCAGTAATGATTTCGGATCATCGGGGTGACCGAGAGTCTACAGTTTCAAGGCGATTGGACCATCAGAACGAATAACATGCATCACAGGAGGCGTGCTAGCCAGAAGCGTCGTTTCGGGAAAATTCCAGAATACACAACGTGTACTTCTGAAGAACACACCGTGAAGTACGGGCGTACTGCAATTAGGGTTACGAGCATCAGGCACAGATCACATGGTGTGTGACACCTGTCACACGTCGTGTACTCTTTGCAGCTTGGTAGAGGCTGCTACGCGAGACTAGGCGTGTATCCCAGGGACACACAGACACATGGTGAATTACAAGGGTTTGTAATCCACACGCGAGCAGGAAATTCTAGTGACACGGGCTACCCCGTGTACCAGTTACCTGGGTTAGAGAACATGGGTTGAGTACATGTATGAGAACATGTCCGGCATACATAGAGTCGACCCCAGTTTCATTGACACGACGTGTAACCATACCATACGCCGTGTAGATACATTTATACACGACTAGCCTTTTGACATGGGTTTTTGCACACAGGCAGTACCCGAGGACTATCTACAGGGTGTGTAACCATACCACAAGCTGTGTACATACATTTAAACACGACCAGCCTTTCAACATGGGTCGTTGCACGTGGTCCATACCCAAGTTCTAACAACATGACATGAACCTTATTCTAACACACAATGTACTTTTTGGTAAATGGATTGATCATCTCATCTTATGTGTCTTGGAAAAGAATTGTTTGGTTTTTACTTGTATAACTTGGCATGAACATTGAGATACTCCTTCGGACTTCGTGGCAGTTGACGAATCAACTCTTGGATTGAGGAGCGGACCCTACCAAAATCAAGAGTGCTTTGTGCATAAACCCGGTGGATGGATACGCTCTTTCTACTGTTCTGGGATCCTGTGTGGGTTTAATAGCTCTTACTACTATTCTTGGATCCTGTGTGGGTCTGAAAGTACTGACTACTATTCCTAGATCTTATGTGGGTTTGAAAGCTCTGGATACTGTTCCAAGATCCTTTGTGGGTTTGACAACTCTCACTACTATTCTTGGATCCTGTGTGGGTTCGACCGAAATTAATACTATTCTTGGATCTTGTGTGGGTTTAATAGTACTGATTATTATTTCTGGATCCAGTGTGGGTTCGAAAGCTCTAACTACTGTTCAAGTATTCTCTGTGTGATCAAAAGAACCTACTACTTTTCCTGGATACTGTGTGGGTTCGACAATACAAACTACAATTCCTGGATCTTGTGTGGGTTCGACAGCTCTGACTACAGTTCCTAGATCCTATGTGGGATCAAAAACTCTGAATACTGTTTCTGGATCCTGTGTGGGCTCGATGGTTCTAATGATTTAGTGGGTACATCTAATCATCTATATCTCTCAACAAAAGTGGTATACTTGTGGGAGTTGAGTCAGTAACCTTTGTGTTTACCTAATGGTTGAGATGGATCACTTGATAACGTAAGTATATGTATGTTCATATACATAAGTGGGGTTATCTATTGATTTAATTCATTTTATTTATCCTTTTTGGACCTTGTGAGACCATGAGAGTGTTGGGGTACCTACCTAGTATAATTATACACACCCCTTCACGGGATATGCCCGCACCTCATTCTGTTGGATGTAGACAACAGACAGCACTGACTGAAGCTGAGAGTACCAATACTGGATGGTACTCGGAGGTGGACCCTAAGTGGTGTTGTTGCACAGAGGATACTGACATACATGTTGTGCTGTGGAGGCTATCTATACCTACCCTTCAGGTAGAGATCCTAGAGGATGACCCAATGGCTATTTTTATTTTCTTCAGTTGTATTTTCAGTTTCATGTACTTTATGGTTGGGATTTTATTTATGGACCCTTTTACATTTCATCATACTTTTTTTACACAGTTACATAGTGTTTATCTTTCATCTTGTATTCTACTGGGTGCGTTTTCAGGTTATAAAGGCAATGCCTTTCCAATTTTCGGGATTTACTCCTTTGGTGCTAGTCTCTAGCCCCTGGCCTATGGAAGGCGGGCTTGGCGTAGTGACGACAAGGGATCTAAGGGACAGGTCATGAAAAATTGTTATCAGAGGAGTCAGTTCTACCACAAAACTAAATACTCTGATATTTTCTGTGATGTAATATTCTTAAGGGTACTTAGTGTGGTTTTTAATTTAGGGAGTCCAGTGTTGGTGCGGCATCTGACATATCCATACACCAGGACACTGACTTCTGATTTCCATCATTGTAACACCCCAGGTAAATAAAGAATATGACATTTTTATATTTATCCATATTTGTGAATAAAATACTAATATTACTTTAAAGGGGATGCTATGCTCGATGGTGTAACCAATACGGAACAACGAGTTTCTTGGGAATCTTACGTTGCACTCTAATAATAAAATAATATTATCTTAAATGGTAGTTAACGCCTAGCCTTTGTAATGGAGGGAATGAAAAGAAATAACTACAAAATGATTATATATTTTTGTCAATTATTTTTACTTTTTACAATAAATGTTAGAGGAATAAAAATGTGAATGAATCCAATTTTTAAGCATAAACATTCTAATATTCTTTAAAAAGTCGATTAACCGCCTTTTGATGGAGAACCTCTTTTAAATCCACTTTTTGAAAATTTTATGAGTTATATTTGACAAAATAATGTTTTCTATAGAATCGGGACATTAAAATTTACATTGTGTTAATTTTTGGTATTTTTCCGATAAAGTTCATTTTTTTAATGAACAGTGAAAAATGTTGTATTTTAATTCAAAACCTCTTTTTAATCTAATTTATTTATATGATTAGATTATCTTCTGAATTGGTTTTAAAGTACAATTAGAATATATTTTTTCCATTTAATCAAATAGTGGTCGTTGTAATTAATTTCATCTTGAAATTGGACTTAAACTAGAGTCAATCTTTTGATACTTATTGTTTCTTAAAAACACGCTATTTGTTTTGACAGCGGGAATTAATTTTTAAATTAATTAATGCAACTTATATGTTTTTAATTTTATAAAATAGACTTCATTTTTGAATTCATAATATCAAATATAGCTTAGGGTGAATTTTTGGTATTTTTCTGAAAAACTTGAATTCTTTTATGAATAGTGAAACCACTAAGTTGTAGTTAAAGAAATTGATTTTTTGTTTAAATGAAACTTTGCCACCTCTGTGTTTTGAATGTCAAAAATCAGACATACATGGTTTTCATTAGGAAGTATAATGTTGTTCAATGGGATTATAATAATTTATTAGTGAGTAGTAACTTTTATGTTCTTAATCGCGATTAGAGGTAATTAGTGTAATTTAAGGTAAAAATAATGTTTTAATAATGTGAAATGACCTAGAAACATGTCCTACCCTCATTGTTTGTGTCATGGACCACCAAGAAAATACATGGGTCAACTTGGGGACCCCATGGAGCCACATTGGTTGGCAAATGACATAAATAACTTTTTATTTAAAGTTAAAATAAAAATGTCACAAGTATGAGATGTTTCACTAAAACAATTTCTAAATGGGGTTATAAAAGATATATTTTTAACTATAAATATTCATTAGAAATCTAAAAAGATTTCCTAAATCATGATAGTTTTTTTATAATTTTTAGACATTAAATAAATTAAATTATTTATGACATCATGATAATGCAGCGATTACCTCATTAATAACGGATTTAAATAAAATGAAAAGATAATCTTAAAACTATGACTTACACTTGTCAAAAACCTATTGGATGAGTATATTTAGAATCCTTACAACCTTATCCTCGAAATACATCAATTTGAGACCTTTAATATCCGAAACACATTTGAAAATAAAGTGTCATTTTGTAACATTACAAGAGTGCCCCTCCTCTCCTCTTATAAAAGGCCCCCACCTCTACCACCTTACCCACACCTCTCAAGCCTTTAGCTCGGCCAAACCCTGCTCATTTTTCCTCTACACATCACTCTATTACTCCTAAAATCATCACTTTGGGCAGATGCCTTCCCAAGGATACCTTTGAGCTCAAATCAAAAAGAGTTACCCGATTTTAAGGTAGTGTCTTCATTGCGTTCTTTTGATTTATTTTGCTTCTCCAACCCCCTAAACACTTTTTATACATTTCTTTTGTAACAAATCCAGTATCTTCAGTATACTAGTATGTTTTATAATAATAATTAGAGCTACACGTACACACACCTACAACAAATGGTTAAAGAACATAATGTTTCTGTGGATGACGAATTTCTGCCTCACGAAACGATGACTGTTCAACAGTGATATATCACCTTAAGAGGTGGCCATTAAGATGTAACTATAATTATATATGATATATAATATGTTTATGTTTTACTTAATCTTCTGTATTTTTCTTTTGTGGCATAGATTTATGGTTCCCATTGTGAGTAAACATGATAATTTCATTTTAGGAAGTGCGGACTACCGCCCCCTCAAAGTGATTTGATTCGTTAATGACATATGTGGGATGTATAAGGACGTATTTAAAGTTATTATATATGAATTATGTTACATATAAATGATTAATATAAATCTGTAATTAAAATATACATACCTCTCATTTAGTTTTAATTCCATTAATATGACATAGAAATGAATGTATCGTTCATACGTACGTACGACTTACCGTCTCCATGAACGGTGCATTTCATTTCATACCTCTAAATGATTATGTAATATTATAAATACATAGATATTCTGGATATATTTGATATATATGATATCCAAATCATTAATATCATTCTGGATATAATGAACCTTTGACCACACGAACCACATGTAATTGTAAGAAGTCCACTTTCGACTTAAGAACCAAATATCGACAAAACAAACATTATTAACTTAAATGATTACATAATGTTTATAACATGGAAATAAGTGATATAAAAGGAATAATGAACGTGAAAAAGGTTCTTAAGAAAGTATAAATTAACTCAAGTTTATTATTTAGGACGTTAAAGAATGATCGAGTCAAGTCGGACCCGAGGTAAGGGATCCTGCTCCTCTCTTTCTTTTTAAGTACACTCTTTTATGTCATTCCTTTTAAGCTCATATTTCTTGTGATTGGGATGTTCTTTTATATTACTCTTACTGTAATTTTTATTTTCATATGATGAGAGACGCTATTCTCTCTCATCAATCCATTTTGGAAGTTTTGAGTGGCGCTGTTAGGCTGCCGAATTTTCGTAAGAGATCTGACCTCTCTCTTTATTTTTAAGAACTATCCTTTATGTCACTTATTTTAAGCTCATCTTTGTTATTACGGGGGATGTACTTTTATATTCCTCTTGCTATAAATTTTATTATAATATGATGAGATACCCTATTTGATCTCATCAATCCATTTTTGGTAGTTTTAAGTGGCACCTTTAGGCTGCTGAGTTTTCGTAAGGTATTTTTCATCTCACTTTTATTCCCGTGAGATTTATGCTACATTTTCCACAATTTCCTTTGAGTGGTGTATGTACATCCCATTATTTTACTCATTGTGTAATATACTTTCATTTATGAGTATTTACATCAATGTTTTATTGTCCTTATTTAACGGGGTGTATGTTTCGAAAGATACCCATGTCAGTAAGGGAACCATTCACCCTCCTCTTTTTAAAAGACTTCTTTTGTTAGGACTTTTAATTCACATAACATTATGTTGGGATATGATCTTATATATACTTAGTGATATAAATTTTATGTCCAAGTTATGAGATACCCTTTTTATCTCTCATCAACTCATTTTCTAATTTTTGTAGTGACGTCGTTAGGCTGTCAAATTTATGCAAGGGAACTTCTTAACCCAATTTTGATTCTTTGGGATAAGCTTGTACTCCTTGAATATGTCGTTCTATGAATATGTTTGAATAACCTCTGATTTTTTTACAATTAATATCCACTAATATTTGGTGTATTAATATGTACACGTAATTATGTAATTGATTTATCCTTAATCAAAGGATTCTGTCATTGTATGATACTTCTTCTCAATCTCCTTTCATGGAGGCATATTTTGTTTTATTCACAACCATCTTTTATACGGTGTATAAACCCCTTTTACTTTTACTTTTATCCAAAAGTAATCTTTTTATACAAAGCATTTTACTAAACGACAAAAGGGAATGTTTTTGTCTTATGTATGCGGTGACAATGACTTCTCAACTGCCGTGACCATTATTTGATTTTCGGTTTCCACTACAAGCCATACCTTTTTTAAAAAGAAAAATAAATACCATGTTTTATTTTTATTTTATTTTGGTATTGAAAATGGTTTTCATAATTTTTTTATATCAATGTGTTGTATTTATATCTTGTTATTGAAAAATGGAAATGTTATGTTTCATTTATGCATGTTTTATGTGATATGACTATGTTATGGTTCATGGGAATTATTTTGAAGACGGGTGGTTCCGTGATAAACTAAGGGTGGGTGAGCCCGATATAGCTGTTCAATGCATTGGTTAACGCGAAGGGGTTAAACGTTAAGGTTTCTGCGAAGAGATTTAGGGAATATACTGTGGTTGGTATTCCAAACGTAACCATGAGGGTTACTCCCTACGTAAGAATGTTATGAATGCCTCAAGTTACCTTTATGTCTTATGATATATATGATTTATTCATAATCTTATGAGTTATGTTAAAGTTATTATGTTTTATGGGTAATGTATGATTTCATTCTTATGTATACATGTACTCATGTTTCCTTTCCATATTTTTATATCCCTTACTGAGCTTTTTATGCTCATCCCATGTTTTTGAAATGTTTTTCACGGGTCAAGGGAAGGGTACATGATATGATGATAGTGTCAAGGATGTGTCAAGAAAGAATCCATGTTTTACTTTAAATATGTTTCCGTTGATGGGAAAAATGAATACTATCTGTTATGTAACCACTTTGTTTAAATGTGGAATGTAATGCATGTTTTATGATCTAATCCTCTAAAACTCTAAACCTGAAAAGATCCTAAATGTGTAATCTTGTAATAACTCAATATTAAGTAAGGTTTAAGGCTGGGGCCTTATAGTTGGTATCAAAGGTCGTTTTGTATAAATTTAGAGGTTAGGGTATTCTCTAAGAACAAGTGACATTACCATAATGGTTAGGATTTCAGAAAGAGTCCTAGTTTTATATAAAGTGAATGAATAACTATATCTTAGTGTTTAACTTCCTCATTAGTACATGATGGTTTTTTTGATATGCTCACACTGACATTTCTGTTTTTAGTGAATGGATGGATCTAGCAGACACCAAAGAGACAACAGGTTTGAAGGAAACTGTGGTGGTTCTCTGAATAAGATACTAGATAATATGTGGGATTCAATTAGGAAACTCGTGGTTGTTCTAAACCAACTATCAAGGAGTCATGATCAACCACTTGAACCTTGGTATGATCTGTAATGCATCATGTACGAGACGACCAATCGATGTGGAAGTTCAGGTAATAATTATAAAGGTAACCATTAGAGTTTATATGATCCTTACATTTGAGGTAATTATGGGTTATTATATGTTATGATGGAAAATGAAAGGCATGAGATAAACATGAGGTTAAAATATGTTATGATAATTTTTGAAGATTTTATCTCTTTTTGGGGAATGTTTTATGAATTATATATTTTTGGAAAAAGGACAACACGCAGATCGTGTGACAACCCTTTGCGTCGGACAAAGCTGCAGGAATCTAACCCACAACCAAAGTGCGACTGGTATTTATCACCTACCACTGGACTATGTGAATTCCCTTGTTAGTTTGATTAATTATTTTTAGTTAGATGATTTTAGGAATCAAGAGTAAGTTTATTTTGGGTTATCTATGGAAATGATTAACCTATCATCGAGGATATGTGATTAGGTTAATTACTTTTCAATATGAGAATTTAAGAGCAACTGATGTTATTTGGAGAAAAAATTTAATTTGTACCTTGGAAGACTATGTGACTAAATCCTTAAAATATTTTGGTTTCAATCTTATTTTGGATTACTTTGAATAATTTTATGGACAAATTGTTTATCAAATGGTCCTCGTTGATCTTTGGGTTTTGTTGGACAAATTTTGGACATTAAGAATAGATTTTCTTTTTATAAAGGGTTATCCTTTTCTAGATTATCTGATCTTGTACTAACCATTTTGGTTTTGGTTTTAGTTAAAGTCTAAAGACATGGGAAGTATATAGTTCTCTTTTGTGGATTAGGTGATTCTCTAGATGTTGATTATAGTGATAAACTCTTCTTAAATACTCGCCTTTTGGTGAAAATACGATTGTGTGTAAGAAATATAATAAAAGTTGAAAGTCAAAATGATAAGTAATTATGTTTCCTTATGAATAAATTCCTCAATAAAAAATCAAAAATGTTGTCTATTAACTTTTCCTGCTGCGGAATCTAATACCGTTTAAACCATCACAAGTTTGTGATTTTCTTGTGGTTAACTTTCTCATAAATATGTTTTCTATCACTCTCCATCAGAACATGACCCTATGTTTTCTCCTCCATGTCCTTATTTTCCTACATGGAATCCTAGTATGGGTTAACTCGGGTGACCTATGTACTTATCATTATTTATTTTAAAGTGATTGTTTTATCAACTCTTGTTCTGATGTGGGACATTCAAGGATGTTTCCAAGCTCAAATTTAAAATTTCGAGGACGCAATTCCCAAAATAGGGAAGGATGTAACACCCCCGGTAAATAAAGAATATTAAATTTTTATATTTATCCATATTTGTGAATAAAATATTAATATTACTTTAAAGGGGATTCTATGCTCGATGGTGTACCCAATACGCAACAACGCGTTTCATGGGAATCATACATTGCACTCTAATAATAAAATAATATTATCTTAAATGGTAGTTAACGCCTAGTCGTTGTAATGGAGGGAATGAAAAGAAATAACTACAAAATTATTATATATGTTTTCAAATATTTTTACTTGATAAAATAAATGTTAGAGGATTAAAAATGTGAATGAATCCAATTTTCAAGCATAAACATTCTAATATTCTTTAATAGGTCGATTAACCGCCTTTTGATGGTGAACCTCTTCTAAATCCACTTTTTTACAATTTTATGTGTTATATTTGACAAAATAAAATTCTTATTTATAATAGGGACATCTAAATTTACATTGTGTAAATTTTTGGTATTTTTCCGATAAAGTTCATTTTTTAATGAACAGTGAAAAATGTTGTATTTTAATTCAAAACCACTTTTTAATATAATTTATTTCTACGATTAGATTATCTTTTTAATTGGTTTTATAGTTAAATTAGAATATATTTTTACCATTTAATCCAATAGTGGTCATTGGAATTAATTTCATCTTTAAATTGGACTTAAATTAGAGTCAATCTTTTGATACTTATTGTTTCTTAAAAACACACTATTTGTTCTGACAGTGGGAATTAATTATTAAATTAATTAATTCAACATATATGTTTTGAATTTTGTAAAATAGACTTCATTTTTGAATTTTCAATATCAAATATAGCTTAGGGTGAAATTTTGGTATTTTTCTGAAAAACATCAAGTTTTTTATGAATAGTGAAACCACTAAGTGGTAGTTAAAGAAACTGATTTTGTGTTTAAATGAAACATTGCCACCTATGTGTTTTGAAATTAAAAAATCCTACATACATGGTTGTCATTAGTAAGTAAAATTTGGTTAAATTGGATTAAACTAATTTTTTTGGTGAATAGTAACTTTTATGTTCTTAATCGTGATTAGTGGTAATTAGTGTAATTTAAGGTAAAAATAATGTTTTAATAATTTTAAATGACCTATACACATGTACTACCCTCATTATATGTTTCATGGCCGACCAATACAATCCATGTGTCAACTTGGTGACCCCATGGAGCCACTTTGGTTGGAAAATGACGTAAATAACTTTTTATTTAAAGGTTAAATAAAAATGTCACAAGCATGAAATGTTTCACTAAAACAATTTCTAAATGGTGTTATACAAGTCATATTTTTGACTATAAGTATTCATTAGAAAGATAAACATATTTTCTACATCATTATATTTTTTTATAATTTTTAGACATTAAATAAAATAAATTATTTATGACATCATGATGATGCATCGATTACCTCATTAATAAAGGGTTTAAATAAAATGGAAAGATAATGTTAATAATATAACTTACACTTTTCCAAAACCTACTGGATGAGTATATTTCGAATCCTTACCACCTTATACTCGAAATACATTAATGTGGGACCTTTAAAATTCGAAACTCATTTGAAAATAAAGTAACATTTTGTAACTTTACAAGAGTGCCCCTCCTCTCCTCTTATAAAAGGCCCCCACCTCTACAACTGTACCCACACCTCTCAAGCCTTTGGCTCGGCCAACCCCTGCTCATTTTGCCTCTCCAAATCCCTCTATTACTCCTAGAAGGCTCACTTTGGGCAGAAGTCTTCCCAAGTAAGCCTTTGAGATCAAATCAAAATGAGTTACCCGATTTTAAGGTAATGTCTTCACTTGTGTTCTTTTGTTTTATTTTGCTTCTCCAACCCCCTAAACTCTTTTTATACATTTATTTTGTAAAAAATACAGTATATCCAATATAATAGGATGTTTTTATAAGAATAATTAGATCTACACGTACACACACCTACATCAAATGGTTAAAAAAAACTGTTTCTGTGGATGGTGAATTTCTGCCTCACGAAATTATGATTGTTCAACACTCATATAACAACTTAAAAGGTGGTCATTAAGATGTAAATATATTTATATATGATATATAATATGTTTATGTTTTACTTAAGCTTCTGTATTTATCTTTTCTGGCATACCTTTTTGGTTTCCATTGTAGGTAAACATGATAATTTCATTTTAGGAAGTGCGGACTACAGCCCCCTCCAAGTGAGTTGATTCGTTAATGCCATATGTGGAATGTATAAATGATGTATTTAAAGTTATTATATACGATTTTTGTTAAATATAAATGATTAATATAACTCTGGAATTAAAATATACATACCTCTCATTTAGTTTTAATTTCATTAATATGACATAGAAATGAAAGTAGCATTCATGCGTACGTACGGCTTACCGTCTCCATGAACGGTGCATTTCATTTCTTACCTCTAAATGATTATGTAATATTATAAATACATGTATATTCTGGATATATATGATATATATGATATTGAAATCATTAATATCATTCTGGATATAATGAACCTTTGACCACACAAACAACATGTAATTGTAAGAAGTCCACTTTCGACTTAAGAACCAAATATCGACAAAACAAACATTATTAACTTAAATGATTACATAATGTTTATAACATGACCATAAGTGATATTAAAGGAATAATAAACTTGAAAAATGTTCTTATGAAAGTATAAATTAACTCATGTTTATTATGCAGGACTTTAAAGAACGATCGAGTCAAGTCGGACCCGTGGTAAGGGATCCGAATCCTCTCTTTATTTTTAAGTACACTCTTTTATGTCATTACTTTTAATCTCATCTTTCTAGTGATTGGGATGTTCTTTTATATTACTATTACTATAATTTTTATGTTCATATGATGAGAGACCCTATTCTCTCTCATCAATCCATTTTGGAAGTTTTTAGTGGCGCCATTAGGCTGCCGAATTTTCGTAAGAGATCTAACCTCTCTCTTTCTTTTTAAGTACTCTCCTTTATGTCACTTATTTTAAGCTCCTATTTTTTATGAAGATAGATTTGCTTTTATATTCATCTTTCTTTACATTTTATTTTAATATGATGAGTGACCCTATTTGACCTCATCAATCCATTTTTGGAAGTTTTATGTGGCGCCGTTAGGCTGCTGAGTATTCGTAAGGGATTTTTCATCTCACTTTTATTCCCGGGAGATTTATTCTACATTTGCCACAATTTACATTGAGTGGTGTATGTAATGCCCATTATTTTACTCATTGTGTAATATAATTTCATTTATGAGTATTTACATCAATGTTGTATTGTCCTTCTTTCACGGGGTGTATGTTTCGAATGATACCCATGTCGGTAAGGGAACCTTTCACCCTCCTCTTTTTAAAAGACTTCTTTTGTTATGTCTTTTAATTCACAGAACATTATGTTGGCATATGTTCTTATATATCCTTAGTGATTTAAATTTTATGTCCAAGTGATGAGATACCCTTTTTATCTCTCATCAACTCATTTTCTGAATTTTTTAGTGATTCTGTTAGACTGTCAAATTTTTGCAGGGGAACTTCTAAACCCAATTTTGATTATTTGGGATAAGCTTGTACTCCTTGAATATGTCATTATATGGATATGTTTGAATAACCTCTGATTGTTTTACACTTAATATTCACTTATATTTGGTGTATTTTTTTGTCACACATAATTATGTAATTGATTTATTCTTAATCCAAGGATACTGTCTTTGTATGGGACTTCTTCTCAATATCCTTTCATTGAGGCATATTTTGTTTTATACACAACCTTTATTTATACGGTGTATAAACCCCTTTTACTTTTACGTTTATCCAAAAGGAACCTTTTTATACGAATCATTTTACTAAATGACAAGAGGGAATGTTTTTGTCTTACATATGCGGGGACAACGACTTCTCCACTACCATGATCATTATTTGAGTTTTGGCTTAATCTACAAGCCATACCTTTTTTAATGAAAAATAAATACCATGTATTACGTTTACTTAATTTTGGTATTGAAAATGTTTTTCAGAATGTTTTTATATCAATGTGTTGTATTGATATCTTGTGATTGAAAAGTGGAAATGTTATGTCTCCTTTATTAATGTTTTATTGGATACGATTATGTTATGGTTCATGGGCATTATTATGAAGACGGATGGTTTCGTGATAAACTAAGGGTGGGTGCGCCCGATATAGCTCTCCAATGCATTGGGTAACATGAAGGGGATAAACGTTATGGTTTCTCCGAAGATATTTAAGGAATATACTGTGATGGGTATTCCAAACGTAACCAAGATGGTTAATCCCTATGTAATAATGTTATGAATGCCTCAAGTTACCTTTTTGTCTTATTATTTCTATGATTTATTCATGATTTTATGAGGTATGTTAAAGTAAATATGTTTTATGGGTAAAGTATGATTTCATTCTTATGTATACATGTACTCATGTTTCCTTTCCATATTTTTATATCCATTACTGATATTTTTATGCTCATCCCATGTTTTTGAAATGTTTTTCACAGGTCAAGGGAAGGGTACATGATATGATGATAGTGTCAAGGAAGTGTCAAGAAAGAATCCATGCTTTATTTTAAATATGTTTTCGTTGATGGGAAAAATGAATACTTTCTTTTATGTAAACACTTTGTTTAAATGTGGAATGTAATGCAAGTTTTATGATCTAATTCTCTAAAACTCTAAACCTAAAAATATCCTCAATGTGTAATCTTGTAATAACTCAAGATTAAGTAAGGTTTAAGGCTGGGGCCTTATAAACTTAGTGTATGAAAACCCTAATTACATGGGTGTTTTGAAGATTTGTCCTTGAATACATTGATTCATCTCAATATTCATAACATTTTGACCATAGTGCACCTATTTCTTTTTAGGATTCCTCCACGTAGAAAGCCAGCTAGGATTCCAAGAGTTGTACAAAATGCCAGCCCACCGACCGATGAGGCCTCGGTGTAGGGCCCTATCACAGTGGAGGCACCAGCAGTACCACAACCTGTTAGAACACCGATGCCACTAGCCCTAGCATCAGAGAGTGAAAGCCGCTAGAGCACATTGAAAAAGTTCATGCGCTAGAGGTCGCCCAGGTTTCGGGGTGAGATGGACCCACATGAAGCTGAGGATTGTCTGGAGGCTATGGTGAGTGTCTTTAGACTAGTAGGGACACCAGCCGAACTTATGGTTATCCATACCACGAGTATCTTTCAACATGTTATAGGAAAATGGTGTAGCCTAATGCTCGAGGTGCATGGTGAGGTGACACTACTCATGGAAGACTTCGAGAGCATGTTTGGAGTGAATATTGTCCCAACCACACTTCTTGCGGTGCAGATAAATGAGCCACTTCATTATTAGTAGGGTAGTAGGATAGTGGCACAATACTCAGTGAGGTCCACCGACCTCTCCCACTAATCCACATGTATGGTGCGGGATCCATTCATCAGGGCCTAGACATTTGAGAATGGGACTAGGCGAGAGATGAGGGCTTTGATGATCTCCCTCAGCATCCTGACACAGGAGGGGATGTTGGGTAGAGACCTATTTGTGGAGAGTTTCCTTGATCAGTAGTCACCAACAGTGAGACCATCCATTGGGCATCACGTAGCGGAGTCTTGTACAACTGGCAACAGACAGATGTCACAGAGATCCAAGAGGACCAGACCATCAGGTCGACGACTGCATGACTCAGGGTCAGTTGTGAGGGTTACAAGAGATATAGAAAAAAATTCCAGGAGCAGGCTGTGTTACTCTTGCGGAGGGCAGGGTCAAATGGCTCATGACTATCCGACCTGCCATTCGGATGATTAGCAGACAGTTGAGGGACCTCCCAGGTAGAGGCAGAGGTTCGATCGAGGTGGTCCTCATGGACCATGAATATGAGGAAGAGGAGTTGGTCGTGTAGCTAGTGGTGGACGAGGTTTTGAGATGTTATCACCACCACAACGAAGAGTTCCACCCCTACTGCAGGGATAAGGTGGAAATGTGAGAGATCAGCTCTAGTTAGCCAAGGCTTATGATCACGGTGCTCCGGAGATGATTCAATGTACAATTTCTATCTACTCCACCTTAGATACAGTTATTATAGACACAGGTTCTAGTCACTCTATCATTGACTCCACCCTCATTCGAAGCTCGGATATTCTGATGGAGCCATTGGCTCCATCCATACAGCTGGAGACTCCTACGGGAGTAGATTCGATGATTACGATCTGGAGCTGGTAGTGTGAGATTACTATAGGAGGAAATAGATTCGGCTGGGATATCCTTGTAGTGGAGTCAAGGCCTTACGATGTCATCTTGGATATGGATTAGTTATCTTCATTCCTAGGTCAGATCGACTGTATTAGGTGAAAAGTGCGGTGTGTCCACACAGATGACACCAAGTTTACTAGCACTGGTGAGAGGGGTGCCTTTGCATCACAGGACAATCTTAATCGGAGATGGGTCCAGCCGATCACTCATCAGTTGTCCAGCCATACCCTCTAGGCAGTTGATGATGAGAGTTGGAGTTATCCGGTAGTGGTGGACTTGTACACGGATGTTTTCCCTGATGATGTCGCAGGTCTACCACCTTGTATAGAGGTGGAATTCTACATTCCCATGTACCTTGGGACGAAACCGATATCTACAACAGTGTATCAGATGGCTCCCTAAGAGCTTCGAGAGCTGTGGGTAGAGCTAGAGGACTTATAAGGGATGTGATTAATTCTGCCATGTGTTTCTCCCTAGGTAACCCCGATTTTGTTTTCCAAGAAGGCGAATGGGATCTTAAGGCTTTGTGTCAACTACCGTAGCCTGAACCAGGTGATAGTGAAGAAAAGGTACCCACTCCTGAGGATTGATGGCCTCTTAGATCAGCTAAAAGGATCACAATGGTTCTTGAAGATAGAACTTAGATCAGGCTATCACCAGCTTAGAGTTTGAAATGAGGATGTGTAGAAGACGACTTTCAGATGTCGATACGACCACTACGAGTTCTTGGTTATTCCTATTGGCATAACCAATGCTCCAGCAGTATTCATGGGACTCATTAACAGGATTTTCCATCCATACCTCGATCTCTTTGTTTTAGTATTCATCGAAGAAATTTTGATATATTTGACTTCTAAGGAGGAGTAGGCCTACCATTTGATGGTAGTACTGGACACACTCTAAGAGCACCAGCTTTATTGTAAGCTCTCGAAGTTCCAGTTCAGGATCTGAGAGGATCACTTTCTATTACATTTCATCTTTCTGGCTGGAATTGTAGTGGATCCATCGAAGATTGAGGCAATACATTCTTGGGAGCTACCCAGGAGTGTGACGGAGGTACGAAGTTTCCTGGGATTGACTAGTTATTACCCTAGGTTAGTTCCATACATCTCCAGAGTTGCATCACCACTGTCAGCCTTGAAAAA
The DNA here is from genome assembly GCA_963277665.1 of Viscum album. Classification (NCBI taxonomy): domain Eukaryota; kingdom Viridiplantae; phylum Streptophyta; class Magnoliopsida; order Santalales; family Viscaceae; genus Viscum; species Viscum album. Next base: position 275,452,343 of record OY728142.1, on the reverse strand, counting down.
TAAGGTGAAACCCTTTGTGTGGCCCGATATTTTCCAAAAGTGCTTTCAGGAGGTGATGTAGAGGCTGATCAGTGCCCCCATCTTGAGGCTTCTAGAGTAAGGCGTAGGGTACATAGTCTACTGTGACACATCAGGGACTAGAAACGAGTGTGTATTGATGTAGGAGTGAGGAGTGATCACATATGGTTCTTGACAGATGAGACATCATGAGTAAAACTATGCTACCCATGTCATGAAGTTAGCAGTAGTGGTCTTCACTTTGAAGATGTCGCAACACTATCTGATGGGCAAGCGTTTTACCGTGTACTCTGATCAAACGAGTCTCGGGTATATCTTCTCTCAGAGGGACATGAACCTGGGACAACGATGTTGGCTTGAGTTCCACTAGGACTATGACTTTGATATAGTCTATACTCCTATGAAGGGGATTGTTGTTGTAGATGCACTCAGTTGGAGATCTGGTATACAGATGCTAGGTAAGGAAACATAGTAGTTGACTGTTTTACTGATATCATTTGTGGATAGAGATGGTGAATCCTTCCATTGGACTCTTACACTCACTCACCCACTTCAACATTGAGTTAGCGAGGCACAACGTGGGGATGCTAACTGCGAGACACAACGTACACAGATATCCACAAGGCAGGCACCTGATGGATTTTCTGAACGTGGGGAGCACGTCATCCCATTCAGAGGGAATACAATGGTGCTAGTGTCAATTCAAGAGGAAGTGTTGAGGGAGTTCCACACATCCTCACTAGAAATAGAACGATGAGTGGTGAAGATATAGCAGGATATCCGGCGAAAAAACTGGTGGTCGGGGATGAATAAATTAGTAGCCGAGTTCGTCTCACAATGCCTCACTTGTCAGCAAGTGAAGGAGAAGCATCAGGTACCAGCATGCTTGATTCATCCTTCATAGGTCCGTGAGTGGAAGTGGTATGGGATATCCATGGACATCTTGACAGGACTTCCACGTACATCTAGGGGTCATGAGTCAATTTGGGTGATCGTCGACCGACTCAACAAGTCGGCCCACTTTCTATAAATCATAGAGTTTGGTTCAGTAGTGATGTTGTGACACCTCTACATGCAAGATATTGTGCGGCTACAAGGAGTACCTATGATGATTGTATCCGATCGTGATACATGTTTTACTTCCCAGCTATAGAAGGGGTTACAGGAGACTTTCGGGGTGTAGCTTCGATTGAACACCACATTCCATCCTCAGAAATATGGTAAGACTGAGAGGACCATTCAGACCCTCAAGGACATGATGTGTGCTTGTGTACTTAACTTCAGTTGCAGTTGGGATGATTAATTACCTTTTGTGGAGTTTTCATACAACAACAACTGCCACTCCACCATTGGGATGACATCGTTTAAAGCGTTATACAGGAGACCTTGCAGATCACCCATGTGCTAGACTGACACTAGGGATTCAGCAATAGTGGGACCAGAGATGGTATGATCTACCATGGAGAAGGTGTATATCATCCAGGAGCAGATGAAGATTGAACATAGTAGGCATAAGTCATATTCTGACAGGAGATGGAGGCCTCGAGAGTTCTAGGATGGTGACCATGTCTTTCTACGGGTCTCGCCTCGATGAAGACTACATATATTTGGTTGAGGCGGAAAGATATCTCCAAGATTAATCGGACCTTTCTTGGTCCTCAACAGAGTAGGTGAGGTGGCGTACTACCTAGAACTTCCCCCTCATTTGCACCGATGCATTACGTTTTTCACATATCCCAGCTAAGGAGAAATGTGCATGATCCTACTCACATCATCGACCATAGAGATATGGACGTCAATGATGGAGATACATTCAATAAGGTTCTAGTTGAGATTGAGCATCGACAAGAGAGAGTACTTCATGGATGGTTGATACCTTTGGTGCACGTTCGCTAGCAGCACGGGAACCTCTAGGAGAGCACATGGTAGCGGGAGGATCATATGTCTGCTCAGTACCTTCACTTGTTCCCTTAGTTGTGAGTTGTGGCTTACGGGGACGTAGATCCCTGAGGTGGATAGAATGTAAAGACACGAAATATCTATGTAATTTTTTTTAATTAAATGAGAATTTAATGAGTCCGAGAAAATTGACAGTGCATGATTCCAATGCCCGGTGTGTTCGGTGTCAATTTCTGATGTTTTGTTCAGGTATGTTCATAAAAGGTACGATCAGGTTTTTATAACTTTTGAACCGGTGCTCGGAATTGAAATATGGGGTACAGTTGAACTCGAAGTGCCAGTATTCGCTTAAGAAGGCATTCACCTCAATGATAGATGGTCCAAAATAAAATATTTTTTTTGGGTGGTTAATGAATGAATTAAATGAAAATAATGTTGTAGATTTATTTTTATTTTGGTTGGTTGAAGCCTTCATGTGGATGTTAGAGGAGGGGACCACCACACCTTAAACTCCCATGAGAGGTTATGGTGGTGGGGCCCACAAAAACCTTACCTCCTCTTCTTATTTAATATGGTGGGGACCACTTGAGGTTAAAACCTCTTGATCTCCCCATTATGTAGGGAGAATCCTCTTGAGCTCCCCAGTTAATAGTTCCACCCCCCCACACACACACAGTAATTTTGTGCGAACCTCTAAAATTAATTAATTGGAGCTAACCTAATTAATTAATCCATATGAATTTTGTGCCAAAAATTAAATAATAAAAAACATAATCTATTATTTTGGGTTGGAATTTGTCTTATGGTGGAACTATGGAGAGGAGAGAGAGAGATCCTAGGGAGAAAAGCTCTGGCAAAAAATGAACTAATAATGCATTATTCAAAAGAAGAACGCTAGCAATGATCTTCTTTGACATCCTTCTGCGCAACTTCCTTTGACATAAGACATGTTCTTCTACAACTAATTGAATTCTGCCTCTTCGTGCAAACATAGATGATCAATGAACAAAGGTAGGTGTGTGTTTGATTAGATAAACATTATTTATGTTCCTCATAAGTTGTTTTATTTCTCTTGAACCTCTTTTTATCAAACTAATGCGGAGGGACTATGAAAAAATAACACGGCCTGATTCCTTCACGGATCTTATTGTGGTGTGTTATTTTAATTCTTCTTGGGTGATGAACAATTGAATGTTGCATGTTAGTTGTGTGGGGCAACCATCCCAAATTAAAGAACCAACATCAAGATGACCAAGCAGAGGATCGACGATAATAGTGGGGGACATATCAGACCTGATCAAGAAGACCATTCTTCCAGCGTTCTTTGAGAGGGTAAATTATATCTTGTTTTCGGAGCTGATCAGAGGCCGAAAACACCGGTAATGATTTCAGAACTTTGGGGTGACCTAGAGTCTACAGTTTCATGGCGATCGGACCATCAGAACGAAGAACAGGTATCACAGGAGGCGTGATGGACAGAAGCGTCATTTCTGGAAAATTCCACAATACATGTTATGTGATTCTGAAGAACACATTGTATAGTATGGGCGTATTGTGGTTAGGTTTATGGGAATGAGACACACATCACATGACGTGTACTCTTAACAGCTTTTCATAGGCAGCTAAGTGAGACTTGTCATATATCCTTGGGATACACGGCCACGGGGTCATGTACATGGGCATGTACTCCACTACACGGGCAGGTATGGCGAGTGACACAGGTTACCCCATGAACCGGTTACATGGGTTGGAGAACATGGGTTAAGGAAGTGTATGTGCACATGGCCAGCATACAAGGAGTCGACCCCAGATTCTTAGTCATGGTGTGTAACCATACCTCACTCCGTAAACTTACTTTTCTACAAGACCATCCTTTCAACATGGTCTGTTGCACATGGGCAGAACCCGAGGTCTGACTACATGGTGTGTAACCATACCACATGACATGTAGTTACTTTCCAACATTACCATCCTTTCAACACTAGACATTTCACTTGGGAAGTATCCATGGTCTGACTACACAGCGTGTACCTTATTCCAACACACCATGTACTTTTTTGGTAAATGGCTTGGTCATCTCATCCTTTGTGTCAGGGACATGAATTATTTGGTTTTTACCTCTATGATGTGGAAGGACCATTGAGATACTCCTTGGGACTTCATGGAAGTTGATGAATCGACTCTTTTCACGAGGAGCGAACCCTCCCAGAATCAAGCGTGCCTTATGAGGAGACCATATGGGTGGATGCGCTCTATCTACTATTCCTGGATCATGTGTGGGTTCAACGAATCTGATTAATATTCCAGGATCCTTTGTGGGTTCAACAGTACTAAATACTATTCCGAGATTTTGTGTGGGTTCAGCATCTCTGTCTACTATTCCTGGATCCTGTATGGTTCAACAACTCTGACTACTGTTCCAGGATCCTGTGTGGGTTTGACAGCACTGAATACTATTCTTGGATCATAGGTGGGTTCAACAGTACTGACTAATGTTCTTGTATATTTTGTTGGTTCAATAGCTCTGACTACTATTCCTGGATCTTGTGCGGGTTTGACAACACTGACTATTATTCTTGGATCCTATGTGGGTTCGACAGTACTGACTACTATTACTGGATTCTATGTGGGTTTGACAACTCTGACTACTGTTCATTGATCTTGAATGGGTTTGACAGCTCTGAATTCTATTCCTTGATCCTATGTGGGTTCGATAGTTTTGATGATTTAGTGGCTACATATAATCATCTCTAACTCTCAAATAATGTTATATACAAGTGTGAGCTGAGTCAGGAACCTTTTTTTTACCTCATGTTTGAGATGGATTACTTCATAACTTAGGTATATGTATGGGAATATACCTATGTGGGGTTATCTATTTATTTCATTGATGTGGTTTATCCTTTTTTTATTATGTGAGACCCTGAGGGTCTCAGGGTCTTAACTGAGTATTGTTATACTCACCCCAACATGGGCTTTTCCCGTGCCTCTTTGTGTTTGATGCAGATGGTGGACAATGCTAACTGAGGCTGAGAGTACCCGGACTGAATGGTACCCGGAGGTGTACAATACAATGAGTCGGTACATGGAGGATACTAACAGATGTGGCGTGCTGAGGAGGATATCTATATGTACCCGTCATGATGAAATCCCGAAGGACAACCCAACAATTTTTTTTCTTTTATTCAGTTGTATTTTCAGTTTCTTGTACTTTACAGTTGGTCTTGTATATCTAGCCCCTTTTAATTTTCATCATTCTTTTGTTATAAATTTACTTAGAGTTTTGATTTTAGCTTGTACTCTGTTCTATGTGTTTCCAGGTTATAAAAGGAAATGCCTTCCCAGTTTTTGGGGTTTACACCTTTGGTGCAGGTCACCAGCCCCTAGCCTATTGAAGGCGGGCTTAGGATAGTCATAGCATGGGCCTCAGTGTACGGGACGTGACAATTATGATATATAATTTCTCTAGTAATAATTTCACATTATAATATCATGTTCTCAAACCCTTATAACCACTAACTTATAAAATATGATCGTTTATTGGTATCTCCCTTATTTTCCATATATTTCATTTGAGCTCACCCATTATTATGTTTCTATATCCCAATGATTCAAAAAATGTTTCTATGAATGATATTTTTGTGAACATTACTAGTTATGATGAATATAATGGAAAATCGTATAGAGATTATATGGTAAAAAGTTCAATGCATACATATTTCCAATGACACTAGTCATTACAGAAATAACATGGAATGTAATGATATGTAATGAATATTAAGATAAATTGATTTCACATTTATGTAGAAATGATTAGTACACTATTATTTTAACTACAGATGTGGTAATTTTTTGGGAACATGGATGTAAATGATTCAGTTAGAACTAGTAGGATATTAATTTTATTAGGAGAAAATCATGTTTTTGGGATGGAAATGTGTTTGGGTTTTCCTGAAAATATACCCCCTATTAAAACTGAATTGTTGTTATGATTAAGGGATCGATATTACATAGGTTAAAAACTCTAAATGGATAATCATAGGTATTAAAACGATCTTCGCTGAGGCATAATGACTGGAACTAAGAAGAAAAACAATTATGGACACTCCCAAGATATATTAATTAGCTCATTCACATTTTATTTATATACCATCCTGAATATTTCAATAGAATATGACATTGGATAACCAAGATTAAACATATGGTGTCATATATTAAAAATAACATGCCATTATTTAGTTATCCTATGAATTTTTTATTGATTATATGATTACAAAGTATTATTATTATTTCAAAAAAATTGATTTTTTTCAATTAATATCCAGAACTCCATGAATTGTGTTACTACTGAATGTGATAGAAGGTGAAATGATTTTCCCATTTAGTATCCAAATGTTATAGGATAAGAAATGAGAGATATTATTTTGTTGAATAACCATTTAACATGATATATGAGTAATAACATTAAAGTTGGGGAGTATTTGAATGAATGAATTAAGAAAAAAGGGAAGGGTTTCATGATGTGGGGAGAGGATAGAATATTCATATTCTCACATTTTGATACTATGTAAATAAGAACATGGGAGATGTATAATTATAATAATAATATGCCTTGTGGTTGAAAATGAAACAGGTATAGAAAATAAATTTTGGACGAAAATTATATAGATTAATGGACTGAAATAATTATATTATATACTTCTAATAGTGGTTCAATGTCTTATGTGTGGGGATAATGAACATTATATGAGTAAATCAGCTTATCTAATGGAAAATTAAATGACTAAGAATGTTCTAATTCCATACAAATAATTGATGTGGAATGACATAAGGGTTTATGTATTTAGATTAGATAATTATATTCTATACGTGTTTGGAATAATATATTCTTGTTATAACAATAATGAAACATATAGATATTAATTTTATAGTTTTTTCCATTATGTATTTTCTATAAAATGTTTAATGGTATAGTTATCCAAGAAATTTCATTTAGTGGTAAGGTTATATTTTTTTTAAACCCTTGATTGATGGACATTTAACACCGAATAAGTTCCAGATGTTGTGATATTGATGTTTAGATTGGATAAATAGATGATTTATATTGAAAAAGAACATAATAAGGCATTAATAACCTAGGTATTGATTAGTGATTTCACTAAAAAATTATTTTTTATTGATTCATTTTATTTCATTTTTTGATTGTAAATTTTTTTAATATTTTTTATTTTTTATGACGACATAGGATATAATCATTTATATTGAAGAATATTTTTTGAGGTTTTATGTTCAACCATGATTTAGAATATTTTAGGATACTACCAGATCTGGGTATGAACATGTTTAATACATCACATCAATAGATAATTTAATTTAGTAGTGTGTTAATGTGAAACTAAATTTGGAAATTTTTTGACCGTGTTTTATAAATTTTGGGGAAATTATAACTTATTAAACATGTTTTTATATGTTTTAATTTGGTTTTTTTATGATTTTTAAATTAGATATTTTTGTATTATTATAGAATATTTTACATTTATCTTTCAAATAATGGGTTACAAATATTTTCTATCATATCGTGCGAAATTTTTTATTTTTAGAAATAGAATGAATATTTAATGAATTAATTTTTATTAGTAAATGGATCATATGATCCATTAAAATTTTAATTTAGTTCATTATTCATGAAAAATAAAATTAGAATTTTCATTTCATGGAGTAAGTGATGACATTGATGTCGATATTTATTGAACTATAACAAAATTATTCCATTTTTCTTATATAATAATTTATTCATGTAATAATATTTTTTCGTTTACTATATACTGATTCTAAAATAATACTTCAACTCTAGGAAAAAGATCACTTAAAAAATTAATCATTTTACATTCATTTCGGATGAAATGATGGTATTATTTATCCTAGGATTATTAATGGATTTTTGTCATTAGCCTTTTCATTACCATGCTTTTTATAACTCTATATTGTTACTAGGATGTTATTTTATTCTATCGTGTTGATATTTTCCCTTCCTTATAATGTTCTCTTGGTCTATGGACTTGATTACTTGTCTTTTCATGAATCCATTATTTTTCCATGTTCCCATTTTATGAAGATGAAACATTTTTCCATTGTATGATGTGTGTTTTCAACAATGATATTATGAAATATTGGATCATAAATTACTAAGATAATATAGTGATTATGAAGAATATTTTTGTTGGAATATTACTAAATAATGTGTATGTTTAAAATGAATTATTCCTTATAAAATTCATAACATGGAACACTGATCCTTACGTGAATTGTGATATAATATATGAATATTATAATTTAAAAGTTTCATTTATAATGTATCCATTAAAATAAAATTTGTTATTATTAATAATATGATTGTTAAAAATATGTATTTTGGTAAAAATAATTATAATTTATTATTAAACATATAATAGTCAATTACCCAATAATCATTAATTTAATGTTATGTTTCAAAGATAGATCTTATTCAAAATTGTTTTTTATTCATTGTTATGCATCGATATTATAATTAATTAATACCATTTTTTGAAATTTTACATTATGGAATAAATAAAAATTTATAAATTATAAAATAAATATTATCATAGTGTGAAATTTTTAAATCATTCTCAATATATTTATTTTTCAGCGAATAGTGAAAAAAATTTGATTATGTAAAATTTAATTTTTTATTTAAAGAAAGAAATTTTAATATTATATTATGATTTTTATTTAATTTAAATTTATAATAAGTACTTTATGAAAAATATAATTAATTTCCCATGAATTTTAAATATAATTTATTTTGGTATTAGATAATTTTTTTACATAAAAACAAATTTACATGAAAACTCTTTTTATGAATGTATTTTATTTCTATAAAATTAAATTAAATTAATTATTTTCAAAAAAATATTTCAATGAAATTTAATAATTATAAATTGAATTACATATTTTAAAATACCTTTAATGGTATTTATAACCCATAAAATTGATGTAAATTTAGTTTTATTCTTATTAATGTATTTTTCAAAATATTATTACATTTCAATTTTCAAAATTTTTATCAATTAAATATTACTAGATATATAAATTATATCCGATAAAATTGATTTTATTTTTTATCATTATAATTAATATAATATAATTGGTTCAATATGTTTTTAAAATGAAGAAATGCAATTTATCTACATGGTCAAGGTAATAATCAGTTTTCTGGGGTGGGGGTTAAACTAAGTGATAATGGAATGGATGCCACATAAAATAATCTAAATAAAATCATTTGAAGATATTTAAACCATATAAAATATTATATTGGAATATTTTTCCATTTCCTTCACATCCTCAGGATTTTTACACAAAATTGTTGAACTATTATTAATAATACCACATGCGTCCCTCCCCTCACATATAAAATATATCCTCTCCCCCACAATTAATATAAATTTCTTCCTTAATATCTTCCATTACCTTCTCAAAAACATTATATATTGATTTCATACATATTTGATATTTTTGTTGTAATGAACAAAACTGGGGTTCCTAAACTCATAAACTGAATCAGCATGACACAACTAATAATGTTCATTTACCATTACCATAGGCTATCAATCAAAACGTAGTTAACGGTTTTGTAATGAATGTTAATGAATTAACAATTAAAAACGTGTTTCCTGCTCCACAATATATATATATATCTAAAATAGTGTACAATTTGGGAAATTAGACAGAAATGTGAAACATTACACGAAAAAATATTTCTTTCCTAGAACACATGATTACCATAATCCAAGATTCATTTTCCATGTTAAAAAATTTCACAACCATCCCATGTCACCCAAATATGACATCGACCAAGAGGTCCTTCTAGGCTTTGTGATTCCCATTCATTTACCCAACTCATGTAAATCCATGACTATATATTCTCAGAGGCATATGTTTTGTGTTAGGAATTTCCAAATATGATACCAACATAAACCTATATAATTTATATCACCATGAAAAAAATTTATTTTATATTGAAAACCCAACATGTTTCGTAATGTATTTAAAATGAATACAAGTTTTCATAAAACAAAACTTTATTTTACATTATAAAACAATTCATATACCATTCTATCATAATATTTAGGTAATATTGTTTGATTGCATAAATAAAAAACAATAAATCTATGAACAGAAAATAAGGAATGTAAAGAATAATAATGCATTTAATAACATTTAATAATGTTAAAATGGTCAACATGATCGAAATTATGACATGATGACCTCAAAGGAACATTAAAAGACATAGTGAATCTTATTACCCAAAAAAGAGATATATTCATAATTCATCCCCAAGTTCCATATTTTACCATTATATGAATTTTAATCCAATCCCAATAATTAATATTACATAATATTTATTTAATAAAACACTTAAAATTTATAATAATCATCACTAATAAAAATACCCTTTAAATTTTTATTCATTTCCTATAATGATTAGGTAAAAATATTTTATTCAAAAATTTATTATAACAAAATATCAACAAAAAAACATCATATATGATAAAATAATTTACTAATAAAGAACATTATAGTATTTTATTTTAAATATTACTTCAGATACATACACATACCTTAATAATGATGTAAAAATTCACTCATCACAATTAAATGAATATATGTTTAGTGATAGATTCCTCATATGTTTAGATCGTCAAGGAACCTCACCAATTCTCCATCAAACCCCCAAGATCTCGAAATAATATCTAAATTATGTATAAGAAGATCATGTGGAAAAGATATTGATGATATATATATAGAAATAAATTGAATGTTATAGTACACCAAATTAAACATCAAATAGATCCACCCAAATCGGTCATGTCTATGGATGAATTCAATGGGACAATCATCTAGAGAATACTCAATGATAGTTTAGAGATAGTGTGGGTTTTGGATGAGATTAGTGTAACAATTGTAATTATTGTAATTTACCAATTTATAAATCATATATAATTTTTCACGATTATAATGAAGAATATGATAAATTATGAGCTCAACATGATGTACCCACTATCCTTTGAAGAAAAGGTCATTAAATTTCATTCATGGTATGTCTAGTGAAACATACAATTAGTAAAACCGAATCAATTATCACTAGATCCATTAAATTTAAGTCATATGATTACATCATGGTTACTTCTTACCATGAACATAATGAATATTACAATCCTATTTTCCTTAAAACCTAAAATTTTTATCCCTTGACTCCTAAAATCCATTATAACCTAAAGAGATATTAACCATTCCAAAAAATAAAACATACACAAATCATAATGGGATTTATTATTCTCCCCACTCTGAGAATTTATATCCTCGTCAATCAATGAAGAATATGGACATGTGAAAAGATAATACCACCCATTCCTGAAAAAGGAATCCTTCTCCCACATCATGAACCAATCTTATCACCTATGAAAAACAGGAATTAAAATGGTCATTTTATCATGGAACACATTATCCTGATTATACATAATCCAAACTACATATTCAACCACTATGGTATTAGAACATAGACCAATATCTACATATTAAATAACATGGGTGGTGTGAAATTGACACTTTTTACATAGGACTCAATAATGAAAATGATAATTGGTGTTATGAGATATGGTATTTTTAACATACACTCCATCTATCTATGTCTCCCAATAATAGAAAAATGAATCATTTGTCATGGATCCTTCGCAACCTGCATTCCCATGTTACGATGTCGTATCCAAGGAAATACACTACAAGAAAAATAGTCACCAGCATCAAATTCCCATGGATGGTGACATTGACTAGGATATGATTTTTGGTGACATTGAGCAATTTTCTACCTATTTAGACTCAATATAACCATTATTATTATATCATGAAGAATAATTAATCCCCCGAGTGACCACTAACTTTTATCCATAACACACACATATATATAAATAATCCTATTAAATTATATCAAGGGTTATACTCTAATTGAATCATTATAACAATTTTATAGGGTAATTGGAATTTGGTTAGTTGCTTCTCCAATTAAAAAATGAAGTCAATAATATATGAATGAATATTATTTTTTAGAATCAAGAGTGATTTGTTTCACTAACAATTTATATAAAGATTATCACTATGCTTAAAATCATTTGGGTACCCATGAACAGTTTTAATCACATCAAGAATCCAAATGAAAATATTGAGTCTTTTTTAGAAACAATTAATTTTGGAACTCCATTGAGATTTGGGATGAGTTCTTTTAATTCCATTAATTATTTAATTTGAAAGAAATAATCTGATTTACAGATTCTATCTATGATAAATAAATAATACATTTTACATTGTATCGGTGGTATTACAATAATGAAGTCCCTTGATATTTCATCCCATTTTCCTTAATGGATTTGGTAAGAGATATTAAAAACTCTTCGCCCTATAGTGCTCCATCAAAAAATTATCAAATGAAGAGAAATCATAACATGATGTATGTGATCGATGATCTCATCCACGACTACCAATTTATATTCCTCAATTTTAGATTCATTTCAGTATCACCTATATTAAATAACCAACTCAATATATTTTTAAAATACTTCAACTAATTACTTAAGGCTATAAAAACTACTTTTATACCTCGAATATGTAATGTTCCATCCCAATACTGAGATCAATCACCAGAGGATTCACAAAAATATATTATTTCATCAAATCAATAACATTAAATAATAATTTCTGACCTTAGTTTAATTTTAAAATCCAATAATGAGTTTTAATTCGTAAAATCTATCAACATATGTCAATAAACATCTTCCAATTCTAATCAAATATATATAAATAGTCACCTAAAAAACTATAAATATTTAATCTTGGATTGAGATGGTAAATTCTATCTCAACATATCGGTGACCAAATTTCCATTTCCTTTAGTACATAATGGATGAAAATAAAAAATATGTAGATATTATATTTAGTATCTCTATTGTGAATTCATCTCTCTATAGAAGATAATTTATATCAGGCTCTTATTATCATATTAAATAGAAAACCATTCCAATAAGATATAGTTGAACATGTTGTAATGAAAATTCATCATGTATACCATGTCCAACTTGTTCATTGGGATGCTATTCTCTTGAGTCTGTAATTAGTGAGATCAATATGCCACCACCTACTTTCCCAACATTAAGATACACCCTAATATTGTAAAATTGTCTCAAAATTGGAACGATATCTCAAACCACAATCATGATGAATCAGAACCATGCTCAAACTCAATCTAACCTTTAGTTCCTCAAATTATATATGACATTTATCATCACATTTGGTAATAACACACTTGAAGGTAAACTATGTCATATTTTACACAATCAAAGAGTGGGCATGTACAAAAGTCCTCCAATATCCTAATAAACCCATGAATGTATGGATATCAAACTTAATTATGGGTTTTTACAGAATATAGATTCATAGATTTTTCACAATCCACTCATATTCCCCTCCCATATTTAATATTCCATAGTAAGATCCCTACATTGAATATTATTCACACTTTGATAGATTCCAAAATAGTCAATGTATTTTTATGATTCTAAGGATAATATCCAATTGATCACTATGATCCTAATTTTAATTAGTGTTAAAAAAAATATAATAACAAAAAAAAACTAGGAATGGATCCAATATCCAATAAATTATATGGTTAATCATTTCAGTAAACACTAATCCTGAGTTTGTAATACTGAATGGAATAAACAGAAAATCAAAATTCACATTTCATATTTAAAACAATACCATTAGAATATATTCTTCTTTAATTTCGACTAATTGTACCATAATCACTTAATGATCTTATTAAACCATTAGGATCCTTTTATTTATCAAGTATATCATTAAGCAAATTTTTGAGGCATTTGGTCAAATTAGAGAACTAATTAATGTTTTGGCAGTCGATAAAAATCTTAGGCATTCAGCTCAATATTATTGAAAATATAACATTAAAATCCCAAGGTGATATTATATGGTGAATAAAAAAGTTTCCTTCAATATTATCAAGATTAACATTGTGACAATAAATTCAACGGGTTACATATGAATTTATGGTTAAGAAATTGTTCTTTTCATAGGAAGAGGATAAATAGTATCCTTGATATATCTTTTGGTGGTAACCTAAAACAATATTTAGGAATGACCATAGTATATTCAAAAAAAAATTAATTTATAATATAATATGAATATAATTATAAATATTATCAAGACACATATCTAAACACATTAACGATATTCCTCCATCATAATGAAATATATGTCTTCTCATGCCTAATCCAGGATCAAACAAACAATTAGACGATTTATGAACTCCATAAAAAGAGATAAATTCAAATAAATGATGAAGAAAATTGTTATAAACCATCACATTTTCCATCTAATCCATGTGTATAATAATCATGAATATATAATTATCAAAAATTAAGAAAAATTAAATTAATTTAGTGTCAGTTATCAAGACACATATCTAGTACCACGTTTTATTGGTATCTTTAAGATAGTATCAAGAGTTGGTCTAGTAGAATACAATTTATCCCTTCCACATTTCATTATTGATACACATTGTGTGTCACATCGTTCATAGCTATAATGATGTCATCAAAACCCTTCCCATGAAATATATGTGGAATATGTAATGATGTTTTTATAATTCATCCATAGATTATAATATGATACGAGTTGTAGGTCGTAATGAGATATATCTTTGGGGTAGTATATTAGAATTAGATTCTATGAAGTAGAAGAATGGGAGAGTTTGTTGGGAGATTATTGTGAGGGAGTAAAATATATGAACATAGTGGCTAGAAATTTTTTATGGGACATCATAGTTTTCCTTGCAGTAGATCGGGGATGAGACGGAATTTAGTGTGGAGGTCACAAGATCCCATATTTTTACAACCACATACCTCTTTATTTTATTTAATATCTATAATTTCTGTTTTTCTTATGGATGTATGTTTTTGTAGAAACATATGTCTTGGGTTACAAGAAGAATTCAGAAAAGTAGTTCATGATCCACATGGAGAGGATTTATTAGGGAAAAGGCTTAATGATAAGGGATGTATTTTTATTTGATTTAATAGAGTCCTCATACTAATGGGTCAGATGTTTCACATGATCTTTGTATGTCTATAATCATTAAAGTGGTTTCAAGTTAATTACTATTAATATGGGTAGAATAACCATTTGCATAAAATTTACATACCATGTAAATGGATTACACATAAGGCATTTGTTGTGAATTTTAATTAATTAATAATGTGATTGGTTTTTTCAGTGCATACCATTAAAATGAATTACATAACATATAACTACATTACATGTTTTAAAATCATGGTACATTGTATTTTAAATTTTTATTTTCCTCTGAATTTTATTATATTCCACTGCATCCTTCTCAACTAAATATTAGGGAAGGTCCCATATAAACATAGAGTGCCAATATCACTTCCAAACACCCTAATTTTGTGACCATCCGATGGAAGTAATTTTTGATATTTTTTACTCTTATCTTCCATTTCAACCTAAAAGTGTAGTGAGATACATTGATCATGTGCATTATTGGGTTTGATCTTTTTTAGTTTTGATCTAGGATAATTTTTTTATCCTCCTCACATTTTTCCTTAGGGTACATTGTCATTGTATGTGTTGTATTCGTCACTAGGTAATGTTGGGCGTCTAAATCTTAATTATATGGGTTGAAAACTATATATATTAAGAAATAATATTATTTCACCAATGTAACTAGAACCCAAATGGATTAAATAATGGTGGGATTATTACATAGAGTCTTTTGGTTTCAATTTAGTTCTAAATTGGATTATATTTTCCTATGTGGTCAGTGAACCAAGAATATACTTTAATTGAATAATGATTTAAAGTGTGTTTGGAATGAAATAATACGTCATCTGATTTATTGATGCAGAAAATAACAATTTTAATAAAATTCATATTTTTATGAAATATAATATATATTTATTTAATTGAATGTGGTATATAGAAAATAAACTGAAATTTACATAATTTACCATTGAGATTTATGATGTGATATTGTGATATCCATATGTATGGAATGGATTGTGTTCTATGATTTAATGATTATATAAAAATTTTGTACCTGGAAAATGAGCACTTATACAATTTTATTATGATATTGAGTGGGCTCGGCCCAATCCCATGATGTAATGATTTTAGAGAGTGGGATATGACCATTCCCACACTATAATTCTTATATTGATATGAATCGGTTGTTGAAATTAAAATCGTTATTTGATAGGGACTGTTATGACTATAAATTGTTTATATAGTTGTTGTTGATGTTTACATAAGAAATTATCTATGATATACTATAATATACGTGAATTAGTTAATTTTACCATGTTTATTTTGTAGTAGTTTGAATCGTTATAACAGAAACTCATAAATATTCTAACAATGTTCCAAAAAATGATATTGATGTATTTTCTAATTTAGAATAAATTAATATAGATGTTTATATATTTATTGCTACACTTATTATTTTACTGGATTGTTTAAAAATTATGTTTTCAAACTATAGAGTAATAATAACAGTATATTTATTGCCTCTTTTTGGTACCTCAGTGGATTATTTAGAGGCTATTTTGGATATAGAAAAATATCCTTAATGTTGATTATTTTCCTACATGATGGCATTGAGTATGATGGTGGGACCAATGTAGGTTTTCCATACAAAGTACATTTTTTTATTTATTAAGCCTTCTATTATTTTACATGTATTTTTTCTAGTATGACGTATAGTTAAATTACATCATGTCATGAAATAATTACTTTATAATTCAATAGATTATTTAGTTGGTCATTATTATTTGTATCCTTTATGGGTATACATTAATTTAATTTTTTATATATTATAGTTATACTTCTATGACTCTTCATATGTAACATCGCAATTTTTTCAAAGAAAACACAATGTTCGATAGCGTTCATGATACACCACAATGACTGTAATGTATAGAATAAATATTATTATTAAATTTTATAGTTATCACCAAGGAATTAGAATAGAAAAATTGAATAGTGTAAAGTAAATTATGAATATATGGTTTAATTTTTTTTTATATAACGGTTAATTACGTACCAAATTAACAAGAAATGAAATTAAAAACTGGCTGAATATAAAGGATGTATTTTTATGAATTTTTTTTAAATGAGAATAATTGTGTTTATAAAATAATAGAATCACACTTGTTGAATTATATTAATTTAATATAAAGTAAATATAGTGTTTAAAAATCACCGTATGTTCATTCTAAAAATTAAATAAGAAGAAATAAAATATTTCGGATAACATGAGTGTTTTTCTGATAATACAGTTTTAATACATTTAATGAAAAATCCATTTTAAATCTAGTTATTGAAATTTTAATATATTATATTGGATAAATAAGCATCTTCTATATATGTTGGAAATAAAAAAATTACACTGGTTGACATTTTTTTAGTTATATGATAAAATTAATATTTTAATGAATACAGAAAAATTCTACATTTTAATTCAAATATGTTTCTTCATCTAAATTATTTATATAGAGAAATTATATTTTTAATTAGTTTTAAATTATTATTTTATTATTATATTTTTCATTTAATCCAATTTTCATCATTTTATTTAATTTCAAATAAAAATTGTATATAAACCCACATTAATATTTTGATGGGTTTTAATTTTTAAAAAACCAATTTTCTTGTATCGAAAATGGGGATGAATTTTAAATTAATTACCGATACATATGTGTTTTAAATTTGGTAAAAAGTTTTCCAAATTTTGAATCATAAGGACCAATTGATGTAAATTGGTCCCTTTTATTTCTAAATATTATGAATAGTAACATCAGTATTAAATTTTATTACCATGGTTAATGGTATATCGGGTAATTAAATTTAAATATAATATCATAATAGTATAAAACTACCCTAACACTTATACTATTTTAAATGGATGAGATTATCTTATATGTGGGCATTGTTGGGTCAGTTTTAGGGCATCATTGATCCGTCTGGATGACATTAATTGGTTTATAATATTATATTCAGTGAATAGTCATTTTTTTGTTACACTTATGTTTTTTAAATTTAATTTATTTTAATGTTTAGTTATATAGAGGATATCTTTGAATATATATAGTTCTCTGAAATCTATCAAGATTAACTAAATCATGGTAATTTTTTTACAATTTTCTTATATTATATAATTAAATTTAATTATGACACAATTATGATGTACTAATTTCTTAATTAGTGAATGAATCCAAGAAATAATATTTTAAATTTTAAATTAAATTAAATTTTAATAATTTATGCATTAAATGATTTTTTGGTTTAAAATGACATGTTATTATTGAGTTACTCTATTTGGTTTGAAGGAATCACGTAGTTATGATATTTTAATAAATTAAAACATTGAATAGTGTCAAAATGGACATAATTATTATTTTTTAAAAGATAATATATTTAATTAAATGATAGAAACTTATTAAATATATATGCCTCTGCCAAATGGTTATGAAATGTCTACAATTTCCATTAATGAATCTTCTATTTGACCTTTTTAATAATTTTTTAGTTATTATAACCCTCTAAATGTAACATTTTTTTAAAAAATAGAATTTGTTAAAAGGTGGTAAAAATATAGGGATTAAAAAAATAATAAAACATTCCTTATTTTCATTCAATAAATATTTTTCAACCCATACTCATCCTATCAACGAAATAAATGAGCTTTAAACCTTTTGGAATTAAAATTGAATTTATATTTATTTAATACGTTTTATAATTCTTAATGTGTCGTTCTCCTCTCCAATGAAAATGTACCCACTCTTCTCTAATAACCACACCTCTAAAAACATTTGATTCATCAAAGAACATTCCAAAAGACTTCCTTGAATTTCTACTATAATGAATCACTTATTCCCATTATATAGAAAATTTAAAGAATCCATACTCGGCCTTAAGAGACATCCCCAAGTTGCCAAAGGGTACCAATTAATGTTGAAGGGTTTCACATACATGTGGGGTGATTTACCCTTTATGAAAAAAAATCATTAACCAAAATCCTTATCCAACCATACACTATATGATGTAATAATTACGAAAGACAAATCAATAAATTATTTTATAACCCAAACTGAAAAAATTGTACAAAAATATAAGATAAAGCAACTATCATTGTAATCATTGGAATAAAAAAATCCGACATAATAACAACACTCTATGTTCCATAAGATATATGATCCAATCACCAAATTTCCCATGGATCACAAGACATGTGAATATTTACCTTTACCCATGTCCCAAAAGATTGTATCTAGAGAAGCACCAAATATCCATATATTGGGTGAGTTTAAATCTCATTAAGATATCCCTAATGACTTCTGTACACACCCTACAAGGATATAATGTTAAAAAAGTTTATATAAAACTATTTACATAATAAAATATTCCAAAACATGTTATAACTGAATATAAAAAATCATTAAAACCATTTAAAACCATAAGTGAAAAAGTGAAATTCCTAATATTTTCTAGAAAGTAGTACATATAATTAAATAACCAAACAAGTATTTTAAAACCATTTCCGAGTAATATTTTTTCATATCTATTCTATTCCACTTATTTACACATCCAACTATGCATGCTTCATTATGAAATTTCGGTACTCATGAGGAGTCACTCATCGATCTACCATGTCATCACATAATTTTTATAACCCATGTTACATTACAATTTTAGAACTGAGGACAAGGTCATATTAAAAAAACCTCAAGAATTATTTATAAATAGAAACCACTACTATGCCCAAAGCATTTCACATATCCATTTTAAACCATTTTAATAAATCTATTATTTTATTGAAACCCAATGGAACAAAAAAATTCCAATCACCAATTCAATTTCAACAAATAATTCCTTTTATTAAAAATAGTTTTCTTAATTTCAATCTCCATTATTCATGGGAAATTGAAATTTAAATTAAACATTTTAAAATCTAGAAACTAAAACATTAATAAAAGGCACCAATTCTAATGATTTTCCCCACCCTTCATTAGAGACGGTTTATAGAAATAATAAAATTGCCAATTCACAATAAAATCCACACAAATAAATCCATTCGAAACCATTCCATTCAGTTTTACAAGGAGAAGTTCAGAGTGAATCCACCTTCATCCAATATCTTGATGAAAATCAAAAAATGATGAAGAACGCTGAAAAAACAAATTAAGAATTCTACAAAACCACCTTAGATCTCGTCTATTATTAACAAAAGTACTAAATAATATAATATATAGAATCAACCATTATATATATATCCATATTATATGTTTCTCTATGAAACCAATAGAAAAATATATGTATATCTTTTTAGAACTATGAAAACAATCATGAACAATGATGAATGGACACATACCTATTGAATTTGTCCGTGAATAAGTAAGGGAAGCCTTCAAATTGAATACAAATTTATGAGAGAATATTTTTTGGCCTTAGGAGGATAAAAATGCAGAGTTATAGCTAGTTTTTAAAAAAAACGAGTTGATTAAAGGCATGAATGACCTAGACCAAATATTTAATGAGGTAGTTTTTAACACGCAAAATGTTAGATCACAATGATAGTAATACTATTTGCCAACCATGTATTAGAAATATCCTTACAGATCACCCATCATGGCCTCCTTTCATAGTCTCCATAACAATGGGAACTCTATTTTAAATCTTTTTTTATAATATGCAACTTTTCATAGATTCAATAGGTTTTCTACATAGTTTGCACGAACCATGCACCGATCATTCGTCTCTCCTCTCGCCGAAAAAATTAATTTAATGATCTAGAAAATATCCTATGCTTCACCCTTATTCATTAAAAACATAAAAATAAAAACATAAATGTTACATTATATAAATGGATGGAAATAAATTCTCCCCACAATTGGGCTTTCCATCCATAAAAATAAGAAAACCATTGTTCCACTAAAAGAGTTCCCACCAATTCTCTTAAATTTCAATCTATTCATACAATCAAAATTATTGAATATTAACATGTTTCCATAAAATCTGAATTTGAATGATGGTTTCTCCAAAAAATAATTTTTATTTAGAATCCACAATCCATATTGTTTTATATATGAGCAAACCATCCATCTCTAGGTCAATGTGATCCCATAAGGTCACATGGCTCGGATCAGGCTGACACATTTTCAGTTGGGATACATCGAACATAATATGTACCAAATGGAACTATGGTGCAAATGCCAACTAATATGAAACCTCTCATACTAGTTCCAGTATCTCTAATGGTACAATATATTAAGGGGATAACATTACATTCTTTCCAAAAAGACAATGGAAAAACCTTAGAGATATCATCCAAAACCTATGATCTCCCACTGTAAATGGAATCTATATTCAGCAATTATCCAAAATCAATTTATAATGATTATAATTCATCTCTACCATTTTTATGATCCACTAAATCTTCCCCATCAATTCATGGACATGGATCGGCCCAAATAGTGATGTATCACCTATTTCCACCCAAAACAATGGAGAACGACAAGGATTCCTATTCAATGCTTCAAAAGGATACATATATATTATGTCCAGATAGTTGTTTTTATATGATAACTTTACAAATGTTAAATTATCTTCACATGAGCCACCAAAATCCAGTAAAAAGGCCTAAAAATTGTCTTCTATATTTTGTATCATCCTTTTTAATTTTCCATCCGTATGAGGATTATATGTCGTACTCATAGTAAATTGAGTCCCATGGACTTTCTGTAATGATTTTTAGAAATGAGACATGAACCTCAGATATCTTTCTAAGACTATAAAATAACATAATCCATGCCTTTATATAACTTCATAGATATCTATTTCAGATAGATCCTCCATCGTATGAGATTCATGAATTAGAATGAAATGGTCTGACTTGGTATATCGCTCGAGTATCACTCATATGGAATTGTGTATGTGGACCCTTCTTGGAATACTTTTTACAAAATCGATCACTATTTTCTCCCATTTCCATACTCGAATTGGTGAAACATCAACATAACTACTGGTCATTTATGTTCTCTCTTAACATTATGACATGTTAAGCACCAAGAAACAAACTCAACCACATTCCATTTCATACCAATCCATTGAAACTACAATTTTAATGCCTTAAAGAACTTCTATATTCCTGGATGAATAACCCATATTGAATAGTGTTATGCATGATGAATTTGTTATTGAAAATCCATAGCTACATCCATGAAATCTATGATCCACAATATCAAACTCCCACCAAGTTTCTATCCATCAATGGTCTCCCCACCTTTGAGTTTTGATCTCATAACCAATCATTCACCATAAGACGTTTGTGCCTATTTAACCATCATTTCCAAATATGTAACAAAAGAAACTAAAAAAGAAAACTAAAAAATCACTTCAATATTTACATTCCTCATGCATTTATTCTATGACTAATATCATCTTCCACTCATCTAAAGCATCTTTTTTCAACTGAGAATTTGATTTTTTTTTTCATTATTCATCTTCCAATATATTACCTTTACCCGGTTTATACATCATGTCAAAGTGAAACATATCGAGATACAAAATCCATTTATTATTATTTAGATTGATATCCCATCCAGTGAAAATATGTTTCATGCTTTATAATCTCTAAAATTTGTAAACTTTTAACCAAAGAGTTAATGATACCATGTATCAAATAATGTACAACCGCAACTAACTCCAACTTTTATGTTCTGTAATTAATCTATTTCAATCTCAACTACCTTAAACCACAAGATATGACATTTTCTCCATTCATTATAACACATCACAAACTATACCCTAAAGCATAAAAGTACACCACATACCCCTATCCTGATTCAAGAAAATACAAGACATGTGCTAATGTAAGATTAACATTCAACACTTCAAAAGACAAATCACATTATTCACTCTATTAAAATAGATAATTCTTCATTATTAAAGCTGTAATTGGGGGGAGTATAGTTGTGAGAAGTTACACACAATGAATCGATAATAACCATCTAGGACAAAAGAAATTGTATCTCAATGACATTCTTAAATGGTTTCAAAGAGTTAAAATCATATGTCATATATTGATCCTAATTGATTTTATTAAATTACATCATAGATTAAATTTACCTCTTTTATCATAAAATGAAAAAAATATATTTTAGAATAAAAATGATAATCTCTCAATATTTTCTAAAAAAATTTCTTGTGTTGATCATGATAATCCTTTGTCCATGAATACACCAATATGCTATCCACAAACACCACAACCTATGAGTCCAGATATCTATGAAATATATATTTCATCAATTCCATAAATACCGTTGGTGCATTTTTAAGACTGTAAGGCATGAATATATATTCATAGTGTACATATCATCGTCTAAATGATATATTCTTAATATCCTCCTTTCGAACTCGCAATTGATGATATCCTAACTGCATGTCAATTTTAGAGAACCACTGGGCTACCCTTAATTGATCAAATAGATCATCAATTCATGGATGGGGATAGTGATTCTTGATTGAAACATTGTTAATCATACAATAATCATCTCAAAACATTATATTTCATTTTTATTTCTTCATTAATAAGACAGGTGCTTTCTAATGAGTTGTACTCATCCGAATGGAAACCATTATTTCTAGCTCTTCCAATAGTAATTTCAATTACCTTAATTCTATTTGTTACCTCCTATAATATGGAAAGGTAATTGGACTGGACCTAGGGAGGAGATAAATTGTAAACAAAACATACCATATAAGTGGTAACCCTGAGGTATACATGGTAAATATATCATAAATTAATCAAAAAAATATAAGAACGTTTTGTCCTAGATCTCTTCAATCGTTGCTAAATTCAATTCCCCCAACTGGAATGGTATCATTCCTACTACTTCTGATGAAAACCCCATTGTACTAGTATTTATAATTATTGGTCCTCCAAAAATATGTTCAATGCCATCATCATTTTTGAAATAAACCATTCTACAATTACATTCAATTTGGTCCATGAATATTTACAACTTATCCATTAAATGGGAAAAGGATAAATCATTTATGTGTTCTTCAGAAATGTCACATCAATAAACCTATCTTATTCATTTTCATTAACCATCTCCCATTACTGGTTATAATATTATAATTAACGCTGATATGTGAAATTAATTATATATTAATCATTATAAGATAATAATATATCAATGACATCGTGACATTATGTTTCATAAAAATGACAACATCATTCGTTCATACGTGCGAACTATCACCTCCAAGAAGCGATGTGAGTAATGTTTTTTCATTTTAAAACATTTATTATATATATATATAAATATATATAAATTATTTATATTATATTAATTATCATATAATCATTATGGATTGATAAAAAAAATTTACTTCCATAATGATAAATGAATAATGAAAATGTTACTCATGCGTATGTACTTTTTACCATCTCCATAATTATTAAATTTTTAATTTTTCATACCATAAAAATTTGTTTGATTTATAAGTAAAATTTATTTATAAAATTGATTATTATGTATTGAATGTTTTTCTAAAGATGATGGTCTTATGACATCTTGGACTATTGAAATCAAGCTAAGTTTTTTTTTCATCTCAAGTAACAAATATTCACTGAACGTCCGATGTGAACTAAAATAATTATTTACTTCATATAATATGGTAATATGTTATATAAAAAATAATGAAAAGTAAAAATTATTTCATTAAATTATAAATTAACCTATGTTATTTATTCTAGAAGATAATGATCTAATAAAATGATTCAGACTTGAGTCAGGGGTCTTCATCTCAATATATTTCCAATGAAACATATTTTTGTGATATAAACCACATTATTATATATGGTGTATAATAAAACCCTCTGAAAATATATTTCATTAAAAGTTTTTAAAAATTAATCTTCTTATATGATTAATTTTACATAATGGAAAAATGATTTCATATGTTAGCATACGTGACAAAAAATATTTTTCCAACCATGATAGTTATTTGGTATTCAGTTTCCTCTAAAATTCATAATTTTTTTTAGAAATACATTCCAATTTCCATTTTTTTGTATTTTGTTATTAGAAATGGGATTGATAAGGGTTTGATTAGGTCAATGTCTAAGATTGATATCTTTTGACTGCATTATACAAATGTAATTTTTATTTTATGCATGATTTATGTTTTATGATTATATTATGGATATTGGGTATTATTTTTAAAATATAAGGGTTCTATTATGAGATCTAGGGAATATAATGTGATGAGTATACAAAACTTTTCAATGAATGTTACTCCATATATAGTTGTGATATATATTATATAAGTATGATATGGATGGAACATGTTTAATTTATTATTTCTTATTCCTATCAATTTTTTTAGAAAACGTTTTATTTAATTATATACATTAAACAACTTATGTATTATGGGTGAAATGTATGATTCCATGGGTTTATAAGTATTCTTGGACTAGTATTTTTTATTCATTATCTTATTTTCCTTACTGATATTTTTATTCTAAACTCATGTTTTTAAAATGTTTTCATATGGTATACGAAAATGTAATAGAAATTTGGATTTGAACATGAATGATATGAAAAATTTTATCCAAAAAAATGAATCAGGTTTTATATAATGGGGTATTATTTTGTGAATAATAGGAAATTGAGTATTACTATATACTTTTTAATATTTGATTAGTTATGTAATAGTTATTCAGTAACAATCTAATACACTATACATGAAAAGATCCCTAATTTGAATCCTTGATATAACTCATGATTTTAAAATTTTTATGACTGGGGCATTTTATCATTACAGGGGTATATTCTCCCCACTATACATCTCACACCCGAACTATTATTTGGTAGCATATGGTGTATGGGGAGGTTTAATTGATTTCTTATCACCACCCCTTTTTACATGTGATATTTTTTTAATAGGGGGATGTTATAAGTTTAGTCTTTCTTTTGAATAGTGTCATGAATGTCTATTTGACCCCATAGAATTGGGAATCCTAATTTCCCTTGGAATATTAATGTTGTTTATTTGTGACGATCTTTAAATATACTAACTGATTTAATGTGATTTAAATTATACCATTGAAAAAAATTTAAAAAAGAACATAAGTGCTCAAATAAATATATTATAGTGGTGACTTCTCATATTCTGAACACCATAGAGATGATTATTGAGTAATATTAATGATTTGGGTAACCATGTTACCTTAGTAGAGTGATGGATTATTGGATATTATGAGACACACCTTGGTTAGGGGATCATAGACCAGATGGTTATTTGGTTTCATCCATCCATAATAATTTGAGGCATTTATGAGGCTTTGGGATGATATAATATTAGATATATTTTTTAATAGGTTGAGTTGTGAGGATGAGGTTAATAGTGATCATATATATAGATTCATTTCATGTATACTATTTTTAAAATATATTAAATAGTTTTTTTATATGGTTGAAAATTGTGAAGTGAGTAATGATATTTCTATATTAAGAAATTTTCAGTAGAGGTCTTATTTATAATTGGATAATAATATCTTTGGATGAGTGTAGAATGATTGATTTTACGTAATGGATAATTATATTCTCAAGATTTAATATATTGAATTTATATAGTTTTTAGTTCAAAATTTTCTATTTTATAGTGTTTTCATAATTTCATTAGTTTTTTCTGTTAATTTCAAGAATTGAATATGTAGAAGTCCTGATATTGGGAATTATTTTTTGTATTTGGTTGGAACACCGGTATAAGTGATTTGGGTATGTTCGGTTATGAAATTCTATATTTTATTGAATGTGAGATTTGGATATTCGTAATAATTCGTCTATAAAGAAATTATATGGATACGCTTATAAAATGGAGAATGAAATAAATCCCATCATCTAAGACCCATACATTGCTAGTATTAGTGGGTAATGATTCTAGTTGGTGGGTGGCTATAATTTTTCCCAATGGAACTGATGTGAAATAAAAAAATCAATCTTGTTCATGATCATGTTAAAAAATTATTACATTGTTACATTCATCGTGATGAGTAGGTATTATATATGGAATAAGTATGTATAGTTATATGTTTTAACTAAAAGTGGATATAATGAAAAGAGAATTGTTTTTTATATTGAGAATCTAATGAGCAGTTTGGCTGGATTGATGATTTATCCATGGAAACTGCATTTAGTGTCAGGTTTGATCTTCATTATAGAAAGATAATGTTTTTATATGACTTTAAGGATTAATGAAAGATTATAGGGTTGGGGACCAATTCTGATAGTGGGTGAGAATGGATTTTTCTATAAGAATATAAAATTTTAATACAATATAGTATTTTCATATGTAATTTTATTAGATCGGGGTATATCTCATACCATGTGTTATTCCCAATATAATTTTGTTCATTAGGGATTAATCCAAAGATTATACAAAAAAATAAGTTATAAAAGAGTTATAGTCATGGAAAATTTAATATATTTAGTTTAGTTTATAATTGGGGTGATATAATGGATTTGGGTTTTTACTAAAAGGTTTTGAATCATGTAACATTTTGTTGTGTTGGGGAGTTTGTAATGATCCACATCAATATGGTTTTGTAAATTTTATATATAATTTAATATTATGTCTTTTAGGAAAAACCACCTTTATATTTTATATTGATATTAGACCTATCATTGTTTAAACACTTCAACGAGGTGTTTTTATATGTGTTTGGGTGTCTTTAGGGGGGACAAAAGGTAGCCTAGGTGTTCATTACATGAATGGGTCTTGTGGAGAAGTATATATTCCTTAAAGATTCCAATATGTACTCATTAGGAATACACCAGATAATTTGTAGTTATGGTAGGGTTCTGTAGCCCGTAGTGCCCCAAATTATAGACAATGTAACTCAACT
Organism: Viscum album; assembly: GCA_963277665.1. Taxonomy (NCBI): domain Eukaryota; kingdom Viridiplantae; phylum Streptophyta; class Magnoliopsida; order Santalales; family Viscaceae; genus Viscum; species Viscum album. Next base: position 275,424,352 of record OY728142.1, on the reverse strand, counting down.
ATGTTGATGGTGCCTATTATATACACAATAATGCTATAACAGGTACACAATGGTTCAATGTTTTTAGTATTTCAAAGGTTTGTGACAATAATTTGATTATCAAACCCCTTGTATTCCTGATAAAGTATTCATGTTTATGATATTTTTTTAATAGAGTTTATGGTATGATATCCCTCTCATTCCACCATTCATCTTCACCCTTATTTTATTATATATTTTCAATATTTTGGGATTGGGATTTAAGATAAAATTTCCTCTGATCATAGTGACATCACCCTAAGAAATGGATTTTTCTTTGTTCGATAAATGTTATAGTAGAGATATGAACACTATCCATAATTCCTTTTTTTATGTTGTGTTATTTCATCTACCATACATATTCTTATATTTAAATATATTTAAAATAAAATGGTCAATTACCCAGTGGTAGATTATAGGTATTTTAATCATAACTCTTCATTAAGTAAACAATGATTTTTTTTGCAAGTGTGTGGACATAGTTTTGGTTGTGTGGGATGTGTTAGTGTGTTTTATAGTGTTATATATAATTTTTGTTTTGATATTTTTAATTCAATATAAATTTTAAAAATAATATTTTTTGAGTAAGGAAATATAATAGTGATTTAATTATTAGGATGATTATTGCAAAATTTTAAGGGATTTGAAATCATAGCATGAGGAGTGTATCACATGTAGTAATGAAAAATTTTCCTAGAGTACAATAAGATTTTCCAGTTTCTATATAATTTTTCCAAAACATTAAATAATTTAAGTCCATGTAAATTTAATTTGAATCATAGATTCCATAATTATTTTACCTTAATAAATTATAGTCTCTTGAAAGATAAGAATGTTTTCCAATTCCTTTTGTGTTATCTCAGAATTCATGAATAATATGTTAACTATGGGAGATAATATTAGATTAAGGCATAAGGGTCAAGCACTGTTACATTGGAATATGATGTGGTTTTTTATACTACTGCATTTCTTCATGGTATAATGTGATATGATTTTTTGATTTCAATGGATTTTATACAAAATATTACATCACATTAAATAAATATTGAATATATATGTATGTAATACACACCCTAGAACCATAAATGATTATTACCATTAGAGAAGATATATATATAATAAAATTGATATATTAATGAACCTCAATATAACACAGAAAAATTATTGTCACAAAGAAAACATATTAAAAATTCCTAATTTAATAATATTCTACAAAACACATGTGATTGGAAAAATATGTTAGGGTGAGCAGAGGTTCTCCATAAAGTTCTCATAGAAGATGTCAACTATGGATAAATATTGAGAAAATGTTATGTTCACCAGTATGATAACATGATAATTAAAAATTATAGTGATACCAAATCATAAACATTTCATTAACCATTCATTATGGAATGAGTATTTGTCAAAAATATCATTAATTTTACTATATAATAATCAATATTAAATCAATAATCTTGTGAAGAGATAATAAATATAAAAAATATTCCTTTACCATACCCATAAGTAATATAAATTATTTCCTTAATGGAGGATCAATTATAACATATTCATGTTGTATAGAGTCCCATTTTGGAATGATTTCGCTCATCATTACTACATTTCAAAAATAATGGATCACTGTCAAGACTATGTAACTGTACGGATTCCATTACTAGAAATGGTTCATTCCATATTATATTTCATATAATCTCTTGAGATAAAATTATTTTTCCAATTAATTAGAGGGATATATAAATATAGTTTCATCTATTAAAAAAACAAAACCAAATAGAAGTGTTCTATAGGATCATACAAAAATTCATCATCGCATATCCCATGTAAATAAAACATGATTTACAATGATTTAATTATAACATAAATAAATTATTGTAACATAATTGTTTTTATTGAATACAATTCAGAACATTATCATCATAAAATTTCCATCGATTGAAATTTAATTTCATCATAGTATCATATCCCATGTGAAGTAAGATAATCATTAAATTAAGATGATATAGATAGAAAATCTATTTTATGATCTCGTTGAAGACATTATTTTAAAATATAAATATCATATCCCTTTTATAATATTTAAATTTAATATCTAATATTAAATCAATATGGGAATAATAGTATCATTGTTAAACTACCAAAAAATTTAAGTTATGATTGATTAAAATTGAACGACATGACTATTATAAATTCCATTTTTGTTAACTACATTAATAGAAACATTCTTCTAACACATTTATAAAAATTTAAAATTTATTCATTGAATTTTTTTTAAATTATTAATTGTAAATGTTTTAAATGAAACTAAATTTTAATAAAGATTAAATCTTACCAAAATTTATGTATATATTAAAAAATCATTAATGCATTTTGATGAACATAGCCATGGAGAAGAATTTTCCCTAACCTGAAAAGAATTAATATTTTAGAATATTCATAAGAAACTATCCAGATTAGATTAAATTTTAATGAGAGGAAAATGAAAAAAAAAATTAAATTCCTTTAAAAAAGAATAGAGAATAAAATACATGGGTTTTTATAGATAAGTATAATATTATATATCTGAAGGTTAATTTGACATAGATATTCTGAAAAAAGTATTGCAATAAAAACCATAATATAATTTATTTTTCATGAGTAAATCATATTAAAAACTCATATATAAAAATATATATTTATTATATATATTATAAAAAATCATATTTATATATATCATAATATATATCATCCCCTTACAATTTTTAACAACCTATTTATTTTTAAATCATAATTAAAATGAACAACACAGATATTAACAATTTTGTGTTTCCATGAATGTTTTTGTTTCATGGATCAGGAACATGTAGCTCTGTATAAATTTCATCCTCTTTGGTGACCCATTTATGTCATAAGAATCATATATATTCATTATATAAAATTTTATAACAATACATATTTGATTGAAATAAAAGATGAATTATATTATATCATTATGATGTTAGCCCATACATATACAAGATTAATGGTTCCATTTATCAATTGATGGAGCGAATGAAAATTAAATAATAATTAGACATTATATAATTTTAATTATGTAATGAATATAATATATATATTATGGTAAACTATAAATATTACCATAATTTTAATTTAAAAATGAAACAATAATCATATACCATTGTGGAGGTGGTAGTCTTTATGTACTCATGAGAGCCACAATCATTTTATAGTAGATGATTGGTTAACAATTTATATAATATTATATATTTATAGAATAATTAATCTGTTATAAAAGTCATATATTAACATTAAATAAATTAATGTAATTATATCTGATAATTAGTGATAAAAACACATTTCTTCATTGTGTGTTAGTGTATAGACAAGCAGGAGTGATTTATTCACATTCCATCAAATAAAAAGGAGATGAAAATTTGGTGTCAAATTATCACATATATATATTATAGATACAATTATTTTATTGTAGTATTATTGTTATTATATTATTTATTGAGGTATTACATGAATAAATCATAAAGGATTGTGGTTATGAGTTATAAATATTCTTTGGAAAACCTATGTTGGCTTATACATTAACACATCAAGGATGTCCATCTTGTGAAACCAAAACTTCTATCCCATGTATAGGAAGGATGGATGGTTATTTTTAAATATATTGGTTGAGATAAATTGATTTTGTTTGGTGGATATTCAAGAATATGGTACTCCCTTTTATATGTGAGGTGGGTGGAAAACTTTTAAATACATGAGTATATTTGGATGTTTCTGAATATGGATAATAATTTCAATGGGGATGGGCTTCGTAAACCCACCAATACACTCTATCACATAAAATTAATTTGTCATTAAATAGAATTTAAATACCCCTTGGTGTTTTTGAATCATAAAGTGATATTCCCTAGAAATTATCTGATAGAAACTTTCAACTCTCCCTTCCATTTATTTTCATTCCCCAATACGCAATTTATCCATGTTTTTATTATTCATTTTCATAACATACTATCACCATTAATGATGAATTTGGGAGAAATTTATGTTTTTATTTTAAAAATAATTCTCACCACCATGATTGATGGTTTCATTTTTTTTTGTTTTTTCATTTTCAACGTTATTTTTTACTTCTTATTTGGATGTTTCTAAATTATTAATCAGATATTTTTTATGGACCACTATATTGGATAGTTTAAATAATTTCATTAATTATACCAATTATGTTTGGATTATCTCTTACCATGATAGATCTAATTTATTTATCTTATAACTCTTAATTGTATGGTCTAATCAATAAATCACTACCCATGGGAATGTTTTAAATGAGTAATTAAATTTGTTGATTCATTAATTTTATAACAAAATATAAAATTCATATTAAAAAAATATTTTTGTGTATATATAATTTAATACTGATCAATAATGATAACTTAGTTTTGATGTTTTGATACTATTTTTATATATTACATTTTTCTTTTAAAAAATTCATAAAATCATTATATTATTATTATTTTAATAATAAGGTTTCTCATCACATTTTTATGTTATAATCATTTTATGTAATGAAGAAATATAATTCTCCACATTCAATATCAATGTATGTAATTAAATGATATGAAATGTTAAAATTGAAATGAATCTCAAATCAATGGATATCACAAAAAAATATGGATATTAAAGAAGTATCCCTCCAAAATTAATTGTAGTCATTGATCATCCTCATAATACATCTCGATGGATATTGAAATGTGAATTCCCCATAGAAAGAGTTACATGCATTATCTAGAAGACATTTATAGAGGCGTATGATCTTCAATAAGGGGTTGTTCTTCAAATGAACCATGATGAATGGAATGAATTATTCATCTAATAAAATAAAAGTCTAATTTAATATATTTTTTTATATTTGAGTTGTATCACAATTAATGTAATATAATATTTAGATTGCATATGATAATATTATTGAAATCAAATATATGAATGTCCCAACATCTCACACTAACATACAATAGAAATATATATTATAAGGATATAAAAATTATTCATCCCTTATATCATATTTTTATATATTTGGTAATAATATTTTTCATTAGATTAAAATTATTATGTCTCATCCTTCATAATCAATGTTATCATTTTACTGAAGAAATATCATTTTTTGTTATAAAAAAAAATTTCTGATATGATTCTCATGATGAAAATGGTTTCCTAAGTTAGTGTGGCTTGGGATGTGGTCATAAATAATGGAATATTAGAAATTTTTTTTAATAATGAACAGATTATCAATGGAATTTATTGAATCAAGAAATTGACAAACATGAGTGTTTCTCTAATAGAATTTGGCCTTAAATTTTTTGAAACCTAATATATATTGGTAATACATATAAAGAATATCATAGAGCAATGAATAATTAACAACAATATATTATTAAGTCTTCTAAATTGTATAAATGGATGATAGTTTTTTGATGGAACATAATCAATTAGATGACTATTTCACATGCATCCAAGAGAGAGATTTTTCATGTAAATTAGGTGAGATTATAGTTGGGAATAATTTTGAAAAAATTAATATTGCTATGATTTGTGATATGGTTTCCTATTCTATATATATTATAAATTTTAATTTTTTCATATTTTATGTTTATAAATTCATTCTTATAATAGAATTTTAGTTTAATGGAGAATTAATATGGAATATGTAAATGATACAAATATTGGCATACCAGATTGCGGAACAATGCACAATTGTTTTTTAATTTTTTTTGTATCTTAAACAAATGTGTAGAATTTGGAATACTATATCAGGTCCTACAAATTTGATTTAGGGGATTGGAAAATAAATTTTTTCATTACCTAATGTTACAAGACTCATTATAAGTAATTCATTGTATTCTATAATTTCATTAAGAATATTTTTTGGTTCAATTGTACATAGGCTCATGGGTTCGATACCCCAAAAATATATAAGATAAATGAAAATTTTCATGTTCCTTCACATTAAAATTTTAGTAAGATTCATGTAATATTAAAATTATTAAGTTATAATAAATATTTATTTAAACATATATGAGTGTAAAAAACACATATGGTAGTATATAATGGTCCATTGTTCATAAATTTTTGGAATGATCAACTATGTCGTCCATGTTAATGAATTTCGTGAAAATAATTGCAATATCTCGTGGAAATTGAATAATGGTCCTAGAAACCATTACACTAAAAAAATTCAATATGTGGCTCAATGTCATAGAAAAAAAAATTGAAACCATATTTATCAAAAATTAAAACTGAATTTCAATCAATTCATGTAAATATTCAAGTGGATATATGTTGAAAACTTTATCCATCATAAGGCCATTTATATTTTTATATTAATTAATGAAACTAGGTGATAGTTAAACAAATTTTTTATCGAAACATGTAATGTATTGTTTTAATGATTTCATTCTCAAACAACATGTCGGGATCACAATTCCTTGATTTTGAAATAATTAAAGATTATCTTGATGATGGTGGATTAGTTTACTCTAATACTTCAAATGATTATTGTATACTAATATGGATTATTGTTTCAAATCCATTAACCCATTTGTGAATAATTAATTTATAGGTGTGTCACTAAATAAATGCCACAAACATATTATTATACCTGTTATAATAATAAAAATATTTTGATCAATATATGGGGTCTTGTAATATAGTATGGATAAAAATTATTTCACAGCAAAAAATGAATATCCTTACCACTATTTAGTCTAACTAGAAATTTTCCTTGACCATAGAATCTCCCACTTATGATTTTGTGGTTGCGCAGTATACGTACGGATTTCTCCCTCACAATATAGAAAATGGGACATAGAATATGTTGGAAATATATAGAGAATATTAATTTCTATCTATAACTGTATATAATGAATCAAAAATTGGTTAAGTGTTTACTACACTTTTTGTGGATCATTAATTCAATGAAGAAGTATTCCCAACATTATTTATTGAATTTGATGAATAGGAATAGATTTTATGGAATGTAAAAATATTATATTTTCACAGTCCCCCCCCCCCTTGATATAGAGGCATATATGTGAAAATGATTTAATATTTTAGTAAAATAATAATTATCCTCATATTGAATTTTATGATATAAATATAGTCACTAAATCAAACAAAATAGTAATAAATGAACCTACTATAATTGATGTTAGGATGAAACAATTACAAAATAATTTTATCAACATATCAAAAAAATTTCAAAAATGAGGGAGAAGAATTTTCTATATGGATAAATATTCAATTGAAACCTGAATGAGTATAATTGAATGAAAAATTATAGATGCGTTTATTCTTGGAAAAAAATATAACAAAAATTTTCATAATGAAACTCATACTAAGAATCATAAATAGTTTTCATAGGATATAGAAAAACATAATGGTATTGGAAATAATGAATTCAATATTAATTATTCAACTATAGTTCATATATGAGATCATTGTAATTTAGATATTATTGATGAAATGTTTTCAAAATTGATGTCACACTATATAGAAAATGATGATCCTAGACCAATGTCAATTAGGGAATGTCAAATGTTATATTCTTAAAAAAAATTCGATAGAAAAAATACATTTTGGGTTAATAAAATTAAATAGTCATGTGTTTTGTCATATATTTTCCATGTAATAATGTGTGAAGATAGTTGAATATTAATGGGGTATTTTGCATAAACAACTAGTGAAAATGAGTTTTTATGACTAAGATGATGTATTTTATTGCATGTTTTTTCTCAGAGACCAAAAATTTTCTATGAGGATATATATTCTCATATAAGGGATTCCATTTCAGGTTAATACGTAATCATTATTATAGTATCTAGAATTTATAATATTCATAGCATGTGTGTTTTTATGTATTTTTATATGGTTCACTTGATAGTAAAATATATTAGAGAATCACTATTGGATTTAACATACCAAAATTATGAGAATAAAAACCCACTGACTGATATGGAATAATATTGAAAAGAATATTTTAAGAATTATGGAAATATAGGAATATGTTTTATAATAATTTTAGTGATTATTTGATAAATAAAGGCTACATAAGTGACCCCCTGGCTATATAAATTTATTATGAAAAAAGCGTATCTATTAGTAAATTTTCTCTTTATTTTTTATGATTTAAATACCATAGGTACATTAGAAAAGATCAATGATATAATGAGAAACTACAAGGATGAATCATTAATGATGTACATGTGATGGGAAAATTATTTTCATGGATTAAAAATATAAAATATACCATGTTGTTTATGTTTTAAGTACATAAATTGAGCTTAATGCCCTAAAAATTCTATTATTTGGACATTAATAACATTTTATATACTATAACGATGGTGTAGTATTTAAATATAGAAATAGATCAATTTAAACATTGTCAATAATATGTTTTGTTGGTTGAACCATATGTACCAGAACATAGTTCCATTGGAAATCATATGTATCATTCTAATTATACTAATCTTGATAGGTATTTCTCTACTATTTTTGTATAAATATATAGTTACTCCCTAACAAAAAGACAATAGAACAATTTTTTTTCATTATTATTGTCGAACTTTTGATTTATTTATATTTCTCTCAAATAATATAGAAGAAAACATGGCATGTTAAAAGATGACGTTTATTTTTCAAATCATGATAATTCAGGATCACACACTAGTTTTGTGTTTATAGTGGTAGGTACATCCCAATCATTGAGATATAAAATAAAACATTCATGGTAAAATCATCAAATGATTAATAGGTAATACCATTTCATGATTCATCTAGAGAATGTGATTGTTTATGGTCTATGAGTCAACACATTCAATCAATAAGTGGATTCACGTTGTGTTATAGGTCAAAATATTTTTTAAATTAATGAATCCTAAATCACATAATTAATGTAATGATTCATGAAAAATTACTATACAGAACACATAATACAAAAAGTTTCTTCTTCTCAGAGAATATAATGATGAAATAAGATATCAACATGAATTATGTTTGATTTATTAATCAAATTTATGATTTTATTACAATGGATATTCTGAAAATTATATTGTGAAAGATTGTATATGATATGGGGATTCATGTATTTTAATTTCTGAATACATTTCCAGATAGTTTATGTGGCTATTCCTTTTTCATTATTTTAGTTTTTATCTAACTTGGTTTTTATAGAAAATTTTTTTTATGAGGGAACAAAAAAACAGATTTGATTTTACATTTGTTGTTAATTGTTGTAAGTGTGTTAGTTTTTGCTAAATGTAGCTATTGATTTCAATAGAGTCGGGTTTCCCACCCCTCCCAATATCATTACAACCAAAAATTGAATCTCTTAAAAATTTACCATTCCATCAACATTGTTTTGTAGGGATCATGGAAAGATAAATTATGTGAACCGTTTAATATTTTGTATCTATCTTATCCCTTTTCATCCCTGTTACATATACAAAATTTTTCACTATTTTTATTCATCATTTTCATCACATAATCATTATTATATAAAATTATTTCTTACTCAAATAACATGTCTCCAAAATTTTCAATGATTCAAATATAATAAGTTTATGGTCTAAATGCAATCATTTGATAAAATTAATACATGTTTTTGTGATATTTTAAAAATTATCTATTATGCAAAACCCTTTTTATAAATTTGTATCATTTACCATTGGAATAATAATTTTACCAATTTAAATATTCCTTAGGGAATAAATTAGTTGAACAAATATGGTAATATTAATTTTGATAATTTCAAATATTTAACCCTTGTTACACAATTCAATCCCTCTAATATGTTGTAATGAGTAAAATTTGATTAATTTTTTGGGAGTAATGTCATCTTATTAAAATTATTGAAAAGGAAGTAATCCAGAGTGGAATGGGTGATTCAATAAATGTTTAAATTAATTCTAATATATGTTGACAAAACATGTAAAAACAATTTTACTGAAAATGTATTATTATTCATAAGAATGATTTTATTCTCATACCATTCCTAGTTAAAAATATTAGATAAATGATAACATTTTTTACATAATATATTATTTACATACTTTATTTATATCATTCAGAAATTTTTATGAATTAAACTTTTTAAAGAAAAAATACATTGGAAAAAAACACATTTCCTTGAAAAATATAAATTTTACCATTAAAAAAAATTATCACCTTTCTTAAAAAATTGGTAATGAATTTATAATTGATTTTTAAATATTTATGGAAATATACATATATATTAATATTATAATGTGTTTGTTTTAATACCACTTATTTTTATAAATAAATATATCAATTCATTCAAATATAACAAAGAGAAATATATATTAAATATTATATAGGTGTTCCACGGTAACCCCTAGAATATTTTTCCTTGAAATTGATTATCTCATATCAAATAGATGAGTAGAAATCAACTTTATCATATCCTTGAGTTACTACATAATAGTATAAAAGAAAAGTTGTCAATATATGAATTTTAATAGGTTAGTTGACTTCTCACATATTTGGTTATCTCATTGATCAAGAATCTCCACTAGTTTTACGTCATAAGAATTATCATTATAAAATTTTAAAAACTCTAAATTTAGTACATGATATTGAATAGTTATGTACTTATTCAGAAGGCATACATGGAACACATCATGAACTTTAGAGAGATCTAGTGGATGCAAAAAGTGATAGGAAACTATCCAGACAAGATCTTGAATTACAAAGGGGATGATATTTAGTGTGATCAACTTAGTATTTTTCAAAATGTCATAACCATATTCCTATGATATATATAATTTAATACCATATTATAAAATCTAAATTATAGATTTAACCATAAATTATTAATTTAAATTTTATGTGACTCTATGTTTTACTAATATACTATAGATTGTCGCTATCCTTATCTTTTATTTCCTCATCCAAATGAGGTCCAAAAAAATTCAAACCCCCTCATCCACAATAAACAACATATGTTGGAAAATAATTTTATATGTGATTATTAAGGGTCAATATAAAGTTTTTAGAGAATGTTATATTTGAAAAAAAAGTTATAGGAATATTTGGATTCCAAAAACCATTCAAATCTATATAATAAATATATGCAAATATTCTAATGTCTGAATTGTCCAACATGTCTAAAAATATATTTAATATGACATATAGTACTTAATCTCAATCCAATATTCAATTATTCTAGATGAATTATATTGATAGTCCAGGTTAACCTTGGATACACATTAGATAAAATAGAATGTTTTAGTAAATAAAACCATACCACATACTTAATTCATATCTTTAAATGTTTCATAAGGAAAATAACATCATTGATTCTAATTAAATGTTCATACTTCAAAAGGTGGTTCAATATGAAATATGTGTATTTAGGTAATTTATTTTTTAGGGGATTCAAATAGTGAAATCCACGATCATATTTTCCATTTTAGTTTTGGTATATGTAATGGTTGTAACATCCTTTATGAGTTTTCTCTACTAGAAAAATATGTGTACATACCATGCTTCATGATAAATAATTTTTAATATTCATGTTCTTCTTTTTCGACTAAAAATATACTTGACGCCACTATTAATCTCCATACATCACATATGAATAGAGAATAGTGAATTATGAGACTTATCAAATTACTCATTATCCTTGTATGGTTTTAATGGTACACATACAATGTTAATGTACCTTATTAGTATATCACAATCATATTTGAAACTGAAAAAAAATCTAACCTTATCTTTTTTATTACATACCCCATTTACACCAAATTAACCATTATATGTTTATACAAATAAATCCTCATAACAAAATTATATGATACATCACCGTTTATAATTATTTATAGATCTATATATTGTATTTCCATTAGTGTTTGATATATTCCAATCCTCAACCTATAATATATATAATAATACTTTTTTCGTAGAGAACTAACCACATTTTTCCAATCCATGGTGGTATTTTAAAAAGAAATCATAATTTTTTGCATACTCCAATAATCTCCTTTGAACCATATTCAACACATTATGTGTAAATATATAATTTTTGACATTATAACATGTATTCATATAAAAATTCTGACTATATATATAATTCTTATAAATTATCAATTTTGGGTCTCTCCCAATCTATTAGAGATAAAATATCCTTATGAATATGTATTTAACTCATTGAATGGATGTTATTTTTAATTTATGTTCATGTTCATCCTCACAATTATATATGATCATAGGTCGGGTTAGAATTTCAAATATGAATTTTTATTATAGGAAATTGATATTTGAACAATATAAAGAGAAAACCTAAATTCCAAAACTAATTTCAAATTCATTTATATAGTGGTTAAGAAGGCTTTTTGGGAGGATATTCTTGCAATATTTTATGGATGAGTTCTTATAATCTTGAGAGGAAATATTAAAACAAAAAGATGATTATTTATTTATACATCAACACATATTCATTTTTTAGTGATTTTATTTTCTTATCAATCAATTTTGGTACAATTATGTGGTTTTAAAAATAAAAAAATAAAAAACATAACGTTATTGAGTGGATGATCAATGTGTTTAACATCACTTAATTTTCAAAAAAAATAGTAGTTGTGATTGAATATGAATCCACTAGATCCATTGGTATTTGTATTTTAGAATTAATGTAGACATTGTTATCCCTGTAATTAGAGAAATTATTTGGATAACTCCAATGTTTATCATGATTATGATATTGAATTTTTAATGGATCCTTAATATAAATTCAATTTACCATCAATACATAAGCTAGAATATTCATTTTTCATTTGTAATTTGAATCTTTATTAACTCCTCTTACACACATTAAAAATAAATCCATTTATTTGTGATAAATCCATGTATTCTTCTTCCCATATTATTTACATGTTTGAAGTGGATTTATTATTCCTCAAAGTCCTTTACCACTAGAAATAGCCGTAAACCAAATTTTACTCATTTTTTATTTTTAAATATGTACAATTTTTTATTCATAATTACAAAAATATTTATAGGAATTTCCAAAAAACATTTCAACAATACTTCCGTTGAAATGGGATTCCAATTATATTGGTCATTGTATAGGAAATAACATTAGTTCATCACATGATTCCACCAAGTTCTGGGAATTGGAAAAAACCCAATAGAATATTCAATGTATGAAAAATAAATTATCAATTTGTTAAAATAAAATAATCATATATATAATTACAAATACATAAAAATATATGATACACTCTTATGAACCACTGAAATAAAAGTTCTATAACATATCAATTTCAATTCATAACATGTTTTCAAAGATTATATCATCTCACTCTTAATAATTGATCGTAAAACTTTTTTGAACAAACAAAATCATATACCACTATAAAGTATGTGTATAGGGATGACACATATTTATACACTAGGTAATGATTAATTTATAACCAACCATTATTTTAATAGTTATTAGACATAGGTGTATCTATTGTATTTCATGAATCAAGATTTTTTTTACAATTGAGATTTTAATTTAAGGAAACCATATAATATCTACCATAAAAAACATAATGATGTTATCATTTACATAGTCATATCTCAATTTTATTAAAATATTAATATATTCATTGTATATAAAAATAAATGAATGATTATTTAATAGAAACTAATTTTACAAGATAATTTCATATATAAATATAACATCATTTTATATGAATATACAATACATATCCTAAAAATAAATGACCTATAATTATAAGGGTTAATTTAATTTGGAAACTACATATATAATAAAATTATTTCCTAGAAATATCTTCTATATCTTTTACAAATTTTATTAAACATATGACCCCTCTTTGAAATTACATATTTAAAAAAATATTCATTATGTAGGGAAACATAAACCTACGAAAGGGGGATATAATATCATTAATATGAGTAAACAAAGTATATGCCAATCCATTATCACTAGTAATAATAAGATAAGAATAAGGGTAATAAATCATGACCATAAGTTACAAATTCGTAACCAATTTTTCAAATATCATTAATAAAGAGTCCAAAAAAAATGATTTCTCTTAAAAAATATAGATTTCCAAATAGAATATAATAATCACTAGTCCATCAGTATCAATGAGAAAATATAATAGGCACAAGAAATAATTAGATGGTTTTCACATTAGCATAAAAAATAATTTCCAATGACAAGGGTTACATCCATGACTATGATAGTGGATATAGTCACATAGTTGATTAGGTTATCTCTTCATTCCATCATTTCATTAATAAAGTCTCATTTCCAAAACAATGATAGTAGATATAGTAACTGATTAGTATAGATTCAATAAATATTACTATTTATATTATCTCATTCAATATTGTTTTTAACCAATCTATTATAGGGGAAAATAATTTATTTCCTACAAATGACATAATGAAAACCATAAAATAATTCTTCAAAATATCATAAAAATGATTGTAACAATACTCCTAGGAATGAAATATGAAATATGATTATTTAATTACAACATAATTAACCATTTGGGATGTAACATGTTTTATAGCCTAATTCATAAAACATAATCATAACAATTCATTAGATAATGAATGTGGATGGTATCATAAGATCATTTCCCCAATAAAATATATTAATCTTTAATGGATGTTTAAATATATGAAAAATATATTCATTCAAATCAGTAAAAATATGATATGAAAATAAAGATAATCCATCAATTTAATTTATGGGATATTTAAATAATATTATAAGGAAAATGATAAAATTATTTTACTAGATAATTTTTTGAAATTTTTAACGTAATATTTTTGAATAATGAATAGAATTAAAATTTGAGAGTCCTTTTATGAAATTTACATTAAAAAATATTTCTCTTTTAAATTTTATTAAAATGTGGAAAGTGAGACATATAAAAAATATGAAACTAATAATTTCCATAATTTTTTAAAAAATTTAAATTTTGTAAAAATTATATTTCTCAAACATTTATTTATCAAAAAAATTTGTTATTTTTTGACTTACATGGATATAGAAAATAAATAATTTTGACTAAAAAATGAAATAAAAACTACTTTTCATAAATTAATTCTCAATAATTTTTAGTTTAATAGATATGAAAATGTGACAATAAAAAAATACAAAAACATAGTAAGATTATAATATAATATTATATTTTTATATGACAATGAGTATATAATATCTCTCAAAGGGGATTTAAAATTGAAAATACCAAAGTAATTTGTCAATTTAAAAAAAACCTATACCTTAAGTCCCATATATCATAATACACATTAAAATATCCAATATATTAAATTAAAATTAATTGAAATATTTTTAGAAACTATATTAATATATTTATTAATAAATATCATTCCCTTATAATTTTCAATGACCCATTTATTTATAATTATTCATTTAAGATAACACTCATGGTGTCAATAATTGTATTTCCTAAGTTTGTTATGGTACAATTGTCGATTTTTTAATACCTCGGTCATAGATTTACAATCTCTAGAATCTAAATCCTGTAAAAAGTATCATATTAAATCCTAAAATATAATTTTACTACATCCCATATAATTTGGTGATGAAATGTGAATTAGATCAATTCGTAGAAATGACAATATGTACATATGCATGATTACTGTCTCCATTACTCAATGGTTGGATTGAAATATAGGAAATAAAATATTACTATACACTATGTCAATAGAAAATTAAGTTTTGTATTTTAGGGTGATCAATAGTTTTTATTAAAAATTATGTCTATTTTATGACTACCTCTCAAACTTATGATGTTTCCAAATAAAATCAATATAATATCCCAAACAATCCGCATGTGTTTTAATTATAAAATTAGAGAATAACTCATTAATAAAAATGTTGTTTACATTGGAACACTATTTTAAATATTGTTTAGAACCTATTATATTTATGATTCACTAAACAATTATTTAAGACTAAAAATTCATACACAACATATCTTTATACACCCAAAAATTGTTTCTCCATTTAACCCTTATTCTACTACTAGTGATTAAAAGTTATATCATTATAGGTTATAACCCAAAAAATTATTCTCCTCAAATATTTTTTTCAGAGTGGTAATACTCGTTTCCTATTCAAACAAAATTCATACACCAGAGTGGGAACTCTCCCTTCATATTTGATGATCCTATTGTAGAATGTCATATATTATGATATTGTATTCCTACACAATATTGTCAGATTAAATTGTTCTTATGAACAACATCATTAGGATATAAAACGCCACATAATTCATTACAGAATCCCGAAAACATTTCATGAGTTAAAATATTATGACCTGAATCTATAAAAAAATATACATTAATTAAACAATTGTATATCTATATAGGTGATCTTGGTTTAATAATAAACAATTTATATTCCTAATGATCAATTTTATAAAAAAACTATTTTACATATGTGATATGAATCATTTATAAATTACTTTTTATATTATATATATAATAAAATTTTAAATTTATGAAATATATTTGTTTTATAATGATATAAATATAATAATGATAAATTTAATGTGAAAAAGATATAGGTGCACATTTTTTCTCAAAATCAACCCCCTTAAGATAATTATATATCCATAGATTAAAGGTAAATGTGGTTTATTTTCAATCCTTATATATAAATATAAAAATATTTTGTTTTGTTTTATCGTCACTTTTTAGTAATAATTTAACAACTATAACTAACCCATTCTCCCCCTCAAGGGTATAACTAATCTTCTTAAATTCTATGAATGTATGTAAAAAATGTGATTGTGAAGGGAAAATGGGGCTGACATAGGATCCTAACATGTAACTTATAGCTTGATATTTTTTTATAAATCAATGATTTTATTTCCTTCAAACCATAACAATTACATGTCTTTTAGAATTCCAAACAAGTTATTTACTCATATTCATCTAAAAATTTTTTTCTTTTGGTGAATAAATCTTCTTCTCCACTTATTTTCTTCTATATAAAATTACATTCTCGAATTTATCCATCAGTGAACACTAGTCCATTGGTACATTATTTTTATTATTAAATAGCTAAGAAATTCCATGAATCCATAATAGGTATTTTTCTAAACTATATATTGGATTTGGTTTATTTTTACACAATAAATATCCATATTCCTATTTCCATATATTGGACTATTTCATTATTTCATTGACATTTTGAGAAAATATTCTTAGTTACTAGTATTGAATTTTATCCTCAATTCATACTCATTTTTCTATTCATTTTTTAGTATTCTTTTTAGTAGTTTCTCCGTCATACTCATATTTTATCTACCATTCATGAGTATTTCATCTCATATTTATAATTTAACATATAAAAACAACAATATATTTCATTAAAGAAAAAATTTCTAGAAAATAATAAAAATATATGAGTCAAAGTATCCTTTTTTTGAGTGTAATCTATCATTATTTCATAGGTTGTGTACCATTATGTTTTTCATTTGAACTAACACCCTCTTTTATACTTTTTAGGGAGCAGTTATTCCTTTATATTTTCTTATACAAACATAATGTGGGGGGCTTTCAATTTATTTTCAACAAACATACATTCCTAGAATATTATTTAGATCATTTAGCATGAATTGATGAAACATTTTTAAAAATGATTGTTTCGTGGTTATGGGATACCAATGTTATAGTGGTTTTTTTAACTTATAAATGATTAATCTCATGATTTTTCAAATAGTTGTATGATTCCTCAAGAATGTATGTTTGTCATTGTAAACATTTGAGGCAATAACGTTCTTCTAAATAACATAGTACTATATACCTTCTGTCAATTCTTGATTATTCTGTCACACATTTAACAAAAAACACATCATGTTGAGGGGGTTCCTCTCAAGAAAAATAGATCTCATCCAACACAGTCAATAATTGTTTATCTTTTTTATTTTTAGTTCAGGAATTTATATTTATTCATATAATTTATATCCAGTCTAGTTTACTATATATAATTTATCTATAAATGAGGTGATTTGATTTCTAAAAAAACAATGTGAAATTTTCCATGCCCATTGAAGGATTACATAAAAAAAGATTTAGTAAAAAAATATTATTTGCATAAAATTACATTTATTCATGAATAAGAATTTTTTTCAATTTCATTAACATGATATTTGAGATTGATAAACTTTCTATGATGTTTATATAGTGAATCCTCCATTTATTGAACTTTTTTTTCTAGAAACTATTTTACAAAATATGTAACTTTATTTTAATAATAGTATCTTTCAAAACAATGTTTTTAGAACTATTCAAAATAAAATTCAAATTTAGTTTGATAAAATCTATGTGATATATTGTTTTAAATGTAAAAATCATTAGAATATTCATAACGAAATTAATAATTTTTACTTGCACTACTATGATTACCTTTAGTTAACAATGTTTCTTTTTATATATTTTGAACATAGTCAATATCGAAACTTTTCATTTCATCATTTTTTTAATTCATTATATAAGTATAGTGGTGATTTTACTCAATAGTAAAATTTTATTTATCAATTCTAGAAAATAAAAAATCATTCAAAAAAAATACAATTCATATAATCTAAAAAAACAAGGAAATATTTAAATCATTATAGAGATCTTTTGATTTGATACCACTTTCAATTCCTCGATATGGTTGACCACTATGAAAGGGGGTTAGTCATGTGTTTATATTACTAATTATTTCACTTTTAATTCATCAAATAAAAATTTTATATGTTCTCTATTACCTCAATATAAATTTTGAATCTCACATCACGTTCATTAATGATATAAGATATGGAAACACACTATACATAGAAAGATCAATTTATCTATATAATCATTTCAAAATTGTTTAGAACCAAAATAAATATATTATCAACTAAATAATTCATCAATATTACATTGGAATTGGAAATAACTTTTAATACACCCTTGTAATCATTCTTAATGTTAACCTTAGATATACACCATGATGAAAAACTATTTTCCCATAGCTAGTTATAGGAAAACATTTCCCAACAATTTTCTTTATATTCCCCAATCCTCATTCTTGTGTATAAATATATTTCTCTTATTTTATCTATATAATCCGTTATTTGTATTTTGACCAAGCACATCTCTATATGATTATTATTCATTAGATCATTAAAATATAACAGATAAAGTAAAATATCATATAGATGAAACTCTATGACCTTTTAAATCCTAAATTTCACTGCTATAATTTAACCCAAATTTCATTTTTTGAATCAACATATAACTTCATATTTTATCATCTCGTGTCTATAACAACATAATGTGATAAAAACAGTATCATAACCTCATTTTCTTCAAAATTATCACTTAAACAACCATAGCTTGCATGAAAAAAATTCATTGATTAATAATTATATAGTAGTCCATAAGGATAATTCTACCATTTCAGAACTAATAAATTATTCTCTAATCTTTGATATTACACTTATCACCATTTTCTCCAAGTAACTTACCCTACAAACCTGTATTGACATAATGAAAAAATGGGGAAAAATAACATAAGAAATAAAATAACTAAACATTATAAAATAATAGTCATGTCTAAAATAGAATATATATATTTAAAAAAACTTTCATTATTATGATCCTTTGAATAAAAAATGAATAACTAGTCACATCATATCATAGAGGTTGAAGTCCACACATATGCATGAGCGACGATTTAATTTTCTTAAGGATGATATTTTATGAATGTAGGTATTATTATATTTTTATACAATCATAAAAAATATATAATCATTATATATAAACATTAAATAATTTTATATTACCATCCATTAGGGGCGGTGATGAAAAATTAATCACATCACATTGTTGACGTGGAAGTCCACACATACACAGAAGCAGGATTTTTATTTCCCATGGTATTGAAATAGAGATTAAAATGGCATGTCAAACAAACAAAATAAAATTTAATAATATTTTAGATAATAATATTATAATTAAATTATTTATAAGAGAGGTTTAAAATATTTATAAGAATAAATAGACATGAAACAACATTGTTAAGATTTATTACTCTTATTTTCCAATAATCCATTAGATTACAACTTATGACAGTATGGATGGAATTTGGTGATACTAATACCTATATGTAATAATTTGGATGGTTGGGATGATATTTAGTAATATATAGGGAATATAAAATTTCATCATGCGGTTGGTATATGTTAGAATCAGAGGATCCCTTTTATAAGTGTGGTGAGTAAAAACATGTAATTATTTAAAACATTATTATATAATATAGGTATTACACTAGAAATGTTGCCACTAAACATTACTATCTAAAAATATTGAGAAGGATAAGGTAGAATTTAAATCAACCAATAAAATTAAATATAGTATTTCTTGATATTTTTACCCTTATATCATAGGTTATCTCCCATTTTTTCTCCATTTAAACCTATTATAGTAACATGATTTTTACCTTAGAAATTATTCATTATAGAAAAAATTATAAAGAAAAATGATCCTAACATAAGTTATATTTATTCCAAATATTGGATAAATTTTACAATATTATGTCTCTATAATTGGATGAAATTACTTCTTATATCCACACATAATAAATCATTTAAACAGTTTTGAGGGAAAAGAAATTTTATCTATAAATTTTTTATTATTATTGTCACATGATTTGTAAAAATAAATTGATGTCTGTTAATATATTTTTTGGGAATAATTTATTAACAAATATATTTAATGTACTTGATTTAATGAAAATAATAAAATTTATTAAGATAAAATACATTTATTATAGACAATATTTTTCTGGAAAATATCATTATTCTATTTAAAAAATATTATATTTATTCCAAAAAATTTGATAATCTATGTATAATTGATTATTGATTTTATCAAGTATATTTTTTATAAATATCTTTTGTTAACATGCTATTTTTTTACATGATCGATGTTGAATTTAAAGAATTCATTCAACCACATGATTCATAATAATGAAAAATATATACTCACAAATATTGAGGTGGTATAGGAATGGTGGGAAACCAATCTATTGTATATGGGGGAGAGATCCATGCATGTTTAATATATTTGGGATAACCCTTTTATTGGGGGTGGTCATGGATCAATGAAATAGATGACTAAATCCCCAAATACATGATTTGATATGGTCGGGAGGAGGACCCACCATGATGGTTGAGTTGTGAGTTTCTATTTTCCACAGATGTGTTGTAAAACCTTGTATGGGTAATGGATATTAAGTTTTTATAGAATAGAAATGTGTTTAAATGTGGTATTCTGTGTTTTTTTATGAGTTGGTCCTTGGTGTTATTAATTGTAGGATAATATAAGCATTAAATTATAGTTGAATTAGACCCATGGACAAGATTAGGTATGGCATTTAGTAAGGGTGATATCCATGGGGGTGTTGGATATTGTTTGGTATTGACATAAAGGGATAGGGATAGTTTTGAAGATCATATTTTGTTTTTAAATGGGAAAGATAGTTATATCGATGGGTTCAATGTGTTCTGATGATGTGGTAGGGACCACCTTCTTATGTTTATGCTAAAATATGGGATATAAGATGTGACATTCTATTAGATAAGTAATTGTTAATTAGTGATGGGTTCCTTGGTTTTGAGTGTATCATGAGATGCATTGCATATAAGGCCTCCTAGAAAAAGTTTTTTCTTTTAGGTAGTGTTTCTATCTGGTTTGTAATGTAATTTCTATGTGATTTATTAGTCTAATATTAGATAACCATGGAAACATACCTTATGGGAACTGTGTGTTTTTAGGCGGAGTATGGATCCATTTCAATTCTACTCATGACCTACATCACATATAAATTAATATACGAAGGGAATAAATTGTATTAGTTTTATTTGATTCATAAAATAGGATGAATATATTGTGTCACATCCTCATTATAAGCTTATTATATATATAATTGGTTTTCGGGACTACATGGTTAATATATGGTTTTATTGGTATATGAATATGGATTAATTTTTTATACTTTAGTATTTTATACTTATATTACTTATTAACCATTTGGACTATTTTGTGGTGTTGAATTTTATACCACATGGGAGTTTGGGTTTATTTTTCCCACTATAGGATTGAATACCATTTTTTTATTTACTAAGGGAACCAACGTAATGGTATTATTTAGATCATTCATGGGGTTGGATCATTGGATTCCATCTTCAGAATCCAATACTTATATGTAACATTTGATATGATGAGATAATTACTTTCTAGTTAAAGGGTCAGCAAGATAGGATCCCCAAAAACACTACACACCTTGGGGTGCCTTTTTTAGATATTATACATGGTGAAATATATTTTTATAGGCACTGTATGAGTTCATATTTTACCAAACTATGTTTTCTATGGTAAGTTACTAGGAAAACAAATATAATGACCCTATATTTTGGACCACTTAATGTAATACTATCATAAACAACATCAGTCACACACATCAATATTATAACACAACACCTAAATAAAAAAACCAAAATAATATAATATTACATGAATAATATAAGTATTAATAGATAAAAGGATAATAATAAATAAAAAATCTATTATTATTATTTTCCTTTATTAAATTTTTTTAAAAGGATTTATTTAAAGGATCAATTTCAAAAAACCAGTATATAATATTACCTAAAATAAGAAATCTATCACATTTAAAATATTATCATATAGTTAATATTTATATTTTTAAACCATTACATCAATATTAAATTATTTTGAAATATATATAAAATGAAATTAATTACACATGTCATTATAATGTAAGTTTTCATCAAAAAGTTATTTATATATCCTATTTTTATTCAAGGGAATAAAAAATAAAATATTTTTTATTTTATAAAAATATATTTATTTTAGATTTTATAATTTTAAAATTTACTTATTGTAATTTTTTTATTTTTCTACAAACATATATTTTTATGTGAATAGTGCAGAATTTTTTTTTATGAATTAAATATGGTTCATAATATTACTACATTGTATGTATGAATTTTAAATTCAAAAAGCATTTTTATATGATGAAATATTTATTTCGTATTTGAAATTAAAATTTAAAAAGATATATAATTTAAAACCCCATATTTTTTAATTTTTTATATGTATTCTACTTTTCAAAAAAAATTAATAAATAATACATTTAGTTATAAAAAATGAAATTTTATCACTTATAAAACATTAATATAATAAAATGGATTTAAAAATTTGAATAATTGTTTGAAATACATATATGTGGTACCATTTTATTTTAATGTATAATTGGAATTTTTTTAGTTATGACAATTTACAATAGTAAAAATGAAATTGATAAATGTAAAAATCTATTTGTAATTGTGTTCAAAATTATTATAACTACAATTTGGAATGTTTAATTGAGGAATTTATTTATATAATAACATACCACATTCATTATTTTTGAAATTTATAGCTACACCCATTGAGAGTTACATCCCATTATTCAATTGTCTTTGGTACTGACAACAATACCATTAATATCCACTTATAAAAGTGGCACTCCACTACTCACATCCCCTATTAACGAAAGAAACATATTTCATCTTTAAATCACCACAATACTCATATTAAAATT
The DNA here is from genome assembly GCA_963277665.1 of Viscum album. Lineage (NCBI taxonomy): Eukaryota > Viridiplantae > Streptophyta > Magnoliopsida > Santalales > Viscaceae > Viscum > Viscum album. The sequence continues at coordinate 275,400,642 of OY728142.1, read as the reverse complement.
CCTAGAAACCTTCATTAGATATTTAATAATTCAAATGGCCATCTGTAAATATATTATACCTCTTTTCAAGGGGAAAATTCATGAATTAAGATTACAGTTTCAAACTACTCATTTATCATTTATATTTCTTGTTGTGATTTTCATAAAAATATTAAACTACATCATATTGAAAAGATAAAAGAATTTTATAAATTATAATTTTGTGTCACTATACTGGTGGTACAACCATTAATAACTTCTACCATTTCTATTCAGAAAAATGAAGTTGTCATTTTTGCAATGTGCTAGGTCCCACCACCATGATGAACATTTATTGTTTTCCACTACCTATATACATGTCGTATCTAAATATATAATTTAATATATAATAAATATAGATATGAAATATTTTATATTCTAATATTATAAACCATTTTAATAATTTTCTCTTTTATATTTTGAAAATGAAATCACTATTCATATGTATGTAGGGACTACCGCCTCCATAGAATTTTTAATTTCATTTCATCCATTCAAGACCATTATATATATATTCTGATGAGAATTTATTTAATGGGTAAATTTCAATATGAAATTAATTTTTTACTTAATGTTATTTTATATAAACTATAAACATATGTGCAATAATCAATGATACTAAATCCAAACATTTAAAACAATATTCTATGAGAAAAAAGTAATTTCATCGTATAATGTGGTAACTTATTATATCTTATTTAATTTTGAAAATTATGTCAAATTATACCATATAATATTAATAAACACAAATAAGATCATTATTTTGTTGATGAATTTTTAATAAAACTAAATAACTTTATAATCATCCATTAATTTAAATATAAAACTATTTGGGTTGTTTTAATCATCTACATAAATGATGCCATAAATTTATATCACAAATGAATATGGGAATTTTATATTTATTAACATATTATATAATTATTTAAATAATAATTTTTTTGTTCCTAGAGTATTTATATAAATATTTAACTCATTATTTAAGTAAATACCAATCGTTCTTGAAGAATCGACATAATAAGAATAGCTTGGAAGACAAAATTATAGATCATGACCATAAATAACTTATAATGAAATTATAACCTTACATACTATCCTATGAAATATATTAAATTAAATTAAATTATTTATAAATGATAATTTTTCAAGGAAGAATGAATAACAATATCATTATTATTAATTATTTTCAAAATAATCAAGATTTTTAACACTCAATATTGAAAATAGAAAATAAATAACTAATATACATGTCGAAATTAGTTTTAAATGAAAAATATAAAAGTTTATATACATGAATAATGTTCTAAAATATGTGATACATATTTATATTCATTTTATATGTTATTTAATAATTGGTTATACTAGGTTGGAAATAAAAGAAAGGATCGCGTCTGAAAAATTCTAATTCATGAGGAATTATTGTTTTTGTCAAAAATAAAATAACTTATATAGTGTGATTACATGATAACAAATTTACATTACCACATTCACGTAATTCATGTAAATTTAATATACTTGTCATTTAATTAAATTAAATGGATTTTTATTCAATTAATACTCTTGTCATAAGTTGTGTTGTTAGCTTAACTATATTCAACAAGTTAAAAGGCGTCATATCAATCTTATAACTTCTAGAATTGTTTTATTCCACCCAAATATCAAAATTCAATTTAGGAAATCTTATTATATATTTCAATATATCGTTGAAATACAATTAATTTTCCAAGGTGAATTTATTTCTCAAAAATTAAATAATAACTAATAAATGTTTGCATCACATATAACATGTTCTCGATTCCATATCCAAAATCATCATTCCCATAAAAATTTCCTCTGTGATTAGAATCCTAATTCGGTTTTATCTCATTAAAACTTCATATTTACTAATCATTATTTTAGAAGTATGTTTTATAAACTATTTTTAAATATATAATTTTTAAAAATTTTGTTTCAAAATTATAATGTGGGTTCCAATCATTTCAACATAAATTATTTTATCTTTCACTCCATAAATCATTGGAAAACATTAAATTGATTTCATGGATATATTATTTATTCTCTTTTAAAAGGTACATGATTTAGAAATAATTAAAATAATATTTATAAAACCATTAAGTCTTTTCCAAGACCGTTTTTTATATATTGTTTTTAAAGTAATTCATTGAAGAAAAATTGAAATAAAATTTTTAAACCATTATTTAATTTTCATTGTCCTAATATTTGTGTTTCATTTTATAATTAATATTTTTTCAAATGTTTCTCCATCTAAATTGATAAATTTTATTTGTCTTTTGATTCATTGTTCAATATTTATGAAAATGAATAAAATGTTTTGTACATACTATTTAACGATTTCACTTAAATTTTTGTATTTATATTTAAACATAATTGTTCTGTAGAAGATATTTTTCATGAACAACATAATAAATATTCTTATGATATACTATTTTTGGGTTATTCAAATTTATTTATAAACCACTTTCAATCATATGTATATTTTTTTGAAAACCACGTAAAAATGTTACGAACCTCATTTTACATTCCATATATTTAATATGATGTTTTTAATAACTATTTTATTATAGAGCTAGATGTTTGGATGATTTAATGGTGGGTACTTATGTAGACCTTAAATTTATTGATAATGTTTATATATGATGTTCTAAATAGTGTGTATGGATTGATTTTTCCAAATACAAAGCGTACATGGGTGGATATATCCTAAGACAAATGGCACACATGAGGATTTATAATAATACACAGTGCAAATGGAATGATTTAAGTCAAACCAAAGGGTATACATGAGGATCTATCCCATGATAAAGTGTGAAGATGTGGATTTATACCATGAAAAATGGTATATGAGTGGATTTCACTCCAGTTAAAGGGTAAAAAAGAGGATTTATCTCTTGAAACATGATAAATTGGATGATTTGTCGTATGAAAAAGTAACATAAGAGGATTTATCCCACCCCAAAGGGTACATTAAAGAATTTACCACTAGCCAATGAATACAATGATGGATATTTCCCATTCCAAAGGATACCAGGGTGTTGTTATCCCAATACCATGGTTACCAAATATGATTTTCATATGCTCAAGAGGGTAAATGGGTGAAAATCCCATGATGACTTTGATTCAAATGTCTTTGATGGCCACCATAATTATAATTTAATTAAATATACTTATTCCACAATATTATATCTTAATCATATGTAGAATATTATTATCATGACTCATTTGTAATGTATCATGATTTCACACACATTTTATATGAATATATTTGTTCATTTTAAATTACATTTAGTTTATCATGACTTATGGACAACACATACAGTTAAATTCCCAATTAATAAGATATTTCTATTATAAAATTCTATCATATTATTCTTATGATATAACCCTTTATGACATGATGTTATGTATTATTATTTTAAATTAACCTTATTTATTTCTAGTGTTCCCCTTCATCAGGTTATGAAGAGGAGAATAACTTGTGAGAAGTTAAGGATGGAGTAAAATTTTGATTAAATAAAGAGAAATTTTCACATTTTTTTCATATGAATCTAGTATTTAATGACATAAAAGAAAAAATTATATGCTTTCTGTGGATATTTTATATATATATTGATAATTGGTCAAAAAAATGAATAAATTTATATTTTTTATGGGACAATATAGGTGGTACTTGAAGAGAAATTAGTTTCTTTTAGTATCAATTTACTTAGTTTATGGGATTAAAAATCAAGAACCTTAGTGAACCTTCTAATGTTATTTTTATACAATGAATTAAATCCTAAATATTTGATAATTTATGGATTTGATTTTTTTCTTATAAATTGAATACCTATCTAGATAAATCAATGTCTAGGAATATATGAAAAAATGTAACCTAGGGGATGCAATCCTAAAGAAGTTGTCTAAGTATCAACGGAATTATTAATTTTTTTCATGATGAGTTGGCCAATGTCTGTACACAGAACATGACACTCATAGGGGATATGACTTTTTTGATCTCACTCTCTATATAAAACATTATAAATTGTTTGAGAATGTATTATTGGAAAATTTGGAGAATATAGAGTAATTTTGATACAAAAAAAATAAACTAAATGAGTTATAGGTTTAATATAAGTTATAAAATTATAAAATGATTGTTTAATTCGAGAAGAAAAATTCTGATTGGATTATAATATTCAGGTCAATTTTCACATTTTTTTAATTTATACACATTTTTGGTTTTAGAATTTGGTTGAATGGGCATTGTGATAATCATCACATAATTTTCAAGGATTCCTTATTATTGATTGACTCAATGATAGGCCCATACTTAGCTATAAAAAAACACTACATCTAATCCACGACATCCAGCAAGAAAGCGTACTGTAGTTCTTTCACCTCACCACATACATCTCATTGTTTTCCTCTTTGAGTATTAGAAAACTTATTCAATTAATAGTCATCATAGATTGGTTCTCCATCATTTTAAATGGAGCTAAATAAAATTAATTGAACTAGACATCATTGGATTAGGTTGATTAGAGTAATCCTTTTTCCCATTCTATTTTATCCCCATGAAAAAAATTCATCTAAATGGTTTTATTTTTCCTTTGTTATTCATATTTAATTTCAGGATGTAATGTCATATATCATTCCTTTCATCTATAATGTCAGCTGAGAAATGAATAGGATACTCATCAAGTGATTCATTCACTGAAATACAATAGAATTTTGTGGATTCCTCTACTTGAGATGAGTACTGATGATCCTCAATTGAAACTTCTACATCCATATCATCAAATAAACATGTTGTATTAATAAAAAGAATCCTTATTCTAGTACATAACCAATTAACAATAGTCTATTGACCCCCTGTACAACCTATAAGATGTGTATAATACTAACATGGTCTTTATAGTCTAGTGAACATCCTTCAAAAAATGCCAGAACCACCTCCCATGTCAAGTTCTGATGCTAAGACATATTCCTTAGGTTAATAATAAGGTTTTGGGATATTGGATCCCTATTCCATTTAAATAATATTTTCATACCCCTACTACCACCTACACCAGATATGAAGTGAATAGTCTTGTTCTAATAAGAAAAACCAAGTCTCAAATTGTCGATGATATCAACAAAATTTAGCTTTGAATCTTATAATCTTTAAGGTTTTTTGATGGGATCACCCTATGATATAACAAAATGGTTCTCCTAAAGTGAAGAAAAACATATAACCCAAATTAATATTATATAAATACGTCATAACAAGCATAAAATCTATATCCTTGATGACATGAAGAAACAAGATTCCCTAAAAATTTATAAGATGATCCATAATAAGTAAATAAATGGCTAAAAGACCACAACATATTTATAAAAAAATTCATTGTAAATTTAGATCCAATAAAACTCTACATAAATATTTGGATAATAAATATATTTATAGATACATGGGTATTTATTTTGGAAAAATAAATGTTCTACTCTCAGAACGTGAATAATGTCGTACAATATTTTTCTTAATATTGATAACATTGGGATTATGGAAATCCATCTGAAATTATGGGAAGCATAAGAAGACCATCATGTCAGGAACGTCATGAATAATTTTAAAATTATAATACCATTTAAATAGATAGAATATAATCAGACAAAATGATTGAGAAGTTCTGGGAAACGAGTGTCAAATCATCCTTTGAGAAAAAGAGGATCACCATATTCCATTATTTACGAAACCCAACAATCACATTTTCCTAGAGAATCCATGGACTATAGATGAACTTATTTAAGGAATAAAATGAAGGATAATACTTATAAATAAAGGAAACCATAGTCAAATTCATAAGATATAGTCCCAATGACAACACCGTCAATGAATTCTCATGATGAGTTGAGCCATATAATTGTTCAGATCCTTAGTGAAAATAGAGATTCTTGTGTATTGGAGGAAAAATTCAATGTTAAAGAACATGTGAATGTTATTTATATAAATAATAAAAATAATTTTATGTTAGTCAATATATTTATGAAATTGAATCCTATGAATGAATATGAGAAATGTATATCTCTAGAAAAAACAATTTCAATCAACTGAGTAAAAGAGAATACTTAAACAGTTGGGAATCATAGTATATGAGTGTAATAATAGAAAATTGTTGTCTCAATGTCATACATAATTTAGTGAGGTTTATATATTAATAGAGATTAAATCAAGACACTATTAGACATTTCCATTATTTATGGTCATTTTGCTATGATATTCTCATGTATTAAAAAACATGTGAATATAATGTTAAATATATATGTATTATTATTCAGTTTTTCTTATCTATTATTTTTCGAATATATAATTAATACTTTAAATATAATTGAAAGGTGATTTTATTAAATTTTTATAATTTTTGGATAAATATTGACGTACACATAATTGAAGAATATATATCTCATAGGTTTAATAATTACACGATGATGATGCAATTATGGATTGATTGATAATGACATAAATGTGATAGATTATATTGATTTTCATGGGAATGATTATTGATTTTATAAAAATGAGAACCTTAAAATATGTTGTAATTATTTTTTTTATTTTTGCTTCACGATATATATAGAATAGTCTCTATGTATTTGGAACTAGTGGTTTAAGATAATGTGTAAATTTGTATGAAATGTTTTATTTCCATATGGTTAAAATCTCCGAGAAAAAAAATGGTTTTTCTAAAGGTATGTAATAGTGAATATATTATCTAGGAATATATATATATCGGGATACATGATAGTATTAAATATTAATATTGTTTTCGGGGAGATAAGTAACTAGGTATACCCAAATAAAGTATAATAGATGTAATATTTGAAGTTATATACCCACAGATGGTTAAGTTAAGGATAACCTTAAATATGTTCATCATTGGTTAATAACTAAAAACCAGAGGATAATTTTTTTGGGTGTATAATGTAAGGACCCATTATTTTGGACCCTATAAACTAATAGGGACATCAATAGCTTATGTCACCTACAAATCCAATGTAACTCTACCCATGGATAAAATGAACTATTAAATATTAAAAGAACATGAATAATATAATCATTAGTAGATTAAAATATATTAATCATATAATATAAACAAATATGATTATTTTCATTATTCAGTATTATGTAAGTGATGTATTTCAATGAAATATTTAAAATTATTCATAGATATTAATATAATATGTGAAATTAAAAACACTTAAAAGTTCCTAATAATATGTAATGTTTATATTTTTGATATATATCTTAATACTAATTTATTTAAAATATATATGAAATAATTTTAAAGGGCATTGAATTTTAAAAATAATTTTTTGAAAATAATATTTGGTTTTAAAATATTTTTTGAAAAAACAAAATATTTAAAGTTTATAATTTCTATACGATAAAAAGAACTCATTTTTTATGGAATCTAAAAATTTCCATTGGTTTATATTAGGGGTTTTCAAAAAAAATTATTTTTTATAAATTTTTTAAGATAATTTATTTACAAATAACATGCTTTTTTGGAATTTATTAGTATATAAGATGGTATTGTAATTTCATGAATCATTTTTATAAGAACGAAATTTATTTTATATGTTAAATTTAAACATAGATAAATTCTGGTTTTTGTTCACATACCCATTTTTTTAAATTATAAAATATAAGTTATAAATTTCAATGTAATTGATTTTATTATGTTTTATGTTTTGAGTTGTAAAATAAAATTTTAAATCGTTCATATGAATAAAATAATTAAATATATTTATGATTTTTAAATAGTGGGTCTAAAATATAACAAAATGCCTATTTTATATTAATGAAAATTTAAAATTGGTAATTAATTGTTATCGTTGTAAAAAAAATTATAAAAGTATAAATTCCAAAGTAAATATCTTAAAACATGTTTTATACATTATTAGTAACATGTGGGATATTCTTTCACTATAATTATAAATACTACTCATAGTACATCCAAATATTGGTTATATATTCCATTATAGTGACATCACATTGTTAAAAATGATTGTGTATTTAAAAAATAATCATCTTATTTCAATTATTAAATGAACACTACACTCCCCACTTCCCTTAAAACCACAAACCACATATTTAATCCCAAAACCAACACAAAAATATCATCTACATCATGATACACGTTAAAGAGTATATTATCGTCTAATAATACCATCACTTAATGGATTAACCCTTATATTAATAAAGATTAACCAAGTAGTGATGTATAAATTTTAAACCACTACCTTTTCATTTCAATTAATGTATACACATTTATTCATCATGAAATTAAATTAATCCATATTAAATTTAATCGAAAAGTGTAATTATTATTATGATTTTTTATAAATGTGGATTTAAGAATTAACAATAATCTTCTTTTCTATTGTTAAAATAACATCCTTCATGTGTAGTGAGAACATCCTCCACCATTAAAAAATGATTTATTTTAATTGACTACCCTAAATTACTAGTCCTAGTAAAGAATTTAATTTACAATTTTCATAAGAATGAATTTGTTTTTAAATTTTCAAATTATGTATCACATTACTCATCTTCCCTATTAAATGTAGAACTATCAACTTCAACGTATTTGTGTGGACTAGATCCTCCATAAAATGTTCTATTTCAATTTTTCATGTCACAAATACTTTCGTTTTATGTTTACTAGAAAATTTTTACCAGATAAATGTTACTACTATTAAATTTTCATTATTCTTGAATGAAAAATTGGACATCCAATTGATAATATGTGTAATAAAAAACATGTGTAAATCTAGTAATACAAAAAGGCAGTTCTATGAAATAACATTATTTCCTTGTATTGATATAATTTCTTAATATAGATTATATTCATCTAATAATAGTCTAATATTATTATATATCATATTAAGAATAAAAACATATCATTAATATTACGGTATAAGGATATTAAACCTAAATCAAATCTTAATAATCCATTAATTATGGTATATTATAGTTTGGGTTGGTTAAAAAATTTATATGAACAACACAATAAATTTATATCCAAGATAACTATAGGAATTCAATCGTAACTAATATATGATAAAAATAATTATGTAGTTAGTTGTCATTTTGTATAATAGAGATACAAAAATATAACTCATTATTGTTTTAAAAATCATTGTTTGAGAAGAATCATCGAAAGAAGATCATCATCATATTCGTTACAAAGGATCATGAAAAAACTATCATAGAATGAAATTATGAATTAATAATCTATAATAAGGTATTAATTATAAGACTATGAATATTCTATGAATGATGATATATTGGATATGAGTGAAAAAATCCACACTATTATAAGACTATTACAATATGATCTATATTAATCAAACCCCATATTGAAAATTGATAAAAATATATAACTAATATACATATTTGGTAAAAATTATAAATATTGTTTATAGAATGTTATATACCTTAATCTTGTCCTAAAATAAATTATATTTATATTAATGTTAGATATATAAGAGTCTTGAGTGTGATCAACTGACCATGAATTCAAGGTAAAAGTTTCTTGACATAAAAATCATTTCATGAGTAAAATTTATTTTTATTAACAATGAAATATATGATATGTTTTGATTAATACATAATTATGGTATTTTAATATTTTCTTTTAATTCATTTGGTTGCAAAATTGATATCATTTAAATTCCTTAAATGTATTTTGATTCAAGGGATTTTATGGTCATAAAGACCATTATTATCTTACATCCATTCATTGAGTTAAATAACTTATTCGGAAAAACCAATAATATTTGATCGATTTTCTGCAGCAATGATTATATTGTAATTTATATTCTATTATTATCTACAGGAAAATTTTACACAAATATAATTATATTACCATGATGAATTTCTTTCTCCGAGAAGTATTTTATTATTCAAAATAATATAATAACTCTTGAATGATTGATTCCCCACAATATCCGTGTTTTATCCTAAGAAAAAATTTATTATTTATAATTTTAAATAGAATATTTTTTTAATTTCATTTAAATTTTATATTACCAATATTTTATATTGAATATTATTTTTCTGAACTCTTTTTATAATATTTGTTTTCAACAAATTTATTTGAAAATATTTTAAACGTTTTCCATAATTACAAAATAAAATGTTTTACATTTCACTAAAAATTTCTATTGATAAAATTTATTTATCATTAAGGAATATTTTTTAAATATTAATTTAATTTTAAATGTATTAACATTGACTATTGGAAATAGATTTTTCTTTTGAAGAGTCATCTTATGAATATTATTTTTTATGTAATTATTCCCATTATATTTTCAATTAACAATTTGAATGATTTATATAATTTTCAGGGATACACTATCTGGGATTAATTTTAAAATAAATGTTTTTATATATATTTTAACATCACATTTTCAAAAATTGATTTTGAAAGAGTTTTTTGACGTCGTCGTTTACGTTAATGATAAAAACCATTTACGACACAAATTTAACAGTTTCACATCCCCATTCAACAAAATAATTAATAATTTATTTTGAATGGAAGTGAATTTTCTAGAACAATAAACTTAATTTTATTATGAAAAAAATCTTATTGGGTGATATACATTTGGTAGTGACTCATTTTCATTGGGGGTTCAATTTTTGTGAAACTAACTCAAGATTTAGTGAATCATAATTCCCATTACATGGGTTATTTATTGCCTATGAATGGTTTTTTTAAATTAGAACTATATGAATATATAATTGTGGGATGGGGTCTTATATAGACCACTAATTGTTCTTTTTTATATCTTACTATCTCAAAATGGTACATGGGTGGATTAACTCCAATATAGAAGTTACACTGGTGGATTAACCCGAATTTGATTTTTACAAGAGAGGATTTATCCCAAGAAAATGTGTAAAAAATATGTTATTACCAATCCAATGGTTACACATGAGGATTCAGCCAAAGGGATTGTGAACATTGGTGGATTTATTCAAAGAAAAAGAGTAGATAAAAGGATTCATCTTAAACCAGTGTTTATATTGCAGGATTTATCCAATATAATGGGTATATAGAAGGATTTAACCAAATCCAGACAGTACATATATGGATTGATCCCAATCTAACGGTTATAACGGTTGATTTATCCCAATATAATGGGTACAAAAGAGGACTTATACAAGGAAAACGGTAAAAGGATGGACTTATTCTACGGTCGAGAGGGTGCATGAGATGTTTTATCCAAATCACATGGGTATAAAGGAGGATTATGACGATCTTATGAAGGTATATGAGAGATTATTCTTTCAATACTATGTAATTAATTCCTTATTGGATGGCATTAACAAATGATTTCTATGATAATGTAAATTCAATACACTTATGTCATAATATCAGGCTTATGATTCTTTTCCATGACCCATTTTTAATATCTCAATACTATATAAACATTTTCCATGATATATGTTTCTTTATTATAGAATTAATTTCAATTTATCGTGAATTATAAGGAGTTTTTTTATTCCAGGCGATTTTAGTTAGATAATTATACTATGTTCATGGTTCTTTATATTCCTATGATATATCTTCGAGTAACATGTTGATAATTTTTCCATTTTTATGCATTTGATCTCACTTATTTGTTATTTTTCTCTTCCCTATTATTTTTGAATGAATATATTTATGTGATTCCTAGAAGGGATTCTACAGTAGTTTATTTATGTAGAACTATTCACCTGTATGTTTTATGTAGATATTCATCAATGAAACTAAACATTTAATACACCAATTATACTAATATTCATGAGTTGGATGGATTATTTGTGTAAAATATTGAAATAAAAATATAAATTTATCTTTTTTCACTATAAAAATTATAATATATTAGTGATTATACTAGGTATGGTCCAGTATGGTGGTAACTCCACTAGAACACAGTCAGCTGCAAAGATTTATTTTTCACTATATGTTTTAGTTATTAATTATACTCATGCATAAATAAATATATAATAATTTATATTATGAGAACATGGTGAGACTCTACTAATTTTTATATCTCTCACCCTGTATAAGAATATTTGTGTGCATGGAAACCCTTGATTTTTACACATGACTAACCATAAGTTACATAATGGATCAATCTAGAGAATATACACAATATTTAGATGTGATTGTTTATAAAGAATCATTATTAGTGGAGGTTTCTATTTTGTATCATTATATTACTTTATTTTTATTTGTGATATTATAGTGGGTGATTTTTTGGGGAGTATAATTACTTTACATAAATTTTACATTTTATTGTACAGTTTATTATTATTTTATTATGATACTTTTATAATCTAAAAAATTTATTTATGGTTTTTAGTTATTTATATTTATTAATGATAATGATATTTATAGTATAGTCTCTTCATGTTGACAATCAATCCCACTACTTGTCCCAATACACTAACATTTGGGTAGGACTTCTTGTGTTCTTATGGGGCCCCATATAGACTTATCCTTTGTGATTATAGTCCTAAATTTATATATATTAATTTGAACAACATTTTACTAGGATTAGGAATATTTATATATAATATTGGGAATAACCTTTAATATAAATACATTTAAAAATTTATTTATGTTATAATCAATTCAAAAATGATTCAAAAAACTATAAATCATTTGTACATGATGTTTAATTGTGAAAATGAATTTTTAATGTTGAAATAATCATAACGACTGATTGAAACTAGTTTGTCAATATAATGTAATGCTTCAATGGATATATGATACCTATGTTGGAAATATTAAAGCCATGTATTTTATTATAATACATGATATACTATCCACAAATCCATATTATTGAAATTCTATAATTATAAAAACAATAAATCATTCGTAACATCTAACCCATTGTAAAATAAGTATCGCTCATGTGTATGGAGTAATATCGCCTCATGAACCAATGTGATGTGTTTTTCATTTTTTTTAATGGATAATAACAAGTATATATAAATATAATATATATTATATTTATAACATAATTATAATTTTGGATTTTTTATTTTTTATATACTTTCTTACATTCCAATCCATGGGGAGTTGATAATATAGGTCATGTTAACAGAGGACTGCCACCACGTGAAGTAACAGAATTTGTTTTTCCCAACCACATTTCATGTAAGTTAATTGGAGAATATGTAATGAATATATATGATATATATGACATAAAAATGAATTTTAATGTTAATTTAATACATGGAATTATTTCATTTAATCTGTAGAGAAATGTAATTAGCGTTCAGGTGTAGCTACATCATACCATCTCCCTAAATGGCCTATTTCATTTCCATCTCTAACATTAATGGACTAATATAAATACATATACTGTAAATATATATGATTTTTATATCATGATTACTAATATTAGTAAAATGAAACTTTTAGTAATGAAATAGGACCATAAAATTCAAAATATGAATTAAAATCAAATCAGTTATTACTGAAAAAGAGACATTGATAGGGAATTATTAATAAACATGTAATAAAATGTCATAAAAATAACTTCTTTTATATTATATATAATTTATATTTTTAAATGTATGTATATCAAAAATATATTTATCATGGAGGTTATTATAATGTTACAATGGATGGAAGACAAATGGTATGAAATTCTTATCTCAATTATTCATTAGTGGGACATACATTACGGTCCTTGTGTGTGTGTTTCTTTTATGTACTATGTATTCCACAAAAGTAATGTAATGTCCATGTACATCATGATTTGGGTCTCTACAGTTGGTATCAGAGGAAAGGTTTAGTCAACCTTTGGAAACTAGGATGCGAGAACTTTAGTGAGATCCCTAGAGATATTTCTAAGGTATGTCTTGGGATGTCCCTAAGGTTAAGTATATGTATAGGTTATAGTACTAGAATTATACTAACGATCATAGAATTAATCCTAAGATGTTTGATATTGAAGGTAATCCACCTTTATTATGTTTCTTTCCCTAGCATGATTTTTTCCTCTCATACTATTCTTTTTGGGTTTTAGACGATGGATGGAACCCGAAGGAATCATGTTGAACAATGCAATGGACAATGCAATGATTGTCCTCCTGAACAAACGAATGTTATGGGAGATGGAGTGCAAAATCTTATCGATGTACTTACACAAGCTATGAATCATTCCGGACTTCCAAATGAGAAGATAAGGGAACAATATTCTATTGTGTCCTTCATGAGGAAACATCCACCTTCTTTCAGTGGGCCTTCTGATCCACTTGTTGCTGAACAATGGATCATTACCACTGAAAGGATATTTTCAATTCTTCAATGTTCAGAACATGATAAAGTCATCTTAGTAGTATATCGTTTGGAAGGTAAAGTTGATCAATGGTATAATCTTATCAAGAATACGAGGCCAAGAGATGAAATTGTGTCCATGGAATGGGACGAGTTTAAGAAATTAGTTTTCAATAAGTACTTCCCTCTTATTCTTCGAACAAATATGGAGAAGGAGTTTCTTGAACTAAAGCAAAAGGATGATGAATCTGTTGGTATATACGAAGCAAATTTTACATGGCTTGCAAGGTATGTATCTCGATTTATCATCCAACTTGAAAGTAAAGTAGATCGATTCTTCAGTGTCTTAAAACAAAGTCTTCGAAGAGCATTAGCTATAAAAGACTTCAGTAGCTAGGAAGAAATTGTGTGTTGTGCTATCAAGGTAGAAATGGAAGTTGGTGTTACTTATCCATCTCATATTTTTGACAAGAAACGAAAGATGGAGTTCAAGGATAAATCTCAGAATAATGGTGAAAAGAAGATGAATGTTTCATTATGCTCAAAGTGTGGAAAGAAGCATGGTGGAGATTGTCTTAAAGGGACAAGTAAATGTTTCAAATGTGGAAAGGAAGGTCATCGGGTATTTGAATGCCGCAATGGTGGGAAGAAGATTTCTAATGATTTAAACAAAGGAAGGGATACACAGAATGAACCTACTGCACTTCAATGTTTCACGTGCAAGGAGATGGGACATTATGACAATAAATTCCCTAATTCAAGGGTTAGTGATGATCGACATTAGCAACCACTTAAGGCAAAGGACAAAGGGAAGTCACATGCGATCACTATTGGCGATGTTGAATATGAAAACGATGTGGTGGAATTATTAAGTTTTTATGTAATGGGATTCCAAAATAATGTTGAGTATTGGAATATTTATGTATTGGTCTATTGTGGTCTTCAATAATTTTATGGTACCGGTAACCAAGGAATGTGATTGAGATATTTTTGGAAAAAAGATGATATGCGCATAATGAAGGGAAAACGAGAAAATGACATATTTGATAGTATTTATGAGCTCATGATTGATATAAGGACTAAGTGATATCATGGTTTGAGTATATAGAATTTTGAGGATTTTGGTATGTGGAAAGTGTTAACTTTTAACTGCATTCATGTTTTCACTAAGGTTCAATGGGTATTCAAGAGAACACATGACTAAGGCCTTTGAATGTTTGGAATGTGACCAACAAGACATATATTATGATATATGGGGATCAACGATGGTATTAAATCTCTGGTATTCGTTTTCACTATATTATGAGAGTGGACTGTTGTATTATGGATAAGCCTAAAGATTGGAATGGACTATGTTGGACATATGTTAATATTGTTTAAGGATAAAAGTTTTTTCGATATTATTGATGGGATGTTATAGTAATATAGTTTTAGAAAATGGACAACCTGCAGGACGGGCGATAGCCCATCGCGTCGGATAAGGCCGTGGGAATCGAACCCACAACCGAAGTGCGACTGGCCTTTATCGCCTATTACTGTCCTACAGGAAGTCCCTGTTTAGTAGAAACTAGTTTTATTATATTAAGCAGTATGATATATGAAGTATAAGTCCATTTTAGGAAACATATATCATTAATCTCACTATATATGGACTTATGTATTTTTTGATAACATTTCTAACCTTTTGTTTGAGACAGATGGAATGACCCATCATTCTATTACATGATCTGCTAACACATCACGAATGACAAATTCATCTTCATTTCTTTAAGTGATGATGTGGAAATTGTCCCACGAATGACCAACGGTGAGACTATACCGAAATCACGAAAGTATTTATTCTAATTCCAATTTCATCAACTTCAGGGAGACGATCTTGAAAACAAAAAATGTTGTCCTAGTGATCTTATATCTGATGAATCAGATGGTACCTTAGATCGTCACAAATTTATGGAAATGTGATTGCTGGCTTTTCCATAGCCATGTTTTCTACCACTCTCCATCAGAACATGATGGTTATATTTCTCTTCCATATCCATATTTTCACCTATGTGGAAACCCATTGATTAATTTATTTGGGTAACTGTTACGTTTCATACTTTTGTTTTCAAAGATTGGTTTTGGTATTCCTTTTTACGATGTGGGTTTCTATAAAAAAAACTTTCTAATTGTAAACCATTTATAACCCTGACGAATTTCAACGGCGAAATTCATTTTAAGGGGGTTAGAATGTAACACCTCGAGATTTTATGAAAAATATTCTTTTTAAATAATGTCTTGTGTTTTACGCTACACCAAAATGATCTTGCTCAACACGCATCTTTGAATTGCCTTGTATTGCACGCAATCGCGACCTTCCTCGATAGCTTGTGTAGTACGCAATACCGAGTTTCACTAAACAACTATATGCTATTAAAATATTAATAAAACTTGGCATTATGAATAGTAATTACCACTTTTTTAAATTTTGTAAATTTTATTTTTCAAAATGGACATCATTTTGGGATTCGTAATATCGAAATTAGCTTAAGGTGAAATTTTGGTACTTTTTGGATAACTTTCATATTCTGATGAATAGTGAAAATTACTAAATTTTAATTAAAAACAACTTTTTTAATAGAAATAATTAATAGTGATAAATTTTTAATTTGAGTGGTTTTAAAGTATATTTAGAATATATTTTTACAATTTAATACAATGTTGGTTATTGGATGTAATTTCACATTTAAACCAGACATAAACAAGTGTCAATCTTTTGATAGTTATTATCTCTTAAAAACACGCTATTTGTTTTGACGACGGGAATTAATTTTTAAATTTATTAATGTAACTGATATGTTTTGAATTTGGTAAAATAGGTGTCATTTTTGAATTCATAATATGAAATATAGCTTAGGCCTAATTTTGTGTTTTTTTCTGGAAACGTTCATTTTTTTGATGAATAGTGAAACCACTAAGTGGTAGTTAAAAAACTGAATTTTTCATAAAACTTAATTTTACCGCTTCTGTGAGTGGAATTTCGAAAATCCGAGAGACACGGTTAATATCAATGACTAAAATTTGGTTCAATTAGATGAAAATAATTTTTGGTGAATAGTAACTTATGACTTGTTTTTACCATGGTTAAAAGTAAATAGGGTAATTAAGGGTAAAAATGATATTATTATTACCCTAAAACATGTCCTAATTCTATTGGATAAGTGTAATTCAACCAAAAACAACCTTAGGAATAAAATATGACCATTTAAGCCCACTTGGATTAGATTAGGACATTTATTATTAATTTATTTAAAGAATGGTTAAAATAGTTAAAATCAAATTTTAATAAGTAAATCATTTTTAATATAGGTCTATACATAAGATAAATTCGACTATAAATATTCATTAGAAATATCAAAAGCTTTCCTACATAATGATATTTTATTTGTAATTTTTAGACATTAAATAATTTAATTTATTTGTGACACAACGATGATGCAGTAATTATCGTATTAATGAAATATTGACATAATTGATGTTATAAATACCCAAATAAATGTAATTTGAGACTTTTTATGAATTTTACTAATTTTAGTGGTTAATATGACATGTTAGTATTGATTTTATTAACTTTTTTTGAACTAATAAATCTGTTATGATTTTTACAAAAATCAATTACCAAATAGTGTCAAAATTGACATAAAATAGTTTTTAAAACAAATATTATATTATTAATTGTTATTTTATTCATAAAAATCTATGGTTCGACCAAATGACTTAGATAAGGTTATATATATTAATAATAAACAACTTGGGGTTATTTTGGCTTGATATTGTATGTTTATTAACCTTATAGTGTAAGAACACAAGAAGACACGGTAAAAGTAAAATTATTTAACTTAATGTTAAAAATAAATGATAAGGGTAAAATAGGAACCTAAATTTGTCTAAATTATATTGGATGAGAGTATTTCGACCCATCCCCACATTAGATTCGAAATAAATCAATTTTTAGCTATTTAAAACCAAATTTGTCTTTATAATAAAATAATATTTTTAGTTATTCCAATGGTGCCCCTCTCCTCCCTTATAAAAGAGAACTTCCTCCCCCTCTTCCTCACACCACATTGAGCCTTCAAGATCGGCCAGACCCTTCCAATTTCTTCTCTCCACTTCTCTAGAAACATCCTAGAGGTTCTGGTCTTTTTCAAAGACATATTTTAGTGCCCTAAAAGGAGGTCTCAAAGAAGAACTTCAATGAAGAGGTAATGTCTGTTACTGATTCTTTCATCTTTATTTCTTCTTCCACTTCTTCTTCTTTAGTTGTTTCATTATGAAGTAATAACATCAGTATCACTCACATACTGATATGTTATTATAAGTATGAAACAACCCTATTTCACCATCTATCAATCCTACGGAAAAAAAAATCACCGCGCGTGCGTAGGTACAGAATACCGTCTCCACGCCGTGGTGTAATCTATTTTCCACCACCACCTTACTTGGATGGGTATAATGGTGTATATAATGACTATATATGACTATTATAAAGTGATATTGATTCTGAAATAGTATACATACACTCCAATACAATTCCATGATCATAGGAACGACATCATCACTAGTGTGTACGTACGGAATACCGTCTCCACGATGTGATGCGATTCATTCTACATGATCTTCATTTCATAATGATTATATAAATGAATTGAATGAATGAATATGATATATATTACACTAATACCATTCTGTAAATGAGGTATATATAACCTAAATAGAAGAATAAGAATTTATTCGACAAAACACGCATAAGAACAAAAAGTTATAAACACCTGAATAACAAGTGGGAATGAAATATTACTACTAAGAAGCTAAGAATATGGCCATATATGATATCATAACAATAATTATGATTCTGGAATAATTCAATAACATTATTTAAATCATTATACAGGATGTTCGGACACTTACGAATGAAATCGGACCTAAGGTAAGGGAAATATCACAATGTCATTTTTATCCGAGATTGTTTATACTTTGGTATTTATTGGGGTGTATTTTATCATCCATATCCATGTTTCTTCAATATGTAATATTATTTCCATCCATATACAATTGTTTAAATCCAATTTTACCCTTCGTTGAGTTTTTAGTAAAAGATATGAAAGGAATCTTTTGTCGTTTTTCGTATGAGGTACTTTTTGACTTTTCCGACAAAAGTACGAGAAGAATGTTTTTTAACTTATACAGCATGAATGTATTTTTAAAACATTATTTCCAAGAAGCTTCCTTTACAAGTTTTGAAGTTTATTTTTAATCAACTTCTTTTAGTTTATAATTGTATGACATGTAAAGAAAGGAAAATTTTTTTGAAGTAGAAAGGATATTTTACTCAAGAATCGAGTTCAAGTGTTTTATCAAAATTATTTTCCATCTACGAAAATAAAGGATTCTGTTTCTATCCCTATTATTACATTGATTTGATTATGTTGTGATGGAATTATTTTATGAATTCCTTTATCTTATATGAATTGTTTTATGATGCCATCTTGTTCAAGAATCCCATTTTTCTTTCATG
Organism: Viscum album; assembly: GCA_963277665.1. Classification (NCBI taxonomy): domain Eukaryota; kingdom Viridiplantae; phylum Streptophyta; class Magnoliopsida; order Santalales; family Viscaceae; genus Viscum; species Viscum album. The sequence continues at coordinate 275,380,746 of OY728142.1, read as the reverse complement.
GGTTATGCAATGATGTATGATTTATGATTTTGTGGAACACATAAGAATGGTATCACTATGAGATGTGTGGGACTTATATCTCCCTCCAATGAATTGGGTACAGATTTTATATCTCATGAGATAGACATGGCTGGAACGGTAGGTTATACCGGTTCAGTGAAACAGGACTGGAATGAGGAGTGAACTCAGTTCAGAAGGGGACTTTGTCCACTAAGATAGTCATGGAAATGAGTCTTGACTATTAAGAAATGATTCTATATGATTATGTGTGCATGCCACAAAGTTTCATGTTTTATGTTATGATTATTGGGATTACATTTCACTACAATGATTTATCCCATGTTATGAAATTATGATCTCTTTTGCAGGTTAATATTTCCAAAACTTATGTTCTTATGTATATGATGTGATTGATATTTCTTTTGTTTACCCTTACTGAGCATTTGAGCTCACCATTTTATGTTTTCTTTCCCCCAACATATAAAGAAAGGTTTTTGGGTAAAAAAAGGAAGATCTTTATGGGATATGTTTAAGATCTTTCACCATGATTAGAAGATTATATTCCGAGTTTCCAAAGACACTAAACTATTACGGTCCGTGTGTGTGTTTTTGTTATGTACTAAGTATTCTGTAAAAGTAATGTAATTTCCATGTACATAAAGATTTGGGTCTCTACAAAAGACATGGGGGTTCATCTTTATTCAAGGGGAAATGACGGAAGTGTTAGGTGGAATCACATTTAAATATTATGATGAGTATTAATTTTTTTTATTGTATTATTTTTGTTTCTGTTTTTTTCTTTTCAATTTTTCCATGGTAATTGAAATTTCACTCAAAAGAGTGAACCCCTGTAGTGAGAATTTGGTGATGATTCCCTGGCTCAAAGACCATAGGGCACCAAGTGAAGCCCAGATAATCATGAATCATCTCGAGTTAACTCAGTCAAAAAAAATTCAAATTAACAAAAATAGAGATAAAATTACTAACTATGGGCTAGACAACTATGGAGTCACGATCCCTAAGTGTCGAAATCCACACATTACGTCATTTCATTTCTCTATGCGCGAATTTGGTGTTTTTTTTATTTTTTAATTTTTTAATTGAATACTCATATTAAAACTAAAATTATCACCAAACCTATGGTATTTATTTGGAGGACCCCATGAACTCAAACTAATAACCCACTATCCAAAGGACGTGCATTGTGATCTTTTTTTTAATTTAAATAAAAATATAAAAAATGAAATATCACATAGGACAACCACAATTTCTAAAATCTATGCACATGAGATTATACAAGGATTAAAATCATCGTCAAGGAATGCTAAATTATTTGATATTCTGTTTCAATGTTTTCAATGTGTAATATCATGTTAATAGTTAAAGGAATTTCCCTACAATTTACACACATTTTTTTTTCAAACCAATTTTATTTCACAAATGAATTTTTTTTATTTTCATATCCCCCCACATTAAAATAAAATTTTCCTCAGTGTTTGAAGAAATGTAAATTTATAATGAGTTGAGACAAATAAGGGAATTTCAAAATGGAAATTGAAATACGAGGATCAGGGAATGAAGTCACATGGTGGTTGAAGTTGAAATTCTTGCTACTCCCTTTTAATCCTTTGATCTCGATGTCACTCTAAGAATTCCCTTGTGGAGAAAAAAAGAAAAAAAACAAACAAAACAAAAAATCTATATATATATAATAAATAAATTGAAATATAAGAATATAAAAAAAATTATATAATAAGGAATCACAAAAAGTCGTAGGTCAGTGGTAATTGCGCGCCCATGTCTCCCTTCTATCGTGGGATCGATTCCTTGCTGCTTTGCCGATTGTGATGGGGTTTTCCCCACAACCTAAGATGTGGCCATTTTTTTTATTATTATTATATTATTATTATTATTATTACCCTACAAACACATAAAAAAATGATGATACATTGTCTTCTTTTTAAATTTATGGGTAAGGTATTACTCAAGGATCACTCCACGTGTCACAGATGAATATGGTTCTCCCATTTCATACCCATCCATACCCATTATAGATGAATAGGTCAAAAGTATATTTTTTTAAAATATCAAAATGATTAATGAATCCTTTTTGAAAAAAAAATATGATTCCAAAAAATATTGGAAATAGGAAAACCATGGGTTGCCTCCCATGTAACTCTTTGTTTAACGTAGTTAGACCAACATGGATCCCAAATTGATTAATTATTTTCGTCATCTAAAGTAGGTTACACAATTTTTTATCAACTTCATGTTTTTGGAATGGTTCTATGAATAGTTTGACTCTACAGCCATTAACATTAAATGTTTGACTATTAGTGGGATCTTGATTTTCCATAGCCCCATTGGGGTACACCTTATGCACTATGTGTGGACCTGACCATATAGACCTAATCTTTCCCAAGTGTAAATGATGTTCAGAACGATACCAAATAATAGGCTTACCTAGGTCAATTTATTTTGTATAAATATTTCTAGATTGGTAGGCTTGTAATTTAGCATTATTGATCCTTGAATTTTCATAAGCCTCAATCCTATGTTACTCATGTTCATTTAGATCTAATTTCCTTTTTTGGCCAATGAGATGTCATAATTCATTTTCTTAATTTCCCAAATATTATTATGTTCAATCTCCAATGGAAAATGTCATGCTTTACCATAAACCATCCTATATGGGGACATTCCTAAAATGGTTCTATATGCGGTTTGATAGGCCCAAAGAGCATCTAAGATTTTTCTTTACCATTATTTCCAAGATGGTTTAAATACTTTCTCAAGAATTTGTTTAATTTCTCGATTGGATAACTTAGCTTGACCATTACTCTATGGAGGGTACGCAGTGGACACTTTGTGAGAAATTACATACTTGTCAATGAGTGATGAGAATGGACTATTACAAAAATGAGTTCTATAATCACTAATGATATCCCCAAGAATTCCAAATCCTGATAAGATGTTTTCTTTTAAGAATCTAATCACAGTTTTATGATCATTGGATTTTGTGGGAATGTCCTAAACCCATTTTAAGACATAATCAATATCTAAGAGAATGTAAAGATAACCCATATATCTTGGGAAGGTACCCATGAAATAAATTCCCCAAAAGTAAAAGATTTCAACTACTAAGATGGGAGTGAGTGGCATTAGATACATTTTGTGATAGACCCTACTTGTTGAAAACTAGGATAGTATTGACAAAATGTGTAGGAGTCCCTTGAGAGTGTGGGCCAGAAGATACCACAATGAAGAATCTTAGCAGATGTTTTCGTAGAGGAAAAGTGACCTCCACATGCCTCACTATGACATAATTTAAGGATGGAATTTTGTTCAGATTCTGGGACACACCTTCTAATGACTTGGTCAGGGAAAAACTTATAGAGTTATGGATCATCAAACACATAGTGCCTAACATCAGTAAGAAATTTCTTTTGAGCTTCTGTCCCTATGAATTTTGGAATTACTCCTACAACTAAGAAGTTTTCTATGTCAGCATACCAAGGTCAGTCACTCACAGAGTATTGGTGTTCATCTGGAAATGAATCAAACACAATAAGGTGATTTGAGTTGTCTTTGAATTCCATCCTTGAGAGGTGATCAGCTGCATCATTTTCAACACCCTTTTTTATCTTTGACATTGAGGTAAAATTTTTGTAAGAGACGGACCCACCTTATCAGTCTAGCCTTGGCATCTTGTTTTTGGTAGATGTATTTTAGGGCAGAATGGTCAGTGAACACAGAGATGGGGGATCCTAAGAGGTAGGACCTAAAATTCTCTACGTAAAACACAATAGAATGTAACTCTTTTTTGGTAGTGGTGTAGTTTATTAGGGAATCATTTAAGGATATTCTAGCATAAGGAATGACATAAATAAGTTTTATCACAATGTTTTCCTAACACGGCACCTACAGGAAAGTCATTGGAATAACACATATGTTTGAAAGGAAGGTTCCAATTTTGAGATTTCATAATGGGAGGATAGGTGAGAGAGGATTTGAGGGTTGATAATGAACCCTCATAGCTTTCTGTCAAAAAAATGGAGAATCCATTACTGGCAGAGCACAAAGGGGATGAGAGATTGAACTAAAGTACATGATGAATCTTCTATAGAAACCAGCATGTCTTAAGAAATTCCTCACATCCTTGACAGTTTTGGGTGATGAAAGGTGACGAATGATTTCAACCTTGGCTTTATCAACTTCAATCCCCCTGCCAGAGACTATATGGCCTATACCTAGTCCCTCTTTAACCATGAAATGGAATTTTTCCCAGTTTATGGCTAGATTATTTTCTTCACATCTTGATAAGACTCTCTCTACATCCCTCGAACATCCCTCAAATGTATCCCCAATAAAAGAGAAGTCATTCATGAAGACCTCTAGAAAATCCCCTACCATGTCTTAGAATATTCCCATCATGCACTGTTGGATGGTTCTAGGGGAATTGCATAACCCGAAGGGCATGTTTTTGAAAGAAAAGGATCCAAATGGACAGGTGAATGTAGTTTTCCCATGATTCTCTAGGGATATCTCAATCTAATTGTACCCTGAGTACCCATCTAAGAAATAGTTAAAGGCATGACCTGCCACACTCTCAAGGACATGGTCAATGAATGGTAAGGGGAAATGGTCCTTCTTGGTGAATGAGTTTAGCTTCCTATAGTCAATGTGGTCCCTCCATCCACTACTCACCCTAGTTGGAAGAATTTATCCATCATTATTGGTTATCACTATTATTCCTGACTTCATTGAAACCACTTCGATTTCGCTCACCAACTCACTCTCAGCTCTGTGATAGATGATACAAGATTTTAACAATTTTATAATTTTTTTTCCTCACTACTTCCCTGATATTAGGATAGAGTCACCATTGAGGTTGATGACATGGCCTTGAAGCAGATTCCAGAACAATCCTATGAGTCCTGATAAGTGGGATAATCCTAGGAATATCAGACATGGTCCAACCAATGGCTTTCTTATGTTTCCTAAGGACATCTAGAAGGATCCTCTCAGGATTGGTTTCAAGAGTAAAATAAATGACAATAAGATGTGTTTGATAGTCCCCTAAGAAGGCATACATGAGTTCAACATGATGTTATTTCAATTCAAGATCATCTTGGTTCATAATTTCAGCAGAATATTGGGACATTGGATCAATATCAATTTCTTTTTTTATAGTTTAAGATAGTAATGATTCCCCACATGTTGAAGTTTCAGCTACAATATTATCTTGATCAGATTTACAGAATGAATCTTGACTGGTCTCCATGAAATTAGTTTCCAGAAAGGTTTCACTGATTGATGGACCTAAGACTTCATCATAAGTGTAATTTTAAAATGATTCAATCCAAGGAGATAGAAATCCTTCATGTGAAGAACTAAAATCAATCTGATCCTGACTTAAACATCCATCAAATATTCCTTGATGTTCTATGGATTCATTATCAATGTGTCCTATCATGTTTACTTTGTGAACATCCTCATCATCCCCTATTTGTGAGCATGCATTATAGATGTTCAAGTCTAGAATCATGTTCCCATAGTTGATGGTCATGTTACCATTTCAAACTCGGATAAAAAAGTTGATTGTTTCATGAAAGGGAAGAGCAAGGATAATTGGGGCTTGTTTCTTATTTATTATGTTTCGATGGTTTTCAAGGACAATGTAGTCAGAAGGGTAGATGAAATTTTCAATCCTTAAAAGATCGTCCTTTAAAATTCCCTTTGGAACCCTAATGCTACGATCAGCAAGTGGAAGTGTGAAAAATGTGGGTTTGATTTCTTCTAGGCATAACTGGCAGTACACAGTATAGGGAAAGATATTGAAACTAGAACCTTGGTCACAGAAGGCCTTGACAACCTTTGTATCTCCTAATTCAACATTGATGTAAGGGGAAACCATGTCTTTCAACATAGGTGTAATAGTCCCTTGAATGGTGGTACTCATATTAGTAGCCAAAAGGACATGGTTTTTATGTGAAAATTTTCTTTTAAAAGTGCACAAGTCCTTAAGGTACTTTGAGTAGGCAGGTATGGTTTGGATTGCATCATGAAGGGGAATGTTCAATTTGACCTATGAGTAGATTTCCCTAAATGTTTCCCTCAATTCAGGCTTGGTTTTCCCCATCAAGCGTTGATGAAATGGTACACGTTGTGAGGTTGTTTGTTGAAGAGTTTTTTCATTGACAATGTTATCGTGTTTTTATGTTTGATCATTTGGTTCATTTGAATTTTCATCCAATTTTGAATCATCAGGTGGGTTTTGAATTAGTTGTTCAGGTTTCTCAATTTATTTCCCACTTCTTAAAACAGTCAACGCCTTTAGTTGTTCATGAGTAGTTTGAGTGCAACTACACTCTCACCTTCATGTTGAGGATGGTACCAACTGAGTAGGTATGGGTGACTTTCTATTTTTGATGGTTTGAAGTTCATGTTTTAGGGATGAGACTTCTGTGTTCATCGTCCCCATTTGATTGCACAATTGTTTTAGTAGGCTTTGGGGAATATTTTGGGTTAGTGCTTGAGAAGATCGGTTTATCCTAGGGGGGATATTTGGGTGGTGGGATGGTTTGATGAAAATGGACTGGTGGCTGTTGGTATTGGATAGGATGGGTTTGGAACTAGTTATGGGTTTGGTAGTTCTATTGGGGGTAAGGATTTTGTCCCTGTGTTTGGCTAGGTTGTTGGTTATCTTTCCAGTGGAAACCTGGGTGGTCATTATACCATGGGTTGAAGTAGTTTTGGTATTGAGTTTTTTGAAAGTTCAAAGCATTTATATCTATTGGGGGTCCTCCTAAAATAACATCCTCGATGGATGGAATGGTTGGGCAGTTATCTTTTTTATGGTCATGTTTGTCACAAATTGTGTAAACTGGGTCAACAGTTCAGATTTCAGGGAATTTCCTACGGTCAATCTCTTCAACCTTCCTAGAGAGTGTTGCGAGTTTAGCCCTAAGGATTTCCTCTTCACTAAGTGTAGGGATTATAGTTGTTCTTTGTGTATTTTTAGAATAACATGAAGTTCCCCATGTTTGGTTTTGTTCAGAAAGGCTTTCTAGATACTCAAAAGAAACATTTGGGGCTTTGTTTTTAAAGGGTCCATTACACATCATGCCCATGAATTTTTTGTTCCCTAGACCCAGCCCTTCATATAAAATTCTCACTTATTCAAGAATAGAAAAACCATGGTGTAGAACCATTTTTAGAGTGTCCTTGAACCTCTCCCATGTTTCATAGAATGACTTTCCCTCTTTTTCAAAAATGTTTCAGATGCTCTTTTTAAGTGAAATTGTTTAGTGGTGGGGAAAGTATTTTTGTACAATTCTCTTTGTAGTTGGTTTCAAGTGTTGATGGATAATGGTATCAAATTGTTTAGCCAATTTTTAGATCGATACATTAATGAAAAAGGAAATAGCCTCATCTTAGTTAATTCTAGTTAATGTGGGGGACACATAGTTTCTACAATGTCATTGAACACTTTAATGTGAAGGTAGGTAATCTCAGACTCTATTCCATGGAATGTGGAAAGGTGGTGTAGAACATGGGGTTTAAAGATGTAGTTTGAATCTCCTAGGGAATTGTTTCTAATGAATTATGGGGAATTGGTCCCGGAAGCTGTGAGGTAGTCATTAATGGTTTGATCAATTGCATTCCCCATGTTTGGGGATGTCTCATTTGGGTTTCCATTTTGGTACCCACCCGAGTTTATGAATTGGTTTCTTTGAAAACCTTCCATTGAAATATGATAAATTATTGACTCTAGATTATTATGAAGATTATTATATAATGTAAATAGTTCCCTTGGTGTACTTGACTCCCCAACCTCAGGACTATCCACCCTAACTAGATGGTTTGATTGATCGCGGGTGTAGGCAGACAAGCGCAAAAAGAAAAAAACCCAGAAAGGGACAAGATAAGAGAATTTGAATGAGAAAAGAAGAAATGCGAGAGAATAGAAAGGGTACTTAGATGACTTACTTCGGTCCCTCGAAATAGTGCCAAAATTTTATTCATGCTCAAAATTTCCCAAGAGGTGAATGTAGAACGGTCCTTGTGGTTTAGCTTGGGTTATCGAATCCTTAGAGACCTAAGAAGTTACCTACAAAAACATACATTCTATGGATTGATTTTGGCTATGAAGTGGCAAAAATGGGTTTATTTAATATGGTTTTAAATGAAATCTATGATAATTAAGTGAATTAAATTTAAAAGAGTGAGTTGATCCTAGGTTATCACATGGGGTGGATTGGACATATTTCCTTTTCAATGATTTCAATTTCTTATATTTGAGATGGGTTCATTTAAGAAGATAAAACAATATCATCACGTACTAGTTTAATACCTACACCCTTTAATACTAATCACTTATACACTTGAAGGATAAATGTTTGGAGCACTTCAAGGTATGGTTTCGTATTAGCACTTGAAGTGTGTGGCCTTAAATTCAACAAGGACAATAAAGTTTAAAAATCATCATATAAAAAGCTCATTTAAAAAAGTTATTAGACATTAATGGGGTGATAAATAACATCCAATCCAACCCCTTGATACTCCCTTGGATCAACTCATAATTGGTTTATCCCTCCATTGATTCTACGGTTTCAATGGAAGTGGTAAGTAGACTAATGAGGGAGGAATTGAAGAAGTAAAGAAAACAATAAAAAGAAAATGATCACTCCAATGTTGTGTGAATAATTTCCCAAGTTTTGGTGTGAATAAATTCACACTGTGAACCAATGGTATCAAATTGATATAAATACCAACATAATAATAGGAAATGAAGAACTTTTATTAAGAAACTAAAGTGAATTGAACAACTTGCATGTGAAAGACAAACTTGAGACCACAAAATCGCTGCATAACATTACAATAGAAAAAGAACAAATGATCATCAACTCCTCAACCAACACTACCGTAAATAAAAATTTTGGGATCCTTGGTTCGAGCCTCCCAAAGTAAAAAAGATCTCACTTCATTATGGTAGGCCTAGGGTGGTGGAAAGTAAGGGAGAGGAGACTCTTCCACCCATGACCCGAGGTGGAATCCAGCTTGCTTCTACCGAAGAGATGCGCCTGAAATACCTTCCATATGGCCGAATAGGTGGGGGAAATAGAAGAAAACAATTAAGCTCCAGATTTCCCCTAACCGTCTGTAATGTTTCAGCCAAAAATATCTTATGGTTAACGGGATATGTGTAAAATGGTGGGATGTTTTTCTGGGCCGCAGAATCTGGCCCAGAATTTTATCTTCAACTTGGGATGCCTAAATAACCACAATAGAGCCCGAATTAGCATTGGATTCGGAAGAATTATTTGTTCCTATATAATTATTCTTTAATACAACTAAATTTGGGATTCATTGGGTTTTCAATGTGGGTCCCACATTTTCATCAGTGAGATGGTTTCCAATCTTACTTTTCTAAAATTGCTTCCATTCATCTCCAAGTGTCTCCATCATCCTTTATGAATCATCCATTGATACCTGAATAAAAAATATTAATATTTAAGTGCAGATAAAGTTCCCAAAATATCAAATTAAAATATGGATAATTAAAATACTTAACATCAGATGAATCATTGCTCCTAAATTGGTGTACATTAGGCATGAAGTGCACAAATGATAAGAATGGATGTTCAAAATTAAAATCCACTAACTCAGGACCATAAGATCAAAAATGAACATTAAATACCATAAAAATGTAATTAAAATATGTATTTTTATTGGCTAATCAATATTCATTAAAAATTATTTTTATGGAAGTGATTAATATATCTATTATAATATCCCTCATGATCTAGTTATATACCTTTTATCATTTAATTTTAAAATATATTTACAATGAAAGAGTAAAATTTCCTTCGGTTTCTGTAAGTGTTAATGTTGTTAAATAGGGGTTAAAGCCATAATAAACTAGTAAAAATATAGTTAAGAGATGTATAATATATATCTTAAGAGTTTATTATACCCATATATTTCTTTTATATCAAATAAATCACTTTTTATCCATTTGTAATAGGGCTTAAATTTTTATTAATTTATTACTGTGAGAAATTAGAAGAGTTCCCCACCAATATTTTATTATCATGGATCTCTTATTCTCTATTATTCACACATATAAATCCATTTTTTCATCCAATACATACCCAAATAATAGAATATTATCTGTCCAATAATTATAGATTTTTTTGTAAATTACTAATCATAGAGGTCATAAGGTGTCCGGAAAATGAGATGTTTTAAATAAATTTAATGTTTTTATCTACATGATTTAGATTTTTTTCCATTTTCAACCTCCATAAAGTGTTATTGAACAATGATATATTTAAAAAATGAGTATCATAAATATTATAATATTTTATTCTATTTATATCATTATATATATCTATATCATCATCCACCAAATGGAAAATGAAATCATCATTCTTTTGTATGGTAGACTAATTCCTTATGAATCAATGTTAAGTGTTTTCAATTAATGTCTCTCAAGATAGGATATAAAGTTATAATTATTGTTAATATATATTTTTAATGAAATATTTTTCAATATTAAAATTTAAAATATCGTTTATTTTATTAATATTTAATTCACTTAATATTGATAATGTTGTTAATGTGTATGTGTTCACTACCACCTCCATTAAGCCATGTCATTCATTTTCCATCACCATATCCCATGGATGAGATATTTAAATATATTTAACGAATTTAAATAATATTTATGATATTTTTATAATTATATATGTTTAAAATATTACTTACCTTATTTCAATAATGTTGTTTGAAAAATTGATACATCAATTGTGCATACTTATGACCTACCGTCTCCAGGATATTAAAATTTTCATTTTTCTTAGCCATCTTTCTTGGTTCTATTTAATAGTATAATTTATTTATAAAGGTTATAAATATTTTTTAATTAGTATTATGTATATTTTTAAACACTACAACATTGACCATATTCAAATTATTGATGTTATCCTGGACTTATAAACCAAATATCATAATTTCATCCGATGTAGACAGAAATAATAATGTAATTTTAATAACATGGTGCTCTATGAAATAAGATGAATAATAATTTAGAAAAATGGTCTCATTAATTTAAAAAATTAAAATTAATTTGTTAATCGTGAAGATAAATGTTATACATTATGTGTCATATTCAATGTAAGAGACTTTATTTATAAAAATACATTTCTTATGTTTCCCTTAAAACTCTCATATTCATCCACGCCCATGTGTTATAGAAATGTTTTAAAAAATATCTGTAATATTATACTATGAATATTTATATAAATTTTCACTCATTAATGTTATTTTTTAAAAAAACTAGTATAATAAATTATTAATTTTTAAAATGAGGTATTCAGGGACTCTTCCAATAAAATAGGAATGGAAATTTTTTATCTTATAAGGAATGGGTGTATTTTACCAGCATCAAAAATAATTTTTTTCATTGAAGATTATATTTATTAGATTTCATATTTCCATTTTAATGATAATTTTTTCATTATGATGAGAACAATTATCAGACTTTTTAATGTAAATTCATTAAAGAAAATTTTAATTTGATATCTAACTACATTTTTAAATAAAGAACTTCCTAAAGTGTTTTTCTGAGGAAACTATGAATGAATTAATTTTTATATTAAAGATATGGTACACGAGAATTATATAAAAAATGGGTGAGTACAATATTTCTTGTATGGATGGTAGAGCCTTGTTATAGCTCAGAGGTGAGCCAGATATAGCTTATAACAACATTTGAGGCCCATTATATGACATAAAATATGAGTGATTGTTATATATCTTATAATAAGTGTGATCTCCATCACATCTCTACAATGAATTATGAAATTATTATGTTCTCATGATAATGTTATTAGATTTTATCCATACGGTTATTCAAATTTTAAGGGTTTTGAAAAGGGAACATGAATTTGATTCTATAGGTTACAAAAAATGGTAATTATTTGTTTAATATTCACATTATTGGGTTTCATTGTAAAAAACGTTTGTTTGATTTTCATTTGTAAATTAATTAATTCATACTATTAATTAAAATTGAAAATAAAGGTAAACATTACATGGATTTTTAGGTCTTCTGCGGAACAAACATATTCCATCATTATTATTAACCTTAATGATCTTCTTTCATCCCACATCTCTAAAACAATTTCTGGTACTAGGAAATGTTCATGAAAAGTATGAGTTCAAGTTTAAAATTCTACGAATTTGTGATGAAAATAAACAAATTTTAATTTCAAAATGTTTGTATATAGGCCAAATAGTTACTGATTATAAGTGTCCACATATAATTTCTGGGTTTAATATAAATTTTTTTTCTTTATTATATAATAATTTAAACCTTAAATATCAAATATATATTAATATTTAAATTCTAGTTTGAAAACCCAATAAAATTTAATTCTTTTTTATAGGTCCGAAATTGGTGGCATCATATGAGGGTTTAGACAAAATTAGACTTCAGGACTTTTTCATGAATAGTTATATTAAGAGTTATGGATATCATCATGGAACTATATTTTTATGGTTGAGAATATGGTAAATCTCTTTGAAGATCCTTTTTAGGCTTTAGATTAAGAATTTGAAGGTGACTATTATATTTTTGGTGTCATTTATTTTTTAGGAAATTTTGGGTTATCACATCCTGGGATGAAAAATGAAATGTTTGATATAAATGTTGGGGTTAAAAAACTATTATACTCATTGATATATGTTTCTATTTTTATTTAATTGTTATATAATCATAATACTATATTTAGAAAAAAGATATACCCACAGGTCATAAGACAACCCATCATATCCAATAAGGTCGTGAGTTTTGAACCCAAAACCTAAGGGAGACAAGGGTGGAATTCCAACAACTAAACAATTTAATTTTATTGTTACTATGAAACCATTTTTTATCTAAATGGTTTTAAATAAAACCAATAAGTTTAGTTTTGGAAAATATATATTTTTTTATATATAATAATGTAAATGTAAATTTTATTGGCGATTAAGTGAATAATTTTTTTAGAATAAGATCACTACAATTATTTCGAAAAATATTAAATTTAGGAAAATAGAATATTTTTTGATTTTATTTTAGAAATTAATGATGCATTATATTTTGGAATCATATGTTGTTTTATGGTGGCATTATAATAATTTAATGGATTGATTAATATTATTAGAATATATATGAGATTTTGTGATTAGTGAAATTATATTTTTATACGGGAATATAGGGGTGGTTTATATTATTTGGAGTTAAATATTAAATTTTTCTACAAAAATATTGTGATCAAATCAATTTTATTTTTCAGTTTCATTCATAGTATTAAATATTCTTGAGTTTTTAAGGATATCTATTTATTAATTGATCTACGATGTGATTTTTATATTATTTTTGAGGTTTCGAGATTATTGATGTTTTCTTCATAAGAAGGTTTATTCTTTTTGGAATTATCTTATATTTGTCTAACTATTTTAATTTTGGTTAATTTATAATGGTTGTAGAGATAGTTTTTTTGGGTGGATTTTGTGATCCATAAAAGTTATTTCTAGTTCATTATGAATGATTACGTCATACATATCAATAGAATGAAAACATGTGTTTGGGGTGATATTTTATTAAAGGAAGAAATTATTCATTTCAATTATTTATATATCTATATGTTAATAAAATTTACAATAATGTAATTACTCAATAATAGGAAAATGATTTAGAAACAATAATTTCATCTTTATATTTTCTACTAGTCAATTAATGTCATTCCAACCAATAACTGATTTATTGTTTTTTGGTAGTTATCTTTCTCATGACCACTTCCTCTATCACACACCAATAGTATTTGTAAGTTTTTTTCTATTCTATATATAAGTTTTCAATTCCCACTTGTGATCTTTTACATGGAAACTTATTATGTTTTACTCAATATTTACTTCATACATCCCTTTTCTCTATTATATTGTTGATGTTTTATTAATCCTTTTACAATGTTAGATTACAAAAAATGTATTTTTCAATGTCAAATTGCTAGTTTCAAATCCCAATTTAAAATTTTAATGATGAAATTTTAAAAAGGATATCAAAATGTAACAACCCAGGTAATGGTAAACTATTTTATTTTAATATAAATTACTATTCTTGAATTATGTATTAATTTTCATTATATATATATATATTAATTAATTCTTGCAAAAAAATTAAATGGATTAATTAAACCCATTTGTTATAAGATTAAATAAAAAAGTTTAACTTTCATACATAGAATTATAACATGAAAATTATATTACATTTTAAGTCAAGAATTTCAAATTTATCTTATGATTAGTTTTTTGGAATTTACAAAAAATGTTATTTTTTTTGTGAATACTAAAAAATAATTATATTTATTGACAAATATATTTTATTTTAATTTTTTTAAAAATATAATTTTTTAATATAATTGTTTATAAATTATAATTAGTTTATTTATATCGAATATAAAAAAATTATAGGATTTATATAGATTTAATTATTAAATTTTGTATAAAAATATTTTTTTATTTGAAAGGGCAATTTATAAAAAAATTATTACATTATTCAAATTTAATTTAAAATAATTTTTTAAAACTGTGTATTTTTGAATTATGGAAAATGGATTCCAAATTTGCAATTAATTTTTCCAAATTTACAAAATAGGTTCATTTTATTTATTGATTATATGAATAGTAAACTCAGTAGAATGTATTAATACAATAAAGGGTAAATCAGGTAGTTTAGGTTACAAATAAAATAATAAAACAATTAAATGACCAAAAACATACCAAAATCATATTGTATGAGTATATACTACCATATTAATCCATTGTTTGAAATTATGACCTTTTTAACTAATATAGAAAAGATTATGGCCTTTATAGTATTTTGATTAACCAAATGTAAATCAAGTCACACACCTTTTTTAAATAAGTTTCAAATATTTAATATGGTATTATTTAGAGTCTATCTTCATCGATAAATAATATTAATAAATATAATATATTTCTCTTCATAATGGAGTATTATTTTTCATTTCTTTTTGAAATAATATCTACATTATATTATTACCTAATGTTAATGTTTTAAAAATTTAATTAAAGGGAAAATAAAGAAGTGATATAAATATAATTAATATAAATAAATTTTCAGAATAATAATATGATAAAGTAATTATATATATACAAGTGAAAATTTAAATATATAAAAAAATATTATTGTATAATTTTATATTTTTTTTGATATTTTTAAATTAAATTCTATGAATAGTTTTGAATGTTTATATTATGCATATTTAACGTTAAATAATATTTTATTAAATGATATAAATTTGTTAAAAATATTAAAATTATATATGTGATGATTTTATTATTTACAATTTCATCCTTTGTACATTTATCAGTCATTTTTTACATTTATAGGAAGTATACTGACCCCCAAATAGTTAAATTCCTTCATAGAAATGGTAAAGATAATTTGGTTAAATAGAGAATAATATAAAAATATATGTGTATAAATATAGTAATAAATTTTTTATTTTTATCATATGAGTTCTTTTCCACATCTAATATTTTTATATGGGTAATGAATCACATGTGAGAAACTAATAAATGATAATAATATCATATCATCTTAATATTTTTAGAAATTCCAAGACTTCCCCTACCCACTGGTATAAATGGGAACCTCTTCATATAAATACTCAATAGATCAAAACCCATTTATATTGGAAATTTATTTCCTATATACCTTCTTATAATCCCTCCAATTATTTAGGTGGACTTTTATGTTGGTATCATGTCACCATTACAGGAAAAAAGGTGTTATGTAATGTAGGTTATCAAAAGAAGAGGTGGATTTTATTACTACATGATATAGTTTGTTTATTAGGAAACCTATTATATATATTATTAAACAATTAATGAATAAAAACAATTTATAATAAATTTTATGATAAACTTCGTAACAAACAGGTTCCGGAAGCCACCTAGAGGTGCCCTGAACCTAGATGGTCACATGGACTCAAGCACATTTCCCTGAATGCCAGAGGCTACCGAATAGCAGCTAGGGCCATGGGGGTGATAGAGGGAAAACTATGCCCTCGTTGGATGAGTAATCCAATAGAAGGAAAAAAGGATGCAATAACGAAAGCAGTAAAAGCATGCAATAAGTAAGCAGTGGAAGATTAAATAAATAAACAACTAGAGCACATATATATAATGATTCATGATATATTTTTTTTAGGAATTCATCCCAACTAATCCCAATACCATAATAAATTATTAAATCAAAGTAAAAAAATAAAATCAAGTAAACATATCCACATCATCGCAAGCCTCAACCTCGTCCCATGATCCTCAGCTCTATAGTAATCATTTACATGATGTAGAAGGGTTGTTGACCTTATCATGGCCTACAACAATATAATCTGTTTTGGCCAAAAATCATGACCCAAACAGGGTGTGAGATGAATCCCAGCAGGCAGCCACCCAAAAATATGTTCCTAAAAGTTAGTGAATATATATGGAAGGAAATAATCAAATA
This sequence comes from Viscum album, assembly GCA_963277665.1. Taxonomy (NCBI): domain Eukaryota; kingdom Viridiplantae; phylum Streptophyta; class Magnoliopsida; order Santalales; family Viscaceae; genus Viscum; species Viscum album. The sequence goes on along the minus strand of OY728142.1, from coordinate 275,364,158 downwards.
AAGTAGTAAATACAGAAGTACACAAAGGTAAACAATCCAATAGATCCAATGCATTCAGTTTCAAATATCAATCAACAAGCTAATCACAAACCGGTAACCATGTAGGAATTACTCATAGCCTAACCCCTCTTGTTCAACCAAAAAAATTCAAGAAACCCTCTTGGATGTACACACAGTCTAACCCCTCTAGTACATCTTTATCACAGACTCTCTAAGGAATAATACCATGCCATTTACCCTATATTATCTTATCCGTAACTAATAAGAACTCTGAGGATGCACTCAACATCCAATTCCCCATGTGTCCCGCATCGAGGAACTATAGACACCCTTAGGGAGCACTTACATCCATCCCCATTATGGTCTCGCAATGTAACAGTTAAACATACACTCTGGAGAGGCCCTTTATGCCTATTCTCTCTATGGTATACAACACCAGGTTCCCATAGCCCTGTGTAAGTCAATCACCCACAAACGATACATCAAATCCAACGTAAACCTCAATAACAACTTGGCTAAAAATCTACAGCATATCATAGCCTATATGCTAATAATCACCCCATTCTGACAATAGTAGGCATGGGAAGAAAAGCAGCCTAACAATAAAGATAGGCCAGAAGGTCAAAGCAATCAAACATTGAAAAAACCTCCATTTCATATAAAAATTCGATGTGTTCACGAAAAAAACCTATATCCAAGGAAACATGGAAAAGAAGAAAAAACATGGATAAAACCATAAACACCTAGATCCCTGTTTTTGGGTATTGGGCACTTTTGAACCTAAAATTCAAAGTCTATATACAAAAAGGAACAAACCACCTACCTCTCCGTTTTACAGATTATAAATGTGATCCTCAAGCATTGAATTACCCTAGAAATCTATATATCTTCAAAAAAAATTATAAGCCTTCATCCAAGGATAACTCATGGAAGAGGAATAATAACAAGATGATGTTCTGGTAGAAGGAAAAACTCAATGTGGAAATTCTAATGCAATTGAGGGTGGTCGATTTAGAGAACTGAGGGAGAGTCGGGGGATAGAAGAAGATCCGTAGATGTACAGTCACTCCTGGATGAGACAGACAAAGAGAAAAAAGGTTATATCAATTAGATTCGACCCCGATAGGTTTAATGAAAAAAAGTACACAGTGTTTTCATTAAAAGTAAACGACATCTACTGGCATTTTCTAGCCTTCTCTTTAGATAGTCTATAGTCCTCCACTCATGTCCATGTACTCGGCCATTAAACAACCAGTACACGGTCACCCGTGGAAACTAGGTACACAACATGTACTTACAGTATTGGCGTGTACCTCAAAAATTTATAGAAACTCCAATTTTTCTCAAAATCAACTACAAAATAAAAACATACCTGGAATAAAGATTAGGGTTCTTGAAAACATCCCCCATTAATGAAATTCATCCCATAAGTTCCCTAGAAAGGTGGAATAGAAGAAGATATATCAAACAAATATGGTCACTATGATCATACATTAGCCTCCCTCTCTCATGTCTCATATTGTACTCGCCCGTGCTACCTTAGGACTCGTAGTAGAGAATAGACCGGTCATGGAGATCTTTCAGACTACGATCAACATCCTGGATACGATGCTCTTTGAACGAGGTGTCCACCTCAAGATCAACTTCTTCAGGTTGAAAAACATGAGACGGGTCTGAGATGTACCGTCGATGATATAAAACATGTAAGACATCATGAAAATCCCATTACATCTGAGGTAACTACAACTGATATGCAGCTTTCTCGACTCTCTCCAATACCTAAAACGGTCAGTTATAACTCCATGAAAGAATACTATGCCTTATAATCCTCATGTTTCCTGACCTCTTAGTGACACATAGAAAACCCAAATCTCCGACCACAAACTCTTTAGGTTATCTATGTCGATTAGCATAAGAATTCTGTCATGACTCGGAAGTAGACAATGTATTTCGAATAAACTCTATCTGCTCTGTGGTATCCTGGATAATTCGAGAGCCCAACATAGTTTCCTATCCTGCCTCCAGCCTACATAAGGTTTATCAGCATGGACTTCCATACAAATCCTCATAAGGTTCTCTCTAAATACTTTCATGAAAAATATTATTTTAGAATAACTCCACAAGAGGTATGTGCTTCTCTGAAGAACCTACAAAATCTATGATGCATGCTAGATGTATGTCCTCCAAAACCTACATCGTACTCTCAGACTGGCCATCTAAATGGGTATGTTAAGTTTTAATTAGAAGTAAATATGTGACCAATGCCTTCTGAAGTCCGTACCTGACCGGAGAAGTAAAATGTGCAACCATGTTTGAAACAATGGTGTGTTGAACCCCATGTTGGCGTATAATCTCTTGGATGTAAAACCATCCAAAATCAACAACACTAATGGTCTCCTTGGTCAGAAATAAGTGAGAAACATTTGTGAGTCTATCAATGAAAACCCAAAATCCATCTTACCCTCAGGGAGAACTCATAAAAAGTATCATGAAATCCATCGCAACATCATTCCATTTCCACTTGGGAATGGGTAACTGCTACAAAAACCATACTGGTCGCTGATTCTCTGCCTTCACCTGCAGACAGGTGGAACATCTAATGAAAAACCCAGCAACATCTTTCTTCATACATAGTAACTAATACTGATGGTGTAGATCTCGATACATCTTGGGAATTCCAGATTGAGAAACCCGAATAGAGGAATGAAAGTGTCGTATCATCTCCTCGTGTATGTCTGATGGAACCCACACGCATCCAAGAAAATTAAGGATCTCATCCTCACCTATTGTCTATACTATAATGGGTTCCTCTACTGACACACTCACCCGTATAACTATTTTTTCTGAATCTAATAGTTTCCTCATTTTCACTCGATCAAGAAGAGTAGAGGTAACAACTACATAATATAGAAACATCTACCCCTGTATGTAGTGCACCTTAAATTCATTTCAGAGAATAGAGACCTAACCTACAACTAATTTATGTCCTCTTAAACTATATGTCTCTGAGTCATCCTACTCAATGCATTAGCCACAATGTTTCCCTTCCCAGGTGTGTAAGCAAGATCATGGTCAAAATACTGAAGGTACTCAACCCACCATTGCTGCACCAAATTTAGGTCACGCTGAGTGAAGATATAGTTGAGACTTTTTTGGTTAATGAAAACCACAAAATGATCTCCCAATAGGTAGTGTCTCCAACAGTGTAAAGCATGAACAAAAGCATCCAACTCAAGATCGTGTGTCAGGTAGGTCCTCTCATGTGGCCTCAAATGTAGAGACCCCTAGGCAACAACCACTTATCCTTGTATAGGAACTACTCCCAGCCCGATACTTGATGCATCGTTTTAAACAATATAGATGTTTCTTGGTTATGGAAAATCTTGTATCAATGCTGAAGTCCACCTCCCTTGCATCTCTTGAAAGGCTGACACACAAGATTATGACCACAAGTACTGCACACCATTCTTAGTTAGGTTCGTTAGTGGCACTACTAAGCATGAAATGTCCTATATGGATCATCAGTTTTAACAAGCCATCCATAGGAAATTATATACCTTAAAGACATTAATTTGCTTCTCCCATGAAACTACTAATCCCAATTAATGTGGATCTACTGATACTCTTATATCTAAGATAACATGACACAACAAATGAATTTGGTCCATGCGAATGTGGAATTTGGAAAGCTTATCATACAACTTATTCTCTCTAATTTTACTCAAAATAATATCAATATGTGGGGCATGGTCATGTTGAGTGTTAGAGTACACCTAGATACCATCCACTAAGACTACCACAATAGAATCCATGTATGTGAGGAACACTAAATTCATTAGTTCCATCAAAATAGTTGGTTCATTCCTAAGACAGAATGACATAAACACATACTCGTATCACTACTGAAAAAACAATCAAGGGAAGAAAGAAATAAATAAACAATAAAAGACTGAAGAAATAAAAAATTGGATCACAATTATAAATAATGATGCATGATGAATATGTCATGGAGAGAAGCCAAACAAATAACAATGTTTGAATACAGTACTAAACCAAAGTAGAAAATAAAAGCAAGTAAATAGGTCCATAGCATCAAAATCCTCAACTTAGTCCCATTCACCCTATCTCTACAGCAATCAAGTACCGGAAGTAGAAGGGTGCTTTGCCTTATCTAGATCTGCTACAATGTAATCTATTGGGGTCTAAAGGAATGACCGAAACTTGGTGTGAGATAAATCCCAATAGGAAACCACCCAATGATATGTGCCTCACAGTCACTAAATATATATGGAATGAAATAATCAAAAGAAGATGTAAATAAGGAATTACTCATTGGTAAAAAATCCTACAGTTCTGATGCATTCGGTTTCATATATCAAGAAAATAAGTAATAACAAATAGGTGATCCTTTGAGAAGTACTCATAGTTTACCACCTCTAGTTCAACCAATACAACTCAAACAACCCTCTGGGAAGTTCACACAGTCTTACCCCTCAATTTCAGCTATAGTATAGACTCTCTTAAGAAGCACTCACCATTATTCCACCATATTGTCTCGTATCGGTAACTAATAAGAATTATGAAGAAAAACTCGACATCAAATTACCCCAGTGGCCCCCATTGAGGAACTACAAACCCTTTTAGGGAGAACAAACGTCTATCCCCTCTATGGTCTCACAACGTCATAGTAAAACAGACACTCTGTAAAATCCCTCAATATCCATTCTCCTTAGGTTCTATTTCACCAGGTTCCCACCACCCTGTGTAAGTCAGTCATGCACAAACAATACATGGCAGCTAATGTAAACCTCAAGAATTACTTGGAAAAATAATCTACAACATATCATAGCATGTCTGATAATAATAACATCATTCTAACAATACTAGGCCTGAAACCAAAGTATCCTAATATGAAAGCTAGACCAAATTATCAAAACAATCTAACATGGGAAAATCTCTATAACATGGAAAAATTAACCATTTTCATAAACAAACAACATATATCCAAACAAACCAGCCATAATATAAAAACATGGCTAAAACCATAAACATGCAATACCCCGTTATTGGGTATTAGGCACTTTTACACATAAAATTTAATGACAATCTACGAAAAGGAACAAACACCATATTTCGGTATTGTACATATGATATACATGATCTTCAGGCCTTTAATCTCTCTAGAACACTGTACATCAATACAAACATTAAAAATGTTCATCTGAGGATAACTCATGAAAGAAGATGAATCCAAAAATGAAGTTATAGAAGAATGAAGAAATCATTGTGGTGATTCCAATGCAATCGATGATGATCAATTTTGAGAACAGAAGGTGAGTTAGGGGCTTCGTGAAGATTTGTGGCTTTACATTCACTCCTAGTTGAGACAAAAGGAGAGAAAAAGTGCTCGGTCGATTATATGTGACCCAGGGCCATTTAATGCAAAAAGTCCACGACATGTTCTTTAAAAGTATATGGAATGTGCTTTTCTTTTTTGGCATCCAATATTGGTGGTCTCTAGGTCACCACACATAGCCATGTACTTGGCCCTTACACGGCCAGTACACGGTCACCCACAGAAACTAGGTACATGGTGTTTACTTGAAGTACACGGCATGTACTTCAAAAATTTCAAGAAACTCCTCTTTTTCTCAAAAATAATTAGAAAAGAAAAATGTACCTAAAAAGAATATCCATGTTCTTACAAACTATTTTGAAAATAACGAAATGTATTTCATCTATTATTCTATGAAATGGAAAATAGAAAAGTTATTCATTTTTATGCTAGACTACTACCTCACAAGCTAATGTAATATATTTTCTACCCCCGACACTCATGATTAGTTATAATAATTTAATTATTATTCTTAAATGATATTAAAAAAAATTAACATTATTAAAATTTAATATATCATTTAAATTTTTACCTATTAAATCACTAAAAATGGTAATTTCAGTCACGTTTACATGTGGGCAACCACATCAATAAAGTGATGTGGTACTTTTTTCATAACCACATCATGTTAATGATAAATATAAATATATTTATTGAAGAAATATGATATTTATGAAATTATTTTTAGCATATAAATATTAAAAAACACTTGAATTCATTCCATAATGATCATTGGAAAATTAAACGTTAGTCATTTTTTCATACAAAATACCATCTCCTTGATTATAACATAGTTCATTTTTCATAACCATATATCATGTTTCGAGATAAAAGTTTCAGTGGTTTAAAAATGTGAAAATTATTCCAAAATTATGATTATTTATATGATATAATAATTACGACGTTGATTATAGTCAAATTATTTCATTTTTTACTCATGAATTGAATATCTTCAAAACATCCAACAAGGACTTAATTAATAATGTAGCTTTCATAATATCGTCATATGAGAAATATAATTAAAATTATCCATGAAATAGGCCATCAGGAAAATTTATTTTTAACCTTGTTTTTTTTCTCAGTGAATATAAATAATTTGTGTGAAATGTCAGACTCATGATAGGTGATATTATTATAAAAATTATCATTTTAAAGACTCTTAAAAAAGAATTCTCTCCCACAATAAATTTATTCTAAAAATTATTTATAAACTTCTATTACTATTATTCTATTGTATTTTAACATCTTTTTTAGTGATTTTTATTTTCCAAAATATTTATTGAAATGATTTTTTTTAAATGATGAACTTTTTCACTTTACCATCAACAATATAGAAGCAATTATATTATATTACATGGAGTGATTATATTTTCCCACCATCATGACACTAAAAATCATTAAATATTATTTTAAAATTATTAAAATTTATTTTTAATTGTTTTTTCTATATTTAAAAATATTCAAAATGAAAAAATAAAGTTTAAATGAAATGTGTATTTGGATTTAAATATGTATTTTTATATAAATGAGTTTTTAAATAGGTTTCAAGATGAAATAGTAAAAAAACAATATTTTTTATTATAGATATGGTACATGAGAATAAAATAAAAATGTATTATCCTATTAAATATTATATGAAGTGTTCCACCCCATTATAGCTCATGTGTGAACCCATTATAGCTTATATAAATGGTTGAGCACCATTATAACAACTAAAAAATGGGTTATCCTGATGTATCTTATAATAAGGGCATGCCCCGTTATATATCTATGAATAATTTTATAATAATTTTGTTATCTTGAAATATTATTGGAATTTTATCTTATGGTTATTACAATTTCATTTTTATTAAACGAGTTTTATGAATTTGATTCACTATGATATCAAAATAAGGTTTTTTATACTTTTTATGGTTTATAATGATTTTATTTGAGAGAAAAGTTGAATTTTTTTCAAATGGAAATGTTATATTTCATATAGTCAATGATAATTCTTGATAAAGTTAATTATCTCATATTTTTTTCCTGATTTTCATTGGACAAGAGGATTTATTATTTTTATGTCCCTTAATGATATATTAATAGTCATCATAAATTTTTTTAAAAATAAATGTTTTTATAGAATTGTATGTAAATTGATGGAGTTTGGATCTAAAATGTGATGATTCATACTATAAATAATATTAAATTACTATAAATGTTTATTTTGTTTGAAAAAATGGATACAGAGTATAGGATTCAATATATAATGAATTTGTTTACTATTTAAGAGTTTGTCTTGATTATCTAAAACTCATAACCAAAATGATCCTCAAGATTATATGAATGTTAGTTCCATTAAAAAAACTATAATATGAGAACTTTAATCTAGGAAATTATATATTTTTTTATTTTGTTATAATTATTTCCATGACCACGTTCATCATACCGAAGCCATTCTAGAATAATTGACTAGACGTCCTCAAAACTCTAAATGTGGATTTGACTAATTAGATAATTTTATATGAAATTAAAAATATATAAAATATATGTCGTAATTATATGGTATTGGACATGGAAAGTGTTATCAATAAGTCAAATAATTGACATAAGATTAATTATTATGATTTAATGTAAATTTAAGGAATGTCTGGACTATAGTTATGTGTTTTCTTGTATTGCATGAAATAATGTGAGACTTTTTCTATATTGATTAATAATTTTACGTTATTGTTTTATATATATCACACAAATTTATTTTATGATTATTTTATCGAAAATTATTATCATTTACAAATCAATATGATGTTATCTTATTTCGTTGGGTTATGATCAAAATATTACCAGTCCATAAGGGACGTTATCTCAATTTTCATTAATTGAGGAACATTGTAATGTTACACATTGATATTTATATACGGTGTTTATATATTGATACTTTTAAAATTTAATTTTATGAACACCATATGTTAAATATATTAAATGTTTCATTTGAAATTATTTTTTATTGGGTATTTTTATTGAAAGTATTATTAATGATTGAAAGGATTAATAATACAATAACATTTATTTTCTTATTTTTTATATTTGAGGTCCATTTTAAAAAAATCATATAAAATATTTATCATTAACCAAATAAACTTTTCTCAACTAATTATTAATGTGGGTTTAAAATTCTTGTTCCTTCTCATTCCACATTAAATAATGAAACATCCTGAAATTAATGTTTATGTGACATCAATATTGTATTTTTGTTTATACTGGTTATCATTTTCTTATGTTTAGATTTTTTTCAAAATGGATTAAAATATATTCTCTCTAAAAATTAATTATTTTTCAAAAATGTTTTATATTCCCACAGATATTATTTTTAGTGGATTTTGATTGAAATTTCTAAAAATTTTACAAACTTATCACTAATGATTCCATTCTAGAAAATGACTTTAGATTTTTTTTATCCTTATCATTTTAATCATGAATATATTTTTCCACCATCCAGACCATTAATTTCATTTAATAATATTTTATTTATTCCTAGTGTTTTTTAATGAAATTTATTTTCAAAATATTTTTGGAATTTTTTTAAAATTGATTTTCAGAATGAAATATTTTTAATGATCATTTAATAGTATTTATATTCAACAAATTCAAAAACCATTATTTTTAATTATTATCCAATTGTGATATTTTTTATTATACAATCCACATTAATTATTTGAATGGATTATTATTTTCCCCGTGATATTGTTAAAGAATCCATTTTTTCAAGGGGTTAATCATCATTCAATGAGAATTTTATGGAACCCATTTAATTATAATGCAATAATAATGTTTGAATGATATTTCAATTAATCATATTTCCAATCCATGTGTCAATAATGTTTCAAATAGATTTTTATGGAACCTATTTTTTCCATGGGTTATTCTACTTCTACATGTGATAATTATGTTCTCAATGATTTTTAATGACATGATTTATCTATGTAATTAATTAAAGACATTATTTTTGGGACATGTTTTATTATTTAGGGTTCTTAAATTATGAACTATGGATTTACAGTTCCATTATGTGTCAAGGTCATGTGGTTACAATTTTAAACTAGGACTGGTGGTTTTATGATAAACCAAGGATGGGTTGTTCTCTAATATGCCTCTAATGAATTGGGTACTCTATATATAGATTTCAACCATATTGGTTTTTACATTTTTGAGAAGTTATATAATGATAATGTTCCAAAATAATAATATGTTTAATATATTTTTATCATGGGTTTATAATTTTTCTTATGATTATGATTGATATCACATTACTCAAGATTATTGAACCTTATGACTCATTCATTTGTAAAATCTATAAGAAAATTTTACATGTTTGATTATCAATTTATTTTTGGGTATTAATATAATTATGTTATTCTTGTCCACATTGATTATATCATCACACCCTTATTCTCTTATAATTTTCTGTGAGGACACTCAATTGTTAAAGCTTACATTATACTACACAGAGCATTTGAGCTCAACATTTTAATGTTTAACTCTCTCAAGCTCATAAATATTGAGGTTAAATGAATTATGTCACGAAGGGTTTCATACTAACATTTATAATGACCTAATATGGAATATGAAAAATGTATATATTGGGAGATGAAGTTCATATTTATCAAATAGTTTTCTATGAATCAATGATGCTAATATTGTTTTGAACTCTATAAAACAGATGTCCACAAATCTATTTGAGAATAGTAGGGATTGGATATTATCATTTTGATGTTGTATGTTGTGGATATAAAAAATTAGTTCTGTATCAATGGAACTGATAATGAAAATATAATGTTTATATTTTCAATTCTGATTCCCTTAAGGCAGGAACAATGCTGTTATAATTAGTATCAGCAGATTAGTTTTTATTACATTATGAAGTGCGATGATAACATGTGAGATTATTTGAAGTGTTAATAATACCACATAAGACTATACTATTAGAATGATAATAATTTAAAAGTTATAGAAACACCCATTAATGTTTTATGTGTTGAACTCTTAGATTTATTAATGGGATTTTAGGAGACAAAATTTATTAGGTTAATGAATAAGTGTTTCTATATTTTAATATGAAAAATGAATTAAAAATTTTTAGACACATTTATTTTTTTTAATAAATTTTTGGTTAATATTTTCATGGATATTGTGGTAATTATGTGAATATAGATTCTATTGTATATATAACCACATGATGGAAATATTATTTGGTGAAAAAAATGAATAATGTTATTTCAGAAGGGGATCGTTGTAGTTTGGGGTTTATAGGATTAAAGGTATGAGACAAATATTAATGTTAAAACACAAATTAATATTTCTATTAGTTTTATTTGGTATACAATGATACTTATTTATGTAATTATTTAACTATAAAATTTGGTATTAATTATTAATTTTATAGAATAATCTATTTTTTCATCTTATTAATATATATTTATTGTTGGAATTATATTACAATATGCTATTAATATTTTTCTAATTAATAAAGATAAGTAGAACAACATGATTATCTATTTTATTGTATTATGATCTTCAAAGGACTATTTTTCCCATCATGAATTAAAATTTCAATAAGAATACTCATATCATAGAGAAAAAAAAGAGATAGTAGTGGAAATTGGATAAATTATGAATTTATACACTATGTTTATATATATTTCATTTTATTATCTATCTATATTGTGAAAAAATTTCTCAACACCAGTAAAAAACATAAAAAAAATAGAATCATTTTATATTGATTTCTAATGAATAGAGAAACATTTCAATAATAAAAAATTTTGTTTCTAGTACCGTAACATTTTATTTGTTATTTAGTTTTACAATATCAAATAACTCAATAACCCACTATAATTATTTATAGTTTTTTTCAATAAACAAAATCATCATTTCTAAATTATTTCCTAATATTTGGAATCCCAGTATATTTTATTATAGATCACATTTATATTTCATTTTCACTATTATAATGAAGATAATTTATTGAACCTTTTTGTGAAGTGGTTTTAAAGAAAAATATATTTTTAAATTTTGATACTTATTTTACTATGAAAAAGATAATAATTTTAGGAATAAATTTATTAATGGGAGAGTATGTAATACTATAATATTTAATGACATAAAACTATATTTGATATCTAATTCAACATAGAACACCAAGAAAAAATTACCCATGATATATATATCCATCATACCAAAGTAGTTAAATTGGTGTGCATGAATCATATTAACTAACTTAATATATATATATATATATATATATATCATATTAAATATAAATTTATTGATAAATTTTTATTAAATACTTAAATAATTTTTTGTAATGTATCTTTATTCTTTAGAATTATGTCTTCATAAGAAATAATTTCATTAATTTTACGAAAACAAATATTAATATTTTTTTAAATATTTAGGAAATTTATTTTTAAATATTAATTTATTTTTTTAATTGTAATATTAAAATTTATTTTGGGGTGAAATCATTGTAGTTTTTAGAGAATATGGATTTTTCAGTTAGTATAGATAAATACCAATTATTATAAAAATGCATTACACTCAAATATATTAAACAATAAAAAAGAAAAATAAATTTAATCATATTATTTATTGTAGAGAAATTGTTATGTTTTATATCTAATTCACATGGTTTAATACGAATCAACATTATATTTTGTTTTAGTATATGTTTTTCATTAGGTTTAAAAATGACATTTTTCTTATAACTATTTTAATGTGAATAATTTATATAATTTTTTATTTATTATAAAAACCCAAAATAATAAATTATTTAAATTAAATTATTATATTATATATAAATAAATATTAATGTATATTTATGAAATATTTTTTATTATTCATAGTGATAATTTAAGAAATTATTTTCCATGGAAAATACTCTTCTTGAAAGCCAGTTTTTCATCACATCTGTGGGTTTAATTTGAAAATAAAATTTTCATGTTATATGAATTAAATAATTTAAAATTATTATTCATTTTTAATAATAATAATTAATATTTTATAATATGTTCATCTAAATTTTTGAATATAATTAATTGTGAAAATATTAAAAATAAGTTATCGCGGTTAAGATGAATACTGGTTTACTGGTGGTTGAACTAAAATTGTGAGGGAAAAATTGATCTACAAAAAATTTATAAAAACTATTTTCGGTCATATTTAGATATTATAATCTCAAATGATCTATAATTATCTATTTTATATCCCTTATTATGTTAATATTGATGATATTTCTTTTTCTTTTCAAAAATGAAAAAGGTGCCACTCATCTAACTTATAAAAGGCCACAAACTATCCAATATTATTGACACCATCAGTAAATTTTTGTTGTTTTTGAAAATACATGATTAAATATATTCCCACGATTCATCCACTCATAATTAAAGCCTCTTTTTTTTTGCTAGAAATTTATTCTAGCTTTAAATTGTTTATAATCCTAACGTGGTGGTACAGGAAGAGGTAAAATAAATAACTATGTGTTTTTATATGTATTCTTCCATCTCAAAAAAGTCATATTAATATATAGAAATATGATATAACCAATATATCATTAATACTATGATGTTATTTTATTTTTTTAAAAACATAAATTCATCACCTCTTTCATTAATGGTTATAAAAATTCATCATTCATTTGTACGATAGAATACTGCATAACGATCCTATTGTTTTTTTCTATAATGGCCTATCATGACTTGTTATAATATAGTATTTAAATTATGTATCTGATATTTATATCCTATTAATTGTTCTATACTTATTATATTATATATATTTTTACAATCCTTTCTATGGTAAATATAATTGCATCACTCTTGTGTGTGGTGGACTACATCCTTACTATGGTATATGATTCAATTTTTTCTGACATGTTTCAGGGAAGGTAAAATGAATATTTTTTAAGGAATATATGTGATATAAATTTAATTTTAATTATCATAGTGATATATTTATCATGATTAAAAGGTCAACTATAATTTTCATTCTTTCACTGAAAATTGATAACGTCGATCATGTACATGTGGACTACTTCCTCTACGAAGCAATGTGATTATTTTTTCATCACCATATAAATGGAATGATAAATATTAATATTTTTTAAAAAATATTATTATATTTATTATTTTATTATAATTCTATGAATTTTAAAAAATATATACTTATTTCCAATATTATCATTCGAAAATTGGAAACGTTGCTCATAGAAATGTATGATATACCATCTCTATGATCACAGCGTACCTAATTTTTCCTAAACATTTTTAATGTTTGAATTAAATGTAATTTTATAATAAATATTATAATAATATCTGATGTATTATTCTATATATGTTCAAATATCTACCTTGTTGACCTTTTTCAACACACCAAAATCATTTTGAAATAATGAACCGAACAACCTTGAAACACCCAACATGGACCAAATTGATTAAATATTAAAATATGTCACTAAAACATTATTGAATTAATTATGTAGTATTATAACCATAACATATTATTAAAATATACAATAATTAATTTGATTGTTTTTAATGGATTTTATATATAGAAAAATTCAGGACTTGAGGTAAGGGTTTCTCGTACATTTTATAACTTCTAACGGGCATATTCTATATTTTCCAATTAAATTTATAATGTGGTGTATATATCAAACATGATTGTATTTTATGAGTATTTTTGAGGAAAAGTATTTAGATTTAAAAATCCATATATTTTTCATCATTTCCATTGGGTTGTGATCAAGAGATTACCAATTCTCTAAGGGACACTATCTCAATTTCCCTACATTGAACAAATTTGGCTATTTTACAAACCAAAATTCTTTTATAAGGTGTATAAACACACCCCATTGACATTTAAAAATAAGGATATACTTATTTCAATGATATTTCATGTTATTATTAAGTTATTATTTCATGGGGCTCATTATTGAAAATGTTAATAATGTTGAATGAGAGTTGTGTTATAATATACCTCTTCGATATTGTTTATGTTTTTGGTATATTTTTAGTAAAACATATTCTACTATTTTTGATAATTTCATATCTATTATATAGTGGTTAGGAATTGTTTTATTGTCTTTTAATTACATTTTAGTCCTTATTGATTATTGAAACTTCATAAAATAATTTTGTAAGTGATACAGATCGTATAATTTCATTAAGCCCTAATATCTTTCTATTAATTATTATGGTTATAAAAAATTTATTAAAAATTTTTATTTCTAAAAATAAATAAATTTTTTAATCTATTTTGAATAGAATTTCATATTATTTTATAATTATACTAATATAAATTTATTAACATTATCAAAATGAGCCATTCTCGACTCTCTTTAAGAAAGTGTTTTGAAAATATTGATTATTATTTGCCTTTTCAAAATGTATGGATTTTCAAAACATTATGAGATTTTTTTGAACCGTCAATTTTTTATTATCGTGATTATTTTGAAATTATTAATTATAATATTTTTTTTATAATGAGATTTTAAAAATATAAGGTTATCATCAGTGATAAAATTTAAATGTTTTTTTTAATATTATTTCCATTCAGCAATTTCAACTTAATTTTTTATTAAATATGATCCAATTGAGATATTTGGAGATGACACCAACCTTATTATTTCTCCAGATGGATTATGATTATTCCATGGAGAATTTTTTGGAACCCATTTCTTTTCTATGGGTAAATAATGTTTCGATGTGATTGTAATGGGACACATATAATTTCCATGGGTTATTATTATTTCCTCAGCATTTTTATGAAACTCTATTATCTTATTTAGATTAATGATATTTAATAGTGGTTTTTATGAATCCCATATATTTTATATGGGTTAATCGTGTTATTAAAACAAATAAGTATTATTCATTTAGTTAATGATGAAATGAATTCCCAATTTAGATTATTCATGATATGGTTCTTTTATTTAATTAACAATGAATATTATTAACATTTTAATCCCTAAATGGGTGGTTTATTCATAATACAAGTGTAGTTTGTTAGGTTATTAGTCAAATATAGGTGGTTGTATGATAAACCATGTATGTTTGGTTCCATTATTGCACTCCAATGTATTTTGTACTCTAAATATGGAACTCGACCATATTGGTTATTCTATTTCTAAGATGGGATGTGATGTTAATATTACATGATACAAATAATTTTTATATATTATTTCTACTGGCTTATATGAATTCATGTGATCCTGATTGATACCATATGGAACACGATTATTGATTATGTTAATAATTAATTTTTTTAAGTCCTTATGATATGATTTCATGTTTTATGATCCATGTATTGATTTGTATGAATATTTGTATGAAACACCCCTGAAATTTTATATTATCATTCTACCATTATGCACTTCATAAGCTCAGTAATGAAATTAAATTTTTAATTCACATGATTAACCTTATTTTTAATTCGAACTCACCATTTTACTTTTCATTTTCCAAAGGATATAATGAAATATGTTTAATGAATTTTATCTTGAATAGTTTCATATAGATGATGATTTTGAACTAATGTTGAAAATTAAAATCCTTGTATAATTGTATATGATGTTCATATTATTGAAATAGTTGTTTATGAATCAATGATGTTTTGATTCTGTTATTTTATTTCTATAACTTGAAAACTAAAGGTTCCATGATAATATATTTTATCTAATATTTTACCTTTTTTTGTTAACATTTTAGATAGAGAATATTACGTCAACATATTCAAAATCGTAGTCATGATTTATAACTTTACATTATGAATACCTATTCATAATGTGGGGGATCAGTGCTATTAAATATTATTATTTTATTACATTACTAGTATTTATATCTCACATGTTTCTAATGTACATTCC
The DNA here is from genome assembly GCA_963277665.1 of Viscum album. Classification (NCBI taxonomy): domain Eukaryota; kingdom Viridiplantae; phylum Streptophyta; class Magnoliopsida; order Santalales; family Viscaceae; genus Viscum; species Viscum album. The sequence goes on along the minus strand of OY728142.1, from coordinate 275,347,863 downwards.
TAGGTTATACCTTAATTTTTTAGAAGTTAGATGGATTATAGTCACATGATGTTGTGTTCTCAAATATTTTTATTATATTCATATAACAATTTGTTATGTTTTGAATATAATTACCCAATGACATTAGGTCTCATGATCTTATGGGGTTTTATGAAGTGTATTATTTAAAAATAATTAAAGAATTATGGATTAATAAAATCCATGTTTTCATAAAAAAATTTATTTTATTGGAGGAATAATTTTTAGATAATCTATATAATATATTTTTGGTTATTATTTGTTCACCCAAGAATCCAAGAGACGTATATGAAATTGTTGGAATCGTTGAATACCTATATAAAAAAACAAAGGTTGCCTAAATAATTGAGTGAGATCTGAATAATAGATTAATAAATGATATGATATAAAATTAAGTTGGATCATTTTTTTTGGATCACTTTTATTTTTCTTAATTATTATTTGGTCGTGAAATATGACACATTTATAATAAAAGGTTATATTATAGACAAAATGAAAGCATCATAAAAACAATCATGACTTTGAGTTTAATAATTACAAATAAAAGGCTCCAGGAATGAATGTGCCTAGAAATGAATATAAATTTGATATTAGTTATCATATAATAAGTAAAATGTTATATATAAAAATAAAACATCATTATAAAGAACATCTTAATGAAATCGTTAAAAAAAATAATTATGTTTACATTAAAAATATGAATTAATCGCGAAAAGTGTCTAAATCAAATCTCTTTTAAATTCATATAAATATTTACCTAAAAAATACTAATGAAATTTGGATGATGTAAAAATGTAAAATTTTCAATCAATATCCATATTGAAATGATATATTTTATTTTTATAATTAAATATTTCTTTGTATATTTGTATAGGGTACATAAATTTCAATTCTGCACCCTATATGATTGGTTATTTAAAAGAAATAGAGAGACTATGGTCACTTCCCAATTAATATTTGGATATACTATTAATTAATATATTGTTTCAGAAACCATTATAATAATTTTTGGTGAATTAAAATACCAATGAGATCAAAAAATGTTACTAAATATCCTCAATGTGAAGAATATTACCATATAAGACTTGGGAGGTAGAAATATGAAGTTCTATATTGGTGAAACATTAATAAAAATGTTAAATTGTTGAATATAATGATAAACTTCATGTTCTGCAGTGTCTATATAATAATTTTTTAACCCAAAAGGCATTGTAATGGGAAATAATTTTTACATTATGCAAAAACCTGGCTTTTGAGAAATATTTTTTAGAATATCGTAATGGGTGCAAGAAACTCCCTAAGTATTACTAATTGTTATTGTGGTTATATATAGAAATTATTTTCCTATTATTTGTTTAGGAAAAAATTATATTTAATAAAAAATCATAAAATATATATATTTGTTATAAACTATGGAATATTAAATAGATGAAGGATTAATTATTAATTAAAATGTTGATTCCAAGTTATTTCACATCACCGAAATAGATAAAACATATTTTATCATAGAATATGAAATAAAGGATGGAAATTTGATCTATTTATCAATATATTTTGTGATATTTTATTCATTAAAATGAGTGTTCTTTTAAGTAAAATGACAAGGTTTGTTTTTTTAAATACATGGTATATTATTAATCAAATTCAACATCATGTTTGAAAAGATGGTCATGATGAAATGAGTTTTATTTGAGAAAAGTATTTTGTCTCATTTTTTTTGTCAATAAATAATTAAAATTGTCTCAGATGCCCATAATAGAAAATTTAAAATAATGAAACATTATTTTAAAAATATTTCTCTATACAGATAGAATACAATCTACTAACCGGTTATTAATAATGTATTTTTTTAATATCATATTTAAAGAAATTATTATTTTTAAATAGAATGGTATTATTTATTTTGAAAATATATATTTTTAATAGAATATATAATTTATAAGAGTCCAGTTTAACTATAATTGGACTTTTATAAGTTCATACTACAATAAATAAAATATGATATTTTTCAAATTAAAATTCAATGTCAAAATATATCCTAAATGTGCTTAGTGTATAATTTTCTTAAATAAAATAAGTACATTTAATTATAATAATAATTCCTTTCAATGAAAAATTATGTAAGATAATTTCTAATATGAAAATATATTTTCAATGTGATGAAATTCAAATTATATTATTTAAAATTTTATCAGTTGATATTGTGAAGTAACGAAGTTTAAAAATATTATACAAAGTGTTAAACAAGACGATTTTGTATGATAATATCAATGTAATTCAAATAATATTTCTTTATATATGTCACCTCAATAAAGGAGATGAGTGGGACGATATATAAAAAGGATTCATAGATTTGTGGAAATAATTATATAGTAATGTAAAGATTTTAGAAACATTAATAATTTAAAAAACATAGGTCATTTTCAGTGGTTCATAAAAATGGGATATTATTATACTTGTATTTATATATAGTTAGTTTTGTTTATTCTTATAAATATTAAAAAAACTATATATAATTAATCATGTTAAAAATAATAATTCACTACATTATCATTTCATCATGGTTGATACAAAGATTATATTAAGGGAAATGATAATTGACCTATTAATGTTTACCATTTTGTTCTATTTTTGTAATTAATTTATTGTCATTGATTAGTGTAGTTTTTTATTCAATTAAATCATTTTTTATGTTGGGGTTACATATATTAATATATATTTCATTCATGAGTAAAAAATACATTTTTTTGTTATATAGGACCAACTATATATACCATGTAATATAGTATACAATGAGAATTTGGAATTCTAGGGGAGAATTTTTCATATTGAATCCAAAACAAATATATGGATAAAAATAGAACACGGATTATATCCTTCATTATTTGGTACATTTAAAATATGATTTTTGAGGTATAGGTAATCACAATTGGTTGCGTATGTTTTGGATCATTCCAATTTTTTAGGTTTTTCCAAAATGAGATTTATTTTATTATTTAATCACTATGACATTTGGACCGAATATTACAATAATTTGAGGATTTAAATGCACATACCATGGTTTATTATCAGTTTATTTATGGGGTGTGTGATATTCATTTACTTTATAATCAATGACATAATATATATTCATCTAATAGGTTATCATATTTTAAGATAATCACGAATGAATGATATTTCAATTGACAATTGACACACTCATATTCACTTAAAGAATTCATACCTTTAACAAATTGTTCATATGATTATGCATATTTTTTGATATAGCTTATTGAACTAGTAATTTGTTATGTTTATCATAATATATCAATTTATTTGTTGAGTTTCACTGATATTTTTTCGAGATACTATTACATTATTATAGTTTTGTATTAGAAAATCATTATTGGATTTCATAATATTATAGAGGAGCACACTATCTCACTTTCGGGGTTATATAAATGAGGATAGTTTTTCATTAAAAATAATTTATAAAAAATATTGTGTAATTTAATATTGTTTTTAAGGAATCTAAATTGAGTTTTGTATGGGTTTTTAGATTTTGTAAGATATGAAGTATAATATGATCAAACTTAATGATTGGTTCTCTGATCGAAATTTTAACTGACATCATTAATTATTTTTGGATGTGGTTAAACACGTTATTCCATATGTGTGTAATAACATGAATGTGTATACTATTTATGTTTATTTTATGATATTTTGTTATTGAAATAAATATTCACTAAATATGACACAATAACATGGTTGTATTAATTATGTATTGGATTGTGATATGGTAAATCACATAATGGTTGAGTTAATCATGATATAGATGGAAGTGGACACATTATATAATAAAACTTGAATTGATAAATTTATTCAATATTAACTATTCTAAATTAGATGAAACATCATGTGATGATATTTAATTTGAAACCATATTATTTATATATATATTTCTCAAAAAATTAATTTATCATTATTAATATCTTTATATACACAAAATATCAATTATAAATGATCCATCATATAGAATACCATTTTTAGATAGCCCTAAAATTTGTGGAATGAATAAGAATAGAAATATTTTAAAAATTTATATAATGGTTTTAGATAAAGAAAATATTAATAAAAAAAAGTACTGAATAACTAGTAAATTCATTCAATGATTTAATATAATGGCCATGACCATAGCAACAAAAAGATGGTTTCTTATTTATTAAATAGTAATAAGATATAAGGAATCATATCCTCAAGGGTCTTATTTTTTAGTTGTCTTGATAAACTAGATACATAAATTATTCCGATTTTACATTTCAATACAAACATTACAATTTTATCATGAATACCATTATTTCCCAAAGATTACTGTTTTGTAGTTCCTTGAAACGTGTGTTCTAAATTTAATAATGACTGTTTCTAGGTGGTTTCAATTGGATTTATTCACAGAACAAGAATATTCCAACAGTTATTTATCCAATGTGGACCTAGTTTCCAAAGGCAGCTCTTTGTTATGTTTTGAATATTATGATACTTAATAACATGCATTGGTCAAGAGGATGGGAGGTCGGACTCATCATACCCTTTTGGGGGAAATTTTTATCTACTCTGGGACACTCTTTCTAAAATTAAAATATTTTCATGAATTCTTATTAATTCACCAAGTATGTAATAACTATCCCTTGGAATTTATAATCACTTATTAATAAGTGTAAAAATTTAGAATCATCAGTTTGTATTCACGGTTCTGTATTAATTTAAATATCTATATGTATTTGATGTTTTCCAATAATGGTATCCCCTAATATACTAATTAAATATTCTTTTAGCCATCAATGTGATGATACTAGTTTTTAAGCCACTCAGTGGGACAATCTAAAATTTATTATCATCCACGGAGATGAAGGATTGTTTTGATCTTCAGATTGTGCCCATAAAATGGGATACCTACGTATCCTTGTGAAAGGAATCATAACCCTCGTAGTTCAATAAATACCTTAGAAGTGTATGGTCCTCTGTGAGAGATGTGTTTTGGGATTACTTACTGAAAAGGATGCTTTGATGATTTGAGAATTGAATTTGGGGCTTCTTTCCAAAGGAGAATTCCCAATGAGCTCTGGATCTGAAAGAGCTTCCTACATATCATTATTTGAACAGGAATTAGAGTTACTGCAGTTCCTTCCAATAAGAATTTGTGCACATTTTGTAACCATTGTGTATCTCTAAGACCACATGAGTTATTTTCGGTATAAGAAACCAGAGGTTGTGAAAGATTCAATAATGAAACATTACACTTTAATATTTATCCTTCATGCTGATGGAAGAGGTAATGTCTTCTGTGGAAGAGGGAGAGGTGATAAACCTTCCCTATGTTATATTTTCTTTGGACAAGGGTCCAATGTAAGGAAGAAGTTGAGATGTTGAGGGGCTAATACCAGGATGGGTACCCTGAAATTGTTCTTGGTAGGGGAGGGAGACTTCTCCTATGATTTCATGGAAATAAATTGGTGAATCGTTCCTTCCCTATGAGAAACCTAAGGTTTCTGATCGCTTCTTTGTCAAAGGAGTGGCCGATAACCCACAATCCCCTAAACTGGGAACTTCCCAACACTATTTCTGGCAGAAAATTTCATGTGATTGCTGATATACAAACCCAAAAACATCCCATGAATCCTAACCCAATTGTGTAACAAATGTGAGAATCCTATGACTGTAGAAATACAAACCCAAATAAGAGACACACTGGTGTGCCCTTCCCAATGTTTTGAGAAGCCACGAGGTTTTGGTGGAGGCTTTGACATTGGCCCTTTCAAATAAGGGAATAATGTAGAAGATACCCTTCCATGAATGGCTTTTAAAAGATGGTACTTCATCTGGATGCATAGGTTCTTCGCACTAGTATGTCACGTAGTTATCCCATGTTGCTTATATAGTGCAAGTATATTGCACAACTATGTCACGCAGGTATACCGCGGAGCTCTATCACGTACGTATACCATGGAGCTATATCGCACAAGAATACTGTGGAGCTATGTCATTCAAATTAGAATGATGAATGAAGAATTTGAAGAACATCAAAACATGCTTATCCCATTTAATTATTTCTTCTCTAAGGGATTAGAGAGCTACCTGAGATAATTTGAAATATCAAGGTGAAGGAGCTATGCAATGGGAGCTTTAGTGAGTTTTTCACTTTCTTTTAGTATGGAAATGGGGAGACAAATAGATCTATTTATAGGAACAGATGGGCCTGGTCGAAGAGATGTTGCTCGCGCAGGTCCTCCATGCAGATCTGCCACGTAGGTTCTCCGCATAGGGGAACCGATCATCTACTGGCATGGAGGTATTTCGCAGAGGATCGTCGCACAACTATGTAGTGAAGGTGCTTCATAGAGCTTCCTATAAAATATTCAGGCGTGGAGTTTGGTCATGGAATTCTTAATTACATGTCGGCTGAATTGATTTTACGTGCAACTCTGTGAATTTACTCTATTTCGAAGCTCTTTGGGAGTTTTTTTATTTTCCATTTTTCCTTTTCAAACATTTCATTGCGATCTATAATATCTAGATGAATCATCATGGTTATTTTGGTTAATCTCTCAAGTAGTATCAAGAAAAATCTCCACCCCCCCTCCGGATTGGATCAGAAATGTCCATAGAGTGTCGATTCCTCAAGAGAAAGTTGCAGAATAGTGCAGGTTTCCTGGACAGGTTTATCACGCATCTGCTTTGCGATGGAAAGGAATGAAGAAGTTTCACACATTCCAGACGTGTAGGTCTTCAGTTTCCTATAAATAGGTCTCTCGTTTCACAATTTTTTTCTTCACCTATTATTTCTTTGAACTTTTGTAGCTCTCATTGCATAGCTTGTTTTCCTACCTATTATTGTGTTGTTCTCTCGTATAATTTCATTGATGATTTTTCATGGTAAAAATAGTTACACGGTGGAGCTATGCTAAAGGAAATCACGGATGTGGTTTCTCTGGGATCCTTGGAAAAGAATCTATGTGATAGACCTTATTGAAGGACCTACGTGACAGGCCACATCGAAGATCCTACGCAACATGCCTCATCGAAGGACCAACACAAACAATGTCCTTTGCCAAATTTCAGGATTACCTCTTTAAAATTATAACCTAGAAGTTTGGTAATTCTTTATCAGGAAATAATGACTCATTTGATGACTCATACCGAATAAGCTAAGGCTCGCCAAAAAGAAAAGATGAAGATCATCCGACTAGACAATTGTAACATTATTGAGACTACACTTCCTGGGCCATGGAAGGGTCTAATTCCGTACCAACGTGACTACACACAACGTTCTTATTTACCCTTGTACATGCATGGACTTTTTCAATATTCCCACATTCCATCTGTTAAAAAATAAATTCCAAAATTTGTTTTCTTGAATAAACCAACTGTAACTGCAGGAATATTAGTGAAAGGGGGATTCTAATACATAAAAAACATTCCCTATTAGTTTCATCCATCATCATTGTGGTTTCACTCCCAATATAAGATATCATGTTATTGATAGAAGACCACATAGTTATGATTCCACCTTTCGGGTTTCTCAAACAGATCAATCTAATTGTTGCAAAAGAGATTGGGACCTTCGTGCTGGAGGGGGAGTAAAACCTAAGGGGATGTTGGTATTTTGGGTACGTCGGACTTGTGCAGAATTCATAGAAGAGTTATCATACGTTCATATCTACGATTCTCTCTAGATGGGGTAAATTTATGTTTACAAAATTGAATTCATTCAAAAATTATTGAATCGATGGAGTCTACATAAAAATTCATTCCATTTGATGCATGGTGAAGATGGTATTAGACTCTGGGACATTTACCAAATAGCTAGAGTTCCCATTCTAGGGGATATGTATGATGAATTTACTCCGACTACTACAACATGGGGTAATAATTCTAAAACACCAGTGCTAGATCATGAATTATTTAAGATAGCGAATAATTTACCTAAGGAAAATAGTGATATTCATGCTCGCGTGTGGATGGAATCCTTCGCAGAACCAACAATAGTGGAAGTTACAACTTGTGGACGTCATATAGTTTGTCCGTGTAGAGATAACTGAGGTAGTTCAGCCACATATTGGCCATCGCTAGAAAGAGGTGATGATATAAATTTGAGATATACAATCAATCCCGATATAGATGAAAAATTATGCTTAGAAACCTTCCCTGCTATGTGAATAAGTGTTTATTTGCTTCTAGTCTGTGAGTCCATAAGTGGTGTAAGATCAGGGAAATTCATCATTGCAAGTAAATGGGTAGATGTGAAGTATATTGGTCTTTCAACCCCTGTATTATCAAGAATTTACCATCTCCTACTGCTTTTATAAATGTGAAGGCTCCATTTCGGATTGAAGGGCCATTCTATGTGTTGTGGTGTTGGATTACCGCACATTTTTCTTCATACTCAGTGTTGAATTAATTCAAGGTTCCCTACAATCACATAAACCCATTTTTATAGAATGTTTTTTGTATTAATCATCTGAAATTGAGACCTGATGAGGTACTAGATTTATTGAATGTCTCAAGAGAATTCGACTTCTTTCCTTTTGGTAACCCACTAACAGGAACATTTATTGATGATGGTAAAGAAGTTAATTACGAGCTGAGATCCTATATGATGGAATTCCGGGACGGAGTATTATCCAGAAGGATTGATGGTGAAATTATCTTTGAGGCCTATGTACCCTGCATGTTTTCTCATCAGTTCATATGTCTTCAACAATCAAGCAGTTTTTCACCCACATATGTCAGACATGAGAAGAATCCAATGGTAGCACGACAATTATGGATTTTAATAGCTCTAGAGGTATCGAAATTTTAGATTAAATTACCTCTACCAAATTCATTAATTGGATTGGAAGCTGGGTATACCAAAGCTTGATTTTATTCATATCCTTAAGGAGCTCTGACAAAAGGAATATATCGAGTGGCAGATACAAGGACAGTTTCACGTGGAAATCATGGTAAGATGTCCAAGGTCCTAGATGATATAGATGTTTTAGAGGTTTCATAGACCTCAAAACATCTTCGCCGAAACTATATCAAAAATACATGGGATAAAGGATGAAAACCCCCAACACCAAGGTGATCTCGTCACCACCATCAAACAGATATTTGTATTCCATCTGTTGAACTTTCTGAGGAGGAGAGGCCAGAATAAGCTCTCAAATTAGAGGATATTGAATCTCCTCCACAGTAAACCAAACTGAGATTTAATTATGTGAAACCTTCAGTCATTCATCATTGGGGGAGTATAATCTGTGATCTTAGGGATGCATGGGCAATTTTTTAGTGTGTCAATTGAATTCTAGATATTGGTGAAATCGAGGAACCTTATGATTGAAATCCGGAAAATAACATGGCTGATGTACAGAAGTATATTGCAAAGTTGGAGAATTTTATATTTTCAAATGATGAAAAAATCATAGCCTCTAAATGGGTATCTCATATGCAGGACCTAGTAGTCCACAAAGGGGTAATTATCGACTCTGGGGAGGAGTGTGTTATTTATGATAATACGGTGAATGTATTTCCCTTTTCCTTTCTTCTAAACTCAACTTTTTCATTTACCATCATTAATCTTGATGAAAATATATTTATACAGCTTGAATGTCAAAAAAGAAGATCCGGACCAATCCTCAAATGACCTTAGTATGGTCCTACAAGCTCTCATATTGATGCAAAAAATGAACCTCCCAGGTCGCCAAAGCTCTCTCCAGAAGAAAGAATCATGACTGGGGTAATGGAGACAGAAAATCCTCAACCAATACCCCATCTTTCCACTGCTAAGATGCGTGTTTCAATCTCTCCCCAAGATTTTGAACAAAAACGCAAGAGTGAAATGAGATTGATTCGAAGCGTTTGATGAAGGTGTAATTATTTAAACGATCCTTAGGGCATACAACTTGCTCAATAGATTCTGGTAACTACATTTTATCCTTTGGTATCATCTATTTCTCTCTACTCTCTCAAGGGATTAAGAGATGATTCTTCAAGACCAGAAAATGAAGCCCCAGGGAAAACTCAGGTTCATGCTGATGAATTTACAATTTTAGTAGATAAATCGTCAAAAGATTCAGTTGTACCTACCTCTATCTGTACTGAGAGAGAGGAATGTCATGGTAACATTAAATATATTCCATAGTTTCTTTTGTCAAAGGATCATAGATTAATCAACCCTGATATTCCAATTTTTTCTGAAGAAAGGAATGATGATCCAGGGAAATCTAATACTGATGCTAATGTTGACCCAAACTGGGAAAGACCTAATGTTTGCATACCACTTGAAGAACCAACAAAAAAAATTCCAGCGTATCCAATTTAGTCAACAACTAATGTTTGTTGGATACCATAAATGGTGAGGATGCTGTAACATTTCTGGTCGTATACACTGAAATGATGGACACCCAAAATCCAAATATTAAAATTCCAGGTTCCATCAAGGAGTTCGGGGATTTTCATTAATAATTTCAAGGATGTATGTCCATATATTGTATTTTTTTAGAAAATTTCTCTTCAACTTGATTCTTTACATCAATGTTCACTTTATGCAGATTTATCTACTAAAAATGTTTCAAAGGCTATTCAGGAATAGGGTGTTCCACTTTATTCTTCCACTAGGACTAGAGAAAAATCAACAAAATATCCTTCATCATGATATTTTCTAAAGCCTTCAAATATCATAACTGAGCAAATTAAAGTAAATTACCATTCTCAAGATTCATATAATAAAAATATCGAGGCATCGAATACGGGGAAAGAATCCAATCAAGTGGCTGAATTATCATTGGGTAAATATAATAATATTTTTGAACCATATTGTTTCCTCCATTTTGAAACTAATAATTCCCTTGATTTTATCATTTGGGGTTATCAGTTCCTAGATCATAAGGTGAAGCTTCCACTATCCCAAGAGAAGTAGAACAAGGCAGCTCTATAAGGGACATGTTTCCAGAGTACATTTTACCTCATGGTAGTGACTCATATTCAGACATAGAGATGAAATATGCTCTTGGTATGGCACGTAAGAAGACATGTAGGCATATCTTGAGAATAATTGAATAAAATCATTTAGATGAATGGTTTCCCCATTTTTCAAACCACCAAGCATTGTTATGAGTATTGGGATTCAGTGGATTTAATTATCGGCCAGTCTATGATGCCAAGAAAGAGATTATTCGCTGACTAGAGCAAGATCATAATCTGGGATAAATATTTTGAAGAGGCTAAAAGATGCATTAATATTGAAGGATTTCTAGCTGAAATAATTGAGGCGGGGAAAAATCATAGTATTAAATCACTCGAAATCAACCAACAAATAAAAGATACATTGAAGGAGTTATTATATCTTTAACAAAAACTAGATGTTGTTCATAAAAAGCCAAATCAGTTAAATCAGACATTAGGAAGAACCCAATTAGAGGGGATAACTTCTATTTCAACTACTAAGGAAGCACTTCGTTAGGAATAAGAGGCTAGATTTGGTCAACTATCTCATCATCAACAGGCAGTTGAAAATGCATATGAAGCAGTCCAACACATGAAAAGTCATGTTGAGAGTATATTTAAAAATATGATAGAGAGGCTCCATTTTGTGAATAACCTTCTATTTTTATATTAAATAATTAAATTTTGTTTTGAATCATAATGAATCCTTATTTAAATTTTTTATGATGGCAATATGAAAGGTAAATGATTATAATGATTCCCTAATATTAAACAATCATTATTATAATATTAAGAATTATGTGCTCAAAATATTCTTATTAAGTCGAGGAAACTAATGAGCATAATTTTTCTATTGGTTGGGTTATATGGAAAACCCCACAAAATTTTTATTTCTTGAACTTTTTTATGGCTCAGTATTACCTAAATCAGACAAAAATTTATGTTTTGTGAGATGGGACTTGACTTTGGTTTAGTGTTTACTTTTCAGGTTTTCAATCTAATTAGTACCGATTCTTTTGTTACTCATATTTTAAAGTCATGCTGTTGGACTGTAAAGGGATAATATTTAGGGTCGAATAGCTGTGACGAAAAATTTTAAAATTAGTTCCTAAATAAGAATATATGGCTAAAAATTGCATTAATATTCGTTAAAAATTTCCAAGGGGAATCATGAGCCATGATTTTTTATGGATACCAAATTTAAAGCTTGGATCAATATAATGGGTGTCTTTTCCTGGAATGAAGTTACCATTATTTGAAAACCCCATTATAGAGGTCTTGTTATGCAGGTCCAACTAGGGCATATGCCACATAGACAAATAGTGGAATCTTTTGGCTGATATGCCTGTTATCTGGACTGCTTGGGGAAGGCCACATAAGGGAACGTATTGAAAAGTCAAGCAAAAGAGATCATTAAGAATTTAATATTTTACTGCTTATAGATAGGGTAAAATATGATTTTTGTGTCTTAAGACCACAGTGGGTTGTTTTTTCAAATAATTGAATTTAAATAATTAGAGGGATATTTTAGACTGACATAAGTCATTAATAAGAAAACCATATCTAAATAGATATGGTGTATGAGTAATGGTTAAATATTTATCCAATAAGGGGAGATTTCTGATATCGCACTGTGCAGTTTTATTTCATGTAGTAAGGACATTGGTAATGAGAAGTTTCAAATTATACAGTGAGGGAATTGGTACTGTTCAGTTTTAAGTCATGTAGTGAGGACATTGGTACTGTGCGGTGTTATGTCATGCAGTGAGGACATTGGTATGAGAAAACACTCTCAATTTCTTGATAATTTGTTTGTTAAAATACTATCATATGCTGGTATTAAAGGGAAAATTGTAAACAACGATTTGGGAATTTCTGAAACCGGGGAGTGGTATGGGAAAGGGCTAGATGAATTAGATGAAGTCTTTTCTAAGGACAAAGTTTCCATTACTTGACTAACACGTTATGGGTGTCGTGTTATGTAGGGCCAACTAGGGCATATGCTGCAATGCCAAATAGTGGCATCTTTTGACTGACATACCTATTATTTAAGGATCTTATGCAAGGATACCTAAGGGCACGTGCTACATAATTAGGCAAAAGAGCTCTCAAAAATTTGACATTCTATTGCTAAAATTCGAAGAATGTTTATGTAGATTCAGATATTCCAAAGCGTAGTGTTTGATTTATGGAGAAATATACCTGAATATGGGAAGGATATTTCCAATCAAAATATCCAATGAATCGGAGGAACAATTATTTTATGACCGTCTGAACCAAATGTATAATATATGGTGTCCATAGTTTTAGGTTATACAACTAGGACTACAAATGAAAAAAATATATGATACGTCCCCAAGTGAATTCCAGGTTGTTCCCTATTTCACCAAATACATGGTGATACAAATGTGTAAACCATGGTCTCAATGATATTCAGATTGTGAGAAAGATAATGAGACAAATATACATGAATGATTGTTTTAAAATAAAGATTTATATATATATAGTCATCAAAGATTAAAGGGGAAAAGATACTATAACAAACAAAGAAGTTACCCTTGCTTGAAAAAACTATTATGGGGGTTGTATTATGTGGGTCCAACGGGGGAATATGCTACATATCCAAATAATGGAATCTTTTGAATGACATTCCTATTATGTAGGAAACATATTCAAGGCCACCTAATGGCACGTGCTGCATAGTCAGGGAAAAGAGCTCTTAAGTCTTACGAGTTTTGTCCCCAAAAACCGTATTAAAAAATATGAGGATCTAGAAATATTCACTATTAAGAGTTTGAAATATGGACAAAGGTTTATGTTTAATGTTTATGAGAAATATTTGAATAAATATTGACTATGATTTTGATGACCTTTACATAGAACTGATTCATATGTAAAATGGTGACATTCTTGGTTTCCTTTGAATAAATATGATGATGTGTAGTTTTATGTCATGTAGTGAGGACATTGGACTATGATGTTTTGAGTCATGTAGTGAGGAAATTATGAACCCCATAAAAAATTAAATCCCCTAATATAAGGAAGTAATTTACCCTATTTCTATGTTCAAGTGAGCTATGCTCGGTGTGAGAAACAAGGAGGATTAAGGGTTTCTTCTATAATGCAAATGTGATGCAACTGAAGAATAAGGTTATTAGATTTCCATGCAATTTAGCATTGTGCGATAAGGACGAAGATGTATCGATATGAAAGGAAAAGGCATATTGTAACTAGGTTAAGGTATAACACCCAAGTGTTATTATATGTCTTGCTGGGGAAAGGATCGAGTCATATATAATTCATAAAATATTTCCTATATAGATTTGATTCATATAAAATAATTAATGTGTGTTTTTATCGCTCGGAGGATCCCATGATTGGAGATCTAGGAATCTATACTTATCTCATTAAAAATGAGAATCATGCCATATGTCGTTCTTTAAACAATCATTACTCACGCTATGTTTTCAATGATGAATGGAGGATTTTGATACGTTCTGAGAGAAAGATAAATCTTATGACATAAAATGGTATAATGAACAAATCATATATCTTAAGGTAAGACTATGTATTGACCTAATTCATGTACAGGCAGAGAAAATAAAATTAGAAAATTTTGTGATTGTGGATGGGCCCAGAATTGGAGATTGAGGCGTCTCTACGTATCTCATTGAAAATGAGAATCACGCAATACATATTTCTAAAAACATGGTCTCTTATGTCGATCTGACTTTGACATAGGAAAGAGAAGAAATAAGGTACTACTAAAGAGTAGTGATGATTTCAATGATGTTTTCTTATGGAAAATTCTTGCATCTTATAGATAATTGATTAGTTGAACAAATGATGTCATGGAATTTAACGTCATGCGACAAGGATGAAGATGCTACACACTTTAACATCAAGCAACATGGATGCTTATAATTGTTATGTAGTTTGATGTCATGCAACTAGGACATGGGGGCATTTCATTTTTATGTCTTGTAGAAAGGACATGGTACTATGCAGTTTAATTACTTATATTGAGGAATAATGTGGTGTATAATTACACTAAGTATTTCATCAAGAATCTCACATTGGTGGGAGTTGTAATGAACCCCCCCATCCATTTAGATTAATGCATAGACTCCATTTTTATATACATTATATATGGAGTAAGGTCCTTCCCATTTTGGTTCATGTTTTGGAGGGTTCTTTCCTGGTATAATTAGAGTCCTAAAGACCAATTCATATTCTCCACGAAATCATGAATGAAGGTAACTTTCTTATTAATAGATCATGCTATTCTATTCAGATTGACTTCTAGATGAGGCAATGTATGAAATATTTTCACATCTAATCGTTCCAACTCATTGAACCATTTCTGAGATCATTCATCTATAGACAACTGATCACATATTGCAACACTATGTGAAGGAAATTGTATTTCAATTTCCAAAACATCATAAATTCCATACACCAATGAACAAGGGGTTTATTGGGTAGCAGTTTGGGTAGTTGATGAAAAATCCCATAATGCATTACAAAGTTTATTAGGCTATGATTTCTTATGTTTATCAACCATCTTCTAGAGTATATTGGATAGAGTATTATTGAATTCCTCTATTTGTCCATTGGCCTTAGTAAGAGAGCAATATGTGTGGTTGGACTTGATATTATGCTCTTGATATAACTTTTCCACTTTATCATAAAAAAATTGGTTCCATTATCCATCAAAATAGTATGAGGGATGCCAAATTTGGTGATGATATTATTTTTGGCAAAACTAACAATGCTTTTCGCTTTAACTTCCTTGAGAGGTATTACTCATCCCATTTAGAGAAGAAATCAGAAGCCATGAGAATATACTTGAGCGTCAAAGCCATGAATGGAGGATAAGGTCCTATTAAATTCATTCCCCATGTGAAAAATGGAAGGAGTGTTTAGCTGTATGCAGGAACACTTCGGGTTGATGAATGAAGATTGCATGCACTTGAAAAGGTTGACATTTTTTATGGAATGTTGTACAATCATGTGTCATTGAACACCAAAAGAATCCAAGCCTTCGGATCCGATTAGAGAGTATGTGCTCAGATTGATGGGACCACATACTCTTGAATGTACTTCCTTCATGACAGATGCAGTCTCTTCTAAATCAGTACATCTGAATAGAATTCCATCAAAGCCTCGTGTTTATGGATGTTTTGGTAGTCTGGGAAATCATAAATAGTAAAATTCTCCGCTCTTCCCTGTATCTGTTCTTTCTCATCCTTGATTGGTGGAAGTACCCCATCTTGAAGATATTCCATAATCGATGTTCTCCATCCCTTGGTATGACCAAATGGTTCAGAAATAGTTGAAATTTCATGAATTTTCATTATTCTATTTTGAAAAAAAGGAAAGGCCACACAGTGATGGGTTATGTTGATAACTATTTCATACCAATTTGGATCTACAATGGTTGTAGCTACATTATCAAGTGCATCTGCTTAGGCATTTTGTGATCGCGGGACATAGGACTGTATCAACTCTATGGAAAACTCTTCCATTAACATTCTGACGTAATCACACAAAGGGACTAACTCTTCTTTTTTGATAGAATATTTTCCCATTGATTTTTTTATTACCTATTTTGAATCACCTTTTTCTTTTAAATGATCCATCTGCATCTGAAGCGCCAATTCCAAACCTGTGACGATATCTTGATACTCTGCTTCATTGTTTGTACCCCTGTCCGATAATAAGAATTAATTAAGAAATAATTATTTTTGGGGGAAATAAAAACAATTCCTAATCCAACCTTGTTGAGTTTATGATTTTTCAGTCTCTTCCATATTGGACTTCTAGAAGCACCATCAAAATATATTTCCCATGTTTCGGAATTATCTTTCAAAGAGAATTCCTCTTTATCAGGAATTTATATATTAAACAATTTGTCCTCCACAGATGGGTGCTCAGAAACGAAATCAACCCGAGCTTGGTATTTTATTGACCTTTGATTTTCTAATTGGATATCCAACTATTACAAAATTACCACCCATCATGCCGGATGCCCTGTAAGAATAGGACAACTAAGGATAAATTTGAGCGGGTTATTACGACATACCAATTATACTTTATGATGTTGTAGGTTATGCCTTAATTTCTAAAATGCAATGATTAATGCCAGACAGCACTCCTCAATACATGAATACTGAGTTTCTATATATATAATTGTTCGACATAGATAATAAATGTTGTTCTCATTCCCCACAATATTATTTTCGGTGAGGAAGACACCTAGTGATCACTCTAAAGTTGTTACGTAGAGAATAAGTGTTCATACTTCAATTGGTGGCATCAATACTGGTGGACTCAAGAAATATTTCTTCAGTATATCAAATGCATCTTGGAAATACTCTATACATTGGTATGTAACTCCCTTTTTAATTAATCTGGTGATGGGTAAACATTTTCCTGCCAAGTTGGCGATACACCACCGAATATAGGCCATGTTTCCTTGAAGTCCTCTTAATTCTTTCAAATTTATAGGAGGTGACATACCAATGATTGATTTTGTTTTCTCAAGATCAAATTTGATACCATGATGGAATATAATGAAGCCATGAAAAATTCCTTAGGTTACCCCTAAATCACATTTTATGGGGTTCATCTTCAAATTATATTTCCGAAGTTAGCGGAATATGGCTTCCAAATCATCCAAGTGATTGGATCTTTGTTTATATTTTACCACCAAATCATCCAAAAAAACATTCAACAAATTTCCATAAGAAGTCATTGATGTTATGGTCCATGGCACACTGGTAGGTTTTGCCCGCATTATTTATGCCAAATGGAATTACCCAATATAAAAACACACCTTGAGGGGCTCTAAAGGCTGTATATTCTTCATCCTTCGGGTTGATTCGAATTTGATTATACCCAGAGTAACCATCCATAAAAGCATGTCCTTTATAAACAGCTGTTGCATGAATTATAAGTTCTGTAATCAGGACTAGAAAACCATAATTTGGAAAATGGTGATTAAGATCTCTAAAATCAATACAAACACTAATTTTCTCATTCTTCTTTTTCATTAGGACAATGTTGTCCTACTACATAAGATACTGAACTTACCTAACAATGTTCTCCTTTATAAGTGTATCAGCATCATATTTAATTTTAGAGATATTAGCTCAGTGTGTTCTCCTTTCTTCATTCTTGAATCCATGATGTTCTTCCGGAAAACCCAAATGATGGGTGGGTACATCAAGATTAAGACCTGGAATTTATGGATAATTCCATGAAAATATATCTTAATGTTGCTTTAGAGTGAAATTATAGTACTATTTCCCTTCAGTGGTCATGGATTCACTAATTATAGTGGGGCATAGATCTTCTTCGGTACCCAAATTTATTTCACTTAGTTCATCCACGGTGGTAGAGACGCCTTCTTCAAATGATGGGGGAGAATCCCTGTGGTTTTCTTCTTCCTCCTTATTATATGTTACCTCTTCTATTTCCACCTGCATAATAGATGAAAAGGAAATACTCCCAGATATAGGGGAGGAGTCAGTATTTGAACACCCCAAAGAAGAAGCCACCATATCTAATCCTACAGATGACGAAGGGTCATCCTGTGTTAAAGATGGATTAATGGATTGAGAATCAACAATGATGTATTCCACTAATATTGTTATAATTTATTCGATTTTTATTCAGTAGAGGATAATTTTAGTTCATCAGATGAAATGAAAAAATATCCATTCACGCTTCCATCATTTCTTGGTGTATCAATAATTTCTCCCAGGTTGTCAGGCCCAATTTCCACAATTGACATTATGGAAATTATTGAATGAGTTCATGGATACGGTTTTACCCTTTCATCTGGTTGGATGGGTAGCACTTAATCTGTACTCAAATTCATGAATAGATTTGCTGGAATCATTTTCAGTCCATTTGGAGCATTAACTCTGGTTATTTCCATCATTATGAAATTTGTTCCTTCTGTGTGATAAAACTCTACCTCAATTAATTAAGATTCACAAGTTTTGAATGGAGCCTTGTCACCATAAAATGCCCCAATTTGACCATTGAAATAGTATTTATGACCTTGATGGTATGACACAGGTATGGATACATGTTGATGTAACCATGGCGTTCCATGTAGAATATAGGAGGTTGTGTCCTAATAAACAACAATGAAATATTAATTAGAAAAAATATCTCCAAACAATGTTCCGAGTGTAATTTCACCCAGTGGTTGTTTTTTATTCTTATCATATCCTTGCAACATTAAATTCGAAGGAGATACGTCAGATTCAGTTAGACTCAATTGACGAAATGATCGAATGGGAATGTGGTTGACCCCGGATCCATTATCAATGAAGGATCATTGGATATCTATGACATTGACCATTCTAAAAAAATACAGTGGACTAATATGCCCATGTACCATATGACCTTCGTCTTAATCCATAGAAGATAGGACTGTATGAAATTCTACAAAATCATTCTCTATATGGTAAACCTCAGCAGTAGAAACATTGGTTTTAAATAATTGAGGACTTGAAAAAGCCTCAATAAATTCCCCTTAGTGATGTTTTGAAAGATTCAAAGAATCCAAAATTGACAACTTGGCCGGTACATGGGACACTTGTTTCAAAATATTATACTTTTGGTCCAAAGGTCTGTCTTCCCCAACATTGAGATGTGGTTTTAAAGGTACATTGAAGTTGATGCTTCTATTGTAGATGTACTTTGTGTTGAAGTAGAAGTGGGGGTTATTTATAACTTTGGAAGATTATACTCACTAGGGTTATTCACATGCTGAGAGGAAGTAGACATTACTTCTAATCGGCCCTCCAGAATAATTATGCCAGAACTCGACTTGTTTTGAATGGAAGAAACTACTTTTTCATATTGAGCCCTTTGAAGGGCTCTTTCTTGAGTTTCTGCTTTATATATGGTTTGAGTAGGGGTGGAGTTAAAATTGTTGCTACTAGAATTCCCATGTCTTCCAATGTATCCTTGACCATGGTCTCTTCCTCTAGTTTCCCAATTCAGTATAATAAATTATGGCTCAATACAATAAGAATTAACATTGGCATAAAGATCTGTTAAATTGATAACATTAATGGAACCAAAGATCAATTCTTCATCTGATGAGTATTCTTCATGATAGGTTACTTCTGGTTGTATCGTTTGGTGGGGTGATGCCTGTGATTTTGAAATAGATGGGATTAAATCTCCCAGGGTCAAGGATAAAATTATTCATGATACAAGCCCATCTTCTTCTCACTTCTCTTTGTATTTATCATCACTTTTCTTCTTTGACTAATGAACTTTTTATGAATATGGTTTTCTTGTGGCCGGAGTGGTATAAGACAGAATTATTTGTTTCTAATGTGTTCGTAAAATATCATGAGTCTGGATGATCATTTTCCTGATCATCCAATCATTATATTTTTTCACACTTTTACTTTTATTCCCATTCCATTCTCCCTCATCCTCTGGATTAGTATCAGTAACACATGCTACATGAGATGATGAATTTTTCAATTTCACCTATCCAGATTCTACCATCTTTTTCATAAGGTCTTTGAAAACAAAGAACATCTAAATGGGGTGTCCAAATATCTGATGGAAGGGACAATAATTCGGACGATCTTCATCTCTCCCTTTATTTGTGTTCTTTGGCTTTCGAAACTGAAACAAATTTTTTTCTATGGCAGAGATGAAGTAACCAAGAACTTGTTTCTTCCTGAAAGAATACAAATTAGTCATTAATTCCTCAAATTGGTCCCATATTTGATCTCTTTGATCATCTATAAAAAATGGTCATTGTTGATGATACTCAGGAGACAGATCCCTTCGGTGTGATGAAGGTCATTATGTAAAAGTAGGTACATATTCATGCTTGAGTGTGACTGTAGTATCTTTTACCTTTCCTGTCCTCCTTCCTGGAGCTGATGGAATTACATGAGTTTTAACCTTAGAATCTATAATAGAGTCGCCTATCAGTTGAGGAATTTAAATTAGGTCTTCTTACCCTCTTATATATTTCACATAGATCAATGGTGTGCATAATTAATCACGCAAATTTTCCACAAATATTGGCAGAAACTATTCTTGAGGGAGTGATAAACTTAAGGAATATGTTAATCCCTTCCATCTAGAAATTAAATCTATGACTCTTTCCTTCTCACATTGTTTTCAATTGGTAAAATCAAAAAAATTCGTCTTTAGTAGTGTTGAACTAAATTGAAGAAGGAATTTCTAACTGAGATCTTCCCACCCAGTAATTGATCGTGACTGTAAACTTGTATTCCAGAAAAAAGATGGCCCTTGTAATGACTGTACAAAACACATAATCTTAACTGCCTCTTATTGTTGAGAAGATACAATCATAATATCACAAAGAGAAACAAAATGTGCTAAGTGTTTTTTCGGATCTACCAGACCATTAAAAATTGGGAATGTGGTATTCCCAAAATTTGTAGGATGAGGAAATCCATCCACCAATTTAGGGTAAGTTCTATTTTCCACCTGAACTTGTGCACATAGTTCCTCCATAGCTTCCAACCAAGTCATGAATGACTCAGTTGTGTTCATAGGCATTTGGGGAATATCTAGATGAGATAGATTATGTGAAGGAATAACAACTGGATTTTGATCTAGTGCAACGACTGGTAAGACCACTAATGGTGGTGCTGATATCTGCTTTGGATAACCCACAAGAACTGCTCTATCAGGATGTATATGATCTTGTCTTGTTTGTATACCAAATGGATTGAATTCATTATATGCATCTATAGTTAATACAAACTACTTTTGTTGAGGAGATCCTACAATATTTGCAAGTTGAGGAATTTCCTAGGGAGTATGTCTAGTATAAATGATGTTTCAAAGTTACCCTATATTGAGTCTCTTCAACTCCTTCATTTACTATCCATGTTGGGAAAATCATTCTTCTAGTGAAAGAGATTGAAATTCTCCATTGAAAAAGTGAGATGCAATTTTAGTTTTTCCCTTTCCCCTTGTTCGATGCTTTTCAGAGTGGGGGAAGTGGGTTATTTGAAGGCATACCTCAATTTTGGGTAAGCCTCTGATTTCAGGTACACATGCCATCTTCATTTTCCTCGGTGTGTAAAATATTATTTAAAATAACTTCATCATCTGATTTCCATGAGCTGGACTTATTTTTTAGAGGATCTTCTACAGTGGTATTGTTAACATTCACTAACATGCAATGCATTAATGATATTCTGTCAGTGTTTCTGCGAGATCGTCTCCATTTTTGTCTTTCTCGAGACTTCGTTATCCTATATGGAGAATTTCCTGGAACTGTTTGGTGGATAGTAACATGAAGATAATCATTGGATAGTTCAGTTGTATGATTTCTTTAGGGCTTCTTTCCTAGTGGGGAGATAACTGACTTCAATTGAGGAGGGGATTGTCGATGTGAAAATGCCCCCAGCCTTGCAGGATAGGGTTTATCCTATTCATCATCATCAAATTATTGAACAATGTTTAATGAATTTTAAGGCTGAATTAAATGATACCCTAGCTTGGCATGCTTTAGTGATTCTTGAACATATATAACTGAAATTCATTGAACTTCTCTTCTAATTTTGTAGATATTTTTTCAGACATTAGTTGCGTGCATCATCCAAAAATCACTCAAATCATTTGTTTCAGATGATCGATGTGCTATTTCATACATCAGAATCCTATGACATCTAATTTACTTTAAATGGGATGGCTACTCATGAATCATAGAGGATTGATGTAAAAGTATCTCAACACCTTCTTTTCTTTGGGCCAGATTCTAATGAGAACTGGTTAAGACCTATTATTGAGCGTACATTTGATTACATACAAAACCTACTAATTGTGGAAGGCCATGGGCAACAACATTGCATAAAACCACGTTTGTGGGACTTTGCTGATTTTGGAGTGCAGTGAAATGCAATGCTCCATATGAACCCCATCCTATGATGCAAACACAAGATGGGAAATCAGAAATTAATTGGTGTAGCCTCTTCTGAGCAATGATACAGGCATGTTGAAGGGTTCTTTGTTGTTTTTCATCCCTTGGATGTTGGGAAAATGAAAGTGATGCCAAGTCAATTTGGCGTTGTAGCCCTTCTATTACCTTTATATTTATTTATATTCATCATATGGTAATACTTTAGTTTTCAAATGAAGATGGGCTTTCTAGAAGTTGAGATGAATGACATGAATGCAATATTCTGTAATCAATTCTGGAACATAATACTGATAATTTGTTGAAGTCCAGAACATGACTGGTATGTCTCCATTAGCTCATTGTTTTCTCATGTTTGACACGTCTTCATCATCGTTCACTAGAGATTTCTCCCCTTATTTTGACAAAAGTATATGCTCTATATTTGAAGATAAATGACACAATGGAGGTTCGAAGAATGAACGTTCCCTTAAGATGACTTATGAATGAGAATGTGATTCACCTGTCATGGAAAAGTCATCAAACATGACTGGCCTTGTGTTAGAATGTGCCTCGAGATAGGAGGGATTTCTTGTTTCTACATTTACAGTTATGGAATTGTTTTGACAATGTGAAATACTACTGTGAAGATGACTTTCGCAGCGAATGCCATCATTGGGAGGATCACCAAAATGAATTACAGAAAGGGATAAATCTTCATGCTCCTTGGTCTTCTGGCCACACGGGGGGTTGTCGTGGCTCTCATCTGGAGATAGGCACTCTAGATTGACTGAATGTTCATAAACCAAGCCTCCATGATGAAGTGGTTGATGAGGAACATCAGAATAACAACTACAACTCCCAAAATTTGGTAATGGGAGGGTATGATCGTGAGTAGAAATAGATAAATGTCTGAGGCCATCAAGAACTATAGCATTAAGAGAATCCAAATCGCAACATGAATCTTGATATTACAATGGTGTTTGGAAAGACTTTTTTTGGATGTTCTCTTATACATAGTTGGGGCTGCCTACTTGGGGGAAGTGGATATAATGGGAGGGTGTATGTGTCTGCCTTAGAGTAGTTACAAGAATGGATCGATTAACTCCAATTGGAAATGGTGTATGTTCCTGATCCTGTTGTCCATATGATATGAAAGAATATGCCCCTTGACCCTCCTAGACTAGAACAGAGGTGTGTATATTCTTGGGAATGGCATGAAAATGTGTCGTCCCATGTGTGGGTGTAGATTTCTATGTCTATTTCCACTGATACTAATGAGGTAGTTGTTAAAATATTCTTGAGTGCTTCTAGAATATGGGCAGGGATATGCGCCTGCCCTTTCACCAGAGATAATATGTGTTTGGTGACTTCAGCGGCCATAACAGGAATATAGGTCCATTCTATATCTAGAGAAGGTTTCTATGACTACTCCTATCCTCATTTTCCTATCAATGGATATTGATAGTACTAACGCATGAGAGCTGAGAGTTGGGACTATCCCAAATTTTTCATCGAAGCATTCCAACTGACTTCTACAAGTCCTACCAAATGAGACTGTTGGCAGGCTTGATGATCGTTGGTAGGTGTATGTGCCTTCATGCTATTTTCTATCATGTTTGGTTGATGGAATTCCTTCAATATTGGTAGAATAGTCTGCTGACAGAATTGGTGATATTAAATAGTTGTTTGTTTCTGTTTACTTACTTCCACCATATTAGATTTGCGGCCCTCCTTAAATGTAGTCAGATGAGTTTTCTGACTAGATGATAACATGTGAGCAGGTATACGTGCCTGTTTATGATACTCTATCGGGTTTATCTAGAGGGATTGGTGGGTTTCTATTAGATGAGACTACAATGCAACCAAGTTAGTACGAACGGGTGTATGTTCCCACTCATTGTTTTCCATCATGTTTGATCGATGGACTTCCCCAGAAGAGGCTTAGGTGAGAACCTTATCCCTATTGATCGTATGATTTCCATGGTGGTTCGTCTTGCATACCCGAGTCTGAGAGACCTAAGCCGAATGTCTTGAGGAATCACCCCCATCATGTTGGGGGCTCACTACCGCATGATTTTGGGGGAGATTTCTAGTGGGAGTCTTTAGGAAGGACTCCTACATTCTTGAATTGAGGCCCTAAGAAACCTCTTGATCCACCTCCATGTAGTACGGGAGGGATTGGTTGTTTCGTTCCGGGGATAAGGACCCAAAGCGGTTGGAGATAGTGGTTGGAACCATCTTCTACATGATCATTGGTCGTTGTTGGTCAGATGATCGAGGATTCTGGTTCCCTTGAAGGGCCTGTCAAGCTGCCTCCAAAGTCGGGATTGTACCATGTTGGAGATATTCTTTTATCAGGACATTAGAGACCTAGAGTTGAAGAAGATGGGTTGGTGATAACATCCTCTCTGAGGATGAAGATCTATCTTGAGCAGTGATCAAGGAGTTCAAAGATGTTATCTTCGAGAAAGACATTCATTAGATTGAAGGGAGTTCTATGGAAAAGGATGAGAACAATGATAGACTCTATTAATGAAACATCATTTTAGATGGATACATGAGTGAATAATTCTTTTTTCTAGCCATAATTTATCAATTGATATGGTCCTAACATGTGGGTCACGTTATTAACAATGTAAAGGATTCACGTAGTGTTCACCATTTTTGTTTCGTAGATCCTTGAAACGTGTGTTCTAAATTTAATAATCACTATTTTCAGGAAGATTCCATTGGATTTATTTATGGAAGTTTAAACATCCAATAGTTCATTATCTAAAGATGACATACTTTCCAAAGACAGTTGTTCATTATGTTTTTATCTTTATGATAATTTAGAAAGTGCATTGGTCGAGAGGATGGGAGGTTAGACTCATCACATCCTTTTGGGAGAAATTATTGTTTACTCATGGACTCTCTGTAAAATTAGAATATTTTCATTAATCCTTATTAATTCATCAAGTATGTCATAAGTATCCCTAGGAATTTGTAATCACTTATTAACACGCGTAAAACTTTAGAATCATAAGTATGTATTCATGGTTCTTCATTAATGGAAATATACGTTTATATTCGAGGTTTTCCATCAATGGTATCCTCTAAATTAGTAATTAATGATTATATTAATCATCATTGTGATGATATTGTGTTTTAATCCACTATGTGGGGCCCTACCTAATTTATTGTCATCCAGGGAGACGAAGTTTTGTTTTGATCTTCGGATAGTGCCCGTAAAATGGGCTACCTACATATCCTTCTGAAAGGAATCAGAACCCTCATTGTTCAATAAATACCATAGGAAAGTATGGTATTCTGAGAGATATGTGTTTGGTATTACTTCTTTAAAACAATGCCTTGATGATTTGAGGATTGAATTTGGGGATTATTTCCTAAGGGGGATGCCTAATGACCTCAGGCTCTAAAAGAGCACTCTACGTATCTTGATTTGACCAGGAATTAGATTTTTCATAGTTCTTTCCAATGATATATTTTTTACATGTTGTAACCATCACGTATCTCTAAGCCCATGTGAGTAATGCTCGGTGTGAGAAACATGAGGATGAGAAAGATTCAACAATGACCCTTTACAATATAATATTTTTCTTCTATGATGATTGAATAGGGAGCATAGACCCTGGAAGAGGGCTAGGTGATGAACATTCCCTCTGTTCTATTTACATTGTACAAGGGTCCAATGTAATTAAGAAAGGGTGAAGGTGAGGGGAGTATGCCAGGATGGCTGCCCGGAAATTGGTCTTGGTAGGAAGGGAGACTTATCCTATGCATGCCTGGAAAATCAATAGGTGTATTGTACCTTCCCTACTAGAAACCTAAGGTTCCGGGTCACCTCTTTGAGAAAGGAGAGGCTGGTAACCAGCCATCCTTCAAACCGGAAACATCCCAACACTGTTTCTAGGAGAAAAGTCTACAAGATTTTGGAAAAAAAACCTCAAAAACATCAAATGAATCCTAACCTTATTATGAGACAAATTTGGGAAACCACTGATTGTGGAAATACAAACCCAAATAGGAGACACGCTGATGTGCCTTTCCCAATGGTTTGAGAAGACAAGAGGTTTTGGTGGAGGCTTTGACAGAGTCAATTTCATATAAGGGAACCAAGGAAAGAGATACACTACTATGAATTGCTTTTAAAAGAGGGTACATGATTTGGTCTCATATGTGATTCCCACAAGTTTTCCACGTAGTTACCCCACATCGCTTATACCATGCAGGTATACTGTGCAACTATGTCACGTAGGTATACCGCAGAGCTCTATCGTGCAGGTATACCGCGGAGCTATGTCACGCAGGTATACAGTGCAGCTTTTTTGCACATATGAAGATGTTGACTGAAGAATGTAAAGAATATCAAAACATGCTTATCCCATTTAATTATCTATTCTATCATTGTGTATATATATACCTGAGGAAATTTGAGGGATTTATGCAAAATAGCTACGCAATGGTAGAATCATAGAGTAATTATCTTTTTTTTAGTTTGGAAATGGGCAGCCCAATGGCTCTATTTATAGACACAGATGGGCCTGGGTGAAGAGATGTTTCTTGCGCATGTCCTCTGCGCAGATCTGCTGCATATGATCTAAGCGTAGGGGCACCATCCATCTTCTAGTGTAGAGTTTCTATGGAGGTGCGTTAGCAAGCTATGTTTCGGATTTGTGTCACAGAGGTGCCTATCAAATCATCACGCGTAGAGTTTAGTCCTGGCTATCATCTGCTTAGGTCAGCCACGCAAGTTTTCCCTGCAGCTCCGTTAATTAATTCCGTCCCGAATCCCTTTTGGAGTATTTGTTGATTTTCCATTTGTCCTTTTTGAACCTTTATTTGTGATCTGAAAGATTTGGAGGTCTCTTCATGGTCTTTTTGGTCAATTTCTCAACTAGTGTCAATAAATACCCTAGAATATCATTCATGTTCATTTCATATTTTTCCAAGAAAGGAATAATTTTAAGGGTGACATGAAGTTATCTGTATGATTAACATAAACTAGATGATATCATGAGTTAATGAATAATAATCAATAATCCATAATCAATATTTATGTTTAAATATCTAAAGAAATGTTCATTTAATCAATAACATGTGTATCATAATTATATAATGAATAATTAGCATGGAAGTTATAAGTAACAAAAAAACTCATTCCATTTAAATAACATGAAAATCATGAATAGAGAATGAATTATCAGTATAGAAAGGTAAATAACTAAAAAAAAATGTAATTTAATAACATTAATATCAAAAAATTGATAAGCCTTATTTAATATGGAATGGTAAATTACTGAAATGATGTACTATTTAATGAACAAATAAGAATGATATGTATCCAGTGATAATTTAATTGTGAAAATATTTTGGAAAATAATGAATGCATTATTACTGAATAAAATGATAAGTTATTAGATTTAATAATCTCATGAATCATGAACATATATCAAAACGACATTTTACAAGGAATTTTAAAACTACAGGTAGGTGCATATTTAATTCTATTTTACTTATTTTACTCAAGATATTATTAATACAATGATGGGTCATTTACTTCATGTCAAAATAATTTTAATTTATCAAATAATTTATTTAATTCATGAAAAATTTGACTCACCATCAAAAGAAATTATTGAGTTATGGTTATACATTTATCAATATTATTTATAGAAAAAAAATTTTATGTCCAAAGTCATATATAGAAATGAAGTATGGTTTAATAAATTGGTATATCAATGATAAATAATTTGGAAATTTATTGTAATTTTATTGTTCAATGATCATAAAAAATTAATTATTTCAAGGTAATGTTAATAACTAGAAAAAGAAAAAAAATAATGTTAACGTAAATACATTCCTTGGTCAAAATGGTCATACAAAATTCATTGAAATAATTATGATGTTATAAAGACAATATATCCCTTGTGAAGTGTGTTAAAAAAATATTATTTCCATTGAATAAAATATATACTACAAAATGATATTTAAAAACATTCATAAGGGAAATATATTTCTAAAAATGGAAAAAATTTAAACATAAATGAAAATATTTGATAAATAATTATCATTGAATATAACATCTCAAAATTATATAATAATCAGTAAAAAATGATTGGTCCTAATTTAGGTAGAGTAGGTAACTATTTTTTATTTTAAAATATAGATTCCTCTAAAATTTTCTGTAAATTCCATATAGGTATTGTTTTTAAAAATACATGAATATTGCATTAAAATAACTTTTTAAAAATTAAATGATTAGTAAATATGATATTATTAAATAAATTGGATAATTTTTTAAAAAATAAGGTACTTTTAGAAAAAATGGTTTTAGAAGAAAAAATATATTCGACCAATGAGAGAAATGAATTCATGTTTTATAAAAAAAGATTTTATATTAATTTTTATTTGAAAAGTGTTTAAAATTATTAATTTTAATTGAAAACAAAATAAATAAATAACTCATAATTAAATGAAATTAGTTTATTAGACAATGATCAAAAAATTTCCATTAATTGAAATTAATGTATAAAAAATCCTGATTTAATTGAGATTATGAAATAAAACCTTATAATCATCATAATAATGAAGTGATAATAAAATAAATAACATATTATGTGCATAAAATTTAAACCCATATAAAATAAGTTGATATAAAACATAATATATTCAAAATAAAATACTCATAGAGTCCTTGAATGTTGAGGTCAATAAATAATTAATATGGCCCATTGAAAAGAAAATTAGTTTTTAAATTTTATACCACATGGTAAATTTAAATTCGAATCCAATTGGATGATATATTTAAAATTGAAAAATAAAATAATGTGAATTATTAATGAATAATTATATTTCAAATTAAAAATGGTAGTATATTAACCTTAAAAAATAATTTCTTTGCATAACAATGAAAAAATTCATCGATTAGAGAATTGAGATGAAGTTTTTCTCCCTTACATAATATTTGTGGAAAATCATTAAACATATGATATAATAGTTGTAATATTGTTATTAATCCATATTATTAGTATATTATATTTTATAATATCATATATGATCCTCTTATATCATCTTATCAATTATTTGTAAATAATATTTCATTGTTTTCATTGTTTTTTGGTGTAAAGTGCTTATTTTCTCACGAATGTTCTGTAATGAATGTTATGGTTATTTTGATTATTATTATATTACATTCTATAAATATTGATATTAATTTTCATCCTCATTATATACATTTTTAAATTAATTAATTACATTTTAAAATGGATAATCGATTAATTTGCTTGGTGGAGATGATAGGTCATACATACACATAATAGATATTATAATTTTCTTAATTGGTGAGTGTGTAAGGAAGTAAGTGACTCATAAATTTTACTTAATAATTATAATTTTATATATTTTAGATAGGTTAACTAAATTGATCAATATTTCCTTCTATGTAATTTGTATGTAAAAATGGATAACATTTCTTCGTGAGGTGATAGTATTTCCTACACAAGAGGGATGTTATCATGTTTTTACAGGAGATAGAAATTAAGAGGTTGTATGTGATATTAAAATCTCAGTAGCATAATAATTTCATAAATATAATATATATATATGTTAAATAAATCATTTTATTTATCTTTCAATTGTGTTTATGGAAAACTAATTTCAACAGTTCATGAGGTTGTTGTTTTTTGAACCAATAATTAACATTTCTCTTTCCCATTTGATGGAAGAGGATATAGATAAAGGATATTACATTTTTCATATTAACATATAAGTATATGTCATATAATATATTGATTTTACTATTTTTAATTAATAATATTTTAAAGAGGTCTATGAGAAAATATAATATAAATGACAGTTTAACAAAGATACATCTTCTTATGGTGACCCCTTTAGGTCTGTAGAAAAATCCTTCCTCGTATAGTTTTATTATAATAAAATGGGATCAAAGTTGTTTTTAGTGGATTAATTATTTGGATTAGGTGGGTATTTGGAATATCTAAATGGTTATGGAATCATAAATATAGGAGGTGAGGTTGTGACCTTTTATAATTAGGGGAGAGGACACACATGAAACTTTTGAAATGGTTCAATTACGACCATGTTTTTATCATTCCACAATCCCAAAAAATGTGTCACTCTAGTCATGTATTTCTTCTGGGGTTAAAATATGGCTAATATATTTGTTTGGATAATGTTGGTAGGTCATTTTATTCCTTTTATATTAGGTTTAACCCCCATGTCAATCATTTTTTTCCTTAACCATGCAATTTAATTACTAATGATTCTACTAATTATAATGGTAAAAAATTAAGTTATGGTTTTGTTGATAATATCAATTATTGTTATTCATAACATTGAATCCTTTTTTTCAAATTAAATTCACCGATGTGTATGTATCTAATTTAAAATTATACATGTAAAAATAATAAAAAAGAATAATTATGTAGATGAAATTCTAATAACTATAGAATGTTTTAATATCCATTTATTATAAGAAATATATACCATTTTCCTATATTAGTTACATTTTAATAAAAAGTAAAAAACAATACACTAAAAAAATTTAAAATGTAATTTAATATTTAAATTATTTAAAAGAATATGAATCCTATTATAAAATTCAATATTTTTCACTATTTATAAAAAAAGATCAACATTTCAAAAAATACCAAAAAATTCACCGTAAGATAATTTTGTTAGGATAATTTTTAAAATAAATTTTATTTTATGAATATAATTTTTAAATAGTAAAAAATATTAATTTTTTATTCAATGTCCATATCGTGATTAAAAAACTCATAAAAAATATTGTTTTTAGAGAAAATTTATTTTCATTTAATTATATCTACTTTCATTTATAATGAAAATATTTATTATGATTTTTTAAATATTTAATGCTTATAATTATAATAATTTAGTCGAAACTCTTTATAACCACCAATTTAATGTCTAGGTTATTTCAATATTGTATATTACACTTCATTTTGACTCTATGTTGCATGTTATGTAAGCTATTGAAGAGAATAAATATATTTAAAAACAAATAAATAAAAAATTTCAATGGTGTTACATTTTTTTCTAAGAGTAGTGTGTCATGTAATATAAGTTATCAAGCCTAAAATTATTCTTTTAATATCTCATGGTGTTGTATTTAATCCACCTTAAGGAAATTTCATCTATACTATTTAAATATGTTCTCAATAATGAACATTTTTTCTTTTCAAGAAAACATTTCTAAAATCCAAAATAGTAAAATATTTAAACGAAAATTCTATTTTTAGTGGACAAATAGTGATATCATGGTCATATTGATAAATTAAAAAAAATGGATTTCACATTAGAGGACATTAGTGGAAACCTAATTTTGGAACATGGAAGAAAAGGGTAAATATTTATAGAGAGTGATTGACGTTATTAATCACATGAGGGTGAATAGTAAATAGAATTGTAATGAAATCAAAAAATTATTATTTTATGATTTTAATGACTATTTGATTTATGAAATATGATGTTAACTAGATAATTTTTTTGTTTTATGAAATTTTTCCAATAGTTGAAGAATTCCATTACAATCATTTCTATGAACATAAGGATATATACTTACATGATATGATTTTATCTCATAATAAATATTTCATCATTTTTTTATTAGATAACTATTTATTTCATATATCACTACCAAAAATGAATATAATTAAATTAATTTCTTATTTATGGATCACTAAAATTAGCATCGAAAGGAACACAATATCTTTTAATGGGGGACATGTTCATCCATCTACATCTATGTATTTTCCAAAATTGATAAGGTTATAAAAATTTATCAAATAAATTAATCTAAAAAAGTCAAGAGTAAAACCAATGGTTCATCCTTAACATATACCACTAATATAGTTGAAGTAAAAATATCATTATCATAATTAAAACCTCACATTGTCTAGTTTTAGGTCTTATACACTTATTGTCCATCATTTCTGGGTTATAGCCTCATGAACTTGTTAAATGGGATTATTTTTCAACCATCATATGGGATGTCCATTTATTAAAACCATACTACTATAATTATTATAAAATTATCAGTTGGGGTTAAAATTAAATTAATTACTCACTAAATATAATACAATCTTTAATGTTTACCAATACTATTAAACTTATTTCCTGAAAAAGAATGGTCATTTTATCTTAAATAACGTTTTCAATAAAAAATATACTAAATAAATATGTTGTATTAACACAAATAAATCCCAAAATATCATTAATATTGGTATATTTTCACCAAATAGAACCAAAATAATTTGTGTTTAAGACATTGAACATATAATGAATTGTAAAATCATAAACTAATTATGTTATCCAGGATTCATATTTCAATTAAGTCATATAATCTTCTAATATTTTTCTAAAAACTATTGTTGTTTTATAATACATATTACCAAAATACCAATGTTATGAATACTTATAAAATATAAATATTTATTCCCAATACATAAATACTTCATCAATTTTATTTCAACATAGGTCCTTCCCTAGAATATAGTTAAACCATTTGAAGACGGAATTTATTTTGATAATGCCGAGGTTCCCATCAATTTTGAAAATAATATATAAATGGATACCTAGGATTGAATTTATTTCTCTCACCCATAATATTCAATTTTTATCTTCCAAATTAATTTCGTTATACCCTTATATTCTAGTTATAAATCTTTTCCTCATTTCCTTTATACAATTTTTAGCTGTCTCCTTCCACATTCTTGTAATAAATGAAAATAATTCTCTATTCCTCAAGGCACTTCCCCAATCGAGCACATAGATAACTCTATCATATTATTCATTAGTTAGTTAAAGATTTGTATAATGTATAGGTGGTTCATCATATTTCAATATAACTGATTATGAATAATCATGATTTATTTTACTCCATGAATCAGCCCATTTGGTTTCTTATAGAAGAAACATTTTCTTACAAAAGGGGGTATATTAACACGAAAACCACATATCATTTTTTATACTAAAATGAAAGGATGTTTTTCTATACATACCAACAATGGATATCTTATGTTTATGTTCCCTAATTGATGTTTTCCTAAAACAAGTTTTTAATATTTCAACTAAACTACCTATTCAACATACTGTAACTATCCCAAAACCGGCCACCTAGATCCATTTTCAACGTTATTACATTATTAGAAGACAAAAATAATTATGTCCCAAATGATTAAATAAAATAGTAATCTTGTTAAACTTGATACATATAAGATTCCCATATTAAATTTTAAAACAAACAATTATTACAGAGTTTTTCTTTTTAGAATATATATATTTTCTAAAGTATATCCACAAATATCATTCATAATACTCTTCCAACAATATTGGGAATGAGAAAAATAAATGTGAGATCCAATTAATTTTAAAATTTACTTAAATAGGAATCAAGAATGATTAAATATTGAATTATTAATTAGGAGTTGTCAATATTGACAGGAAAATATCATAAAAATCATTCAATTTCATAAATTTTTGACTATCCTGATTAAATAATTAATAATCAATATGATATGGTAAATAACTGAGCATTAGTGGGAAATAAACTAATTTACTATCATCAATCAATGTGGAATAATAAACGTTGAATGTTAAATAACATAACACCCATTTCATTTTAATAACATAACTATCAGGAGTTGACATAGAATAATAAATACTAAAAAGTAAATTAATGAAAATTCCTCCATTTAATATATATAATACAATGTAATTACACCAAAGATAATATGATATCAAAAATCTCATGGATAATAAATATTTAATTCTCAATGATGGGAATGATTAATTATTGGATTCCATGATTTCATGCATCGTGATACCTCAAATGTCCTGACCTTTTACAAGAACTTTTAAAACTGCATGTTAAAAACAATTTATTGCAATATTAATTAATCTCTATTAGAGAAAATAAATAAATAAATAGGATATATAATTATTGGGCCCACTTATTAATTTATTTCAAAATCATTCATTGTATAATGAATAATAGATTTAATATATAAATAGTGTACCTTGTTAAAAAAATATAAATTTTTAATAAACGACATTGATTTATAAATACCTTTTCAGGTGAAAAAATAACATTTAATTAATAAAATATTATGTATAATTTAAATATAGTTTAATAAATAAACACAAACATGAAAAATAATATGTATATCTGTAAAAATTTATTCTCCAATAATCCCAAGAAAGTGAATATTTTATGGGTAATTTAAAAATTATACAAATGAATTAAGAAAGTTAATTTCAATAAATTACATGATCAAAATGATCCCAAACTGTAGTAACCCAAGATTGACGTACATGGAAATTACATACATTTTGTGAGAAAACATAATACACGACATAAAAAGACGCCCAAAGACAGTGTTAGTTTAGTGTCTCTGGAATCTCGGAACAAAATCTTCTAATCATGGTGAATGATCTTCAACATCTCACATAAAAATCTTCCCCTTTTGTTTTCTTACCTAAAACCATTCTTTATATCCTGGTAAAAATAAAACATAAACAGGGTGAGCTCAAATGATCAGTAAGGGTAACCATGGAGAACATAAAAAAATCCAAATACATTTGAATGTTAAAACATGAACATAAAATATCAAAATCATGAGCAATGACATAAATAGGGGTAGTACATAAGACATAGATCATAAAATAAAATTAATCATGATAAAATGTCATGGTAATAAAACATGTAATTTGGGAAAACTATAAATTACAGGATATGATTTCAATAGTAGCCAAGGCATTGTTTCCAACACCATCATAGTGGTCAAAGTCCATTACTGAACCGGGTCTACTTTCCATTCCATCCCAGTATTATAGAACAAGATTCAAATGTCATTCCAACCATGTCTATAGCATGAGATATAAATCCTTACCCAATGAATTTGAGGGATATATAGGTCCCACCCATCTCATGATGAAATCATTCTTACTTGTGCCACAAAATAAACATAAATCATTCATCATAACCCAACGAATAAAACGGGTTTCATAAACATCATCCCATCATAACATAATCGATTAAAAACAAATGGATATAATTTCATCATAAGAATAATCAAACCATGTAAATAATAGAGACATTATACTTGAAATATAATCATACTAAATAATGTAATCTTAGATGGAAAATCGTTTTGACAAAACACTTGAAATGAATTCTTGAGGAAAATATCCATTCTTCTTCAAAATAATTTTATTTTCACAAAATGCCATTAAATTTTAATAGAAAATGATTTTGTTGAAAATAATCATTAAATATTGTATTATAAGATTCATGAAATTTAGGCGTTATGAAACCATAAAAAAACAATTCATTCCATATAAGTTAAAAAAATTATTCTCCTCATACTTTTGCTGGAAAACTCAAAAGGTTCCTCATATGGTAAACAAAAGAAAGATTCCTTCCATAACAGAATTTAAAAGTCATATAGGGGTAAAAATGACTTTAAAAATACATGGAATATTATTGAACACTTTATGAAAAACATTTTTATGGACATGGAAGGAAAATATAACCCCATTAAATACTTACATATAAGAAATCTTGGATAAAAATGAGATTGGAAAATTATCCCTTACCTTATGTCCAATTTCTTCTGTATGTGTCCAAAACTCCTGTATATTTGGTTTAAACACATTATTAAATTGTGAAAGAACTATAATAATATTTATGATATAATATATGATTCACTTATGACTTTATATTACCTGTTCTTTTCTCAATTCTATGTTAAAGCAACATTTTGTGTTAAATTGTTTCATTTATCGTACATGTTTGGGATTGTTGTTCTTGATATTTTTACATAATACCTGATTTACATTTTTCCACAATGTAAAACATGATTTATACATAATATATATTTAGTATATATATATATATGATAGGTCGATAAATGGAATAAAATACAGCATTCATGGAAATGATAGGTCGTACGTACACATGAGTGCTATATTCATTACCTTATGGAATTGAATGGAATTAAGTAAATGAAACATATATGAATATAAATACAGTATCATTATTATTTATTATATTTAATTATTATTTAATATATATAATTTATAATCATTCTTGAATGGTTTACATGGAGAATGAATCTCATCATGTCGTGGAGACGGTAATCTATACGTACGCATGAGCGATGATATCATTCCCATAATTTTTGAATGGAATTAGGGTGTATGATGTAATATCTCAGAATTATTATGACGTTATAATAACCATATATAATTTTTATTTAAAGCATTATACGAAACCAATAATGTGGTGGTGGAAAAATAGATTACACAACGGCGTGGAGACTGTATTCTGTACGTATCCACGTGTGGTGATTTCATTTTCCATAGGATAAATAAAAGGTGAAATGGGGTTGTTTCATATTTATAATATCATATCAGTATATTAGTGAAACTTATTGTGTTACTTTATAATGAAATAACTAAGGAAGAGGATGTTGAAGAAGAAAGAAACTTGAATGAATCGGTAAAATATATTACCACTTCTTCGACATGCCTCTTCTAAACCTCCTCTTAGGGTAATAAAGTTGGTATTTAATGAATACCAGGACAACTAATAAGTTTTTAGGGAAGTGGATTAGATAAATGGACAGGGTTTGGCCAAGATTGAAGGCCAAAAATGTTATGCAGAGGAGATGGAGGAGGTGGCCTATTATAAGGGAGGAGAGGGGCACCATTGGAATCATAAGAAATATTAATTTATAATAAATTCAAACCCCACATAAAAACCTCATAAAATGACTCAAATACTAATATTATATGATATCGGGTTGTAATATCATAAGACAATAAAATTTAGGCATGTTGGGAAATTACTTTAAACCTTATCAACTTGATTTATCCTTATTTAATCTATTTAGTTTAACTTGTGGTAATAATATTCTAAATTTTAGATTGTTATAAATAATTACTTATGTTTTGTGAATTTTCCATAATTAGATACTTTATGACATTTATACCATAAAAATTTCAATTTATAATTTTTAAAATTTTTTGTTATTTTTAAACAATTTAATAATATGTTATTTTTATCAAATAACATTAGTGTTAATTTTGAAACTATTTATTTATTTGAATTTAAATAAAATACACATAGAGGATATATTTGAACCAAAATGTTTAATAATTTCCTAACATGTAATATTCATCTATAAAATTTGTGAAGAGCATTAATTAGTTCATATAATATTTATTTTAATATTTTTAAAACCATTTGATTGATATTTCTCTTCATTAAATAATTACTACAACATTTTTTTAATAATTATTTAATATTCTTATTTGTTGCATAAAAATTGAAACAAAATACTACGATGAGGATAAATATAATATATTTCATAATAATAATTTTAATCGAATTTATCATCTTAAAATAACAACATATTACTTGTTATATTTACTAAATTATGAAGGTGAAAAGTCTGACTTCATTTAAAATTAAATAATATAAATGTCCTAATCTATTTTATATGGCTCCAAATGGTCCCCTAGTAGACCCTTGGATGATTATGGTATATATATACTCGACCAATAAGTTTTGATCATGTGTTTTGACCTTTTGTGGGTATTATTAATTTAATAAAAACTATATTATTGATTTTTCACTAAGTAAATAATTTCTCCATCATTAATGTATAAGCTATTATGGTAATAAAATATTTCATAAAAATTAAAAATAAATTACCATAACAAAGAAAAAAAAAATTATTTGAAATGAGTATTATTAATATAATTTATATTCTATATATCCTTATATTAAAAATACTTTAATTATTAATGTTTGAGTGAGACATATTTCACTTTCCTTTAAATAAAATAAATTTAAAGTCTCTATCACATCCAAGTTGGTCCAAATAGATTTCATTTCGACCCAAGTATGAATTATCATGAAATATAATCGTCCAATTATATTAACACAAGTGTTAGGGTAATTTTATAATATTATATTTAACCTTAATTACTTGATTTACCTTTAACTGTGGTAAATAAAATTTATCGTAGTTACTATTCATAATTCCCAAAATAAAAAGTATCCTATTAAAATAATTTGAACCTAATGACTCCAAATATGGAATCCATTTTCTAAATTCAAATCACATAAGTTGCAAAAATTAATTTAAATTTAATCCCATTGTTAAGAAAACAAGTTTTAAAAGTTAAAACATTACAAAAGATTGAAATGATTTTACCTTTAAATTCAATGTAATATAAATTTTAATCACACAAATTATATTAAATGGTAAAAATATATTATATTTATACTTTGAAACTATTCAATATTGTAATTTTACCATATAAATTATTATGATGAAAAAAGTTGTTTTTAATTAAAATATACCGTGTTTTTACTATTCATTAAAATATAAAAGTTATCAGAATAATATGAAAAATTTATCCCAAGTAAATTTTTATTTCCTCATTCCGAAAAAGAATTTTATTTTTTCAAATTGAATTTATAGACATGTCAATAAGAATATTTAATGTGGGTGAGCCATCGAAAGGCTGTAAAACTGCAATATTTTTAAAACTACTTATTTTACCAGAAAAAATTATTTTATTCTCGTACCATGTTCTAGAAAATGAGTATTATGAATAATACTAGTATAAAATTCAAAATTTAGTTAATACTATTCATAACATCTAGTTTATAAAAATATTATAACAATGTATCGTTGTTTAGTGAAACCGGGTATTGCGTACTACACACGCTATCGAGGAAGGTCGTGATTACGTGTAATGCAAGCCAAGTCAGTTATGTGTGTAGTGAAATCTCCCTTTTTTTGTTGCGTATAAAATATAAAAAGTTATTTCATTTATACATTAAACAAAATATATACATAATGTTTCATAGAATAATTTCTACAAAAGGAACATGAAATTTTGTGTAACACGAGCCAAGAATATTGTTGTGTATACTCAAGCTAATACGATGTTTCATATAGTACAAGCTAATCATCGTGTACTATACAATAGAAGACATAAAAGTCCTTAAAAAGAATATATCTCATAAAATCCTTGGGCGTTACATTCTACCCCCCATAAAATGAATTCCGGCCCCGAAATTCATCGGGGTTATAAATCAGTTACTACTTGAAAGATTCTTTCATAGAAACCCACATCGTAAAAAGGAATACTAAAACATAATTTTTAAATGTGAAGTATGAAATGTAATGGTTACCCAAATTAAATCATCACTGGGTTTCCACAGAGGAGAATGTAGTTGAAAACATGGATATAGAAGAGAAATATAACCATCAAATTCTGATGAAGAGTGGTAGAGGACATGGATATGAAAAGGCGAACAATCACAAAGCCATAAATTCTTGATGATCTAAGGTATCATCTTATTCATCAGATATGAGGGCACTAGGACATCATTTTTTGTTTTCAAGGTCACTTCCCAAATGTTGAATAATTTTTTGAAAATGAAATACTTACTTGATTTTGGTACAATATCACCGTTTCTCGTGCGTTGAACAATTTCCACTTCATCTCTTAATGAAATACAGTTGAATTTGTCTTTCGTGAAGTGTTAGTAGATCATGCAATAGAATGATAGGTCATTCCATCTATCTCAAACACATGGTCAGAAAAAGTTATATATATAAGTCCATCTATGGTGAGATTAATCGTATATGGTTCCAAAAATGGACTTATACATCATCTATGATCATTCTTAAAAAAATAAAACTACTTTCTACTAACAGAGGACTTCCTATAGGCCAATGGTAGGTGATAAAGTCCTGTCACACTTCTGTTGTGGGTTTGATTTCAACATCCTTTTCTGACACGACAGGTTGTCACCCATCCAATAGGTTGTCATTTTTCTAAAACTACACTATTATAACATTCCAGAAATAATATCGAAAAAAAGTTCTAGCCTTAAACAATACTATCTGATGTCCACCATAATCCATTCCAATCTTTTGAGTTATCTATAATACTTCTATCCAATCTCATAGTATAAATAAAACGATTACTAGAAAGGTCATATAAATATAATGTTAATACCATCATTTATCCCCCATATATCATAAGATATAACTTTTTCGTCACATTCCAAACATGTGAATACCTTAATCATGCATTCTATTGAAACATGAATTACCATAGAACCTTAGTGAAAACAAGAATGTTGTCAAATTTTAACTCATTACTCATACCAAAAATCCAAAAATTTCTATATACTGAAAAAAAGATATCACTTTGTCCTTACATCAATCATGATCTCATTAATAATATCAAACATATTATTTTCTCCCTATCCCTTCATTATGCACATATCATCTTCATTCCACAAATATTTCAATCACTTTTCATGGTTACGAGTACCATATTCTTAGGGAAAAATACATTGGACCAATACATAGATATTTGAATATACCATAAAAGTATCTCAATAAAATTATTCTTGAATACCTATACAAAAACCCTTCAATCCATCCTCTTCAATGATTGGCACAGAAAAGGTCCTTCCTTGATATATATGTAACCTATTAGATTAGGGAATTGAGTTGTGTAATTCCCACTTTGTCTATAAATAGGACATTGAACTCCCTAATAGTATGTCACTCTATAACCCTTCTCCCAAACAAGATAACATATTCTCCTCCATTTGATGTATTCATCAAGGTTATTCTTCCCTTATTTATAAATAATAATATTCCATTCTCTATGATTCTCACAATGAGAACAAGAATAAAATTCCATCTTCCTCTTATTTGATGACTAAGGAATATAACTAAAGTTCGCATTGTTAATTATATATCGCAATGACTGCTTCGACATAATCACAATATCTTTCTCTCTATGAATTACACAATTTCATTTATCATAGTCACCAATTTTCCCATTGGAATAAATCTGAACCTTATTCCTTCTTCTTCCATCCATTGACTAAAACCAGAAACCATAGTGTAAGAAATAGTTATAATAACTAGGAACCTCATAATCATAAAAAGTTACTTATGGAATGAATAACTTATCAGACATTATTTAATCCAAGACACTTTAGGTTTACCCTAGGTTATTCACGATTGTTAATATAATTCGTGAAATATAACCTATAGTTACAATAACCCTTAGGGACCTCCCTAGACATACCATAGAAATATCTCTAAGGATCTCACTAAATATTTTGCATCCTAGTTTTCAATGGTTGACTTAACCTTCGCTCTGACCCCAACTGTTGAAATCTGGAATTATTTCTAGTGAACTAGAATTGATACCTATAAGAGTACTCCATGGGCAGTTACAACCCCTGGGTGGGACATTCCACCATCCCTAGTGGTAGCCATTTCCTCTTGAAGCACTTGGGCGGAGAGCCATTCTTCGTCATACGCTCACATGTGAGAGTTCCCAATGATTGTATTCATCCCTACCTCCTTTTCTCTAATACCAACTATAGAGACCCAAGCATGACATACATGTACATTACATTACTTTTGTAGAAATCAAAATACATGACATAAAAAGGCTCCCAATGACTGTGTTAGTTTAGTGTCTTTGGAAACTCGGAACAAAATCTTCTAATCATGGTGAAAGATCTTCAACATCTCCCATAAAGATCATACCCTAATGTTTTTTACCTAAAAAAATTCATTATATTTTTGGAAAAGTAAACATAAAAAGGGTGAGCTCAAATTCTCAGTAAGGGTAATCATGGGGAACATAAAACAATCCATAAACATTTGAACGTAAAAAGATGAACATAAAACATCAAAATCTTGAGCAATGACATAAATCAGAGAAGTATATAAGGCACAGATCATAAAGGAAAATTAATCATGACAAAATGGCATGGGAATAAAACATGTAATTGTGGAAAACCATAAATCACATGATATGATTTTCATAGTATCCAAGCCATTGTTTCCAATACCATCATAGTGGACAAAGTCCATTACTGAACTGGGTTTACTTACCGTTTCATCCCTGTATTACTGAACTGGATTCACTAGTAATTCCAGCCATGTCTATATCTTGAGATATAAATCTTTTCCCAATGAATTTTAAGGAGATATATGTCCCACCAATATCATAATGAAATCATTCTTACTTGTTCCACAAAATAGACATAATTCATTAATCATACCCCAATGAATAAAATGGGTTTTATAAACATCATCCCATCATAACATAATCCATATAAAACAAACATATATCATTTCATCATAAGAGGAATAAAACAATATAAATAATAGATACATTAAACTTGAAACACAATCATACTAAATAATATCATCTTAGATGGAAAATAGTTTTGACAGAACAATTGAAATGAATTCTTGAGTAAAATATACTTTCTTCTTCAAAATAATATTCTTTTTAAAAAATGCCATGAAATTTTAAAAGAAAAGTATTTGGTTGAAAATGATCATGAAATATTGTAGAGGAAGCTTCATGAAAATCAGATGTTACGAAACCGT
This sequence comes from Viscum album, assembly GCA_963277665.1. Taxonomy (NCBI): domain Eukaryota; kingdom Viridiplantae; phylum Streptophyta; class Magnoliopsida; order Santalales; family Viscaceae; genus Viscum; species Viscum album. Next base: position 275,304,447 of record OY728142.1, on the reverse strand, counting down.
AAAAAATCCGTTCATTCCGTATAAGTAAAAAAACATTCTCATCGTACTTTTGCAAGAAAAGTCAAAAAGTTCCTCATATGGAAAAAAAATAAATATTCCTTCCACAACACAATCTAAAAGTCACAGAGAGGTAAAAATGAATTTAATGATAAATGTAAGATTATTAAACACTTTATGATAAATATTTTTATGGACATGGTTGAAAAATATAACCCCAATAAATACTTACGTATAAACAATGTCGAATAAAAATGAGATTGGAAAATTATCCCTTACCTTATTTCCAATTTCTTCCATATGTGTCTGATAATCCTATATATTCAGTATAAAAATATTATTAACATGTAACATAACCCTAATAATATTTATGATATCATATATTATTAACATTTGACTTTATATTACTCGTTCTTTTGACAATTCTTTATTAAATCAACATTTTGGGTTAAATTGTTTCATTTGTCGTACGTGTTTGGGCTTGTTGTCCATGATATTATTACTTATAAAATGATTTAATTAATTAAATATGAAAAACATGATTTACACATAATATATATTCAGAATATAAAAATATATATATTTGATCAATAAATGGAATGAAATACACCGTTCATGGAGACGGTAGGCCGTACGTACGCATGAACAATGTATTCATTTCCATATTGAATTGAATGGAATTATGTAAATGAAACATATATGTAAATAAATCAAGTATAATTATTATTTATTATCTTTAATGATTATTTATTATATATACTTTATAATCATTCTTAAATGGTTAACATGGAGAATGAATCTCATTGTGTCGTGGAGACGATAATCCGTACGTACGCACGAGCGATTATATCATAACCATAATTGTTGAATAGAATTGGATTGGATGATATAATATCTAATAATCATTATGGTTTTATAATAACCATATATAGATTTTATTCACACCATTATTCCCAACCATGCAAGGTGGTGGCGGAATAACAGATTACAACACGGCATGGAGACGGTATTCCGTACATACGCACGCGCGGTGATTTCATTTTTCATTTGATGGATAGAAGGTGAAATGGAGATGTTTAATATTTATAATATCATATCAGTATATTACTTATACTTATTGTATTACTTTATAATGAAAAATCTAATGAAGATTAAGTTGAAGAAGAAAGAAACTTGAAAGAATCGGTAGAAGATATTACCTCTTCTTCGACGCGCCTCTTCTAAACCTCTTCTTAGAGTACTAAAGTTTGTCTTTGAAAAAACCCATTACCTCTAGTATGTTTCTATAGAAGTATAAAATTGAAATGGGCAGGTATTGGCCGATCTTGATGTCTCAAAATTTTATGATGAGGAGAGGGAGGAGGTGCCCTTTTATAAGGGAGTAGAGGGGAACCTTTGGAATCATAAGAAATATTAATTTATAATAATTTCAAAACCCACTATAAAAACTCCAAAAATGACTAAAATAAAAATATTAGATGATATAGGGTTGTAATATAATCATAAAAGAAAATTTGGACATGTTGGGAAATTATTTTAAACCGTATAAACTTGATTTATCCTTATTTAATCTATTTAGTTTAATTTGTGGTAATAATATTCTAAATTTTAAATTGTTATAAATAATTACTTATGTTTTTTGAATTATTTATAATAAGGTATTTTATTAAATTTTATACAAGATAATGTTTAATTTATAATTTTTAAATATTTTTGTGATTTCTAAACAATTTAATAATATGTTATTTATATAAGTTAACATTAGTGTTAATTTGGAAACTATTTAATTATTTGAATTTAAATAAAATACACATAAAGTATATATTCTAAAAAAAAATTTTTAATAGATTCCTAACATGTTATATTAATCTATAAAATATGTGGAGAACATTAATTAGTTCATATAAAATTTATTTTAATATTTTTGAAACCATTTGTTTGAAATTTCTCTTAGTGAAATAATTTCAACAACATTTATGTATAATTATATAATATACATATTTGTTGTATAAAAATTAAAAATAAAATATGATGAAGAATATAAATATAATATATTTCATTATAATACTTTTACTCAAATATATCATCTTAAAATAACAACATAGAAATTTTTATATTTATTAAATTATGAAGGTGACATCTTTGACATCATTTAAAATAATATAATATAAATGTCATAACCTCTTTTTTACAGCTCCAAATGGTCCCCTAGTATACACTTGGATGATTATGGTATAGATATACTAGAAATATAAGTTTTAGTCAAGTTTTTGGGCTTTTGACATGTATTATTACTTTAATAAAAACAATATTATTGATTTTTTTACTAAGTAAATAATTTCTGCATCATTGATGTATAATCTATTAAGGTAAGTAAATATTTCTTAAAAATTAAAACTAAATTACCATAACAAAGATAATGAATTTATATTTCAAATGAGTATTTATAATCTAATTTATTTTCTATATAACGATATATTAAAAATACTTTAATTATTAATGTCTGAGTGAGACATATTTCACATTCTTTTAAATAAAAAAATTAATGGTCTTAATCACTTCCAAGTGGGTTAAAATAGATTCCATTTTGACCCAGGTATGATTTATGAAGAAATATAATCATCCAATTATATTAATACAGGTGTTAGTTTCATTTTATAATATTATATTTACCCTTAATTACCCGATTTACCTTTAACTTCGGTAAATAAAATTTACAGTAGTTAATATTCATAGTACCCAAAAATATAAAGTAGCTTATTAACATAATTCGGATCTACTGATCCCAAATATGGAATCCATTTTTACAAATTCAAATCACAGAATTTTGATAAATTAATTTAAAATTTATCCCGTTGTAAACAAAACGAGTTCTAAAAGTTAAAATATAGCAAAAGATTGAAATAATTTTACCTATGAATTCAATGTAAAATCAATGAAAATGGCATAAATTATTTTAAATGGTAAAAATATATTCTTTTTATATATTATAACCATTAAATATTATAACTTTAACTCATAAATTATTATGATGAAAAAAGTTGTTTTTAAATAAATTATAGCGTGTTTTTACTATTCATTAAAATATGAAAGTTATCAGAATAATATGAAAAATTTATCCAATATAAATTTTTATATTCTGATTCCAAAGAAATATTTTAATTTTCCAAATTGAACTTATAAAGATGTCAAAAACTAGATTTAATGTGGTTGCACCATCAAAAGGCAACAAAACTGCATTTTAAAAAAAATACTTATTTTACCCGAATAATTTATTTTGTTCTCATACCATGTTCTAGAAAAAATGTAAGATGATTAATAATGTCATAAAATTAAAAATTTAGTTAATACTATTCAAAATGGCTAGTTAATAATAATATTGTAACAATATTTCATTGTTTAGTGAAACCTGGTATTGCGTACTACACACTCTATCAAGGAAGGTCGTGATTACCTGTAGTGAAAGCCAAGTCAGGGCTACATATAGTGAAATCTCCATTTTTTGTTGCTTATAACACAATCAAAACTTATTTCATTATTACATTAAACAAAATTTATACTTAATGTTGGGTAGAATAATTTCTACAATACAAACATGAAATTATGGGTAACACGAGCCAAGAATAGTGTTGTGTATACTGCAAGCTAATACGATGTTTTGTATAGTAAAAGATAATCATGGTGTAGTATAAAATAGAAGACATCAAAGAAATTAAAAAGAATATATCTCATAAAATCTTTGGGCTTTACACAAACCATTCATAAACATAATAATGATGGTATATATGCAACATATTCTTAGTTTATTCTTATTTAAATATTGGATTTTTTTATTTGATAAATATAAATACTGTAAACAGATATTTAAAATCATTCATGATGAAAATATCCTTTTTCATTTAAATAATTCATAAAACTATATACTCATAAAATTTTTGAATATTATTTTCATTGAAAATAAACACTGATAAAAATAAATTAATATTTAAAAATTTTATTGTAAATTAAGGTAGGAAATTCAGTCCAAGGCGTATTGGCTAAAATAATGATTCCTTTCTAATTTTCAGTAAATTCCAAAAATTCCATGTTTTATCGAATTCAAAATTATTCCATTCATAGAAAAATTAAAAGTAAACCATCGATCAAAATTGACATTGTATTCATATAATTATTTATATAATATTCTAAACATTTTTTGAAACAATTTTGGAATACATTTTCTAACGGCATGTCTTTATAAGAGAAATTATTTTCAAATGATTAAAGAAATAAATTCATATTTTTTTTTAAAAAAGAATTATTATTAATTATACGTAACAAAGCGTGGAAAATTTTATCATTACTAGAAAAAATAATTAAAATGGATAAGAATTTAACATTAAATTTTTTTTATTATCCAGTTATTAAAAATTTATTTCAATTGAAATTTATGTACAACATTCATAATTAAAATTTTTTTGTGAAATAAACAATTAAAATGATCTTATAATTGAATTCAGAAATAACCAATGAATATATTATTTTTATCAAATAAAAATAAAAATAATTGGTGGTTATAAATAATAATATATTCAAATTTTGATACACCCATAATCATATAATATCAAATACTATGAATTAGTAATATGCCCAAATGAAAAAAATTGGGTTATGAAATTGTTTACCCCTCTATATCTTTTAAGACAAATACACATTGATAAATTTTATTAATTATATCATAAAATAACTTGATTCAATATTTAATCATGATGTCAAATTTTCATTTATAATTATATAATTGATAAAAAAAGATTTAGAGGATAATATAAAAATATACCTCAATAAAGGGAATTGAGATGAAGTCGCTTGCCTCATGATTCCTTTTTTACCGTTATTTAATATACATTATAATGGTTTTATGAATTTTATCAATTTATAAAATATCCTTGTTCTAATTTATAATATAATTTATGATCATCTTATATCATTTTATCTCCCATTAGTTAATAATATTTCATTATTTCCATTGTGTCTGGTGTTAGTTTCCATGTTTTCTTATGCGTTCTTTGTTATGAGTGTTCCGATTATTATGAATATTATTCAATAAAATTTTCCAAAAATTGATATTTATTTTATAAATATTATATTTTTCATTAAATTAAATTTTATAATCATTATAGAATTTTGAACATAGATAATGGATCACATTTTTTAGGGATAATATATGGTGTACTGACACATGGGTGACATGGTAATTTTCATAATGGGTGAATGCGTAAGAGAGTTGATGGTATTATTATTTGTCAAAAATCTATATACTTTTATATATATTACATATATCCACTAATTTTATCATTATTAGTTTAAATGTAATGAGTATTTTAAGAATGCACCAAATCTATTTTTGAGATGGTAGATCACCATACTAACTTGTGATATTATCAAATTATAAAATTGTATGTAATGTAAGAAAAAAAATATATTACATTTATGTTAGTATAATAATATCATAAATATAATTAATTTTAGTTAAATCATGGATTATATTAATCAATGGCTAGTGGTGGTGGAAAATTAATTACCTTAGTTTGTGTGGTGGTATTTTATAGTACACACAATCGATGGTTTCATTTCACATATGTGAAAGAGGATATTCTTAATGGTTATGTAATTAGAATAATAAAATATTAGTATATGTTATATTTTGGTACTATGATACTAGTCTAATTTAATTATAATTTATTGATGTATAATAATATATAAAATAAAAACAATCTTTTAAGAACATTATATCATCATTAGATGACATCTTTAGGCATGGAAAAGAAGTCATCCAATGATGGAATTATTATAAAAAATGGATCATGGAAATTGATATAGGAATAATGATTTACTTTATTTATATTATTTCAGAACCAAATGTCTTTTAAATTGTGAATATGGGAGTGGATGGTATTACATTCTATAAGTTTGGGGTCAGACATATTATATGAAAATATTAAATTACAACCATGCGTTTATTAGGAAAGAGACTCCAAAATGAGACATTATTGACTCTTAGAGGCGGAAAAGTCTAAATTTATCCATAAAGGGGTTTATAATAAGTCCATCTGTCTTTGTAATAATTATCTTTTAATTTTAACCCGGGTAAATTGTTTTTTTCATAACCATGGTAATTAATTTTTACTTCTCTTACTACTCATAATTGTCAAAAAATATGTTAACCAAATAGAAAAATATAAATTATGTTGATTTAAACTATGTTATCCATTTTGGAAAATTAAATTCAACTAAGTGGAATAGTCAAATTTAAATGTATTTCTTTTGAATCAAAATAAAGGGGTTTACAAAGATATAATTTTCAGAATTATATAATATTTTAATATAAAAATACATTATAAAATTAATTCCAATAACATAAATTAAATAAATTGTAATATATAAAAACTAAATTAAAATTTTAATAAATATAAAATTGTTTTTAAAATTGTTTTTTTAAAAAGATTTTTTTAATAAAAATCAATATTTTATACTATTTATAGAAAATGATACATTTCATAAAAACCCAAAAATTCACTGTTTGATAATATTGACAAGTTGATTTCTATTGATTATTTTATTATATATTTTTTTATAGTGATATATATTAATTTAAAATTATGTTTAGAAATCCCAAATAAACCATCTTTAATATAAATATTTTTTTTAAAACAATTAATTTTAAATAAAATTATTATTATTTTATTTCAAATAAATATATAATAAATTATTTTTTATAAAGGTATAAACAAAAAAATTAAAAATTAGTTAGTGGTATTAATTCCTTTTAATTTAATTGAAAACATATAACAATGTAATTTATTAGAGTTTATTTGGATTTGTGGTTGTGTGTTCCACAAGATATCAAAGATATTAAATTTACATTAAAAAAATATATCATAAAATCAATGGTTGTTAATTTATTTTATAATATAATTTTTTTCATCTCGTAGATGCTTAAACCCAACTTTATCCTTTTAATTTTTTTTGTGTTACATTTATAATTACATTGTTTCCCCAAAAATGGGTTTTATTGGTTTTGTGATAAAATAAAATAATTAAAAATCACCACTTATAGAAAATTTATTTTAAAAATTGATCATCATTTTGTATATATTCATGTAAAAATTATCTTAGAGTTAATTTTTTATAATTTTCTATTTTATTGATTATTTTATGAATATTGAAAATAAATATTATTATTAAAACTTTAATTGTCATCACATGAATCCACAATTTTCATTTTCATTTAGAATTATTATAAAATAAAAAATATTTCATTTATGCTATTATATATTTAGATTGTTTCCTAAAAATCAATTTTATGCTGGATTTTGGTATAAAAACATTCAATACATAAACAAATGTCTAAAAAATTGGTTCAATCAAATATTATTGGTGTAATTTTAAATATTATTTTAGAAATATTATTAATATACTTTAATGAAATAGACTCTATATTTTTAAGCATCATTTATATATTTTCTAAGGATTCCAGATTAAATTATAGTCATAAGTAATTGTAAAATAAATATTAATTTTTCACCGAGGTAAAAAATAAAATGGTTTTATCTATGGAGTTAAACCAAGAGAAAAAGAAATGTTTACCAATTAAACATTTCTAAATACTATTTCATTGTGAAATAATGTCACGATTGTATGAAAACATTGAATATTTGTCTATTTGGTCGCATTTTTATTGTTAATTACATTATTATATTTTAATCCATTATGAAATCCCAAATGTGTACTCTCACCCTCTTATAAATAGACACCCCCATAATTCAATATTTACATCACATTAAGGTTTCATGATTTAAAAATAAATCTCAATTCAATTATCCACATATATAAAAATAAATTATATACTATTTTTTTCTAAAATTTCCTTTCCAAGGGTTCTTAATAATTTATCTAAATGAGGAACGGTGAAGAAGAGATAATCATCATACATGACAACTTCAAGTTTATATAATAATTAATATCCTATAAATATAATGTATTAATATTAAAAAAACAACAAGAGTATCATAGAAAAAATTAAATATTACTATAAATATTGAACAAAATTTATTTAACATATATTCTAACAAATGTGAAGTGAAATAGTCACTCGTATATACATGTTATCCATCGCCTCTATACAGTGGTACCATTAATTTTTTAATATAATTTTTTTTATTTTTTTATGAACGGTTTAGTTATTAAATAGGATATTTGAGAAATTATAATATTATTATAAATATCAAATAATATATAGCATATTACCTTACCATATATTGAAAAAAAATGTTTCACATGCATACATGTGAACTACCAGTTACACAAAGCGTTGTGACTTGGTTTTAATTTTTAATATAACTAGATGCTAATAAATAATTATTTAATTATAATATATTATAAATATGAAATTAGTATTATTATATAATGGTTATTTTTTTCTTAATTTCATTTGTTTCTTCCTTGGAAATATGAAAACATCATTTATGCATTTGTATATTATACAAACTCAATGAATGATATAATTCATTACTCTCCTTCTAACTTTTTGTAAGAACCCAGTTTTTCACATAGGTATGGATATTTTATATTTTTCACTAAATCATTACAATGGAAAGAATATGGATTCATAATGAGTTAGAAAAGGTCTTAGTGGTGTCAGAGGAATGGTAGGATCCTGAAAACCATCACATTGGGGAAACAAGTCATGACACAAAGTTAATGTATGGTAGGTGCATTGTTTGGATAGCCGAGAAGATTCAAATTTCCAGAAAGAAATGTTCTCACCATTTTCTCATGGTAGTGTGGATTAACTTTTCATGTTCCCCTTCTTCACAGGTAATCGTGTATGGTTTATGCACAGTTTGTCAAACAATGCAAACAAACTGTTCCCAAGCCATTTTTCTAGATAATATGTCAATATTTCCCTTAAAGATATATTAACCCTCTTTATTACTTTTAATATGATAACCAGTGGTAGTTTTCTCTTTTCCTATCATTTTGGATGTTTTTAGAGACCTATGGTAGGAATCAAGATCTCTTCTTCACATTAGATTCATTCGTTATTCTGTTCATCATGTTAGATGTGAACTGGTAATTACTCGAGTTCTCCCAATCCTTTCCTTTTCCCTCATTCCCTAGACTGAGTTATCAACGTATGAGTGTTTTTCAATTTTTCATAGATCTACTCTGATCGAGCTGAATCTAGGGCCAATATTGGAGGATGATATTTTTAATAGCCTAAGTTGTATGATCAATAATGCATCAGTAATGTTCGTTGAATTTGGAGTTATCGGGTGGGGCCCACTGATTTCATCAGATGTGGTTTATTGAATTTATATTCTATTATTATAATCATTATAACTAGATGGTTATTAAATTTCCAAATATGTGATTAAATTTTGGTTTTTATGTACACAACTCCATTAATCCATTGTTTGATTTTATTTCTTGACTGTCGTTTTATTGTTTGGACACGTTTGAGCCACCATTTGGGAGTGCCTTGGCATGACCATCCTAAGGGTATGATTTAATATATTTAATGGAATTGTTTATAATGATAATTTCCTAATGAAAATTACAATGTAGGTGTACCACTTGATCGACCAAAGTTTTGTTTGTCAATTTGATAATGAAATGTGAAATGTGAATTAGTAAGTATACTATGAAAATGACATGGCCTTAAATGTAAATTAATAGTTTGTTCTATATCGATAGAACCCCTTAAAACATTAATGGGTGATAGTAGATTGAACCATGAATATAGAATATTACCTAAATAGATAAAATGAATGGTTTCATACTACAAGGCCTTGTCATAATAATGAAAGGTAATTCTGGAACCAAATATATGTATTGATTAATTATGATTTTATTAAAAGGTATCACCCTAATAGACCTTATATAACTAATAAATGGAAATTCATGAACCAATAGTTTTGTGATACATGAATTTATCATAGAAATGAAAGAAAATTCATATACGAAAATATATTGTACATGACTTCAAAATCAAATATGAGTGGCCAGATTCGAGGACTCCTTGGATTCTAATCGAACATTTCCATGAGCACACAAGAACCCCATTCTTATTCAAGTATTATGATGGGTTAGGTTGAGACCCACCTATATTCAGATCATTTTTTTTATTTTTATCCTCGATATGAAATTTTATTATCAATTAAATATCATTATATGATTCCTTGGATACACTCCTTGGATCTAGCATTGAAATGTGGGTTCCATGGTTTAAACCTATCAGGCCCTGTATTTACATAGCTCTGTTGTACCTAGGGTGTATTCCATGAATATTTTAGGCATAGAATTTTATAATTCAATGGACTATTATCTTGGATTACACACTTACCCCTATCTAGGATACAGTTATTACTGAGTTGGAGACCCTTTGGGTCATCGTCGCATTGGTTACCACCTTGGGACTTCACTAATAAATATTATAAAAGGTACCCTTATTAAAAAATGGATGATATTAAATGGATAACTCGTGACATATTTAATAACTATTAATAATAATATAATGAATTTGTTGAATATTCAGACACCAACCGAGGGATGTAGAATGTAATTTTTGCATTTTGTTACATTGTATTACTTTACAATATATATCTGTTCATGAACACTATTAAAATTCTATTAAATTAGCTAGATTTCATAGACACCATTGGTGGTAGACCACTAAGAAATATCTCACACCCTTTTTTGGCAACTTTTGGTACCTAGAGTAGATTACATGGCTTCTGGTCTTGTAAAAGGGAAGCATATTGATTCAAACACCTCATTGCTTGCTGTTTAGTATAGAGCTTAATAGTAGATGACCAAGTCAGAGCATGGGATTGTTGGTGTATTATTTTTTATTTCCTTTATAATATTCTGAATCATGATATTTCTACTCCCTTATGTCCTTCATTTCTTGTTTTCTAGTTACATGACATATCATCAGTTTGTTGATGTTATCCTAGATGTTTCAATTATTGTATTGTTTTCTCTATTTCCATCGGGCCATCAGTTTACTTATATTACATCAGCTATTTACCAATGATTATATTCATCCACTATGCTACACTTTTTTAATGAAATAATAGTCTCCCAATGGACACACCCTAGGACCTCACTACTAGTCAGAAGCCTCTAGTGTTTGGGGATATGCGCATGAGGCCATGGGGTCCACCAAGATGGGGGCACACATTATGTGGGATCTGGGCCTGGGATGTCATAAAGTGATATTAAAGAAGTTTTATTTTCCCATAATAAAATTTGGAGACAACATATTTTCTGATTAGCAATGCATGAGGCATGGTCCTATGTCGTTCTTGGGCATCGCAAACACGTGTTATGGGTAAAAACCATGTTTCCTAAAATTATATTATTTGTTCTGATTTTTCCTATTAGTATATATATTGTTTCATTATTGGGTGATGCACATGTTGTGTGGAGTTTTTGATTATTAGTCTAATTTTGGATTTTGTTCATCCTTTCCCCTAATTATATGATCAAAAAGATCATTATTTCTTGCATCATTATAGGTACCTAGACTTCACATTTCATGAATATTGACAAGATAAATAAGAGAATTCCATAGTTTTTCATTACATTATATGCCTGTGATTTTTGAGTTATGCTATGATAGTTAACTAATTCATGTATTACAATTTGTTTCAATTGACTGACTTCTTATCTCAATTCATGAGGTGTATGGGACCCTATGGGTTATGATGTGTAATTTACTGAGTAAACTCCTTATGCTATTAATAAATGGGTGTCATTTTCATTGATAAGGGGTATGGGAACTAACTCGATGTGAATGGATACCCATGATAATATGAATCATGAAATCTTAAATGTAAATGAAATAAAACTTATACATGATAACATAATGATAACTGTCCATTTAAGTGGGCAGTTATTGTAGTGTGCCATCGGTAGTGACTTTTCTTCTGATGATATTCCACTAGTGATGCCATTTATATGATTCTATTCATATTTTGAGGCATGTGTTTGGAATTTTTAGACTTATTCTATCATGAAATACTCTTATCGTATGCCCGGATGGTTGAAATACAATGCTCCAAGGGTGGTGGGCCTTGAGCGACGAGTCTTACCCCTTGGAGTGCCACTCAATGCATCGCTAGCCTTACATGATCTAGGAACCGGTTCACAGGAACGTGATAGTTTCCTACATCTAACTCAATCCATCCCTGGTGCTCCATGGCTTGCACGCATGATGTCTTATTTTACTCATGATATCCAGTAGCACCATCCTCCTACATTATTTGGGGTGGTTGATTGCATGCTTCAAGGTCTTGGCTAGAGGCTATCCTATCTATCATTAGTCATACGGAGAAGCATATGGAGAGGAGATTCAATCATTCTACACACATCCTTTGGGATTAAACCATCAATTAGTGGGATGTGATTACCTAGGCAGGTTGTCATCATTACATGTAATGGGTTGATTTTCAGTTATTCATCTAGAATATGTTCTTTCCTCAGACACTGAGTGCTGACCAATACAGAGTGTTCATGTATCTTGAGTTGGGTTCTATGTTATTCATGGAGTATTAAACAGGTTTCGTGGAGTTTAAGTTCTTTCCTTGTTTCTACATAGTAATGACCTGTCATGTTCTTGATCATTTTAGTATGGGATCTGGTATTCCATTCATATATAGGATATTGTATTTTTCCTACGTATTTTTTCTAACATTATCAATCAAGCCCTTATCATGGATCATAAACTGGGGGAATCCAATAGTACCATGTTTAAAAAATTCATTGTTGGGTTAGGCTAGTAGTTCTTCTGGTGGCAAGAAGTGTTCACTAGAGGATTCTCATTAGGGCAGTGACATCCATAGAGTCCTATTTTGATAGTTCTACAGTGTTTCCTCATTGTGGACGATTCGGGAATTCAAATCCTTTGTGTGATAGATACATACTATAGTTTTGGGATTTCGTCCATATAAAGAATCGTTAGTATTTCTTTAAGACCTTTAAACCAGCTTCATGTGGAAATAGATTAGCACTAGCTCTACCTTCAAGAGGGAACTCTTTTATGCCTCATCCGATAGGGAGTTTGAAAAGCACTGGAAGGCCTGGCCGAGGCAGAGGTCATGGAATTTGTAGCCAAATTCTTGATCACTAGCAGCACCAACATATAAGATTTGATCATGGTATTCCACCTATTCCACATGTATATTGATGTGGTTAGATTCATGCACTACATTTGATACGAGATGATCAGGCTACAAGACCATCTATAGTATGAGGTACAATTATTTTGGCATCAACCATAGTATCTTCATTATTTGATACATGTTCATCATACTCTTTTATCCCCATATCTTTTGTGGAATGTCTCAGAATAATGATTTTGTATCATTATGGTGTAACGACCCTAGATACACAGTTTGGGGTATGAATAGAAGGCATACGTTCTTGGGGGGTTTTCCCGTTGAGGTAGCCAGTTACCCATTCTTATTGATCCACATTTCCATAACGATTATGGGATTCAATCTAATACTCTGGATGGAATTATTGGTCCACAATCTTTCTTTTTTAGATTGTTATCATCACAGGGTATGTTTTACATCACCAGAGGGTAGAATTTATCTACATAAGGATGAGTGGGATATCCACACTGGTAGAGCATGACTAGAGAATCATTGGCTATGTGGAGTGACTTCGCATATTTAAAATCTCCTCAATGAGGATATAGGTTTACATAAAAATTATGTTCCTATAGAGGTTGATTGTTTCAAGGATTTCTTTCATGAGGATTTTTCTACCTCACCCCCTCAGAGAGAGGTTGAGTTGACAATCGATCGTGTTTTGGGAGAAGATCTAGCATCTATTCCTCCATTAACGATATCACCAATAGAGCTTCAATATCTCGAGGTAGAGTAAAAGGATTTAGAGGATAAAGGATTTATACAGACCCATACATCTTCTTTGGGTAAACCCATTCTTTTTTTTCTAGAAGGTAGATAGAAAATTACGTCTCTTCGTGGACTACATATATTTTAGCTATTATTAGATCAAAAAATGATACAAACTTCCTCTAATAGTTGATCTCACTTGTAAATACTCGGAAATCCAGTGAAATTTTTTTAAATACATGGGAATTTTATGAGTCCGCAGTTTCTGACAGCGCTTGATTTTGAGGCCCGATGTGCCCGGAATCAATTTCTGATTTTCTGTTCGGGTACATTTAGTAAATGTAGGTGCATGTTTTTCATTCTTTTGAACCGGTGCTCAGAGTTGAAATCTTAGGACACTTATGAACTTGCAGCACGGGTACTTGCTTAAGGAGACCATTACCGTAGTTGTGTTTTATCGGGAGTGGAAGTTATTTTTTGGGGATTCTTGAAAAATTAAATAAAATTTATGTGTGACATAATTTTATTTAAACGGTGGTTTTATCCTCCAAGGGGAAGTTGTAGGTTGGGTCCACCCCCACAAAACCTCCCATGGGAGGATATTATGTGGTGGGCCCACACGAGCTCAAACCCCTCCACTCCCCTTGATCCCCCTTTAAACTCTTGGACTTTTCATTGATGTGCCAACACTCCCTTTTAATTAATGATTTGGATCCCTTGGAATCTATGCCAACTCCATGAATTTAATTAAGTGGACAAACTTAATTAATTAACATGCGTGTTTCAAATCATTTAAATCTATTATGCCAACATTAAAATAAGGGAACATCTTCTTTCATTTTGGGTTTTGCATAATTAATGGACAGCTTGGGAGAACTCTTGGAAAGAACACCATCCTCTCGATGAAGAACGATCTATGTCATCGAATAACATGAAGCAACATCTTCTATCTTCTTCAACCGGAGCAAGGAAGGGAAGCACTGCCACCACGAAGTACACTGAGGGCGTCGTCTCGACTCGACCTCGCCATGCTCTACTCCCTCTGACATTGACGAAACGACGTCCGTCTTCCACGACCCATGTCTTATTCGACTTCGACAACATAATTCGAATCGAGGTAGGGGGATTCGATTTTTTTAAATGAATAAAATTATACCCGCATTCTTCGTTGAATGCTTTGGTTCTTCATTGGCAAATTAATATCCCTTAATGTTGAGGGTGCGAGCTGAACAAACACGACCCATCGCCCCTCCGTCGGTTCTTGTTGTTTGACGTCGAAGGCGGATCCGAAAAGGGCGCGGTTCCATTACAGCGCGCTAGAGAAGAACCACGACGCCCAAAGAGGAACTGAGGCTAGGAGGACACATCGGATGAAGAATTGTGGCGTCGTCGCGTCGCGCGGTGGACCCAAAAATTTTGGCAACATCGGGCTAAATAGGTGGCACAGTTCCATCGCGCCGCACAGAGGGCATGAGGTCCATGCCATTGTTGTGTCACTATTGAGGTGAGGAGGCGGCTAGCCAAGTCGGTTGCCAAGGAGCTGGACCGTGGGACGACCGGCTGGCCGAACAGCCAGCCCGTGGGAAGAACGTGACGCCCGTAGGCACCGCGTGCAGGGAGCCTACGGACCGCAACCGTGGGCCACATGGATGGTCATACCGGCTTCCTACGGCCGACCGGTCTAGAGAATCGTGGCGCCCTTAGGTGCCATTTGGGAAGAACCACGGCCTGGAGTGCGGGCAGTGTGCACTGGGCATAACCGGCGGGCTACGGCCGGCTGGGTAGGGGAGGAGGCGGTGCTGCTCGTTGCCGTCAGGCTTACTGGACCGGCCCGCAGCGGGGGCCGGGTCTGCAGGTAGGTCTCGCCCCACCGGGACGGGCTGACCCCCCAGCTGGGTCGGACCCGCCGAGCCTGGTCGGGTGGCCCTTCTATACCAATGGGCTTGACTGGTCAAGCCCTTTTTCGCTTAAATGCAAATAACTCCTAGACCGTGCGACATGCTGACTATGGCCGGCCGGGAAAGGGCGGAGGTGGCCTCTCTTGGCGCCTCCAGGCGAACCGGACTGGCCAACAGTGCAGGCCGGGTCCACAGGTGGGCCCCGTCCTAATAGGCCAGGCTGACCCCCCAGCCCACCCAGCTTGACGGGCTGATCCCTTCTTCGCTTAAATCAGAATAACTCTTAGAACTCGTGTCTGATCGATGCGCTATCTGCGGAACTAGTACCCTCGTGATGAGGCGGTCCTTTTGCGATACTCTATGTGATGTTTGGTCAAATATGGAAAATTTCTGGGTTTGGTTCGAGCGTAAATCCAACCAGGACCCGGGAACAGAAATGCCAATAACTCTTAGATAGGGTGTCCAATTGGCTCGTCATCTGTCGCATTAGGTTCCTTATAATGAGAGGGAACTATGGGATACATCATCTTAGGACTTCATGATAGTTTATGTATTGACACTTTACTCGATATGTGGACCCTCCCGGAAGCGAGCGTGTTGTGTACGGGAACCCTAGAGCTTGCAGCGACAACTATTGTGATGGAATCCTATGTGGGTTTAACAGTAATTACCACTATACCGGGATCCTCCATGGTTCTGACAGTTTTGACTTCTATTCCTGTATCCTGTGTGGGTCTAACAGAATAGCTGGTCATGTATCCTATGTGGGTCTGACAGCTTAGCTGGTCCTGTATCCTGTGTGGGTCCAACAACATAGATGAATCGGTGACTACATCTGATCATCTCTATAACTCTATGAAAGATGTATACCTATGTGAGCTGAGTCTTGTATTTAAACCATTATTAATGTGGTTATTGACTTTACTTCCTTTTTGGACTGGGTTATGTTTGGGCTCAAGAGTTGGAGTCGGACTATGACAGGTAACATAGGTATATGTATGGTCATATACCTATGTAGGGTTGGATGATACTTTGAGAATGTATCTTTCTTCTATGGTTTTTCCATTGTGGATTCTGGGAGACCTTCGGGGGTCTCTGGGTCCTCTTTTGAGTATTTTTATACTGACCCCTGCACGGGCTTTGCCGACCCCTTTTTGTGATCTGTGTAGATGACAGACAGTAGTGATCAAGGCTGAGGGTGATGGTCAGAGGCTGCTCAGAGCTGGACTCGATGGGACATACCGTAGGGATGAGTTGTTCGAGTTCTGTACCAACCCTTCAGGTAGGATTCACAGATGGATGATCCAGGAGTTTTTTCCCTTTTTACTGGTACTTGTACTTGTTGTTCTGTTGGGTTTGTATACTCGTCCACTTACTTTCATCACACCTTAATTTTATTTTCTATTTTATTACTTTTTTCCTCTACTGAATGTGTTCAAAATGTGTGTGTTACAGGTTTAATGGCAATGCCTTCCATTTTTATTAGGGATTTCCCTTTACAGCTAGTCACTATCCCCTAGCCATTGAAGGCGACCTTGGGGTAGTAACGGCACGAGCCCCGAGGATGGGTTGTGACAAAATGGTATCAGAGGAGTTAGTTCTATCACATAACATGGACATTGATTCTATTAACAGCAATAATGTAATGTTATTTGGGTTTGGTAATCAGTTTTGGGAAACCGGTGATGGTGTGGCAGCTGACATTTACATACACTAGGACTCTGAATTCTGCTTTCCGACTCAGTGCATGAAAACACTAATTTCATGCGTGTTTCCATTTAAAAAAATTGCTTCATGATTACTTTGTGTCAGCTCACCAGGTATACTGTTTAAACCATGGCTCACCAATTTCTTTTCAGGATGGCCCGATGTAGGCAGCTAGCTAGGGTTCTGAGTTACATACGAGATGGTAGCCCACCGAGCGATGAGGCCTCGGTGTAGGGCCCCATCACATCGAAGGTACCAGTGGTACCACTACCTGATGGGCCACCGATACCACCAGCACCAGTAGTAGATAGTGCATGCCACATGAGTGCATTTCATGAGTTCCAGCACCAGAGGCCACCAATGTTCCGGGGAGAGACGGACCCACAAACAGCTGAGGATTGGCTGGGGGCTGTTGTTAGAGTTTTCGGATTGGTAGGTACACAAGCTGACCTCATGGTGATCCTTGCCGCGAGTCTACTGCACGCATCATCAAGCAGATGGTGGAACCTAATTCTCCACGTGCATGACGAGGCATCATTACTATGGACAGACTTCGAGTTTCTCTTTCGCTCAGAGTTTGTTCTAGCCACCCTTCATGTGGTGCATATTTAGGAGTTACTTCATCTGTAGGAGGGCAGCGTGAAAGTAGAACAGTACTCAGCGAGGTTCACCGACCTCTCACGCTACTCAATGGATATGGTACGTGGCCCATTCGTTTGGGGCCATACCTTCATGGAGGGAATCGGTCCCGAGATCAGGGGTGCGACGATTCCCCTCTGCATTCTGACGCAGGCGGGGGTGCTGGAGTGAGGCCTTCTAGTGGAGAGTTTTATCACTAAGCAGTCACCAGCGGAGAGACCCGCCAAAGGGAGACACGTTGCAGAGTCTTCTATAGACGGCAGTACACAGATAACACAGAGGTCCAAGTGGACCCGACCATCAGGTGGGAGACCCCATGATACATGTTCTGTTGGGTATGGAACATGAGACAGAGCCAGCTATACGAGGAGCAGGAAGTGCTACGCATGTGGCGGGCAGGTCCACATGGCTCGAGACTGCCTGACCCACCATGTAGATGAGAAGCATATAGTATAGGGACCTCCCAAGAAGAGATAGAGGTTTGAAAGTGGTGGTCCTCTTGGAGCAGGCGGACGTGGCAGAGGAGCCAGCTGAACAGCGGCTGGTGGATGACGTTTCGAGGCTCTACCACCACCTCCACCAGAAGGTCCACCCCGACCACTGGGAGATCGCAGACAGAGGCGGGCTTAGCTCCATGAAGTCGAGGCCTATGACCACGGCACACTTGAGATGATTCGAGGTACTATCTGTTTCTAATCCTCCCTTGTTGTAGTACTTATAGAAACATGGGGCGAGTTATTCATTTATTTCCTCTACCCTCATTCGGGCCTCAGAGATTTTGATGGAGTCGCTGGCTCGATACTTACGGATAGAGACTCTTATGGGAGCAGACTCGACGATTAATCACTGGTGACACAGGTGTGAGATTACTCTATGAGGCAAGAGATTCAGTTGGGATCTTCTTGATGTGGCGTCGAGGCCTTACGATGTTATCCTGGGTATGGACTGGTTATCCATAGTTCATGCTCAAATGACTTTATTAGGAGAAAATTTTGGTGTATCTGCACTGATTGGACTAGGGTCAACTTCACCGGTGAGAAGGGATCCTTTTCATCACAGGATGGACTTACGTATAGGAGGGGGCAACCGATCACACATCAGTTGTCTAGTCTCATCCTCAGAGCAGTTGATGTGAGGATTCTGAGTTTTCTTATTGTGGTGGATTAGTATGCGGATGTTTTCTGTAACGACCTTCTAGGACTACCTCCCCATAGAGAGATATACATCTACATTGACATGTACCATATGAAAACACTAATATCTACTCCAGCATATCTGATGGCTCCCACCGAGCTTTTTGAGCTGCGGGTACAGCTGGAGGACTTGTAGGGGAAGGGATTTATCCAATCCAGTGTTTCGCCCTAGGCATCTCCGATTTTGTTTGAGAAGAAGGAATATGGGAGCTAGCGACTGTTTTTCGACTACCATCACCTAAATCAGGTGACTGTGAAGAAAAAATACCAACACATAATGATTGAATACCTTTTTGATCAGCTCAAGTGATCACGATGGTTCTCGAAGATAGACATAAGGTTAGGCTATCACTAGATCAGAGTTCAAGATGGGGATGTGCAGAAGATGGCCTTCAGGTGTCGGTATGGACACTACGTGTTCTTGGATTTTCCCTTCATCGTAACCAACGCTCCAGCAGTGTTCATCAGTCTCATTAATAGGAAATTCCAGCCTTACCTCTATTTTTTTATTGTAGTATTCATCGATGGAATACTGATTTACTCGACTACTAAGGAGGAGCATGCCTACCATTTGTGGGTAGTACTGAATACACTTCGAGAGAACCAGCTATATGGTAATCTCTCATAGTTCAAATTCTGGATTTGAGAGGTTCACTTTTAGTGACACGTCATATCAGAGGCTGAAGTTATAGTGGATCCAGCCAAGATTGAGGCAGTACTTTCTTGGGAGCCACCCAGGAGTGTGACGGAGGTGCGGAGTTTCCTAGGACTAGTTGGGTACTATCAGTGATTTTTTCCAGAATTATCTAGAGTTGCGGCACCACTTTCCGTATTTATGAAGAAGGGGAAACCCTTCATGTGGTCAGATAGATTCTTGTAATGCTTTCAGGGGTTGAGGAAGAGATTAACCTGTGTACCCATCTTGAGGATACCAGAGGAGGGAATAGGGTACATAGTTTACTACGACGCATTAGGGACTAGACTCGGGTGTGCCCTGATGTTGGAGCGAGCAGAGATCACATATGGTTCATGTTAGATGAAACAACATGAGAAGAACTATGCTACCCATGACATGGAGTTAGTAGAAGTGGTCATCGCCTTGATGATGTGGCGACACTATCTGATGGGTGAGGGTTTTATAATCTACTCTGACAACTAGAGACTCATGTACATCTTCTGGCATAAGGTCCTGAACCTGAGACAGTGACAATGGCTCGAGTTCATCCAGGACTATGACATCTAGATAGACTATACTCTTGGGAAGGGGAACATTGTAGCAGATGCTATCATCATGAAATCATTCGTTCATATAAAAGGAGAGGCGATAGAGAAGCTGGCTGTATTGTAGATAGACTTTGTGGATAGAAATGGAGAAGACTTTCAATAGTCTCTCACAGTCACTCGTCAACTTCTACAGTGAGTCAGAGAGTCACAATGTGGGGACATTGACTGTGAGACACATCGTTCTAATATATCCTTAGGGAAGACTCCTGATGGATATTCTGAAGAAGGGATGCACTTCATCTTCTTCAGAGGATCTACCATGGTACCAGTTTCACTATAGGAGGAGGTGTTGGGTGAGTTCCACCTTTCCCCTCTAGGGGTACATCCCAGGGTGGCGAAGATGTATCAGGACCTCAGAAGATAGCACTGGTGGCTGGGTATGAAGAAGACGGTAGAAGATTTTGTCTCCTGATGCCTCACTTATCAGTAAGTGAAGGCGGAGCACCAGGTTCTAGCATGCTTGGTTCAGCCCTTAGAGGTCCCAGAGTGGAAGTGGGATAGTATATCCATGGATTTCGTGATGGGACTTCCACGTACATCCAGAGGACAGGACTCTATATAAGTGATTTTCAACCAACTCATCAAGTCGGCCCACTTCCTACCGATCAGAGAGCAGGGATCAGTAGAGATCTTGGGACGCCTCCATGTACAGGATATCATACGACTTCATTGTATGCCATCAATGATTGTCTCTAATCGAGATTCTCATTTCACTTCCTGGATATGGAAGGGGTTGGTGGAGTCTTTTGGGACGAAGCTACGCTTGAGCACCGCCTTTTATCCTCAGATGGATGGTGAAACTGAGAGGGCCATTCATTCTCTCGAGGACCTGATCTGTGCATGTGTCCATTACATTGGTCACAGATGGGAGGATCACATACACTTGGTGTAGATTTCTTACAACAATAGATACCACTCCACCATTGGGATTGAACCTTATGAGGGACTGTACGACCGACCTTTCAGATCACCACTATGCTGGAATGACCCAGGGGAGTCATCACATGTAGAACCAGAGATGGTACAGGCTACGAAAGAGAAGGTGAAGATCATCCAGGAGAAAATGAAGACAACACCGAGTAGACATAAGTCCTATGCTGACACGAGACGGAGACCACTGGAGTTCAAGGATGGCGACCATGTCTTCCTATGGGCCTCACCGCGATATGGTCTATGGATATTTGGTCGAGGAAAAATTTTATCTCCGCGATTCATTGGACCTTTTCAGGTCCTCGGTAGTGTAGGTGAGGTGGCTTACCGCCTGGCCATTCCACCTCAGTTGCACCGGGTGCACGACGTCTTCCATGTATCTCAGCTAAGAAGATATGTGCACGACTTTTCCCTCATCATCGAACATGGGGAGATGGATATTGATGATGGGGAGACATTCACGGAGGTTCCAGTGGAGATTGAGGATCAAAAGGATCAGCTCCTATGTGGACAGTCAATTTCGGTGGTGTGCATTCACTAGAAGTGTGAGAACCTCCAGGAAAGCACATGGGAGCGGGAGGCTCAGACGTGTGCTCAGTAAACCCTTTTGTTTCCTTAGTGTGAGTAGTAGTTTAACGGGATGTAAATACCTGAGGTTGGTAGAAGTTAAAGACACAAAATTACTTCATAAATGTTTTTATAAATACATGGGAAGAATACGAGTCCGTCATTTCTGACGGCACTTGATTCCGAGGTAGGGTGTGCCCGGAATCAGTTTCTGATGTTTTGTTTGGGTTAGTTCTGTAAAGGTAAATATGGGTTTTTCTATCTTTTCAACTGGTGCTCATAATTTAAATCCATGGACACTGATGAACACGCAGCGCTAGTATTCTCTTAAGGAGACCTTTACCGCAGTTGCGTTTTATCAGGAGTGGAAGTTAATTTTTGGGGATTCATAATAAATTAAATAAAATATATATGTGACATAATTTTATTTAAATGGTGGTTATATCCACCAAGGGGAAGATGGATGTGGGCCCCACCCCCACATAACCATTAATGGGAGGATATTATGTGGTGGGGCCCACACAAGCTCAAACCCCTCAACTCCCCTTGAACCCTCTTTATACTCTTGGATACCACATTAATGTGCCAACACACCCTTGTAATTAATTATTTGTATCCCTTGGAATTCATTCCAACTCCATGAATTTAATTAAGTTATCCAACATAATTAATTAATTTGAGTGTTTAAATTATTTTGAATCAATTATGACAACATTAAATTAAGGGAACATAATATTTTGTTTTGGGGTTGGCATAATCGTTGGAGAGATTGGGAGAAATCTTGGAAAGAACACCATCCTCTCAACGAAGAACGCTCCTCGTCATCGAAGAATGTGAAGCAACATCTTCTATCTTATTCAACTTGAGCAAGGAAGGGAAGCACCACCATGACGAAGTACACAGAGGGCATCACCTCGACTCAACTTCACCAAGCTCTACTCCCTCCGACGTTGACGGAACGACATCCTTCTTCCACGATGCCCGTCTTATGGGACTTCAAAAATGTACATTGAATCTAGGTAGGGGGTATTTTTTATTTTTAAATAAATAAAATTATACCCTCATTCTTCTAAGAATGATTTGGTTCATTGTTGTCCAATTGATATCACCTAATGTGGAGAGCGCGGGCTGAACAAACACGGCATCTCGCCCCTCCGTTAGTTCTTGTTGTTTGACGTTGGAGACGGAGTGGAAAGGGAGCAGTGCTGTCGCACCACGCCCGAGAAGAACCGCGGCGATGAAAGAGGAACTGTGGATGGGAGGGCCGCGACAGATGAAGAAGCACGGCGTCGTTCCGCCACGAGGTGGAGTCAAAGGCCACGACCATGTTGGGCCGCGGCGCCGTCGTGCTGCATAGAGGGCATCCTGTCTGTGGATTCGTCGCACCACAGTGGAGGTGTGGAGGCCGATGGCCGAGTCGGCCGCAGTGAGCCAGACCGCGGGACGATTGGCCAGCCCGCTGGAAGACAACATCTCCCGCAGGCGCCGCATGGAGGGACACGGCGGCCCACAACCGTGGGCCCTAGGGCTGGGCGAACTGACCGACTATGGCCGGCTGGGCTGGGGAATCGCGGTGCCCATAGGTGCCACGTGTGAAGAACCGCAACGCGCATCGCGGGCCGCGTGCCCCTGGAAGAACCGACTGACTATGGCTGGCCCGGTAGGGGAGGAGGCGGCGCCGCATGGCACCGCCGGCTGAACTGGACCATCCGGCAGTGTGAGCCGGGCCCATAGGTGGGTCGTGCCCCACCGAACCGGGCCGAACCCATAGCCGGGTCTGACCCGCAGATCCTTGTCTGGCCGACCCGCCAGCCCACTAGGCTTGACGGTTCGGGACCGTCTTCGCTTAAATGCGAATAAATCCAAGACCGAGCGTCCGATCGACGCGCCATCTACGGCACTAGGACCCTCGCGATGAGGCAGTCCTTTTGAGATACTCTAAGTTTGATTTTTCATATTTGGAAGATGTATGGGTTTGGATTGAGCGTAAATCCAACCGGGCCCCTGGAACGGAAATGCCAATATCTCTCGGAACGGGCGTCCGATTGACGTGCGGTATATCGCATTGGGTTTCTTATGATGAAATGGAACTATGGGATAAATCAACTCAATACTTCATGATAGTTGATGTATCGACACTTGTCTCGAGGAGAGGACCCGCCCAGAATCGAGCGTGCTATGTGCGAGAACCCTAGAGCTGGCAGCGACGACTATTGTAACTGTATCATACGTGGGTTCGACATCAATGACTACTGTAATAGGATCCTCTGTGGGTCAGACAGTTCTGACAACTGTTCTTGTATACTGTGTGGGTCCGACAGAATAGCTGGTCCTATATCCTGTGTTGGTCTGACAGCTTAGCTGGTCTTGTATCCTGTGTGGGTCTGACAGCGTAGATGAATCAGTTAATACATCTAATCAGCCCTATCACTCTACGAAAGATGTATACCTGTGTGAGATGAGCCATGTCTTTCAACCATTATCAATGTGGTGATTGACATTACTTACTTTGTGTACTATGTTGTGTTTGGGATTGAGAGTTGGAGCCAGTTTGTGACTGGTAACTTAGGTATATGTATGGTCATATAGCTAAGTAGAGTAGGTTGATACATTGAGATTGTAAATTTCGTCTGTGGTTTATCTTTTGTGGATTTTGGGATAACTTCAAGTGTCTCGGGGTCCCATAGTGAGTATTGTTATACTCACCCCTGCACAGGCTTCGCCCACACCTTTTTGTGTTCTGTGCAGAGGATTGACATTAGTGATCGAGGCTGAGGGTGATTGACGGAGGCTGCATGTAGCTGGACCAGACGGGACATACCACAGGGACGAGTTGTTCAAGTTTTCTACATAACTTTCTGGTAGGATTCCCCAGTGGAAGATCCAAGAGATGTTTTTCCCTTTTAATTTTACATAGACTTGTTGTTCAGGTGGGTTAGTATACTGGCCAACTTACTTTCAGCACACCTTATTTTTCTTTTCTATTTTAGTACTTGTTTCCTCTATTGTTTGTGTTCATACTGTGTATTTTACAGGTTTAAAGTCATTTCCTTCCCTTTTTATCAGGGATTCTCCTTTGTTGCTAGTCGCCAGCCCCTGGCCTATGGAAGGCGGGCTTTGGGTAGTCATGACACGGGACCCGATGATGGTTCGTGACATCATCAACCAAAAATGAGGAGAAAACATCTTCTATAAGGTCAACCTGAGATCAGGTTATCATTAGGTATGATACCAACTATCATAAATACCATATATAACATTTGATAGCAGGTATGGTATGTGTGAGTACCTTGTAATGCTATTCATTCTTACAAATCTACTTGTGGTTTTTTTGGCTAGGATGTGTAGGGTTTTCCACCCATATCAGGACTATTTTGTCTTGGTCTTTGTGGATGAATTCTGGGTGTATTCCCACACTCATAGATACCATGTCAAGCATAATGAGGTCATTCTGAGTACACTATGAGAGCTAATGTTATATTCCATGCTTATTATGTTCCACATATGTATGTAGAAAACAAAATTATTGGATCATATTATATCAGTACCAAGAGTATCTATTGACCAAAAATTGGTTATTTTTTACACCCCATGACTTCATAGTACGTTATCTCTTTAATGTAATTCAATAGCTTGCGCTACATGCAACACCATGATCGAGTACACCCTGACTTACCAAACTATCTATTCAAAAAGCCATTATGAAAAGTATTAACCACATTTCCTATTTTATATATATCCTATATAATAATCACATTAAACTTTTTTATTTATCATATATAATATAAGTACAAATTCAATTTTCAGATAAAAGAAATATTATTCAGAAAATGGAGTTTTTCCACCTTTTAATGAATAACCCTTTTTAAATCCAATATTTAACACTTTTATATATTTTCAGGATAGTGAAATTAAATTATTATTTAGAATAGGTACATAATAATTTAGTTTAAATAAATTTTAGGTACTTTTATGATAACTTAAATGTTTTGATGAATAGGGAGAAATAAAAAATTTATTTTAAAACAACTTTTTTAATCAAAATAATTTTTAGCGATAAATTAAGAATTTGAGTGGTTTTAAAGTATAATTACATTATATTTTTATCATTTAAAATAATTCAGGTCATTATAAATTATTTCACATTTAAATTTATCATAAACAAATGTCAATCTTGAAATAGTTTTTATTTTTTAAAAACTTGCATTTTTGTTTTGACAATGGAAATTAATTTTCTATTAATTAATAAAACTTCTATATTTTGAATATGGTAAAATAGACTTTATTTCTCAATATGGAATATCAAATTTAGATTTTGGTGAATTTTTTGTTTTTTTCTGAAAACATTCAATTTTTGGTGAATGGTGAAAACACTGCATTGTTGTTTAAAATCGACTTTTTTTTAAATAATTACTTAATTTATTTAAATTTATTTTATATAAAAATTTATACATAATACCTATATAACTAAAATTTAATTCATAGATGTCTTTTTATAATAATATTAGATATATCAAATTTTTTTGAACTTTTTACCAGTTTTAACTTCCTTCTAAGAACATATGCAAATTTGCATTAAACATTATTTTACCACTTATGTGAATTTAATTTCAAAATTCCGGGAAACACAGTAAATATCAGTAAGTAATATGTGGTTCAATAGGATGAAAAGGTTTTTTTTAAATAGTAACTTTTGAATTTTATTTAAATCTGTCAAAATTAAATTTGGTAATTAAAGGTAAAAATGATGTTATAATTACCCTAACACATGTTATAATCCTATTTTATAAGTGTATTTAGACCAAAAACAACATTATGAATAAAATATTATCCATTTCATCCACTTGGATTAGATTCAGACATTTATTATTATTTTACTTACCGAAGAGTTAAAAGTGTAAAATTCAAAGATTAATAACAAAACCATTATTAATATAGAGTTATTCATAATATATATTCTACTATAAACATTCATTAGATACCTAAAAAAAATTCCTACATCATGGTATTTTATTTATAATTGTTTGAAATTATATAATTAAATTTATTTATGACACAATGATGATCTAGTTTTTTCCTCATTAATAAAATATTCAAATAAATGATATTATAAATTTTAAAATAAATAAAATTTTAAAGTTTTGATTCATTAAACTAATTTTATAGGTTAATATGACATGTTATGTTTTATTAAATAAATTTTTTCCACCTGATAAAGTTTTTATGACATTAAAAAATCAATTATTAAATATAGTCAAAATAGACATAAATGAGTTATTAAAACAAATTCTATATTATTAAATTATATAATAGCACTAAAAATAAGAGTCTCGACCAAAAAACGTTTATTATAATTTAAATTTCATTAGTGAACAACATGGGGTTCTATTGGCATTTTATTGTAATTTTATTGAACATATAATATAAAAATACAAGGAGACATGGTAAATGTTAAAGTATTAAACTAAGAGTTAAACCTAAAGAATAATGATAATATGGTAACCTAAAATTTTATAAAACCATTGAGATTATTTAGACCTATATCCACCTAATTCTAAAAATATATTAATTTTTTGACATTATTAACCGAATATGATTGTATAATAATATAATATTTCATGTTTTTTATAAGGTTCCCCTCACCACACTTATAAAAGAGATCTTTCCCTTCTCTCAAATTCAAACCTCCAAATCTATTTTTCTCAGCCAAACCCTACCAAAATATCCTCCTAACTATCCTAAATTAATCATAGATTCCTTACCTTACGCATAAATCAACATATGGACCCCTTTTCTTCCAATCAAAAGGAAGAACCCGAAGAAGAGGTAATAATTTAATCACTTTTTTCAATGTTATCTTCTTCTTCCACTATCAATTTAATTGTAATTTACAAACCAAAATAATAAATCCAGTATCGTAGACATATGTTGATGTTATTATAAAAATGGTACAGATATATTAATTATTCTATACATCCTATGAATGATAATGTCACCATGCGTACGTACATACAGTTTACCATCTCCACGTTGTGGAGTAATTTGTTATTCAACACTATATTATTTGGATGGATATGATGATGAGTAATATGTATATAAATAATAAAAATAACATGATAATGTCTCTATAAAATTAATATAACATCTAATTCCACACATTTTAATCATTAAGGAAATGATATCTTCGCTTGTGTGTATGTACGACTAACCGTCTCCACGACACGATGTTGTTCATTTCCACATTCACCATTAAACAATGATTATAAAAATTATTTCATATTAATAATTATGTAATAAATTAAATAATAATTCTACTGAATATATATATATATTTACATATATCATATTCACTTAGTTCTGTTCAATGTGACATTAAAACAGAAACAGTGTTTATGCGTACACATGACTTATCGTCTACATTAATGTTGTTTTCCATTATATATATATATATATATATATTATACATAATTATAAAACAAAAATATATGATATATAAACCATGTTTTATATTTTGGATGTATATAAATCATGATCAACGTTATATGATCATGAATTATAAGTTAAAACACGGACGACAAAGAAAGTGATTATTACCCGAAATGTTAATTTAACATAGAAATTTTTATTAAATGGGTACTATAATGTTATAAATGAATCATGTATGATATAATAAATATTAATATTGTTTTGTTATATTTTAATAACATACTATGGTCATCATAGAAAAGGTTAAATATACCCTCGACAAAAGGAATGTAAAAGGTAAGGGTTAATTTATCAATCTCAATATTATCTGAGATTTTTTATATGTATGTGTGTACTAGGACATATTTATCATTCATGTCCATGTTTAATAACAAAACTTTCAAAAGGATTTTTTAATGGGACTCATTATCTAGAACATCATTTTAATTTTTTTAAATATTTCTATTTCTAAACCTTTCACATTAATGTCTTTGTTTTCAAAAATAGTTTTATGGATGTATTTATAGGGACATGAGTTATTAAAAATATTAATTCCTTTCAAAAGTTTATAAGTGGTATTTGAAACTCTTATTAAAAATATAATTTAAATGAATTTCTCTATAAATTGTTGCCTTTGAAAATATTTCACAAAAATGTATATTGCTCTCCAAGAGTATTGCAGTTTATTTTCAAGTATTCCAATATCCTTTATTGGATATTATTCTTGATTGAGGTTTATTTATTATAATACAATACTCTATATTGTATTGAATGAGTTATGATATGTTTGATTGTGGATGATCAATTTTTATACCATTCATTTTTATGCATGATGTATTGAAAGTTCGTATGATATTTTTAATATAAATTTTTATGTTATGTTTCATCATTTTCATAGGAGGAATATAGAGGAATTTGTAAGTGACAGGTGGGGCCCACTATTTCCACTCGATGCATTTTTAGGTCTCATGAGAAAAACTTGGTGTCTTGGCACAAGGCCTTGACAAAAATTTTATTTATATTCTTGGCACGAGGCCTTTACTATGTAGTAATGATGTACGTAATTAAAAATTTCTTCATTATGAAATTAAATACTACATGTGATTATAAGACAAGTAGAATATCCATATGAATGTTTATTTGTTAATTATTGATTTTTTTCTCCTTATTATGTTCATGTTTTAGTTTACTAAGTTTTTTTTATTAAAAATCATTCAAGGAAAGTTTATATCTTCTATGATATTATCGACCCCTACTGAGCAACTGAGCTCGCCCCTTTATTATGTTTTTTTCCCACGATTACAAAAAGTGTTTTATGTTTGATATGTAAGGATAATCTAGGTCAATAATTGTTTTTCAATGTATTATTTATGTTATATTTATTTTTTTATTGTTTAATGTATCATTATTGTATTTAATATATTTTCCAAGACTGCAAAACAAATCTGTCTTTTGGGAAATGATTCCATGTAATCATGCCAATATATTAAAATATGGCACCGAATCTGAGTAAATGGGGTCAGGAAGATATAGTTGGTATTAGAGGAAGTTTAGTAAAACCCATGAAAACAAGATTTATAAAACTCTGATTATATTACATTACCCTATTATAGACTTCGAGGATTAGTATATAAGAACTTTCTAGAATTCAGTTAATATAGAGATTTTGTGATTTTTCCATGAAATACATCCATGTATGGACACGATCAGGTAGAGGTGGCTCTGGCACATATGTACCTAGAAGTGAAAACTCCGAAAATGAGTTTTAGGCTTGAATCGGGGTATCCTGGTTCAGGAAAATGGGCCTTGCTGCACTCTTGGTTATTACACTCTTGAGGGATATCCATATAACAATCCATATTTTCATTAAATACCATTATGAAAAATTTATGAGTTTTTACCTCCTAAAAAATCATTTTTAGGATTATTGATTATACCCATAGACTATTCAATTTATGTTAAATGTGTTACATGTTTGTAATTATGTATTGTTATTCATAAACTAATCTAGTGTATGCAATTGATTATAAATGAAACCTTGTAGAAGGAATGTAAACTGTATCAAAAAATGCAATCCATATACGGATTTCCCACCTACTCAAGATAATTATAGTAGATCTAGTGACGCAACGCGTGTTGATTGGCTTATCAGTATACTGGGAAAAATCACTCAGGTTATGAATAATAACCTTACCCATATAGAGCACCCTAATCCACAATGTGGAGGATCGATGTTAGACTTCATCTTGAGGTAAAAACCACCAGAATTAAATGGTACTACAAATCCTTTTTCAGTTGATCAAATAATAATTTCCTTATAGAAAATATTTCATGCTATGGGGAGTAACTAAAGGGAAAAAGATGCATGGTAGTTTATCGCCACATGGTACATGCACATCAGTGTTGGTCATTAATTCAAAACACAAAGTATGATTATGAAGTTTAAAATATGGTATGGTGGGAGTTTAAAGATATTATCTTTGAAAAATAATTTCTTTGTGACCATCATGAAGATATGGAAAGGAAATTTATGAGTTTGAGGCCAAAGAAAGATGTGAATGTCGTAAAGTATGAGGATAACATTACAAGGTTAGGAAGGAATGTATAAGAATATATATGTAAACCAAGGAGTAATATTGATAGATTCTTTGATGGGTAAAAACCATTTCTCCATTGATCATTTTTATCAAAATACTTTTAATCGTTTGTTGATATTGTCTCAAGTGTTACCAAGATAAAAAAGGAATTATCTAATTCTTATGACATTAATGTAAAGAAAGTGAAGAATATAATGGTGGAGAAAGACATAGATAATGGGAAAAAGGGAAGGAATGATTTTCCCTTATGTTATAATTGTGTGAAAAAAAGCACCCCAGAACTTCGCTTAAAGGAGTAGCAGTTTGCTACAAATGTGGAAAAAAAGGTCACCAAGATCGTGTTTGTTAGAGAAAGAAAGTGGTTTTAAATATTTTATTCTATAATTGTAGATAAATTGGTAATTATGCAGAGGAAAGACCGAAGAACCAATGAAAACATACCTCAGAAAAGGCAAAGGGAGCATAGACATTCTTATGTTGTTATTACAGTTAAAGTAGAATAATTAATCTATTCATTTTTTTGATCCAAGAAATATATTTTTGAAATAAGAAGAATGTGATATATATAAGGATTATACTGAAGTACTTTTTTTCATTACGGATTTAATATGATGAAGATTATCATATTTTTATTATTTGAAAATAAAAGAAACATTACATTATTTAGGGAATCTAATGTCACAATTGATTTTGGAATTTAGAGACCATTTAAGGAGGGTTTGGAGAGAAGGATTTTGGATAAATATAAAGTTTGGAATGGATTAATTTGGACATTGGATAATATTGTTTAATGTTAAAATATTTCTTAATATTATTTTTGGATTGTTATAAGAAGGACAACCCGAAGGTCGAATGACATATTGTCGCGTCCAGAATGGGTGCGAGACGTGAACCCACAACTGAAAGGTTACAAGGGTGCATCACCTACCACTATCCTATTTGATGTCCTAGTTTTTATAATTAATTTCTTTAAAATGTGATAATAGATGAATTATAAATTCAATTTTTTAACCCTATATTATTAGGATATATAGAATATTTTTGAGTTCTATTATCTCTTGTAGTGAAAGATGATCTTGTGGTAGAAATTAGTTAAATGATGGAACTGTACTAGTAAAGTATTATTTTTTACATATTTTATGATGAAATTAATTATGAAACTTTATGAAATGTATCTTAAAAAAAATCTGTTATCCTAATAAGATATGTTTTTTTTGAAATGATGATATTTTAAATCATCATAGATTGATGGTATTGATGCCTTAAATTTTTCATCTGTTAGTGATTGATGTCCTCAATCACTCCAAATAAATATTTATGTTTTTCCTCTAATTATGTCTCTCTAATTTCAACTAATGTTCTCTTAATTGAGATCATAATTTTGTGGTGGATTTTTCATTTCCCCTTCCCTTTTACTAAGACTAAATTTTATTAACCCTATTTTGGATGGGGGTTTTCCATATAGGTATTTACTATTTTCGAACATTTATTTTCGAAGACCAATTTATAATTGTGAGGATGAAATTTATTGAATGAGGGGAGAATGTAACACCCTATGAATTCATAGTACATTATCTCTTTAATGTAATTTAATAGCCTTCACTACACGCAACAGTGAGATCGAGCACACCACGACTTACCAAACTAGCCCTTCAAAAAGTGGTTATGAATATTATTAACCACATTTTGAATTATAAATATATCTTATATAATTTTAACATTCAAAATTTTTGTTTCTTATACATAATATAAGGAAAAATTTAACTTTCTAATAAAAGAAATAATTTTCAAAAAATGCAGTTTTTCCGCGTTTTAATGGAGAACCATTTTTAAATGAAATATTTGACACTTTTATATATTAAATTTAGTGAAATTAAATTATTCTTTATATTTGGGACATAAAAATTAGTTTGGATAAATTTTCCGTACTTTTCTGATAACATTCATTTTTTGATGAATAGGGAAAAATAAAAAAATTTAATTGAAAATATCTTTTTAATTTGAGAAAATTTATTATGTTAAATTATGAATTTGAGTGGTTTTAAAGTTTAATTAGATTATATTTTTATAATTTAATATAATTTAGGTAATTATATGTAATTTAACATTTAAATTGAACATAAACACATGCCAATCTTTTGATAGTTTTTATTTTTTAAAACCCGCTTTTAGGTTTTGACAATGGGAATTAATTTTAAATGAATTAAAAAAACATAATTGCATTGAATTTGGTAATGTAGACTTCATTATTGAATTATAAATACCCAAATTAACATAGGGTGATTTTTTGTTTTTTCTGAAAACATTAAATTTTTAGGGAATAGTGAAAATACTTCATTATTGTTTGTAAATGACTTTTTATTTAGATAATTATTTTTTTATTTAATTTTATTTCAAGTCAAATTAGATACATAATACCTATATAAGTCCAATTTTATTTATTGTTGTCATTTTATAAGAAGGTTAGATATATAATATTTTATTGAACTTTTTGTCGTCTTTTACCCACCTTATAGTCACATTTGCAAATATGAAACAAATGTAATTTTACCGCTTCTATGAATTGAATTTCTAAAATAAGAGATACATAGTTAATATCAGTAAGTAAAATGTGGATCAATTTGATGAAAATAATTTTTTGTTAAAAGCATCTTTTGAATTTTATTTACCACTATTATAAAAATTGGGTAATTAAAGGTATAAATTATATTATAATTACCCTAACACATGTTCTAATTCTATTAGATATGTGTATTTCAACCAAAAACAACATTGGGAATAAAATATGATTCTTTATATCCGCTTTTATTAGATTAAGAAATTTATTATTATTTTGTTTAAATAAGAGTTTAAAGTGTAAAATTCGAAGTTTAATAAGTAAACCACTATTAAAATATAGTTATACCTAAGATAAATTCTACTATAAATATTAAATAGAAATATAAAAATATTTCCTACATCATATTACTTTCTTTATATTTTTTAGACAATAAATAATTTAATTTATTTACGACACAATGATGATCCATTATTTTCCTTTTTAATAAAAAATCAAATAAATGATATTAAAAATATTAAAATGAATATAATTTCAATGGTTTGATGTATTAAACTAATTTTCATGGTTAGTATTATTTGTTATGGTTGATTAAAAAAATTATATGTGATAACGTTTTTATGTCTTTACAAAAATGAATTATTAAATACTGTCAAAATTGACATAAATGAGTTTTTACAACAAATACTATATTATTAAAATATATAATAGTCCTAAAAATATAAGGCTCAGACAAATTACGTATATAGTAATTGATATTTTATCAATTAACCACTTCGGTTTCTCTGGGCATTTTATAGATATCTTAGTAACCATAAATATAAAAATACAAGGAGACATGGTAAATGTTAATCTATTTAACTAAGAGTTTAATAAAAAAATAAGGTTATCATGGTAACCAAAACAAGAATAAAACCTATTTGTTGAATTTATTTATACCCATAACCACCTATGTATATAAATAAATTCATTTTGTGCCATTACAAAATGAATAATATTTTATAACAAAATAATATTTCGAGTATAACCAACGGTGCGCCTAACCCCTATTATAAATGGGTAAATCCCCTTTTCTCAAATTCCCACCTTCAGTGCCATTTGTCTCAACCAACCAATACCCAAAATCTCCTCCCAAAAATTATATATTCAACCTAGAGGCCTTACCTTGAGATGAAATACAACTTAAGGATCCCTTTTGTTAAAATCAAAAGGAGGCACCTGAAGTAGATGTAATAATTTAATCACCTATTTCAAAGTTATCATCTTCTTCCACTATCTATTTATTTGTTCATTCCATACCAAAATAATAAATCTATCACCTTCTACATAATTAGATGTTATAATAAATTTGGTTCAAACATATTAATTATTCTATCTATCCAATGAATGATATTGTCACCATGCATGTGTACGTATGGCATACCATCTCCACACCATGTTGTAAATTTTTATTCAACACTATATTATTTGGATGGATATAATAATGAGTAATATGTATAAAAATAATGAAAATAAAATGTTATTCCCTTTAAAATTATTATACTGTCCAATTAAACACCTTTTAATCATTAGGGAAATGATATCGTCGCACGTCTGTACGTACAGCTTACCGTCTCAACGACGCAACGAGATTCATTTCAACATACACCATTCAACGATGATTATAAAAAATATATATTGTTAATATGTATGTAATATATGAAATAATAGTTCTACTTAATATTCATATATATATATATATATATATATTCATATATCTTATTCACATAGTTCTATTCAATTCGATATGAAAAACGGAAACAACGTTTATGCGTACGTACGACCTATCATCTCCCTAAATGGTGTTTTTTCATTTCAATTATCTATAAATTATACTTATTTAGATTATTTATATATATGATATATAAATCATGTTTTATATTCTTGATTTTTTTAAATCATGTTCTATGTGATATGATCAAAAATTACAAGTTCAAACACATACGATAAAGAAAGATATTATTAACTGAAATGAAAATTTTACATGGATATTTTTATTAGATGGGTAGTATAAATTCATAAATTAATCATGTATGATATCATAAATATTAATATGGTTCCATTATAATTTAATAACCTACTACGGTTATCATACAATAGGTTAAACGTACCCTCGACTAAAGGAATGTACAATGTAAGAGTTAATTTCTCAATATCGTTATTTTTATAGATAGATTATGTGTAAGTATATACTAGGACACATTTATCATCCATGTCCGTGGTTAATAAAATAATTTTCAAAATGATTAATTTTAAGGGCCTCTTTAAATAAAACATCATTTTAAATGTTTTAAATATTTATTTTTCTAAACATTTCTCAATATTGTCCATGTTTTCAAAAATTGTTGTAAGAATGAATTTATAAGGACATGATTGTTTTAAAATTTTAATTCCTTTCTTATGTTTCAATGTGTAATTAGACACTTTGATTCAATAATATATTTTAAATGACTTTCTCTTCAAATGGGTGAATTTTAAATGATTTCACAAAAAGGTATATTTCTATCAAAGAGTCTTACTGACCGTTTTCTACTATCCTAACATCCTTTACTGAATATTATTCTTTGTTGAGGTTGATTTATTATAATATAATCATCGATATTGTATTGAATGAGTTATGATATTTTTTACTATGGATGTTCTATTTTTATACCATTCATGATTTATCGTTAATGTATTTACATTTAGTATTCTATTTTTAATATGAATGTTTATGTTATGTTTCAAAATTTTCATATGAGGAATGCATTAGAATAAGTAAGTGACAGGTGGGGCCCACAATAGCCCCTTGATTCAGAGGTAGATCGCATTTTTCAAATTAGTGTCTTGGCACAAGGCCTTGAAAAAAAAGTTATTTTTATTCTTGGCACGTGGCCATGAGAACATGGTAATGATGTCCGGTGTTAGGAATTCCCTCATTATGAAATCAATTAATACATGTGATTATTCAACTAGTAGAATATCCATGTAATTGTTTATAAGGAAATTTTTGAATTATTTTCTACATATTATGTTAAAGTTTATGTTTAAATGGATGTTGTTTTTATTACACATTTTTCCTTAAAAGTTTATAGCTTCTGCTAAATTATTTAAACTTATTGAGCATTTGAGATCACCCCTTTTGAATATTTTGTTTTACCAAGATTACAAGAATTGTATTATGTTTTATATGAAGGGTTAATTTAGGGGAATAATGGTTCTCTCGATGGATTATTTATGTTGTGTTTTATGTTTGAATATGTACTGCAACATTCATGTATGTAATCGATTTTACACGACTAATAAATTGAATTGTATTTTGGTACATGATTTCTTGTAATCATGAAAAAGTATTAAAATAATTCACCGGCTACATGTAACAAGGTTCGGGGAGTAACATTAGTGATCTAGTTCCCTAGGATATTCCTAAGAATATTTTCAATATAAAGACTTTGTTGGGAAAGGATTTATATTTCATGTGTTTCATACAAGATTCCACATATCATTCTTAACCTCTAACTGGTCTAAAAAAGAATGGTGTCATGTTCATATAGTCATAATCTTCTTTGAAATCATTTCATCAACTGAAATGGAGGCTTGTATCAACACCAATTATGACTCTTCCATAACAAGTCAAAGGTTAAAATATCATCTGTTATACATCCGGCATCAGACTTGGTGTGGTGTTAATGCAGGTAGACAATGTTGTTTTTTATAGATATTGGCTGTTTAGGCATCATGAGAGAAATTACCCAACACATGACCATTAGCTAGTAGAAATTGTCAATTCTGTATGTTTCTGGATACATTATCAATTGTGTGTTCACATTGTTGTGTATAAAGACCACAAGAGCCTCAAATATATCTTTTCTCAACATTACATGAACCTGCAACAATGATGATGGGTCAAATATCTATAATCCATTGATATTGATCTTTAATATATGCTTGAAATGGGAAATGTAGTTACAGATACGCTATGCCATAAATATCAAACATATGTTATACTTGAATCCATTGATGAATGAATGTTAATGGCCCTAATCTCTGAGTTTCATCTGGAGTTTCATGATATCAACTAGTTTTATTACCACAAATCCATTACAGTTACATATTCCCATATTGAGAAGGTGATGGGTAGACATTTTTGAGATCCTGAAGGCTTGGTTCTTTGTGAGAGTATATCTAGAGATAACCTACCCCCTAATTGGTCTATGGGCAGAAATTTCGTCTTGCTTCTATCTGGATGTATCTTGGATCCTACAGATATGAGTGAGGAGTTAATACTCAAGTCCCACACCTCCCAATGTTCAGTTAATTTAGGAATCTTGAAGATCTATCGGGACATGTGACTCCAGTATTGGTGTCCAGGAATGGAACCTCAGATAGTAGGCATTATTACTAGGTTTTCCACTTGTATGTAGATGATGGTAGAGAACCAATGACATGAAGGCTTGTTATAGTTTATTATAATACCAAAATGAAAATGGGAAGACAATTCTATGGATTTTGTTGTTGTATTATAAAGATCAATGATGTGAAGTGATTCTATATGGATAGTCATTGACTGACTACTGAAATCATACAACATCACTTCTATTTGGGAAAAATTCCCAATGGATGTGCTGAGAAAACTCTATGTCTGTGAGGTCATACAACAACATGGGGTTCTTTATTGTATCTATTCATATCAGTATTTTAATTTCACCTCATAATTATATCATTATTTACAAAAGGCTATGGTATCATAGATGATTCTAAGGACATCATTCCACCCTCATACCATTGGACAAACAGAATCAATGATAAATTTTCTAGAGGATATGCTTCGAGAAAGTTTCCATGATCATATAGGTCTGAGGGAGATACATATCCCTCTCATCAATTTTTACTTTAAATATAACATCCATGTGACAATTTTAATTTCTCATTTTGAGGCCTTTGTGGTAGTAAATCTCATTCACCCCTGTGCTGGAAAGAGATAGATATGGATACCCTACTAGGTCCCTATCTTGATCAGGTTACTTTAGAGAAATATCAGCTAATCATAAAGAATATGAATACATCTCCATCAAGAAAAAATCTAGTACCCATATCCATTGGTGGCTAGTTTAGATCGAAGTTGGGTATCATGTTTTCATTTGGGTATTGTATAAGAGAGGGAAAAGATGTTTACTAAAAC
The DNA here is from genome assembly GCA_963277665.1 of Viscum album. Taxonomy (NCBI): domain Eukaryota; kingdom Viridiplantae; phylum Streptophyta; class Magnoliopsida; order Santalales; family Viscaceae; genus Viscum; species Viscum album. The sequence goes on along the minus strand of OY728142.1, from coordinate 275,265,506 downwards.
AGGGAATGCAGCCGCCTCATTATGTTGGGGTGTTTGGATTCTATAGAGAGTCGGGCTGGTAGCCTATCAGTTTCTATTACCTGAGATGTATAGTTTCATGTATGATGCCTTACACATATCATAAGTTCACCTATATCATAACAACCCATCTCATACATTTTATCTTGATAATGTGGAGTTAGATGATGATTTTAAGTTCGAAGAGTTTCAAGTACGCATCATTGACTGGAGCATGAAAGGTATTTGAGGCCGGTATGTCCCTCTATTATGGGATCTATGGCAGAATGGCCGAGTATAGAATGAGACATGGGATAGGGAAGTCGACGCACATGTCTAGTGGTTAGAATTATTCTTATACAGTGTTTCTATGGCCTTGGAAGGTGAACTCGGGTACGAGTTCTTTTAAGGAAGAAGAATGTAAGAACACATTTTTTCAATATGGTATGAATCCTTTAAATTTGATTTTATGTATTTACATTGGAACTAATATAAATGACTAATGAATAAAAAAAGACGCATGGGTGTTGGAGGTATGTCTGTAGCATGAAAAACATCTTTTTTCGGGAATCTCACCTTGTCGCATGGTTAGCTCATGGTTGGTGAATGGTTTTGCTAACTAATTGAAATTTTTGAATAGAACAACTTCACACTGTTTACACATATACATGAAGCTTAACATTTCATGTTCCCCTTCTACCTATGTTATCATTCATGTTTTGTTCATTTTTTTAAACCGTGCAGAAAAACTATGCACATACCTATTTTCTATTTAAAATATATATATTTCATATAATGATATATTAAACCTCATTTTTCATTCTAATATATGAAAAAGTAACAGTAGCTACTTTTCCCCTCAAATTATTGATTTTTAAAGACCTAAGGTACGTATAAATATAACTCATTTGTGTAGGATCTGTTAGAGAATTTTTTTCATCACATTGGATGCACAACAGTAAGTATGTGAGTCTGATTAAGCCATCAATATTCTCTATTTATCTCCACCATTTTATTGGGGTATGATAATTTTCACATTTAATTAGATCTAATCTAATCCAAGAAAAATAAATGACCAATTCTGGAGGATTAGAGTCATACAGTCCATTAGTGGGTAATCTATAACTCATCTATACTGTTTTTTACTTTTGGGATTGTTGTGTGGGGCCCACCCATTTCATAGGGTGTTGTTTATTAAATCAATATTCCATTATTATAATCATTATATTCATATAGTTATTATTTTTTAAAAAATTTGATTAATGGTCTGTGTTTCTGCCCAGAAATTCATTTATCCCACGTAGGATGTTATGGAATGATTGACATTTTTGTGTTTTTCCATGTTTGATCCACTGTTTGGGTTTGCCTTGTCATGGCCATCTTAGGTGTAAAATTTCCTATATTTAAGATGTTGGTTTATAATGTTACATTCAAAAAGAAATGTACCATGTTTGGGTATCACCTGGCCATCCTACGATATGTGCTCCAATTTGATAATGAATAGTGAAATGTGAATTGGAATGTACCCAAAGAATATGACATGACCTATAATGTAAATGAATAGTAGGTTGTGTAACCATATCACACCTTACCAAATTAATAGAATGAAGATTAATGACACTTGAATTTGGAATATTCTTTAAATGTATTAAATGACTGGTTGAATTCCACATTTTCATTGACACACTAATAGAAGGCAAGGCTTGAACCTAATGGACTTATTGATTAATGGTTACTTAAATAAAATGGTGCATTCTACTTGACCTTATAACAATAATGTAAGGAAATAAAAGAACCAATGGTTTCATTATACATTACCTTATCACACTAATTAATGGAAATGATTATATTCAAATATATATTATAAGAAATCATAATAATATAAGAATGTCCTAACACGAGCTCTCATTTAATTTTGATCAAAGAATTCCAAGATCTCTCAAAAACCCTGTTCTGATTCAAGGATTAGGCATACGTACTTTGAAATCAATTATTACCAGATCAATTTATATTTTTTGTATTCACTTTATGATGATTTAGGATACCTTCATTATCATTATATGATACCTTGAATACACTCATCTGATCCATCATTGAAATGTAGGTTCCATGGTTAAAGCCCATCGGGTGTATTCATTGATTAGACATATTTTAAATTGGATGAACTCCTTGGACTCGATAGTCAACAAATTTTGGAAAAATATGGAATATTATCCTTAGATTTGACTCTTATCCAATATTAAGATACATTAATTATTGATATTGGCAACCCTTGAGGACTATGCCACCTTGGTTATCACCATGGTACAAACCTACTAAAAATTACTATAGGTTTTCTTGAAACGGCATGGAATCTTTGAAATGGTAAACATGTGACTTATTTAAAAACAATTAATAATAAAATAAATTATTGGTTATATGTTTATATTGTAGTGGACGGAGAAAGTGGGTACATTCCTATGTAGTTACACTATACTTCATTACATAATTTAGGAATGCGTGTACAAGGTCACATTTCCATTACAAAAGCTAGATGTTATAGACACCATTGGTAGTGGCCCATTGATATTTGTCTTATTCACTCATTGGGTATTTTTTGGTACCTAGAGTATATTACATGGTTTTAGGTGTAGGAAAACGAAACCAAATGAATTAAAACACTTGATTTCTTTCTATATAGTGTGGAGTGTGATATCAGATGACCGAGTTAGAGCTTCACATTCTTCAGATAGTCTGTTAATTTCTATTATACATTTGTTGAAAAAGTTATTCCTAATATTTTTTATCCATAATTTCTATTTTTCTAGTGATGTGACATATCATTAGTTGTTGAATGTTATCCCATTTGTTTCAATTATTGTTACTATTATATCTATTTTTAAATAAGCCTTCTATTTACTAATATTGATTCTGTTATTTATGTATGTTTACAGTCATCTGCTATGCGACACATTGGTAATAATGGAATATACTCCCTAGGGAAAAATACTAGGCCCTCACTACTAGTGGGTATCCACTAGAATTCGAGGATATGTGCTTGTGGCAATGTGGCCCACCAGGCTCGGGCACCCGTTAAGTGGCGACAGGGGTTGGTATATCACACTTTTATAGATGAATATATATATATGTATGTATTATAGGATATATATTTTATATATAACATTTAAGTTATTATGGAATAATGATCATGTCAAAATCAATAGAACCATCAATCAAAAATTATAAAAAAATGACATAGTTAATAATGAGAAACGATATTTTTTTAATAATTTTTAATAAATGGGTGTGGGAATGTTATAATTTCTCCATACATGATATTATATGTATTTTAATTAAATTTTTTTAAAGGTATAGAATATTCAATTTTATTATATTGGTGATTTGAGAGAATTCAAATAAAATAATATTTTATTTAAGGATATATATCAAAATTTCAATATTTATAAGTATTTTCAAGGACTTTGTTTCTAGTAATGAAATTTTATGACCAGTATCCCAATAATTGAATGAATATTATTAATATATAGTTATTTATAAAAATTACATGATTTATTTTTAATTTATCTCTCTTTATGTAGTTAATAGTCAAGAATAGTATTTTTCATAATATCCTATTTTATTTCTCCATTCGGTCAAAAATATTTTTTCATCCATATCTATGTGTTTAAAAAATGTTTTAAATATTGTGTTTTAGTACTCTCCAATTTTTTTAATATATATTTTATCCATGAGTGGATATTGAATCAAAATTTTAAATTAATATTGATTTCTTTTACTAAATTATTTACAGTTTACATTTTAAGAAATATGTGAAAGGGATCATTATTTTAACAGACATATGATGAATATAATTTACATCCACTATTATAATTAAATTATTCTAAAATTAATTTTTATTTTTAATTTTTTCCTTTAAAATAATTTTTTAATACAATATTTTGGTAATATTGTAGTTTTTAGAGAATCTATTCCTAAATGTAAATGGAATATTTCTCAATAAATATGTCAGGAAATTTTTTAATGGAATTATAATGTAGGATATATTTGATTGATGTTAGATAATAATTCATAGGTTTTTGATAAAATTATACAATAATTATTCATTATTTGAATAGTTTATGAAATTGATTATGATATTTTAATGAAACATATTATTTTACACATATTATGTTTTTGAAAGATGATAAAATTTGTATGCTATTTCTTTATTTCAACAGGTTATGATATAAGATGAATAATTTAGGATCTTATGCATTTATTTTTAATGCATTTATATTATATAATGGGTGGACCTATAAATATATGACCCACTAATATATTGTGTATATATATATCATGGAATATAATAAGGACTAAAGTGGCGAGTGAACATTTTTTAGTAAGGGAATATATCCAATATGATAGTCTTGGTAGTGATAAATGACTAAGGATGTTATGGAATCAAGAGTGTAATCAATCCACACTGATTATCTTGTTTTTTACCGTTATCTATGAAAATTATTTTATATGATTATATGTATTCCACAAACTGAAGCATTATTCAAATATTATTCACCCATGAATCAAGTTATTTGATTCCGATTTTTATTCATTATTTTTAACTCCCAAACTTTATTCCATGACATAATGTTATGATTTATTATGTACTATGTATGGCTTTAAAATGTGAATCATAGGTTATTATACCATTATTATCATGTTATGCAATTTTATCCTTGATATCTCATGTATTTTCTGAAAATGAGAATTTGATCGTCCCATTTATCAGGTATCAGTTCCCCATGAAATGTATTGATTTGTTAATTAGGTAATGTCTAAGGTGGGTGATATTTATGAATATCTCAATAAGATAATTAACAGATCTTTTATAATCATGGTGTCTCTATATCAATTTTTCCAAATACATTATACCTATTAATTTATAGTGTGGATGAATATGGAATATGTTATCTATAGAAATATTATTCTAATAAGATGTGTTATTTATTTATGAAACTAATAGGTTGATATAATTAGAATTTAAATAAGGATTATTTACCTTTGATTACAATCATGATAAATATTTTTTGAGAACTCATAGATTAATCATGTGTTTTAGATAACATCAAATGTAATGGTAATAAAATTAGTGTTATTTGTCTTATAAAACATCCATATCTAGAATATATAAGTATCTTTAATCTAAGTAAAAATGTATCGAGGGTAATTACTCAGAAAATATTTGGTAAATTATATCGTGATCATCATTCTAGTGTATGGTGAGTTTGAAACGACTTTTCACCAATTGTAACACTCATAGTGAATATTCATTGTATATTTCACATCTTTTAGATGAAAAAGTACGTTTCATTATAATATATTAGGAAAAAATGGAAAAGTATTCAGGTATGGTTCATACCTGAAAAGAAAATTTAACGATTTAGATATTCTAAAATTAATGTTCTTGATTATATTGTTTTTCATATTATTGTTTTTCACACACTTTGGTTTCTATATTTATATAATGCATGGATCAAGAAGGAAACATTTAAATGATTAATGTTATATTATATTCAATAATTTCCACCATGAGAAATAAAATCCTATATCTGATGGAATGAAGAATCATATATCAATATTTATGAATCTTTCCATTAATATTAATGATATTGGTCTTCTAAACTATCAATTGAGGGAACAATTCTCTATTGAGTCCTTCATGTTAAAATATTCAACTTATTTTAGTGGGTATTCAGATCCACTAGTTGCGTATAAATGGATTTATCCCACTAATAATATATTTTATTTTCTATAGTGTTAATAATTGTGCGTTTATCATTTTATATTGAAGGATATGGATGGTGTAATATTATAAAGATGATGTATAAATATTATAAAATTTACTCCTTGGAGTATAACAACTTTAGAAACTTAGTTTTTAATAACTAAATTACTTTTATTCTTTATATGTTAATACAGAAGGAATCCCTTTGGAAAATGTTAATGGATAATGAATCTATTATTATTTAAGAGTAAAATTTTAAATTACTTTTAAGATGTGATTTGTTCATTAATATCTAACCTAAATGTGTTTTTATTTCATTAAATAGTTCAATAAAAATGTATTTTGAGGTAGTTTTCTAGCAGATTTTTTAGTCGATATGATGAAATTATTTGATGCTCTCTGAATCTGGATGTGAAGATTGAATTTAATCATCAATGTCATTATTTTGTTATGAAAATGAATATGGAATTAAATGAAAATTCTTATTATAAAATACATGGAGAGAATATGCAGATCATACCTTTATAATTGATGTAGGGAAGGAGACATGGATGAAACTTTCAAAATAGGAATGATAAATTTTTTATGTGTGTAAATTATGGTCATTAAGAAATTTAAAGTCAACATTATGGGAAAATTATTATACCTAATTATATAGAGAATGCACCACATAATTAACCACCCAAATTCTATTGTTTTTAATGAATGGATTACAGATATTATACTAAGAATTTGTCAAATAAAAAAATATAATATTGATTCTTTAGAATATAAACATGGTTATCCCCAATATAATGGGATGTAAAATTTGATAATAATTATCAATATGGGGTATGATAATGATTTAGTGATTGGTACACTTACCGTTATCTCTAGAACTAATAATGTAATATTTTCCACTCAATTTACAAATTAATATATTTCTAAATAATTTTATATGGTTATCCTAATATTAACTAAATGATTATTTTTTTAATATGAAGATAAAAAACATCATGATACAAAGATCGCATATCATGTACTTTTTTCATTATTTATTGATGTTTTTTAGTATGATTCTTTTATCTTTCAACATTCTATCTATAGAATATCATGATATTTTTTTAGTATGGATTGGATTTATTTTAAAAAATAAAATTTCAATTTATATAGTAGGGAAGTCACATTTTATATTCTGATCCAACCGTTTACTTTCTATCAGTTTTATAATAAATATGAATATATTATTTAAAATAAATCGATCCTATTTATCTTGATTTTTATTCAATAGGGGTTTTTATCTTAGATGGTTATGGTTAATCTCCACAAAAATAATATTCATATTGTATGCCTGTTTATTGATGTTTATTTTTGGAGGGATTTCTATTTCCTCCCCCAAATCATGTTGTTGATTTTTCAGTATAACTCATACATGGTTCTAAATATATTTTAATGAAACCATATAAAATTGACCCAATTTTTTCAGAAATAAACAAGGAAAATACAAGATAATATTTATAATGAATAATTTTTCAAAGTGTAGAACCATTGGTATCACACGTTCTATTTTATTAATAGTGATTGATCAATTCAACCTCGTATCAAGAACACAATAAGATAACAGTAAAGAAAATTATTATATTCTCTGTGTTGATGATTTGATTGGTCAATTATGAGGATTATAATATTTTTTCAATATCGATCATTGATGATAAATATTCAGTGTATGGTGAAATTTAATTCATTCCCCTAAAAACCATCCTTATAAAATACATTAAGTGTGGATTTTTTGGGATGACATTTTCTATTAACAATACACTATATATATTACCGTATTTAATTAATAAAGTCCTTAGAGATTAACCAAATCCATTAATGGCTGTATTGATGCAATCTATTATTATATATTCATAGATAAATGAAGATCATAATGATCAGATGAAGACATTATTGAATCCACTATGAATTGGAAAAATATATAAAACATTTACCATGTGTGATATTTTTCAGAAACATAATCATTTTTGTTCCTATAATCTTATGTGATAGTATATCGGTGGATCCATTAAGGGGTATGTTATTAAACATTGTCCTAGAGTGAGCACTCCGATCGAGATCAATAGTTATTTATGTTTGGATTTATAATATTATGGGTTTTTAGGGAATTTCTCCTCGATATCTAATACAGTCACCATGTTAACTTGGATGAGAGAAATATTTTTTGGGATAAATGATTATTTAAAATTTCAATGAAATGAGGATAGAATTATTCATCTCACTTTTATTTGGACTAACCATAAATTTAAAAGGATTTTTGATCAATTGTGGTGAATTGATGAAGGGACGAGAGTTTTCCCCATGTATAATTAATTGGTTACAACTTATTCATCTTTTAAATTAATAGATTCTGACTAATATTACCCAACACATGATTCAGGAATATTTATGGTATTGTTTTCTTTATTGATATATAGTCATTTTATTTATCATTAAAGAGGTTATGTATATTCTGATCATAATATTTTACTATATGTATTCAATAATAAAAACAAAAATATATATTAGAGAAGATGGGTGGTGTCGATCAATGGTTATGTCTTCTAAATACAGTATCACCATTATAAATAGAATAATATAAAAGATGATCCGAGTCAAAAATATTATGAAATATTTCATATAATTAAGCTAAAGTTAAACCACTATTTCATGATTTTGATAGGATAGATCTAGAAATATTGAAAGAGGAAGAAAAATATTATCTTTCCCAAATGAGTGTTGTACTATCTATATAGATGGATATTAAAGAGGATAAAAGGGATGGTATATAGTTACCTAAAGAGGAATGAAATTATCATATGATAATCCTTTTTTATGGTTGAATTGAATTTTTTCATAACCATGTATGTGTCCCATCAATAAAAAATTTGAAGGAGTTGTTAGATAATTCTTATAGTTCATTTAAATCAATTAATATTATATGTAAAATTATGTATTAATATCAAAAATGATAAATATAGTGGGAAACATGTAGAGAGTCATTGTAGAGTATTTATCTTAGTGATTTCTATGTCATCATGCTAATGCTGAGAGGGAGAATTCAAATTTGATTTTAAAACCATTACCCATACCATAATGGAAATTGGGAAAATTACAATTGATTTCATTATTGGACTCCCCAAAGAATCTAAAGGTAGTATAAATTTAGGGGTTTTAGTTAGTAACCTTATGAAATCATCAATATTAATTTCTACCGATGAATATTTCACTCTTGATAAGTTTGAAATAATATACATAAATTGAATTTTATGTTTTGATGGGGGGAAATATTTTATTTTATCTGACCAATATCTATTTATTATCATTATGGTCTAGTGATGTATTTTGAAATATCTGGATGTGTTTTATCCCATCTAGTTTTATTCATATATATGTTCACCCAATGAGAACCATTAATACCATAAAGTACATATTTATGTATTGTTATATGTATTACAAACGTTTTTGGGATCAAACCATTAAATCTTTTGAGTCATTTTATAACAATCACTTTTACTTGAGCATTCTGGTAGATCCTTTAGAAGACTTAAATGAAAAAATGTATATTTAAAAAACTATTTGATAATGTTAGAGATCTAAATTTATAAGGACCAGACTTTTATAATGAAATAGATTAGAATGTTAGATCCATTTGACATCACATTAATCCCGCTAATGTATAAAAAGCATATTATTATTATCATTGATGAAATATGGAATTTGAAGTTGGTGAGATGGTACAAAAGTGAATTTTTCAATGGAATATGTTTAAGATAATTATATGTAATGTAGATATATACCATGGTTGTAATATCACCTATGATATTATTGAATGATTAGGGACCATAACTTATTGCTTTTTTCCTACACTGAACTATTTTCAAGTTCATGATGTCTCCAATGTATCTATCTGGAAGGTGTACATACATGATAAATGACATGTACTATACAAAAAGGTGGTACCACTAGAGCAAGATCATTCATATGAATAAAAACCAGTAGAAATCATTGATTGGTAAAATAATTTTATGTTGAATAAGGTTACAAAACTTTTAGTAGTACCCATGAAAAATAAAAAATATAAACATTATATATGTTGAATTGAGGATTTGACGAAACATAGATATATTAGTTTATTTATTTTATAATAATTCGGTTTCTGTGGTATAACTAATTTCATTGGTGTTAAATTGTAACACCCTTATATTTTATGACATATTTCCCTTCAAAACATTTTTTTGATAGCTTGTGATACATGCAAGCCCATTTCTAGAAGAATCATAATATATAATATCATTTTAACTTACCCATTAATATTTTTAAGTGAATATGAATAACTAATTTTTTATGAAATTAATATTTTTAAATTTCTTTTCAGAAAAATAAAATATATATATAAATAACTACCTAATTTTTACTCATGTCATTTAATGCTTTAAAAATACATTTTTTCTACGATATTGGTTTTATTTCAATTTGTGAGAACATATTACTAAAAAAATTTCAAAATTTCGAAAATTTCTCTAATACAATTTTTATTATTTTTGAATAGACATTGTCTAAATTATTTTAGAGTTATATATTTTAATTTTCTAAAAGACTGATTTTATGATGATTAGGGAAAATTACTATTTTTATTGAATGTCATTTTTTCGTTTAAGGAATTTATAAATTATCATTATTAAATGGTTTTATTTTATATAACAGTTCATTATTATTATTTTCACTCAAATTGTGGTAATTATAATTAATTTTATGTTGATTTTATGTATAATATTTTTCCATTTATGAACATTTTTTTAGAAAACTATTGTCTATGTCATATTGTTGATTTATATTAAATTAAATAATGATAAATATATAAACAAAATTTTATATAATGGATTACATATTTTTAATTAGTATCTGATTTTTTTATGAGAGCACTTTAATTTTTTGTCATAACATATTGTAAATATAATAAAATTATCACCATTAATATCAAAAGGTGTTTATCAGGTTTAGAACTTGAAATAATTGTATTTTTCGATTAAAATTTATAATATAATTTTATTGACCAATTTAGACCTCATGTTATCCTACGATATTATATCTATCCATGTTGAATTATTTTTCTTAAGAATTACGTTATAATATTTCGTCTTTTTTTTAAATCAAAATTGTGTCCTCTACCCAATATATAATAGGAATCAACTATTAATTCTTATATATGACACCTTGGGACATATATTTCATCCAAAACAAAAATAATTCAATTCTATCTTGCCTATACATTAATTAAAGGTTTTTTATTCTTAAAATGAAATTCCATGTTTCTTTATGAATGGATAAAATGGACATCCATTGATGAATAGGTAATTATCTTACTCGATGTCATTGAATTTATTTATTATTATAATTCCAATAAATATACTACATTCATAAAAAATATTTACCTAGGTATCCATGATTTAATACAATTTTATCATAAAAATACATTTCTTCTCCCTATTTTCTATCAATTGGGATGTGAATGTGTCGCTTGTGCATATCTGTGGACTACAACCTCCACGTAGAGATAAAATAATATTTTAATAATTATATTTCATGATTGAATATTATTTTGGGTTTATTGATCATATATGATATTTATGAGATACTTATGTTTCTTCAATTATAATTTCATATATACATTCTTTCTTTCCCATCAATTAGAAAATTATAATGTTTCTATTTTTTACATGAGGACAACCACCTCCATGAATCAATGGGATTCATTTTTAATTTCATATTTACATGAATTGTAATGAATAATTATTTTTTAAATATAATATATATATATTATATAATAATTATAAAATGGGTTTTAATAATTATTTACCTATTTTATTCCATCCATGAAAATATGATTATCGTGTTCATTTATGTGTAAAACCAATCATCACAATGATAGTTTAATTCATTTTTCTATATATACCTTATATGGATGAATATATATATATAATATAGATATATGATATTAATACGAATAAAAATAGTCAATAGATTATGTAACATGGATAAAAATAAAATTTATGGAACAACCAAAGTGGAATTCTCATGAAAAATATATTTAACTACTAGAAATGAAGATTTTAATTAATAATAACCGCTAAATTTTTGTTTGAATGAATTAAATTTATAATAAATGATATTATAACCCTGTTCATTAATCAATTGTATAATTATATTCAATTTAAATTTTTTATACATGAGTGTATATTGTTTTCATAGGTTGTTGAACATAATGAAGGAATACAACATTTCAATGCCATTGTTTATTAAGACACATTATGATTTTGTTATTCATGATAAAATTTTATAAAATATCTCTCAAGATTTGAATTAATTGTCTTATCACATAGCTAATTCTAAAAATTTAGTATTTTCTATTCATTTTACTAACATTTTGAACTGAAAAAATGAAAGAATTCTTATTTATGAAATTAGTCTTTATTCCACTCTTTGATCAAAACTATGTTTTTTCCCAAAATAAATATTTATAAAAAAATAATTTTAATAATTTTTTTAATACTACAATGAATTATAATTTCATTCATTCAGATAATGTAATTTTAATTATTTCTCAAATTATTCTTATTTACAATATCTAAATGAGGTACTTTGGGATATTTACCAAAAAAATTTAGGGAATCATCATTTTAATATACACAACCTGAAAATAATTCCATTATGGTATGAAAATTAAATGATTTTGACAATATATTACATATCTAAATTGTTTATTTAATGTATAAAAATTCACTATTATTTAAAACAATATGATATTAAAGAATTTATTATACAAATAAATCAGTATTTTCACCATGATGTACTATATGTGATGTTTTAAAAGAATTTTCATTTATGATAAAATCCTTAGAATATTTTTATTTTTTACTATCGAAAATACCAAAGGAATCAATCCATATTCTTCCAATTGATTTTTTATGATTATGAAGATGTGATTTTTATGAAACTAATATATTTATATATATTTTATTATAATTAAAAGTTATAATAATTATGAAATTAATTTTTTTCAAACAGGATATGATATATGATGAATGATTTCTGATATTTTGGAAGACAAATGAATGGATAATTGGTATGTGATGTGTAGACCTATAATTATATTTCCTTCTAATTCATTGAATATGAATAGATTACTCAAGGAAAAATAATGAATTAAATAGAAAGGGAAACTAGTTGGGTAAGGTACTATTTCAACAATGACAGAATTTGGATTAATTATTTAATATTGATATAATAGAATTACAAGTGATCCAAATCCACTATTAAAGTCATGGAAGGTATATCTAACTAAGGAAATAGTTTTTTTACAATATGTGTATTCCAAATAAATTATGTCATATTTTTATGTTATTCTTCCATGGATTATGTTCTTTGACTACTTTATTATTCATATAATATAAACTAAAAATATTTATGTCATGATTCTTGATTATAATATATGATATTACATATATAATTTTTAAATGATAATACCATGTTCTCATACACTTATTCTCAAGATATGATTATTACATTCATGATTTAGTCCTTTTTTATCTTATTAACCATCTATGCACAACCTTTCTTTAGGCTTATTTTCCTAGGTTAATAAGGGAGGTTTTATGTTTGGTTATTTATGGAGGGAGATAGTTATTATGAACATAGTGGGGTATTATGTAGATATATTATGAAAATGATACTTATGTACACATGATTCTAAGAACCATAGAAATATATGATTACTATATTGATTTTAATATTATTAAACAAATATTAAAAAATTGATACTAATGTATCTCATTTATGTGTAATATTATTTAAGGAGATTCAAATTCCAAAGATTAATTTTTAAATTTTAATTAATGTATTTTGGATTTGAATGAAATTTTCTAAAGATTTTTAATGTTTTGAAATGTCTATGAACCATTTCATGGAAATAGAAATGTAAAGGAATCTTCTTGTTGTCTATATATTCTCATTGTATTCTATATAAATATGTACACTTGTTACGGATTATTGTTTTTATGCATTCTTTATTGTATTATTGTGAAACTTGCTTATCTGATGACCTCTATCTTTTGGACACATTAATTATGGGTGTAATATATCTTGATGAAGAGATAATCATTCCCAAGAATATAATAATTCATAAATGACTTGGGTTTATTTTGGGAGTAAGGATGAAATTTGCAACTTCAGGGAAATTTTTTTCATCCAATGAAAAGAAATCAGATATAAGATTATTTTATAAAAAGTCATTTTCATCATTCATCTTTACATAACAAAAATAGTTTGGTGTATCTTATGGAGAAACTAGTTTTGGTTTTTTGTTTCAATTGTATTCGGACCCAATTTACCCTATATAAAACGTATTATAAATGTTTTGTAAAAATAAAATTAGTCTAATGTTATATCATAGGTATATATCTACTTGAAATTTTAGATCATTTGTTGTTTTTATTGGGCCATCTCTAATAGGTGTATACTGCATGTAATTTAATGGGATGTCATGGTGTTTAGGATCATAATTAATAATAATATATAATATAATAATATATTATACAGCTAAAATTTCCATAAAATATTTAATTAATGTTTTATAATAAAATTGGAAACTATTCACTAAATAAAGAAATGAAAAGTATCTTCATTTAAAAATATTATTCATTAAAACATATATTTTTTAGAATAGAATAGTAATTTTTTAATAAGTAATTTAGTTTTTATTTTATCAGGAAATATATTTAAAAATGAATAAATTTATCAAATAAATTTATCTATTATCATAGTTTAAAATTCAATAAAAATAATCACTAATTAATGTTCAAAACATTAAAAAAGATAAAAAAATATAATAAATATAAAATATTTAGAAAATGATACTAGAAAAATAATATATTGTTGTGGTCTATTTCTGACAGGGTAGAGAATATCATTCAAAAATAGTATCCAATCTCATGGAAACAAATCCTCAATCATATTTCCACATATACCAGAGGCTGTTGACTAGAAAAAATGGCCAATAATAGTAAAATGGGGAAAGTATACTCCCCTGATTATATTGTACCAATGTGGTATGATAAGACAAAAACAATAAATAAAAAGTATAATAACATTAAGGTACTGTAATATGTAATTCATCCAGATATCATAAATAAAATAGTAGAAACCATATCTAATGTTTTATTCAAAATGTCATAGATCATGTCAGGTTGATATAAAAAATGTAATTTTTACATAAAATAAACTAACATGAATATACATCCGTCTATATAAAAAATATATAAATTAGCCTCCTATATAATCATGAGCATAAGATCAATCATGTACTTTCATAATCCATTTGACTACTGATAAATCAAGCATCCATTTCAGAATAATTTTCTTTTTCCCAAATTGTAACCATGAAGATGTCTATGGTACCAAATGGTGGATCAATCATGGTGTCAGATAATTAATTAGACAAAAATTGTGTCCAATGCAATCATAGTCATGATTATATAATTAGTTAATGTGTAAGTGATAATGAAAACTATAAATGAAATATTTTATATCGTATAGGTCTACGTTTCGGGTGGGATACATAACCAATACTACCATATTTCACTTAAGATGGGTTGACTATGAAGGATTTACCAATTTTTAATTTTATTGATAAAAAAGTATCATTTCCTGGATCATAGAAAAGGTATCCAGTGTGGATCTTATTAGTAAATGGGATGAGAATTTTATATATCATTCTTCTAGTTAATGTATAAATATATTAATTTTCTAATTAATAAAAAAAATTGACTAAATTCATGTATGCCACTGGACTAGGTAGACATGTAATTTAGAAGAATTAATCAATTTACATTTTGGAAACCTTATCCTATCTAAGGTGTTCCACGTGAGAAAAAAAGGTATTACTCTACGTGAACTATGAACCCATCAACCAATAAAACCATCTATTGAATTCTTTTATAGAGATGAGGTATAACTCTATGAGTAGTATAATATCATTTCACTCTCAGTCCATCCTAGTAAATCCATGTGACTAACCCAAGTGTCATTCATGAAATAAGATAATTAAATTCCCTCTATGCATGTCCTAGAAATTCAATAATGGTAACTAAAATGTACCTCATGGTATAACATAATTAATGTAATAAGTGTCGATTTCTTTACAATTCATATGATAAACCATGTATCATTCACATCATGAAATAAATAAATTTTTATAAAATTTAAATTTAATAATCCAATTTAGATTATCAATGGCTTAGAGTGATTAAACCCATGTATCTCCCATGTTAGTGTATAAATATTGGAATTGTTCTTTTATTTTAACAATTATAGTAATTTCACATTAAATTTATTTGACAATACAATATATATGTATTAATTATTACTCACCATAGATGGTGGTTAAAATTAATATCGAATTCATAGAAGGCCTATCATGGTATAAAACGTTCCATTTACATTATTTATGATGCATTGTATCAAATTATGATGTCTATGTTACAAGTTGTAATGATCACACCATAGAAAGTGAATCGATTCCAATTGAAACTCATTTTTGTTCTCAATCATTTTGAATGTCACCCAATTTTATTTTACAAATAAGGGTACTTAAAACCTAATCCATGATATAGGGTCTCATGGGTCATATAATCCTATGCCCAAAATTGTATTTTTTTAAAAATAATTTAGGGTTATTATATAAATGCCCCATGTGGAACAGAACGATGTAATAAATAAACTAATAGAATTTCAGTTAAAAAGAATATTTCACTTACCATATCATGTTAGTAGACTTCCTGTTTTATATCAATTCTGTTTCGATATATATCTGGATAAATCCAACATATTGTCAAAATCCCAGAGTATATTGAAATCTATAACAAATATATTTATCATTATGTATGCGAAGAAAAATAAAGGAATAAAGTAAGAGGATTGTGGAAAATAACAACCCTGATCTAAAAAGAATGATATAATATGAATCATACACGGAATGAAGAACCTCACACAAATTCTATGATATGTAGAAGGTTGATCACATAGATGGGTAGAGATGGCTTTCCATGAGAATAATGAAAACAGATGATTACATTTATAGTTTTTTAAGGTTGACAGGGTAATGGTACACTTTACTAAAGGGATGTAGGGTTCTCTCTCATAAATTTACCAAAACAAGCAGAGTCACTACATATGTGACACTACCCATTTGGGCTTTCCATAAAATTTGAATAACATTGTGTAACCCATACAGATACCCTATAAATATTTTCAATATCTCTTCAAATGGTTATAAGGGAAACCTCCCATGATTTATAAATCACGCTCCACAACATAATGGGGTACACGATTGAGTCACATTGTTAATCCAAACTATTAAACATCCATATAACTTAGACAGTTTGTTTGAAAACCCCGGATCCATGATCCGAATAATCCCCAAATGTCCCTAAACTATTCCTTATAACATACAACCCTACCATTATATAAATACAAATATTAGACATAAATTTAAGGATATTTTAACTTATTTGAAAAGAATGTATTTTCAATCTCCACTACTTAAAATAGATTTTCCCTGTGTTAGTATTCTTATGGTGTTAATGCATCATTTTAGAAAATCAATGTCTGGTAAGATTGAACAATGGCCTATCGATCCCATGACTTATCCTATACAAATAAGTGAGTCCATATCACCCGTAATATTAGAAATAACATTAACTAAACTGCCTTTATACACCAACCAATAATATGTATATTATTATCCTTAATGTACTCATCTACCTCCATGTCATCCTCTTGGTGATATATAATATGAGATTCATTTTAGTGATACAAACATAACTATGATACATAGAAGAGGTAATGCATGTCATGGTACCTATAGGGTAAATAAAACTAATATTGTACTATTATAAAAATATAATGAATGATAAAAGGATCGACAAATTGAGGTGGTATATTACCCTATCTCCAAATCCATATATTCCTTAATCTATGTGAAACACAAAAGAATACTTCAGCCTCATCATTTTAATATAGAGGTCTTATTTAGTAATATACATTAAAATTTTCATATATTATATGGTATCTATAAACTTTCATATGAGTTGTACCATCATTGTTGTCTCTTAAATGATATGAGGTCCTAGTAGTACTACCCATCCATCTAATATCTAGCACAGGGGTGAACAACATGACTTACTGTATAATGCATCACATGGAGCAACCAATAAAATGATCACGGAAGGTTTTATTGTTAGAGATCTCAATGAGAGTTAATTATTTCAAACAATTATCTCTAGATGAAAAGGATTCATGGTAGGATCAAGTACTCTAACACCTATATAATCTGATTAGACAACCCATCATTTTAAGGGTGATATGATGTACTTAATAGTTCTTGTGAACCCAATTCCCTCTACGACCCCTTAAAACCACATAATTTAAAATGAGTGTGTATTTTTGATATAATAATATTTGTAAATATGATAAGTTTTATGATCTACCAAATATATATCTATCATATCTCATTCAATGAAAAGGTGTCTCAATATGTAGAAAGCGATCAACCTTTTTCAGTCTGTCTATAATAACCCATACTATATAATAACCTCAAGGTTACCTTGGTTTTCCAATCAATAAATCTGAAGTGAAATCACCCCATTTTTACTCATGATTTGGAAAGTACAATAAAATAATTTATATTATCATTCGTTCCTCATTCACCTAATAATAGAAGGAAAAACAAGTAATAAAACATGTTATCTATCTTTTCATTATAGGCCACAAAAACATTCAGTAAAAATCCTGAGACAGTGTCATAAAAAAAGGATATTCCACTCAGGTAAAAAAATTAGAATTTTGTCTCAATTGATATTGGATACCATTGTGTTAGAAAACGAGTATATTTATAGGAAATACCTGAGTATCACAAAAATATCATATAGTGGTAGGTCCTCACCTGAAATAAATTCATATAGGACCATGTCCTCAAGATTAAAAAGCATCCTCATTTTTACTCTATAAATATCTGAAGAGGTCACAACTAATGTTTTCTGTATAGGCATCTCATGATGTTACTATAAAACTAGATTCATGTTTAATATGGTTTCCATCAATTTCAACTCACCACTACCCTCCCACAATACATTTTTCTAGGTAACCTATCTTAGAGAATTAGCAACAACATTTCCTTTGACATTCATATAATAATTCGTAAAGTTAGTTGAATAAATGTTTTGTAAACATCTACCCAATATGAGAATTAATAAATTTTGTTTAAACATGTACTTGACGATTTTATTTTCCATACATACAACCAAAAACTCTCATAATAAGTACTTCCCCCCCAAAATGGTGGGCATGATCCATAAATTCTTACTCCACGTCTTGAGATATGTAATTTAGATGTTGAGTCCTAAAATTTTGGATTGGGGTTGAATGATCCATTTCAAGATAGTGATGGGGATTATTTATTCAAGTCATCAACCATTGTATAAAATTTTACTTTAATAGGCCTCTATCACTATAGTGATGTGATCTTCTCTCCGACATTCGCTATAGCACGTTAGACATTCTAATGGTTGGTGTAATTGTATTTATTTCTCCTTATTATCCCATTTCAGTCTAGGTTTTCCTGTGTTAGACACTTTTATTTTCTACATTCAATTATTCTCCCTACATATAGTGAAAATATATACTCTCTGTAGTTGTATGGAACCATTTCTGAACCAAAAAAATCTATGTATCAATGTTCTTCTTTTTTCCATTTTAATATTCATTGTATTGTTTATTTCAGTTTATCGAACTCTTGATGTTTTGGAATCATCAACATGTGAGACTAGTATACTAGTAATTAGTCCCACTTCATCATAATTGATCCCATACTAATTCATGATACATCCTAAGAAACCATTCATCCTATTCTAGGATAAAAAAATCAGGATTGATGTTGGATTGAGTGCCCCTTTTATCTCATGAATGGATTCCTCGCATTCCTCATATCATAATAACATGATACTATTAATTTTATAACCATTGAGTGATTCAGCAAGATGTAATAAATCATATATAAATCACCTGTGATATAATTATATCTAAAAGACTACCCTTATTTCAATAAAATTTGTTGGGTTTTCCCAGGAAAGTATGGCTCTCACCATTACGGGATAAAAAAATAATCCTATCTCTGAGATAATATGACCTATAATTTAAACATTATCAATCCTAAATCTTACTTCATTATCAAATAATACATTTCATTATCTCATACAATTTTTAAAATGATATCTACATGGTGGGAATGTTCTCATCGAGTCTGCAGGTAGATAAATATTTCATCCAAAAGGGATTCCTCAAATGAATCTTGAGATAGGTTTAAAATTAAATTAATAAAATAAATGAATACTTTTAGTGAATCCATACGAAAAACTAACATATGAAAAGACATGTCCAAGCTATATCCACTAAGGAATGTTTTATGTGAAATATATGGTGGTAAAACATGTACTAGATGGTTTCATGGCCGGAAATTGATCTCAGATAAAACCCTCACTCTGATTAGTAATCAAAAATATATTCTATATGATAAAATTGATTCCAATTCATATCCATAAGCATGTTCATTATTTTATTATCTATAAAAATAATTAGGGTAACAACTACCATCTTTTAACGAGTGGGATGCGATTCCCATATGGATGTAATATGCCATATGATACCCCTAGAATCCAAGTACCCTATCTACCTTTTGAGAACATAAAACTCAGTAATATCAATTATATATTGAGGAATGTATATCAGTTCTTCTCCGAATATTGAATGTATAGTAATCTCTACCTCTCTATCATGTGGTAGTATAGTAAATTCATCACATATGTCATCCCTAAAATATTCCACTACATAAGGGAAATAATCCTAATGTGTCCCCAAATCATTCATATAAATACATGAAATCTAGGTTGTCACTCTGCTCATCCCTTGATGTTCATTTCTAGGTCAACTTGTCTAGACATCCCATTGACACTTTAGTATATAACTATCACTATGTAGTAATGTGAAGGATTACTGATGCCCATGTAAATCTATATAAACCAGATAAGTAACAAAATTTTACCTATCGAGAATGATGTCAAATCACATTATCATTGGGGAAAAGAGGTCCAATAATAAAGGATACACACTTATCTCAAGGGGAAATCCTTTAAGTATAATTAATGTTTAGATAAAATCCAAAAAGAGGTATCACATGTCATTAAACCATCTAAATTTTGATTCGTACGACCAAGGACCCAAAAAAGAGAAACATATATGATGGATTGGGATTCCCATGTATCAGATAATGTATGAAATATAGTATAAACTACATTTATTGTACCTATAAAAATATATGGTTTCCCACTCTTTTCCTCAGAGATTCACTACACTGCATATATCATTCAATTTATATGGTCCTACGATAATGTATTAGTTCTTAGGTATTCCAACTATAATAGTGCTTTTAATATTGATTATAGTTCACTCATCCACAACCACTTCTTCAGCACAATTATCCAGCAGTACTATAGCTCCATCCCTAATGAGGGGTTACTGAATCCACTCCTAAATGTAGAGTTTATAAATATCCTATATCACATTCCAATGGATGAAAATATGTACCAAATCAATGATGATGAACCATATTTATACATTCTCATAACTCAACAGGTTCCTTGTTATACCAGGTGTTATTATTTTATAACCAACCATATTACTTTCATATGACCTAACTTCCTTGATTTCATAATCTTGTTGTTGGTTCCCACCATGATAAGACTCAAAATAGTTCGTAATTCCCCATGTTGAAGTAGTTTTTGGTATAGGATTTGAACCACCATAGATTACAAAATCAGTGTAACACCCCAAGTAAATAAAGAATATGGAATTTTTATATTTATCCTTTTTTTGAATAAAATGTTAATATTAATTTAAAGGGAACACTATGCTTGATGGCTTACCCAATACGCAAGAACGAGTTCTTTTGAAATCTTACATTGCACTCTAATAATAAAATAAAATTATTTTAAATGTTATTTAACAAATAGCTATTTTATTGGTGGGAATGAATATAAATTACTAAAATATGATTATATATGTTTGTTAAATGTTTTTAAATTCATAAAATAAAGGATAAAGGCTTAAAATACGAAAAAAATTCAATTTTAGGCATATATACTCTAATTTTCACTAAAGGTCCACTTATCAACTTTTGATGGTGAACCGTCATTAAATATAGTTTTGGCCACTCTTATACATTCTATTGGACCAAATAAAACTCTTATTTAGAATCGGGACATCAAAATTCACTTTCTGTAAATTTTTGGTATTTTTCCGATAAAGATCAATTTTTAATGAATAGTGAAAAATGTTGTATTTTAATTCAAAACCTCTTTTTAATATAATTTATTTATCTGATTAGATTATCTTTTGAATTGGTTTCAAAGTTAAATTAGAATATATTTTTACCATTTAATCCAATAGTGGTCTTTGGAATTAATTTCATCTTGAAATTAGACTTAAACTACTGTCAATCTTTTGATACTTATTGTTTCATAAAAACCCGCTATTTTCTCTGACATCGGGAATTAATTATTAAATTAATTAATGTAACTTATATGTTTTGAATTTTTTTAAAATAGATATCATTTGTGAATTCAGAATATCAAATATAGACTAGGGTAAATATTTTGTAATTTTCTGAAAAACATCAATTTTTGATGAATAGTGAAACCACTATGTGGTAGTTAAAGAAACTGATTTTTGGTTTAAATGAAACTTTACCACTTCTGTGATTTGAATTTCAAAAATCCTACATACATGGTTGTCATTAAGAAGTAAAATGTTGTCCATGGGATTAAAATAATTTTTGGTGAATAGTAACTTTTCTGTTTATTAATCGCGATTAGAGGTAATTAGTGTAATTAAAGGTAAAAATAATGTATTAATAATACGAAATGACCTAGACACAAGTCCAACCCTCATTGGATGTGTCATGGCCAACCAATAAAATCCATGGGTCAACTTGGGTTCCCCATGGAGCCACATTGGTAGGAAAATGACATTAATACATTTTTATTTAATGTTAAAATTAAAATGTCACAAACATGTGTTGTCTTACTAAAACAATTTTTATATGGGGATATAAAAGTCATAATTTTTACTATAAATATTAATTGGAATGATAAAAATATTTCCTACATCATAGTATTTTTCTTATAATTTTTATACATTATGTAAGTTAAATTATTTATGACACCATAATGATGAAGCGATTACCTCATTATTTAACGATTTAAATAAAATGGAAATATAATGTAAAATCTAAGACCTAAACATGTCCAAAACCTATTGTATGAGTTTATTTCGAACCCTTATCTCCTAATCCTAGAAACACATCAATGTGGGACCTTTAAAATTCTAAACTCATTCTAAAATAAAGTAACATTTCCTTACTTTCCAAGAGTGCCCCTCCTCTCCTCTTATAAAAGGCCCCCACCTCTACCTCTTTACCCACACCTCTCAAGCCTTTGTCTCAGCCACACGCTGCCCATTTTGTCTCTCCACATCCATCTATTACTCCTATAAGCCTCACATTGGGTAGATGTCTTCCCAAGGAAGACTTTGAGCTCAAATCAAAAAGAGTTACCCGATTTAAAGGTAGTGTCTTCTCTTGTGTTCTTTTCTTTTATTTTGCTTCTCCAACCCCATAAACTCTTTTTATTATTTTATTTTGTAACAAATAAAGTATCTTAAATAGACTAGGATGTTTTTATAATTATAAATCGAGCTACACTTACACACACCTACATCTAATGGTTAATGAACATACTGTTTCTGTGGATGGCGAATTTCTGCCTCACGAAACGATGATTGTTCAACACTCATATAACACCTTCAAAGGTGTCCATTAAGATGTCACTATATTTAAATATGAGATATAATATGTTTATGTTTTAATTAAGCTTCTGTATTTTTCTTTTCTGGCATACCTTTATGGTTTCCATTATGGGTAAACACGATAATTTCATTTTAGGAAGTGCGGACTACAGCCCCCTCAAAGTGATTTGATTCGTTAATGCCATATGTGGGATGTAAAAAGGATGGATTTAAAGTTATTATATATGATTTATGTTACATATAAATGATGAATATAATTCTGGAATTAAAATATACATACCTCCCATTTGGTTTTAATTCCATTTATATGACATAGAAATGAAAGTAACGTTAATGCGTACGTACGGCTTACCATCTCCATGAACGGTGCATTTCATTTATTACCTCTAAATGATTATGTAATATTATAAATACTTGAATATTATGGACATATATTATATATATGATATCCAAATATTGAATATCATTCTGGATATAATGACCCTTTGACCACATGAACAACATGTAATTGTAAGAAGTCCACTTTCGACTTAAGAACCAAATATCGACAAAACAAACATTATTAACTTAAATGATTACATAATGCATATAACATTTAAATAAGTGATATAAAAGGAATAATTAACTTGAAAAAGGTTCTTAATAAAGTTTACATTAACTCAAGTTTATTATTCAGGACGTTAAATAACGATCGAGTCAAGTCGGACCCGAGGTAAGGGATCCTACCCCTCTCTTTCTTTTCAAGTACACTCTTTTATGTCATTCTTTTTAAGCTCATCTTTATTATGATTGGTTTGTTGTTTTATATTACTCATACTATACTTTTTGTGTTCATATGATGAGAGACATTATTTTCTCTCATCAATCCATTTTGGATGTTTTGAGTGGCGCTGTTAGGCTGCCGAATTTTCGTATGGGATCCTACCACTCTCTTTGTCTTTAAGCACTCTATTTTATGTAATTACCTTTAAGCTCTTCTTTATTATTTTTGGGGATGTTATTTTATATTACTATTACTTTAATTTTTATTTTCATATGATGAGAGACCATATTTTATCTCAGCAATCCTTTTTGGAAGTTTTAATTGGCGCTGTTATGCTGTCGAAATTTCGTAAGAGGCTTTTTATCTCACTTTGTGTTTTCGTGAGATTCATGCTACATTTGCCAATATTTCCTTTTGAGTGGTGTATTTACTTTCCATTATTCTACTCTTTGTGTAACATACTTTCGTTTATATGTATTTACATCAATGTAATATAGTCTTTCTTTCATGGGGAGTATGTTTCGAAAGTTACCCAACTCGGCAATGGGACCTTTCACCCTCCTCTTTTTAACAGACTTCTTTTGTTATGTATTTTAAATTCACATACTATTATGTTGGGATATGTTCTTATATATCCTTATTTATGTAAATTTTATGTCCAAGTGGGGAGATACCATTTTCTCTCCCATCAACTCATTTTCTGAATTTTAATGTGGCGCCGTTAGGCTGTCGGATTTTTATAGAGGAACTTCTTAACCCACATTCAATTATTTGGGTTAAACCGCTACATCTTGATTTTATTATGCCAAGATTATGTGTGTAATCTCTATGTTGTAATTTCAACAAACCTTTTTGTGGACATAGTATTTCTACACATAATCATCTCATTGATAAATTCTTACGAACTTGTATGGGAAATCATAACTCAATCTCATTTCATTGAGTTAAATATCTATGTCATTGGTTTTGTTTTTCGAAGATTATGTGTGAATGACCTCTTATTGTTTCACACTTTATATAAACTTATATTGGGTTTATTTATATTTCTCACAAAAAATTATGTGATAGATTTATCCTTAATTTAAGGATACCATCTTTATAATGGATTTCATCTCAATTTACATTTCCATTGAGACTTCATTTTTGTTGTGCACCAATTCACTCTTATATGGTGTGTATACTGTCCTTGGACATATTATATCATGAATCCCTTTATTCTCATGATATTATAAATCTCGGATTACATTTTATTCCAGAATTATTTGTATTCAAGAGTCTCTCATTTTGTTAAAAACTCTTTAACAAAAATATTGTTTTAAATGTTTTAAAGATTCATTATTCTAAATATTTATCTTTAATGTCCGTGTTTTCAAAATGGTTTTCAGTATTTATTTATAGGGAAATTAATGTTTTAAAATAATAATTCCATTAAAAGCATCAATGTGCTATGGGACACTTTGATTCAAAAATCTTTTATAAATGGTTTTTGAAAATGGACTGCTTAATTCAAAATCTTGGAATTACTTATTGTGATTGGAAATGAAATTTTGTTATTGAAATGTTTGTATTTAAAATATTTTATGTGTAATGATGGTACTTGGACAATTTATGGGTGGTTAAGTGATAAACCATATGAAGGGTGGTGTCATGAATACCAGGACGGGTTGTTACGTTATAACCTCCAATGCATTGGGTATGGAAGTCGGTCGTATGGCTATTCCATTAAGTATGTGTGGAAGACGACAGTATGGTTATTTCATATAAGTATGTTTATGTCCCAAGTTACCTTTATATGTTATGTGTTTCTTATATGGGTTTTGTGGTAATTTTTTGGTTACAAAAGGGTAAGTAAAGATCTTTTATTCAGTGAATAGTTTTTTTTACTACTTCATAAAGGTGAAAAGTATTACTTTTATAAAGTATAAATGGTTTACTTGTTGTTTTGAAAAAATAATAGTTTTCATTATTTGTGTATCCCTTACTGAGCTTTTTATGATCACCCCACGTTTTTTTTTGAAATGTTTTTCACAGGACATAAAGTGCAATAGGGTGAAGTATGGGATTAAGGAAAAGTCATGCTATCTAAAATATGGAACTAGACATGTTTCTTTTTAAGAGTATTATTTTATGGAAACTTAGTAGAAGTTTCTACATTGTAATCTTTTGAGATGTAATAGGTATGTCCTAATTCTCTAAAACTATAAACCTGAAATGTTCCTCAATCTGAATTATTCATTTAATTTAATATTAAGTAAGGTTTAAGGATGGGGCCTTATAGTTGGTATCAGATGTCGGTTTAGATAACTTTCGAGGTTAGGGTATTCTCTAAGCATAAGTGACATTACCATAATCGTTAGGATTTTAGAAAGAGTCATAGTTTTAGATAAAGTGAATGAGTAAGTATATCTTAGTGTTTATCTTCCTCATTAGTACATGATGTATTTGTTGATATACTCACGCTGATCTTTTTGGTTTTAGTAAATGGCTGGATCTAGCAGGCACCAAAGTAACAGTGGATGTGAAGGAAACTGTGATAGTTTTCTGAGCGAGAAACTGATTGATATGGGAGCTTCAATGATAACTCTTGTGTTTATCCTCAACCAACTATCTGGAGTCATGATTGACCACCTAATCCTTGGTGATTTCTATAAGGCATCATATATGCAAGAAAAAAATCCATATGGAACTACAAGTAATAATCATAAAGGTAAGTGTGTTCAAAACCCTATGTGTCAATGATGTGGAAAGAAACACCTAGGAAAATGTTTCAAAGGTACAGAAATATGGTATAGATGTGGAAATTAAGGTTATAAAGCAAGAACCTGCCATGGAAAAAGGAAGCATCCAGTTTACTTGAGGAAAGGAAAAGAAGTTCTTTCTGAGGGATCAATTGAATGTTTTAAATATGGTGTCCATGGTCATTATGCAAACACGTGTCCTATGAAGAAGTTTCGGGAATGGGATCACCAAGATCGTACAAATATTCGTTTACCAATACCTAATGCCATTCCGACTGAGGATGAAGAAACTGACAATAACCAGTCAAAGGTATGGATTATTTAATAACATTTGTTTTCCTATTTTGGAGTGTTAGGATATGATTCATGATTTTGTTTGTAGGAAAGAAGTATTTCAGAAGAAGTTGGAATGTAATGGTTAATGGATCATGAAGAATGATGAAGGAGTAAGAAGTCAACATATAAGGGCTTCATGAGTTATGGTCAAATTCTTAAGAGTATTAAGTCTCTTTTGATGATGGGTAACATTATAAGACTTTTTATAGAATGTGTAACCCTGATGATTGATATATGAAAATTTTATTCAAGGAATAGTTATCTGTTCTTTTGTGGACATAGTTATAAAGAACCATTTGGGTTTATATGATCCTTACTTTTGAGATAATTATGGGTTACTATATGTTATAATGGAAAGTGAAAGGCATGCGATAAAATTGAGGTTAAATTATGTTATGGTTATTTTTGATGATTTTATCTCTTTTTGGGGAATGATTTGAGAATTATATAGTTTGGAAAAAGGACAACACACAAACCGTGTGACAACCCATCGCGTCGGACAAAGCTGCGGGAATCAAACCCAAAACCAAAGTGCGACTGGTATTTATCGCCTACCACTAGACTACGTGAAGTCCCTGGTTAGTTTGACTGAAACTTTTTAGTTAGATGATTTTATGAATTAAGATTAATTTGATTTTGGGTTATCTATGGAAATTTATTAACCTATAATGGAGGATATGAGATTAGGTCAATTACTTTTCAATACGAGACTTTAAGTGCAACTAATGTTGTTTGGAGATAAATGTTACCATTTAAATTAGAAGACTATGTAAATAAATACTTAAAATATTTGGGTTTCAATATTAGTTTTGTTTACTTTGAATAATTTTATGGACAAGTTGTTTATCGAATGGTCCTCATTGAACTTTGGGTTTTGTTGGACAAATTTTGGAGATTAAGAATAGATTTTATTTTTATAAAGGGTTATGCTTTTCTGGATTATCTGATATTATACTAACCTTTTTGGTTTTGGTTTTGGTTAATGTATAAAGACATAGGAAGTATATATATCTTTTTTGTGGATCAGGTGATTCTCTAGTAGTTGATTATAGTACTCTTAATGTGAACAAGTCTTTCTAAATACTCGTCTTTTGGAGAAAATATGAGTTTGTGTAAGAAATCTAATAAAAGTTGAAAGTTAACATGATAATTAATTATGTTTCCTTATGAATAAATTCCTCAATAAAATGTAACTTAAAACAATAATGTTGTCGATTAACTTTTCCTACTTGGGAATTGAATACCGTTTAACCCATAACAAATTTGTGAATTTCTTGTGGTTACCTTTCTCCTAAACATGTTTTCTATCACTCTCCATCAGAACATGAACCTATGTTTTCACCTCCATGTCCATGTTTTCCTACATGGAATCCTAGTGTGGGTAAAATTGGGTGACCTCTGTACATCTCTTTCTTTCTTTTAAATTGATTGTTTTACAGACTCTTGTTCCAATGTGGGACTTTCAATGATCTTTCTGAGCTCGATTTTAAAATTGTGAGGACGCAATTCCCAAAAGGGGGGAAGGATGTAACACCCCAGGTAAATAAATAATATGGAATTTTTATATTTATCCCTTTTTTGAATAAAATGTTAATATTAATTTAAAGGGAACTCTATTCTTGATGGTTTACCCAATAAGCAACAACGAGTTCCTTTGAAATCTTACGTTGCACTCTAATAATATAATAAAATTATTTTGAATGTTAGTTAACACGTAGCCGTTATTTTGGCAGGAATGAATAGAAATAACTAATATATGATTATATATGTTTGTTAAATGTTTTTAAATTTATCCAATAATGGATAAAGGCTAAAAATACAAAAAGAATTCAATTTTAGGCATATATACTCTAATTTTAACTAAAGGTCCACTTATCAACTTTTGATGGTGAACAGTAATTAAATATAGTTTTGGTCACACTTATACATTCTATTGGAAAAAATAAAACTCTTCTTTAGAATCGAGACATCAAAATTCACTCTGTGTAAATTTTTGGTATTTTTCCGATAAAGATCATTTTTAATGAATAGTGAAAAATGTTGTATTTTAAATCAAAACCTCTTTTAAATATAATTTATTTATATTATTATATTATTTATTGAATTGGTTTAAAAGTGTAATTAGAATATATTTTTACCATTTAATCCAATAGTGGTCGTTAGAATTAATTTCATCTTGAAATTGGACTTAAACTAGTGTCAATCTTTTGATACTTATTGTTTCATAAAAACACGCTATTTTCTCTGATATCAGGAATTAATTATTAAATTAATTAATTTAACTTATATTTTTTGAATTTTGTAAAATAGCCATCATTTTTGAATTCAGAATAACAAATATATCCTAGGGTAAATTTTTGGTAATTTTCTGAAAAGCATCAATTTTTGATGAATAGTGAAACCACTAAGTGGTAGTTAAAGAAACTGATTTTTCGTTTAAATGAATATTTACCATTTCTGTGATTTTAATTTCAAAAATCCGACATACATGGTTGTCATTAATAAGTAAAATGTGGTTCAATGGGATTAAAATAATTTTTTGGTTAATAGTAAGTTTTAAGTTTATTAATCGCGATTAGAGGTAATTAGTGTAATTTATGGTAAAAATAATGTTTTAATAATATGAAATAACCTAGAAACATGTCTTACCCTCATTGGATGTGTCATGGACGACCAAGACTATCCATGGGTCAACATGGGGATCCCATGGAGCCACTTTGGTAGGAAAATGACATTAATACCTTTTTATTTAATGTTAAAATTAAAATGTCACAAACATGTGTTGTCTTACTAAAACAATTTTTATATGGGGATATACAAGTCCTATTTTTGACTATAAATATTAATTGGAAATATAAAACGATATCCTACATCATAGTATTTTTTTTATAATTTTTATACATTATGTAAATTAAATTATTTATGACACAATGATGATGCAACGATTATCTCATTATTTAACAATTTAAATAAAATGGAAATATAATGTAAAATCTAAGATCTATACATGTACAAAACATATTGGATGAGTTTATTTCTAAACCTTATCACCATATCCTATATGCACCTCAATTTGGGACCTTTAAAATCCGAAACTCATTCTAATATAAAGCAACATTTTCTTACATTCCACGAGTGCCCCTCCTCTCCTCTTATAAAAGGCCCCCACCTCTACCTCCTTACCCACACATCTCAAGCCTTTTTCTCGGCCAAACCCTGCCCATTTTGTCTCTACACATCCCTCTATTACTCCTTGAAGCCTCAATTTGGGCAGAAGTCTTCCCAAGGAAGAATTTGAGCTCAAATCAAAAAGAGTTACCCGATTTAAAGGTAGTGTCTTCTCTTGTGTTCTTTTGTTTTATTTTGCTTCTCCAACCCCCTATACTCTTTTTATTCATTTCTTTTGTAAAAACTCCAATATCTTCAATATACTAGTATTTTGTTATAAGAATCATTAAAGCTACACTTACACACACCTACATATAATGGTTAAAGAACATACTGTTTCCGTAGATGGCGAATTTCTGCCTCACGAAACGATGATTGTTCAACACTCATATAACACCTAAAAAGGAGGCCATTAAGATGTAACTATATTTATATATGATATATAATTTGTTTATTTTTTACTTAATCTTCTGTATTTTTCTTTTTGGAATACCTTTATGGTTTCCATTGTGGGTAAACACGATAATTTCATTTTAGGAAGTGCGGACTACCGCCCCCTCAAAGTGATTTGATTCGTTAATTCTATATGTGGGATGTATAAATGATGGATTTAAAGTTATTATATATGATTTATGTTACATATAAATTATAAATATAATTCTTGAATTAAAATATACATAACTCTCATTTGGATTTAATTCCATTTATATGACATAGAAATAAAAGTAGTGTTCATGCGTACGTACGGCCTACCGTCTCCATCAACGGTGCATTTCATTTCTTACCTATAAATGATTGTGTAATATTATAAATACTTGAATATTATGGATATATATGATATATATTAGATCCAAATCATGAATATCATTCTGGATATAATGAACCTTTGACCACATGGACAACATGTAATTGTAAGAAGTCCACTTTCGACTTACGAACCAAATATCGACAAAACAAACATTATTAACATAAATGATTACATAATGCTTATAACATGGAAATAAGTGATATAAAAGGAATAATGAACTTTAAAAAGTTTCTTAAGAAAGTATAAATTAACTCAAGTTTATTATTCAGGACGTTAAAGAATGATCGAGTCAAGTCGGACCCGAGGTAAGGGATCCTACCCCTCTCTTTCTTTTCAAGTAAACTCTTTTATGTCATTTCTTTTATGATAATCTTTATTATTATTGGGTTGTTCATTTATATTACTAATACTATAATTTTAGTGTTCATATGATGAGAGACCTTATTTTCTCTCATCAATCCATTTTGGATGTTTTGAGTGGCGTCGTTAGGCTGCCGAATTTTCGTATGGGATCCTACCTCTCTCTTTCTCTTTAAGCACTCTCTTTTATGTCACTACCTTTAAGCTCGTCTTTATTATGTTTGGGGATTTTATTTTATATTCCTCTTACTGTAATTTTTATGTTCATATGATGAGAGACAATATTTTATCTCATCAATCCTTTTTGGAAGTTTTAATTGGCGTCGTTAGGCTGCCAAAATTTCGTAAGGCTCTTTTTATCTCACTTTGTGTTTTCCTGAGATTCATGCTACATTTTACAATATTTCCTTTTGAGTGGTTTATGTACTTTCCATTATTCTACTCTGCGTAAAATACTTTCATTTATAAGTATTTACATCAATGTAATATAGTCCTTCTTTCATGGGGAGTACGTTTCGAAAGATACCCAACTCAGTTTGGGGACCTTTCACCCTCCTATTTTTAAAAGACTTATTTTGTTATGTCTTTTAAATTCACACACAATTATGTTGGGATGTGTTCATATATATCCTTATTTATGTAAATTTTATGTCCAAGTGATGAGATACCATTTTCTCTCCCATCAACTCATTTTCTGAATTTTAAAGCAACGCTGTTAGGCTGTCGGATTTCTATAAAGGAACTTCATAACCCACTTTCAATTCTTTGGGTTAAACCTCTACTTCTTGATTTTTTTATGCCAAGATTATGTGTGGAATATCTATTTTGTGATTTCCACAAACCTTTTTGTGGATATAGTATTTCTACACATAATCATCTCATTGATAAATTCCTACGAACTTGTTTGGAAAATCATAATTCAATCTCATTTCATTGAGTTAAATATCTATGTCATTGGTTTTGTTTTTTGAAGATTATGTGTGAATGACCTCTGATTGTTTCAAACTTAATATAAACTTATATTGGGTGTATTTATATTTCTCACACATATTTATGTGATAGATTTATCCTTAATTTAAGGATACCATCTTTATAATGGATTTCATCTCAATTTACATTTCCATTGAGACTTCATTTTTGTTATGCACCAATTCACTCTTATATGGTGTGTATACTGTCCTTTGACATATTATATCATGAATCCCTTTATTCTCATGATATTATAAAGATCGGATTACAGGTTATTCCACAATTATTTTTATTCAAGAGTCACTCATTTTGTTAAAAACTCTTTAACAAAAATATTGATTTAAATGTTTTAAAGATTCACTATTCTAAATATTTATCTTTAATGTACATGTTTTCAAAATTGTTTTCAGTATTTATTTATATGGACATTAATGTTTTAAAATTATAATTCCATTAAAATCTTCAAATTGGTATGGGACAGTTTGATTAAAAAATCACTTTTAAATGGTTTTTGAAAATGGACTGCTTAATTCAATATCTTAGAATTACTTGTTGTGATTGCAAATGAAATTTTGTTATTGAAATGTTTATATTTTAAATATTTTATGTGTAATGATGGTACTTGGACATTTTACGGGGGGTTACGTGATAAACCATATGACGGGTGGTGCCGTGAATACCAGGATGGGTGGTTACGTTATAACTTCAAATGCATTGGGTATGGAAGTCGGTTGTATGGATATTCCATTGAGTATGTGTGGAAGTCGACCGTATGGTCATTCAATTTAAGTATTTTTATGTCCCAGGTTTCCTTCATATGTTATGTGTTCTTTATATGGGTTTTACGGTAATCTTTTGGTTACAAAAGGGTATGTAATGATATTTTATTCAGTGAAGAGTTTTTTTTACTACTTAATAAAGGTGAAAAGTATTACTTTGATAAAGTATACATGGTTTACTTGTTGTTTTGAAAAACTAACAGTTTAATTCTTTGTGTATCCCTTGCTGAGCTTTTTATGCTCACCCCATGTTTTTTTGGAATGTTTTTCACATTACATAGTGTGCAATAAGGTCAATGATGGGATCAAGGAATAGTAATGCTATCTAAAATATGGAACTAGACATGTTTCTTTTTAAGAGTTTTTATTTTATGGAATCTTATTAGAAGTGTCTACTTTGTATTCTTTTGAGATGTAATAGTTATGTCTTAATTCTCTAAAACTCTAAACCTGAAATGATCCTCAATGTGAATTATTCATTTAATTCAATATTAAGTAAGGTTTAAGGTTGGGGCCTTATAATCAGTCTCTCTCCGATTTTCACAATAATTCGTGGTCTATTTAATATCTTTGATAAATTATTCAAGTGGAATTTATTCACCTTCAATATATTTTATTTCATAAAACCTTATTTGAATCACCTGGACCATGATAACTCATCACCTAGAAGGATCGGTTTGATGCTATTAAATGCCAAGAAAAATAACAACTAGTCTAAAAATGATATAGAGTCATTAGAAAAGTGTATAATGTTCGTATATCTGATATTTATCAGTGTCTCTGAATAGAAACAGTCATATCGGCTAATCTATATACACCTCTATACCATATATCAATGACATCATATATGGATTATAACATCCCTACATTTTATGTAAGAATATCAAAGTATATATTTATAGATATTCACTAACATATCCGGAGGTGTCTCTTTGTGCCAGAATGTTGACAACATGGCCTCTAAACATGACTCTATAGCATGTCGACTAGAATCCCTTGAAATAATTGTTGTTTATTCCTTCAGAAACAACCACAAAAACTTTGATATATTAGGGGTAGGTCATAGGGCCCCATGTATAGTATTTGTGAGATATTAACATGACATTAAAACTAGGAAACAGTTCTCTATTTGGGTATAAAATGAGGTACTTCATGTGGAATTATACGATGAAATACTGGTGGCGCATCGATGTCTATCATTGACACAAATTCTTCACCACCCTTCCAATGAATGAATCAAGGATTTCATAGTAGTATAGCTCAAAATATTCTATGAACACACCACATAAAAATATTATATTATAATATTGATTCACATATATATGAATAAAAATGTTTTCATCCTCTCTATATGACTATTAGAATCCTCTTCCAGGTCATAATAGCCAATCTAGGAAACGGGTATGACTATTAAGAATCAAAAGAGATATTATCCACTTGCAACTAATAAAATTAGATCAACACCAAGTTCACAATTTCCTATCATGGTTCTTATTATACAGTTTTTCAAAAGCTTTTTATAGTAGGAAACACCCCTTATGTTGTAATTGGAATCCCCATTTAATGGTAACAATTTCATTAAATGTTTTATACATCTACAGTTCATAAACATTTATGTATGTAAAATTTGATCAGTTAGAAGTGTATACATAACCATGTTATAAATTACTAATTTTTATATATTTCAAGTTTCACATATTGTAACTACAACCTGGTTGTAATCATTATCTTCAAAACTCAACAAGTTAATATACAAGGGTTTGATTATACTAGTTACTCTTCCTAATGTATAATGTAATATTTACATGATAAATTTTAATTGGAACAAATTTAACCACATCAATAAATATTTGGCGCCATGTAAAAAATGTATTATGCTTTAAATTTCATAATTAGTTAATTAAAGTTCTTCAATCATGTTAAATGGGGAATACCTATTTAGGTTAGTGATAACACTTTAATAACCAATTATAGTCATAAATACATCAAGGAAATATATCACAAGAATTAATACAAGTATGTTTAAAAATAATAATTTAATAATGGCCAACCATTAATCATGATAAATCTATAACTAAAAATGGTTTTCTTATGGAAAATGCACATCATCCAGCAGTGAGAAAATGAAATCCATATTTCATGGAAAATGTTGGTCTTGTGTTTCTCAATATCCCTAAAATGATTCATGTTTCCAATGAATCATTTAAAAATATTTAAATGTTATAATTTATTACATGTATATAATAATATTAAATTCCACATATCATGTTCATCACCGGGAAATGAAATAAATAAATCTATAAAAGGCATAATCTGGAACAACAATTTTGTTCCCATGTAATTTTGGTTTTCACTACTACTGGTTTACAAATTTAATGTCTTATAGTCCTTAAAAATTTCTATCACATTTCTATTATACCATATAATAAAACAAATTATATTAAAAAATTGAAATGCAACCCCTATTAAACCTTTATGATTTCGCAACCATGATCACCCGATAACAATAGACAATGTGGTAGAACTATGGCCGCATACACATCAACCAGTACAGTAGATTCTATCAAATAACATAAATTATATATGATGGTATAGTTGGGAGATTATACCCCAATATTAGTAGTGGAAGATTATGGTTCAAATAAGAAAAATAACGGAA
Organism: Viscum album; assembly: GCA_963277665.1. Classification (NCBI taxonomy): domain Eukaryota; kingdom Viridiplantae; phylum Streptophyta; class Magnoliopsida; order Santalales; family Viscaceae; genus Viscum; species Viscum album. The sequence continues at coordinate 275,229,177 of OY728142.1, read as the reverse complement.
ATATATATAATAATAATAATAAGTTATCGTAACAAGTAAATAATTTTTATATTTTAAATAAACTAGTTGAATCCCTATATAATGTCATATAAAAAATGATGTTGATCATGTCATTATTATATAAAAATATGAATGTACACATAAAATAAATAATAACTCAAATACTATAAAAATAAAAAAATTGTGGAAATAATCAAAATATATCTATAATAAAATCTGAAATAAAATCTCAATCATATACTCTCATAAACCATATTAGTAATGATAAATATAATTTACATACCAGCATAATTACCTTGTCACTAATTATATATATATTGCCTTTATAGCTACAAAATGATAGAACAAATAGAGTGTGGGATATTATTAGTTTTCCACTACAAATTATTTATAAGTACATACAATCCAGAGCTAAATAATATAGATGTGTGGGGGTAATAACTAAAATTTAAGATTAAATATTTTATACCATGTCAGTCTGATATCCAAGAGGGAAACATAAATGATACAACCTTCCCCAACCTAATATTTAATTTATTTCATGGATTTCCAATTTATTATTTTATTTATAACAGAGTAATTCAACCGGGGTGATATCCAATTTATATTCTATGGATAATATCGGTACAAGGGATGAACACTAACGATATCATTATACAATTTTATGGGATAAATTACATGGAAATCATGTATAAAACATATTGACCAAAACAAAAAATGATATTTGACAAGGTTGATGACTTATTTATATAAATTCATCAGTTTTTATTTTGGGAACCTAAGATTATACATGGTGTTCCATGTGAGAAACATATATATCTCTGTATCTTCACTATGATCCCATCACCCTCCAATCACGTCTATGATATTCTCCTATGGAAATAGGTTATAACTCTTGGTGGGGTGTAAATTAATTTCCCTCTAAGTTCATTATTTTCATTCCACATGAGGAAGCCAGGTGTAACTAGTGGTATTGCATAATCAGCCCACCAAAGGATGTCATCCCTTTTTTTCGTATGAGAACCCATATAAAACTCGTGATGGGATATCAATAAATTTGTAAATAATTTAAATTATATATAAACAATGAATCAATACAAGTAATTCCTTATCAGAAATAATGTTTCACCCATGAAATAACATAAGGAGGGTTTTGTGATCTTATACTAACCGTACCATTTACAACACATTGAAATGATTTAACCATGAAATCAATATAGAATATTTATAACTAAAAGAAAAATGTGTTTGATTTTCATTTACAAGTATTTGGAGGAATTTCATGGGACAAATTCTTACTTTCAGTTTAGTTAGGCCATTATATTTTACTATAACCTCCCTATAATAAGTGGCAATGAACATAACTCATAAGGTCAATTTAATCCATAATCAATTCATGGTTTTTTTCTCATTTATAAACACACCTGGAAGGTTTTTTATATTTTGTTTCATCAACCATCATTAATGATATCATATGTAATGAGTCATATAAATATTAGGCCCCAAATCTTTTTTAAAATAAATTATTTCATTGGTGACACTTGGAATATCTGGCATGTGGGACAATAGAGAAATATATTTAAAATTTGGCAGTAAGGGAAAATATAAGACCACCTAAATTTTCATGGTAGTAGACATGCCATGTGATATTAGTATATGTTTTAGTCTACATTATGATAAATAAATCAAATAATCAAAAATCATGAAATTTGTGAAAAATTTCCCTCATGTATATATCATTCCATACTATAAGATTAATAATGTTTAGAATCATGTGGATTAGATATATTACATCTATTGATTAAATGTGACCAACAATGAATGAATCACAGTCCTTATGAAGAACCTATGTCAAAGACTATGTGATAGTGAATGGGGATCTCTCAAATGTATGTAGGTTCGATGTTTTTAGAAACAATTATACTATGTTTATATTTATAATGAATTAATTTAAATAGGGAATTATAATCTTCATTAAAGGGGATCATTATTTGGTTTAATGGTTTAGTCAATCCTTGAGAAAGCCATGCAGGGTCAGTTACTATATGGAAATACCTGTGTGGGACTGATGTATGGTATAGAAAACAAGGAACAAACAATGTATATCCCATGTATATTTTTTCTATATTTCATATCATGGTTGTCCAACCAACCTCACATGGTTTACAAACCCTGCTCTAACTCTTATATGGATACATAGATGAGCTATATAGTTTCTAAGAACTATAATCCAACCATGTTCCTCTGACTATTTCCCCCATAACATGTCCTTCATTCTCAAAAAAATACCAAGAAACTATTGAATCCATTCTCAAAAAATGTAATCACCTACAATATAATAACAATAATATTTAAACTAGATTTTAATCGATTCAAATATCAATATAAAAAATGTAATCTTACCTGATAACCACTAATGGGAAGGAAAATGGAAATAAGTGGCCTATAGTTAAGGGTGAGAAATTGGTATTTTTAATAACATATATTTACATTTTTAGTCATGTCTATGTATATGGATTGAAAATATTATAAATTATATCCATGAGTGGTGTATCTTGTTGATAAATGATGATGTACGAACCTATTATCTTCTGCTGGAAGTCAATGGGAAGAACCTTTGAAGCTATAATTCTCATGATATTTCCCAACCCATATTATAGTCTTATATAAAAACATCATATAACCATCGGTGTGGTAGCCCATAGTGGTGGGGAGACAAGGGCGAGACCTATAAACGTAATGAACAGTTCAAGAAGAAAGCATGAAGTGAGACATTAAAATAATTTAATATATAAATATTACATTATTTTGGATGAATATTCATTACATATCATGTTAATAAATTCCCATAAAATATAATGGTTCGGTTTCATTTAAGATAATATATAAAATAAAAAATCAAGAAATATCCTCTATATCACCCACCAAGATCTTCTCAAATAGTACCCCTTATAGACATATCCTATATAAAATATTTCTTCATGTCCAGTTAAAGTGTAAACATAAAAATGGTGATCTTTGAAGAACAATACTTATAATCAATGGATACATAAATCAATGAACACGGGTTATCACAATATAAACATAAGGGTACGATAACATGATCTGAACCTTAAAAAGTCAGTCAAATTTAGTCAATGATCATTTCTCATGAGTTGGGGAATAAGGATTTGTCATAAAAATGAATAATTTATAAGAGTTTAAAATCATAAATAATAAATCATTATCCTTGATAATCTCTCATAATCATAAGTCATATTTTTCATACATATGATAATATAATATCATTTCCATAGTCAAGTCTCATTTCTAATACTATATAGTGTATAGGGTTCCATAGTGGATTTCCATCACCCCCAATTCCTTAAATTCATTTTTCTAGGCTCACCATCTATAATATAATAGTTTCACGAATACCATATTGAAAATTTTTTACTTCCAATTCCAATTTATATAATTCTATGAGACGTCATTCTTTACCCATTTCATTTTTATAATTTATAATTCGACAACCATTAATCTTATAATGAATATCATATATTAGTGGTCTAAAAGTACCATTAAAACATTCATATTTTCATCCTAAAAAATATGATAATGAAATTGGATTCCTAAACATTTCATATTTACATAATAATAATACAAATAAATAAACGAAGTGGATGAAATCATAAAACCATTTAAATTTTTAGTGTAGCTGATGTAACCCATGAAAACAAGGTCGTATCATAAAAAAACATAAAATATCTTCATCTTAACCCTTAAGATGAATAAAATTGGCTTGAATCATTAGAACATACCCCTAGTGGAATATAAGATATATGTATTGATGATTAAATATATAAAATTATTGATTAAAATATCATTATATCAGTTCCTTAATATCCTGGGAAAAAATAATTTTGAATCAGTATCTATAAAAATTATAAAAATTATAGAATATTGAGAAAAATAATTTATTTTAAAATAACTATATAATATACCAGTGGAATCATAAATTTATAAAACAGTCATAATGATAGAATAATCCATTCATTTTTTAAATGTTAATATAATGATTCATTCCACATATTTTAAATGTATAAATAATATGCCTAAGAACAATCGTAAATAAAATTCAGAGCTTTAAATAAATTTTACTATATTTTTTGATGTACTAATAAAATAATAGGATCATAATAATGATTATTTTTTAAAAACATTTTAGAGAACCATGACTAGGAGGAGATGGATTCCTATCCTAAAATATATAAATAAGGATGAATTTTCTTAAAAACATGCACTTAACCATTTTAAGAATAAAATAGAGATGAATGTAAATAAAAACATGTAAATATAAGAAATAACAAAAATGGGAAGTAAATGTTTGATTTTAAGTTATCAAAATATATAATTTCCCTCAGTAGATATTGGACAAAGACAATCTCAAAAAGATGATACTATAATAGAAATCATTACAACATTAGTATATTCTGAATCAAAGACCACTTAAATGAAATAACATTATGTGAAATATTATATACCAAAAATATAATAATATTAATTATCTAACATATCATAATTATATTATATAAAATATATGATCACAAATAGGTGCACAACAAAAATCATGGCTCAACATAACAATTTTTGTATGATAAAACCTTACCTATAGTCATAAAATTATTACTACAAACACATAAATTCTAGTATAATAATTATTTTCTTATTATTGATATATATTAAAAAAATTTCAGTATTTTATTAAGATATATCATTTTATTTTAATTTCCAATTACCCATACATTATCATTTCATTATTAATATCTTTTTTCGGGAGAAAACATTTCCTATTCCATGAACATTTCTGTTTAATGGGTTTGATCATTACACCATGATCATGGTATAAAAATAAAAAATATTAAAAATATTATATTTTTGCATTATAAATAATTTTATATTCATAAATATATGATAATGATAAAAAATTTGATACATAAAGTTGGGGAAATTATATTACATCTGTCCACATGTGAAATGTTTTTATTTTTCAATGGATAAAAAGAATAAATGGTAATTAATAATTATCCTTTCAAAAATAATTATTATACACTAAAAATAATATATAATAATAATAAACAAATATTAAGAAACATGTTGTAAATATTGAAAACCGAGTTGAACTATTTTATAGAGGAGGTAATCCATATGTACGTACTTAAAACATTATCCTTTTTTGATAACTGATAGGGTAAAAAGATGGTGCAATGCCTCCCATAAAAATAGGTGTTTATGATTCTTGTTGAATTTTGTTTTTTTAATTTGTAGACATCATGTATTTTTTATCGAGATTATGAAATTAATTCCTAAGGATTGGACCCCTCAATGGTTATATTACCAATTTGGAATGAAGTCCATTTTCTTATGGGGTTCTTGTTAATGTCAATGAAGGCCTAGGGAGGCTAGAATGGATCATCTGTATAGCATAATACCTCTAGATATTGATTATATTGACAGTGGATCCCCATTGTGGTTTGGTTGCATTGGCTTATTCAATGTAGTATACTAGCTAGTTGTTGCTGTCAATGGGGTTGAATTATAAATCTACCATATTTGGAATGTGGTGGGGGCTCTTTCCTTCACTCTATTTCACTTGGGCATTCTTATGGGTCTCTACCCCCCTCTATTTAGATCCATCCAATGATATGGTTATATCTATGTTTCAGCATTGATCATATGAATGTTAATTCATCCTCTTCTCATTATAATTTTACACTCTAGTCAACATTACTATTATTCTATTATAAATAATTAATTTTTTGTTACTGTTACTATTAAAATGTGAATTCACCCATTCCCCATACAAATTATGTGCATAAAAGAATGAGGATTCTTCTTAATGATTATTTTCTAAAAAAAATTATTCAATTCCTAAGGAAATTCCACAAGAATGGTTTTTGGGGTCCGTTGAGGACCTTCAATGTACAATAGGAATTAATTTCCGTACAACATGGAAGTCAATATTGATTTCATTTACTATGCATAGTTTTAATAATGTTGATTAAATTATTATTTTATAAATTATTATTATTATTTTGAAATAATGGGTGTAATTCATGATCCAAATTAGTAATGTGATCTAGTACCAGGCATGGGCAGACCATAGAATATTCTAGTTAGAGGATTCATACTATATTAAAAACAGGAAAAAACTAGTTTAATGGTTGGTGATCTGATACACTAGTCCCAAGGTAGTTACAATATTGTTATTATATGTGTTTTATGTGCCCTACATTATCATATTTACTCTTATAATAAATAAGTATAGTTACATTGGAACAATTTGTTAATATAGAACCATCTGTTAATGAATTACCGTGTATGGCACACTAGTCATAGGGACCGAGTTGGATTCATTATCCACTGATGAATAATGAATTTAATTTAGAAATTAGTTCAGATTTATGAGCCTATTTTTAGTGTCTTGAACTAATTGAATAGGTCAAAATGTACCTTTTATATAATCCTTGGCCTTTTCCTTATAGAGGTTGCTGGGAATTGGAATATTTTCCTAAGTGGGCCGTATGGGAACAAGTGGTAGTCAGTAGCTGATAAAATCATATTGAAAACCATAGTTTATGATAATCCTCTTTTTTATGTTACTAGGACCAGGTATATAGGCCTTAGTATGGCATATATTTTGATGGGTATGAAAAATAATATAGAGTGATCATCAAGGGCCAATATATTCCATGGTTTATATCATTGATTGTTTTATATGTGGAATATTTCATGTGGATGGATAGGATATAGAACTGTGTTGCGTAGGCTGAGGGATATTAAATTTCTATTGATTAATGTATTTATTGAGGCCACTTTTTTCCCAAGGACTCCTTGTGGTGTGCCTGGGTTTATATTGACTAAGGGTTCCTTCTGTGTTCCCAAAGATAGAACACAGAGTGAGTGTATATACCATTAATTGTGGATATTTCTATTTATTAAGGAAAATTAATTCACTAGAAAATACAAATTGTTCTGAAATTATGTATAGTTATATCTAAATTCTACTATGAGTGTCACCTAAGAACACTAGTTAAAATATGTTCTGTGAAGTCCATGGTGGATAATGCTGTCAGGCATGCAATCGACACCTAACTTTTTTACACGTTGATTATTTATTTCCTTGGATGATGGTTACCACTATATAAGTGTTTTCATTTTTTAAATTTCATATTTATATACCCATGTATGTGTAAGATTCCCCTAGTTCTCTAAAGTTCAATGGGGATTTCTTTATTTCCCCCTATAGGCTAAACATACATTCCATAGAAATGGGTATGTTGTATAACCCTTGATCATTCCAGCCCATTACATAGTTTTATATATGGTGTTTGAGGTGTCTTGCAATGTCAAGGTGACTCTTTTCAAAACCATGAAAAAGTAAAAGTATTCCATGTTTCACAAAAATGACATATCCCAATGGTGTGTCATCAAAATGATGTCTCAAGATGTTGGTGCCATTCTAGAGGTATCTCACCCTAGTGGAGTCTCACCATGGTGATGACCCACTAGTAATATCTAACACTATAAGTGGCTTGCTGGTGGTGTCTCACCCTGCCATTGGATCAGTATAATTTAATAACCATTGTTGGTGGATCACTGGGAATTTAACATCATGGTGGTTCCACACATGCAGTGGATCACTAGCAGTTTCTCATCTGGTGGGGGCTTGCTAGTTGTACCTCCTCTAGTGATGCCTTTTCTAGTGGTGCCTTTTTTGGTGGTTTATCTAAAATGATTCTTCTTAAGTAGTTTTCACTTTATTCATGTTATTCCATTTTTATTCCATTATTTGAAATAAAATGAGTTAAAGATGATATTTAAATGGGGTGAGACCAATTGAAATTTAATAAATTATATCTTTATTTCATTATTTGTTGAGAGGTGTATAAATGGTCAAAAAAATTTGTCTAGGTCAGAACTACATTAAATAGGAATTGAAAACCATTTTAGATCCCCTATGTTTCAGATCTAATCCACGTAACTGAGGGTCCATTCTTCCGGTATTTATTCTACATTCTATGGATACCAAATTCTCTTTATCCTTTTACCCTTTGGAGTCGAGTAACTTGTCGAAATCTTTGTTTTTCCTTATATTGATTCATACCGTATGTGAACCCTTGTATTTGGTGCAACCAGGAAGTGTTGATAATTCTTCTTCCATGTTGGATTTCCTTCATCTTTCTAAATTGTTTATCATACAGGATGGGTATATTGATATTTTACGCTTTAAATATTGTTGTTTTTTTATAATGATAATCAAATTGATTTAAAAAACAATATATAGGGGTTTTGGAATATTGAATCATGATATTACTCTGTTATTTTTATTATTCATATTTTCGTTTCATAGGATCACTAACCACTAAAAAAAGTTTACATTGGGGGTTATTTTTTTCACCAGCTGGTTTTTGAAATTCTATTTGTTTTGTTTTTATTGAACTCTTATATATTAGTGTGGGTTGACAATATTTATTCATATAATAAGTGGATGTCCAAAGACCATGCAATTTATATGATAATGTTTCAATTAATAAGTGTAATAAAAAAAGGGGATCCTTATAAATCATAAAATATGTGTTTTTGTCATTCATATGGTGATGCAGTTATACAATGGGCATATGATGGGAATGGGAGATTATAAAAATGATTTGTAAAACCGGTTGTGTTATATTGTGTTGTTAGATGTCGTAGTAATATGGGGTTGATTTTATTAATATGATGAACCCATTTGATGAGTTTGATGATGGAATGAAGGTATTTCATGGGAAATTACTTATAGTTATTTCATTGACAACATGAAGATTGATTCACCTCGTATGTAGAGGGAATAGTATGATGTGTCACTAATGGGAAGTGCATTAATTTACCTACTGTCTTAACCTCCAAAATAAATTTTCTTGTATTTCATGTCACAATTCATGACTAATAAATTTCTTGGTAGTGATGGAATGGATAAATAATAATTTCATAATGTTTGGAATGGATTGGGTAGGTTTGTTTAATGAAATAGAAGTGATTAAATTGAAATGGTTGGAAATGTGAAATGGGATTTATGGCATGTGGTGTGGTGTTTCTAAATTTAGAGGTAAGAGAATGGTGGTGGTGTTGTGAGTTGGTTTTTTATCTACGAACCCATAAGTTTGTCCTGAGTATTTTATTTAATTTATATATACATTTACTTGATTGTGATTTCTATAATCACCCCACCCAGGTTGAGAACTATGTACTGATCACCCACATCACCACGTGGGGGGGGGGGGTATCCAACATCTAATGAGTAGTATAGATGTATGGTACCTACTTGTTTTATATCTATATTCTAAGATAGGTTGGTATAGAATATGGTATGATCATCAGAGGTCTGTTTTTTATATAGAAGGTTGTTTCCAAAGGCAAGGTTTTACTTGGGGTTGTTATTTTTAGACTTGGTGTCTTCTGGTGATTCATGATAGACCCGGTGTTTTAGGTCAAAGTAATTTGTTTCCCGTGATTCTTGTAGATGATTTTCAATGATACAACCTAGGTGTATTTGGGATGAGATGTGACATGATTGGTAGTGAGGCCCATGTGTGTGGTGTTGAGATGTGTTGTGAGGCCCAGGTGTGTGCGACCAGGATTCGTTGTGAGGAATAGGTGTTTATGGGCGAGAAGAATTGTGAGGCCTGAGTGTGTGCGAAAAGTATGTGATGTTATATACATAATGGTTAGGATCTACAAAACCTAAGATTTTTGGAGAGAGAATAATCCAAGTTGAAAAAATGGTTTTGGTAACCCTATCATAAATTTACAATACGTTATATTTTAATACTGGACTTGCATCACTTAATGAGTGATCCTTGGTGAGGTTGGGATTGTTAGTGTGAAATCATAGGTTATGTTGTGTTCATTTTTTTCCTATAGGGGAATTAGATTTCTTTATTCACATGTTCTTGAGGGACTTTTTATTTTCAGAGGATTATAATTGAATGAAAACCCAACATATATAAATCCATTTTCTGGTTCCTAAAGGATTAGATGGACTGTTCTTAGCATTACGAGATCATACCTTAATATTTTTTTTCTTCGATGGTTTAGCCTAACTTTGGCTATTTACAATAGTGAATTTATTTTTTATATATTAGTTTTATTTTTGAAATGAATTTTGGATGGTTTGAGTTTCACTTTTATATTATTTCTTGGAGATGGGGTTGATGATTCATTCTATCTCCCAATCATTTTTTTATAATTGTTAATTCCAATTAAATTGTGAGACCCCTACTCCATGGGGGCTAGTCTCTAAACTGGGGCCTACTATAGGTGGGACACATTTTGGGGTCATCATCTCCCTTTCATCATGTCCCCCCTTTAAGGGGTATATTTGGATGTACTAGTAATGAAAGAGTGGTATCAAAGGTTATGGTAAAGAGATATGGTGGAAAAGTGAGTTAGGAACAATGAGAAATATATGTACTGGCATGGAAACAATTCCAGTTGACCTTGTTTTCTATCATAGCCCAGATAGACTAGCTAAGAAATTAGATTTCAGTGCCCACTATGATCCAGTGCAATGACAATAAACATATGGAATGACTTATTTTGATGGAACTGCTTTCATGATGAAGAACTAGGAAAGGAACATGCATTATAATGAATTTTGTTTTTATTTTGACTAGGTTGTTGGTGATGGTAAAATAAAAAAAATAAATAAAATGAATTAAGTTAAATATTGATGAAAATTCCACATAAATTATGCTTAGAAAATGATAGTTTTTTTTTCATGTATGACTCATGGTCATCGTCTATATGTGGCTTAGGTAGTTGGCATTCAATAGACTAATATGGATTATCACCATAGGGTTTATCCAATAGAAGAGGATGATAATTGGCAGAAGATGTAGTGTGCTTTCTAGCTGTAGGATTTGGGGAAGTATGAGTGACTTTTTTACACATGGTGACAAAGAGATGGATGTAGGATATTGCAATCATTCTTAGTTTCATCAGATCTCCAACACAGTACCGGTTCCCTTTGGATGGAAGTAAGTTGTGGGGTGTTTCATGTTTGTAGTGGATGAGTTTTCAATGGAATCAATGGATGCATAGTTGGTTGAGGTTCCTCGGGTCGTCAAGGGTTTCTTGGATGTTATCCCCAAAGGATGTTGTGATGATACCCACTCGAAGTGATATCTTGTTTGGGATAGACTTGTAGTCTAGTTCTTCTCTAATTTTTATGCAATTATAATAGATATAACCTTTTGAGTTGTTGGAGATGAAGATAAATATATAATATATGTTGCATAAATGTTTTCTCTGACCAAGTGTGTCATTATGGGGTTCTCCAGTCTTGTTTTCCAAGAATTCAAATGGTAGTATGAAGTTGTGTATATAATACCATTGTAAAAATCAAGGTACGTTCAAAACCTGTTATCCTATTCCTAGGAAATATGATCTATTAGAATAGATGATTGGGGACAATTAGTTTTTGAAGATCAAATTATATTCTGGATGTCACAAGTTGATGTTGAAGGAGGGAAATATCCTGAAGAATACCTTTAGATCTATGTGTGGGTACATTGAATTTGTAGTCACGTCATAGAGTGTTATTAATATACCATCCATGATCATGGGGCTTACGAACACTATGATCCCTGAGTTATTGGATAAGTTCACTAGTATATTCACTGATGATATCTTAATCTACTTTATGTATAAGGATGAACACATGGAGCATCTCATAAAAACATTTCATGTTCTTCGTTGCAACCATCTCCGGGTAATGTTGTCTTAATGTTTGTTCTGGACATGAGAGGTGAATTTCCTCTTTCATGTTCTATCTCAGGATGGTGTGGAAGTGGACATGACGAATGTTGATGTAGTTTTATCTTATTAAAATCCCAAGAAAACGGAAATGACTTGAAGATTAATTTTTTTTGTGAGAAAATATCATTGGTTTGTACTCAATTTCTCTTGAGTAGTATTCCCATTGATATATTTTTTTTGAAAGTACCTTGTTTTTGTGTTGAAATGTTTGTTTCTGGAATCATTCAGTTTCTTGGAAGGGATGTTTCTCAGTTCCCTAGTGCTCTGGTTTCTTGAGGAAGGGGTAATGTTTTCAGGTTTTTGTGAATCTTCTCCTCTAGGATTGTAATGTGTTCCGATTTAAAATAGTAAAGTGATCTCTTATGGGATGAGGTAGTTACACCCCCATGAATGTATCTATCCTACCCATGATCTGAATCTAGTATTTGTTGTGTTTTCACATAATATATGCCGACATTAACTTATTGGGGAGCACTTTGTGGTGTTTATTGATAATAATTTTTTGTGGTATATCTTTTCCCTACATGACCTAATTCTAACATAATAGAGGGGAATGTTGTTCTTTTCAAGATAATGATTTTTAGATCTCCATCACCTTAGATAATAGACCTTTTGTGTACACTAAGTTGAGAAAAAATTTATTGGAGGATTCTTCTTGGGAATCTGTAGGGTGCTTAGAGTGTGATAGAGGATTTTTGCATCTTTGTACATGGATAATAGGGTGGGTGGTTGTAAATGATGTTTGTTTCTGAAGACTATGGAATCTTCTCTACTAGAAAAGGTGGAGGGGGATTAGTGGGGAGTCTCACAGTTATAGTTTATGCATGATCATGTTGTCCATTATTAATCTCTTGAGGGATGATCGAATGATGGTTAAAATGAGATGTTGTTTCTGTGGATGTTTTTTTCATTAGTGATAAAAGATGTATTAGTTGGTGAGTTTCATATCAAACATTTGGCATTACTCCGAAAGTTTTTCAAGAAGTACTCTGGATATATGATTTAGTTTTGGTTTCAAGGGATGAAACAAGATATGGATGAGTTTGTAGAAAAGTGCTTAGTTTTTTAGTTATTAAGTGCTTAGCACCATGTTCCTGGTGGTTTGTTGCACCCTGTGGATGTTACCAAATGTAAATTGGTTGAAATTTTGAGGGATTTAATATTATTATTACATATAACTCATTTTAGTTATGATTCTATTTGGGGTATAATTGATCGGTTGAGAAAATCAAATACCTTATTATTGATCAATGTGTCAGGAATAGTGTGTGCTTTGATTAAGAGGTAACTGAATGAGATGGTGTAGATACATGGAGTTATAAGGTCCATTAACTATGATTGGCACTCGTGGTTTAACTCAAGTGCTTGTAGGGGATTGAAGTATTATTTTGGCACTAATTTATGACTCAAAAAAATATTCCTCAATCATATAGCTGAGAAATGAGAGAGGACTATCTAGATGTTAGAGGATATTTTGCAATCATGTGTCTTAGACATTGGTGGATATGGGGTACAAAACATCCCCATGGTATTTTTTTATAATAATATATATCACTCTTTTATTATAATTGTCCCATTTAGGGCATCTTACCGAAGGCCTTGTCATTCATCATGCTTATGTACAACAGATGAGGAGAAAACTGTTCTTGGTACCGATATGCTGTAAAACATGATAGTGAATTTTTATCATGATCTTGAGATGATTAATGTAGCATAATACCAAAAGAACTAATATTACAATCATAGAATGAGGCCCTAGGATTTTAGGGTTGGGTACCATATATACTGGAGATCCTACCCTCAAATATGGTATTGTAGGTTTGGAAGAGAGAGTAATCATTCTCCTTAGACCATTGGACCCATGGAGGTTTTGGGAGATATGGAAAGTGGTTCATCATTTCGATTTCCTAGCATGGTAAGAAATGATCCACAATCTACTTAAAATCACATAAATTTTTTGATGTCTCATTATGACTCCCATCTCATTAACTGGTGATAGTTAGATACTATTAATGACAAGACATTTTTGGAGCGGCCAGTAGAGATCTAGGAACACAAGAGAAGGACCTCTATTTAAAAATCTTTAATTTTTATTGTGTTTTGTGGAGGCATGATGTCTAGAAGGATGTAAATTCGGAGAGAGTTGCATAAATTCATTCTTAGTACCAAGATTGATATTGAGTTTTTCATTTATATCTTTTTATTTGTTGTGTTATGTTTGAACCTTGTTTATTCTGAAATTCCTTTTTTCCCATTTTGTGTTCTATTTGGTGTGATGTGTGATAATTTCCAGACATTTGGAAAAAAGATGAACTAATTCCAAATCCTGCAACATTAATTGTGATGTGATTATACAGGTGTAGATGAATCAATGACATCATGAGTGGATAGTACCCTAGCACGAAGGACAAAATTACCTGCTTCGTGTGTTCTGGCAATGCAGTTTGTTGTGGATGTGTCTTGTTGTCATTTGTGTTGACATTTAAACAATCATGATGATACATAGTAGATGGAAGAATTTTAGGGAGGTGTTATTTGGGTAGAGTTTTCCATTCTTTCATTTGACCAACACATGGTGCTTTATCAATGATATTTATCTTGTTTAGTTGGTAGCAGTGCTTTAAGTGTGATGAGATCCTTCAGAGGTATCTCGAGGTATAGTTTTTTGGACACTGCCTCTCTTTACCTAGGGTTGATTTTTATTTCTCTATGGAAATAATAGTTTGAGAGATATCTAATGAAACTACTCAGACAATTCAAGTCCATTAAATTGTGAGAAATCTTGTTTCATTTGTGCCCTAGAAATTCAAGGTGACTCTTTTAAACAATTCATAACCCCTAATTTTCCAGGTTTCCCAATAGTGCCTCATCCCAATAGTGCCTCATCCCAACAGTGTATCACACTAGTCTTGTCTTGATGGAGGTATATGGCCCTGATGATGTCTTTTTGGATGTGCCTCATCCTAGAGATAGCTAACTAGAGGTTTCTCACCCCACTGGTAACTCACTTGTGGTTTCTCATCTTGGAGGTGCCTCACTTGTGGTGTCTCTCTTACATTCTCTTATCAGTAGGTGGCTCAATGGTGGTGCCTAACTAGTGGTATCTCACAAGAGGTTGCTCATCTAGTGGTTTCTTTCAGAATGTGCTTCATCAGGAAGTTCGATACTATCAGTGCCTTGTCTTGTGGTTCCACTTCTGGTGGTGCCTTATCTTGAGGTGTCTCACTAGTAGTGACTCATGAGCAATCATTCTAGTTCTTCCAGTTTAAAAATTTTGACAACATTCATTGATGGAAAATGGTTCTAGGCCAAATTTAAAATTCTATTATAATGTTTCAAATTCCATAAATTATATCATTACTTCCCTAAGTGTTGGGAGACATTGAAATTTTCAAATCACGTGGTCATGGTCATATCCTCCAGTAATGGAAATTCAAATCTTTATCAAATCCCATGTGTTCTGGATCTAATCCATCAATTCCATGAGACTTCCCTCTATTATATTTATCTTTTATTTTGATACATTAATCCTCAAATACTTCTTCCCATCAGAGTCTTGAATTCTTTATTCAGTTGGTGTTTTTCCTCAGTGGGTTTCATGCAGTACACGCGCCCTTGTTTTTTGGTCAAACATGAATTATTCGTCATTCCTCTTCCAGGTATGATTTCCTTTGTCTATGAAAATCTTGAATAATGAGGGGTGTGTATTTAGATGTTTTTGGTTGAAAATATAGTTTTTTCTAGATTAATAAATATAATTGAGTTAGCTTTAGAATCAATATTCATTGGCTGGTGAAAAGTGATGCATGATCATATTGATTTATTATTATTATAATTGATATTGTGATTTGAATGAGATAAGTACCCACTAAAAATAATTACCATGTGGGTACTTGTTTTCACATTTAATGGTTTTTGGAATTCATATTTTTAAATATTATATAAATAAATTGTTAAACCATGTATATTTAGTAAATAAAGTATGCTAAAGGATTATATAATTTCTATGATGACAAATAACATAACTAGTGGACTTAAATAAGGGATGACTTATTAAATCATAATATGTATTTTTCTATGGTATATTCAGTAATATGGTTTAACAGTGGGGTTGTGATGGGCATGGTGTGTTTATGCTGCAGAGCTATGAAACTAGTTGTGATGTAATATGTAGGATGATGTGGTTGTGAGTTGGTTGTCGGATCTATTAATATGAATAATTGTGAGAAAAAAATTTTATGAAGGATTATAGAGTTTTTATGTGTAATTTGTTATAGTATTTTCATTGAAATCAAACAGTAATCTTCCCCATGTATCTAGAGGGTGTGGTATGATATGTCATTATTGTGAAGTACATTAATTTTCAAAGATTTTTGACCTTCTGAAGGGTTGTTACTCTGTTTCCTATTATGTATCATGCCTGATTGATTCCCTAGTATTGATGGAGTTAATAAATAATTATTTAATAAAAATTGTAATGAAATTTGTGGGATTTATTAATGGAATCGATTTGGTTAAATGGAATTGGATGGAAATTTGAAATGGGATTTGTTGCTTGTTGTGTTGTGTTTGAAATTTAGGGGTAGTAGCAATGGTGAGAGTTTTGTTAGTTGATTTTTGTATGAGAAACCATAGGTTAGGAAAGATATATTTATAATATTTATAAATACTTGTATTTATTTTTCATATTTTTGACACCCCACCCATGTTGAAAAATATATGTTGAACACCTACATCATTACACAAGTACTGTATTTTCTAATATCTTTTGAGGAGTACTGATGGTTGAGTGGCCACTATTTTTAACTCCCCAAAATTGGGGAGGTAGATATAGAAAATTATATGCTGACCAATTGTTTTTTATTACTTTATATGATGGTTTTGAATGAAAAACTATTAGTGGTAAAGGTGGTTTGTGGATCTGATGTTGTCGGGTGATATGTGATTACCCATGTGTTTATAAGAAAGGTGTTTTATGTCCAAGGAGTCATTGGTATGAGTTTTGATGTGTGTTCCCTGTTGTCTCTGGGATGATATGTTATATGATGCATTGTGAGTCACATGTGTGTGTGGGAAACATGTGTTTTGAGGCCCGTGTGTGTGAGGGTAGGATGTGTTGTGAGGATTAAGTGTGTACGATGATGTGTTGTGGCCCCAGGTGTGTACAAGTAGGATGTACTCTGGTATACAGAATGGATGGGAGTTCCAGGGCGTACGATGTTAGGAGAGAGAAAAATACCAGTAGAAAAGTTGTGATGGGAATCCTATCATCTATCTCCCATACATTATATTATATTACATGACCTTTGTCAATGAGTTACAATGAATTAGTGTGGTTGGGATGGTTACTATTAATTTATAGTTGTTTTGTGGTTCCATTTTTTATCCTCATAGGGGAATTAGTACGCTTCTTTGAAATGTGCATATGAGACTTTGGCATTCCCAATGAGTATACATGTATGCTCAACATATATATATATATCAATTTTTTAGGTCTATAGGAGGATTATGTGGGATATGCTAGGCATTACATGCATGGGACATCAGATAGTTGGTGTGTCATTGCTGTAGTTTTTCTTTTTTGTATTTACATTCGATACATTATGGTATATGTATTAGTTTTATTCCATGAATTCACGTGGGATAGATTTGGATTCTCTTTTATATTATGTCTTGGAGTAGTTGTGGAAGATTCATTCTAACTCCTGGTCCTTTTTCTTTTAAAAGGTAACGCTTCCTGTATTGTGATATTTGTCCACGATTGGTGCTAATCACCAACCCAGGGCCAACTAGAGGGGGGACTCAGGGGGGGTCATTATCTCAATTTTTTCATTACAAACCCATGATGGGTATCTATATGGGTATGGGTCGTGACATATATTCTCCCTTATTGGACTATACACATTATATAACCTAGTGATGAGTGGATTTATACCATTTTGCTATTTTACAATATGTGGTTGATCAATGAGACAGATATGTGTATATTATATATGGTTGGATGATCCAACATTCAACAATGATGGGTATACTACCCATGGTATTCTTGTGCAATATTTATGATCCATTATTACTTGGGGATAATTCAATGTACTATGGTGGAAGGCATATTCATCATATCATTCTTAGCGTCATCCTCAAACTAACTAAAGAATAAAGGTTCAATCGAGTTCTTATACCCAAATATTGAAAATAGAATCTACGTTGGCATAGTTACTGTGAAGTTCATAGACATGTTTTGGAATCAGGATGAATTAAATGATTTAAATTATTTTATTCCATAGTTATTCTATTTTGTAATTTATTAGTGACTATAAAATAAATATTAACCTGAATTTTTCATTTACGTTGAATTGTTGGTTATGTAGTGATTTTTTTCACACCTTCCTAGGTATTCAATTTATTTTAGTTACTAATAATATATAACATTGTTTTTCTTACATTGGTATGCATAAATACTTGTAATAATATATGAATGATCTAGAGGGTCAAATATGGTGATATTGGAACACATAATAATGTTTTTCTCGAGTGTTGAATCAAAGGTTCCAATATTTATTATCCATCCTTTTTCATTTTATTAATTTTTATTTCTATAAGAGAACATCCTAGTTATAAATCAGTAATTATATCCTTGGGAGTAATTATCTCAATTAGAAATATTTCATTTCATTATTGTGTTATAGTTTATTTATTTTATATTTTTAATCTAAATAATATTTTTTATGATTTTGGGTTAATTTATCTATTAGTTTTCATTCTAATATCTTGTTTAAATTGTCCTCGTCTTTCCAACATAGAACCCTTATGCTTGTTAATATCATATATACTTTTAGGGATGTATTATATAGTCCATAAGGAAAATAATTACATATAATTTTCAATGTGAAACATGTGATCAAATTAGAATGTGGTATCAGAGGATCACACTTATTTTGTCACACTATATCATGATATTGGGGACATGTTACATAGGTATGTGTTGAAGCATCTGATAGAACCTATACTAGTGGTTAATGGAATATTTTAATAGTTTATTTCCATGTTACTCGACATATGATATTGTTTTTATTGGATTTTGATAATTTGGTTATTGTAAATTCCCCTTCCATTATGAACATGAAATTAGATATTCATTATTTATAACTTGCTATTTTATTATTTTATAGACTAGTAGTAATAATCATGTTATTGTATCTTGGATCTTAACCTATGCTGGAAAGAGGATTCTCATGAATCATATCAATAACATAATATTCACATGATTTGTAGTTCTTGTAATGTTATTATTTATATGGGTCACCAAGGATAATCTATTTAATGTTTTAGAAATATTACATATGGTGTTTTCTAGTATATGAATTTTTTTCATTATAAAATATTTAAAAAATATATATAGAATTGTTCTATTCTAATGTATGATATTGTGGAAAGGTTTCTATGGACAGATACCTCATCCCATAGGTGGGGTGATGAGTGGAGACCTTAAGTGGTCGATAAGGTTAATTATTTCTTTATAAGAATACACTTTGGTGGTGAGTATTATGTGTCTCTAGTTTTTTAATTTGATAGTAAAAACATATATGGTGTTGGACCATACAACATTAAATGAAATTACATATAAAAAAATCTTGTATCCTGGGATTCTAATAATGGATCATCTATGATTGTTAAATAGTGAGTGAATGTATTTGGATTGTGATTCTCTACGTATAAGTGTTGTGCATAAATACATTGGAAAATTAATTCCTTTTTAGTGTTTTTAGTTGGAATTCAGTGTATCTTTGTATATGGAACCATTGAGATGGTGTTGGAAATTCATATAAAACATTGTTGTTGGTTTGAAAATATAATGTTTCTATAAAATTTACCCCTATAGAAACTATTATATAGTCTATGGGGATAGAACATGCTGTCATTCCATGTGACACAATTTCCAGTGATTATATGGAATTTGTTTATTTTTAAGAAAAAAATCTAATAGTGATTAACCAAGGGTTTCATTATTTAATTATTTTAAAAGGAAAAATTATGTGATATATTTAGAGATTAATAATTGGGAGGTGAAGTTCATGTGATATTATGGGTATTGTTACAAATTTGGAGTGAATGAGATAATAACCATGAGTGATGGTGCATTGGAATGTGATGCGCAAGGAGGATTATGGGTCGAGATTGGTTTCAAGGGTAGGACCATTTGGCTCCCCATCAACAATGGTGTGGATTAATTTTACTATGTGATGAGAGTTAGTTTAAACCCTACCAGATTTTTATTATCTATAGTTGGTGAAATGGTTTTGGTTGACCCCGACCTGGATGGGATATTGGGACATTTGATGAGAGTGTATGGGTTTCTCTTGGTTTGATGAGATGGAATTTCAAAGGGAATGTTTGACCTATTTTGGTGATTTTGAACATGTTAAAGGATAATAAGGGTGATAAAACACGTGTTATGAAATTGATCAGACTCTTCGTTAGATGATACGATATTGGTATGTGTCTTATATGGATAGTGCCTATTTAAATTATATGTTGTTGAGTGCCTAAGTGTGAGATGAGTATTATGAAATAAATGAAAAACATTTATTGGTTTTGTTTTAAAATGAAGGATGTACAACATGATTTCCTCTATGGTGAGGTTTGTTTTGTATTTTTTTCCATTGTGGTTACACATTTCCTGTAAGAGAGTAAAAGGGAAGTGTTTATTAAGAAGAGATGAGTGCCACTCTGTATGAGTGGAATGAATGTGATAGGAAACATACCTATTGTGAATAAACTAGAGGAGAAGTTTAAACGAATTAATATTGTTTTGAGTGAACTATATACCATCAAAGAATTAGTTCCTCATTGTATATCATATATTGAAGAACTATTTTCAATTAATTTACTTAATATAAGAAAAACATTGAATGATAGTTTGTATCATCAATAATTTGGGAGGAATATTGAAAAATCCATTCACAACATTAGTTGATAGATGGATTATGGGACATGATGATCATTGTTTTGATCATATTAATGCAATATAATGAAATTAATATGGTCAGTAATAAGATATCAGTAATTGGGGTATAAACATTGTTATTGAAATGTTAGGGGTGTGTGGAGTTGACCATGGATTAGTAGTGATGGGAATTGGTTATAAATGAGAAAAAATTTGGTTCATGGTGTCTTCATCATGGAATCCAAAATTTAAAACAAGAGTTCATCATTGATTATTAAATAAGTTATGTATTCGGACATGGTATACAATTAACATTAACTAAGTGTGTTTTTATTCGATATTCTCTAGTTCTTGCAGTAGGAGTTGACATTTGTTTTGGATGTTGAAAATCATGTTGTGGAATATCACAAGTAGTCGTTTATAGACTCTAATGTGTGTTTTTGTATGATCATTGGATTTCTCTGTGAATGAGGAAATAATGACATAAATATAGAGTCATGATGATGATCATACCTAAGAAATTTCATGGGGGTTGACTAGAGGAGGTCCAACTAATTTGGCAATGGTAGTTTAGATATAGTGAGCCTAAAAAAATGTTTGGTGTGTTATTTTGGAGTTGATGTTTGGATTTAATGGTTTGGATGAGGATTGTTTTGTAAAACCCCATTGTTCTCTATTTATTCATGGAAAAAGGATACATATTAGTTTTTTTAGTACAAAAATAACCAGCAATTCTAGAGTACTCGAGGAAAGTGTGTAAGTATGTGGAAGGGTGGAACACCTTCCAGATCCATAGTATAATGCATATTTGGAGTTCAAAAATTAAATTCCAATGGTGTAAATTCTACATCAATTTAATTAGACACTTTGATATAATCATTATTATGGGAAACACCATAGGCTTAATGATGAGTTTGGAAGTTGACACCATTTTTGTCTCATGATTGAAGTTTGTTGGAAAGAACCATACCAATGTTCATTGGAATGTTAAGAGATATGGATCAATTTTTTTATTGTTTTATACGTTTGTATTAGTATGTGATTTAGAATAATATTGAGCATTAGTGGTTGGAATGTTGTCAATGGGGAGTTTGTTGTTTACCGACATATTTTGGGATATGTTGATGGATAATGGAAAAGACTTCATATAGACAAGAAGTGTGATATTGGTGAGTTACTAATTCATTACGTCCATAAAGTTATAAAATAACTTGTTAATCATACATAAATATTAATTTGATTCCATTGTTTAACCAATACATCTGATAAATAGATTCAAAATCCGATGGTGATGAGGTTTATTATCTTAGAGACTAATTATATATATAAATCATTTTAAAGAAAAAGATAACATTTATAGATAACAATGCTTCTTTAGACCCTCTTATTGAAATCATATATGTTATAATAATCATTATAACCAGATGAACCTAAGAATAAGAAATTGGACAGTCTGAATTATTAGTTAGGGTAACATATTGACCGATCAAAACTATTAAATAATGTACATGATGTAAAACATCATAAAGTGATATTTCTATTATAGAAATCTCATAGTATTTTATGTTAATATCATATAACTTTATTGGGATTATTAATTTGGGTACAAAAAAATAATACTATATACAGATAATCAAAATTATGGATTTGGAGAATATAATGGAACTAAAAAATCATGGAATCAAAACATAATAAAGTTAAATATAATTAGAACATCAAATATCATCAATATTAAACTAATCGTTGAAATGGGGAACATTTTATGGATGTTTCATAAACATAAGAGTACAAATCATATGTACAATGCATCCTGTATTACATTCAACTTGAAGATATGTGAAAAACATATTAATGAATCTCATTCATATAAAAGTCAAGTGAATGAATAGTTTCTTTTTACATTCATGGAACATAATTGTGAATAATGCTTCATGCCTCTAATTTAGGAAGAAACATTTGAATAATGTATCTACTTATCATACAGAAAACAAGCATATGGACAATTATTTTTATATCTCATTCATGAAGAATTTCATCATCTCATGTGATATGAAATCTTATCCAATGATTTATAGGACGATATAGGACACCACATTCAATTATCAAAAAACATATTCCAATAAGAATAAATTCATTAAATATATCATGAAAACCCTTGATAAATTGAATTTTTATCATTCATCACATCACAAATAACAACTGAAATAAATTTGTTTGACAACATTTTGTGAGGATATATAAAAAATAGAATTCAATATTATAATGTTGATACCCAAAAATCAATAATCTCTCTATATTATATCATAATAATAATAATATGGTTATTTATCAAAAGTACATCATTTAGTTGTATGGTGAAAAGTAGTGTTGAATTAAAAAAAGGTGTTTTTTTAAAACATATTTATATTATCAATAAAATAGGACGTTATTATCCCATTGAAATTTAAATATTTCAAAAGGTGAATTTGATAAATTTTAATAATATATAATTTTAAAAACATTCTATAATAATAGAGTTTATAATAGATATAGTGTTTATTAAATGAGTGTGGATTGGAATATAAAACATTTTATTTTGAATGGATGGCTAAACCATTTGATAATTTTCAAACAAACTTCATACAATCCCACATTATAAAATAGTACCATTAAAGAAATTTGGGAAAGAGGAAAATAAAATTATGATGGTAACATGAGAAAACAAATAGTTTCATCTCCATGTATAATTGAGAACAATGGAGGAATATAAAAATATGTATTTTGAGGGAAAATTTTATTAATGGGGATCAGAATCATTGTTAACATAGTTTTATGTTAGAAAAGAAATATAACTTATTATAAAACTTGATTGGAATGGGATTTAATAAATAAATATTTAAATAGTAAATACCCTAGGAAATGGGAATTTAACCTCAAGGAGGAGCATTATAATACAAGATGTTGATTGAGTTTTGAAAACACATTAAATTATTCAGAAGATGTCACTCACAACCAAAATTATGGATGTGAAATAATAGAAGTGATGTTTACGTGTTCAAAAATATATGATATTATACTTCATGTATATCCACCATATCTTTTCATAAATTACAATTAAATAAAAATTTTAGAATACATAAAACATTATATAGGAAGACACATATTAACAATACTAACCTATTTTCTTTTGGAATAATGGAAACAGAAATACTAATACATAAGTAAGTAACATTATATTTCACATCGTTCTTCATGAAAAAAACCATTTTTAGACACATCAAACATAATACATGTCTGGATACACATGGGAAGGAAACCTAAAATACGGTGATCTCAAATGCTCAAAAAGATAAAAAGGGTGATATGTAAGCATAGTCATGAGCATAATCGTATGAGAATGTGATCATGAAAATATAAGATCATATCATACATATCAATGATCATATACAAGAATTATTTCGTAAATAGTATAATTTTATAAGATATTATTAATAATTAAAAAAGAGAATAATCTATGAAACCATAAAATAGAAATATAACATTGAATTATGTCTGAAAAAAAAATCATATATAATATGATGTATAAAATATCGATGGAATTGTTTTACAGACTAACTTGGTACTGTATTTTTACCCCACATACCATCTTGGCAGTCATGGTTCACTCCCATGTATATCTTAGTAGAATGAGTTCACTCTTAATACCATCATGGCTGTCATGGTTCACTCTCATAGACATATATGCAGGCAATGTTCATTCCCAGGACAATCATAGTCTGTCTCATGAGATTTAAATCATTACCCAATGCATTTTATGGAGATATAGGTCCCACCCATATAATAATTAAAGAATACATAAGAATTCCAAAAAGTTATAAATAATAATATTTTAACTCATGAAATGAAATTAGTGTCATAAACATGTAATCATATCATAACATATAGAAGAAAAAAGTTTCATACTCATTCTTTCATAAATAGAACCCATTAAGTGAAGAATGTTCTGAATTAATCTAAACCATGAAAGAGAAAAAGGTTTCATAAACATCATTCCATCATAACATAATCCATTAAAATAAATAATGTGAATAAAGGAATTTAATAATTTTCACATAAAGGTATGAGAAACACTAACCAATGATTTCTTATGTGGGAAATATTTTTGAATGATCATTTAAAAACATATCTTAAGGAAAATGTCCTATTTGCATAGAAAATTTATTTTTTTAAAATTAAAACCTTGGTAAAAAATTTTCAATGAAAATTGTTTTTTAAAACTCTTAATGGAAGTATTAAAAGCTATAAAATGCTTTTAAAATAGTTTTCCCCTTGAAAATGGGCATCAAATATCTTATGAAATCTTTTTTTAAACATGGTATTTGAATAAATAGATGTCAAACTAAGGATAAATATGAAAATATTTTATGTAAAAAAATATATTAATAACCAAATAGTTTTAAAATATTATTAACTCATGACAATATCTTCAATAACTAGAGAAGAATTTATTTCATTATTATTCTTGAGATATGGAACATGAGAATTCATTCATTCAATAATAACCATTAACAATATAGAAAATGGATGTGATTGTTTTGATAAACACTTATCACATGGTAACATGGAATCATACTCATCATGTAAGAAATACAAATTAAATGAACCATAAAATGTCATGAAAAGATGTTGATTCAGGAAATAACATGTATATATAATTATATACGAAAAAATTAATTTTTGTGCATAACAAAAATTGAATCGCAAAGAATGTGAATTGAGACATATCTATTTTACCAATTTTGGTGAATTTGAAACATAAACACTATTAAAAATAGATCATAATATGGATACATAAATAACAATTAATTTATGTATATGTGTCCTATAATACATTCGTGAGGTCAAATTACATTACCTTGTGTCTTAACACTCGTCGTACTCATTAGAATCACCTGTATAATAAATATAAATTTATTAAAAGTAATTTAAATTATCATATTATTATATCTAGAACAATATATGGTTTTATCATGACCTTCTATTACCCTCTTTTTAATAACCCAATGTTATGGTTTCACTTCGGATAATATCCTCAACGTTCTTATCATGACTATTAATTATTTCAACCCTTATTCATAATAAACAAATCATGATTACAAAATTTAAACCATGATATAAATATCACTTATATTCAATATATGTGTATTATTATAATCTATATAATATATACGTACAAAATGGAATATATCATTCTGGTAGATAGTATTCTATACAAACATATGAACATTGTTTCTCTTTTTGTTTCCGTATTAAAAGAAATAAGGTAAATGAAATTTGTTTAAATATATAATTTATTTACAGAATAATATTAATTTTGTATATATAATATAATTTCACTAAACTATTCCATTATATATTCTATGTATTGTTTGAATTAATCACATCACTTTGATGGGGCAGTAGTCCAAACTTCCTCAAACATAATTAACATATAAACACAATATGAAAAGTGAAAAAAGATATGTGCTGTAAAAAAATAAAAAAAGCATAATGAAATAGTAAATAAAACATATTACATACAATATAAGAGTCTCCACCATAATGTAAACCATACGAGGTGATATTGGAAAAATGAAGAATCATCATTTAGTGCGACGATAGTTCTACATAGCCATAAACAGTTAGTTAGTTACCAATTAGATAGAGGTGTGTGTACGTTTAGGTAGAACCATTAGAATAAAAACATAATAGTATATTGAATAAAATAATGTTTTCATATAATCACATATTATGTAGAGTGTAGGGATTGTATAATAAAAATAAAATAAAGGATCTTGAGGGAATACATTACCTGTTAATAAGGTAACTCTATTTGGTTTATGAAAAAAGGCTTCTGTATATTGGATTCTTCCCAACAAAAGGGATTTAAGGAAGAATGGAAGGATTATTTTAATCTTATTTACATATATTTTCATAACATATTAGTTTTTTAGGTGGTAAGAAGGAAGAAAGGTGGTGTCCATTTATAGGGAAGGGAAACGACATACTTGGCAATTATTAAAAGAAGTTAATTGTTCTGATGTTTCAACAAAAAAAAGAAAAAAAGCACAATAATGGAAGGTTATTTTCCAAATAATTTTCTCAAATTTTATTTTGTAAAATTTTATAGGTCGTTTTGGATCTTAAATTTATAGTTTAGTCCCTTATTATGATTAATTTAACCTTAATTTGTGTAAATAGTTCTAATCACATTCAATAATATTTTTGGTAAAAAATTACATTGAAATTATTTAGAATCTTGAAACAATAATTATTCATAATATTTAATTCATTTTTCCTTATTCTTATACCATATGTTTCATAATTTAATTACAAAAAAATATCTCTAAGAGGATGATGCAACATGATTTAAATGATAAAATGACAAAACCTTTTCAATATTCTTTATAATAAATATCAAAATAAAATTTATTCCAAAAAAAATATTGTTTAATGTTAAAAATATTATGTAAATCAACTTTTAAAAAAAATTATAATATAATTTAACATTATAAATAAATTAGATGAAAATGTATCTTTGAATTAAAATCATGTATCTTTCATTATTCTTCCTAAAAGGAAGCTTCTCATAAAATTTTACAAACTTCCACCTAAAAGAATTTGTACAATATAATTTCAAAAATGAATTTGTTTTTATCAATTTTAAATTTTAAATTTCTCTACAATTAATTTTATTTTTTCCCAAAAAGAAAATTACTGACGATAATTTGAGAAAATATTATTTATAAATATATAAGGGAATCACAAAACATTATATCATTCATTAAAAATATGTTTTATTTATATAATACAATTATGAAAAATATTTGAAAATAACTAATTACTATTCATATAAATATTTGTAATGGGTAGTGTATAATTATTTCATTTTAATAGTTGTTATATTTAAATGATATTTTATTGAAACATTGTTTTTGCGTGTAACATAAACCATTTCGAGATTGCATGTAACAAAAACCAAGATGATTATGTATGTAATGTACTCTATGTCTATGTTCCTATTTATGTATACCAAGTTGACGTTATGTACCCCACTTCAGGATAGTTTTAATGTAATATTTGACTTAGTTCATTGCATGACATAATTTAAAATTTAATTTATTTAAGAAAAATTCAATTAAATCATAATGTGTTGAATTATAAACCAACCTATAATGAATTTATCCCTAAATGTTTATCACTCATCTAAAAAAACGAGGATTCATTTTCTTTGTCATGTCCTCAATTTCCCATATAAATTCCTCTAGAAAGTGATATATCCAAAAAAAACACTAAAAATGTGAGTAGTATTGTTTCATAGAACATTTTTTGTATGAGGAATAATTTCAACTAGTGGTTCCTCATAAAAAGAATCGTTACCCTGGTGTATGACATCTAATTTTATTAAATGTGAATGGTATGTTATATAATTTGTAATGAGAGTTACATGGAAAATATAATGGACTTTGGAGATATTTGAGGGATGTTCCAAGAAATATTCTACTATCCCAATACAATCAATAATATCAATGGGACTAATATTCCATGGGATTAGTTTTCCTTTTTATGAATATTATAACCTCCTTACTACATGAGATTCATATAAGCACATTTTCACTAATATAAAATTATATATCACACTCTTGGTTATCAGAATATTTTTTTTCTACCTTTGATCTTCCTTAACATTCTATAGAATGGATCTAAGATTATGTTACATTTACTTCACTGATCTTAGAAACCAATAGATTTTTTTTTTCAAAATTCATCCCTATATTTTGGATCTATAAATTGATTCATATAAAGGACTTTATAAAGTTACATATTAATTATTGAGAGAAATGTATTTTTATAAGATAACTAAACTATATAAAGGTGATCATCCAAATCACCATTGAAATCAGGATAAAAAGATATCCACATTTTTTCAAGGGTTTTAATATTTCATTATGATATAAACTATATCGGAGGATGATACGAAATGATGAATCTCACTTCTATATCAAGTACTTTCTGAATAATTCTTTGGAAATATTTTTAAGATCCTTTGATCATGATCCAATCAAATGTAATGTGGTACTCTATACAACGTTATGAGATCCATAATGTATATCTTGTAACGTTGATATATTAATATGTATTCTCAGATAGTGATGATGTTTTCTAACATAGAATGTAGATTGACTACCACTGATATAGTATTAACCCCTTTTTAGGTAATGGATGATCAAATTACAAAATCCTTAGTGATGTTATCCCATTTTTATTTTGGTATGGGTAATGGGTTTGACATCCCATTTGAATTTTGTCTTTCGTCCTTGTATTGGTTTCATATCAAACATTGAGACTCATTTTCTATGATATATCTCTTCATGATATCCCATCAGAAGTATTATTTTAAACACCCTTACAAGTTATTACTTCCATGATGAATATGGAATAACGAACAATGATCTTCCTCTAACATCTCCTTCATTAAAAATGTAATTAGAAGAATGCGTTCACAGTTACTGAACTTTATCTTTCCATCTTGATCAAGGTTAAACTCAGCTACATATATAAAATTATTTTTCATCTATAAATATTCATATTAATCCCCATCAATCATTAATTGGATATAGGTCTTAGCATTTATTTGAGGAAGATAATATATTCCCCTTACTTTAATAGTTATATATCCATCCTTCAAAAATATAGAACTATTTGATCTTTTGTGATCCTCATCAGGGATAAGATACCATGATCCATCCGACTCAAAGCATCATCCAACTTGTTCTCTTTCCTAGGGTGGTAATGTACAGTGCAGTCATAGTCCTTTATCAACTTTAACCACCGTTCCAAGTGCATGTTCAACTCCTTTTGTGTAAATTTATATTACATACTTTTTGATTGGTATATATATCACACTATATTCCATAAATATAATTCCTTAAGATTATTAATGAAAAATAACAGCTTATAACTTCATATCATGATTTGGGTAATCTTTCTCATGAATATTCAACTTATAATATCCATAGGTGATAACCATGTTATTCTTTATAAGAAAACATCCTAATCCTTTTTGGGATGCTTGACATTATATTGCAAACCCTTATCCACTATAGGGTAATGATAGAATAAATGAACTGAATAAACTTCTATTCAGTTCATTGAAATTTTCCTTACATTCATCTATCTGGAGAAACATGAAATCCTTCTATTATTATAAGGTTAGAAAAAAATATCATGAGAAATTACCCAAAAACTAATGATGGTATCAAGATAAACCAATAATGCTATAGATCTCAATCATCATAGTTGGTCTAGTCAAGAATTAAATATCCTATGTATTTGATTGATCTACTATTATGCCATATCTTTAGATTATTATACCCAAAAATTAATCCTTTTCTACAAAATTCAGAATTTTTACATTTTTTATACAGTATTTCATTTCCTATGGTATTTAGTACCATTCTCAAGTGATCTCCATACTCTTCATTCCTATATGAATATATAATAATATAATGTATATATACAACCAAAAACTGATCAAGGTAATCTCTATGGAATCTATTCATCAAACCCAGGAATATAAAATGGGAAATAATAAAACAAAAAGGCATCACTATATATTTATTGTTTCCATCCCTCTTATGGAATTATATCTTGAGTATATTTAACTTCTTGACCCTCAATTAATGATATAATAAATGATGTTCAATCTTGGAAAACTATTAAGGTCAGCGGAACTGAACAAAAAAGTCACCATCATAGAGAAGTGGATAATTGTTCATGATTTTTATATTGTTTAACACATAATAATAAATTCAGACCCACATTTATATATATGAACTTCTCAAAAAAATAATGGGTTATCCCAAAGGTGACACACATGGAAAAATTAATCACATATGAAGGTTTTCATGGAGTTCCTTATTCAATTCATGAAACTCAATTTTGTCCATTATATAAATAGTTTTTTGAATTTGTGTGTGTTATGACTCGTCCCTCAGGGCCCATGCTGTTACTACCCCAAACTCACCTTCCATAGGCACGTGACTAGTGACTATCACTGAATGGCATATTTACAAAAAGAAGAAGGTGTTTCCTTTAAACCTGTGAATGCACAGGGTTTGATAACACAACCAGAAACAACTTTGAAGTAAAATAATTTAGTAAAAAGGAGTTATGGAAGTAAAAGGGTCCAGAATACAAACCCAATTAAAAGTACGAGTACAACTGAAAGTAAAAATACAACTTATTGGAAGAATAAAACCGAAAAAAAGGAAAATAGATACTTAGTCATCCTCCAAGGATCCACCATAAAGGGTAGGTATAGATCCCCTCCTTAGTACTCAACATCTTCCTGCCTTCTCAGCGTGCCACCTAGTCCTGGCACCCTCAAGCCTCAACCAAACTGCTCGTCATCTGAACAAGACAAAACAAGGTGCTGGCAAAGCCCGTGAAAGGATGAGTATAATGATACTCTACATGGACCACAGGACCCCCAAAGGATTAAAAAATTACACAAGTAAAATCACAAGGCTTGATCTCAATCACAAAGAACAAATAAATTGACTTAACTCAACTAGTGTATCAGCTCAAACCGGGTTTACATCTTAGTTAAATAGAATATGATGCTGACCCACATAGGATCACAATGAATATTGATATCCAACCACGGATTCTCTAGTCCTAGGAAAAAGTAACATTCCCAATACCATTTTCGAAAACCCCTTCTATGGTAGAACTCTTATATTATCGAGTACAGTGGGCCAGTCATGTCAATAGTTGTGCTTCCAACTAACCTTGATCTACTGAGGTACTCCTCCCAATCGCGTATCGTGGGTCTGCCGAGTCACACATATCCTCTCCCCCACCATGGCCTACTGAGGTACTCCTCCAAATTTTGTATTTTGGTGGTTCTCTACCATGACCTGCTATGGTACCCCTCCCCATCACATACTGTGGTAGTCGAGTCACTATGAGTCGAATAGCCATCAGTCGTCAGGTCTCATCCTATCACAGTGTTCCAAACATAGCGTGATTGGGAGAACCGTCCTCATATGAAATGGTTTAATCATAACATAATCATTCGTATTATAACTAGGAAGAAAAATGTCAATATTGTATCGATAAACCCTGAATTGAATAATTATAACACATCCCTAGTAAAACATATCAAAAAACCATCAATACAATATGGATGTTTTGTATCATAATAAATCAACTTCAAATAAACTCACAATCCATCAATGGATTTGACATAGATGAAATAAAAACCTTTTTAAGGGAAATATAACTTTCTATTTTGAAATCATTTAAAAGTCATATAATTATAAAAGAAAATATTTATTTTGAAAATAACCTTATATTCTTGTAAGGTAAGCATTGATGATGTTATGACGGTGGAAAATTGTTGTACCTGCTATCTATGACAAGAAAACATTATTTCCTTAATTTTGTCGAAAAGGTAATAAGGTACCTTGTTTGGAAAATGACAGAAATATTACTTCTATCCCATTTTATAAATATTTAAAAAAAGTATGAACGAATTCAACCCATAGTATAGTAAATAGTAAAAATGTTTTGGAATACAATTTTAAGAAACATGGATGTCGATGATGATGAATTTTCGGTATATACATTCATAAAAACAACGTCAGATAACAATGAAATTGTGAAATTAAACCTTACAATGAACTTTTACTTAGTAGAGGGTAGGTTAACCTCCTATATAACAGTGAAATATTTTTTATTAAATCATACAAGAACCATATACATTAATATGATATTCTTATATGATCTTCTAATATTGATTTGTTAATGATATTTTAGTAGTATCATCGTTCCGTGCGTTAACTGATTTGTTTTCCTTTATATGCTTGGTTATGTAAACCATTTTTTCTATGGATATGATGTATTTTATTCATTGAAATAAGGATATTATTTTCATAAAAATTATTTTTAATCATAAAATGAAAATTATTCTTGAATGATTACGATGGGTAATGAATCTCATCGTGTTCGTGGAGACAGTAATCCGTACGTACGCACGAGTGACAATATATATTTTTTGATATTAAAATAATTTATAATTGGATGTTATATAATATATTAAAAATAATTATCATGTTTTATGTATTATTTTCATCATTTATACTCATTATTATACCCATCAAAATGATGAAGTGTTTGAATAACAAACTTCAACACGATGTGGAAACGGTAATCCGTACGTATGAATATATAGTAAATTTGTCATTTATAGGATGGGTAGAATAATGAATATGGTTGTACCATTTTTATAATAACATCACTGTATATATATGATACTGTAGTTATTAATTCAGAATGAAACAAAAAATAAAGAGAAGTGGAAGAAGAAAAGAACATGAAAGAGGTGATGAAATATTTATCTCTTATTTGGGTTCTTCATTTTGATTTGATAAAAAGTGATCCGTAGGTTGGAATTATGACTATAGTTAGGCCTCTAATATGTAGTAAGGAAGGTTGGGAGAATATTTGGGCAGGTTTTGGCCAATGAAAAGGGTATGGATGTGTGAAATTAAGATAATGGAAAGTGCCCTTTATTAAGATGGGTGAGGGGCACCTTAGGAAAATACTGAAATATTATTTTATAATAAAATCATTTTTAGTTTCTATTGGATCAAAAAAAATTATCTAGTATAAGGTGGGGATAGATTGAAATACACTCAACCAATAGGTTTTTTATAGGTCTGGGTCACTATATTAACCTTATATTTTAGATTTAACTCTTAGTTAAATAGTTTGACTTTTACCAAGTCTCTTTGTATGTTTATATTATATTTCTAATAAAATTACAATAAACTACCAACAGAACCCCAATAGGTTCATTAATGACATATATAATATTATTAAGTCCCTTTTTCTGAACCATATATTTTTAGGAATATTATATCAACCAATAGTATAGTATTTGTTTTAAAAACTCAATTATGTCAATTTTGACATTATTTAATAAATGATTTTTTTAAAAGTCCTAAAATCTCTACACAATACAAATAAATTCATATGTTCAATTATAACATGTCATATTAAACTAAAAAATATGTGGAATTCATCAAAAGTCTCAAATTACATTTATTTGGGTATTTATAATATCAATTATTATAATATTTCATTATTAAGGTAATTACTGTGTCATCATTGTGAAATAAATAAAATAAATTATATCATATCTAAAAATTATAAATAAAATATAATTATTTAGGAAATATTTTTATCTTTATAATAAATTTTTATTGTCAAATTTATATTTTTGATAACCGTATATTAAAAATTGTTTATTTATTAAACATTAAATTTAACACTTTTAACACTTATTTAAATAAAATAATAATAAATGTCTTAATCTAATCCAAGTTGACCTAAAGGAACATCTTTTTTTAATATGGTTGTTTT
This sequence comes from Viscum album, assembly GCA_963277665.1. Taxonomy (NCBI): domain Eukaryota; kingdom Viridiplantae; phylum Streptophyta; class Magnoliopsida; order Santalales; family Viscaceae; genus Viscum; species Viscum album. The sequence goes on along the minus strand of OY728142.1, from coordinate 275,194,946 downwards.
CGGTATAATTACACTTATCTAATAGAATTAGGCCTTGTGTTAGGGTACCGATAATTTCTTTTTTACCGTGATTTTCCCAATTTACCTTCAACCATGGTAAATAGCTATAAAAAGATATTATTCACCAAATATTGTTTTCATCTTATTGAACCACATTTTTCTTATTGATATGAGACGTGTCTCTAGGATTTTTAAAATTCCACTAATAGTTTTATACAAATTTTATAACTCTCCTAGGAGGTAGGCAAAAGAGAGCAAAAAGTTCAATAAAATTTTATATATCTCATATTATTAAAAAATGACTCCAATGAATTACATTGAAAATATAGAGGTATTATGTTTATATATTTACCTAAAATTTATATAAATAAAATTGTTAATTATTTAAATAAATAGTTTTTTTTAAACAATAACGCAGTGTTTTTCACTATTCATCTAAAATTGAATGTTTTCATAAAAATACAAAAAATTTACCCTCATCTAATTTAAATATTCTGAATTCAAAAAATGAAGTCCATTTTGATAGATAAAATTTATAATATTTCAAAACTTATGTATTTATATTCATGACGGATAGTTTGATTGGTTGCAGTGTGTTAGAATCTTGAATTTTTATACAATGCAAGCTATTGCATTATTCAAAGGAGAACATATTGTGAAATCTTGGGGTGTTACATTCTCCCCTCCTTCAAATAATTTTGTCCTCTAAATTTCAATAATAATACTACACAAAATGATTCGGATGGTTCTTCATCATAAGTTTCTCTGGTTCCCGCATTGCCTCTTCCATCTTATGGTTTCTCCATAGAACTTTTACCAGACTAGTCATCCAATTTCTCAGCACCTGTTCTATTGTATCAAGAATTTTGAGAGCCTCTTCTCAATAAGATAGATCGGGTACTAGTTCAATTTCATCATAGGTGAGTACATGCATTGGGTCAGGCATAAACTTTCATAACAGTGATACATGGAACACATCATGATCCTAGGACATACATGGAGACATTGCCAAACAATAAGCTACACCTCCTATTCGTTCTAGAATTTCGAAAGGTCTGATGTACATGTGACTATATTTACCTTTCTTACCAAAATGTATAATACCCCTTAATAGAGATACCTTCAAAAAAATGATATCCTACCTGAAAGTCCAAATCCATCCTTCGGTTATCGGTATAGCACTTTTTCTTACATTGGGATACTTTGATGTCAGTTTGGATAACCTTCACCTTTTCCATTCATTCCTCAACAAGTTCTGGCCCAACAAGTTTTCTTTCTCCAACATCATCCAAACTAGTTTTTGTGCGATATCTATTTCCATATAACACATAATATGGTACCATATGAATACATGAATGGACAATATTGTTATAGGAAAATTCTTCTATAGGTAAATATTGATCCCACTTAACTTGAATGTCAAGTGAGCCAGATCTCAACATGTATTATAAGGTTTGAATTGCCCATTCTGAATGTCCATCAATTTGAGGGCGGTAGGTAGTGCTCTAATGAAGTTCAGTATCTAAGGCTTTCTGAATACTTTTCTAGAATCTTGATGTAAAATGGGGATCGTGATTAGAAACAATCTATAAGGGTACCCCATGAAGTCTTAAAATTTCATAAATATATAGTCTTGTTAGGCTTTTAAGTTGTAGATCTTCTCTTATAGGATGATAATGTGCTAAAATTGTAGGATGGTCAACAATGAACCAAATTTCATCATTCCTTTTAGGAGTATTTTGTAGCCCCATGAAAAATTCCATCATAATATTATCTCATTTCCATTGAGGTATGGGAATAGGTTTCATGACTCCTCTAGGTTGTTGCCTCCTAGATTTTACTTGTTGAAAAGCCATACATATTGACATATGAATCACCAATCTCCCTCTTCATGTTTTCCCACCAAAAATGTTCATTCAAATCCATATTCATATTGGTGATACTAGGGCGTATAGTGAAATTGGAGCTATGAGCATCATTTAACATTTCCCATTTTAGATCTGGTATATTGGGAACCCAAAGCCTCTTCCAAAATTTCAAAATCTCATCTTCATATATGATGTCACATAATCTCCTGTCATTCAAAACATAATCTTCTTTAGAAACTCGTTATCATCATTCTGAGAACATTTTATCATTTCTATAAAAGATGGTTTGGAAACCATTTGAAAAAGTATTTATGTTTAACTTTAAATTATTATTCCCATATCTATATTCACTAGATCCATGATAATAGGATCCTTTTCAACTCCCATCTTGTTCAGAACACCATGATTCTTTCTACTCAAAGCATCTTCCACATTATTTGCCTTCTATGGGTGGTAGTGTATTGTGCAATCATAATACTTGAGTAGTTCCAGCCATCGCCTTTTCCTCATGTTGAATTCATTTTGTGAGAAAATATACTTCAAACTCTTTTGATCAGTATAAATCATACATTTTTTACCATAGTGTTAGGGTCTCCATATTTTTAGAGAAATGATTATATCTTATAACCCAATTTCTTGAGTAGGATAGTTTTTCTCATTAATATTTAATTATCGTGATGCATAAGCAATAACTCTATAATTCTTCTAAAGGACACTACCAAGTATTTTATTTGAAGCATCTCTATAAATAACCAAACCATCATTCCATGATGGTAGAGTCAGGATAGAAGAATTGACTAATCATCTTTTTAGTTCATCAAAACATTATTCACACTCTTTTTTCCAAAAAAAATTAACCCTTTTACGTGTGAGCATGGTTAATGGGTTAACCAATTAGGAAAAATTCCTGAAAAATTTCCAATAATGACTTGCATAACCAATAAAACCTCATACCTCTGTTATAGTCGTTGGTGTTGGCCATTCATGGATTTCCTTGGACATTGAAGGATCAACAGATAGTCCATCCTTAGAGACAATATGTCCAAGAAAATAAATCTATTGATGCTAGAATTCACACATGCTAAACTTCCCGTATAAATCATTTCTTCTATGCGTTTTCAAAATAGTACGCAAGTGATTTTCATGATCTTCATAACTTCTCGTGTATACTAAGATATCATCAATAAATACCACTAAAAATCATCAAGATATTGATTGAATACTCTATTAATTAGATCCAGGAAAACATCGGTGAATTATTCATCCCAAAAAGGCATTACTGTAAACTCGTAATGCCCATACCTATTTTGAAATCCTATTTTCAGAATGTGTTCCATCTTCAAACACGACTGATGATATCCGGATAGATGTTTAATCATTGAAAAATATTGAGCTCCATGAAGTTGGTCGAATAAATCATCATTGCAAGGTTGGGGGTACTTGTTCTTTATTGTCATAGCGTTGATCTCTCTATTGTCAATGAACCACCTCATAGATTCGTCATTCATATTAACAAAAAGGAAAGGGATCCCCATGTAGAAACACTACGTAGAATAAATTCCTTAGCAATCAATTCCTCTAGTTGTTTCTTTAGTTAAACTAATTGCATAGTGGCCATTCTATATGGGGTCTTCGATATAGGCCTAAACATAGAATTAAATCTATGAAAAACTCAATTTCTCGTTCTGGAGGAGGTCCAGGTAAATCCTCGGGAAACACATCAACATATTATTGAATAATAGGTACATAATCTATTCTAACATTCTTGTCTTTTCCCATAGTTATTTCATTCTCTTCTTCCCCAATAATTGATCTTAGTCTAGCTACTGGGGTTGGATCTAGATAAGAATCAGGTGGTTACATTTCTGCTCTAAAGATAATGTACTCCTTATCATCATAAAAAATTATAACCTTCTTCTTCTTACAATAAATTTTCACATCATGGTCTGAAATCCAATCCATTCAATGGATTATATCAAATTAAATCATGGGTATGATGATAAAATTAATATATAATGAAAACTTATATGCTCTAATGGGAACTGATTGACAAAACGTTGTTGTGATGATATATCAATTAGAAGTCTTGACTAAAAACTCCCTTGTTAAGTCAAATTGAAAATATCAAATTTTCATAGAAATCTGAGAAGATATGATACAATGAGATGTTCCAGAATCAAATAAAGCATTAGCTAAACTTGAGGAAACAATTAAATTACCCGCCACCATTTCTTTCGAGCTTCAACCTCAGCATTAGTTATTGAAAAACATTGGGCTTGCTCCCATGGCCTTTTCTAAGGTAAATTCCAATGGATCATATGAAATTTATTTTCATAATTCCCCTTTTGTCTAAAATTGAATCATTCAATAGACTATTTCTTTCATTTTCAATGATGAGCTTGGGGTCATTTTTCACCACACTTGTAACAGATTCTCATTCCCTTCAGGAAAGTACCATGGTGTTTCTTACCACATTCACCACATGATGGATATTCAACTTTTCCCTTCATCTCCTTATTTCCATTTCCATAGTGTTCAAAAGAAATATTCTTCTCCCGCATTTCATTCAAGTCACAAGACACAGAAAATTCATTTTTCATCTGGATAGCACATTATGCAATAACTTCGTACTTTGAGATGTATTGTGAGACTAATGCTCGATGAATAAATGGTTTTATCCAATCAAAAAATCGATAAATCTTACTCCTTGGGTTACATTTATAATATGTCACATGCCTTTCTAATCTTGTAAAGTAACCCTCATATTTTGCGACGTTATCATCCTCTTTTTTCCCGAGACACAAAAATTGTCTTTCCATATCTGCTCGATGGTCATGAGGAATTTTTTTTGTAAGGAAATATCTTTAAACTCCATCTATACCATATTTTATACTTTATCATCTTACTTTGTCTTTTGAATTAGTGACCACCATTGATCTGCATATCCAGTGATTTGATAAACTTCCCATAAAACGTTTTCCCTTTTGCTACTCAACAAAGCATGAAATATTTTCTCTAAAAAATTTATACATTTCTCATCTAATAATGGTTTTGTACTCCCATTGAATATGGGTGCTTGTTGCTTCATGAATCAGTCTAACATTGATCCTCCGCGTTGTGGATCAGGGTTCTCCATATGGGTAAGGGTATTATTCATAACCTGAGTGGGTTGTCCCAGTATGGTGATAAGATGATCCACACCAGTTGCTTCACCAGCTCCTCTATAATTATCATTAGTATGAGGGAAATCCATACATGGATTACGTGAGATGATATGGTTTCCATTCCTTCCACTAGGCTCCATTTCTAAATAATGGAATACACTTGATTAGTTTATGAATAGAAATAAAAAATTCCAAACATGTAAAACACTTAACATAAATTTAAAATTTATGGATATAATCCATAATCATACAAATGGGTTCATTGAGGATATATATACTCATAATCCCTTCACAACGGTTTGTAAACAAAATGAGAATTATCCTAATCATTTCCCTTGGGAGTGTCGTAACCAAGAGTGCAGCAAGTCCCATTGTTTTTCACCAATTCTCATTCGAGTCTTTCTCAAAGCGGTGTTTTCAGGTTTTACCCCTAGGTACATATATGCTAGAGCAACCCCCACCTACTCATATCCAGAAAACAATGTATTCCATGGGAAACTCACAAAATCTCTATTGTAACAAAATTCTAGGATTTTCATCTATACTAATCATCAAAGTATATCATAGGGTAATGTTCACTAATATGAGTTTTTCAATATCTAGTTTCCAAGGACTATACTAAAATTCCTCTAATACCAACTATAACTCCCTAACCCTGGTTACCCAGATTCGGGGAATTATTATAAAACATTGGCATGATCGCAAAATATCATGTCTCGAAAGACAGATTAGTTTAGTAGCTTTGGAAATACTAGATACATTCATAAGTTTTATATTACATTCTAAAATGGAATCTACAACAAAATAGTCTCCATAGGCCACACTCATATCCCTTAGACTGTCCCTACAACTCATTCATAATATACTTCTTCGCATCACGGAAAAAATGAAACCTAGAATGGGGTGAGATCAGATTCTTAGTAAGGATAACAATTTAGCGGAAACTTTCATAAATAATAATAAAAATTTAAAGAAATTTAAGTCTAAAATAAAATCCTTTTAAGCATGAACATCAGAATAATATGGAAAAGATAAATTCAAATAATTCCATTTACATATTCACATGTATATTCTATTAGTCAAATATTTACATGAAATATCAATAGCCACTTTCATAATGATGGAATGCATAATTCAGATATCATAACCACATAGTCAAGGCCTTGTTCGAAGACTACAAATAAGATTTTGTCAGAGCTTTGTTCCAAGAAACTAGTTTGTCTCATGAGATCTATCGATGCATAGAAGAGCTATAGTGGTCTCCACCCATCACTTATAATGTCCAATGCATTCCTCATATGAAAAGGTATAAACATAACATAAACATTCATAATAAAACTAGAATACGAAATGTCAATACCTTATCCATAAACCATAAATGAGTATTAAAATAACACATCCACGGTCTAACATAGCATAAAACCTTCAATAAAATATGAAATTTTTGTATCATCATAAATCAACTTCAAATAAACTCACAATCCCTCAAAGGATGTTGGCATAGATGAAATCAAAACATTTTTAGAGAAATATCTATTTCCATTTTGAAATCATTTAAAAGTAATATAAATATAAAATAAAACATTTATTCTGGCTATATTTTTATAATATTCTGAGGGAAATTTCGATGAAGTTATAGTGGCAAAAAACAGTTTTACCTGCCGTATATGTTAAAAAACATTCTTACATTAATTTTGTCGAAACTTTCATAAGGTACCATGTTTGGAAAATGAAAAAAAAGATTCTGTTCCACACATTTTATAAAAATTAAAACAACAGTATGATTGAATTTAACCCATAGTCTAGTAAATTTTAAAAATCATTTGAAATAAATTTTTATGAAACAAGGATGTAGATGATAAATAATATCCATTAGAAACTTACATAAAAACAACCTTGGATAATTAAGAGATTGTAAAATTAACCCTCACCTTGTACTTTTCCTTGGTCGAGGGTAGATTAACCTCCTGTATAATGGGGAAATAATTGTTATAATATTATATTAGAACCATATACATTAATATGATATCATATATTATCTTATAATATTGATTTGTTAATGATATTTTCGTAGTACCATCGTTTCTGGTGTTAACTGATTCGTTTTCATTTATGTGTCTGGTTACATAAGCCATGTTTGTTATGGATAAGTTTTATTTGATTCATATATTAAAATATATTATGTTCATAAAAAATACTTTTTAATCATAAAAAGAAAATTATTCTTTAATGATTATGACGGGGAATGAATCTCATCGTGTTCGTGGAGTCGGTAATCCATACGTACACAAGAGGGACAATATCATTTATTTGATATTAAAATAATATATAATTGTATGTTATATCATATATAAAGAATCATTATAATGTAATATTTATTATTGACATCATTTAAACTCATTATCATACCCATCCAAATGATGCAGTGTTTGAATAACATACTACACCACGATGTGGACATGGTAATCTGTACATACACACATATGGTGACTTTGTCATTTATAGGATGGATAGCATAATGAATATGGTTGAACAATTTTTATAATAACATCATAGTATATTAAGGTTACTGGAGTTATTATTTTATAATGGAAACAATAAAGAAATTGGATGTGGAATAAGAAATGAATAAGAAAGGGGTCATGAAATATTTACCTCTTATTCTTGTTCTTATTTTTGATTTGATCAAAAAGGATCCATGGGTGGGATTTATGACTAAAGTAAGGCCTCTAAGATTAAGTGAGGAAGTTTAGGAGGATATTTGGTCAGGTTTTGGATGATCCAAAAGGCATTGGAGGTGTGAAATTTAGATAATGGTATGTTCCCTTTTATAAGAGGGGTGTGGGATCCTTAGGAAAATATTGAAATATAATTTTATAATAAAATAATTTTCAGTTTCTAAAGGCTCAAAAATGATTTATTTCAAGGATAAGCTAGGTATAGGTCAAAAACCACTAAAAAAATATGTTTGAGACAGGTTTGGGTCACCATATTGACCATACCTTTTAAATTTATCTCTAAGTTCAATAGTTTGATATTTACCATGTCTCTTTGTATTTTTATATTATATGATTAATAAATCATAAATAAACTCCCAAGAGAACCCCAAAAGAGTTTTTAATGAAATATATAATATTATTACTGCTCTTTGGCCGAACCATATATTTTTATAAATATTATATCAACCAATGATATAGTATTTCTTTTATAATTTTTTTTTCAATTATGACATTATTTAATTAATGATTTTTTAAAGTCTTAAAAACAATATTACATCAAAATAAATTCATATTTTCAATCCTAACATGTCATATTAACCTTAAAAATTTGTGGAATTAGTAAAAATTATCAAATTACATTTATTTGGATATTTATAATATCAATTATTTTAATATTTCATTAATAAGCTAATTATTGCATCATCATTATGTCATTAATAAATTTAATTATTTAATGTCTAAAAATTATAAATAAAATATCATTATGTTGGTAATATTTTTAGAATTATAATTAATATTTATATTTGAATTTATATTTTTTATAACTCTATATTAAAAATGGTTTAGTTATTAAACATTGAATTTAACTCTTTTAACTATTCTTTAAATTAAATAATAATAAATGTCCAAATCTAATCCATGTGGACCTAAATGATTATATTTTACTCTAAGGTTGTTTTTGGTTGAATTAAACTTACCCAATATAATTAGTACATGTGTCAGGTTAATAATAATATCATTTTTTCCCTTAATTACCCTATTTACTTTCAACCGAGGTAAATAAAAGTAAAAATTTCCTATTCATCAAAAATTATTTTAATCTTATTGAATGATATTTTTCTTACTAATATCAAACATGTCTCTCATATTTTTGAAGTTCCTGTCACAGAAGTGGTAAAATTAATTTTTATACAAATTCTCAAATTTTCCAAGGAGGTTGTTAAAAGACAGTGAAAAGTTCAATAAAATATTATATATCTAATATTGTTACAAAATGACTCCAATGATTTACTTTGAAAATATATAGGTATTATGTATCAATTTTGATTTAAAATATATTGAAATAAAATAATTAATTATTTAAATAAAAATTTAGTTTTACACAATAACGTAGTGTTCTTCACTATTAATCAAAAATTGTATGTTTTCATAAAAATACATAAAATTCACCCTAGGCTAATTTCTAAATTACGAATCCTTTAATGAAGTCCATTTTGGTAGATAAAGTTTATAAAATTTTAAAAATTGTGTATTACAATTCATAACGGCTAGTTTGATTGGTCGTGGTGCTTTAGAATCTCAATGTTGCGTACAATGAAAGCTATTTCATTGTTCAAAGGAAAACGTACCGTGAAAGATTGTGGTGTTACAAAAGATGACGTTGTAAGGCCTCGACACTGATTTTATGACATCACAGCTAAAGCTCTCACCTCCTAGAGTAATCTCACACTACTGGAACTAGTGTGTAATTGTCGAATCCACTACAGTAGGAGTCTCTAGTCATAAAGATCGAGCTGACACCTCCACTGGAATCATCATGATCTGAACGAGGTTCATGGAAATAAAACAGCGAGTATACCTATTTCTATAAGTACTACAACTGTGGTGGACTAGACACAGATCATACCTCTAATCATCTCTAGAGTGCAGTTGTCGTAGGCCTCAGATGATTGAAGTTGAGTTCATCCCTGTCCACTTTCTCTCTATGGTCGGGGTGGACCACCTGGATGGGGTTTTGGATGAATCCCGTTATGCCACCCACTACCTGCTACACAACCAGCTCCTCTACCACATACATCACCCTGCAAACCTCCTTTCTCGAACCTCTGCCTCATCCTCTGCGGTCACTTGACTGTTTGCTGGTCGTCTGTATGGCAGGTCGGGTGGTGGCGATCCATATGACCCTACCCACCGGACGTGTATCATTGTGTGTCCTTCAACTGTCTTCCACAGCCTTGCAAGCCTCTCACCTCTGACCCTAAATCCCTAGGTCATCCACTAGATGGTCTAGTCCGCTTGGACCTCTGTGTCATCTTCCGACTGCCTGCTGCAGATGAATCTTCTACCTAATGTCTGATGGTGGATCTAGTTTTCTGTTTCTACTCAGCTAGGAAACTTTCCATCAATAGTGCTCGATCTAGCACCCCATCCTGATTCGATATGTTGAGAAATAACATCGATGCACTGATCTCCCATCAGAGACCCTTCTAAAATGTTCAGGCCCTAAAAAAAGTGTCTCACACCATGTGAATGCAGTAGAAGGAGAGATTAGTGAACCTCGTAGAGTATATGAACAATGTCATGTTGCCCTGCTGTATGTTTTGTAGCTCCTGTTTATACATAGAGCGTACGTTTTCTAGGACGAAATATGCCCTAAAAAGGTCCTCAATATCTGCCCAGATAAGGGTTTCCTCATCGTGTATCTAGAGCATCAAGCTCCACAAAAAACCTGTTTCTCCCTGAAAATGGCTGGATGTAGGATCACAATAAAATCCGATGGTGTCCCAACCAAGTGGAATACTCGGGGAACAGCCTCCAGCCAATCCTTAGCCACCTATGGGTCCATCTCACCTTTGAGCCTCAGAGGCCTCTACCGCTGGGACATGTGCAACATGCTCAGTCTACGTGCATCCTCTACAGGTGGATCTGCTGGTAATGGCTTCTCAATGGGTAGCGGTAATGCTGGTACACCACCAGAAGGTTATATCACCATTAGATGGCCCTACACCAAGGCCTCATTGCTCGATGGGTAGTAATCGTGTACTCTCTCAGGAATCCTGGCTGGATGTCTACGTGGTGGCATCTTGAAAGAAGACAAGTGTTCCATGGTCAATATTTTATACCTTACGTGCTAACTCAAGAGATAAAAATGGAATATTTTCAAAAACACGCAATCAGTTTTTTCATGCGCTGAGTCAGGAATCATAATTCTTGTTCGTGGTGTACGGATACATCGTCCGTCTCACCAACTCTGGACTCCTGAAATTGAAAACCATAGTCATAACACTTAACCTTATTTCTTCATAGAAAATATCAGAGTCCATGTTCTTCAGTATAACTGAGCTCCTCTGATACCAATTTTTCAGTACCCATCCCCTGGGGACCATGTCGTGACTACCCTAAGATTTCCTTCCATATGCTTGGGGCTAGTCACTATCACCGAGATGTGTTTTCCCTAAAATTGGAAGGGTTTGACTTTAAACTGGTAGAAACACATATTCATAGAACACAACACGAAACAAATTTGAAGTAAAATTTTGTAGTAAAAAAGAGTGATGCAAGTAAAAGGGGACAGAATACAAGTGCTATTGAATGAACACGTATAACTAAAGGTAAATCTAAAAATGAAAGGAGCTATACAATTGAAAAGTTGATAATAGCAAATGAGTCATCCTCTAAGGATCCTACCTAAAGGGTAGGTACAGATCACCTCCTCAGCACTCCATGTCTGCATGTCTCCCCCACGTACCGCCTATTCATAGCTCCCTCAAGACTAAGCCCAGCTGCTCATTCTATGCACAAGACCCATGATGATGTTGGAGAATCCAGTGTAGGGGTGACAATAATGATACTTAGTAAGGACCCTGAGACCTCGAATGGTCTCTCATAATTCTACAAGGAAAAAACAAGGATTGATCTCAATCCAAAATCATAAAACAATAGTTACAACTAAATTAGAGTCTCAACTCAAACCAGATATACAAATCAGAGAAACATGATATGATGCTGACCCACACAGGATTGCAATGAATGCTGATAGTCAACGACAGATTCTATAGGCCTAGAAACAAGTAACATTCCCAATCACAGTGTCATACACCTCGGCTGCGGGACAACTCCTTCCCTATCGGGTACAGTGGGCCTATCGTGTCTCATAGAGGCCCGTCCCACTATCCATGAACTACTAATGTACTCCTCCCCATCACATACCGTGGGTCTTCTGGGTCACACAGAGCCACTCCCCCACCATGGCTTGCTGAGGTACTCCTCCCGATCACATGTAGTTGTCGTCGTGTCACTCCGAGTCGAAAAGTCAGCAGTCATCAGCTCTCATCTATCCACAGGGTTCTGTACATAGCGCACATGGGGGAACTACTCCACAAACCATCAGACGAATTTAAACTAGCATGAGGTCAAAAAAATTTAGTAAACTGATAATCCATCATGTCACGATGGGTTTAACACAAAAAATGACACATCAATTGAATGCACGTTCTGTGCGTTATTAGCATTTCAGTTCCAAGGGCCCTATTGGATACGGGTAAGATCCAACCCAATCATAATCCGAGTTTCTCCAAAACTCTCATGGAATATGTCAAGAGTTCTGTCTCAAACCATGTATCCCAATGTCACAGAAAGTTTATCAAACATATATCTGGTCTTCAAGATAAGGTGCTTTAAGTGTTTCTGGGCCCCGGGTCTAGTCCGACCCTATATAGGCTGGGACTCGGTGGACTCGGCCTGCTGGGTTGAGGCCTGGCCCGGATTGAAAAAATTGGCGGCCCACAAGGGAGTCTCGGACCATGTAGGGAAGGGCCCGCAATGTGGTGGCCCAGCCCACAGTGGGATGCGGCCCGACCCGCAAGGGGGTGTTGCCCGGCCCGCCGGGCGGTGGCCCATTGGGAAGGTAGCCCGGCCCACTAGCGGCTGCCAGCTAGGAAAGAAACTAAGCCTACTAGGCAGGCAGCCCGACCTACTGGTAGTGGCTCACTGGATCGTGGCCCCGCCGTGAAGGGCACGACCCATGAGGCTTCCACCGGACAGCTTAGGAGAGCCTCTCCCCCGAGATCCCGAATGGAAAAAAGGCCATTTGGCATTTAATATGATGGCTCCATATGGGTGTTTCTCAATCGTAGTGGTAGCTTCCAGAGGTCAGGGTACTGCCTCTTCCATTGCGGCTTCAGCCACAGTCTCCTGCACAATAGTGGCGCGCGATTGCTCACAACCCTTCTCTTCGGCGGCATACCACGAGCTGGCCGCCTTCTCTATCTACTGCTACTGACGAGTCACGGCCCCTTTTCACCCTGATGGTGTGAAATAGTGTGTCGCTCCACCTCTGCGGTCGGCCAGTTCCGGCCGCCCTAATGTTTTCCATGGATTCATGTCGCGACCTCCTCTAGTGGCGTGCGTCGGTCTGTCACCTTCGTCGTAGCTGGTTGGTGTCACCACACTGACAGTCTTCCATAGAGGGATCAAGGGTAACAATGTTACATAGGGTTTGGGCCAGGTTCGTTGGGTCCACAACCTCCTCATTAGCTCAAGATCAAAGGGAGGATAAAATTGGATTAACAATTTCATGTATTAAATAACAAAAATAACCCCAAGGGTACCCTGTAACAACCTCACACAAAACTAATGATTCGCGGATCGACCTGTTCGTCGGTTTACCCGTTTTCATCGTATAATTTTGAAAAATGTGTTAGAGGGAATCATTTACGGAACCATAACTGAATAAACTGTAAAGACCCATAAATTTCAAGGAAACTTTTTTTAAATACTTAGGAATTTTACGAGTGTGTGGCTTTTGACGACACTTGATTCCGAGGCCCGGTGTGCCCGGAATCAATTTCCGAAGTTTATCTCGGGTACTTTCAGTGAATGAACGAGCTATAACACCCCAAGCTTCTACGGTATGCTTCTCTTTGAATAATGCAATAGTGTGTGTTGTACGCAACATCGAGTTCTAACACACCACAACCAAAAAAACTAGCTGTTATGAATAGTAATACCCACTTTTTGAAATTTATAAATTTAATTTTTTCAAAATGGACTTCATTTTTGGATTCGGAATATTGAAATTAGCCTAGCGTGAATTTTTGGTATTTTTCTGAAAAACATTATTTTTTTATGAATAGTGAAACCACTAAGTGGTAGTTAAAAAACTGAATTTTTTATAAAACTTAATTTTACCACTTCTGTGAGTGGAATTTCGAAAATCCAAGAGATGTGGTTAATATCAAGCAGTAAAATGTGGTACAATGAGATGAAAATAATTTTTGGTGAATAGTAACTTTTTACTTTTATTTACTACAGTAAAAGTAAATAGAGTAATTAAGGGTAAAAATGATTTTAATATTATCCTAACACATGTCCTAATTCTATTGGAAAAGTTTACCTCGACCAAAAACAAACTTAGGAATAAAATATTATCATTTAGGTCTACATGGATTAGAATAGGAAATTTATTATTATTTAATTCAAAGAAGAGTTAAAAGAGATAAAATCAAGGTTTATTTAGTAAAACATTTTTAATATAGGGATAAAGATAAGATAAATTAGATTATAAATATTAATTAAAAAGATAAAAAGATTTCATACATAATGATATTTTATTTATTATTTTTAGAAATTAAATAATTTAATTTATTTATGACACATTGATGATGTAGTAATTACCATAATAGTGAAAAATTAAACTAATTGATATTATAAATACCCAAATAACTATAATTTGAGACTTTTTATGAATTAAACTAATTTTATTGGTTAATATGACATGTTAAGAATGCTTTAATAATCTTTGTTCGAAGTAATAATTCTGTAATGATTTTCACAAAAATCAATTTTCCAAATAGTGTCAAAATTGACATAAATGAGTTTTTTAAAAAAAAATTATATTATTAATTTGTATTAAATTCGTAAAAATCAATGGTTCATCCAAGACACTTATATGATGATAGTTGTATCATTAATGGACCACTTTTGGGGTCTCTTGGATGTATATAGTATGTTTATTAACCATATAATATAAAAATACAAAGAGATGTTGTAAAAGTGAAACTAATTAACTAAGAATTAATAATTAAATACAATGTTAATATATTTACCCAAACCTATCTAAATCCTATTGGATTACTGGTTTTAGACCTATCCACAACTTTAAACATTAAATAATACTCTTTGGAGCCATTATAAAACGAATATAAATATATTATAAAATAATATTTCTAGCTTTTCCAAAGGTTCCCATCACCCCTCTTATAAAAGGGAACTCATACTTCTCATTAATTGACACCTTCAAACCCTTTTGGATCAGCCAAACCCTGAAAAAATACTCTCTCAACTTCCCTCGCTTCATCCTAGAGGCCTTCCATTAGTCATAAATCCAACCTAATGAGCCCTTTTGATCCAATGAAAAAGAAGAACCCGAAGAAGAGGTAATGTTTTCACCACCCTTTTTCAAAATCATTTCCTCTTCAACTTCTTATTTCTTTGTTATTCCCAATCTAAAATAATGAATCTCGCATCTCCTATATAATTTAATATTATTATAAATTTGGTACAACCAAATTCAGTATTCTACCCATCCTTTGAATGACATGTCACCATACGTGCGTACGTATGGCTTACCGTCTCCACGTCATGGTGTAATTTGTATTCAATATATTATTATTTGGATGGGTATAATGATGATGTGTAATTAATGTAAATAATAAATTTAACATGATAATGATTCTTTATATAAGATATTCCATCCAATTAAATATTATTTTGATATCAAAATAATGATATTGTCGCTCGTGCGTACGTACGGACTACCGTCTCCACGAACGCGATGAGATTCATTCTCCATCGTATCCATTCAAGTATAATTATCATTTTATGATTTAAAAATAATGTTTAAGGACTTGATATAATTCTGGATATAATTAATATACAACTTATCCATGAAAAACATGTCTTAAGTAACAAAACATATAAAAGAAAACGAGTTAGTTAACACCCAAAACGACGATAATACTAATATATTATTAACAAAGCAATGTGAAAAGACCATATATGATAACATAATAATGTATATGATTCATGTATAATTTAATAACAATTATTTAACCATTATACAGGAGGTTAACCTACCGTCAACCAAGGAAAAGTACAAGGTAAGGGTTTATATCGCAATCTCTTTAATATCCGAGGTTGTTTATACGTAATAATCTACTGGGATATCTTTATCATCCACATCAATGTTTTTTAAAAATGTATTTCAAAATATTTTTACTATTTACAAGAATATGGGTTAAAGTCATTTATATCATTTTTTGACTTTTTATACGAGTTTGATAAAGGACTCTTTCCGTCATTTTCCAAACAATGTTCGTTTTAACCTTTTCGATAGAATTAAGGTAAGAATGTTTTTTTAACTTATACAGCGGGTGATGCTATTTTACGCCATTATAAAATCGTCGATGCTTCCCTTAAAAGATTATAAGAATATTTTAAAAGAAAATGTTTTCTTTTATAAATATATGACTCTTAAATGATTTCAAAATAGAAAGAGATATTCCTATAAAAATAGTTTTAATTTCATCAATGTCAACATCATTTGATAGATTTTAAGCTTATTTGAAGTTCATTTATTATGATACAAGACATCCATATTTTATTGATGGTTTTGTGATATGTTGGACTATGGATGTGCTATTTTTATACCATTCATGGTTTATGAATAAAGTATTGACATTTCGTATGCTAGTTTTAATACGAATATTTATGTTATGTTTAAACATGTTCATATGAGGAATGTATTGGACTTAATATTAGACAGGTGGAGCCTACTACAGCTCTTCGATGCATCGGTAGGTCTCATGAGACAAACTAGTGTCTGGGCACAAGGCCTTGACAAAATTTTATTTGTAGTCTTGGCACGAGGCCTTGGCTATGTGGCTATGATAATCTGGCATGATGCATTCCATCATTATGAAAGTGGTTATTGATATTGCATGTGATTATTCGATTAGTAGAATATCCATGTGAATAAGTAAATGAAATTATTTCATTTTATTTTTTCCATACGATGTTGAAGTTTAAAATTAAAAGGATTTTGTTTTAGTTATACATTGCCTTAAATGTTTATTCTTATTTATGAAAGGTTCCACTATTTTTTTATCCTTACTGTCCATTTGAGATCACCCCTTTTCTATGTTTTATTTTTCCCAGGTTGTGAAGAAGTAATTTATGAATGACCTGTAGGGGTATTATGAGGGGATAATAGTGTGGACTATGGAAACAATATGTTGTTTTAGTAGTTTTTCACTTTATGATGTAATGTAAACTTCATGAATGTATCTAGTTATTCAAAGGCTATTAAACGAATCGGTATTTCGAGACTTGATCTTTCTTGTGATCATGCCAATGTTATGTAATAATGCACCAACTCTGGGTAACTGGGGTCAGGATGTTACAGTTCGTATCAGAGGATGTTTAGAACAAACCATAGAAGCTAGATTTAGATAAACTCTGATTAGAGAACATAGAACTAAGATGAACTTTGAGGATTATTATAAACGAACTTCCTAGAATTTTGGTATTGTAGAGATTTTATGACTTTTCCATGAAATACATCCCTGTCTGGATACGAGAAGGTAGAGGCGGCTCTGCCACAGATTTACCTATTGGTAAAACCCGAAACACTGCTTTGAGCTAGACTCGAACCGGAACTGGTGCACAAAAACGGGCCTTACTGGACTCTTGGTTACGACACTCCCAGGGGATATGCTTAGGATAACTCTCATTTTCTTTACAGATCATTTTGAAGGTATTATGAGTATATACTTACTCAAAGAAGACATTTTTATGATTGTGGATTATATCCATAAATAGTTCAATTTATGTTAAGTGTTTTATAGGTATAAAATTATGTATTTTGATTCATAAACTGATCTAGTTTATGACATTGTTTAGAAATGGCACCTAGTGGAAGAAATGGCAACAGTATCAATGCACGCACTCTATGTAGCGATTTCCCTCCTACTCAAGATAATTATAGTGGAGATGGTGATGCAACTGGTGACGATCATCTAATCAGCATACTGGGACAACTCACTCATGTTACGAATAATAACCTTACCCGTATGGAGCACCCTGATCCGCAGCATGGAGGATCAATGTTAGATCTCTTCATGAGGCAACAACCACCAATGTTCAATGGGATTACAAATCCATTAGTGGCTGAGCAATGGATAAATTCCCTAGAGAAAATATTTCGGGATTTGGGGAGTAGTGAAAGGGAAAAATTTATCATGGCAGTTTACTGCCTCACTAGAGATGTTGATCAATGGTGGCCATTGATTCAAAACACGAAGGAAGATGATGAAGTATAAAATATTGAATGGAGGGAGTTCAAAGATCTGTTTTGAGAAAAATACTTTCCTCGTGAACATCGAGCAGATATGAAAAGGCATTTTATGAGACTGAGACAAAAGGAGGATGAGAATGTCGTAAAGTATGAGGCTAACTTTACAAGGTTATCAAGGTATGCGGTAGATTATATATGTAACCCAAGAAGTAATATTGATCGTTTATTTGATGGGTTAAAACCATTTCTCCGTCGAGCATTAGTCTCACAATCCTTATCATCGTACGAAGACATTGTCTGATTTGCTATCAAGACAGAGAAAGAATTATCTAAGTCATATGACTTTAAAGAAAAGTAGGAGAAGAAGAGATCTACTGATCAATCTAGGAATGGAAATATGGGGAAGAATGGAATGGTTGAATATCCATCCTGTGGTAAATGTTGGAAGAAACACCCTGGTACTTGCTTGAATGGAATGGGATTCTGTTACAAGTGTGGTGAAAAAGGCCACCAAGCTCGTGATTGCAAGGGGAAGAAGGAAGCTACCGATATCCAATGCTACAATTTCAGGGAGATGGGACATTATGCAAATGAATGTCCTAAGCGTCAGGGGAACTTACCTAAGAAAAGGCCAAGGGATCAAGGCCAAGCTTATGCTATCACTACTGCTGAGGTAGAAGCTCCGAAAGACGTGGTGGCGGGTAATTTAATGGTTTCCTCAAGTTTAGAAAATGCATTATTTGATTCTGGATCATCACATTGTTTCATATCTTCCCTGTTTTCTATGAAAATTAGATATTTCCAATTTGATTTAACAAGGGAGTTGTCAGTTAAAACTCCTAAGGGAAGTATCATAGCAATAATGTTTTGTGAATCAATCTCCATTAGAGCACATAACAGTTTTTTATCTACTGATCTCATCGTCATACCTATGATTTATTTTGATATAATCCTTGGTATGGATTGGATTTCGGAAAATGATGTGAAGATTTATTATAAGAAGAAGGAGCTTAAAATTTTTTATGATGATGATATGGAACACCTAATCTTTATTGCAGAATCGTCACCACCTAATTCTTATCTAGATCCACCCCCAGTAGCTCGACTAAATTCAATTATTGGGGAGAAAGAGGATGAAATGACTGTGGGTGAGGAAAGGAATGTTCAAATAGTGGATGTACCTATTGTGTAAGAATATGTAGATGTGTTTCCGGAAGAATTAGCTGGACATCCTCCAGAATGAGAAGTTGAGTTTTCCACTGATTTAATTCCTGGATGAAGGCTTATATCGAAGACCCCTTATAGAATGGCCATTGTATAATTAGTTGAACTAAAGAAACAAATAGAGGAATTTAGTAATAATGTATTTATTCTCCCTAGTGTTTATCCATGGGGTTCCCCTGTTCTTTTTGTTAAAAATAAAGATGGATCTATGAGGTTATATATCGGCTACAGGGAGATCAATGCTATAACAATAAAGACAAAGTATCCCCTACCTCGCATTGATGATTTATTTGACTAACTACATGAAGCTCAATACTTTTCAATGATTGACCTTCGATCTGGATACAATCAGTTGTGTGTGAAGAAGGAAGGCATTCCGAAGACAACATTTTAAACCATGTACGGGCATTACGAGTTTACAGTAATGCCTTTTGGATTGACTAATTCACCCTATGTATTCATGTATATAATGAATAGAGTTTTCCCAGAATATCTTGAAGAATTTGTGGTGGTATTTATTGATGATATCTTGCTATACTCAAAAATCTATGATGATCATGAAAATCACTTTTGCATTATCCTGAAGACTCTGATAAGACATGAATTATATGGGAAGTTTAGCATGTGTGAATTCTGGATTCAGAAGAATTCTTTTTTTGTCCATAATATCTCTAAAGATTGAATCTATGTTGATCCTTATAAGACCAAGGTAATCCAATAATGGAATTCACCGATGAGTATAACTGAGGTACGTAGTTTTATTGGTTTGGCAGGTTATTATCGACGTTTCGTCCATAATTTTTCCTGTTTGGATAACCCATTAACAAAGATCACACATAAAGGGGTTAAATTTGTTTGGAAAAAAGAGTGTGAAGAATGTTTCGAAGAACTGAATAGAATATTATTCAATGCTCCTATATTAACTCTACCATCGGGGAATGATGGGTTCATTATTTATAGTGATGCATCGAAGAAAGGACATGGCTGTGTCGTTATGCAAAATGATAGGGTTATTTCTTATGCATCATGATAGTTGAAAATTCATGAACAAAACTATCGTACTCATGATCTAGAGTTAGCATCTATGATCGTCTCTTTGAAGATATGGAGGCACTACCTATATGGTGAAAAATGTGAGATTTATACTGATCACAAGAGTTTGAAATATATTTTCTCACAAAAAGAACTCAACATGAGGCAAAGGGGATGGCTTGAATTACTCAAGGATTATGATTGTACGATAAACTACCACCTAGGGAAAGAAAACAAGGTGGAATATGATTTAAGTAGAAAAGACCATGGATTTTTGAACAATATGAAAATTGATTGGGATCCAATTTTCATGGATCTAGTGAAGATGGACATGGGAATAACCAGGGAAGGTGAAACATCAATGCTTTTTCAAATGGTTACCAAACCATCATTACTAGAAATGATTAAGAGTTCTTATACTGATGATGAAGATTTTCAAAAGATGATTAAAGCTGTGAATGATGGGAGATTGAGATACTTTGTGTATGAAGAAAGAATTTTGAAATTCGGGAAGAGGATTTGTGTTCCCAATATACCTAATCTAAAAAGGGAATTACTGGATGATGCTCATAGTTCCAATTTATCTATACACCCTGGGAGCACCAAAATGTATAGAGATTTGAAGGAACATTTTTGGTGGGACAACATGAAGAGGGAGATTGCTGATTTTGTGTCATGATGTATGGTTTGTCAACAAGTGAAAGCTGGAAGGCAACATCCTGGTAGAGTATTGAAACCTCTTCCTATACCTGAGAATAAATGGGATAATATCACGATGGACTTCGTCATGGGATACCAAAGACTCCTATAAGTATTGATTTAATATGGGTCATTGTTGATCGTCTTACCAAGTCACCAAATTTTCTTGCAATAAGGGAAGATTTACCACTTGAACGACTAGCAAGACTATATATTAATGAAGTTTTGAGACTTCATGGAGTACCCTTATCCATTTTTTCTGATCGTGATCCCCAATTTACTTCAAGATTCTGGAAAAGTCTTTAGAATTCCTTGGATACTGTACTTCATTTGAGCACTTCCTACCACCTTCAAACAGATGGACAATCAGAACAAACTATTCAAACCTTATAATACATATTTAGATCTTGCACACTTGACTTTCAGGGTATGTGGGATCAATATTTACCTCTGGTATAATTTTCCTATAACAATAACTTCCATTCGAGTATTCAGATTGAACCATATGAAGCGTTATACGGAAAGAGATGTCGCACACCAACATGTTGGGATGACGTTGGAGAAAGAAAACTTGTAGGCCCAGAACTGGTGGAGGAAGCGATGGAAATGGTTAAGGTAATCCCAAACCATATCAAAGTAGCTCAAAGTAGGCAGAAGAGCTATGCCGATAATCGAAGGAAGGATTTGGAATTTCAAGTTAGTGATCATGTGTGCCTGAAGGTATCTCCATGGAAGGGAGTAATACGTTTTGGTAAGAAAGGTAAATTGAGTCATTGGTACATCGGACCTTCCGAAATTCTAGAGCAAATTGGGGTTGTAGATTACTGATTGGCAGTGCTGCCAAGTCTCTCCAAAGTTCACGATGTGTTCCACGTATCTCTGTTGAGGAAATACATGCGTGACCCAACACATATACTCACCTATGAGGAATTAGAATTGGAACCTGATATGTCTTATTGCGAAGAGCCCTTCATGATTCTTGATATGAGAGAACAAGTACTGAGAAACCGGACGACTCGCCTGGAAAATGTTTTGTGGAGAAACCCTAACATGGAAGAGGCCATGTGGGAACCCGAGGAACTTATGATTAAGAACCACCAGAGTCTCTTCATGTAGTAGTATTCTAGAAATTTTGTGGACGAAATTATTTGATGGAGGGGAGAATGTAACACCCCAAGTGTCTACGGTATGCTTTTTTTTTTGAATAATGCAACAGCGTGTGTTGTACACAACATCGAGTTCTAACACACCACAACCAAACAAACTAGCCGTTATAAATAGAAATACCCACATTTTTCAATTTTTATATTTTATTTTTTAAAATGGACTTCATTTTGGGATTTGGAATATTGAAATTATCCAAGGTTGAATTTTTGGTATTTTTCTGAAAAACATCATTTTTTGATGAATAGTGAAACCACTAAGTGGTAGTTAAAAAACTGAATTTTTCATTAAACATAATTTTACCGCTTCTGTGAGTGAAATTTTGAAAATCCGAGAGACTTGTTTAATATCAAAAGGTAACATGTGGTCCAATGAGATGAAAATAATTTTAGGTGAATAGTAACTTTTTAATTTTATTTACCACAGTTAAAAGTAAATAGGGTAATTAAGGGTAAAAATGATATTAATATTACCCTAACACATGACCTAATTCTATTGGACAAGTGTGTCTCGACCAAAAACAACCTTAGGAATAAAATATTATCATTTAGGTCCACATGGATCAGATTAGGACATTTATTATTATTTAATTCAAAGATGAGTTAAAAGAGTTAAAATCAAGGTTTATATACTAAAACATTTTTAATATAGAGTTACACATAAGATAAATTCGATTATAAATATTAATTAGAAAGATAAAATAATTTCATAGATAATTATATTTTATTTATAATTTTTAGACATTAAATAATTTAATTTATATATGACACAATGATGATGCAGTAATTACCATAATAGTGAAAAATTAAACTAATTGATTTTATAAATACCCAAATAAATATAATATGAGACATTTTATGAATAAAACTAATTTTATAGGTTAATATGACATGTTAGGAATGTTTTAATTAAATTTTTTCTATGTAATCATTCTGTTATGGCTTAAAAAAATCAATTTTCCAAATAGTGTCAAAATTGACATAAAAGTGTTTTTAAAACAAATATTATATTATTAATTTATATTCAATTCCTAAAAATATAAGGTTCGTCCAAGAGACATATATCATGATAGGTGTATCATTAGTGGACCACTTTGGGGTCTCTTGTATGTATATAGTATGTTTATTAACCATATAATATATAAATACAAAGAGACATTGTAAAAGTGAAACTAATTAACTATGAGTTAATACTTAAAGATAAGGTTAATATAGTCACCCAAACCTGTATAAATCCTATTTGATGAGTTTTTTTTGACCTATACCCACCTTAACAATTAATTAATCCACTTTGGAGCCATTATAAAGTGAATATGAATTTATTATAAAATAATATTTCTAGCTTTTCCAATGGTGCCCCTCACCCCTCTTATAAAAGGGAACTCCTCATTCTCCTTAATTCAAACCTTAAAATCCATTTGGTTCGGCGAATCCCTGCCCATGTACTCTCTCAACTTTACTAAATTCATCCTAGAGGCCTTCCTTTAGTCATTAATCCATCCTAAGGATCCCTTTTTATCAAATTAAAAGGAAAACCCTGAAGAAGAGGTAATGTTTTCACCACCCTTTTTCAAATTCATTTCTTCTTCAACTTCTTCTTTATTTGTTATTCCCGTTCTAAAATAATGAATCCAGTATCTCCTATAAACTGTAATATTATAATATAAATGGACCAACAATATTCATTATTCTACCCATCCTTTGAATGACATGTCACCATACGTGCGTACGTACGGCTTACCGTCTCCACGTCGTGGTGTAATTGTTATTCAATATATTATTATTTGGATGGGTATAATAATGATGTGTAATTCATGTAAATAATAAATATAACATGATAATGATTCTGTATATAAGATATACCATTCAATTAAATATTATTTTGATATCAAAAGAATGATATTGTCGCTCGTGTGTACGTACGGACTACCGTCTCGACGAACGCGATGGGATTCATGCTCCATCGTATCCATTCAGGTATAATTATCATTTGATGATTTAAAACTAATGTTTAAGGACTTGATATAATTCTGGATATTAATAATATACAATCTATCCATGATAAACATGGCTTACGTAACAAAACTTATAAAAGAAAACGAGTAAGTTAACACCCGAAACGACGATAATACTGAGATATTATTAACAAAGCAATGTTAAAAGACCATATATGATAACATAATAATGTATATGATTACTGTATAATTTAATATAAATTATGACTCCATTATACAGGAGGTTAAACTACCCTCATCCAAGTTAAAGTACCAGGTAAGGGTTTATTTCGCAATCTCTTCATTATCCGAGATTGTTTATACGTAATAATCTACTGGGATCTATTTATCATCCACATCCATGTTTCTTAAAAATGTATTTCAAAACATTTTTAATATTTAAAAGAATATGGGTTAAAGTAATTTATACCCTTGTTTGTATTTTTATAAGAGTTTTATGAATGTATCTTTCCATCGTTTTCCAAACAAGGTGCTTTTTAACCTTTTTGACAGAATTAAAGTGTGAATGTTTTTTTTAACTTATACGGCGGGTGCGGCTATTTTCCACCATTATAAAATCGTCGAAGCTTCCCTTACAAACATATAAGAATATTTTCAATGAAAATGATTTATTTTATAAATTAATGACTCTTAAATTATTTCAAAATAGAACGAGATATTCCTCTAAAAAGAGTTTTAATTTCAACTATGTCAACATCCTTTGATGGATTTTAAGCTTATTTTATGTTGATTTATTATGATACAAAACGTCCATATTTTATTGATGGTTTTGTGATATGTTTTACTGTGGATGTGATATTTTTATACCATTCATGGTGTATGAAGAAAGTATTGACATTTTTTATGCTAGTTTTAATAAAAATGTTTATGTTATTCTTAAACCTGTTCATATGAGGAATGCATTGGACTTAATATTAGACGGGTGGAGCCCACTATAGCTCCTTGATGCATCGGTAGGTCTCATGAGACAAACTAGTGTCTTGGCACAAGGCCTTGACAAAATCTTATGTGTAGTATTGGCACGAGGCCTTGGGTATGTGGTTATGATAGTCTGGCATTATGCATTCCATCGTAATGAGAGTGGTTATTGATATTGCATGTGATTATTCGATTAGTAGAATATCCATGTGAATAAGTAAATGAAATTATTTCATTATATTTTTTCCATAATATGTTTAAGTTCAAGTTTAAAAATCTTTTGTTTTAGTTATACATTTTTTTAAATGTTTATTCTTATTTATGAAAGTTTCCACTATATTTGTATCCTTACTGGGCATTTGAGCTCACCCCTTTTATATGTTTTATTTTTCCCAGGTTGTGAAGAAGTAATTTATGAATGACCTGCGGAGATATTATGAGGGGATAATAGTGTGGAATATGGAAACAATATGTTGTTGTAGTATTTTTTCACTTTATGAAGTAATGTAAACATCATGAATGTATATAGTTATTCTAAGTCTACTAAACGAATTGGTCTTTAGAGAATTGATCTTTCATGTGATCATGCCAATGTTATGTAATAATGCACCGACTCTGGGTAATTGTGGCTGGGGTGTTACACGAGCGCGTTTATCTAACTTCTGAACCGGTGCTCAGAATTAAAATCTGAGGGAACCGATGAACTTGCAGAACCGGTAATTGCTTAAGGGGACAGTTACTGTAGTTGCATTCACAATGGTGGAGAAGATAATTTTGGGGGTTTATTTAAGAAGTAAATAAAAATTTTCTGAATAATATTTATTTTATAAGGTGGTTATTCCCTCCCATGGGTAGTTAAGGATGGGTCCCTCAGTCACTTAACTACCCATGTGTGGATGTTAGATAGGTGGGGCTCACACGAGCCCCACAATTTAATTTCCTCTAATCTCATTAACAGCCCCTCTTTAATTTGGGAAAACCCCCATTTAATTGGCAACGCATTTAAATTAAATGGGAACCTTCCCTCTCCCTTTCCTATTTAATTGTCAACGTGTTTTATTAACTGTGATGATTTAATTTTTGGGAGTTTCATTCCTTGAGTAATTAAATAATAGGAGGAACCAATTATTTAATTTTGGGAAAAGATTCCGTTGTGAGAGAGAGATCAGGAGAGCTTTTGAGATTTTGGAAGAACACCGGTATCCGATGAAGAACGACGAAGAATGCCAGTTCCTCAAAGATCGACGATGCACCACCAATTCTCTTCCCTACGACAAGAGAAGAGACGCAGCTTCCTCCTCGCTGCACTCAGAAGTCGCCTACAATCCCTTTCCCCGCAACGCCGTCTACTGCGACGCCAACATTCGACATCGTTTGTTGTGGTAGGGGAAAATTTGTATATTCTTTCTTTTATTATAATTATACCCTCGTTCTTGGTGAAGAAATTGGTGGGTGAGGTTTTTAACCTCTAACGCGGTGGGTGTGGGATAACGAACAAGCCCGAACCCACCACTATTTTTTTCTTGATGTGTGGAATACTTGGTAATGATGAAGCGGGACTGAAATGGTGATTGGATGTATTTGTAGTGATGTATGGGTCCCGAGGAGACAGCAGGCGCAGATGGACATAAAAGCGGACAACTGGAATGACTCTGGTGGCTCACAGAAGTCCCGGCGGTGCGGGGCACCGGCACGGCAGTGCCAGCCGGGACCGTCCGGCCGTCTGGGGGCGGTGGCGCCCCGGCGCGCCACCGGAAGAAGCTCTCCATAGATGAAGCCGCGGTGGCAAGGTCTGGATCCGGTGGCTGCGCGGGATCTAGGTGGAAACTGCGGCGCCAACCTGGCCCCGCATCCACAGAATAAAGGGGGGGCTACGTTCCTCCGCTCGGCTCGCAGGACGAGTCAGCCTGCCCCCCAGTCGAGGCGGGCCGGGTCACGTGGACTGGGCTATTCCCAGCCCGGATGGGCCGCGCCATACCGGGCCGGACCCGGAACCGGGTCAGACCGGGTCCAGACCCCCACTTCAGACCGTTTTCAGTCTTTTTCCCATAACTTGAGCCACATACCAATGATCGATTAACCATCAATTGTGTGAGAATCCTTTGATCGATGCGGTCATTTAGGTATATTACACTCGAGGTTTTGGAAATGTTTGGGTATGGCTGGATTGGTTCGACCCCGAAACCAACTGGGTCCTTGGAGCGGAAACGCTTATAACTTAAAGACCGGATGTCCGTTTGACATGCCTTCAACTGCGTTGAATTCCTATTGATGATAAGGTCCTTTTTTCTTACTACTCTAGAGTTTTGGACGCAGTTTTAGTACCGTTGGGATTGGTTTTAGCATAAAAATCAACCAGGCCCCTCGGACGGAAAAGACAATAACACTCTGACCGGGCGTCCGATTGACGCACCGTCTGTCGTGTTGGTTTTATTTTTTAAAGATAGAAATTTTGAATACATAAACTCTAGAATTTGTGACATTTGATGTATAGACTCTTTTTCTTGAGGAGTGGACCCTCCCGGAATCGAGCATGTTGTGTGAGGAAACCCTAGAGCTGGTTGCGACTACGACGATGACGACTGCACTTGGATCCTGCCAAGGTTCGGCAGCAAGGACAACTGTACTTGGATCCTATGCGGATTCGGCTATGATGACGACCATTCTGGTATCCTCTGTGGGTTCGATGGCGATGACTAGTTTTCTTGTATCCTACGTGGGTCCGGCTGTATTTGACCTCTGTACATGTATCCTGAGTGGGTCCGGTAGAGTAGCTGGTCTTGTATCCTATGTGGGTCCGACAGCTTAGCTGGTCTTGTATCCTATGTGGGTCTGACATCTTAGATGAATCAGTGGATACATCTCATCATCTCTATCACCTTCTGAAGTGTATACCTGTGTGATTTGAGTCTTGATTCTAAATTATTATCATCGACGTGATTGACTTGCTTTCCTATGTGGACTGGGTTGTGTTTTCTTGTGTGAGATGAGTCTTGATTCTCAATCATTATTATCGATGGGATTGACTTGATTTCAAGTGTGGACTGGGTTGTGTTTTCCTATGTGGACTGGGTTGTGCTTGGGCTCGAGAGGTTGAGCCGTTTTGTAACTGATGACTTAGGTATATGTATGGTCATATACCTATGTGGAGTTATTTGATAATTTGTTATTGTATCGTTCCATTGTGTTTTATCCTTCGTGGATTCTGAGATACCTTCAGGGGTCTCGAGGTCCCTACTAAGTATCTAATACTCACCCCTTCATGGGATATTCCCCCACTACATTGTGTTGGATGCAGACGATAGACATCACTGATCAAGGTGGTGGATTGTGGAGCTGGACAGTACCCGGAGGTGGACCACTTGGCGGGACGTACACGGAGGGGGCAACCGAACCCGATGAGCTGAAGAGACTATTTGTACCCACTCTTCAGGTGGGATTTCTGGAGGATGACTCGGTGTTGCTGTTTTACTTAATTTTATTTTACATTCCTTTCAGTTGTACTATACTTTCAGTTGGGTTTGTATACTATCCCATGTACTTTTCAGTACATACCTTGTACCCTGTTTTACATAGTTCTTAATTCACTTGAATACTCTGCTATGTATGTTACTTCATAAAGGCAATGTCTTCCCTTCTTTTTGGATTTACACCTTTAGTGCTAGTCGCCAGCCCCAGGCCTATGAATGGCGGGCTTGGGGTAGTCACAGCACGAGCCCCAAGGACTGGTCATGAAAAATTGGTATTAGAGGAGTTGTTTCTACCTCAAAACTCTGTAATATGATAATTTCTTCCCTGTGAAGCAATAGTGTTATGATTATTGAGTGTGGTTTTCGGTATGGGGAGTCTAGTGTTGGTACGGAGGCCGACGTATCCATACACCAGGACCCTGACCTCTGATTTCGGACTCAGGGCACAAAAACACTAATTGCGTGTGTTTTTCCTTTCAAAAGTTTTCTTTGTGATTACATGGTGTTAGCTCACCAGGTATACTGTACTAACCGTGGCACACCTGTTTCTTTTCAGGATGTCCCCATAAAGGCAGCCAGCTAGGGTTTCAAGTTACATGCGGGATGGAATCCCACCGAGCGACGAGGCCTTGGTGCAGGGCCCCATTATAGCGGAGGCACCAGTGGTACCTCTACCTACTGATCCACTGATGCTACCCGCCCCAGCGGTAGAGAGTGAGCACATCCTGAGCGCATTGCATGAGTTTCAGAGGCAGAGGCCTCCCATGTTCCGTGGAGAGATGGATCCTCAGGTAGCCGAGGATTGGCTGGAGGCTGTCGTCAGAGTCTTCAGGTTGGTAGGGACACTAAAAGACCTCATGGTGATCCCTACTGCGAGTCTCCTACACGCAACAGCAGGTAGATGGTGGATCCTGATGCTCTAGGTGCACGACGAGGCATCTCTACTTTGGACGGACTTTGAGAGCCTCTTCTTCTCGGAGATTGTTCCAGGCACCCTATGTGTGGTGCCATCCAGGAGTTACTACAGCTGCGGCAGGGCGGCATGTCTATAGCCCAGTACTCGGCGATATTTACCGACCTCTCACGCTAATCCACGATCATGGTTTGGGACCCATTCTTCTGGGCCCGGAGCTTTGAGAAGGTACTGAGGCATGAGATCAGAGCTTCGATGATTCCCCTCAGTATTCCGACACAGGCGGGGGTGCGGGGGCGAACCATGTTAGCAGAGAGCTTTCCCGTCGAGCATCCATCAGTAGTGAGACCCACCGCAGGACGGCACGGAGCAGATTCTTCTATAGTCGGCAGTCGACAGATGACGCAGGAGTCCAAGCAGACCAAGCCATCCTGTGGGTGACCTCAGGATACAGGTTCAACTATACGGGGAAGACGGCGCAGATCCAGCCTTACGAGGAGTAGACCGTGCTATACATGCGGCGGGTAGGGCCACATGGCTTGTGACTGCCCGACCTGCCAAGCAGACGAGCAACAGACAGTGGAGTGACCTCCTCGGCAGAGGTAGAGGTTTGACCACGGCAGTCCTCATGGAGCAGGAGGACGAGGTAGAGGAGTTGGTCAAACATCGCGTGGTGGACGATGCTTCGAGGCTCTACCACCACCACCCCCATGAGGTCCACCCCGACCATAGGGAGCTGGCGGTAAGAGGCAAGCTCAGCTCCATGTAGCGGATGCTTACGACCACGGAACACCCGAGATGATTCGATGTAATACTTGTGTCTACTCCACCATTGTTGTAGTTCTTATAGACACAGGTGCGATTCATTATTTTATTTCTGCTTCCCTTGTTCGGAGCTCGAAGATTCCGACAAGGCTATTGGATCGATCCTTACTGCTAGAGACTCCTACGGGTGCAGAATCGATGATTATGCACTGGTTCCAGCAGTTTGAGTTTACTCTAGGAGGCGATATCTTCGGATGTGATCTTTTTGTAGCGGCGTCGAGGCCTTACGACGTTATCTTGGGTTTAGACTGGTTATTTACAGTCCATGCTCAGATAGACTGTATTAGGCGCAAGATGCGGTGTGTCCGCATGGAAGGGACCAGGTTCACCTTCACTGGCTAGAAAGGAACCTATGGAGCACATGATGGAATTACGCAGAGGAGAAGGCGGCCGTTCATACATCAGTTGTCTAGTCTCATCCTCGGAGAAGTTGACGTGCGGAGTCTGAGTTTTCCTATTGTGGTGGATCAGTATGCAGGCGTTTTTCAGGACGATGTTTGAGGACTACCTCCTCACATGGAGGTAGATTTATATATAGACATGTACCATGGGACATCACCGATATCAACTCCAGCATATCAGATAGCTCCTGCCGAGCTTCTTGAGTTGCAGGTACAACTGGAGGACTTACATGGGAAATGTTTCATATGACCCAGTGTTTCACCATGGGCTTCTCCGATTCTGTTCTCCAAGAAGGCAGATGGGAACTTGCGGCTGCGTGTCGACTACCGTCACCTGAACCAGGAGACAGTGAGGAAAAATTATCCACTTCCAAGGATTGAAGACCACTTTAATCAGCTCAAGGGAGCACGTTGGTTCTCGATGATAGACCTCGGGGCAGGCTATCATCAACACCGAGTTCGGGATGAGGATGTGCAGAAGATGAAATTTAGGTGTCCATATGGCCACTATGAGTTCTTGGTCATGTCCTTTTGTGTGAAAAATGCTCCAACTATGTTCATGAGTCTCAGGAACATGATCCTCTAGCCCTACCTCGATCAGTTTGTCGTAGTATTCATTGTCGACATTCTGATTTACTCGACCACCGAGGAGGAGCATGCCTACCACTTACGGGTTGTACTGGATACACTCTGAGAGAACCATCATTATGATAAGCTCTTGATGTTCTAGTTCTGGATTCAAGAGATTCACATCTCAGGGCACTTCATCTCAGATGTAGGAGTTGTGGTGGATTCCGTGAAGGTTGAGGCGGTACTTGTTTGAGAGCCACCCAGGAGCGTGACAAAGGTGTGGAGTTTCTTAGGTCTAGCTGGGTACTATCGGAGGTTTGTGCTAGACTTCTCCAGAGTTTTAGCACCACTTACATCCTTGACGAAGAAGGGGAAACCCTTCGTGTGGTCAGATAGATTTCAGCAGAGCTTTCAGGAGTTGAGGCGGAGATTTACCAGTGCACACATCTTGAGGCTGCCAGAGGAGGGTGTAGGGTACATAGTTTACTACGACGCATCAGGGAGCAGACTTGGGTTTGTCCTGATGCAGGATCGAGCAATGATATCTTACAGTTCATGGCAGTTGAGGTCGCATGAGTAGAACTACACTACCCATGACCTCGAGTTAACATCAGTGGTTTTCACACTGAAGATGAGGCGACACTATCTGATGGGCGAGCACATTAAAGTCTACTCTGACCACCAGAGTCTCACAAAAATTTTCTCACAGAAGAAACTGAACCTGAGACAGCGGCGATGGCTCGAGTTCCTTCAGGATTATGACTTTGATATTGTCTATACTCTTGAGAAGGGGAACGTTGTGGCTGATGCTCTCAGCAGGAGATCGGGCATTCAGCTACTTGGAGAGGTGACAGAGCAGTTAGCCGCTTTGCAGATATCCTTCATGGATAGAGATGGGGAAACCTATCTACAGTCCATCATAGTCAGTCTTCCACTTCTTTAGCAGTTTAGAGAGGCACAACGTGGGGACATTGACTGTGAGGCACGATGTGCTCATATATCCTCAGGGCTAGCACCCGATGGAGTTTCTGATGGCGGGGAGCATGTAATCCTCTTCAGGGGACGTACCATGGTACCATTTGCGCTATAGGAGGAGGTGTTGAGTGAGTTCCACACATCCCCTATTGCAATACATCCTAGAGTAGTGAAGACGTACCATGACCTTAGATGACAATACTGGTGGCTGGGTATAAAGAAGGATGTAGCCGAGTTCGTTTCCTGATGCCTCACTTTCTAGCATGTGAAGGCAGAGCACCAGGTACCAGCAGGTTTGGTTTAGCACTTAGAGGTCCCGGAGTGGAAGTGGGATGGGAAATCCATGGATTTCGTGACGGGGCTTCAATGTACATCCAGATGTCATGACTCCATATGGGTGATAGTGGACCGACTCACCAAGTCTCCCCACTTCCTACCGATCAGAGAGTAGGGCTCAGTAGAGATATTGGGACACCTCTACGTTCAGGAGATTGTACGACTTCATGATGTGCCATCATCTATCGTCTCTGATTATGATGCTCTCTTTAATTCCCAGCTTTGTAAGGGGTTACAGGAGGCTTTTGGGATGCAGCTACGCCTGAGCACTACCTTTCACCCTCAAACGGATGGCTAGATAGAGAAGACCATTAAGACACTCGAGGACATGCTCCGTGCATGTGTCCTTGACTTTGGTCGCAGTTGGGAGAATCATTTCACACAACAATAGTTACCACTCCACCATCGGGATGGCATCTTACGAGGCACTGTACGGTTGACCTTGCAGATCACCTCTGTGCTGGACTGACCCTGAGGAGTCAGCACTCGTAGGACCAGAGATAGATCAGGCTATGACGGAGAAGGTTCAGATCATCCAGGAGTAGATGAGGACTGCACAGAGCAGATAGAAGTCATATGCTAATAGAAGTTGGAGACCACTAGAGTTCGAGGAAGGTGACCACATTTTCATACGGGTCTCACCTCAACGTGGATTACGGAGATTTGGCCATGGCGGAAAGTTATCACTGTGCTTCATCGGACCATTACAAGTCTTCATCAGGGTAGGCGATGTGGCTTACCACCTGGACCTTCCACCTTAGTTGCACCGGGTGCACGACGTCTTTCACGTATCTCAGCTGAGGAGATATGTGCACGACCCGAGGCATATCATTGACCATGGGGAGGTGGACATCGATGACATGGAGAATTTTGCAGAGGTCCCGGTAGAGATCGAGGATCGGCAGGAGCAGGTCCCATGTGGGCGGTCGATTCCCTCTTGTGCGCATTCAATGGTAGCCCATGAACCTCCAGAAGATCACATTGGAGAGGGAGGCTCAGATGCATGCTCAGTACCCTCATTTGTTCCCATAGTTTAGGTTGTAGCATTATAGGGACGCAAAGCCCTAAGGTGGGAGTGATGTAAAGACCCAGAAATTTCAAGGAATTTTTTTAAATACTTTGGAATTTGACGAGTCTGTGGCTTCTGATAACACTTGATTCTGAGGCCCGGTGTGCCCAGAATCAATTTCTGAAGTTTATCTCAGGTATGATAAGTGAACGAACGAGCGAGTTTATCTAACTTTTGAACCGGTGCTCGGAATTAAAATCCAAGGGCACCGATGAACTCGAAGCATCGGTAATTGCTTAAGGGGATAGTTACCATAGTTGCGTTCACAGAGGAAAAGATAATTTTGGGGGTTTATTTAAGAAGTAAATAAAATTTGTCTGACCAATTTTTATTTTATAAGGTGGTTATTCCCTCCCATGGGTAGTTAAGGGTGGGGCCCACAGCCACTTAACTACCCAAGTGTGGACGTTAGAGAAGTGGGGCCCACACGAGTCCCACCATTTAATTTCCACTCAT
The DNA here is from genome assembly GCA_963277665.1 of Viscum album. Taxonomy (NCBI): domain Eukaryota; kingdom Viridiplantae; phylum Streptophyta; class Magnoliopsida; order Santalales; family Viscaceae; genus Viscum; species Viscum album. The sequence continues at coordinate 275,160,774 of OY728142.1, read as the reverse complement.
CTCATTAATAGCCCCGCTTTAATTTGGAAAACCCCCCATTTAGTTGCCAACACATTTAAATTAAATTGGAACCTTCCCTCTCCCTTCCCTATATAATTGTCAACATGTTTTATTAACTGTGATGATTTAATTATTGGGAATTTCTTTGCTTGAGTAATTAAATAATAGGAGGAACCTATTATTTAATTTTGGGAAGAGCTTCCATTGTGCGAGAGAGTTCAGGAGAGCATTTGAGATTTTTGAAGAACGCCAGTCTCCGATGAAGAACGACGAAGAATGCCGGTTCCTCAAAGATTGACAACGTGCCACCAATTATCTTCTATGTGACAAGAGAGGAGACGCTTCTTCCTCCTTGGCACACTCCGACGTCGCCTACGATCTCTTTCCACGAAACGCCATCTACCACGACTCTGACGTTTGAAATCGTTTGTTGAGGTAGGATAAAATTTTTATATTCTTTCTTTATTAGAAATATACCCTCATGCGTGGTGATTAAATTTTTGGGCGATGTTTTTCACCTCTAACGCAATGTGCGCGGGTAAAAGAACAAGCCCAAACCCACCGCTATTTTGTTCTTGATGTGAGGAATTCTTGACGACGACGAAGCAGAACTGAAATGGCGATTGGAGGTCTTTGCAGTGATGTACGGGTCATGAGGCAGCCACAGGTGCAGATAGGAGAAAAATTGGACCACCGGAATGACTCTGGTGGCCCACGGAAGTCCCCGGCGGCGCGGGCCGCCGGCGCGGCAGTGCCGGTGGATGGAGGTGGAGGCCGGTACCGGCCGAATGTACGGAGGTGGCTGCGCCCCAGTGCGCCAACGACAGAATCCCACCATAGATGAAGCTGTGGCGGCGAGGGCTGGATCCCGCGACCGCGCGGGATCTAGGAGGAAACCACGGCGCCAACCTAGATCCGCGTTGACGGAACAAAAGAGGGGTCGCGTCCCCCCGCTTGCCTCGCTGGCCGAGTCAGCGTGCCCCCCCGTCCGGGCAAGGCTGGGTCACATGGACCAGCCCGTGCCCATTCGGGCGGGGCCGTGCCGTATCGGGCCGAGCCTGGGGTGTTGGGCCGTGTCTGACTAGGTCCAGACCCCCACTTCGGACCGTTTTCGGTCTTTTTCCCATAACATGAGCCACATACCTCTGATCGACGCACCGTCAGTTGTGTGGTAATACATGGATCGAGACGGTAATTTATGTATATTACACTCGAGGTTTTGGACATGTTTGGGTATGGCCGGGTTGGTTCGAAACCAAAACCAACCAGGCCTTTGGAGCGGAGACAATTATAACTTAAGGGTCGGATGTCTGTTTGACGTGCCGTCAACTGTGTAGAATTACTATTAATGAGACGGTCCATTTTTCTTACTACTCTTGAGGTTTGTACACACCTGGAGTACGGTTGGGATTGGTTTTAGCTTAAAAATCTACCAGGCCCCTGGGACGGAAATGCCAATAACTCTCAGACCGGGCATCCGATTGGTGCACCGTCTGTCGCGCTGGGTTTCTTTTTCCAAGACAGAACCTTGGAATACATCAACTCTGGAATTCGTGACAGTTGCTGTATTGACTCTTTTGCTCGAGGAGAGGACCGTCCCAGAATCGAGCATGCTGTGTGCGGAAACCCTAGAGCTGGCTGCGACTGCGACGATGACAACTACACTTGGATCCTCCCTGGGTTCGGCAGTGAGGAAAACTGTACTTGGATCCTCCATTGGTTCGGAAGTGAAGATGAATGTACTGGGATCCTCTATGTGTTCGACGGTTATGACTACTGTTCTTTTATCCTACGTGGTTCTGGCAGTATTTGACCTCTGTACTTTTATCTTGAGTGGGTCCGGCAGAGTAGCTGGTCTTGTATCCTATGTGGGTCCGACAACTTAGCTGGTCTTGTATCCTATGTGAGTCCGATAGATTAGATTAATTAGTGGATAAATCTGATCATACCTATCGCCTTACAAAGTGTATACCTATGTGAGCTTAGTCTTGATTCTCAATCATTATCATCGATGTGATTGAATTGCTTTCCTGTGTGGTCTGGGTTGTGTTTTCCTATGTGAGATGAGTCTTGATTCTCAATCATTATAATCGATGTGATTGACGTGCTTTCTGATGTGGAATGGGTTGTGTTTTCTTGTGTGGACTGGGCTACGCTTGGGCTCACGAGTTGGAGCCGTTATGTAACTGATGAATTAGGTATATGTACGGGCATATACCTAAGTAGAGTCATTTGATACTTCGTGATTGTATCTTCCCTTTGTGGTTTATCCTTCATGGATTCTGAGAGACCTTCAGGGTCTCGGGGTCCCTACTGAGTATCGTATACTCACCCCTGCATGGGATATTACCGCACTACGTTGTGCTGGATGCAGACGACGGACGACACTAATCTAGGTGGCGGCTTGTGGATCTGGATGGTACCCGGAGGTGGACCACTTGGCGGGACATACACGGAGCAGGAAACCGGACCCGAGGAGCTGAGGAGACTATCTATACCCATTCATCAGGTGGGATTTCCGGAGGATGACTCAGTGTTGCTGTTTTACTTACTACTATTGTACTTTCTTTTCAGTTGTACTTTAATTTCAATTGGGTTTGTATACTGGCCCATTTACTTTTCAGCAATTACCTTGTACCCACTTTTACTTAGTTCTTACATCACTTGCGTACTATGTTGTGTATGTTACATCATAATGTCAATGCCTTCCCTTATTTTGGGATTTATGCCTTTGGTTCTAGTCACCAGGCCCTGGCCTATGAAAGGCGTTTGTGGGGTAGTAACAACACGGGCCCCGAGGATGGGTCATGACATAAACCCCCTCCCTTGAATCATCGGAGAAATTTACACACTTGAAGACGGGTCAGTGTTCTTTATTCCCACAATAGGCTTCTATCAACACCAATCACACGTCGTTCTCCCGTTCCTGGTTTGGTATCACCTGTCACATATCACTACGATCGGCTCTATCATCTATGGGTCTGGTGTCGCAGTGCTTCTTCCCCACTTTGTAGCTGTGTAAAGCTGTGCTGATACCCCTCCTGAACACTCTATATATAGGAGAAGTGGAGGCTATGTAATGACGTTATAATTTAATGTGGCATATCAATTAGGAAGCTTACTAATTTCTCAAATACGTTGTCACTTATGGTTGGCAGGTCAAGCGATTTACTAGCTTGACATGTCTCAGGCCCCATCCCTTTACATGTCCATTGGAGGATACGAAATAAAATAATAAAATTATTTTATTTCATTTCTTTTAAAATGTCACAAAACATAACATTTTTTTGGTCCTACTGTGGTCAATGTAAAGCCTCCCTTATGAAAATCCCTAACGCAGCAGATTAATTGGTGCCCTCGTATTTTTAAACTGACAAACGGTTCAGTATAAAAAAAACTCCACTCAATCATTTACTGATCGTACCCAAAAATGTTCAATAAATTATAAACATTCACCCACGACTTGTGCCGATCGAGGTTTGGTTCTACCTGAGGAGAACACGCCCCAACAAACCCAATAGTACTCTCAGATTTCCAATCCACGTTACTGTTTAGAGGTTAAGGGTTTTACAGTAAAATAATTTCCACTTAATTATTTTATTTACGACCAAAAACTAACACTCACTGGTGCCCACACTGACCAACAATAGTATTTGCCTAAAGAAAGAATATCCTCTCGAGTTCAGCAGTGGGCATTGATTTTGAATCTGAGTTACCTTTCATTATTTATAAGAATTTGAAAAAAATAATTTTATTTATTTGTCTTATTTATGGTTATTCAATTTTTGGGATTTCTCACAGGAGGCACACTCTGACTAAACATATGTCTCTTTTAGGGTAAACCCACCATCTTGATTGCAACGAGGCCCTTAAAGATATCTGATTCAGGCAACCATATTATAGTTATTCAACATTTTCATGAAAACTTTTTACATGAGCTATATAAAGATTAACATAACTTCGACAGATCATTCAGGGAATTCCGAGCCTCAGAATCACGTGTCGTAAGATTTTATAGTCTCAAAATAATTCTAAATAATTATTAAAAAATTATGAAAATAATCTTGCTTTTTTAATTGTGGAACCATGTATAATAAGAATTGAGAACTAAACATTATGTATTGGAATAATGATATGAAACTATTTTGGAAATGCATCCACAAAATCTTGAACAATTGGAATATCATCGATATTGATTTTCTCCTCTATGATTTTAGATAAAAAACCCCTTTTGAAAGGTAATTAAGACCCATACACTTGATTTAATCTTCATTGTATGTTTATACATATAATCACATCGTTAGATGATAATATGATTGTTTTAAATATCAAATTTAAATTTCCTTCATTGAAAATTTATTTGGTGTTTATGTAGAGTAATCCAATCCATGCCTAAGATTACATAAAATCAAACCAATGTAATAATTCTTAGATTAGTAGGAAGTGAAATTCCAAAAACATCAGCAAGAGAGTATTCATAAACATGAGATGTAGTAATCATACAACTAGGGGGTTCAACTAATAATTGTACCTCTAATTTTGATTGTGGAATCATTACACCATTACTAATTTAATTATTTATTAATGAGTGGGAAGGTCCAGAATCAAATATTACATTAGTAGTTATACAATTGGTGGTAAGTGTACATTTCATCATGTCATTATTTTACCCGTAATCATAGATATATATTGCATGATATTTCCCCTTTTCCCTCAGCTTAAGAGGTTATTGATGTCGATCATCATTACCAACCCTTGTGTTTGGGATGTGGTTCGAATAATACCCATTCTCATTACACATTTATCACTAACTCATGGTTGGTGAATTTTGTATCAATTTTTCACTATTCACTAAATTATCTATCTAATTCACATCACTTTGGAAATAAAATTTCTGAGGGCCTTCCCTTCCACACATAAAACTTTATTTTAGACCCCTTATAGTAATGTATTCCAAGCTTCTTCCCACACTAAGATCATAAAGGAAATATTATCTTCTTTTCGTCATTGATTTTTATTTTCCAACAAACTCCATCTTACTCATATTATCTATTCCTTGTGGTTGATATGTAAATCCAATATCTATTTTAACCTTGACTTCACAACACACAATATCTTCATAGATACTAACATCTCTTATGTATAAAACTATTCAGAGAAATGACTTTAAGCCACAAATGATGTAACACCCCAAGCTTCCATGGTACGCTTCTCTATAAATAATACAGTAGCATGTGTTGTACAAAACTTCGAGTTCTAACACACACCACAACCAATCAAACCGACCGTTATGAATTGGAATTCCCACTTTTTGAAATTTTATACATTTTATACATTTTATCATTAAAGATGAACATGATTTGTGGATTCGGGATATCTAAATTAGATTACGGTGAATATTTGGTACTTTTGGTATAACTTTCATATTTTGATGAATAGTGAAATTTAAGATATTTTAATTAAAAACAACTTTTTTAATCAAAATAATTAATAGTGATAAATTATGAATTTTGGTGATTTTAGAGTATAATTAGAATATATTTTTACCATTTAATACAATGTTGGTCATTGGACATAATTTCACATTTAAACTGGACATAAGCAAGTGCTAATATATTGATAGTTATTATCTCTTAAAAAAATGTTTTTTGTTTTAACAATAGGAATTAATTTTTAATTAATTCAGGCCACTTATGTGTTTTGAATTTAGAAAAATCGATTCCATATTTATAATCTGGAGGTCCAAATTTTTTAAATAGGCATCTTTTATTTTTAGAGATTTTGAATGATTACTTTGGTAAATATTTTATTTACGATGGTTAAAGGGTAAATCCGGTAATAAGGGTAAAAAATAAAATTATTATTATAATAAAAATCCCTAAAACGTGTACTAACCCTATTGGATGATACATGTCCAACCATCGGCATATTTGGGCCAATTTTTGGGACCCCATGGATCCACTTGTAAGTTGTAATGACACTTTATATTAATTAAGTTAATGTAAATACAAAAATGACATAAACATATATCTTGTAGAAATTTTTTTTACATAGGGTTATATATGTAATATTTTCAAATATAAATATTCATTAGAAAAATAAAATTCTTTCCTACATAATTGTTTATAAATTAAATTTAGACATTGAATAATTAAATTTATTTATGACACAATAATGATACAATATTTTCCTTATTAATAAAAGAATCAAATAAATTGTTTTGTAAATGTCAAAATAAATATATTTTTTAAAGTTTTTCTGACATAAAAACATTTTATTGGTTAACATGAAATGTTAGTATTTCTTAAATTATTTTGGTTCGAATTAATAATGATTTTAAGACTTTAAGAAACATCATTTATTAAATAGTGTCAAAATTGACATAAAAGAGTTTTTAAAACAAATATTATATTATTAATTGATATTCTATTCTTAAAAATCAATGGTTTGGGAAAAGGACTTATATAATGATAGGTGTATCTTTAATAGACCACTTTAGGGTCTCTTTGAAGTTTATAGTATTTTTATAAACATTATAATCTAAAAATACAAAGAGACATGGAAAATGTCAAACTGTTTAACTAAGAGTTAAATAAAAAAGATAAAGTTAATATAGTGTCTCAAACCTTTCTAAAACCTATTGGTTGTGTGATTATCGACATATACCCACCATTACTTTTAAATAATCCTATTTTGATCCATTATAAACATAATATGAATTTATTATAAAATAATATTTCTAACTTTTCCTAAGGTTCCCCTCAACACTCTTATAAAAGGGAACTCCAACTTCCCTCAAATTAACACCTTTAAAGCCTTTTGGCTCAGAAAAAACCCTGCCCAAATATTCATTAAAATTCCCTCACATAAACCAGGTGGCATTAGTTTGATCATAAAGACAACCTGAAGAGCCCTTTTGATCAAATCAAAATGAAGAACCCGAAGAAGAGGTAATGTTTCCACCACCCTCTTTCATGTTCCTTTCTTCTTCAACTTCTTATTTTTTTTATTTCCAATCTAAAATAATAACTCCACAATATTCTATATAATGTTATGATATTAAAAATATGGTACAACCATATTTAGTATTCCATCCATCCTTTGAATGACATTTCACAATACGTGCATAAGTACAACTTACCGTCTCCACGTCGTGCTGTAATTGTTATTGCAAACATTATTATTTGGATGGGTATGATAATGATGTGTAATTTATTTAAATAATAAATAAAACATGATAATGATTCTTTATATATGATATACCATCCAATTATATATTATTTTAATATGGAAATAATTATATTGTTTCTCATGTGTACGTACGGACTACCGTCTCCCCAAACACGATTAGATTAATTCCCCAACGTATTAATTCAAGACTAATTATAATTTGATGATTAAAAATAATGTTTAAGGAATTGATATAATTCTGGATATTAATAAGATACATCCCATAAATAACATATATGGCTCACATAACATATAATAGAAAGGAAAACAAATATGTTATCACCCGAAACAATGATAATTCTAAGATATTATTAACAAATCAATGTTAACAGATCATATATGATATCATATTAATAAATATGATTCTCTTATAATTAAATAACAATTATTTTGCAATTATACAAGAGGTTAACCTACCCTCGACCAAGTTAAAAGTCCAAATTGAGTGGTTTCTTATCTTACTTTTAATTTCGTGAGATTTCCATAGTTCACCACTTATTTATGGCATGTGGTGTGTTTACTGCCCATGATTGTATTCATTGTGTAATATACATTAATTTATGGATATTTAAATCATCATTGTATGATCCTTCTTTCATGGGTGTATGTTCTTAAGTTACCAAATAGATAAGGGGATTTGAAATTTCAATTTCAACTCATTCGGCTTTACGCATTCTTCATTGATTATATTACTCCAAGATTATGTGTGGAATCACTATTAATTCTCTTATGTCATAACATCCACTCCCCTTTCTGTGGATATACTTTTGATACACATAATCACTCCATTGATAAATTCTTAAGTCATCGATATGATCTTGATAAGAGTAATTTTAACTCAATCTCCATTTGTTGAGTTAAATATCAAATTCATTGGTGTTGTTTTTTCAGGAATATGTGTGAATTTACTCTCACTGATTTACACTAAATATTCAATCATATTGAGTGTATTTATATTTTTCACACATAATTATGTCATTGATGTATCCTTAACCAAATGATACAGTATTTATAAGATATTTCATCTCAATTTATATTCCATTTAGACTTTGTTGTTGTTATAAACCAAATCACATTTATATGGTGTATATAATGTACTTTGAAATATAATATCATGAATCCATTTATTCTCATTATATTATGAATTTCTTATTACCTCAATTATTTTTATTCAAGTGTCTCCATTTTGGTTAGGAACTCTAACTAAAATATCATTTTAAAATGTTTTAAAGATTTATTATTCTAAATATTTCTCATTGATGTACAAGTTTTAAAAATGGTTTCAAGGATTTATTTATATAGAAATTAAAGTTTTAAGATTAATTTTCCTATTAATAGTTTCAAAGTTGTATGGTACACTTTGATTCTAAAATCTATTTCAAACGGCTTCTTGATAAAGTATTGACATTTCATATTCTAGTTTTAATAAAAATGTTTATATTATGTTTAAACATGTTAATATGAGAAATGCATTGGATTTAGAAAGTGATGGGTGGAGGCAGCTATAGCTCCTCGATGCATCGGTAGGTCTCATGAGACAAACTAGTGTCTCGGCACAAGGCCTTGACAAAATCTTATTTGTAGTATTGGAAAAAGTCCTTGACTATGTGGTTATGAAAGTCTAGAATTATGCATTCCATCATTATGAAAGAGTATATTGATGATGGATGTGATTATTTTACTAGTAGAATATCTATGTGAAAAAGTAAATGACATTATTTCATTTTATTTTTTCCATATTATGCTAAAGTTCAAGTTTACAAGGCTTTTGTTTTAGTTATCAATTTCCTTAAATGTTTATGCTTATTTATGAAAGTTTCCACTATATTGTTATCCTTACTGATTAGCTAAGCTCACCCCATTCTATGTTTTAATTTTACCAGGATGTGAAGAAATATTTTATGACTTATCTATAGGTATATTTTAAGAGGATATGAATGTGGTCTATGGAAACAATGTTGTTGTAGTTATTCATTTTATGATGTAATGTAAACCTTATAAATGTATCTAGTACTTCCAAGGATACTAAACTAATCAGTCTTTCGAGACATGATATTTTTGTGATAATACTAATGTTATGTAATAACACACCGACTCTGGTTAACTAGGGTTTGGGTGTTACAGTTGGTATCAAAGGATGTTTAGTACAAACAATGGAAGCTAGATTTATATAAACTCTGATTAGAGCACATAGACTTAAGAGGGACTTTGAGGATTAGTATAGAAGAACTTCTTTTAATTTTGGTATTGTAGAGATGTTTTGTGTTTTCCAAGAAATACATCCTTGTCTACAAACGAGTAGGTAGAGGCAGCACTGGCACAGAAGTAACTTGGGGTAAAACTCAGAAACACAGCTTTGAGCTAGAATTGAACGGGAACCAGTGCATGCCAACTGGCCTTGCTGCACTCTTGGTTATGAAACTCCTGGGGGATATGCATAGGATAATTTACATTTTCTTTACAAACCAATTTGATGTATTTTAATATAATATGACAATAAATGACCTTGGTTAATCCTAACGTGTTTAAAATTGAGAATATGGTGTCATGATCTTCTCTAAGTGATTTTATGACTACTGTTACTCACACAATGAATTCTGTTTTTAATAAATGGCTAGATTCCAAGGATGTCATAGTAACGTCTTGAATGATGTACAAGGTGGGGACGGTTGTGGAAATGAGCAATCAAGTTGATTGTTGATAGTCGTAAAAGATATCGTGTTCAGGCCAAATCATTTTTCCAAAAATATGATCAACAACATATATATTGACCAACTCCCGGTCTCAACAAAGGAGATAATGTTGATCAATGATAGGATCTCCAGTAGTGGATACAATGGAGAAAACAATCCTCAATTTCCATCATGCAAAATATGTTGAAGGAGACACCCCGGAAAGTGTCTCAATGGAACAATGAAATGCTTTACGCGAGGTAAATATGGACATAAAGTGAAAAATTTCCATTGAAAAATGAAGAGTACTATGGAAGAAAAAAATGGTCCCAAGAATCCATTTACAGTCATTTTCCATAAATTTAGGGGACCTGGCCATTACCCGAGTAAAGTCCCCATTCCATAGGTTATTATCTTGGTCAAATAAGAAGCTCCGTGGAAGTAAATAGTTGGAGAAATGGTTAAATGTATTAGTGCTCTTTATTGATGGGATTACTTTTGAATAATATTCTCTTGTATTTGTAACCCTGCATTTTTCCATGTCAGAATAATATTTGATGAAGACTTGTCTTTTCTATTGTTGATATTGTTATGAATAACCATTTGGGTTTATAGGATCATTGGGTTTGTGAAAATTACAAGTTATTATATTTTGGGATGAAAATGAAAGATATGAGATAACATTTGTGGTTAAATTATGTTATGATTATTTTGAGGAATTTATCAGATTTTGGTAATGTTATAAATTATAGTTTTTAAAAAAGGACAAAACGCAGACTGTGTGACAACCCGTCGCGTCGGACAGAGCTGTATAAATTGAACCCACAACCAAAGTGCGATTTGAATTTATCTCATACCATTGGACTACGTGAAGTTCCTGGTTAGTGTGGCTAATTATTTTTTCTAAAATGATTTTATTGATCAATAAAATATTGATTTGGGATATTATATCCTATCAAATGAATACCCTTATTATAGGAACATGATTTGGTGATTAATTGATAAATGATATTTTAAATTATGTTCTCATTGTTGGAACACTATATGCCCAAGGAAAATAGAATACTTTGTGATTTCATTTGAGGAGTAATGGTGGATTTTTATATATGTTTTTATTTTGGATTTATAGTTATTTGGGTTATTTATGGAAATTGTTAACCTAAAATAGAGAATATGTGATTAGCTTAATTACTTTTATGTATGTGACTTTAAGAGTAGTTGATGTCATTTGGTAATTAAATATAATGTGGAAGACTACATAACCAAATTCATCTATGATTTGGGTTTCAATATTAGTTTGGATTATATTGAATTATTTTATGGACAATTTTTTTTAATGGTAATAATTTAACTTTGGGGAATTTTTGGTATAATTTTATAAATTAAGATTAGTGTTGCTTTATATAATAGAATTTCATTTTGGGGGATATTTAGATCAGATACTAACCATTTTGGTTTTGATTAATCTTTAAAGAAAAGGTAATTATATAGTTTATCCTTTCTGGATCATGTGAATCTATAGAAGTTTATTCTACCTATTCCAATGTGACCAAGTATTCTTGAATACTCATCATTTTAAAAATTATGAGTTATTGGTAGAAATTTATTACTGATTGAAACGTTACTTAAAAAATAAGTATATCTATTTATGTTCTTCTTTAATCTGATAAATGAATTCCTAATCTTTATGTAATGTAACATAAAACAAAAATAATGTTGTCCGTTTACTATGCCTACTAGGATACTAATGACCATTTTTCCCATCACAAGATTGTGGTTTTCTTGTTGTAAACTTTCTCCTAATAATGTTTTATATCCCTCTCAATCAGAACATGAAACTTATTTTATCTTCTATATCCATGTTTTCTTACATATAATCCTAGTATGGGTTATCTTGGGTGACCTTTGTACTTCTCCTTCGTTCATTTAAAATGATAGTTTTATTGACACTTTTTCTGATGTAGGACTTTCCATTATATTCCGAATCCCAATTTTTTTAAAAAAAAATTCAAGGACGCATTTTACTGAAGCAAGGGAGAATATAACACCCCAAGCATCCATGGTATGCTTCTCATTGAATAATATAGTAGCATGTTTTGTAGACAACTTCGAGTCCTAACACACACCACAACCAATCAATCTAGCCGTTATGAATAGTAATACCCACTTTTTGAAATTTTATAAATATTAACTTTCAAAATTAACTACATTTTTGGATTCTAAATATCAAAATTATATTAGGGTGAATTTTTGGTACTTTTCGAATAACTTTCATATTTTGTTGAATAGTGAAAACTGCTAAATATTAATTAAATTTTTTAAATAGAAATTATTAATAGTTATAAATTATGAATTAGAGTGATTTTAGAGTATAATTAGATTATATTTTTACAATTTAATCCAATTTTGGTCATTGGACATAATTTCACATTTAAACTAGACATAAGCAATTGCCAATCTTTTGATAGTTATTATCTCTTAAAAACACGGTTTTTGGTTTAACAACGTGAATTAATATTAAATTAATTATTTCCACTTTTGTGTTTTTAATTTAGAAAAATGTATTCCACATTTATAATCAATAGGTCCAAATTTTTGAAATAGTTAACTTTTATTTTTAGACATTTTGAATAATTATTTCGGTAAATATTTTATTTATCATGGTTAAAACGTAAATCCGGTAAATAAGGGTAAAAATAATATAATAATAATAATAAATTTCCCTAAAATGTATCATAACCTTATTTTTTGATACATTTCCGACTATGGGCATCTCTGGGTTGATTTTGGGACCCCATGGATCAACTTGTAAGTGATAATGACACTTTATATTAATTATGTTAAAGTAAATACAAAAATGACATAAGTATATATATTTTAGAGAAACAATTTTTACATAGGGTAATATATGTTATATATTCGACTATATATATTCATTATAAATTGAAAAATATTTCCTATATAATTGTATTTTATTTATAATTTTTAGACATTGAATAATTAATTTTATTTATTACACAATAATGATGCAGTATTTTCATTATTAACGAAATAATCAAATAATTAGTTTTATAAATGTTAAAATAAATATAATTTGAAAGTTTTTATGACATCAAAAAAATTTATGGGATACCATGAAATGTTTGGATTTCTTAAATCAATTTTTTTGAATTAATAAAGTTGTTAAGACTTTAAAAAAAATCAATTATTAAATAGTGTCAAAATTGACATAAAGGATCTTTTAAAACAAATATTATATTATTAATTGATATTATATTCCTAAAAGTCAACGATTCTTTAAATAAAATATGAATTTATTATCTTTGTATTTTTGTTAAATAGTTTGATATTTACCATGTCTCTTTGTAAATAACAAACTATTTTACAAAGAGTTAAATCAAAAATATAAAGTCAATATATTGACCCAAACCAGTATAAAATATATTAGTTGTATGGTTTCGACCTATCCCAACCATAAATTTTAAATAATCTACTTTGGATCGATTATAAATATAATATGAATTTATTATAAAATAATATTTCTAGCCTTCCCTAAGGTGCCCCTCACCCCTCGGATAAAAGGGAACTCCCCCTTCCCTCTAATTCAAACTTTCAAAGCCTTTTGGCTCAGAAAAACCCAGCCCAAATATTATCTCAACTTCCCTCAATTAAACCTAGAGGCCTTAGATTGATCAGAAATCCAACATAAGGAGCTATTTTGATCAAATCAAAAGGAAAAACTCGAAAAAGTGTTAATGTTTTCACAACCCTCTTTCAAGTTCCTTTCTTCTTCAACTTATTCTTTCTTTGTTATTTCTATTATAAAATAATAACTCCAGTATCTTCTATATACTGTGATGATATTAAAAATATGGTACAACCATATTCATTATTCCATCCATCCTTTGAATGACATGTCACCATATGTGCGTACGTAAGACTTACCGTCTCCACATCCTGGTGCAATTGTTATTAAAAACATAATTATATGGATGGGAATTATAATGATGTGTAATTGATGTAAATAATAAATATAACATGATAGTGATTCTTTATATATGATATACCATCCAATAATATAATATTTTAATATAAAAAAAATGATAATTTCGCTCCTGCGTACGTACGGACTACCTCTCCAGGAACGCGATGAGATTTATTCACCATCATATCCATTCAAGACACATTCTCGTTTTATGATTAACAATAATTTTTAATTACTTGATATCATTATGGATATGAATAAGATACATCCCATCCCTAAAAAATATGTCTCACATAACAAATAATATAAAGGTAAAAAAATCCGTTAACACCCGAAACGACGATAATACAAAGATATTACTAACAAATCAATGTTAATAGATAATATATGATAAAATATTAATGTATATGATTTCTATATAATTAAATTACAATTATTTCACCATTATACAAGAGGTTAACCTACCCTCGACCAAGGAAAACATACAAAGTAAGGGGTTTCTTGTCTCACTTTTAATTCTGTGATATTTTTATTGTTCACGAATTATTTATGGAATGTGGTGTGTGTACTACACATTATTATATTCATTATGTAATATAATTTAATTTATGGATATTTACATCATCATTGTATGATCCTTCTTTCATGGGTGTATGTTTCTTACGTTACCAAATCGATACAGGAATTTGAAATTTCAATTTCCACTCATTCGGCTTTACGCATACATCATTGATTATTTTACTCCAAGATTATGTGTGGAATCAATATTCATTTGATTATGTCATAATTTCCACTCCCCTTTCTTTTGATATACTTTTTATACACATAATCACTCCAAATATAAATTCTCAAGTCATTGATATGAACTTGATAAGAGTAATTTTAACTCAATCTCCATTTGTTGTGTCAAATATCCAATTCATTAGTGTTTTATACAGGAATATGTGTGAATGTCCTCTGATTGATTTACACTAAATATCCAATCATATTGAATGTATTTAAATTTTTTCACACATAATTATTTCGTTGATGTATCCTTAACATAAGGATACAGTCTTTATAAGTGATTTCATCTCAATTTACATTCCATTGAGACTAATTTGTTATTATACACCAAATCACTTTTATATGGTGTATGTAATGTACTTTGACATATTATATCATGAATACATTTATTCACATGTTATCACAAAGTTCGGATTACCTCAATTATTTGTATTCAAATGTCTTTATTTTGGTTAGGAACTCTAAATAAAATGTCATTTTAAAATGTTTTAAATATTTATTATTCTAAATCATTATCATTAATATCCATGTTTTAAAAATGGTTTAATGGATTTATTTATATGGACATGAAATTTTTAAGATTAAAATTCATTTTAAAAGTTTCAAAGTGGTATAGGACACTTTGATTCCAAAATCTATTTTAAATGGATTCTTGATAAATTATTGACATTTCGTATGCTAGTTTTAATACTAATGTTTATGTTATGTTAAAAAATGTTCATATGAGGAATTCATTGGAATTAGTAAGTGACGGGTGGAGCCCTCCATAGCTCTTAGATGCATCGGTAGGTCTCATGAGACAAACTAGTGTCTTGGCACAAGGCCTTGACAATGTCTTATTTGAAGTCTTGGCACAATGCCTTGACTATGTGGTTATGAAAGTCTACCATTATGCATTCCATCATTATGAAAGTGGATATTGATATTTCATGTGATTATTCATCTAGTAGAATATCCATGTGAATAAGAAAATGGTATTATTTCATTTTATTTTTTCTATATTATGCTGAATTTCAAGTTTAAAAGGTATTTGTTTTAGTTATACATTTCCTTAAATGTTTATGATTATTTATTATAGTTTCCTCTATATTTTTATCTTTACTGAGCATCTAGCTCACCCCTTTCTATGTTTTATTTTTCCCAGGATGTGAAGAAATTTTTTATGACTTAACAGTAGGGATAGTCTAAGGGTATATGAGTTTGTTCTATTGAAAAAATGTTGGTATAGTTTTTAATTTTATGATTTAATGTAAACCTTAAAGATGTATCTAGTACTTCCATGGCTACTAAACTAATCGGTCGTTTGAGATTTGATATTTTGTGATCATTCCAATGTTATGTAATAAGGCACCATCTTTGGGTAACTAGGGTTGAGGAATTACAAAAGAACTGATCAATATTACATTCAGATTAGAAGATAATTCCTAATGATTAACTCTCATTTCTCAAAAAATTATCCTCATAGATACCAAAAAATTCATTATCCATTTTCATCAAATCAAGGAAATCTATCTCTATATTGGTACAATAAATCCCTGGAATGTTCTTTATTGAAAATTGTGTTCTTGAAATCATCCAAATTCATGAATTTAATCTCATATTTTTGTCTCATAATCTTGACTAGTGTACACCCCTATTCTACTCCGCTTTCTCCCCAATAGATATCCAGAATGAATCAATAATGCCCTATACACTAGAAAATAGAGAATATATTATTATTAGTACTGATCCATTATTCCGAAAAAGTTGATCAGAAGACACTATGAATGATAGTGGTTGTTTCCTCATAAAATACACAATAGAATATTATTCCCTCATTTTCTCATTTTCTTGTCCACCATGATTTATAGCTTGAGAAAACTTGGTGATCATAGAAACATCGTTTTTCATTCCACGCCCCATATCATTCGTTTTATCATGAGTTCAATCCACGAATTGTTTGTCCAAATCAATATTAATAAGGTTCATCTGGGTTCCAACCATTGATTAAAACCAAATTCAAGGATTAATAAGTTTTTATCAAAATGTGGTACCACATAATCATGAAAAATAAATTATAGTATTTCTATCATATGAAAACATTCTTAATCTAAGACACCATAATTTTATCCTAAGTTATTTATAGAAAACATATAATTAATTCCTTATTAATTGTTCATGTAGAGTTGTTTAATCCCCAAATCATATCACCCATGAGTTTCCAACAATTGTGAAGTAAGGCACATTATCGTGTACCAGATTGCCTCATGATAGGCCTGTGATATCTTTTTAGAGTAGAAAATACTAATTACATTTGTGACTGATCCACATCCACTTATATTATATAGGTAAGGATTTATTTCTAGTAATCCTCATTCTATATCCTTTACATATATTCCATGAAATTATTATATACATTTACATATCCTTAGACTTATACCTAGACATTCTATTAGGATTATCACTATGTTTTTCTCATTCTAGATTCCAAATGGTAGATATTAATGTTATTTGATACCATATGTAGTGACCAAATCATTTAATACATTAACATTACTTAAGTTGTGAGTAATACCGAAAAATATTATTCAAATAGACACCTAATGACCATAGTAGTCCACTTCCATTGGAAAATAGAAACATAAACACTAGTACATAAGTGAGATAAATTATCTCCGACTTGGTACCTATTTACTAGAACCCATCTTGTACACAACAAACATAATACATATCTTCATAACATGGGTAATAAATGATAAAAAGTGGTGATCTCATATTCTTGGTAAGGGTAAACAAGTGATTTATATAAGCATTATCATTAGAATAAGGGTATGAGAACATGATGAGAAAAATAGAACATCATACCTTTCATATCAAAGATCATATATAAGAATCATTTAATAAATCCTAATAGTTCATTAGACATGAATCATAAGTAAATAAATAACATAATACATTAAAGAATAAGATATTACTAAAACAATAAATATTGGATGAAACATAAGAATATATAATATGATATCAATTGTATACAAGGCATCACATATAAGATTGTCTTTTTAGTCTTGGTTTAGTCTAATGGTCATCTCTGTAGTTATGGGTCACTCCCATGGCCATCAAAAAATCATGAGTACACTACAAATTCCATCTGTAGGATTGCTATGAATCTGATTGTATTATCAAAATAATAATGTATATACTCAATATAGAGGAGTGGGGTGAATTGTATACATTAACAATTCCTTAAGTAAATTTTGAATAAAAAAATTCAAAAAACTTCTTAGTTGTACAAACTTTCTTGATTCTGGAACAGTAGTTCCGAAAATTTGATTATGGAAATGTGGTTCCGGAAATCAAACCAGTTCAACAAACTAACTAGTTTCTGGAAATGGAACAAGTTCAACAAAATAACTATATTCCAGAAATGTGGTTCCAGAAAAGAATCACAACAAAAGTTTACAACAACAATGATTCAACCTTAAAGTGTATAGAATCCTATTTAATCAGATTACAAGTATAAGGAAGTATAAGAAAGTAATACTTCCATTAACAACCAAAATCACAGTGGAACAAAATTGAAATGGTATAAGTAACAGGTATATAAATATGTTAACCCAATGTGTAGGGTATCCAACAACCTTGGATATAGGTCCCTTGATTTATACGTTCAAGAAAGTCTTTCTTACCCAAACCCATGTAAGCCCTCAATCTGAGGATCGGTATCTGTCCAGCTATCCTTGCAAGCCCTTGATATAGAAGGGAATTGAAACATATGACTGCGCAACACAATGTCTCTGATTTTAAAGAAATACCACCTCTTCACTAAGCGATTATACACAAAGAAAATTTTGAACAAGTCGTTCACACCAGAACAAGTTTTTCACAAAAACCGCTCGATGCATTGAGAGTTGAAAGAGCCTCTCTCTCTATCTAGAAAACACTTCAACAATATATAATCTATAGAATCATTGAAATATGTGGAGCTTGTTAAAATGAGCTCTTACTTATAGGTACATCTTCAATTGTCGGCTCCCTCCTCCAACAGTCATTTTTTTTGAATTTCAGAGGGACCTATATACATGTCACTCAAACAACGGTTAGTTAGTAACTGAATGCATGGCATAATTTTATAACCAAAACATGAGTAAGAAAAAATATAGTTGGTTGACCAAATTCAGTTTTCAGAATTTAAGGAAAATAAAAGATAGGAGTCTAACCAAAAACCATTCGGTGTTTATAATACAT
Source organism: Viscum album (assembly GCA_963277665.1). Lineage (NCBI taxonomy): Eukaryota > Viridiplantae > Streptophyta > Magnoliopsida > Santalales > Viscaceae > Viscum > Viscum album. The sequence continues at coordinate 275,141,877 of OY728142.1, read as the reverse complement.
AAATATTCGAATTCTATTTTCAAAAGGATTCATAAACTGAATTTTATAGAATTATAGAGTGTCAATTTTAATGATATCCAGGGTCTTAATTCAGTAGAATTCAGAGTCTAAACATACGATGTTTGGAGACTAAATGCATAAGAATTCCAAGTCTGAACTTACAACGTTTGGTGTCTGAATTCATTAGAACATAGAGTCTAAATTCATTATAATTCGGAGTCTGAACATACAATATTAAGAGTCTGAATTCATTAAAATTTGGAGTATGAACATACAAATTTTGAAGTCTGAATTCATTATAATTATGAGTCTGAACAAACAATGTTCAGAGTATGAATTCATTAGAATTCGGAACCTGAACACAGATCCTGAGAACATAGTGCCCTATATCTAAGTATTTATAGGATTCTGAGTCTTAATATGTGAATCTGATTTTTGTACATAGAGAGAATAAGGGTTAGATTATGATATGAACAGTGCTACAATTGTAAGGATAAATTTTCCTTGAGGAATGAAAATATTCCTTATCACGAGAAATCTTGGGGAATATTAAATTTTCCTTAAGATAGATTGCTTGTGATTTTCAAAACATGAAGGAATGTAGAATTCATAAGGAAATATTATTAACTCTACAATCTCCCCAAACATGATGGAATAGAAGATTCATAAAAAAACCTTATTTGATAAATAATCTCCCCCTTTTTTAAAATCACAATCATCCTTATGAAACAAAGAGAAAAAGAATATGAGGACTTAGATGTTTTATGGACATGTAAATAAAACCTATCTCCCATTACACATAATAAGAAATGAATATAAATAACCCCCCTTAGGCTTTGGAAACACTAAGGATCACATACTTTATTTCTGGATTGAGGCTTAACATTTTATTGCTTCCAAAAACCTTATTGGATAAGAAGTCCCCCTCAGATGAACTCCCTCTTACATAGGGAAATTAATTCTTTTACTTTGTATTCTTTTTCCTTACTTTATTTCTCATTCCATTATACCCCTTTGTGATTTTCAAAAAGGATTAAAGGGAATGGAAATGGAAATGACGTACCTGCAATATTAGTACTAGACAAACGAAAATATAAAGAGCAACCAAACAATTTCATTATGATTTGAAAAATTTATAAAAGGAAGGAATAAAATAAATTATGCTAATTAATAAAATTTATCCTTCCTTATCCTTCGGGATCAACTTCATTACTATTGTTTTGAGCATCTTGAGTTTTTTGTTGTCTTCCTCTGCTCTTTTAAGAAGCGGATCCTGATCCTCGGTTTTCTTCTCTAAAGAATTGATTCTTTTTTCCTAAGCCTTGAGAGATTTTGTCTTCCCCTTTAAAACTTCATATTACTTAGAAATTTTTTCATCAAGTTCAATTCTCAGATCTCTTTCTCTCTTCTAGCTCTGAGAAACTGAATATAACTTCCCATTCAGATCTTTTACTTCTTGAGTCTGAGAATTCTGTTCCAGAGTTATCTTATGCTCAATGCTATTTTTGATATCCTTGATCATATTGTCTTCAGTTTCAAATGACTCCTTAACATTCTCTTGAAAGTCATCAAGTATTCTAATGTGTTCTACAGTTTTCTTTGACCAGCTGGTCATCCACTTGCAATATATTTTGTGGGCTTCACAATTTATGAAGATGGTTTTGAAGTCTGTCTCATGAATAGTACACTTATCCAGTAGTATGGACACTGAATCCAATTTCTTATTTAAGGAGTGTTGAAGCATTTGGAATCTGGAGTCAATACTGGGAAATATTGGAATAGTTCCAACAAGTTTCATCAAGGACTAGACCACGAAATATTTTCCTAGAGATGATGATTCTGAATCAGAAACTTTTCATGGTAAGGATTCTTTTCCTATCTCAGTAGCTTTCCTCTTTGTAGATCCAACAAAATCCTTCTTCTTAATCACAGTCTTGGTAGGTTTATCAACAACCACATGTTTTCCCTTTTAAACCTTTGGAATGGCTTCCTCTTGGTTAGGGGATTCGTGTTTACTATCGGAGAGTTGACCAATTTTGCCTTCATCTACCTCTTCATTATCTGATCCGGCCTCCACATCTTCTAGATGAATGAAGTATCTATTGATTATTTCATATTTTGATAGATTATTTACTTAATAATTATCCTTATCTTCATTCTTTTCAAGAGTATAAATATTTGATGATTCATCTCGATATGTTTGGAATGATAATTTTTCGGAAGGGCTTTCCTACTCATGAATATATTCAACTTGATTTATCAGATCGTCAGTATCCCCACTGCAAGCTTCTTCTTATTCATCTTCTACTTCGTTTTATTCTTCAATAACTTCTTCTTGATGTTTTTCCAGAATCACAAACATGTTTCACAGAGTTTTAGTAAATGATTCTTTTTGGATGGATTTTGGTATTGGAAACTTATTGGATGCTTTCTCTAATGCCTTCAAAAGTCATTACACTATTTCTGCCTCAGACAACTTCTTCTTTTGCTTCTTTTTTTTGCTTCTCAAGCACCCGGCTATCTTTTCTCTCAAAGCCTTTTCTTCATTAGTGTCCAAGCCAAACATAGGCTCCCTTCATTCCAATTTTTCTTATCTTCCCACCATTTTTCTACAACCTCATCCTGATATTATTTTTTCTTCTTAGTCTTTGGTGGTACGAAATGGGTTTCTTTAGTCTCTGGGGATTTTTCATTCTCTTATAGTTCCTTCAGCTTCCTCTTCCTTCGTCCCTTCTTAGAGGTCTTAGTGGTATATTGTTTCTTCAACAAGGCTTCTGCTTCCTCCTCTGGAACATCATAAAATTCTTCGAATTCTTTATAAAATCCGACATTCATCTGTCGTAGAGTGTCATCACTTACCAGCATGACATTGAAATTTCTTGTCTGAGAATTAAAAATAAATTTTAAGGACTCTAAACATCGAACAATCAGCTTTGAGATAATGGAGGGATTCCTGATGATCTGAGATTTCATATTTCCATTTTTTATATTCTCAATTGTAATCAGAATATACTTAACCATGTTATTCATTCTTTGATTCCCCAAGAATTCCAGGATATGCATATCACTTTTTTTCAAAGTATCCTTATCATCATTTCTCAAAATGATGAATCCTTGAACCCAAAATTCATGAATCTAATGTTTTTAGATAGGTGAACAATCTTTGGAGTCTTTACATCTGAACGACTGAGGAAATCCATAGCCTTTACCTTAACAAATCTTCCTTGAACACCCAACAACTTATGAGAACAAAACACAGCTTCTACATCATAAGGAACTCCAATAAAACTGGTTACCTCGGTGTTAAAAAGAGCATAAGTCTTCCCATAGCACTTGAAATAGAATTTATCTGTTGCTGCTTCCATGAAAAAACTTGATGACTTATAAAATTTAAATAATAATTACTGGTAAACGATATCCTAAGATCCGGGTTTTGCTACGTAGACAATCTCCCATCCATTTATCTTGGTGTTCTTTGAGATGATAGAATCATACTTAACAAAGAAATTTGGATATACCAGCCTTTCATTGTAAATCTTACTTTCAAAAATCGTCTTGACATTTGACATGTATTTCTAGGAAGATACTTCGATAGACATTCAGAGTTAATGAAACCTTGAAAATTTGGAACGGGATTTTGTTGGATGGAAGAGCTTCAACACGCATGAGCTTGAGTTTCGATGTGGGATATCCATTAGGGGTATCCTTTATATAGGCAAGTGATGTGACAGTTCAACATTTGTACACAATCCAATTGTTAAAAAAACTTTTGATTAGACCTGACGATTTACATGATATCTGGAATGAAATTTTGGTTGAATCAGATCTTTTGAGGTTTTCTTAAGAAAAAATTTCAGATTCATGAAAAAAAATGAATACGAATACAATAAAATAGATAGTAATACCAACAAATAAAAGGTGATTAGGAAATTTTTTAGAATGAAAAGAGACAATTCATATTTCTAAGAAGATTAGTCGTAATAAGGAAAATTCTTCTCAAAGAACTTTAGATTCCAAAAATTTTGATTACGAATTATATATTATGAAAATTTTTAGTACGAAAATATACATTATGAAAATCGTAAGTACGAAAATCTTCATTATGAAATTTTTATGTATGAAAATATTCATTTCAAAAATTTTAAGTACGAAAATTCTAGACTATGAAAAAATTATAGACTACGAAAAAATTTTACACTACAAAAAATTTTAGACTATGAAAATTTTAGACTATGAAAATTTTAAACTATGAAAAATTTTAGAGTACGAAACTTTTTAAATAACAAGAAAATTTACTCCCCTATGAAAAATAGTTCTTTAATGTAAAGAGATAGGTTTAAACAAGAAGTTAATATGGAATATTACCTTACATTTATCATCCCCAATATCTATTAAATGTATTCAAATCTACCGAAGGGTAAAGAATTTGATAAAATATAAGCAAGTTGATCTTGTGTTTCGATAAATTGAAAAATGATATCTCCTTTTTGTGTGTGATCCCTAAAAAAGTGAATCCAAATATAAATGTGTCTTTAATGAGAGTGATGTGCAGGGTTTTTTCTTAATTGAATGGCAGTAGTATTATTACACAAAATTTGTGCTTTGTTGAAACTCATACCATAGTCTATGAGTGTGTGTTGCATCCACAACACTTGAGCACAACATCTTCCAGCTGCTACAAATTCATATTCAGGAGTGGATAGTGCTAATGAGTGTTTCTTTACGCATGACCAAGAATCTAATTAATCATGTAGGAAATAAAAAGTTCAAAATTTACTCTTCCTATCCATTCTACATAAACAAAAATCAGAAAACAAAATACTTTTTAAAACAAAATCATTACAAGAAGTGTAAAAGAGTCCTAGATCCATGGTTCCCTTTAAGTAGCGATTTTTTTTCACTGCCTTTAAATGAAATTCCTTAATAATGGATTGATATCTTTCACATTAGCATACTAAAAAAATTAATTCTAGCTGACTAGCTGTCAAGTAAAGTAGACTTTCTATCGTACCTTTTAAAGTTTTTTCACCTACTAGTTTTCCAGCTTCATCTTGATCAAGTGAATTTGAGGTTCCAATGGGAGTACATATACTCTTAGTTTTGTAATATACAAACTTTTTATGATGATCATTAATATACATATGTTGGGATATATATATTTCTTCTGGTTTTTGAGAAATTTGTAAACTGAGGAAAAATGTTAACTCATCCATCATAATCATTTCAAACTCAGATTTTATTAGATCTGTAATGGAATTAGTTAAAGATTGTTGAGTTGAACCATATATAATGTCATCAACATAAATTTGAATAATCAAAACATTTTTGTTTTGTTTCTTTATAAAAATGGATGGATCATCATTTCCCTTAACATAATTATTTTGAAGATAGAATCTTCTATGTCTATCATACCAAGCTCGAGGTGATTTCCTGAGTCCATAAAAAGCTTTGGTAAGTTTTAAAACATGTTTGGCATGTATTTAATCTTTAAAACCAGGAGGTTATTCATCAAAAACTTCTTCTTGAACATAAACATTAAGGAATGCACATTTGACAACAATTTGGAAAGGTTTGAAATTGAAGAATGCTAAAAAGAAAAGAAGAATACAAATAGATTCCAGTCTAGCTACTGGGGCATAGGTTTCTTCATAGACTAATACTTCTTGTTGATTATAGCCTTTAGCAACAAAGGTAGCTTTATTTATTACTATGATTACATTTTTATCACACTTATTTTAGAAGACCCATTTTACTCCAATAACAGAATTTTCCTTAGGTCTTTCAACCAAGGTCCAGAATTTATTCCTTTCAAATTAATTTACCTCATCATGCATTGATTTTATCCAATAATCATCAAATATAGCTTCATCAGTAATTTTTTTCTTCTAATTGGGAAAGGAATTCTAGATGTTCTACTTCATTCTTTAGGGAACTTCTCATCATTACAGGTTGATTTACATCAACAATGATACTATCACTAGGATGATTTTATAGTAACAACTAATTTGGGTTTTGTAAAACCTATTCATAAACATATGGTTGGAAGTCCTTTGGGGTAAATATTTCAGAAATACCATATTGAACATTTTCTTTATCAGAAGGGTCTTCTAACGATGAATGATAATCAATTTTTTAAAACACATCTGAAGATATAGGTTGAGGTTATTTAAAAACACAGGGATCAGTTTCATCAAATTTGACACGTACTGTTTTATCAGCAGTACACGATTTTATATTGAAAACTCTACAATCTCTAGAAGTTGTGGAGTAGCCAAAAAAATTCCTAAATCAGATTTTGGTGCAAATTTGTGTATATTATCTTTAGTATTAATAATGAATACCTTGCAACCAAAAACCTTGAAGTAGGAATGTTTAAGTTTTCTACCATTCCATAACTCATATGGAGTTTTATTGAGAAAAGGCCTAATCAAAACATGATTTATAGAATAACAATATGTACTTATAGCTTCAGCCGAAAAAATTTAACTATATAATATTCACTCAACATGGTTCTTGTTATCTCTTGAAGAATCCTATTTCATCATCCAACAACACCATTTTGAAGAGTTGTTCTGGGTGCTGAGATGTTATGAGTAATTCTGTTTCTATTAAAAAAAATAGCAAATTCAGAAATTTGTAATTCTACTCCATGATCACTATAAATAGTTATCAATGGAAGGTTTTTTCTCTTTTTTATACTGTGCTCAAAAAGATTTGAAATAATAAAATGCTTCAAATTTCTTTTCTAGAAAATAGACTCATGCAAATCTAGTGTAATCAAAAACTAAGACAAATACATAATATTTGCCTCCAATTCTTCCTATTTGTGTTAGACCAAAAAGATACATATGCACTAACTATAATGTTTCTATGTTTGACACTTCTCTGACTGATTTAAAACATCATTTATGTTTCTTGCCAAAATGACAAGGATCACATAATTATGAAGAATTGAATCTAGGCTTCGGTAGATCCTTAACTAGTATTTTCTTATATAGTTTTCATAGGTTCCTATGGTTATAGTGTCCTAAACTTTTATTCCACAACCAAGAATGATCTTCCATTGCACTAAGGAAATGTTTCTCTTGGATTTTATGGTCTTCTATGTTTAGTGTGTATACATTCTCTTGCCTATTGGTAGAAAGAATAAACACTTCCTTGAAATTGTGTACTAAGAACTTTTCATTCCTAAAATTCACAAGGTAACCTTCATCACATAATTAACTTATACTGATGAGGTTGTTCTTAAGACCATTAACAAATAAAACATTTTAAATCAATGTTTTTTCAAGAATAACAATGTTACCTATACTAATAACTTCCCACATAGAAATATCTCAAGAAGTAACTTTTCCTCCTTTCATCTTGATAATATTTTCAAAGAAGTTTTTGTTACTAGAAATATGTGGGGAACATACACTATCAATATACCAGATGATTTTGTTGTTATTATCTTTATTTTTCTAATTGTAAGAGAGTTAGACATTCGGAATCCAAACATTCCTAGATCTGGAATTGTTAGACAATAAAATTTTGGGTATCCACATTTGTTTATAAAAGTAAGCTTTATGAAACCCAAGGTATTGAACGTTATTTAAGGAAAATTCATTTCTAATTCCCACCACATTGACATTTAGTACAAAAAGGGGCTCGGGATGGAATATAATAGTTATTTTTGAAAATATTTTTTTAGTGAGTATAACCTACTCTATAAGTATTTCATTGAGATTTTTTTTGGGAATACATCTTGTCAAAATTTTATTTTCCAGAAGTAAAGTTCCCAATAAGTTTGTTAAGGGAATATATTTCGTTTTTAAGTCTTTTAAAAAAATTCTTATCCTTGGTAATTTTTTCTTTAGAGTTAGATTTTTCTTCAAAAAAATTTATTTTTGAAATAGTATTCTAAATATCATTAAAAAGTTTTTCTTTTAATAATATAATTCCTTAAGTCCTTTAGAAAGTTTTTAAATGAGCCCATCCCTATATTAAAGATCTTTTGTGAGATCTGAAATCTATTTTATAAGAACATCTTATTAGTATTTTCCTTCTATATTTTCATAGAAATTATATAATTTTTTTTGATTCTAACAACTTGGAAAATATTGATACTTATTCATACAAAGGTATTTCTTCATTATTTGAAGATGAAGTATCTTCATCAGATGTAATATCTTCAAAATAATAATTCATATCAAGAGATAAATTTGTTTGAGCCTCGACAGAGCATACCATGGACATAAGACATGTATTTGGGAAAGAAGTAGTAGTAATAAATCTGATATTTTTCTTTGGTGATGATTCCTATTAAGAATATTCACTTTTAGATGAGTCTCCACAATTAGTACTCCATGTATTGTTTTCTTTAAGGATTTTATTTTTCTTATAAAAGTATAACTTCTTCTTGTTTCTTTTTAAATTTTTTTCCTTCTTAACTCTTTTCATATGTAAAGGAAAATCAAGTCTGATATGACATGTTCTTCTACATTCATAACATGATATTTTCCCATATTTCATTTCTTTGTAGTTTCTCTTCTTGAACTTATTTTTATTGTTCTTATTAGCTACTATCTTGTTCATTATCCATGAAATATTATCTAACTTATTCTCATATTTTTCTATATCAGTAGATTTTGACTGAATAGTCACTTTCATTGACATTGTTCTTGTAACTATTTCCGGAGTTTGGCTTTCATATGTTTAGAAGTAGTGGAAAAAGCAACACCTCCATTCACATTATTTTTCTTAACATTATCATCATCTCTATTTATTTTAGTTTTTTGTTGATGAAAAGTTCCAAAAAGATCATCTATGGAAATATGGGTGACTTTATAGTTCTCATCAATTGATATTATCTTTGATTCCCACACAATTGGTATGATTTCTGTGATCTTATATACAAGTGCCTCATCATATAAACCTTTTTCTCCCATATACTGTAAGTTATTCACAACGGGCATTAAGCTTTTCTAGACTTTTCTTATCGTTTCTCCATAAGGAATGTTAAAACCATGATATTCAGCTCTCAAAATAGCTCTTCTTGTCTCAATAACTTTAGGAGATCCAAAATGTGTGACTTCAAATTTCTTATAGATACTATTTTCAGCTTCACATGAGGATTTATCACTATATATGTTCTTAGTCATGGAATATAGAAAAATTATTTCTGACTCAAAAATTTTCTTAATATTCTAATTTCTCCTGATTATTAAAAGTTCTCAATTACTTATCAGAAATCTTATAGTATCCTCTAAGAATCAGCTAGTTATCAACTCCAGTGTTAATAAAGAAATTATTCATCCTATCTCTTCAGTACTCATAACTATTTCCATAAAAAAAATAAGATGTCTGGTAGGATTCATATTGTTGATAAAACACACCTTTATTCCCTCCATCATAACGAAAATCATTCCAAACAAACATTTCAATAATATTAGTTTTAAAACAAAAATAAAAATATCCTATGAAAGGTAAACATATTACTAGAAAATCTCGAAGAAAAAATATGACTCCGGACATTGTGAGTGTACAATTATTATTCCAACAATGTGAAGAAGAAGATGATTTCTCTTCTGAGTCTAATCCTGAGATTAATTCAGATTGAACCACAACTCTGAAACAATTTTTTGGATAAATTTAGGGTATGAGGTAATCTACCTTTGATACCAATTTTAAGATCGATATGATACTTATTGTTCTATCGAAAAAATAATGTAGATACGCAATATACAATAGCGGTTGAATTATATACTTTAAAAATTATTTGAGGAAATTTTTTATGAACAAAATTCATAGAACCTCTTAGTTCTACTAACTTTCTATATTCTAGAACAGTAGTTCTGAAAATGTGATTCTGTAAATCTTGTTCCGGAAATGAATCTAGTTCAACAAACTAACTAGATTATGGAAATGGAACTAGTTCAACAAACTAACTTGATTCCATAAATGTGGTTCCAGAAATGAAACTTAACAGCAGTTTACAATAAAAAATATTCTACCTTAAAGCGTATAGGATCCTATATAATCAATGTAAATGTATAAGTAAGTATTAGATAGTTATATATTCCTCAAAAACCAAAATTAAAGTGGAAAACAAACTTGAAATTTTACAAGTAACAAGTATATAAATCATTTAACCCCAAGAGAAGGGTATCCAACAATATTGGATAAAGGTCCCTTGATTTATACTTTCAAGAAAATATGTCCTACCCAAACCGAGGTAATACCTCAATCCGATGATTGCTATCTGTCTTTCTATCCCTGGAAGCCCTTGATTTAGAATGAAATTGAAACCTCTGACTTCACAACCAGAAGTCTCTGATTTTAAATAATTATCACCTCTCCATGAATAAATTCTGCACAAAGAAATGTTTGAACAAGACGTTCACACCTGAACATGTTGTTCACAACATCCGCATGAAGAAATGTATGGTGAAAGAGCCTATTTCTCTAGAAAATATTTCAAAAGGATATAATCTCTAGAATCATATAACATTGTGGAGATTGTTCAAATGAGATCCTTTTTTAGGTACATCTTCAATTGTCGTCTCCCTCATCCAGCGGCCATATTTTTCCTTGAATTTTGAAGGGACCTCTATATGTGTAACTCAAAAAATGGTTAGTTAGTAACTAAATGAATGACATAGTTTTATAACCAAAACATGTGTAATAAAAAATATTGTTTCTTGAACTAATTCTTTCTTCAGAATGTAGGGAAAATAAAATTTAAGAGTCTAACCAAAACCCATTCCATGTTTATAATACATAAATATTCAGAATCAATTTTCCAATGGATTCATAACATGAATTTTATAGGAATCTGGAGTATGAATTTCAAGGAAATTTTATGTCTTAATTAAGTAGAATTCGGGGTCTGAACATATGATGATTGGAGTCTAAATGCATATAAATTTAGAGTCTGAACATAAAATGTTTGGAGTCTAAATTCATTAGAATTTGGTGTCTGAACATACAAATTTCAGAGTCTGAATTCATTAGAATTCAAATTCTATAAATACAATGTTCTGAGTGTGAATTCATTAGAATTCTGAGGCTGAATTCATTAGAATTAAGAGTTTTAAATTAAAAGGTTCAAAGTCTAAATTCATTAGAATTCGGAAACTGAACTCGGATCCTGATAACAGAATGCTCTATATCAAAGTATTTATAGGATTCTGAGGTTTTATATGTCCATCAAATTTTTATACATAGAGAAAAAAATGGGTTTCATTATGATATGAACAATGATACAATGTTAAGGATAAATTTTCCTTGCAGAAGGAAAATATTCGTTATCAAGAGAAATGTTACGGAAAATGAAATGTGCCTTAATATAGGGTGTTTGTGATTTTCAAAAAAAGAAGCAATGTAGAAGTCATAAGGAAATATTATTAACTCTACAATCACCCCAAACATGAAAGAATGGAAAAGCCAAAAAGAATACTTATTGACTGAACACCATCATGGTTTAAATGGTTTACTCCCACATCTATCTTATTAGTCATGGATAATTCCCCTGACCATATTAGTATATCTCATGAAATATAAATAATTACCCAATGCATTGGAGGTATATATATGTCGTAATCATATCATAATGAAATCATAAATAAATGCTCCATAAGATCATAATTAATCATATCAAATCCCATAAAATTTAATGGGTTTTATAATCATGTCATATATATCAAAACACGTGGAAAATACGCATTTTAAACACATTTTATCATAAACATTTCTCACGAAAGGAATTTTGTTTGAAACTCATATAACCCATAAAATGGAATCAAGTTTCATAAACATCATTCCATAAAAAATAATTCATTCAGAGGAAGAATATGAATGGACTAATAGAATGATTTCACATGAAATAAATTAGTAACTCCAAAGGATGTTATCTTGAATGGGAAAAAAATTTTAATGATCTTTTAAACACATTTCTTAAGAATATATATATTTTTCATTGAAAATATCTTTCAACAACATATAATATTTTGAAAACCATTTTCTTTGAAAATATATTTGAAAACATATAATGGAAGAATTGAAAACAAATAAAATATTTCCGAAATCCTTTTCTTTATGATAATGGGATTTAAATATATTTTGAAAGCATTATTGAAAACATGGGTTTTGAATATATTTTATTTCTTACCATATAGTGAGGGAAATAAATTTTAAATAAAGACATTATATTAATTATAAATGAGTGGGAAATGGTTCTAATACATTAGGATATCACAAATTTCCATATTATAATAAAATTCATGAGTTTTAATAAGATATGTATTTTGATATTTTTTTTATTTAATGATAATCATAAACAATCTCGAAAAGTGGTGATATTATTTCAATAAACTTATAATACTTGTTAATATGGGATCATAATGTCCGTGTAATAATATAAAATTAATTAAAGATTAAAAATTCATGAATATAACTGGATTAATGATATGAAATTTACAATGGATGATTATACACATCAAAAATAAATTTAGGTTCATTAAAAAGGAGTCTCAATGGAGGAATACTTAGACAAAACTACTTTACCGATTTGCTATCATTTGAAACATTAACCCCAAGAAAGAAATATCACAAATAGGATATGCTAATACCCATAAATTTAATTATAATTGAATAATAATAAATCTATGTGAAGTAAAAACACTACACACAAAATATGTGTAGTGATTGAGGTTTGTTTCACATTGAAATAAAAGTTAGTTGAAATTCCCATACCTTGTTCCCTAAATCTAGTCCCACTTATTCTATATTTATATATTTTATATATAAATATACAATAAATCTTTTAATGAACCATATTATTTGATATAATACAATATATGGTTTCATAATGCCCTTATATTACCCTCTTCATAAAAATCTTATGTTATGTTTTCACTTCAGTTATACATGCTTTGTTCTTAAAAGGTTTTTTAATTTATTATATATTAGAAAGATATAATTATATAATTATTACAGAATATTAAAAATTTTATGAGTAAAATATATATTTACTATATTTTTTTATAATACTCTTTATAATATATTTTTATGAAATTGAACACATCGTTCACAAAAATGGCAAGCCGTACAAATTCATGAACATTGTTACCGTTTTTATTGTCATATTGAATGAAATATGGTAAATGAAAAATGTGTGTATATATATAATATTATTAAAATATAATTATAATTTTATATATATCATATATTTTTACTATATTAATACTTTAAACATTCCATGTATTTTGTGAACCAATCAAATAGATTTGTGGGGGTAGTAGTGAACACTTCCAAAACAGAAATTATTATATTTATAGAAATTCAAAAGTAAAAAGATATGTGTTGTCAAATTTTTAAATAAAATTAAAGACATAATAAATATAATATATGAAAAATATTAACATAGTTTCTATCATAATTTCATCCATGATTGGTGTTAAATAAAAAATGATCAATCATCGTTAAATGAGGCGATAGTTCACCGTACATATTAATAGAATGTTCATTACCCATTTGATTAGATAGAGGTGCGTGTAACTGTTTGATTAGAACTTATAATAACAATATACTATTATATATAATATAATTTTGTTTCTATAAATATATGAAAAATGGATATTGTAGGGGGTTGAAAAGTAAAACAAAATAATGGATCTTGGGAGATGATGTTACCTCTTAATTGGGAAACTCCTCCTAGTTTTTGCCAAATGGCTTCCATGGATTTCCGTATGCCCAAATGGTGGATTAAATGTGTATGGAAGGTATTTTTTATGTTTAATAGGTAGATAATGGCCTAACTTATGTGATTTTATAGGTGTGAATAAGATGGAGATGTGGTGGCCATTTATTGGGATAGGAAAGGACAAGATTGTCATTTAAAAAAATGTTGGCTGTACCGACGTTTTTACATTACAAAAGTAATGAAAAACACACAATAGTGGATTGTTAATGTCTGAATAATTTATAGTAAATTTGGTTTTACAATTTTCATGTTCATTTTCGGTTGTTAGTATATGTTTTGGTCCCTAGTTAAGAAACATTTAACCTTAAACATTGTAATTACTTTTAATCAATTTCACTATTTTTTTAAAAAAAAATACTATTATAAACGTGTCATAGTTTATAATATATGAATATTAAGAATATGGTATTAGTTTATCAAATTTATAATATTATAATTCTTCGAAATTAATTTAAAAATAATCCGCCGGATGAGAGGACATTGTGTGTCTTTAAAGTAAAAATTATCAAAACGTTTCTATATTTTTATATTCAATTTAAAATAGAAAATGATTCTAAATACCAAAATTATTTTTATTGATAAAAAATTTATATAATTAATCATTTAAACCAAAATTTAATATAATTTATCCCTATAAATAATTTAGTTGAAAAATCATTTTTTGAATTAAAATCTGGTATTTTTGACGATTCATCCAAAAAATGATGTTTCTCAGAAAAATTCACATAAATTAACCTGAGTAAAATTATGATATTATAAATTATAATGGGTGATTATTTTACCAAATTTATTTTCTATATTTTACTAAAATAATTTTTATTAATTTCTATATGAGGACCTTAAAATAAATATATTTCTGAAAAAGGTATTTTTAAACATATGAGGACTTGACCAAAAATTATATATTTCATTATAAATATGTTTAATATATAGAAAATAATTATATAAAATATTTTTTAAGAGAATTTATTACTATTCATAAAACGGAGTATCATTACTAGGTTTTAATTATCTCATTTACATGAATATAATAGTAATATGATGTTTCATAGAAACATTTGTGTTGCCTGCAACGTAAACCAAGTCGGTGTGGCATTTAAAATATGGAAAATAAAATGTTTCATGTAACCTAATCCAAGTCTATGTAATGTTTAATGTGCATAGAGTCGATCTTCTATACAACGAGTTGGTATTGTGATAAAATAATGTGCAACTTAGTGCATTACAATACATAAATGAAAATTTAATTTATTCAAGAAAAAAATCCATATAAACACTGGTTGTGACCTAAAAGGGTTGTAGTTACACCATACAAATGATGATTGGTGAATAATATCTAACCATTCAGGAATGATGTTTGAAAGAGAATAAAACACTTGAATTGTGTCCCAAGTTATTCAAATGTATCTTAATATCCATAAATATTTTAAAAAACTATTTCAAAATCATTTTCATAACCATATCCATTTTATAAATTTTTTAAGGGATACTCATGACTGAAATTAGAGTTTTTTCTTTATATTTTGAATATTTAAAATCATAGAATGATTTCTATATCATGATGATTATTTAAAATTATTATGTAATGGGTTTAATGAGTGAGATATGAAGTCTCTAATTAATTGGAAATCACGTGGATAAAAATAATTTACTGAGATCATTTAGAAGAAAAACCACACAGAATTCAAAATGATTACAACAATGGAACATATTTACAATAAAATACGAGGGAGAGAATGAAAGAGTGGATTTTTTCTTGATTTAAAACCATAAAAGAGGGATTAAGAAAGTGTTTGAATTTTATATAAGGGTATCTACTCATAAATGACGAATAAATTTGATATAAAATGATTGGTTATGGAAAAAAGAAAGTATAATAAAAAAAATCAACGGTTTTATCACAAATTAAAGAAAAGAATAAAAGAGACACAGAGATACCTTAACATGTTATGTGTCTTTATAAATCTTGTGGGACACCATATAACTATAATAAAAAATAGGGAGGTATTAATATAGTGATATAGATGGGATATTAATTTATATTTCAAATTTTTTGGATAGGGATGAGATAATATTGGCTAAAAGGATTCATTTATTGGTGAAAAGAGGGGCTTTAGATTAAATAAAATAAGAGAAGGGGTGATTTTCTTGATTTTGGTGAGTTAGGTGAGTTAGGTAGTAAAATGATAGGTTCGGCATGTGTCTATGAATTTCATACCTTTGAATAATTTTTATATTGATTTTTTGACCATGCAACTTTATAAAATTTGTGATACTTATTTTACCCATTTTTCCCACTACTATTCATGATTAAAAACGAACCATGTAAATAATTTAATTTATAATAATATAATATGAATCATAATACAAGATTTTTGCATGATGAATAAAATTTTGAGATTTATTTAACCAAATTTAATTTCTAAATAAGATTAAATTAAAATTTTACTAGAAACATTAAATGTGTAGGGAAGCCATTTTTTATAAAATATGATGTTTTACTAATTAGGCATTCATTATTTTATTTAAATTTGATTACCAATAAAATTAGTCTCACTATATATTAACATATAATTAAAACATTATATTATATTCATATTTTATGTAGATCAATTTCATAAAAAACAGACACAATATTTAGAGAAGAGTCATTCTATAAAAAATATTAGTTTTACCAAAGTAACTGATTTTTACTTAGGGTAAATTTAATTATTTCCTAATTTTTTCCCTTGTGATATATTTTTGAACCAATGATTATAACATTAAAAATCAATTTCATATGATTAAATTTTGTACATTATTGAGAAATATTTTTAAGATATTAAATGAATTATCTATAAAATTTTTTTTCAAAAATATTGGTTAACTTATAAAATTAAAAATACATATTTCTACACTATAACTAATATTTTAAAATTTATAAATTAATTTATAATATAAATATTTTTTATCAAATATCTTTATAAGTTTCTATTTCATATTTATATAATATCAGGTGAAAAAAATATTTAATACTAGTAAAAATGGATCATTTTACTATTAACCTAAAAAATAATTTAGTCATTGATTTCAAAAAATTATTCATATGTTTATATAATTATTATTAAATTAAAATATATCTTTGTATTGAAAAAATAAATTTCAAAAAAAAAATATTTAAGTAAAATCATATAATTTTCAAATAATTTGTTCATATTAGAAAATAGTTTTTTAAAATGATAAAAATTCATTATTGTTATGATCTATTTATTATTAACTAATTATTTTGTTCATATATAAAATAAATAAATATTTATTTTATTATTTGATAATATTATAGTTTCTTTATTGAAATAAATACCAGTTTTATAAAAATTTATTTTACCCATGAAATTATTTTCAAAGTTGTTTTACATATTCTAACAGAATTTCAATAGTATTAAAAGTATAATTTATTTCATTTATACTGGTATTTCATAATTTTGTTACATTAATTCAAACACACTAAATTAATTTCATATTTATAATGTTAATATTTGACACATGTATTTTACATAAATATTTCTCAGTTGTCATTTTTGTACATTTTTTAATTTATATAATGTCATTTTAAACAATATTTTTTTGATTAAAATATACATTGATATCCAAGGAGGTTACCTTCTCCGGATTAAATAAATTATTTCCTCACATATTTTATTATTACTTATTATGGAAGATAGTCATAGTTTTCCATAAGACAAATATTACAAAATAGATACTTTCAAATGGGGCATCAACCATACTATATCTTGTGATGCTATAAAATTAATCGATTACATCTCATGTTTGTATCAAAATATTTTGTTTCTTCCAAAAAAATTGAAATAATAACAGCTAATTATTAATTTCATTAGGGAGTTAATAGTCATCCTTCAATTGATTGATGATCGTTGGTTTTTTGATATATGAAATTTAATTTCACTATTTCATAAATAGATAAATATTATATATATGAATATATAATCATTTAAAAAATATCATTATGTTTATATAAATAGATAATGATTGTATTTACTTTCCCACAAAAATCAACATTGGATAGAATAATATTACAACTAGAACATTTCATTGATGTTAAAATAATTGAGGTGCTGATTTATTCAATTATAAAACATCATTGATACATTAGTATTGATATAATATATTATAATTTTAAATATTGTGTAGAAGAGAGTTTTTATTAAACAATCACTATCCAATTTAGTAGTTATAACCTAGGATTTTTCTTTTCCCCATGCTTGATGTAGTTGCATGTTTCTGTTATCCTTTTCATCCCTTGTGTTAGGGAATCCACCTGGATAACTCCCATACAACTAATATTTAAGAATTCAAAATTTTTCTAATATATTTTAATGATTTTATTGATCACCCTATATTGATAGGTATGTGATTTATTTTCAATACATTTACACTTCTAAGAACATTTTTTTTTCTATGAGGTATTTCCAAGGGTGATTATTCAAAAAAAATCAACATGTTGGATGTTTACTCTATTTTACATTAACATTATAATTTATTCAGATTCTAGGAATATATATCATTAATATTATTAGTTATTTTTTTATAGTTTAGGTTATTTGTTGTGATTTTGTTTCGATCAGTGATCATAAAAACAATTTCGTAACCGAATAAGAAATGAATTATTTTTCCATTGTGTCTATCATTAACTTTGTCTCTCCCTGAGATAACAATTTATAAAAAAATTAATAATTAGTTTTGATGTTTACCTTAAATGTGAATTATAAAAAACTAAACATAAAAATATGTTACTCATTGAAACCATAACATTAACCTTTAATTCTATTAGTCCATCCAATAATAATCATTCTTTAGACTTAGATTGTTTGAGATTGTATATCATATACTTCTCAACCTAACCGCATAGAGTAACTTGGAAATGAATTCATCAAATTGGATCTTATAAATCATATAATTAACCAAATCAATTCCAATGATTTTTTCAATGATGTTGTGTTTTATTTTTTATGTAGATCATACATTACAATGGTGATATGAAATTGTTCAACCACTCCATTTTTGAGTGAGTTCCTAAAGTTTATTATATTACATAGTTGTATCCAATTAATAGTATACATGAACAATGTCATACTTGTAAAACCATTTACATAATAATTTAGTATCATTTAAGTATATCATCATATACATAGTCTCAAATATATGGTTTTTAGTAATGTTAACTAATACAAAAAACAAATATAACAAATTAGTCTTAAAATTAACTAAAACAGCAATTGAAACAATATATTGTAATCCAATTTAAACACAAAACCTTGTTACACTTTTTCCATGGTTAAATTACTACCCCTCTCAAATAATCACCCTATAAATATATTAATATGTTCAATTCATTGAAGACTAGATACATAAAAAATTAATTTTAATACATTATTAATTTTTTCTCAAAAACTATGATTTTGTGGACATTCTTCTAGGAATTTCATATGTTGTAATCATCTTAATAACAATAAACGGGAGAGGTTTAGTTAACATAATTGGAAACATATAAATGATAAATACATGTTATGTCATAAAAAATAATTAAACTATATGAAACCAAATATTATATGATAAAAATATTACAAGATTATAAGTGACTACAATAAAACCTGGTTGAGAATTAATAATTTTTGTATAGAAAAATAGTAATAAATAAAGATCATAAAAGTCATTCATTAGAAGGATATAACTAAAATGAAGGAAAACATGAAATTAAAATGTTGGATATGGAAATGTATTTAGAACATGAAATTTAGAATTTTTTTTAAAATCATGGAGATATGGTTCCATTTAGATAAGTGGTCAAAATAAAACAAAAATATCTTTTAAATTATTTTCATAATCACATTCACATAAAAAACAATGAAAAAATATTCCCACATGTCATTTATAAGAAAAATAATTTTAATAAATCATAAAATTTATAATTCCGACAATAAAAAACTAAAAATATTCATATATATCATTCAAAAAAAACTATAAATAAATATTCCCACATATAATTCAATCAAAAAACATATGAAAAAATATTCTTATATTTCATTTATACAACATTTTACCCTCATATATGATATGAAGAAAAAACCAAAGAATTATATGGTGATATAATACCCCACCCATTATCATATATAAATATAGAGACATAAGATTCCAATCATTCAACATATAATGAAAACCCTAGAGAAAGAAAATTGGGTTCATTAATAACCTCACAATGAAACCACGAAAAATAATAAAGGGTTCAAAAAATATCATGTTTATATCCACAAAATTTACATTATACATGATAATGGTTGACACACAGATTAAATCATCCCAATATATTATTTCATATGATTTTTTTCATAGAGTTTCATCAAATGTAATTTACAATGAAATCTATCATATAAATATATATGAGGAATATGATGGTGATGTAATAATATAGGTTTTCATGGAAAATTCCATTTTATATGGTGTAAAAAAAGTAGATTCTTGACATTGAAAATTTAGTTTTTACATGGAAATGTAAAAACCTTGAATATAATTAATTTTAAAAACAAACATCAGTAATTATCTTATGAAATGATATAATTATTACAGAAATTATTTTTTAGTGATATAAAAACATCTGATTTTGAATGTATTGAAAAAAAATTACTTTTTGTAAAAAACACAGATTAGGAAAGAATAGTAAAAAATTATTATTATGAAATATATGAATGAAAATATAAATGTCTCAAGATAAAACACATAATTGTTTCTCCTAGTCTAAAGGAGAACCATGGTCAAAAATGAATATATGGTCATGGTGGGGAAATATTTTTTTTGGAAGATGGTAGTTATTCATTATATTGATACATTTTCATGAAGGTAGAGAACTCATCAATATGGTATATTTGAATAAAATGAGATTTGATAAGATAAAATTAACTATACCATATGAAATGAAAAATGATTCACAAGTTGAAATATTATAACATTAGAGGAATGATGTGTGTTATAAAAAAATAATATATTCTTTGGATGATATAAACCATAGCCTCGATAAATGCAGTGAATTAATGGAAGGGAATTTAAAAAATAAAAATTAATTTATGTTTTTCTATATAAAAATGGAAATGGTTACCCGGTTAAAATAATACTGGTAAATATTAAAAAAATCCAAACTCAAGGATGGGTGATTGAGAAGAAAACCCTTTCCTTGTTTCCCCATTTAGTCAAATTCACCCTAACTAAATTAAATATAATCCTAATCTGTTTTAAATCCATTTTCATTTCAATATCAATTTATATAAATAATTTATATAGATACCATTGAATGAGATTAAGGTTGGGTATTCACAAAATGAAGATTGAAAATCATGAACCCATTTCATCAACATTATTAGTTATTAGACATATTACAGAATGTATTTAATTAGTTGGAATTTCAGTATTTAATCATTTGAAAATAATATGGAAAATATAATATTGATTATGATCATGTTAAATAATTATCATATTAAAATAATAACTCTTACAACAATATAAGATCACAAATTTAAAAGTGGGGGTGGGACAATCCCATATTTAATTCAGTACCACTACAACTATAAAAAAGGGACCAGGAAATGATTGAAATGTGAGAGAAGAATAGGGTACAATAAATAGTTCTTCATGTGGATAGTAAATTACTGAAAATAAAAACATTGAACCATAGTCACATAGAATTCCAAAATACCACAATATGGAATTGATTTAAAATATAATAGAGGGAGAGAATATATAAAGTATTTCAATAGAAAAAAATATAAAAAATGAGTTATAGAATGTGTTAAATGAAAAAGTAAGGTGGTACCTCAAAAATAGGAAGCAATTTGTATAGTAAATGTTTTATTATGAAGTCATAAATTCATAATTAATTTATAATTAATGGTGTCAACACAAAATATATAATATGACTAAAATAATTAGGTAGAAAACACTTAAAATGATATATAACATCGAAGTGAATGTGAATAATCTTTATAATAAAAGTACTTCCATTATAGGTAATTTGAGTGGGTGATATATGTAAAATTCAATGAAAATATTTTTTAGTTGGAGAGAGATTATGTAATGGAAGAGAGTGATATCCTTTTATAGGTTAATAAGTATGTATTTTTCTTGACAACTATGGTTTGATAATGGGTAGTAATGGAATAAAATGGGTGTTTGGTTGGTTTGGTGTGTTTGGTGAGTCATGTGATGAAAATTTTGGTGAGTCATGGGGGTATGAATTCAACAACCAAAAAGGCATTGTTGAAGGTGGGAGGGTCATTTTAATTATTTAAAAATAGTGATACTAAATATACAAATTTTTACCTTATTTAGACTTGATTAAAAAATAACCACGAGATTTAATTTATTACAAAAATATTAGATTATTCTTCAAACCAAATTTTTATTCAATGAATCTAATTTGTTGATCCATTCAACATTAAAACAAATATAAATTTGAGATAATTAATTTTATTAAAAAAATAATAATTTCATGAAAAAATATTTTTGTTAAATGATGACATTGTAAATAGATATATGTTCCTAAAATAATTTAATATTATCAAAAATTTATATTACTATTAAATTATTTTAATATATATTTAATAATTAAATTAGTGTATAAATTCAAGATAGAACTATTTAATTAATAATATAAAAAATATTTATCAATTAAATCATTCTATAAAAAGTAATAATTATATCATTTCAATTAATTTTTTCTATATGTAATGATAATCCTTGATCCTAAAACTATAGTTGTACATAATATATAATTTAGTCCAACTATTTCTACATTTTAAATCAATTCATTCTAAATAAATATCATAATATATAAAAAATTATCATTAATAAACTAATTTTCTATTTTTTTTATTTTTTTTTTAAATATTAATCCAGTACAAAAAGATAATTATATGTTCCTAAAATATAATAAATATTACATACTATATAATTTAATTTATAAAATAAATGCTCTTCATTAATGTTTTTCATTAATCTATCTGTTATAATTCTATACTAGCGATGCCATAAACTCCCAAGTACTAGTAAAAATGTATGTCAACCTATTTACATAAAAAATATCTCTGAATAATACAAGAAAACATATCAAAAGAATATATTAATACAGATAATAAAAAATTTATTTTCCTTTTCTAAAAATATATTTTAAAATTTTTGAATTCAAAAATAAAATGAAATCTCAAAATATAAAGGTAATATTTTCATATTTGAAAATGAAATTTTTAAATGTTAAATTTTAATTATTTTTAAGTTCTTACATTAATATATAATGTTTTCATAATATATTATTCATATTATAAATAAATTTTACTATTCTATAATCATCATTTAATTAGATTCATGAAATATATAGCCACTTTTATAGAAATTTTTTACGGATAAAATGTTTTTATTAGTTTCAATATCTGTACTAATTGAATTTCATTACTATTAATGAGAAAAAGTTTTCTCCAAGTACCCATATTTCATACTATAGTTACTATTATCCACACACATTAATTTCACATATAGGTTTAAATGGAGATATTTAATAGATATGTGTTATATAAATAAAACAATTTTTGAATTTTTAGTTAAATGTTTCATGTGGAGAATGATATTGAAAACATTTTTTATTTAATGATAATATTATGTGTAATATAATGACATTGTATTATCTCCGTTAAATAAATTTCACCTTCTATGTTTTAGTTGTAGCTGACTAACAATGATAATAAAGGGTGTCCATTTGATAAATATGTCTCAATAATTAATTTCAAATGTGGTATTAGTCACACTTATTCAAGTGGGACTATGAAACACATTAATACATCAAAATAGGAATAAAAAACTGGTGAGTTTCTTACCATTTATTTTAACCAAGAACCACTCATCATTAATATCCATAGAGAGTCCATAATCGTGCTTGATGTGATATATCATCAGACATTATTATAAGATTTGAAATGTGATTTCTCAATTTAAAACATTATTATAGTGTATATGTATGAATATTCCATCATTGATAAAAATATAATTATTTTAATTTAAATAGATGTTGGAAAGAATTAAATTCCCATAAACACCAATAGGGGATATAAGAATCTTATATCTTGAAAATTTATTTGATACTAATATCTACATGTTGGTTATTTAATGATTTTACCAAATGTCAGAGAAATATAACCCTGGATACACTAGACTAAAATCACAAGTATAGGGTGTATTATAATTGATATTTAACTATTATTATCCACATTATTTTTCATTGCACATGAAATACATTTCTCCCATTGTCAATGAGGTTAAACAACTATATTATCCATGTATGTCCTTGGGTTGGGTAATCAACTTGAAAATATCCAAAAAATATCAGATTAAAATAATCATGCATTATTCTTAAATATTGAGAAGATAAAATTATTCACCTTAGATTAATAATTATGATATTGATGCATACCGTTCCATACTTGAATAACATTTAGGTTCCTTTAATGTTTTACATTGATTGAGTTGTCCAATATTTTTTGAGAAATTTGAAGTTGAAGTTTCATTCAACTATATTTACCATTATCCACGTTTCATCAATTATCCATCATTAAACTTGTTAGTGATTATGGGGGGTTTTTCATGATTCAGGTTGATAGTCATGACTCATGTTAGCTGGTTGAGCATAACCCTAAGATTTCCAACTCAATATGCATTCATATTTAGTTTACCTTTATGAATATCATTGCATTGTCTATAGCATCCATTTTAACATGGTTTCTTCTAAATTCATCTATTTATAGATGAAATATATTTAATAATGAGTGATTTATTTAGACATCATTAGTAAATTATGATAAAATAATCCTCAGAATGTCTAACTCTTAAACAACTTACATTATCATCTCATTCCATTAGTCTAACCTATATCAATATTATTTTAAAATTTGTTACATTACGTTGATAAATCTTATAATTATTATCCTAATCATTAAATGTAATTAGGAAATAATTATTTCAGAAAATTAATAAAAGATTATATGATTAACAAAATAATATCCACTAGGAATGCGTAGAAATTATTATTGTCTTACGCCCACTAATCATAATTCAAGGTGATGAGAAAGTCATTACTCAACCAACCATTTTTAAGGTTATTACCCCTAGGTGAATTTTTACAAAATCCTGACCCACTTACCAGTATCGATACATATATTTTTTTCAAATGAAAATAATGTACACAAGGATTTACTTATATTATTGAATATTATCCTATTCATGGAAATATATCTAGGGTTTACATGAAGGATCTATTTCCCTATCACATAGGGAAACTAAATGTGTGTATAAAAATAATTAAATCAAACAAATATAACGAATATAGAAGCCCATATTAAGTGTAATTAAATATTAATCTTATTTATTATTATGTTAATAGATATCAAGAAATGTCTCATATAATGAAGACAACGAAAATTTGTTTTTTTGTGATTGAAAACATGAATAAATAAATTTAAACTACTCATTATCATTTATCCATAATCATTGTCTTTGAGGCCTTCATCTAGATATCTCGTATAATATAATATAAATCATAATGTAGTTAATTGAATCATTTGAATGGGGTGAAATTTGATGACCAATAAGATTTACTTAACAACTACTAATACCGATTAGATCAAAGCACAAATAAAAACATTTGAAAGGGATACTTCTTAGACAAGAAAATTAAATTAACATAATCAAATATCATAAATGGTGTTTGATCATTAAGCTTCCTTCAATATGAAAATAAGACCCAATAAATTTCCTTAAAATCATTGATTCTATTCATATATATATTTAATTTAAATTAAATAATAAAATAAGAATGTGAAATATATTTATAGAACTTTTTATATATTAATAATTTTGAAAATTATTTCAATAATATATTTTTTTAACATAAGAAAATAAAATGTTTTTAGAAAAGAATCCCATATATCATTTACATGACATAATTGAGAATAAATATTCCTACATCTCATTCACTGTTGTTTTAATGTAAAATTTTTTTCATTCACACAACACACAACAAAACAATTCTACCAAAATTAAATTCATAAAACAAACATCTGACCAAATATATCTCAATCTCATTGACACATAAAACAGGTGATCAAAGGTTCATACATCTCATTCATAATATATTATATCATATCAGGTGATATAAAATATTATCCAATACATTAGAGAGATATACATTAAAAATTACATTATCTTCCATATATAAAATTTCCATAAGAAACCAATACATAAATATATAATGAAAACACATGTATAATAATATAGGCATCATTAATTATATCACAATGATATATCGGAAAAAAAATTGGTTTGACAACATTTTTGGATAATATTAATGGCATTGACCTCAATCATGTATCTTGTTGAGGCCCCAAAATATATCAACAAAAAATAATATTTCAAAATATTATTATTAAGGTTATTCATTTAAAATAATTTTTAAAGAATTATATTTTTTAATGAAAAGTTTAAAAATTGTGGGGAAATCAGAAATGGTGTTTTTTACAAAATGATTTTAGCTTTTATTTAAAAAGAAGACACAATCTCTATTAATATAATACTTTTTAAAATTAAATTATGTGTTTAAGAAATTTTACTCTTTACAAAATTATTTTATAAGTGTTTTTTAAAAATAAATTATTATTATGTATATAATATTTATTTTAAGATAAAACCATTGATTTTTAAAAGATGGAAAATATTTGGATCATTTTGATATAACCATGATAAAAACCTACAATGGAAAAGACTATATGAAACTAATTTTTTAATATTGGAGATAGATTAGAAAAATTTCACATGAGAATACACATTGTTTTTCCAATGTATAATGTAGATCATTAGTAGGAAAAGAAAATATGGTCAAGGGGAGGAAACCACCATTATGAAGGATGTGAAAATTTCAAATATATAGTATCATTTTTATGAAGTAACTGTAATTTTTATTAAATAATATTTGGAAAAAAAAGTAATCTCAAAAAATTGAAATATGGTATAAAATATTAAATTATCAATTATTCTAAATGAGATGTATTGTATCTTATGATGTACATTGAGTTAAAACAATTACATTTTTTGAAAGATGTATATTATAGTCTAGAGAAAAAAAGTGAATTAAAAAATGAGGATTGTTTAATTTCCATATGTTTTTTGATATTATTTGACAAGGGGGAATTATTTATTCCATATATAAGAATATAGGTGTATAATATAAAATCATTTCTCAGAGATTTGGGATTGAACTGAAAACACATTTATTATTTTCCAAGCTATTCAAATGAACATTGGTCGCCAAAAATTTATTAATTACATATTCCAAAACACTTTTCATATCCATGAAATCATTTTAAATTACTTTATATGGTTACAAAAGAAATACTTTAGATTATGGTATTCACAACATGGTGATTCTAAATGAAGTAATTATTAAGAATACTGTTGAGTATATAAAAGGATTATAGAATGTGTTTATTGAGTGAGAATGGAAGTACATCATAAATTTAGAATTATTTGGAATGTAGAGAATTTATTATTAACTTGAGTAAATATAATCACATGAAAATTAAAATACCTAAAAAATGTGAAGATCATAAATTAAATGAGGAGTAAGAGAATCATGGAATGATTTCAATAGTATTGTGGCTAGAATGAAGGGATTACAAAATGAGAAATATGTGATAGAATCGTCATATGTAATAAATAGTGAATAAGTAAGACCATAATTGAAATATTATTAATATATTAATTCATTGAATCATGGACTTATAAATTCTTTGAATAATGTAAAACATGAATTGAGAGAAGGAGGTTGTTAAATAAAGAATATTATCTGTTGAATAACGATTATACTCAATGGATTACAAAATTAGGTTTATGATATAGAAGGGTAGTATATAATAAATAATGGATATATAAGATAATAAATGGTGGATTATGAAATTGTGAAAGAAGAGTACATTCAATTTTCTCTACATATCATTAGAAAGTACCTGAATTAGAAGGACGAGGTGGAAAACCTATATCCATCTATGTATCATCCCAGTGATTGGTAGGACATAATAAATCATTAAAACCACTTATGAGGTTTTTATAGTTGGAGTGGGAGGAAAGTCTCATGAAAAATGTCTTTGGGGTTGATAGGTATGATTGAATTGTTGGTATTGAGATACCATTTTTTTATTGAAAATGATGGAATTTATCATTAAAAGTAACATTATATAATGGTTTATAATGAAATCACATGGTTGTTACATACATTAGGTGAGTTAGGTAGGGTAATGGAATGTGGTATATTTGGATGTTAAATTTTTAATTAAAAATGAATTTGAGAAGGTTTAATTAACCTTTAATTTATTTATAATTCATGATATATTATTTAATAAAATTTCCCATCAATAATCTCTATTAAAAAATAACAACAATAATTTTCTTATACAAACATTATAAGATGGTACTTATTCAAAAATTTATTCATGAAGAGTCTAACACTATCTCCTTTTATCCAAATTTTATTTTAAAATAGGAAAAAAAGTAGCATTCAATTTAAGCCATAAAATTTTTAGAAAAGATATTTTTGTAAATTGATGTGTATTAATTATCAGATGTTGCATATCTTATTTATCATTGATTAGAAAATAAATTAGTGTTTAATTTTTTATATTTATATATAAATTATATAAATTTACTAAGATTAAATATATAATATTTTTTAATATTGAATGACTCTTTTGAAATAATTGTTCTTTAAATGGTAACCCACTAACCGAGGTGAGTAATCTATTTTTATTGTAAGAAAATATTAATGTCTAATAATAATGTTATTCTTATTATATAATTTTTATACACTGATTATAAATTTGAAATCAATTTATTCTAATTCAATTTACATAAAAAATAATCAATAGTTTCATCATAAAATTTATAATGTTATAAATTAATTTTAGAGAAAATATGTAACAAGTTATGAAATATAAAATATATGTTTTTGATAAATAATATATATTTTTAAATGTATGTGTTCTTTTTAAAAATAAAAAAATTATTGATGAAACATTTTCAGAAATTTATATTCTATACATATATATTAATAATGGGTTATTTCTTAAATATTAGTGATAACAATATATTAGAAAACTTATATAAAAAATATATACTCAAGGAAAATTAAAAAATAATATTTTTATATTTATTTTGTTATGATTAATCTAAAAAACTTGTTAATTATTTCGAATTAAATTCCTAAAATTTCAGAAGTAAATATTAAATTCGAATCCCAATATATAGATGAAATCTATTCATATTAGAGATAAATATATTAAAATGTTGAGTATATTTTACTTTAATGTCATATCAATTAATAATTATATTTTGAAATATATAATTAATATAATAAATAAAATTTATTACTATTTATGTGGAACATATTGAGTTTCTCACAATAATAAACCAATTTTGAAAAAAATATATTTTTATGAGTAAAATTATTTTCATAATTAGTTTATATATTAAAATTTAACATATAAATATTAAATGTAGACTCTATTTTTATTAATATCATATTTCATATTATGGTTACTCCTATTATTACCTTCTAAATCAATAACATGGTTTTAGTTGTTATATTTACTACTTATATTTCGATTAAATATATTATGGTTTGGGTTTCAGTTTGATGTAATATGTATAGAAATATTACAAACACAATATTTATTTAATTAAAATATTTTGTGATATAAAGGGTTATTACAATGGGTGATGGTAATTTTAAGGGAATTTTATTTTATTGAAGTTTTATAGGTCCTTATAAAAAATTTGTATTTATAATTTATTTTTAAGGTCTAGACTCTTGATATGATGTAACCTATATTTGGAATTAAAACCCCATCTAGGGTGTGACTATTTCCACAGTGTGATCTCTCCTTATTATGGATTGTTCCTAGCGCATTTTTTGGGGATTCTTGGAATGTGTCTCCATAATTTCTAAATTATAATACTTCTCTCTTGTCCCTAGTAATTTAATTTCATTTTTGTTTTGGGTTTTAATATATATTTCAGTATAAAATATTGAAAATACTACTTTCTCTTTTACATTTGTGTAACCTAGCATTGGGAAATCATGTAATGATATCAATCATTTTATGATAATTGTTTCCCTAATGTGATTTTCCTAGGAATAGAGTTGAGAATCTCATAGTGGACCTTCCATGTGTTGTGGGATTCAATTCTAACATGATTTAACCTACTGGTGAGATTTCATAGATCATAAAAGTTTTTAACTATGTTATTTAATATAATATATTTTATATAATTAATATTTTATTTATTGGTTTCATGTGTCTCGCACACAACATATAAGGTGAGCATGGACGTGGAATGGGGTGACCGTAGTAGATCATGATGAGAGATTATGAGTTACATTAAAATGAAAAAAATGGATATAGTTATATAGTCAATTATTCAATCCCAATGATTTTTGTAATTTTTTTTAAAGCTTGTGTTTTGTGGGACACCCATTTTATAATGTTTAATAATGTTATGTTATTATATATAAATTGGTATCAGTAATTAGTGGGGCAACTTGAGGTACTGAAAAGAGTATATTTCATGTTGGTATTAGGGCTCAAACATAACACCAAGACCATCGATGGGTGATGAATTAACCTAGGTAATTATATAAAATTTAAGATACCATCTTGAGGGGTAAGAATTAAATGATGTTGTGTATTTTTTTTGTAAAGTGCCTCAGATACTTCCTTATATTTTAGAGTTTGGAATATTACATTTCTTTTAGATAGCCAGCTATGGACATTAGATACGTTAGAAATGACAGGCATGCATTGTTGACATGGGAAAAGTGATTCTCCCCTTTTTATGTGAATAATCATATATTGTTAGAACTTATGATGTCTAGTATTATTATGGGTGAGGGGGCCAACCCAAATAGATAATGAGGTCTGTGATAGGCTATAGGCCACCTATTGGATTGTTTCCTGCATGAAAATTCCAATGTGGTTGTAAAGTAAATGCTTCTATATTTATTGTTCCAAAGAATGATACATACATAGTGAATCAATATTTGGTTTAGACCAGATTTATTATGAGGAATCCAAATATATTTACACTTTTTTATCGAATAATATAAATCAAGGGCTAGCATATTGGCACACCAACCATAAGTGGAATTATGTGATTCAGAAGTGGTGATTGTCAGTGATAAGTGGAAACCAATTTTCATTCCATGAAAAATTGGTCTATAAAGAGGTGTGGATATTGTAATTGTTGAATATAATATCCTTTTTATAAACATATAAATATATTAAGCAATGAAGGATATGATTTTTGAAGGGTATGGTGTGTTAATTGACCCCTTGTTTCTTTTTTTATTTTATATGATTAAGGACCCATGATAATTGATTTCATAAGAAGGTTTTTTCTTTTTCATATTAATGTTCTAATCTAGAGGAATGGTTTTTTGTTCTATGTTCATCATGGTGTCATTTTAATTACTATATTTATCCATGTATTTTGATCCTCTATTCCACGATGATTGTTTTATTACCATAAGTAGGCCTATTTTTTCTATATGACCTCGTGATGAGTATTTTTACATACATGATATTTCATATAAGATGGTTGATTTGTGCAATAGTTTTGATTATATTACCCCCAACTATATGATCATGTGTTTTTTAGGGATGGTAATATGACCCCTAATTGTCCTATCCATTATGAATCTCCCATGTTAACAATGGGATCAACCATAAGACCATATTGGTATCCAGGATGATTGGGACATACTCAGAAAATTCCCAACATTGGATGAAAGAGTTATAGTAAGTCAATGTCTTGATCCCAAATTTAAACAATAATTAAAATATTTGAATGTTCATCTCAATGTGATCAATGAAATTATTAGACTTGGATGAAGTTGGTAATTTTATATAATTTTTCGTTACTATTTCATTTTTACATTCATCATGCAATGTCACATTCACATATCATTTCAATGTCAGTTATTAATTGAATTTCATGGTTTTGACCTAATATGTTTTTTAAAGACACAATTTTTGTTAGATCATTTCAATTATGTATATGTGTATCTCCAAAATTCTAATCAAGAAGTTGGTAGTGCTGGGGACCATTATTAGGCTTTACATGATCATGATCGAAAATGGTCGTGTGATTGGATAACCAAATTAAGAGAAAAATTGTGGTTTGATTGGCACTTGAAGTACATAAATTTTTTGTCATTTAAATTTTATTCATATTTCACAATGTAATGGATCATCCCTATGGGTGACAAGATGATACATTCCATATACTCTATATTTATTTTTCACTTTTTATTTTGTTACAAAAAGTTCTATTTTAGTTATTATTTTTTCATAAACTACTGCTAATGGATTTTTATGATATTTAATTATTGTATTTATGATTATCCACAATTCTATAATAGATATATCCTTCCAATGTGTATTCTTCGAACCCATCATCCACTTGACAACATAGTACATTCGGGGAGGCCATAAGAAGACATTTGGAGAACTTGTCAAGGTACTGTTTAGGGTGATATGGGATTATATCTTACAGGTAGAAAATATTTTCTCATTCCAAAATAAAATATATTTTGTAATGAATGTATCCATTTAAACCATGTATATAACCATCAATGATAGAAATTGATGAAAATGAAACACATTCCATCGTGGAGGTGGTAGTCTTATTGCACTCACAAATGATGTTTTGGTTTTCCATATGAATGAAAAAGTGATGAAAAAGGGGATAAAATGATATTAAAAAATTCATTATTATTTGAGATAATGATGATATATTTCAAAAATGGTTATGATATGTTTGAATTTTTGATAGGAAGAAATAAATATAATATAACTATGTTAAGATTTATTCCACTTCTTTGAATGGACACCTTTGAATTACACCATAATCCTTCCAAAATGATTTTTTGTTGATACCATGTCCTCTAAATCCTACAGAGGATGTTTAGGAGATTATTTTTGTAAATATTTTTTAAAACTAAATGGATCATGACTTGTGAGTCATTGAGTAGAGTTTTTTTTCTTTTATAAGTGTTAGGAGAGGAACAATTGTAATTGTTATTAACCTTTTTATATTATACTAATTTTATTCATGTTTAAGTGGCACTAAATAAATGAATATTATAATATTTGGTGATGTGGATAGAAATTATATGACATAAACAGATTTAATTTGATATTTTTGTGGTCTTACCACAATGTTTTAACCATAATTACACAATTTACCCTTTTACCATTGTGAAATCATTTTTACAATGGTTACTCATCATAATCGTGAAAATTGAAATTTAAATAGTTAATAAATATAGGCCTCCAAATTGAAAATAAAAAATATAACTTTTAATATTGAAAATTCCAAAGTGGATGAAATTATTTTTAAAAAAAAATGCAAAAAACACAAATAAATACAATTTTTAAAAATATGTGCACTAATATTAAAAATGAAATTATATGAAAATGAAATGAAATTAATATTATTATGTAATTAATTAGATTTATCATAATAAGTGACGACATATTCTATTAGAGAAAAAATTCACAGATTTAATGATAATTTTATATAAATATATTTATAAGAATTATTGAAAAAGTTCCAAATATTTGTGTTTTTCACTTACCGCAAAAAAATTATTTTCAAAACATTTTAAAAAATAAATATATGTTGATTTTAAAATTATTATTTAATTATACATATTAATTTTATAAAATATAATTTCTAAACCTTTCTGAAATTATGTATACCATACATGCATAATATTTTATAAAAACCATATTTGATGAAAATGTGTTGCTTTAGAAAAAATGAAATTAATCATATACCAAGAATTATAAAAAATAGAATTTTAATTCATTTAAATGAATTTAATAATGTTTTTTAATTTTAATTATTTATCCATTCACTAATGAAATATTTTATGAATATGTTTATAAGAACCGTCATTTAATATTTTTCTAAAAATAATATAGTGATATTATCAAAAATATTTTAATATATATTAAGAATATGAAACATTGTATTTTAAACAAACCAAACTATCATTTGAAATATGTTTTTAAATTTATTATTAGTTGATATTTTTAAAATAAATAAAAAAAATTTAAAAAATAAAAAATATGATTCTAATTTAACTGTTAGTCATTTAAAAAGTTTAAAAAATAAATAAATTAAAAAATAATAAAATTAAAAACGAACACCTCTTCCGACCAATCATTGTAACCCTAGTCTCCCCTCTTCCTCATTCAAGCATGTTCAAATCTTCATTATGGGTGATTAGAAAATATTATAATACTTTCTCCAGGCATGATAATTTATATTAACCTAACAATTATATACCTCTTGATACAATATTAGAACCACAATTTTTGTGTTTGGGGGCATGATGGCCTCGATTATAATCGCATACATTTATCGATACATTCAACAAGAGAAGAAGAAGTCTTTAATTATTAGAAAAATGATTCTATACAAGGATTATAATGAGGAAATAGATGAGATGTATATGGAATGGACTCATGTTGCAGGTCCTACTGTCATCCTAGATTCAATCTATTACAAAACTTTCAACGTGAAGGAGGAAGTTAAATCTGAATCATGATGGTGAATTATTATTTGTTCTTATCTTGGATTATTTTTTTATTTGTAACCATACCTTACATTCCTAATGTAATTCTAATATGAAGTTTTTTTAGTAAAATGTATTGTAAATATATTTGAAAGTCTTATTACCCAATCAAATCCTAATCTTTGTCACATTCAAAGTGAATATCTCCACCTATTCTCTCACTCCTGGTTCATCATCCACACCATAGATTATCTATAGTTTCAATTACTTCAATAATTGATGTTAAATTTACTTTTTCCACATTCAAGTATACAGATGAGGTATTGGGAGAGTGATGAAAAAAAACCAATTTCACATTCAACCGGTTGATGTCCCCATGCAGACATTATCATATCAAATATGATGAACATTGTGTTGTGGAGGATGTGGTAGGATTTTTGTTAAAATAATAATGAATAGATGATCTATAATAATAATTTTTATGTTCCCAACAACACATTATCATAGCCATGTGATTTTGTTTTGTATTTTAGATTTTTGTATCTGTGAGGTTGATTCAAGGATTACTGGTGTAAATAATATTTTGGAATTCCTTCAAAACTAAATATCTAATTTCTTTCTTAGTAGTTTTTAACAAGATTGAGCCAACCATTTCTATAAATTCAGCTACACCTAGGAAAAAATATAATTTGTAATTAAATCCATTTATGAAGTTTCCTAAACCAGATTATAAATTCATTTTACTTACTAATTTATGTTTCTACAATGAAATTGCTCACTTCTTTTAAGCACTGAAATTCTTTTTTCATGAATATATATCATTGGGTATACATATTATTATTATTTTGGGTCTAATTATCTTTATTGGTGATGCTTAATCTGTTATGTGAAGCTATTTTATTGGAGAAACCATTCCATCTAATATTATTTTGTGGCTGGTATCTTGTTATTGTTATATTCTATGGCCTTATGGGATTATTTGTGGCTTGTTTTGGAAATTTTATTATCAATTGTATGTTATTCCAAAAAATTTCTTGTTGCTAAAATAGGATGTAGATGCCTATATTTTTTTTTGTTTTAATAAGGTTTCACGTCCCATGAACATTAACATTGATTCTTCTGTTCATTCGTGAGTAACGATAGGAGTCTCTTATCAATTTCTATATAATATCATATATGTGGAAAATTTTGATAAAAATGCAACTATGATTCTATAATTTTGGTGCTTTACTTTTATATTTGAATCCTTAGGTTCACAAAAAAATATTTTTTCATTATATCCCTAATTTTTACAGGTGTGATTAGATAGAACTACTTGATAATAATTTCAAATCCATATGAGTAATGTTATTCAGTTATTTATAATTAAAATTTTTCAATAATTAAAAAGTAATAAATATATACACAACAAACAAATATTATTTACTTAAAAATTTTGAACGCCCAATATTTAAAAGGTGGTCCTATTGGATGACTATAACAGTTGATAGAATCCTGATGTAAAGTAATTTTTATGATTGAATTAATTAATTCATTGAAATATTTTTTATTTTATTTTTTTGATTGTTAAATATTATGAAAAAATGTTAATTTTAACTGTTTATGTGACCTGATACATAAGATAAGATTCTTCTCGAAGTACTGGATGTCACTTTTGGAAACATTGGAGACATTTATGAAAGATTCACAAAACACTACCTGGGAAAATTGAGATGTAATCCCTATATTCCATTGAAGGAATTTTAGCAGAGATGAAGATCATAAATGAGCATCTTGGAAATTTTAACAAGAAGATCCTTACTAGAAAACATGTTGTTGGTCAAAATCTTGTTTTCATTTTAAGTTGCTCGATCTGATTCTCTATCTATTCATAAGTATAAAATTAACGCAACATATATTTTTTTGGTTTTTCATTGACATATAGTTGGTAATACTAGTGCATGGGTTAGGTTAGTGTCTGGTAAAACATTTGGTTACCTAACTTATCATAAACCAAAACCCAACCCATTTTAGGAATTGGATTACCCAACATTACCAGTTTATTAAAGGGTGAACCCGTACACGACTTCTCTGATTAATTTAATCAAAATATGTTGAAACTAGATTAAATTTAATTATAAATCCTTCATAACATGATCCATATAACACGAATGATCAATAAAAAATATAATTTAATTGTGTTAATATGTTATTCCAAATATTATTTTTCAACTAAAACATGAAAAAAAATTATTCGGTTCATAAGGTCGACCACTTTATAATATAACCATGTTTATACTCAACCCTGACCGATTTATCAAGTTTCCACCCCAAAATTTCAACCATCAATTTGGCATAACTGATATATGGGTTGACATGGTGGGGAGGAGTAGGTGGGGAGATTAATTTGATGGTATAAGTGGAATTCTTCTATTCTAGGGAAAATATGGGGTTTTTAGGGAGAAGTGTAAGGTATGTGGGTTTAGAAAGATGAAGCATTTGAAATTTGGTTTAGGTGGCGGGATCTATTATATCTATAGGTTGATCTATCCCAAATAGTTCTTAATAATATTAGTGCTTTTCTCTCATAATTAGGACATTCAATCCAAATTATCCACAAAAAAAACAACATTTTTGATTGGTGCAGCTGAAAAGGCATTGTTTTTTGTGAGCTTGGTAGACATTGAATAAATCCATGATCAATTTTTTTATTCTTAAAATTTTTTATTATTTAAAAATTTATTATCCTTGTAATAAATACATGAAGAGTGTGACTTTTCATAGTTATGGTAAACAATTCCTCAATAAGAGCCTATTTAACATCTGTTTGATAGCTATTTATTATAGTTTTTTTAATCTATTTGAAAAATGCTATGTTCTAGGTTTGAAAATATAATCTTAATTTACCGGAGTATTACTATAGTGGACTTGATGGTGGGGGTAAAAATGAAACAAATTAAAAAGACGTGGTATAGGGGCCCATACTAAAACATTACATAATATTTAGTTATGTAACAAATTCACATTAAAGATCCCTCTAATGTTTAGATCATTAGAGAATTAGGATATAATTGTTACATAAAAAACCATAGAAATACAATGTGAAAAATTCTAATAGTATCTATTTTTTCGATAACATAAAAACATTTAAAAATAATCATGTTTTCTTTTTTATTTTTGATCATCGTAACTTTTCCTTGATTCCATTCTTGTATCTATTCTCTTATGAATTCTGTGAAAAATTTTAAAACATTATATGAGAAAAAAATCTCATTAAGGTTTATAAAATAGAAAAATATGATTTTTTTTTTAGTTAAAAGAAGGTTACCAATTTAAATATCTTTGAGTGGATGAACTAAAAAAAATTTAAATGGATAACACTCATACTTTTTATCAATAAAAACACTACAACCAATAGAAAGATATTAAAACTCGTTTTGTGACATAGATCAACATATTTTTAAAACCATTTAAAACCAATTTCAATTGGAATAACCATATGTCGGACTACAAATATTATTATTACCCAATTAATTGGAGATATATAATGGGTATCACCCTTCTTATAAGAAATATTGGCCTCACGCAAGAGATATAATGGTTCTTATCCCTTCAAATAAGATATAATGGGAAAACCTGGGGGTTATAATGGAGA
Source organism: Viscum album (assembly GCA_963277665.1). NCBI lineage: Eukaryota > Viridiplantae > Streptophyta > Magnoliopsida > Santalales > Viscaceae > Viscum > Viscum album. The sequence continues at coordinate 275,103,783 of OY728142.1, read as the reverse complement.
TCAAACCTTCTTATTTGTTGTGTAGGGATCAGTCGTGAGCTATAATGGGACTCAGCCCTTATTATAATCTATATCGGGCTCACAGGTATCGTATAATTCTCAAGTACAATTTCATGAATAAAAAAAATTCTTCACAAAGTGGTTTTTGAAAATGTATTCTTATCCTATATGATAAACATTTACATATAAATATATAATTTTAATTTGATAACCAATTTTTAATATTAATATACACCCAAAATGAATGAGGAATTTTTTTTCCTTTAGAAATCATTAAGTCTTATAAAGAAATCCATCTATCAAATCACATTTACAGTGGATTAGAACTCGGTGTTGGTGTATACAAGAAAAACATTCCTTCCGTCTCTTTGTAACCAAGGTAAAACACATCATATAAAATGATCCCTTTTGAAAAAATAGAATTAAATTCAATATATAAATAAAATTTCATGTATAATACTTTTTTATCCATAAAAAATAAATATAGAAATTAATATCATGAAGAGAATATTTTATAATTAAATCTTTAAACGTTCAAGGTGTCCTATAAAACATTGAACAATTAAATATTTATCTCCATGAATTAATAAATTCACCAAAAATTAAATAAGTTTATTATATATAATATAATGATATGAAGTGTTATTTTGTTTGTATATGAACCATATAAAAGAATAATGTTTCATTTTATCATGAAATGCCCCATAGAAAGGAGATTGAGACAAAATCCATTAACTTGAGTCTGAATCATCTCATTCATTAATTATCTTCCTGAATAATAAACATAGGATAATTTATAATTCCTTGATAGTCGTTTTCAATTTCATTGTTCCTTTTATATCATTTATTATCATGTTATAACTATAATATAATTATTTTAGTTCATATCAGACGTTTTGTTGATATTCATTACATAAGTCTAAAATAGACATGGTATGAGGTCAATAGTTCATGTGGTCCTAATTCCATCACATAATGAAATAAATTCATGACATAATTATCAATTACATATATAAATTATAATTTTTAAATCAAACCATTCATTTATGGTATAAAAAATGAATAACGTTCTAATCACGGAGACGATATGTCGTATGTAAGAATGTGTAACGATTCTATTTTTCATTTATTATTATGGAAATTAAGTAATTATTATTTTATACTTAAATAATTATCATAATATAATTAAAATCATAATTATAAATTTAATATACTTATATATATTATACATGCAATGTGGTGAATAAAATAAATTCACATCGGTTTATGGAGGTGATGGTTCACATGTACGGAAGAATGATGTTATCATTTTTTAGTACATAGAAAGTAAAAAAATAATTGAAAATATTTTTTTAAAAATTACATAAATGTCATTTTTATCATATATGAACATTGATTGTATCATTAAAATAATTCTTGATATATGGTAGTGAAAAACAAATTTAGATCAGTTTGTGTATGTGATACTTCACATGTACAAATGAATGATTAATTTCATTACCATTGGATGGAAGTGGATATGGATTTATGTGATAATATTAACATAATCACATATTATTATATTAAGGATATTGGATTTTTTATCCCATCATGGTTGGACGATTCATGAAGGGTTGTATGGATAAATAAAATAGATATATTAGAAGAAAACGATACATCTTCTTCAGTTGATCAACATTGATGAACACATTAACACCTCAAAGAAGGGGTTTCTGTCAAAACTGTGGACTCAAGAACATGTGGATGGATTTTAGGTCGATTTTGGGGTAGTTAGATTCTCTAATAAAAGGTCTTTTATTTGTGATTATTATAGAAATGTGGGTACATTTTTATAGGAGAGGGGAGGGCCACCATTAGAAAAGCATAAAATTATAAGATAATATAAATTAAATTTTGATTCCTAATAGCCAAAAATAATTTTTTTCTAATATAATATGATACTTGGTCCAATACCTATTATAAAATTGATATTATACTAGCTTTCAATTATTTTTTATCCCTATCTAGTCGGTTTAACCATATTTTTACCCCTTTTAATCTTATCCTTATATCATGTTATTTATAATTTATGCGCTAATTTATTTACCAAAAAATTTCAAATGACCCAAAAAAGTGTCATTTATAACATATTAGTAAATTTAATAATTTATTTAAGGTTTCATATGTTTTTTTAAATTTTATATCAATTAATATATTATTTTATATTTTAAGTTATGAATTGTGTCAATTTTGACATTATTCATTCTTGGTTTTTTTTAAAATTCATAAAAATATGATTCCTTCATAAAAATACATTAAATAAATATTAACTTCACATATTCATAGGTAAAATTATTTTATGGAATGAAATATTTAAAATTATTTTTATTTTAATATTATTAGTTGCATTTATTTGACTCTTCCCTTAATAAATATATTATTTAATCATCATTTTTTCATAATTAAAAAGAATAATATAATTTCAAAAAATTATAATCAAATTACCATTATGAAGTTAATATTTTTAGATATCTATATTATTTTTAAATTTAAATATATCACCAATATATCGCCAATATTAATAATATTTTAATAATAAGATTCATGTTTATTATAATTATCCCTTTCAATAAAATTATATTTTATAAATTTAATAATCACACCCATGTGGCTTAAAAATGAAAAACTTTCATCCCTAGATTTTTTATGTTTGGAAATATCTCATCCAAAAATATTATAATAAAGGTCATTATCGTTTTATATTATTATAATATTATTATTACCCTAATTTATCTGATTTATCTTTTATCAGTGGTTAATAAAATACTCATGTTACTATTACTAGAAATTTTTTTTGCTCCAATTAAACAAAAATTTTCATATTTATTACAATAATGTATGTTATTTTTTATAATTCAATTCAAATTAGGGAAAAATTTAAAAGTAAATTAATCATGTAATTAGAATGAGAAAACATGTTTTTTAAAAGTAAAAACCAATAAATGAATGACATGTGTCTATATCAAATATCAATGTAAAATTAATTAACATGATGAAAATTTGATTAAATGAAATAAATATAGTGAAAATATAATTTGAGACCAATTTAAATGATAACTTATCAACACAAATAAATTATATTAAAATGAATTTTTGAATTAAAATACTGTATTTTTCATTATTCATTAAAATATGAATCTTATCCTAAAAATACCAAACATTCTACCAAATTGAATTTTTATTTCTCTATTCAAAAAATTACATTTCATTTCAAATAGAAAATAAACAATTTCAAAAAAAAATATTTGAAATGGGTTCTCTATCTCAATGTGGTAAAATAAATTTAGACCAAATAGAGTATTTCTAGCATGAAATTTGATTTTTTTTCATTTTAATCCCATAAAAATTATTTGAGACATATAAAAAAATTTAACAGTCAAGTTTAAAAATACAATTGTTAGTTATGTTCATTCCCACTAATTCAATGTCTAGGCATTAAAAACAATTTAAAATAATAATATTAATAATATATTTTTTTGGTATAACTCAGTCTTGTGTGAAATGTAAGATTTCAGAAAAACACATTGTTGTGTGTCGGGTACGCTATTGGGCATAACATACTCATTAAATTTACATTAACATATAATTAATAAGTATTAATAAAATATAAAAACGTTTTATTCTCCAATTACCTATGATTTTACATATGGAGACTCGAAACCATAAGCTCCACAATACTCCACTATTTGTAAAATTACTGAGCAATATTAGTTTCAAATATTTAGACATTTGTGAAGAATAACTTATAATAAGTTGTAATTATCATATTAATTATGTACTAAAATATTTCAAATGTATTTTAAGTAATCTATAAACACTTCTTTAGAACCACCAATCATTATTGGTATATATCAGAAATATATTTCAATAATTACTATTAACGGGAAATCAATATTATTTATTTCTTTAAAGAAGGTATGAGTAATTGAATTCATATATTTTAGAAACATTTTTATCTTAATCATATATAAATATATCATATGTTTTTTGGTTTACAAGATTTTTTGTTTAAAAATATATCATTTAATATTTACATTGAAAGTTATTTATGGTATTATTTTGTTGATTTTTTATTTTCATCATATGGATGCAGTAACTCTTGTCTAAAAAAACATTACTTTTTCAAAAAAAAATTGTCATTAATATTTAAAATTAAATTTAATTGGAGATAAGTTTTCATTATTTATTAGAGTCCAAATTATGGCATTGAATTTTAGTTTCCAAAGTGAATATTTTATAAATAATGAATCATCAACATTTTTTATTATACATAATACTTTTCAATAAATTTTTTGTGTCCATAATTTTTAATTATGTCCCTTATTAATTAAGAATATTTTTTTTTTATTAATTTTATTTTGGTGTATTATTTAGTTTATGTAATTTCTGGGTTTTTCTAGATATGTCTTGGAGGATCTACAAGAGAGAGTTGGAAACATGATATTTTTTGAGGATTTATAAGAGAGAGTTCTCAACAAGAAATTTGTAAAGGCATGAAATAGAGTAGAAGTGGTTGAAGATAGTAAGGGATGAGAAATTTAGTGGGTGAAAAGAGAAATTATACATCAATTTATGATAGAAAGTTTGGACGACATATAAGCTTATAAATTTGATCCATATTATTGGGTCCATGCCATTAATATGTTATTAAATTGTAATTAATGATCATGTAACAATGACCACAACCCCACTATGATTCATGATAACGAGGGTTGATGTGTGAGATAAAAATATTTTTGATGATATTTTGTGGAGTTACATGTACTATCTCTTAGAGTTTAAACATGTTTGTAACATGTTTTCTGAGCATCATTACTTTTCTCTTAGATTGAAATTTTTTTTAAATTATGATTGATAATTCTTTTTAAAATAAGTCCACAGTTTGTAGTTTAAATAATGTGATTTTATAATTACTATATAATTAATAAAATAAAATAAATATTAAATTATATATATTATATATAATTATATTAATAAATATATATTAAATTTTTGCAACAAATATTAGAATATTATAATAATATATTTTATTTAAAATATAATTTACAAATAGATATTATATGTTTGTATTGTTTATATATGTTAATGATAATATTACTAATATATAAATATGCCAATAAATATATTAACCAAAAAATATATTATCTTTTATTATTATTATAATTATAATAGAACTATTATATCTATGAAAATAACATTTTGGGATTGAGATTTTACAAACAATAAATAACAACAAAATTTTTGTTGGTAAAACAGTTTACTAACAGAAAATGGACTTTTTTCCAAAAGATATAAACATTTCAAAAAATAATTATTATTTTGAAGTGATGATACACTATTATAATGGTTATGTGATGTGATTTGATTTAATAGACCATGTGTAATTGAGAAAATGTGATGCGATTTATTTTCTTAGGTGTATATGGGTGGGATATGAAGTTATGTCCTATGAAAGGGGTGGGTGTACTAGGATTTTCATCGTTGGTGTGTGAGGGTAAAAATTCATTGGGAAATTGGTGGATTGTACCAGTAATTGACATTATTGTCATTATATTATTATACATGGATTCATTATTATTTAAAAAAATCTTTAGTGAGGTTGGATTCTGGTTTGTTTAAGTATTTAGGTATTGTTGTTTCTTCTATTTCCTCATCGATGAATTTTTATTCTATTTTCAAATATGTAAGCGAAATACATTTTCCAACTAATTATACATGAATGACCCCCCAATGTATATAAAATTGTTTTTAGGTTTCTAGGAGGGATTCATGGACCTTTATGGGCACTAATAGCTTAGACCATTGAATCCATTGATGTATCGTTATAATAAGTTTTATTTTTCCACTTTTATTTGGTGATTTTGTTTGTATAAGGGTTTTTTTTTAAACAATAATTTTGTGATGGATATGGTTTTTTTATAATATTATATCATGTATTATCTTGTGAATAATACATATAATCTCCCAATAATGTATAATTATAAATCATAATGACTCTCTTAAAAAAGAGTTCTATACCCTATGATCTAGTATCCAACCCAAAATCCACTGTAGGTGGGCCTTGAGTTGACATAATCTCCCTCCCTTCATTGAAGATGATTTTCTTGGATTGGGTCCTAAATTATAACAAGTTATTTCAATTTTACCCAATTTATATATTATGAACAGAGGACTCAATGGTGATGATAGTTGAGATAAAATACTTCTTTATTTGTCCATATAGTGAAATATGTGTATTTTGAAGCTTCTTTCATAAGATATTACTTTTTTATATCTATTACTTAAATAATAAATGTTTTATTATTTTACAAATTAATACTTATAATAAATATCATTTGAAAATTTAGGTGTTCTTAAACATTGGTTTTATTTATTACATCCTTTTAATATTTCGTAATGTATCTATAGATAGTTATTTCTATTGGAATAATATAATTTGTGTTGTAAGAATAATTAAATAATATGTTAGATATATAAAATTTATTAATGAATTCATATCAATATTTTTAGAAATATTGAATTTTACACTCATTTAAACCATAGATGGAAAATATGATACTACGGTTTTCACATGAATATGTTTATTTCCCTAAGTGTGACATATTTTTTGTAGGTGTCGAATGTTCCATTGAAGTGTCAACATTGGTAGATGAATTTAAAAAATTAAATGATTAATTTATTTAATATACTAATGTTTATATCTAACTCAACCCACTATAAATAGAATATTATTGAAATAAAACATGGGATAGATTCATAAAATAGGGATTATAGAGTGGTGGATAAAGAGTAAAATGGTTATCATTAGTGAGACAAAGATCATGGATATTTTTGAATAGGTTGGGATATTTGGGGGGTGAATGACAAACGTAGAGGAATCCTCAATGAAATAAATATAGAATGTGTTCTTCTCTAATGATCAATCCATTATTGAAGAGTGAATTATGTACTTATCGAGTCATTCCTATTTTTTAGGATTTTAAATGAAATAATTATTCATATTTTAGTTTCAATATGTTTCAATGCACAGTGGTCAATACATTTTTATTATTTATTTAATTTTTTTATTTAGTGACAATTATTCAAAGTTATTTGTTTTCTATAAATAAATTCATTAGAAATGACACATTTGTGAATGATTATCCCCCCATTGATTTTTTTCATTTCTCCCACCATTATTTTGATTCTTCACGGCTGACAATGTTTTTGGTGGAGGTTATATAATTTATGGTTTACCTCAAATGATGAATGAACACTGAAATAAATTTTTTTTTTGGATTGACTTGATGATCATGATGTATTTGATTCAAGGGTAGTTATGTGCTTTAAAAATAATGGATGATTTTGGAGTTTTTATTTCAAATGATTGGTGTTTGAGAATAATGGGATGAATTCGATGGTATATTTTAAAGGGATGAAAAACCTTTATCTGGCTTTCACCCTACCATTGATGATGGTCAGTCAAGGTGAGTTAGTTTCCTATAGTGATTTATAGGGGGTATAGAGTATCTATAGAAATATTGAAGACCTAAAACCCATGATTTACTCTATTTGTAACCACCATATATATTAAGATATATATTTCTCTTCAAATAAATTTAATTTAATTGATAGACTGTGATACACACCGAACTAAGTGTAAACGAAACATATTATAGTATACCATTATATAATAAACCATAAATTGGTGCAATGAAAGGGAATAACTATTTTTTTATAATTAATTATAATTTAGTTAGATAAATAAAATACATTCATAAATATTTTCATACTTTTTATTAAATTCATTATATTATTCAAAAATGCATTTTCCCCCCAAAGTGATTTTAATTGGTTTATTCAACCATATAAAATGACTAATTATTTCATATTTTTAAACAGTTATTTGAAGAAATGGAATTAATTATTAAATAATCAATTCTAAACAATCTTTAGGTGATCTGTTTTTTGAATTTTAACGAATGTTTATTTTTCAATTACTAAAGACCAAATTGATTTTTATTGAAAACTGCATTTTTATTATAGAATTTTCAATGATCAATTGTGTTTTAAATTTCGTCTAAAAGTAGAATTATTTCAACTATAATCAAATATATGTAATTTGAATCGATTTTAAGTTTAATTTTGATATGTAAAATTTTATGGTATATAAATATTTTGTTTTGAACACCACTTTTGTTCCCTTTGGATGATTAATTTTTAATAATATTATATAACTTATATGAATTTAAAATTTCAAATTCGATTTTTTATTTTTAGTAATAATAATAATATTAAGATATAAGTTCAAAATAAATTTCTTCATAATAAATTATGAAAATACTAAAAAACTATTCTAGTTATTATTAAAACTAGTTTATCAAGGATTAAACCAAGAGATGATGGTTTGAATATAACTAACCATTTCTAAATCCTATTTAGAGTGAATATTTAGAAAACATTGAATCCATTATTCAAATATCTAGTCATTTTAAATCATTATTCTTATGAAAGTATTAATGTTCATTAATTTATTTATGATATTCTATGTTTTTCCTCTACCCCACTAATAATGTTACCCCACAACATTATCTTATAGAGACATCATTGATCCATCTAGCAACGACACAACCTACCAACTACTCTTCTTACCTCCACATTCCAATATTTATTGGCCATACTCTTCTTAAAATACCATTGTTGTAAATCCATTGTATTTTAATAGAAATTTTTGTTTTAATATTTTATATCAAATAAAACATCGAGCATACATGATAATATAACACACTAAAAAGTTAATTTATATTTATTCTCAATCAATTTATATATCATTCATAGATTAAATAAGAATGAACCCTAGGTCTAAATGAACTATAATACATCGTACCAATATAAAATTATTGTTAAATTAGAGGTTATGAGTAATAAAAACTAAATAATGAAAAAAATATTTTTTGAACACATAATGGAAAATTCATTGGTTATTTATTTATAATTAATAAAATAATTTTACCTTAATTAAAATAAATTTTTTTTCTGAAAATTCCTTTTTTTAAAACATAATTTAATCAAACATTACCCATATAATATGAAATAATTTTTTATATACATATAAAATATATTTGATTTTGTAAGATTCTTTTTTCAGATTATCATATAAATACTTTTTAGGTTAGTTTTTCTTATTTTCTAAACATTATCATTATTTTGTAAATGGTGAAAAATAATTATTTTTGTTCAAAAATATTTTTAATGTAACTAATTTACATGGTTAAACTATATTTAATTTTTTTTTATAGTAATATTATTTCAACTATAAAAAAACGTAAAGTATTTATTTCATTTAAATTTATTTCTTATTGAATTTTGATTTTAAAATATTACACATATATAAGAATTTCCTCTTTGCAAACCCACTTGTTCTTCATGCTTAAAGGTATTATATTCAATTGGTCTATAAAACTTTAGTTAATTTATTTTTGAAAATTATATTCAACATTTAAAATTATAATAATATATTTTACCTAAAAACATAAAAATAATGTGTAACCACTAAAAATAGTAAAATAATTAAAATTACATTAATGTAGTTATGATAAATAATTATTTACGTAGGAATTAACCTTAAAATATATTAGTTAAACTGAGATACCAACATTCTCAAAATAAATTTTATAAAAATATCTCAAAATTATCCCATATAATTGTAAATGATGAATAATTTTTAGGATTTTTTCATGATAAAAACTGAGGATTAAATGAACCTTTAGAAAATAATTCTATTAGTTTCTTCTCCCCCACATAATATTGGCCACCACAATCCTATCATTTCCAAACATCCAAATCCATTTGGATCAGAGAAAACCTATAAAATCAAATCTTGAATCCCATACCTACATCCTAGAGTTATTGGATTTAACATAATACAATCATATTATTTTATTTGGTGAAAATTATAAGAGGATATATGACGAATATGTAACCGTATTTAACAACCATTTATATTTTTTTATTCTTCCACATAAATAAAAAAAAATTAAATAATGATATTATAATGACACATATATATTCCATATATTTATTAGTATTTATGTTTATTTCATACACTTTATACATCACCTCTTTAATCAAATAGAAATCTAAAGAGTCGATCATGTGTACGAAAGACTACCGCCTCCCGAAACGATACAATTTATTCACCACCACCACCTTCCAAGGAATGATATATTAATGTATTTATCATAAGTATATGATAATTATGATATTATTATAATTATTTAATTTTATCATTACATATACGTTCATACAATTAATTTGATTAAAAATACATTAATGTCGGTCATGTGTAAGGTAGATTACCGCCTCGTGATGAAATGTTATTCGTTTTTATGTTATGATTTACATGGAAGGTAATGATGATAAATATAGTTAAAATATGTTATATATATTAATTAATATAGATTATATAAATTTAATATATCAATAACATTCGTAGCCTTTCACCCATTAAGGATATGATGATGTCTCTCATCAGCACATAAAACTGACCATCTCCAAGAAGTATTGTGATTCATTTTACATGTTCAAATTTAATGAACATGAAAATGTAAAAAATGATTAAAATGGTACTAATAAAATTAATATCAATATATTTATGATATAAATATAATAAATTTACAAGAAATAGAACATTCAAGGAAAATAAGCATGAGAAATTAGCGAAATTATCACCAAAAATGAAAATAATGAAATAATTGAAAACAATGAGTGATAAGATTTAATAAGAGGTTAATATATGGACTTATAAATATTAATAATGTTTTTTAAAAAATTAATTACATTATTAAAAATATTATACAAGGGTGTAATTCTATTTTTATCAAAAGGAAGCGTGAGGTAAGGGACTTCATCTCAATTCACATGGATGTGGTATATTTTCTATGTTATTCACCTTAATAATTTTCTACGGTGTATATACATCCCCATTTACATGTAATGTCAAGGTTATATAAAAATTAATGGTATTTAAAATTCAATTTTAATTATTTCTTCAAATATTAGTTAACATAAAAAATATTAACATGTACATAATTTCTTAAATCGATTTATTTTCATTGGGTTAAATTACATCTTCACTGCATTTTATATTCTAATATTATGTGATTATTTACATTTGAATATATTATGCTGTATATCCACTAGTATAATGTGTATTTATAATTAAAACATATAATTTATTAATTTTTTAATTCTCTCTGTTACGTTATAATCATTTTAAGGGTTTATTGCACAATATCTTTTTGATAAGAATTGATGATAAATGAGTTCAAATTGAAGGAAAATATTTAATTATATATAAAAATGAAATATTTTTATTCTCATCTATTTATTCTATATTTTTTTAGTTAATAGTACTATATTCCAACATAGTGTTCCACCAAGTGATCGAAAAAATGTTACTAATAAAATCTGACTTCATTTCCCTATTTAGTCGACAATCATTTTTCATCCAAAACCATGTTATCTATTATTGTTTTTATAAAAATTATAAAATAATTCAAATAATTAATGAAATAAAAAGATGTACTTGATTACAAAATTAAAATAAATTATGAATAGAATCTCAATTTCAATTCCAAATAAATTCATTCATGTATTTTACAAAAAATGTGAAATGAATTTTTTCAATGTCAATGAATTCTATGGAAATTACCTCTATTATGACCTCTCAGGGGTGAAAATCACACATGATTTGATTAAAATGTTATTTTTATAGAATTTTTTTTATACTAATTTATAAAAATTATGTTCTCAAAATATTTTCATTATTAAAATCATTTTTTCATCAATATATTTTTAATGATATATTAACTTTATTTTTATTAATCAAGGAATGAGAAATTTATTTTACCGATAATATTCCATGGATATGTCATATTTTAACATAATTATTAATTAAAATAAATTTTTAGTATATATTTGACTAATTAAATTATTTACCTTCACATTATTGTTTCATTTTTTAGTCATCAAAATTCCCTTGAAATATTTACATTAATAAGATCATTGGACATTAAATTTATACTAAAATATATATTATTTTTAATGGATATATTTATTTATTTAATATACATATTATTTATACATACTTATTTATAATTTTAACATAATATTTTTATCAAGGGAAATATTTATAAAATATTTATCCTTTACTCAACACATATATTTGATGATAAGGATAATTTTTCTCGAATTACATCAATTATTAAATATAAAAGGAATAAATTGGACATGAATTGAATGTTGTCACATGAATTATATATCCCATTGATGAATTGGTGGTATCATGAGGTGAATCAGAAAGATAGAGTTGTATTCATTTCCACCTTTATTCTAAAACCATATTGTGAAAGGTCTTGACGGTTGGTGTTTCATGATTCATGAGTTCATAACATCCAATAACAAAGTATTCACATCATTAAAAAGTTAGTTATTTTTATCCATGTGATTTTCACAATGATATATTCTATAGAGTCATTTTATTCATAGATATTAATTATAAGTATAGGCTTTTTAGTTATTTACCTTTCTATATATTGATTATGAAATATCTATTCATTTTAGTCAATTAATTTAAATGGAACGTGTGTTCAACTATTTACCTTTACTTATTGAAAATTACTTATTGATTCATTATAGTCAATTTATTTAAATGAAATATGTGTTAATTTATTTACAATTTCATATTGACAATTTATTATTTTATGAGGTTATTCAAGTAATTTTTAATTTGAATTGGTTGCTATATATTTAAATTAACATATTAATAATTCATTAACAATTATACATCATTTAGTAATAATAAAATTCTCTTTACATAAATTTTACAGATAATTTGGTCCCACCATTATTTTGTTTCCATTCTATATAATCTATGAAGTGTACTATTAAGGGTATCCAATGATATTTTATTTGGAATAATGATATTTTGGAAAAAAATCTTTAAGAAATGTAATAACATGTATAATAGGAAAAAATTATGTATATTTATTTACCTAGACTAGTAAACTATAAGATCTATTAGGTAGTGATTCCTTTGATCTTATGCCAATGTAATACAGAAGACACTGTCTCTAGGTTAAATGGTTTGGGTTCATTACAGTTCGTATCAAAGTATGCTTTTTAGAATAATTGGCAATGATATTTGGGAAATAATATATTTGGGAATATAAACATATGATAAAGAGTGATTATATTTATATAAAAACATATTATTTTTTGTAAATTAAGATATAATGTGGGTTTTTTCTTGAAATAAATCTTTTTTTTGATACTATAAGTTGGTGTGGTTATGGGAAAATTATACCTAATGTAAATAACCCAAAAAATGAAACATTGGGGTTGAACCAATCATCAAATGGTGGATAATAATGGGCCTTATTAAAAAGATGATTTGACACTCCCATTTAATATGCTTGAGATAATTCAAATTTTCATTACAATCTATTTTGAATTATTTGAATAGATTATGACAACGAAAATCCTAAGTTATAAAAAAAGTATCATAGATTGAAAATAATGTTTCATGATTTAGTTATCCTATAAATGATTATATTTTATTTACAATATGGTTTTTTCAAACAATATTATTTTCTTATGTAAGTGGATTGAACCTGAATTAATCATCTTAACATTTAATGTGAATGAAAATGTTCTAACGTGGAACAACCAAATGAGATTATGATTACTATAATATTTATAACATTTTTTACATATGATTTATCATACAATTTTTAAAAACATATACAATAAAAATATTCTAGATTCAAAAAATAATATATGGATAAAATTCATCAAGAAAATTAATGGTGGAGACCATGGATATATAATGGCTTGATTTCATTCATGTTAAAAATGTGGATCGAGGCACCTATTAGAGATCCTCAAAGGAATGAGAAAAATATTTTTTAATGAAAACAGAGGGAATTATGTAATGATTTTCCTAGAAAAAATATTGTTTATGATGTAAGGAAAAAAATTCAACATTGGTATCCATTGGTTTTAAATTGTCTCAAATGTGGGTTACCAAGAAATTAACTGAATCAATTCCCATTCATACAAGATAACCCTTCAAATTAGGTAGGAACTTATATGAAATTTTATAGTTGATGTATTTATGTATTTGGATTCCAAAATTATATTATTGAGTTGTTTTTAATGGTATTATGGTTAAAAGAATAATTAAATATCTCTGGATTATGTGATATTTTGAAGCATATATGTCATAATTATTAGTATATTTATTGATACTATCATGGGTTTTTTTTGTTAAAATTGATATAAATTTCAATGTATTAAAAACCCTATTTATGTTTTATGTGATGAATTTTGAACAAAAATAAGGATATTTTTGGAGATATTTGTTTCAATACAACCCCATAAGTTTAGAATATGTTTTAGTGAAAAATTTTATTAAGGAAAATTTCCCTTAATTTTTTATCTGAATAAGATTAATGGTATTGGTAATCATTAGGTTTTATATTTTTTTATTCTGAGTTAATATATGTTATTAATCATTTTTTATTTTATAGGAATTATATTCATATATATTTTTACCAAAAGGAAACCATTCATGCAGGTTGAAGCCCCATCACATCCAGAAAGGCCATCAGACATAAACCCACAATTAAAGGACTATAAGGGATTGACACAAAACATTGGCCTATTTAAAGTTTTGGTTAATATTTCATTAGATATAAATAAAATATTTTGAGGATAAATAGTATTGATGAAAGAGATGTGTTACTATTTATGATCATATATTAATTTATTTCATAACATGTTCTACTAATATAATTTTGGGAAAATATTTTGTGATATACAGACTGACTAGTCACTCTTTATGGATTATATGATGTGTCGAATGTTATTTTCTATTATTTAGCCATAAAACAATCAATTTTGGATATTAATTTATAGAGTAGGAGATTAACTGGAATATGATCGTCACACAAAGAAATTATGAATTATTATTATGAAATATAATGAAATAAGGTTGTTATATTATCTAATGTTCATATTCATGATATTAAATTAATTACTCAACATTATCCGAAATGTCCTGAAGTTCTTTATGTTTATTGATTTTTGATAAAAGTACATTCGATGGATGAGGGGAACCCTTAGAAGTCCCATAGTCTTAGATATTACATGTCCATTAGGTGTAAGAGATATTACATGACCAGAATGCCTTAGGGGATTCAACCAGCCTATAACTACAAAGAACTGTCACTCCCCATCATCTACTTCATGATAGCAGCTCACCACCTTTGCATGGCCATCCGGGTAAGATTCCCATGAAATCATAGGATGGTCCAGATAGCGAATCCATACACTCTCATTCTTCAAAATCCATTTGGTTCTTCTCGGGTGAGTGAACCATACTCTGAATCCTCCTCTGGGGAAGCTTCTTATTATAGATTCTCTCTGAGGAAACCGCACTGATTTTGTGTCCTGAAGGCCTTGGTGTGTCCTGAAGGCCATGAGGTAGACCGAAGGCTTTAAAGGTATCCCAAAAGCTTTACTGACCCAAAGGACTGGGTGGCCTGAAGGGATTAAGGACTTCAAGCCCAAATCGGAGGCCAATAATGAATATTTCTAGCTACTACGATATCGAACAATACTAGCTATGTTAACTTCTATAGTACCCGCACAGTACTACTATAGTACCTGTGACAATATCAACTACAATACATCAACAGTAACCTTCAATTATGAAACTTCCTTGTTTTCAACCTAGGCCTCATGGATGCACTTAGAAAGACCACACCAACATGGCTGAGGCCCATGTGCATTACTCAACATTAGTAAACATGATATTGAAACAAAAATGTTATAATATTACCTTCATATCCACTAAATCAAATGAAATTCTAAATGATCCATTATTTTTGGTTTCAAGTCATTTTTTTATATTTTAACCACTAAAACTATTTTGATCAATGACCTATATCACTCTTTATAACAATTTATTCTTTTCTCCTTCAACCATTTCATCACATTCAACCAATGTTCTCACACATGGAAACATATATTTTTTTATAATAAATAAACATTGTATAACTCATTCACTATTATAAATAAGATGTTGTTTTACCAACTTAATGACATGTTTTATTAAAAATGGTTTTCCTATTGTCAAACCCCTATTTGCGTGAATAATATTTATTTTACGATTATTCAATTTACCAAATTAAGGTAAAATATAACACCCATATATACTAACATATGTAATTTGGGTTTTATTTAATATATGATATATAATACCAATATTTTATAGAATGCAACACCTAGAGAATATATTATAAATATCTTTTTATGTAAATTATCTCATATTGATTTCTTGCGAAGCAAGAAACCATGAGTGTAAATGAATAATAATATGATATATTGTTATAATAGATTGGTTAAAATTGAAGGTAGGCGTAATTATAAATAACTTTTAAAAATAATACATTTTATAAAATTAAATAAAAAGACATGGGATATCTATTTATTATAAACAAAAAAAAACAAATGAAATAAAAAAGTAATCGTTTTCTTAAAATGTGTGTTTTTATGTTAGAAATTTCAATTTTTATTTGAACACATAATTTAACATTGATTTTCACTGATTTTAGAAAATATATTTAATAAAATGAAGATTATTTTTAAAATGATAGTTTAAAAAATAATAAGGATTAATATTTATTATATTTCTGAAATATTTCATTATTTAATAAATAGTTAATTTTTTAATAACTATACCTTTTAATTTAAATAATTTTCCAAGTTAAATAATATTTTAAATAGGGTTTAATGATTAATTAATTCAATTATATTAGTAATTATAATTAATAAATTGTAATCAATTTTATATATAATTATTATATTAATGCAGTCAATACATAAGATAATTTTTTTTAGGAAGCATACATTTTCATTACATCTTTTAGTATATTTTTAGATTGGATTATGCCAAATTGCTGAGAGAAATTTATAAAAATTATTTATAATTTTTTAATAATTTAATTGTTTTTATCACATTATTCGAACATTATTTTTTATCATTATGGATATAATGGAAGTTAAAATTAAATATTATTCTATGGTTAAAAATTAATTTTTGAGGGTTTAAAAAATATATAATGGTTAAAATTACATTAAAACATGTAAAAAATCTTTTTTTACTTATGTTGTCCTCAATAACTCTAATGGTAGATAATTATTCATTTTATGCCTTTTTCCATCATTATGAAAATGTCTTAATTGATTCTTTTCCAAAATTCCACATGTGTCCTCTCCCCCACTTATAAAATTCTAGTCGTATCCTCCAAAATCTACACTTCCAAATCCATTTCTTTTGGAAGAATTTCTTCCAAAATAAATTCCTTATTCGCCTAAATATATCCCTAAAACCATTATTATAATAAATCCTTATTTTAATGGATTATTGTGCACACCAAAATAGGTCATCCAAAGAGGCAGTAATGATATTAATTTATCCTTTTTGTATTATTTCTCTTTACACATACTTCAATTTTTTTTTAATAATTCATGAATAATGAAAAATAAATATTCCATATATTTATATGTTATTATGTAAATAAAATTACCTTTATCCATCTACCATACCATCAATGGGAAATTAAATCATCAATCGTATGTAAAGAGGACCGATGCCCACCAAACTATTGAAATTAATTTTCTATCACCATCTTTCCATACTACATATAATAATGTATTTAAAAAATTATAAGATTTTTATGATATTATTATAATTATGAAATTATAATATTAAATTTAGTGTCCCGAAGCTTAGAGTACATGGAAATTACATCAATTTTATGGAATACTTAATACATAAAAAAAATAGACACACAAGGATCGTAATAGTTTATTGTCTTTGGACACTCAAAATATAATCTTTTAATCATGGTGAAAGATCATCAACATCTCCATTAATGATGTTCCCCTTTTCTTTTCTTACCTAAAACATTTATTTAAATCCTGGGGAAAAGAAATCATATAAAGGGTGAGCTTAAAAGCTTAGTAAGGGTAAGAATAGATAACATAAAACAATCCTTAGTAATTTAAATGTAAAAAACATGAGCATAAAATCTAAACATCAAAATCATGAGCAATGACATAAAACATGGAAGTACGTAAGGCATATATCATGAAGAAACATTAATCATGATAAATTAGCAGGGTAATAAAACATGTAATTGTGGAAACCATTAAGAACATGATATTATTTCTATAGTATCCAAGGAATTTTTCCAAATACCATCTTAGTGGACAATGTCCCTTTCTGAATCGAGTTCACTCCTCATTCCAGTCCTGTATTACTGAACCGGTTTAACTTGTCGTTACAGCAATGTCTATCTCATGAGATATAAACCTTTACCCGATGCATTGGATGGAGATATAGTTCCCACCAATCTCATATTGAAATCATTATTTTATGTGCCACAATATAAACATAAATCATTCATCATAACCCAAGAATAAAATGGGTTTCATAAACATCATTCCATCATAACGTAAGACATACAAAAAAATGGATATCATTTCATCATTAGAAAATTGAAACCATGTAAAACATAGAGACCTGATACTTGAAACATACACATGTGAAATAATGTCATCTTAGAGGAGAATGGTTTTTGATAAAACACTTGAAATGAATTCTTGAGGAAAATACCCTTTTTTCTTCAAAATCATTTTCTTTTCACAAAATGTCATGCAATTTTAAAAGATAAGTATTTTGTTGAAAATATTAATGAAATCTTTCGGAGGAAGATTCACGAAAATAAGGCATTATAAAACCATAAAAATCATTTCATGCCACATACGTAAAAAAAATTCTTCACGTACTTTTGTAGGAAAAGTCAAAAAGTACCTTATATGGTAAATAAAAGAAAGATTCCTTCCATACCGTGGGGTAAAAGTCAAATGGGTAAAAATTACATTTAACATACATGAATACACTTTTATAAAACATGGACATGGATGATAGCAATAAATCAGTAAATACTTACGAAGAAGCAATCTCAGATAAAAAATAGAGATTTGCACAATTATCCCTTATCTTATGTCTGATATGCTTCGTATGGATCCGAACCTCCTGTATATTGATTTAAATAATGTCATTGACTTAATAAATAATAATATTTATTGTTATTATATCATATATGTTTCACTTTTGACTTTATATTACCCGTTCTTTTGTAAATTCCATGTTAAAGCAGCGTTTTGGGTAAAATCATTTCATTTATCGTATGTGTTTTGACTTGTCGTTCTTGATATTATTACTAATATCCGGATTTACATAATTCCAGAATGTAAAAAATGATTTATATATAATATATATTCATAATATACATATATATTATGGATCGATAAAAGGAATGAAATACATCGTTCATGGAGACGGTAGTCCGTACGTATGCATGAACGCTATTTTCGTTTCCTTATTGAATTGAATGGAATTAAGTAGATGAAATATATATATATATATGCATGTATACATAAATCCATTAGCTTCATTATTTCATATATTTCATAATTATTGATTATGTATACATTATAATCATTCTTGAATGGTTAATCATGGAAAATGAATCTCATCGCATTCGTGGAGACGATAGTCCATACGTACGCACGAGCGATGATATCGTTTCCATGGTCATGGAATTTTATTGGAGTGTATGTATACTGTTAAAGAATCAAAATCAATTCATAATAATCATATATTTTTATTATTTACACCATTATACCCATCCAAGTAAGGTGGTTGTGGAAAATAGATTACACCACGGTGTGGAGACGGTATTCCGTACGTACGCACGCACGGTGATTTCATTTTACGTAGGATGGATAGATAGTGAAATAGGGTTGTTTCGTACTTATAACAACATATCAGTATATGAGTGAAACTGATGTTATTACTTCATAATTGAACAACCTAAGAAGAAGAAGTGGAAGAAGAAATAAAGTTGAAAGAATCGGTAATGGACATTACCTCTTCTTTGAAGCGCCTCTTTGAGACCACCTCTTAGGGAACTAAAATTAGTCTTTGAAGAAGGCCAGGACCACTAGGATGTTTCTAGGGAAGTGGAGAAGAGAAATTGGTAGGGGTTGGCTGAGATTGAACGATTAATGTGGTGTGAGGAAGAGAGGGAAGAGGTTCCCTTTTATAAGGGAGGATAGGGGCACCTTTGGAATTCATAAAAATATTAATTCATAATAAATATAACCCCACTTAAAAACCTCCAAAAATGAATCATATTCGAAGATTAGATGTGATAGGGTTGTAATATCATCAAAAAATCAAATTTAGACATGTTTTTATCTTATTTTAAACCTTATCATTTTGATTTTTCCTTATTTAATCTATTTAAGTGTATTATTGGTAATAAAATTCTAAATTTTAAATGGTTATAAATAATCACTTATGTGTTGTTAATTTTCTATAATTGGATAGTTTATGACATTTTCGACAATATTAATTTCAATTTATAATTTTTTAATTATTTTTGTGACTTTTAAACAATTTAATAATATGTTATTTTTATAAAATAACAATAGTGTCAATTTTGATAGTATTCATTTATTTGAATTTAAATAAAATTTAAACTGAGGCTATAATCGAACAAAAATATTTAATAGATTCACAAAAGGTCATATGTATCTATAAAATTAGTGGAGAGCATTATATAGTTCATATAATATTTATTTTATTATTTTTAAAACCAATTATTTGGTATATCTCTTAATAAAATAATTACTACAACATTTTTTTATAATTATTTAATATACTTATTTGTTGCATAAAAATTAAAAATAAAATCCTATGATGAAGATAAATCTATTAACTTTCACAATAATACTTTTAATTGAATTTATAATCTTAAAATCGCAATATTTAAATTGTTATATTTATTAAATTATGAAGGTGACAACTTTGGCATCATTTAAAATAAAATAATATAAGTGTCATAATTGCTTTAATAACAATCCAAATGGTCAAATATTCGACCATTAAGTGATAATGGTTTACATTTACATGACCAATAATATTTTTTCAGGGTTTTGTTCATTTTATGGTCACTATTAGTTTAATAAAAACAATATTCTTGATTTTTTACTAGATAAACAATTTTTTCATCACTATTGTGTCACAATTAATGATAATTATTTAATCCCTAAAAATAATAAAAAAATTCATATGATGTAGATAATTTTATTATATTTCTGAAGACTATTCATGTTCGAAGTTTCATGATGTTTATCACTAAATTAAAATTATTATACTTATAAGATTTAAGAGAGTGACATGTTGTCACTTTCTTTGGTTATAATAATAATTAACTTATTTTCATGGTCAAAAGACCATAAAATTAATCTAATCTGACCCTTAGTTGATATGGAACGACTTTTATCAATATAATATAATTTTGGCATGTGTTTGGGTAATTTTATAATATTATATTTACCCTTAATAACCCGATTTACCTTTAACAATGGTAAATTGAATTTACCGTAGTTACTATTCATAATTCCCAAAAATAAAAAGTAGTATATTAACATAACTTGGACCCAATTATTCCAAATATGGAATCCATTTCTAAAAATTCAATACAGAAAAGTTGCATAAATTAAATTAAAATTAATACCGTTGTCAAAGAAAACAGGTTTTTGATTAAAACATTGAAAAAGATTGAATTGATTTAACCTACAAATTCAAGGTAAAATCAATGGTAATTACATACATTATATTAAATGGTAAAAATATATTATATTTATAATTTAAAACCATTAAATATTATAATTTTACCATATAAATTATTACGATGAAAAAAGTTGTGTTAAATTAAAATATATCGTGTTTTTACTATTCATTAAAATATGAATGTTATCAGAAATATATCAAAACCTTATCCAATGTAAAAAATTTATATCCTATTTCAAAATAAAAAGTTTATTTTATAAAATTGAATTTATAAACATGTCAAAAACTAGATTTAAAGTGGGTGCGCCATCAAAAGGCGGCAAAACTGCATTTTTTGATAAATACTCATTTCACCTGAAAAATTTATTTTGTCCTTATACCATGTTCTAAAAAATTTTCAAGATGAATAATAATTTTATAAAATTCAAATTTTAGTTAATACTATACATAATGGCTTGTTCATAATAATATTATAATAATATATCTTTGTTCAGTAAAACCCGGTATTTCGTACCACACACGCTATCGAGGAAGGTCCCGATTGCGTGTAATGCTAGCCAAGTCAGGGTTGCGTGTAGTGCACGACCCCTTTGTTTTTTAATATAACAAAATGCAACTATATTTTGTAAATACATTGAATATATATATATAATCAATGTTTCATAGAATAACTACTATCAAACAAACTTGAAATTGTGTGTAACACGATCCAAGATTACTGTTGCATATACTGCAAGCTAATACGGTGTTGCGTATAACGCACGATAATCTTGGGGTATAATACAACACAATAAATCAAATAATTTAAAAAAAATACTTCTCATAAAATCTCGGGGTGTTACATTAAATATACCTCATTACCTTCCATTGTTTATAAATCTACAATAATTTACTCGTGTGTGCGGCATACTACTACCTCATGAAGTGATGTGATTCATTTTTTCCTTATGATTTATATTAAAGATAATAAGGACATATTTAGTGAATATATGTGATATCAATGAAATTATATTTATTTTTTAATATTAATATATAACCCACCTCTTTACCCTTTCATGCATTAAGGAATTTTTAATGTCACATTTTCATATGTATGGTCTGTCACCTCCCAGATGCATTGAGATCTATTTTCCATGTTCAAATTTAAATAATATTTTTAAAAAAAATTATATGAATAAATTATATTTATATATTTAATATCATTTTTTAGATTTTTGAACTATGTAATATGACCAATAATCATAAACTTCTTTACAAAACATGCATGAGAAATCAAGAATATTAATATTGTAAATAATAAAAATATTGAAATCTTATTAATGAATGGCCTATTATATGTTTTAAGAATAACATATATTATATTATAAATATGTATATTATTTTGGTATATATAATTTACATCTATAAAACTATTATATATGAGTATAAATAATTTTCATCTAAAATTAATTTTATAGTTGAGGACATCGTTTAAATTTCATTCATTATGGAGTATTTTTTTTATTTTTTAACCAAATTTCATTTGGAAGGTGTTTATAATACCCATTTTTAAAATAATTTCATGACTAATTAGTAATTCATGTTATTATATGTTTGAATTTTAATATTTTCATCCAATGGAATTTGAAGTGAAAGTTAGCAAGTGGAAATTAATTTCAATACTAAATATTTTTATTTTGTTACATTACTTATTAGTTAGCTGTTATATTCTAAGAATATTTTTTTTCCTTTGAATAATTTATTTTTCAATAAATATGTTGATACAAATAATTGATTAATTTGGTAATTTTATCTTTATTATTATAATCAATGTCATGGTATATTTCACAACCTCATTATAATTGGGATTGTTTACGCTTAAATATATATTAAATGAAATTATTTACCATTTAATAATTATATCTATCAATATTCATCTCAACTAGTTATTTATCATGTTTTTATTAAATTTTACATTTTTTAATCATTGGTTTTTAATATCATTGGATAAATGTATTTAATAAAATAAAATGTAATTTCTCTCTTCAATATAAAATAATTTTTCATATAAAACCCTATGTTCTAAAAATTTCATCAGTTTTTTTATTCTAAAAATTATTTATCAATAACATATTTATATAAGAATGAAAATTAAATTTTTTTTTGATATTCATATTCATGAATTTTCCAAACAAGGCCAATTTGTAATTTACAAAAAAAACGTGACCAAAATATTTATTTTAACGTGTATTGAATGTAAACAATTTAACTTTATCAAAATAAATAAATGTTTTAAATAATAATTTATATAATTTATATAATTTGTAGGATATTTTATATTAAATCATATGAAATAAAATATATATATTTTTTGTTTTAAATATATTTTTAATGATAAAAGGATATTGTCCTCAAGAAATTTTTTAAAGACATTTTTATGAATTTTCTATACACCACAGACAAAAATACTTTAAAATGGTAATATTACACTATGTATATAACATATTTATACTATTATAATTTTTTTTATTCAATTTTTATGTAAATATTAACCAGGGAAAGTATTAACATTCACTTTTATCATCCATTTTTTTACTCATTAAAATTACCTTGAAATAATCACATTCCTATTACCCCGGTACGTTAAATGTTCGATAAAAATCCAAATAATATATCATGTATATGTTTATTTTATAATATATATATATGATTTCTACATATGAAATTCAATATTTACATTTATATATTTATTTGAGGAAATATTAATAAATTTTCATTCTGTACATAAAACAATATTTGATGAAAATGCACACTATTCATGATATAAATTGATTATTAGATTAATGTGAAATTATTTGTATATATAGTGACATATGGGGCACATAATTAGATACCCCCTTGATTTAATATATATCTTTAAGGTTTAATTAGTCTGATATCATTAAACAGGTTTCTACCTATAGTTTTAAACCATATTGAATATAGTCTGGTTGGTAAGTATATTATAATTGATAATATTATGATGTCCAGTAATTAAGAATTTCATTAATTAAGAATTAAATTAATATTATATATAATATTTCTTAAATTATAATATCTTTAGATGAAA
The DNA here is from genome assembly GCA_963277665.1 of Viscum album. Taxonomy (NCBI): domain Eukaryota; kingdom Viridiplantae; phylum Streptophyta; class Magnoliopsida; order Santalales; family Viscaceae; genus Viscum; species Viscum album. The sequence continues at coordinate 275,078,902 of OY728142.1, read as the reverse complement.
TTAATTATCATGTATTCACTAAATGGAATGTTATTTATTTACATTTCCCAATTTAATATACCTTGACTATTTATTATAGTCTATTTATATAAATTACATGTGTGTTCTGTTATGAACCCCACCATATTGATTTTTTATTATCTATTTATGATATTATTTCAACTTAAAATGATATTTTTTTAGTTATTTCACATTATGTATTACGCATTATCATTAAAGGATATAAATTTTATTAATAAAATGGAATGTATTTTAAAATATTACCCTTTTCATTGTTATTATGCCTTGTTGATACTTCAATATTTATATATGATATCATCCACATTAAATTACTCATAATGATCAATGTATATCACCCTTTAATTGTCTACATTACTTTTAGTCATTAATGTGTTCAATTAATGATATGAAAGGATATTGTACGGGGGATAATGTAATTATAAAAAAAATAATGTACTAACATTTAGTTTCATATGTAATATGAGAATTATGTATCTATCTATATTACAATGTATATTTAAAAATATGATAATTTTAGATTTTATTCCTTGTATATTATTAAATTATAACAAGGTATACCCATATTCTAGGTTACTCGGGTAGGGTTTTTTAAAATTGTATGGGTCCTTAAGAGAGCATCTAAAGGGGTCCTACCTAAAAAGTGGTAATAATATTACTCAACGTCATTTAGTTAATTATTATTCTACCTCTAATAATATATTTTATTCATTACAAAACTAATAACCATTGTGTCATAAAAAAAGGAAATGTTATATGGAATATAAAATAATAATTATTCAACCTTTTTATATTAAATAGTGTGTGAAAGTATCAATCATTTATATGTGTAGACCGTTGCCTCCATGTAGAGATAAAATTCATTAATAATAACCATATTTCATGTATGAATATTGTGATTATTTCATAATTTAAATACGTTGTCTATGAAATAATTAATATTATGTAATTAAAATATCATAACAACATTAATACCTTCCAATAAAATCAGGAAGAATAATGTCCCTCTTGCATATGTAGGTACCGCCTGATCCACAAAGAAACATGATTTTTTTGGACTATAATTTAAATGGATGATGATAAGGGTAGATTTAATAAATATATAAGATTTATATGATATAATATTGATTCCATATAAGTAATCTAATTATTATATTTCATTCATTCCATCCATCAAAAAAGTGATGATATCATTCATGTGTATATATAAACACCATCACCATGAACAATATAATTCATTTTCGTATCTCTACATTAAACTATTGAATCTAAATATATAAATAATGAATATATAAAATATTATTATAATTATTAATGTTCAGGTGTTTATTTCATCATGATCAAATATTTAATACCAGATATGCAAAATTAAAATTATCATAAAAATGAAACATTTACCAACAGGAGAAGATGAATTTAATAATTAATTATTAATAAATTGTGGTTAAAATATTATAAGTTTAAAATATATAAAAAAATATCAATATGAATTATTTTGTCATAGTATTTTGATAAATTTAAATTTAATACAATGAATTATATAACACATTCAAATAAAATCGAACTTGATGTCATGGAATTATGTTGAAATATCATTTGTTTACGGGTATAGTTAACAATCAGGTTTATAATCATGAAATTATATTAACATACCTAAATAATTACATGAATTTTATTTAGAACTGGATATTTTTTGAGATTACATGTTTCCAAATAATTTCTCTCTCTTTATTTAATCAAGTAACAAAAGGATATTTTTTAAAATAATTGAAAGTATTTTTTTCTTCGGTAAAAAATTCATTTTTTTTAAATATCTACGTTTTATATGATTTTTTTTGGTAAAATTAATATTATACTATTAATGATAAATTTATTTTTTACACAAGAATGTTTTTTATACAAAATTTTTTATGATAAACCTTCTTTGGGATTTCATAATCGGAAACATTTTACTTTTTACAAAGAAATCATTAAAATCAGTGTTTTATCATAAATAGTACAAACATATTTCCCCACAACCATTAACATTCAATGATTCTATGAATCCATTAAAATTTTATAATTATATTTTAAGATAATTTTTTTTCTTAATACTCCTATTTTTTATTTTAAATTAGTGACATAAATTGAAAATGGAATTTCGCTATTAAATTCTCAAGAGATCATTTAAATATATTTTCCTTCTAAGATTACATACTTTGATGTTACTTATGATTTATAGGGGATATGATCTTATGATATAATCCCCAATAAATCATTGAATGTATTATAAATTTTACTTTATGTTGATTCTAGGAGACTTATTTCATTCCCATGGGTTAATTAAACTATGATAAAACCATTAGGTAATAAATTTATTTTTTAAAATTTATTCTTGATGATATGATTAAATTTTTATAAACCCCATTTCCATTATCAAGGATATATACCAATAAATCTTCTATAATAACATAACACACAAATATTTTAGTTTAATTTTGTGATCGGTGCACCCAAAATAATGTAGTCATCTAATGGATTGGATAATGATGAATATCTCAAGAGAAAAAAAGAATACAGTTTTTTGGAAACCAAATTATCAAAATGATCATATCAACTATGATAATCTTGGTAGAGATCCATGGTAATTGATATGATGGAATGGGGATAGAACTCATTACACAATTAAAATATTTGAAACAATCTTTTATGAATGAAATTACTTTCCATGTTATTCATTATGTCTCAAATGTATTCATTTTTTCAATGTTATTATCTCTTGGATCATATTATTTTATTCACTTATTATTTGTATCTTATAATAATCTATGTATTATTTCATGAATCAATAATATAATAATTGATATTTTGTGTATTTTTTAAAAAGATTATGAAAATATTCTGATAACATTATTCCCATGTTTATTGATAAGTGTTTCTTTATATCACCCACATATAACATTACTCAACATCTTATCACAGCCATTACAATTTTTCCATTACCCAAATTTAAAATAATGGTTTTATGGATTTTTTTATAATAAGGGCCCTATTTATAATGAACATATAATGATATTATGTTCACCATAGATGAAAAAGTTAATTATGTATCCAAGTTTCAAAAGACAGAATGTCGATATTATTTTAGAAAGGATAATAATTTAATATATTTTATATTCATCTAATAAGATGTTATATTTTTTGTATAAGAATAATGTGTTAATATATTAGGAAATATAGAAAGGATTAGTTACATTTGGAAATTGTGATGAGAAAAGATTAATCAAACCCCTTGTATAATCCTTTGTATACGAGAACGTATTATGTTATGGTGGATAATGATTCATCATTTTACTAGAAAACCAGTCTTTATTTGGATACAAAAGGTGAAATTTATTTTGGAATTGATATATTTAAGGGAAATAATACTATAAAGTGTAGGTAAATTTTATCTCATCCATCATTAGAATATATGATAAGTTTTTACAAACTATTAAATTTAGATAAAAACACAATAGTATATTCCAATGTTAATTTATATTTTCCTTATAAAATTTATGATGTTTCTGAAAAGATGATTATCATGGGAACCTATATCAATCCTATTGTGTTATAGACCTAAAAAAGAAATATAACATATATATCTTCTATATTACTTTTCATGAACAATCATTTTGATCAATGTTGATTAGTATTTATTCTAAGAATTTTCGATTTAGAATGGCATTTAAGATATAACAATGGTTTTTGTGTGGTTAAACGTATGACAAAATGCCTATGATCCATATTTCAGCTTAGTTATAGTAATTCCATTATATCCTTGAAAGTATACATGATTATTTACTCCTATTCTCATTTTTTGATGTTTAATTATTAGTGAAATCTCATGATGGTATAATAATCTCATATAATGTCTATAAATCATCTAAAATTGATTTCTGTGGAAATTTTCATCCATAAAAACTCATAATTTTCACTATTCATGTGTTTTTTATTATCTTAGGTGTGGATTTATTTTCAATATAAATCTCGAAACATTTATCAAGGAAGGTAATTAACATTTGATATTTTGAACCATACTATGATTGTCAATATGTTGGATGATAGACATATAATTATAAAAGAGATTACTTCCCTTATATGGGATCAGATTACTATTTCAATGCTATATTTATCATAGTTGATTTGGAAGAAACATTGCATCGAATACATTCCATTTATTGGAGTTAGGTGATATTATTATAAAAACATATCATAGTATTCCTTGGAATACTATATATGACTATTCAAAATGACTCATTCATTATTTTATAAGTATTTAAATTAATCCAGAGAGAATAAACCTGGTTGATTAGGTTGATGTGTAGAATAAAATCATGTAGAATCATGATATAGGATTTATTCATTAATCTGTGTCACCATGGGATGAACCTATTCATTTTGATAATATGAATGATAGATCTATTAAACTCTTCATTGATTATTATAAACCTAACATTATCACTATCAATAAAAATTATCATATACTATATATAGATGACTTGTTTTGTGAAATACATGGATCTTTGTAGTTTTTGATGATTCATTATCATTTTTGATATCACCAAATAATGGTAAAAAATGTTGATATAACCATGAAAACAATCATTATAATTAATGTTCACTATTAATATATTTTTATTTTTTTGGTCTTACTCATTACCCCAATATCGTCATGGATAAACTAAATAGATTATTCATAGATTTACATGATCATTTTTTGGATGTAATTATAGATGATATTCATGTATTTTTAATGATCATGTAGGGGCATGATGATCACATTATGATTGTATTGAATATCATATAAAAGGGGAATATGTATGAAATATTTAAAATCTATGAATTTTCCTTATAAAATTATTCACTTATTTGTCATATACTTTCAATTTATGGTATATATGGGGATATATAAAAATAAAATATTATTGATCATTGGTCCTGAAAAACAAGAGAAACTGAGATACTAAATATTGATTTCATATCTAGATATTATCTATTCTTTGTGGAAAATTTATGAATGATTTATAATCTAATAAATGATTCAACTTGGATGGTGGAAATGTATATTTATATAGTTTAATATTATAAAAAATCAATGAACTTAATTAAAGGTTAGTTAATGAACCTATGATAACCCAAAAAATTTATAGTGAAATGTTTATGATATATAGTTCTACATTGATAAAGTGACTGGGATTTATCATCTTTCATAATGTTATGGATATTGATTATATCCCACATGAATAGATAGTTCATTTTGAAAATTACTCTAATCATTTAGAATGATCAATTTTAATTTATTTAATTAATGATATAGACGGATTATGTTTACTGGTAAAGGTGTTATATATATAAGAATCATAAATTTTTAAGGTCTAAATTGACTCGTAATTATATCAATATATTTCATAATAGATGGATATAGATGATTAATGATTATGAATACCCAAAATATTAACCCCATAGGAATGTAAATAAGAAGGTCTATGCATTGAGTTCTGAATATCATGATAGAATATCTATGATGAGGATTACAATTTATAGAATATTTCATTGTTTTCAATGGATGGATTTAGGTATATAGAAGGTTGGAAATGCTACTATATTTCCTAAATTGAGGTTTTAACCATCAATCTATGTAGAGATTAATTTTTCATAAAAAGGACATATTAAAATGTAAAAGATTGTTATAAATGTTATTCAGTTGAACATTTATTTTGATGGAATGATATTTTTTGGAAACCATGGATGTTTCATATCAACAATAGAATTAAATTATTATATATAGATGAGGCCCGTATTAGGTCATTCCCTATTAATAATTGAGCTATTTTCATTTCTATAGATCTATAATATTATTTCTTGTGGGACAATATGTAGAATGATATTGTATAGTATATTTCATAGTAGTAGGTACAATATCATGTTATGGATGCGTGATTGAATTCTATAGGGATGTTAAAATAATTTCACAAACCAAAATGGAAATGGGATAAAATCAAAGTGATTGCCTATTAAACTCTCCAAAATGTATATTGTCTATAATGCTATTTCAATTTCAAGTGATCTTCCTATTATGTTATAATATTTAATTTCTATTTGATAATATTTATCTCCTGATAATCATTCCATAGTTTACATTATGTTATATTTAATGTTATATAAGGTTCCACATTCTATTATATTGGATATAGATCATTGATTTACATTGACATTTTGGTGAAGAGTTTTATAGTCTCTTAGTTCAGTGTTCTGTTTTAGTTGTATTTATCATCCCCAAATTGATGTTCTGTTAGATATAACTATTCAATACTTTAAAAATATGATGTTATATTGTTATTTTTATTTCATTGTTTATTGGGATCACCTCATTTCTTGAATAAAATTTTCCATCATCAATAAATTTCAATCGATCTTTCAAATTGATCCTTAAGAAATGATATATTGAAAGAGGTGTATAAAAACAAAATTAGATTATGATGTTGGATAGAAAACACAATTGGTATCGAATATATATTACGATATTATAGAGAAATGTAGATCCATTTAGTTGCACAACATGATATCTCATAGTTGTTATAAATTCTATATAGAAAGTCATCAAAGAAATATGGAATTAAAATTTTGTGAAAATGTATTTATATGAATTTCTAAATTTAATATGGTTATTTAATTTATTAATAGGTTAATTATAATGTATAAATATATTTTCTCATTGATATTTTTTATTGATAATGGATGGTATGTGATATCACAGTTCTTCCAAAAAACTATTATCAAATTCAAAGTTTATTTTCTGTATCTCTCACAAGGAAGTACATTATTGGTCTATATAATTAATCGAACTCAGTGGCAGTATGACAGGATAATGATATATCCTTCAAAGAATAATTGGTATAAATAATTAACTAGATAGATAAATTTAAACAAAAACAATACTACTCCCAAGGTTAATTTTATTTAAATAAATCAAAAAATGGAAGAAGTAACTTCGGAACACATGGATGTGATGAAATAGTGATAACCTCAAATTATTGAATTATACTGATAAAATTTAGATGGTAATATTAATTTTAAGGCGGTATAATGTTACACATAGATATTTAATTATATATATTTATCTTCAAATAAATTTAATATCATTGAGATTTTATGATACATGAAAACCCATGTCTGACGTAATGATAACATTGTAAATCATTAGAACATACAGATTAAATTTGTAGAATTAATAGGAATAAAAACCAATTAAAATGTATTTTTAATGGTTTTATCTATTAAAAATCATATTATAAATATTTTCTCATTTTTTATAAATTCTTCTTTAAGAATGAAAATTAGATTTATCCTCCAAATGGTTTTAATTTATTTCTCTAAAAAATAATAATATTTATTTTTATATATTATAGATGTCGTATTCCATAAATTGAAATAATGTATTAAAATGAATAGAATAAATAGATTAGAGATTAGTTTTTATAATTTGATGAAAATAAATTTTTTTTATGAATAGTGGAAATTACTGGTTTCCTTGAAAACATCATTTTTTATTATTGAAATTAGAGTGATTTATTTTGAATAAATATAACATAAAATGTAAAATTAGATAATATCTATACCAATTAAGGTTATTGGAATATATTTTATGTTAAATTGTAAAAATAAAACTTATAATATATTGGAAATATATTTTTTATAACTGTATTTTGTCGTATAGACATTGTTAATTAAAAATTAATTTTTTCCACATATATGAAATAAAATTTCTAAATAATAACCATATATTAAATAATAATTTTTTTCTATTTTTAAAGTCAATAATAATTTAGGTCATAATATATATTAAAAATAGGAAACATTTCATACCATTGTTAAGCTTAAAAAGGCATAGTTTGGGTTAAACCAACGGATAGCGGTATTTTTTCTAATTAAACGTTTCTAAATTCATATGTATAGTCTTTTTATTCATTTTTACTATCAAAAAATAGAATATCAATTCATTTGGATTCATTTTTTTATATTTCCATTATTATATTTTATTGATTTATGAAAAAAAATGTGTCATCTCCACCACTTATAAAAAGAAATATATAATTTCTATTATCTCAATCAAATTAATCCTACTATATCCCCTAAAATGAACCCAATAATCTTATAAAATACACTAATCATGAATTTTGGTCATTTATATATTGTAAGGACCCGTTCCCAGAACACCCGGAGTTTGTGCCATCAGAATATGATATGTACATTTTAACAAAATAAGCACTGATAAATTACACATCATGTCCCATCTAGATAATCGAATTCGGTTCAGGTTCTAGGAAACCAGCCGCTCTAGTCATTCTTTATTTAGCTCAAGTTGAAACCTGAAATTTCATTTCAAAAATGTAAGGTGATAATTTGAATGCCATATAAGGAGTTTAAAAAAACCAATAAAAAGGTAAAAATATTATTTAAAACATTAAATAAAACACTTTCTTTGTAGAAAAGTTATAACACGTGTAAAAAATCCTAAAAGTTCTTAACTAAAGGAACATGCTTGTAGAAATAAAAGGATACAGGGTTCAATTTAGGCATTCCCATTTGGGCTAATAAGTAAAAGAATTTCTAACATGAATGACATATGGATATGTAAGCACATGCGAAAAAGAGAATAATAATAGTTGAAAAAAATATAATAACTTCAATTTCATTCACTGAATACTAATTCCCTGAGTGATAATAATATGTCATTTCATATGCTTTTACCTTTCTGATACTCATAAGTACTAGCTCATAACATGGATAATCTACTAAATGGATTTCAACTTGGTTACATAATTATCATACACCTAAACTGGAAATGTATAATGTAGGGCTTCTGTGTCAAGGCCTTGTGCAAAGAACTAATGGCTAACTATGACCGGAACCCAACCTAGAGAGCTTACTTTTACCGGTCTCTAACCCGAAAAAAAAACTTTTACTGGTCTCTAACCTGGAGATCATTCTTTTACAGGTCTCTAAATTGGAGAGCATACTTTTACTGAACTCTAACATGTAGGGCATTCTTTTACTTGTCCCCATCCCAGAACATATTAGTCCAATAAATTCCTCATATTTCAGATTGGGTCTTGTATTAAAGGTGTCCCATACCACCTAGAATAATCAAATCCATTTCATGTTAATCATGGTGTCCCATACCACTTTTAGTAATTTGATTTCCTTATCTTATTACCATGTTAATCCATATGCAATATTCATTGAGAGATACTATAAAATGTAAAATGAAACCATTTAAACCGAAAATACATAATTTGACATTAATTCTTTGAAAATTAGGCATTAAGAGTTTATTAAAGGCATACATGGCTCATCACGTTCTTTAAACAAAATACAATTACTAAAGCACATCACATGGTGGGTGCGAAGGAGTTTTCCACATGAGATATGATTGTGATAACAAATCAATTAAAAATTATTTTAAATGAGATTACATGTTATTTAATTCACTGCTAGGAAGAGTTAGTGATCAAATAAATAAATTATAACTCAACGAATAACAATCAGTGCAGTTGATAAAACCTCATGTCTGCATAACCTGGTCGCATGGTTTGATACTACCTTTGATCCTTTAAATATATTTTTTTCAATAAAAAATTATCATTTCTTAAAACAGAAGAGGGTCGAACCTAGAATACCTCTGAATCATAGAATCATCATTAATAATTCTTTAATTGAACAATATTTAATTACTACTATGGATTATGACATACACCTTTATGTAAATACCTCTTGGTTTGGCTTACATAGATACTGACATTACTAAACATTATACAAGTATAAATTTCATCACTTAATTAACAAATTTCTAACAATCCATTCATAAAATTAAGGTTTTGGAAATTATAACCATATATATACTATGTATATATATATGAGTGTCCAACTTCTAAACGATGTTTAATAACTTCTCATTAGTGATGGATACTTAAAATATATTTACTAAAGCTTCATTAAAAACCCAACCATGTTAGGATATTTAATGTGTAACCAGTAAACCTATATAAAAGGTTACTCACACATATATGTTGCATGATGAAGTGTATTAGTTCTTTAAGTTTGAATAACCTAATGGTTAGAAGGACCTAGAATCGGGTATTTGAGAATTTCAACCCAATCTATATATTACAATACACGCTTTCATACATTCATAAATTAAACATACAACAAACAAATGCATAAATATATACATAGTTCATAGATTATATTATTCTTGTATTAAGAATACTCCCTAATGTTTGTAAAACCTCTGGTTAACATCATCAGATTGAGAACCCAAACTCATGCTTGGTTTCGAGTATACAAACGGATGTTCATACATAAATAAAAACTATAAATATGCAAACAAAAAATAAATCCATTTGAAACCAAAACTTTACTCGCATATAAGTGCTTATTTATAGATCGAAAATAAAATCCTTAATGTCATAAAATAGGAGTAGATTGAGTTATTTGTTTATGTCTGAAATTTCACTAACTGTATATTTGATTTGTCATAACCAAAACCATATTTTATGAAACCAAAAAAATGTACTCATTGACCTTAGAAAAATTGGTGCATAGAAATTTTTAACCATTATAAAACCCATATTCACCTTTGAGAGTATATATATATATAGGAGTAATAGTATGAAAATATACATACATTCTATATATTTAATTCATGTATACAAGATTTTTCATATGAAAACAAAGCATGGGAACCCTACAAAACCCAGATTCACCTTGGAGAGAATATATATAAATATTGAGGTGAGTGTATATAATTATACATACTTGTATATATATATATTTAAAGCGTATATATATAGGATTTTTTATGAGAAAACAAAACATAAAAACCCTTACCTCTATTTGAGGATAATAAGGTCTTCTAGGAATGCTTGGATGAAGATTGCTAGAGTTTAAAGAGAAGAAAACCCGAGGGGTTACAAGGTTCCACCAGTTTATATAATATATACTAAGACTTTATTACAATAGTTGAGAAGTATCAAGTGAAACTGGTCCATTTATTGGCCAGGGATGACTTATGGACCATGGGGGGACAAGGAGGGTCCAACAAGGTTGAGTAAGGGAGAAAAGAAATGGTGAAATGAGGCATATGGTTCGGTGTAGTTCATGCTGCAGGAAGGAAGAAGACGATTCGATAGGGTGATACTAGGAGAAAAATGGACAGTAAGGATCTGGTCCTAGTTTGATCTGACAGTCAGGATACAACCCCTATTTATAAAAGTGATGGACGGTTTCTATTGATCTGAGGAGAAATTGGGAGGCTCACGATCATCACGGTATTTTAAATAGATCAAACGTCCATGATTAGATTGTGCGGGATTTTATGGTCCTTGAAAATGTAGAGGGGATCGCGGCTTCCAGGGATCGAAGCTCGGATAGAAATCAACGAGTCAAATCATGTGCATCACTATCCAATGGCCAAATTTGGTCCCATGAAAAAATATTGCCATCCCACATCGAATCAGTGAGAGTTCTTGTTGTCCTTTATAAGCCCAAGCCTCCCACAACACTAGAAATAACACGGCACACACTAGTGCGCCTTACACACGGGCAACCACCTTCCCCCGCTGGGTTCGGCCTACCCCTACTCACTGTGACCCTGCGCCCACCGTGGAATGTCTACGTTACCCTCCATCAGTGCGCCATTCGGGGAAGCTATGCATATGCTTGGGCTGGCCTTGGCTTGTTCTGAGGGTTATGCTCAGCTACATCATGTGAGCTACCTCCCTTGGACCATCCTTGAAGGGATGGCCCGAGTTGGACCATTTCATTTATAAAACATAACATATAATGAACTTAAGTCTTAAGGAAAAAGAATATATTTATTAAGACCATATAAAAATTACCTTCTTAGACTTCCACTTAAACATCACAAAGTTAAATAATATAAATTGTAATTTTTCATAAAAGTATTTCTAAAAAGAAAACAATTAATTATAAAAACAAAATTCTTATCAAAAAATTTAAAAATTGAGAATGAAAAACACTTATGATAACTCTTATACTTGTATTATTGAAAACTTAGTTTAATTAAAATTATAATTTGATTTGATGATTGTAAACATAATTCGTATCACCATTTAAGAAATGAAACTCTTTACATTATAATTAAAAATTTCACAATTTTTTTTTTGAATTTCTTAATTATTTTCAAAACATAATACAAATAATAATATCGTAGTTAGGGTTTATCTTATAATTTTTCAATTTATAAAGTAATGCTGTACACAATTGTTCTTTATTTAAAACACCACATGTTTAACGACTATAATTATAGTCGTTGGATTTCCAACGGTAACCCAAGGTATTGGTCGAGATGATGCCATATAAAAACCTGTCTGAGGGTGTCCTAAACAAAAGGTATTTGAAGAAGATTGCTCTCATCATACCATTAGTGCTTAGCACGGCTACGGTGATCTTAGCCATTCAAATGTTTGGTAGGATGGCTACTAGGGATCCTTACTACCTTCTTGGGGTTTATGTTGTTTGGGGGGGGTCTTTGTATCATTTTGATAGGGTTTCTACTAGGTATATTTGGTTAGTATGATTCCCCTTTTGATCTCTATGCATTGTAAACACTACGGTGTTCTTATTTTAAGGGAACATTATTGTGTTCATTTGTCCACTTCACTCCGATGTATTATAATATAAATTAAAACCACATTAGTATTTTCTCAAGAGAATAATGTTTTGTTTAGTTTTTATGAAATTCATACAACATGTAAATATAAACCTATTTGTACATGAGGTTCGAATTTCGGGGTGTCACATTATTCCCCCCTTAAATGAATTGTGTTCACACAATTCATTCTACATAGTTATAAAAGAAAGACTCCCTCACCAATTTTACCACAAAAACAATCGTTGAGGATCCTCACGTAAGGATAGATGAATACCCATGTTGGTTTTTAGTTCTTATATTTCTCGGTCCCAAACACACTACGAACATTACGGGTTAAATTCGTGTCATGTGCACTCAGACTTCCAAAAAGAGGCTCGATATGTCGATAGTTCAGAAATGTCTGAATGGAAATTTTCTCTGCGAAATCATCGTGTTGACTCATGTATGAAAAATTTAATGATTTCAATATGATCATACATACTGTTGCTCAATATTTTGTACATTTAGGTTGTGCATAGGTCCCCTTCCAAGGAAGCAATGTGAAACAACATCCTGGCCATTATGTTTCGTGATTCGGTGAAACATAGGGAAGGACCTTCATAGTACTTTTCTGTTTTTCTATAAACAAAATTTTTGCATTATCTATACCATGGTAAATATACCCATTCCATTGATAAGAATAGAGAATTCTCGGACTTTTTGACACTTCGTAAAATTTATTGCACGTTTCTCATAAGTTTTTGAAAGGATGGTACCCTCTCTCTCTCTCTTATGCTTTGACCAAGATGGTCTCTAATATCTCGGTTGGGAGTGATAGGATGTGATCTCTTCCTTATATCTGAAAATTATGAAATTCCTCATATTTATTAATATCTATGTAAATTTATCTATGTTTAAGTTCATGTTTTCCTCAGTAATTTAAATTGAATCCTTCGATACCAACTATGAGGACCCGACCCCAGAACACCCGGATCTGGACCCTTCAGAACTTGTTATGTACATTTTAACAAAACAAGAACTAAAAAATTACACATCATGGCCCATCTAGAGAATCGAATTCAGTTCTGGTTCTGGGAAACTAGCCACTCTTTTCATGCTTCATTTAGCTGAAGTTGACACCTGATTTTTTTTTAAAAACGTATGGTGAGAAAATGAATTCCTAGTAAGGTGTTTAAAATAAACCAATATATCATTAAGAAACATTCTTTAAAACATTACATAAAACACTTTATTTGATTAAATGTTATCACACATGTAACAAATCATAAAAGTTCATAACTAAAGGAACATGCTCACAGAATTATAAGGATACAAGGTTCAATTTCTGCATTCCCATTTTGGGTAATAAGTAAAATAATTTCTAACAAGAATGACATATGGATATATAAGAACACACTAAAAAAAGAATAATCTGAGTTGCGCATAAATATAATAACTTCAATTTTATTCACTGAATACTAATTAACTGAGTGCTAAACATATGTAATTCCATACGAATTTACTTTAATGATACTCATAAGTACTGTCTCTTAACATGGAGACTCTACTAAACGGATATCCACATGGTTACATAATTATCTTACAAATAAAGAGGAATTGTATAATGTTGGACTTATGTGTCAAGGCCTTGTGCTTAGACCTAAGGTATAACTATGACAGGATACCAAATCGGAGAGCTTAATTTTACCAGTCTCTAACTCGGAGAGCTTATTTTTTCTGGCGTCTAAACTGGAGATCATACTATTACCGGTCTCTAACCTGGAGAGTATAATTTTACCGTTCGCTAACCCGAAGGGCTTACTATTACAGGTACCCAACTCAGAACATATTAGTCTAATAAATTCCTCATATGTCAGATTGGGTAGTGTATTCAAGGTGTCCCATACCACCTTGAAAATTCAAATTTATTTCGACTTACTCATGGTGTCCCATACAACTATGAGTAATTTTATTTCCTTATCTTATTATCATGTTATGCCACATGCATGAATCAATGAGTGCAACTATACCATGGTCAATAAAACCATTTAACGCATTAATACATAATTTGACTGTCATTCTATCAAAATTAGGCAGTAAGAGTATATTGAATGTATATATGGCTCATCACATTCGTTGAACAAAAGAAAATTAATAAAGCACATCACATGGTGGGTGAGAACGGTTTTTCCACATGAGATGTGAAAATGATAACTATTAAATTAAAAATTCATATAAATGAGATTATATGTTATTTAATCCACTACTAGGAAGTGTTAGTGATCAAATAAATAAATTATGACTCAACTAACAACCATCACTACAGTAGATAAAACCTCAAGTGTGCATAACCTGGTCGCATGGTTTGATACAACCTTTTACCATTACATATATTTTGGTCAAAACAAAGCTTATCTTTATTTAAAACACAATAGGTTCAAACATACAATACCTTTGAAACATATAATCATCATTAAGAATTCATTAACTAAACAAATTTTTCATACTTCTATCGATTAGAACATATACGCTTTTTTAAATACCTCTTGGTTTGTCTTACATATATACTGACATTACATAACATTTTAGAAGTATTAATTTCATCACTTAATTAACTTGTTTATAATGATCCATTTACTAAACTAAGGCATTGGAAATTATAATAGTATGTAGAATATATATATAAATGATTTTACAATTTGTATACCATGTTTAATAACTTCTCATTAGTGATGGATACTTAAAAATATATTTACAACCCCTTTATTAAAGACCCATCAATGTGAGGTTATGTTATGTGTAACCATGTAAAACTATATAATTGTTACACACACATATATGTTTCATGAGGAAGGGTATTAGTTCTTCATGTTTGTGTTACACAATGGTCTGAAAGACTTAGAATCAGGTATTTGAGGATTTCCACCAAATCTATATGACTATATACACTTTTATACTATCATACATTAAAATTACAACAAATTTATTTATATATATACATAGTTCATAGATTTTATTTTTCTTCAATTAAAAATAATCCCTTATGTTTGTACAACCTCTTTTTAACTTCATCAGATTGAAAACCATAACTCATGCTTGGTTTGGAGTATATAAACACTTCGGCATGCATACATAAAAAATAAAAATTTGAATACTAAATATAAATCCATTCAAAAACATAACTTTACTCGCATCTTAGTCTTTATTTATAGATATAAAATAAAATTCTTAATAACATAAAATAGGAGTAGATTGTGTTATATGTATATGTCTGAAAGTGAACTAAGTGTATATTCAATTTTTCATAACTGAAACCATATAATATGAAACCAAAAAAAAGGTAGTCATCGAACTTAGAATAATTAGTGCACACAAATATTTAACCATTAGAAAACCCAGATTCACCTTTAATAGTATATATACATATAGGTGTAAGAGTATAAACATATATATATTCACCTATATATATAAAATGCTTGTATACTACATTTTTCAAATGAAAATAATCCAGAGAACCCTTAAAAATTCTAGATTCACATTAGAGAGTATATATATATATATTGGTAGAGTGAATGGACATATACATACCCGTATATATATATATATGTGATGCATAAATATATAGGATTTTACATTAGAAAACAAAACATAAAAACCCTTACCTCTATATGAGGAGTAGAAGGTCATTGAGGAAGGCTTGGATGAAGATTGTTAGAGTTTAGAGAGGAGAAAACTCTAGGCATTCCTATGTGCAATCAGTTTATATAAAATATACCTAGACTTTATTACAACCTTTGAGATTAGCCGAGTACAACTGATCCATTTATTGGCTGGGGAAGACTTATAGACCAATGGTGGACAAGGAGGGTACACCTGGTTTGAACAAGAGTGAAAAGAAATGGTGAAATGAGGTGTCGGGTTCAGTGTGTCACATGCTGCAGGATGGAAGAAGACGACGCAGAGGGGTGATACTGGGAGAAAAATGGACAGCTAGGATCTGGTCCTAGTTTGATCTGATGGTCGGGATACAACTGCGGTTTATAAAAGTGATGGATGGTTTGGATTGATATTATGTGAGATCAGGAAGCTCACAATCGTAGTGGTATTTTAAATAATTTGAAAGGCCATGATTTGACCGTTCCAGATCGTATGGACCAGGAAAAAATGTAGGGGCTCGCGACTTCCATGCTTCAAACCCTGGAATGAAATAAAGGGCACAGATCGCCTGTGACGCGATCCAATGGCCCAGATTTGATCACAGGTGAAAAATCGCCATCCCACATCGAATCGGAGAGAGCTCTGGTGGTCCTTTATAAGACTAAGCCTCCCGCAACACTGGCAATAACACAACACACACCAGGGAGCCATACACACGGGCTCCCACCTTCCCCTGCAGGCTTCAACCTACCCCTACTCGCTGTGACCCTATGCCCATCATGGAGCGCCTACACGCTCCTGCTCTCGTGCACCCTTCGGGGAAGCTCTGCCTATGCATGGGCCATACATGGCTTGGGCTGAGGGCTAGGGTCAGCCACTTAATGTGACCTGCCTCTCTTGGCCTAGCCTTAATGGGATGGTCCTAGCTGTCCCATTTTTTCTATAAATCCTATCTTATAATGATCTTAAGTCTTATAGAAAAAAATATATTTATTAAAAGCTTATAAAAATTATCTATTTAGACTTCCACTTAAACATCACAATGCTCAAGAATATAAATAAAATTGGGTATAACTGCGAAAACGGCACAAGATGAATGGAATAAAATTACATTAAATTGGAAGTCCAGGGACATGACCCCATGGCATGCCCCTTAACCCCCCCCCCCAAACACATCCCACCCAACCACCAACGGTGGTGCACAAGGCTATAGAATATAAATTATACTTTTTATTAAAATTATTTCTAAAAAGAAAAAAATTATTAATTAACACTAAATTTTTAACAGAAAAGTTATAAATTGAGAATGAATAACCGTTATGATAAATCTTATACTAGTATTATAGAAAATATTCCTTAATTAAAAACATAATTTGATTTGAAGATTTTAAACATAATTCATAACACTGTTTAAGAAATGAAACTCTTTATATTTTAATTGAAATGTTGGTAAAGTGTTTTGAATTCTTTATTGTGTTTCAAAACATAATTTAAAGCATTATATCATAGTTAGGGTTTATACTTCAATTTTCCAATACATAACATAAGTTTTAATCAATTGTTCATTAGTTAAAACACCACAAGGATAACAACTATAATTATAGCCATTGAATTTCCAATGGTCACCCAAGGTAACTGTCGAGCAGATGCCATATAAAACCTTGTCTAAGGGTATCCTAAACTTAAGGTATTTGAAGAAGACGTATCCCGTCATATCATTGGTTATTAGCATGGCTTCGGTGATCTTGTACATTCTAATATTTGTTTTGACAGATACTAAGCAAAATGAAGCAGTAATGAAAGAAGTACTCATTAGTAAACAATCATACAGTTTCAATTGAATCCATTTTCATATATAAAGTAAGGACCTAATCAAAAACAAGTAACCATGTGGGATGTATGCATTGCCTAACCCTTCTGGTTCAACCAATAAATCACAAGAAACCCTCTGTGATTTACTCATAGTATGACCCCTCTGGTTCAACTTTATCAATGACTCTTTGAGAATGAACTCACCGTCAATTCTCCATCTGGGATTTTATCAGTAAACTACAGACACTCTAGGAAAGCACTCAACATCTAATTCCTCATCTGGTCTCAAAACATTGATCTACAGAAACTCTGAGGGAGAATTCACATCCATCCACCAAATGGCATCGCAACGTGAAAAGTAAATTGTAACTTTGGAGAATCCCCCGGCGTCAATTCACCCAATTGACTATTACACCTGGTTCCCATAGCCTTGTGTATCTCAAGCATGAACAAGGAAGTTCAACAGCCAAATTTAAACCTTATTAACAACCAGGATAATATCTTTCAAGAACTACAAGGATAAACATCTACAATCACATAATGACACGAAATAATCACTCCATCCAAACAATACTAGGCGTGGAATGTAAGCATTCTAACTGGAAAATCTACACCAAATGGTCAATATCAAAACAAACATGGAAAACATATCCATAGATTGGAAAAGAAACCTATTCAAAATCCAACAACCTCTACTCACCAACACAAGGCATAGCAGGCATTAACAGGGATAAACCCCCAAAACACGCAATACCCCTTTCCAGGGTGTTGGGAACTTTTTCACATAATATTAGAAGAAAAACAACAAAAAGGCACAAACCTACTACCTAGACATTGTATGATAGATATATTAGAATATTAGCCATTTATTCACCTAGAATTTCAAAGATCTAGAAAAATTTACAAAACACTCAACCAAGAATATCTCATGAATGATACAAAATCAAGGGACATGGTTCTAGGTGAAGGAAGAGATAACCATGGAGATTTTAATACAATATAGGCCGATTGAATCAGAGTAAGGTTGGAAGGATGGGGCTCGGAGAAGATTCATCGGCCATGATCGCTCCAGGATAAGATGGGCTAAGAAGGAGGGGTTTCTATGAACGAGACACAACCCCAGACCAATATAATAATTAAGAAGAAAAGTACATGACATTTTTTTTAAAAGTACACAGTGTGTACTTTCATTAAGCAGCCTCCACTCTAAGTGGTCTCCCGGTCACCACACACAACCATGTACTCAGCTGTTACACATCAAATACATGGAAACTTGGGGCAACTGGGTACACAACATATACTTCAAAGTACAAGACGTGTTCTCCATAAATTTTCAGATATTCCTCTTTTTCTCCAAAAAACCTAAAATGAAAAATTCATTCGTGAAAAAAAGGTCCATGATCATACCAACTTCCCCTTTTAATGATATTCATATGCGAATTTCCATTTCATAGGTGGCGTAGAAGAATAATCATCGAACAGTTATGGGCACTGCGATTGTAAATCGGCCTCCCTCTCCCAAGACACATCATGTACACACCATTACTACAATATCACCCTTACTAGATGAATATAATAACCATAGAGACCCTTTCACTATGATCAACTACTTCGAATAGTATTTTCCTCACACTAGGTATTTATAACCATCTCATCATCCTTAGGTTGGAAGACATTAGAAGGGTCTGAGAAGTAACTTATTAGCTATGAATTGTGGAAGATGTTGTGAATTTCTTGGTACAACTGAGGTAACTTCAATGGATTGGAAACTGGTCCAACTTTCTCCAAAACCTCAAATGGTCAAACATTTCTCGACAAAGCTATCCATGTCTCCTAATCCTCTGGTTTCTCATCCTCAGTGTGAGACGTAGAAAAACCCGATCTCTGACCTCGAACTCTATAGGTCGTCTCCGTCAATCAAAATAATACTGTTGTCGTGATTGTGCAGTAGCCATCCTCTTCTGAATCAAATCCACCTTCTATATGGTCTCCCGGAAATTATGAGGTCCTAGTATATCTACCTCTCCTACCTCCAGCCAACATAAGGATGATCAGAATGACCTACCATGCAAGGCCTCATAAGGTTCCATCTGAATAGTTTCATGAGAACTATTATTGTATGAAAATATCTCAAGAGGAATGTGATTATCCCAAAACAACCAAAATCTATGACACATGCTCAAATCATGTCCTCTAGCACATAAATCTTACTCTCATACTGGCCATATTTCTGGGGATGGTAAGTCATACAAAAAAGTACATGTGTACCCAAATCCCTTTGTATTCCCGAAAACACCTGAGGAGTAAAACATGCATCCTTATATAAAATAATGGAGTGTCAATCCCAATGAAACCACACAATCACTCGAATTTACACCCTTCCCATATCATCTACTCTAATGATTTCCATGATCAGAAAGAAATGAGCAACCTTCATGAGTCATTCAATGACAATTCAAAAAACATCATCCCCTCGAGGTGACCTCAGTAAGACAATCATTAATTCCATCGCAAACATCATTCCACTTCCACTCAAAATGGGTAACTGCTGCAAAATCATGGCTGGTCGCTGATGCTCCACTTTCACCAGATGATAGGTGATACATTTAATGAAAAAACTAGAAACATCACTCTTCATATCTACCACCAAACTGAAGGTGTAGATCTTGATACATTTTGGTGAAATGAGGATGAACTACCCAAACTGAAGAATGAAATTCCCACATCAACTCCACATGTATGTCTGTTGACACCCATAAACTCCCATTAAAACACAAGATCTCATCCTCGCACATGGCCCATCCATGAATAGGTTCCTCTCCTAACACACTTTCCTGTTGGACTAGGCCTTCAGAATCACATAGATGCCTCATTCTCACTTGATCAAGTAGTGTAGAGGTAATAGTTATAGAAGAAAGAAATTTATACCCATGTCTATCATGCACCAACAAAGGCATCATATATAACATATACATAAGATGACACTAAATACTGGCTTCTTGAAATTCTTATATCTGAATCCTCTGGCTCAACGCATCATCTACTGTGTTTCCATTCCCAGACATATAAGAAAGATCAAAATAAAAAGACTCAAGGTACTCAGTCCACCTTTGTTGTCTCAGATTAAGATGGGACTGAGAAAAGATATAATTGAGACTTTTTTGATCGGTGAAAAGAAAAAAATACTCTCGCAAAAGATAATGTCTCCAACAACGTAAATAATGAACATCTAAAGCCAACTCGAGATCATGTGTTGGGTAATTTCACTCATGTGGCCTCAACTGCCAAGACGCATAGACAATGAATTTTCCCCTTACAAAAGTACTACTCCTAGCCCGATACCTGATGCATCCCAGTAAACATTATAGCTCTTTCCTGGATTGGGAAATACTAGTATTGGTGCTAATTTCACCTCCATTTTAGCTCCAGAAGAGTTTGACTCATGGGAATTTGACCATATGTACATCACACCCTTCTTAGTTAGGCATGTAAATGGTGCTACTATGTGAAAAATTCATGTATGAAATGTCTATAGTATCTACCCATTCTTAGAAAACTCTACACCTCAAAGAAATTCTTCAGATTCTCCCAAGAAACTACTACTCTCACTTTATATGGGACTACTTATACTCTGGTTTCTATGATAACATGACCCAAGAAGTGAATCTCGTCTATCCTAAAGTTAAATTTTAAAGGCATATCATATAACTAGTTCTCTATTTTTGTATTCAAAATAATCTCAAGTTGTGTAGCATAGTTGTGTTGAGTGTGAGAGTACACCCAGATATCATCCATGAAGACTACTAATAATGAATCCTAGTATGGATGGAACACTTGGTTCATTAGTGCCCTGAAAACTATTGGCACGTTTGTGAGACTAAAAGACATAAACACATACTCATATAGCTAATACCTACTCAAAAAAGATGTAAATGGTATATATGATTGTCTAATATGCAAATGATGATAACCAGATCTCAATCCAATCTTCAAGAACACCGGGTCTCCTCAAAGCTGATCAAATAGATCATCAATCATTGCTAAAAGATATATATTCCTGATCGTCAACTAGTTCAGCTTTCGATAATCCAAAAAATGTCCAAGGGTACAATTCTAATTCTTCTCAAATAGGATAGAAGAACCCAAAATATATGTACAAAGTCAGTTGAAACCCTTAGCATGTAACTCCTATAACTGCTTCTTGAGCTCCTATAAATCTAGTGTAGCCATCCTATAAGGATGAATGGACACCAAAAACACTCCAAGAACAAGCTCAATAAAAAATTCAATCTCCCACTCTGGTTGAAAACATGAAAATTTTTATTGAAAGGCATCCCTAAGATGATCCAAAACTAAAGGAATGCCCATCTTTGAGTTCCCTGGTCATCGAGATATATACTTCTAATCTGGGATATAATTCCTCCAAAACCATGATGCTTGGGTATTTATATACTCACTGGAACATCCCATACACCCTTATGTGAAAATAATCTACCCTCTGGTGACGTAGAACTCACCCTACGGTGCTAGAAATCAATAACTTCCTATAAAAAACTAACCAGTCCATCACAATAAGGACGTCATAGCCTATCCTTTCTAAAGAATAAATTTCCCATGAGATGTGATACCCACAAACCTCAAAAGGGAACTCCTTGAATAGACGTACAATAGACATTCTAGTCCCCAACGGAGTGTCCAACATCAAGACATCAGTAGATGTAAAGATACAAAGGCCAATGCTCTCCACAACAACAACATATATGAAACTATGGGAATACCCTATATCAAAAAGTGAAGAATCTAGAACTTAGGGAACTAGAATCGTACCTCAAAATGCAGAGGGTTATGGATCGTACTTCACCTAGGTCATATCCGCTACAAAATTCTAGCCTACACTGTGGCCCTGTGACCCGGCCAGACCACCCTATGTTGACCCACCCTGTTGTCACTGAATGCCTGCCGACTGGCTACAACGGTCATGACCTCCACCTCGTTCGGAATGGCTATAAGAATTCTTGATTCCAAACTGATAAAAAATTGGTGGTGCTACTCTAGATTTTGGAGTCATAGTAGAACTCCTATCACTAGCTTCTGGTGAGAATATATGACTAAAACACTGAATATGATGTATCTTGCTGCAAGATTGTCACTCCATCGCGTTTCTCGAGCAATGTGTTCTCCAATGGTTGAACTTCCCATACTGTTAGAACACCACCTGGCCTCTAGAAGATGTATTTCACCTATTCTGATATCCTTGCGTACACTTTATAATACGCTTCCTGGTGTCTTTCAGAGGGGTACCCACTCTGGATGTCGAGACACCCTGGCATAAAGCTCCAAAATCTGTCACATAGCACTCTGTGATCAGTGCCTGGTTGACTATAGTGGTGATATAAGTAAACCTGAAGATTTTCACCAGAGATCGGATTTTGTGCTTGAGACCACCCTCAATCATCCTTTCTAGGAATATCTCATCACCTCCTGGGAAGTTTGTGATGTACTGAAGCTCTAAGAATTAGGATGAATACTCCATGACAAAGAAACTACCCTCCTCCAAACCCAATAAATCTTGAGCTCTATCAACCATCATTGTATTTGGGTAGAATTAATAATAGATGTTATGGAGGAACTCGTACCATAACATAACCTGCTGGCATCCTACCTGTGAGATCACATCCCACCATCACATGGCAGAATCCAAAAGCATATAAGTAGTGAAATTCACCCTCTTTTCTAAAGTCAACTCCAGGTTTCCAATGATTGATAGCATGACTTATAACTATGAATCATCACCCTGAGGTCCTCCATCGCCTGAGAATGTGGGATAATGCTGCTGCTAAAATACCTATGTCAACTCTTCCAAAGATGGGGTAGGATGCATTACTCCCATGAATGTTTACGTGAACCTCATGAAGCCATCATGAAACTATGTGTGAGAACTTGTGTCCAGAATGACGGCTGGTGCTATGACAAGTATGATTGGAGGATCTACTAGTAATACCTGATCTACTATGTCTGGTTACTAGTCAATGCACTATAACAGGTGTACAACCAGAGGAAATCTCGGTGGCATGACTCTTCAAGGTCAAATGAACACCTTAGATCATGATTAACTAGGACTTGAAATTTAAAACATCAAGAAGGTAACATGAGAAATAAAACATTCAATATTTCTAAAAGGTGGATACATGGTGTGTACAACACCTAAATTTGGTCTCCCAATAAATATTCAAATAGATGTGTACTTTTTTTAGCCCTGGTTGTGTAACACCACATAGACACAACATCTTGTCCTAACCAATGGAGTGTACTTTGATTCTCTTCTCATGCATGAGTTATTCTACATGACATTACACACATGGTTCTGCCAGATAAAGACTACACAAATATTTTTGTGCTAGAAACGGTTTGTACTAAAAATAACTTCACTGTCCCATGTTGTTACTCACATGGCCGATTACATGGCAGACTCTACACAAAGTGTTTGTGCCAGACATGGCACGTACTAACTAACCATAATCCACCCGTACATGGCTCCTAAGACACGGCGTGCACATAGGGTACATGACGTGTCCACCCAAAAATTTCTCATCCCCTTGTCCTTCTCACACAACCATTTTCACAGTTAGAAACTACATGGAGTGTATATAAAATAAACATAGTGTACTTAAGAAAAATAGTTCCTTCCCAAATAGAAGAACAGATGGGATTTAATTTTCAGTACACACCGTGTATTCTCAGTTTTTCTGAACATTAATCTTCATAAACTACTCTAAAAGTCCATAAAACACTAAAAACAATATCACAGTGCCAAATTTAGATTTGTGGGGGCCCATACTCCCCTTGAATCAAAGCATAGAATCATATTCAGGTCATATACAAGGAATTACAATGCAATGATCTACCAAATTTCAATCCATGAAGGCCAATAAGACCTCAAGAACCAATGTTTGGCACTTATTTAAATTAAACCATAAATATTAGAAATACCCAATCAAATTGAATGTATTATATCATGGAATCCATCAAAACAATATGAATAACTAGAAAACCATCTATCACAATAACATGGAATCAGTAATGAACCCTAAATTACATGACAAGAATACATGACATGAGATCTATATCAAATGACTATACGATGCATGAGATGGAATAAGATCATCTCATCGGGTTGCAAAAAAAATAAAACCACCATAATAACAACAATAACAACACAAAACATTTGAATCACCCAACAGTAAAATCAAATCAACCATAATAATTGCAAAACCAGAAAAATTTCAATAATCAAGGTAAATTGGCTTTCCCCTATACATGGGTTAGCTACTCCTAGGCACAACTTATTACCAACTATCTATTATATCCTATCCCTTAATATAGGTTTCAAAAAATATGTCATGATCGAAAACATTCCTTTAATACCGCATTTTAATGTCCTGGTTCTATGTGCCACCCAATGGTGCTTCATACCCAGTTGGTTACATGGCCTCAAGCACATTTACCCTAACGCCTCAGGCTGCCGACTAGTAGTGAGGGCCTTGGGTGTGATATTGGGGAAATTATGCCGTCATTGGTAGAGTAAAATAGCATAATGAAAATTAGATATCCATAATGGAAGCAGTAATAACACGAAAGATGTAAATAGATGACGACTGAAAGTAATAAACAACTAGAGAACATATATATAAATGATGAGTGATACATATATCATGGAAAGAATCCAAACAATTAACGATGATTGAATATATTACTAAACCAATGTACAAAGAAAAAAATAAACCCCATAAGCAACCCAAGCCTCGTCTTGGTCTCATGCTCTCCAACTCCTCAAAAATCATGTAACTAACATTGAAGGTAGCTTTCCCTTATATATACCTAAAATAATATAATCTGTTTGGGAACAAAAGAATGTACCACATATAATGTGAGAAGAATCCATGTAGGTAACAACCCAAATATATGTTCCTAACATTCAGTGAATATATAAATATATATATAGTATAAAATAGGTAAAATGAAGTAGTAACTAAGAAAGTACTCAACATTAAACAATCATATAGATTCAATTGTATCAATTTTCATATATAAAGATAGTTTCTAATAAAAAATGTAGTAACCCTATGGGATTTACTTGTAGCATATCCCCACTGGTTCAACGAATCATTCAGAATAAATCCATTGGGAATTACTCACAGTCTTACCACTCTAGTTCTGCTTTAGCAAAGACTCTTAAAGGAAGTTATCACCATCAATTCCCTCTGTGGTATTTTATCTGTAAACTACAGACACTCTTGGAAAGCACTTAACATAAAATTACCACTATGGTCTCACAAAATGTATCTACAAAAACCCTAAGAGGGGTTTCCCATCCCTCCCGCATAAGGTCTCACAACATAAAAAGTAAGGGGACACTCTGAACAAGCCCTCAATGTATATTATCCATATGGTCTACTACACCAGGTTCACACAACCCTGTGTAAGTAAAAAATTCATAACGATGTTAGAAAATGTAATACATAAGAACTACTTCGCTAACAGCTTTCAAGAACTACTTGGATAAACATCTAAAAGAATATAACAACATCAAATAATCAATCCATCCTAACAACACTGGTCATGGAAGGTAAGAAGAATCACTTGCAAAGCTAGACCAAATGGTCAATATCAAAAAAACATGGGAAAAAATCTATAGCAAGGAAAATTTCCCTATTCACAAAAAATACCTCTACTCAAGAACAGAAGGCATAATAGGCATTAATAGGGAAATAATCCCAAAAGACACAATACCATGTTCTAGGGAATTGGGAACTATTCCAAATAATATTCAATTAATAACAACAGAAAGGTATAAACCACATACTTTAACATTGTATGATTGATATAGATAAATATCATCCAATAAATCAACCGAGTACTCCATAGATCTACATAAACATCCAAAATGCTCCACCAAGAATATCTAAAGAAAGAGAAAAAATCAAGGGATGATGTTCTAGAAGTTGGAATATCTCACTGTGGTGATTCCAACATAATCGATGACAGATGAAATGGAAAACGGATGGAAGTTTTGGGGATCAGAGAAGATTCATTAGCCTCGGTCTCTCTTGGACAAGACAAGGTGAGAAGGATGGGTTTCTATGAATAAGATTCAGCCCTGTTTCAATATAAAAATTAAAAAGAAAAGTACACAGTGTGTTCTTTGAAAGTACATGATGTGTATTTTCCTTAACCAACCTCCACTTTAGGAGGTCTCTTCGTCACCCCACATGACCATGTACCCCTCCATTACACGGCCAATACATGGTCACTCATGGAAACCGAGTACACGGTATGTACCCCAAATTACACAGTGTGTACACTTTAAATTTCAAGATCTATATCTTTTTCTCAAACACACCAGAAAAGAAACTCATACCTGAATTGAAAGTCCAGGTTCTTACATATAGGATTTGGGGTGTGAAATGTAGGACATATTTGTGTAGTAATTTCTTTGTCCAGAGTTCCTTAAAGTTGTTATAATTTATGGATAGAAGGTTCTTCTTTACAATAGTGGGGATGGGTTCTCTGACAAATATTTGAAGTGTAAAATTAATATAAAACATTATGTGTTATGAATTTAAACCAAAATAATAAATTTAAAAGGTCGTATGTATATAATACATGATCCAACCATCGAAGAAAATTTATACATTTTAGGTAATGTTTTTACATTTATCTCTTTGTTTTAACCCTTGTTAACTGTTTGGATTATAACCATGACATGATTGATTTATCAATATATGATACAACAATGTGGTTTTAAAAGTAAAATTGGCTCATATATAGAACATTGTAGATATTATAAACCATATCTAATTCACGTATCCAATTAAAAGTTATTTTTGAATTTTAATTCTTTAATCCAATTATTGATAATTAAAAAAATATATTTAATGTCATTTTATATAATATTCTATTAATTTGGTGTTAATTTCATCATATTAAAAAGTAAATAAAAAAATAAGTATTTCAAACATCCATAGAATGTAATTTTTATATAACATATTCATGGGATACTATAAAACAACAAATGGTTATTCTTAAATAGTAATTAAAATTATTTGTGTGATTTGATTATTGTATACATAAGCTCTATGTAAGAGTTACATAAAAATTTAAGGGAAATATATGTTCACTAAAAATTAATAATATATTTCTATATTAAAAAATATATATATTTCAAATAATCATTTATTACATTTCATCTTTTTATCTCGATGATAAAGATATGATATATTATAAAAGAGTAACAATTCATTTTTATTATTTATTAAAATTCATATTTTGGACATTATGAAAACAATGTGGAAATAAATATCAAAATTTTCAAACCATAAATCTTAATTGAAAAAAAAATTCCTATTAATATAAATAAAATGTATTTCAAGGGTTTTGGCCTTATAACATTATATTTAACCATAGTTTTTCATTTTGCACTTACCGATGTGGTGAATATTTACCACTATTACTATTCATAATTAAAAAATATAAAAGATCCTATTTAATGAAATTTTACCACATCATTCAAAATATAAATTATATTAATTTATTCAAATTATGGAAGATGATGAAATTAATTTAATATTAAAATGAATGATGTAATAAAAAAATGTTTCAACAAAATGTGTTTTTCTACCCAAAAATGAAATTATAGAAAATCTCATATAATAAAACTTATCATATTAATAATATGATTTTAAAAAAATGGTTTTATAATAATGTTACATTAGGATGATAGGAAACTGTTAAATTACATTATATATTTAATATCAATTTATTTTTTACATAATGTTATACTTTTCGTTATTCCTTGAAAAATCAATCATTTTAGAAATATACCAAAATTTCACTCTAAGAAATTTTTCATCTCATGATTCTAAAAAAGACATTTTGTTGTTAACTTTGAAAGTATAATATTTAGAAATTAGTCTTCTAAATAAAACATTAAATACAAAATTATTTTAACAATAATAAAACAATTTCATTTCTAATTGGGGGATGAATAATATTCATATATGAAATATAAATATTTATAATTAAATTATTTAATATTAAAAAAATCAAAATAACTATTTTGAATACCTTGGTTATTACACCAAGACCTCATAAATCATTGGAGTTAATAAATTAATATGAATGATAAATTTTTTATATTTCGTTAAAGGAAAATTTGGTTGAATATGTCATTATTAGGAAACCCCATTCTAACATGGTGGTGGAGGGATCAGAGTTTGTAACCTCATTATAACATACCCACATAAAAGAGAGTGATTAAACTTCTCTTAAATCAATGACGGTGAATCCAACTTTTCATTTGCAAGAAGGAGACACTATGTTGGTTGGTTTTAATTACAAAGTTCCATAAATCCTAATATCCTTAGGGAATGCAATGATTGGAATTATTAAGGTGCATGTTAATTATCATTTTAATGGGATGCAAGTTAATTTTGGAATTGTTAAGTGATGAGTAGTTGAGGGATTTTCATTTATCGATCTTGGTGGTATGTCTATAGTGGGAAAATATTCATAATAATCTTTGATGTTAGTTTTTGTGGTATGTAATGAGGTCAAGTGTTTCTGTGTTTTTATCTCGAATCCTCAAATTTCATTACATGAAGGAGGAAATTAATTTTCTATAATGTCTCACTTAATAATTTAAGATTCCATAATGGATTTTAAATTTAATATATATTGGATTTTTTAGTTGGATATCATGGTAATTGTGATTCCCTGACACTATCTTGGTGATTATTGACCAACATACCTAATGAACACAGTGATTTTTTATATGGGAGAGGATCCCTATTCAAAATATGTAAACTCTATATATACCTGAGATCATATGGATTCATGTTATACCCTCAAAAATCATATTTTTTTATGATTATCAGTGTCTCTACTTTTTGTAGAGAGTCATGAATGAGAATTTAATGGCTATTTTATAGATTAACTCATTTTTATAGTCAGATGAATACAAATATTTAGTTAACCATCATGGTTTTGGAAGATATATTGATATAAAAATTGTTATGTATTTATCCAGCATGTAGGATCACATTCCATTATTGGATTCCACCAATAATAATATATACTACTCAACTATATCTATATAAAATTTTTAGAAAATATATGAGAGACCATGATGGTTACCATTATGTTGGATTGTGGTTGAAAAGGCATATCTTTTTGGGTCAAAACTAGTGCATTCTATTA
Organism: Viscum album; assembly: GCA_963277665.1. Lineage (NCBI taxonomy): Eukaryota > Viridiplantae > Streptophyta > Magnoliopsida > Santalales > Viscaceae > Viscum > Viscum album. Next base: position 275,048,484 of record OY728142.1, on the reverse strand, counting down.
CCGATAAGGTTATGGAGATCGATGATCATATGAGGAACACATTTATTCAACATAAATCTTATGAGGATTGAATTTTTATACCATTAGAATTCATCCATTGAGGTTATGTATACTTTTTACTCTTCTGATGATGTGCATTTTAGATAATTGATAAGGGAAGCAAGAAAACCATGGGGTTTCTTTTGGTAATTACGTATTCTACATTGGTGTAGTGAGGTTGCATACCATTTTTAATTAACCCCCATAGATGGACTATGTTCATGAAATTTTCTATTTTTCATATCAATAGAGATATGTGAGTGAACTAATGCATGTTATTGGAAGAGGTGAGAAGGTCATTGATGGTTAATTTTCATTCTTGGATTAAAAAATAGTGATCAATTATTGATAAGAGAGGATATAAAATGTGATGGATATTCATTTAGTTTTACTGTTTTTGATGTATTGGAATGCCTATAAGATCATGTAGGAGATCAATAGCCAAAAAAGAGCTCAGTACCCCCCACCCTTATTTGGGAATCATTTTATTTTGGGGGTTATAATTAATATATATTGAATGAATTTGACAACAACGGTTTTTATTATTTTATCCTATGAATTACACATTATTTATCTGCCTTCACCATATTCGTGAAGAAAATTCTAACTAGGGAGATATAGATATATGGCTAAGAAGAAGAAAGTCCTTATTATAAGTGAATACTGGATCAAATACTTTACCCCCGACGATGGAAGGATCTATGATGCCAACATCATGAAAAGAATAAAGTAGTGATAATTATCGGGTCTGTCTTGGTGGTTTGACCCCCGCTGGATCTCACTATGCCTCTTCCAGGTCTATTCCCATCATATAATACTCAATTAATATGCAAGGTTGGAACACATTGTGTTGATTGACGCCAAAGCTCAGGGGAAGTCCTTTCTTTGCATCTGATCTCCTCGTCTATCTATATTTTTTACGAAAAGTTCAAGATGTGTGTTTGAGTGTCATAGGAATCTCAAATTAATAACACAAATATATTAAATATAGGAAATATAGAAACCAATTTTTTTAAATAGAACTCCCAGTTATTTGTTACATGAATAAAGATTTATCGATCATGGTTTTTTAGAAGACAATATTTAAACATCAAACAACATAATTTTTTAGGCTCATTCATACCATTAATCTTCTATAAAATCTATGTAATTTAAAGTAATTAGATGATTATTTTTTTAAATCATTAAATGTAAAAATGTATCAGTCCCGTATATAAATAAAAAGTGATCAATAAACTCTACGGTCAACTTCATATCCCATGCAGATTACATTGGAAGTTCGGGATAGTTACTGTTGGAATTGTTGAGACTATGATCATTGATTGATGATGAATAATAAAGATGGTATGAGGGGAAGAATAATAAGCATAGTAAGATCCTCAAAAAAATCTCTAGAAAATATTTTATTCAATAATGATAATCATATTCATGTCGTAAGTATTTTCTTTTTGCAGATTATTTTATGTTGATTATTATTTCATGAATGAAATTAATGGTAAGATTAGAATTTAAATATGTTTTCATACATTCATGAACAATTTCATTATTATACAAGTATTTTCTTATTATGATACATGTTTAAAATTAATCACTATAAAAAATGATAATCATTTGTTATTATGATTCATCTAACTATTAACCTCTCCTTGACGGTTGGATCAAATTCCCAAAATATTCATTACATTCTACTTATCCATCCACATTTCAGGTGTTGATTTAACTTATTCTAGTATAGTTTGAATAAATATTGAACCCTTGAATTGATATTGAATTACAAGAATATAAATTTGAAAAACATGATACTTAATCATTAATGTATCATTACAGAGAATGAGACCAGAAAATTATGTAGGGGTATTTCTTCATGATATTTGGAATATGATAATGAAGATGGAATCTGGATTTTGACACACCATTACTGATAGCCAATCCATGTTTAGGGATTTCCCTGTATGATTATCTGAAGAAATAGTGGATCGAGAGTACTCATGAATACCTTGAGACATGTAATAATATAATTTTAAAAAACTAATTCTATACAGTGTTACTGGGAGAACAAGATCATGTTTCTTGGTTCCATGTGGTGTCCTAAGATTTAGATTGAGTTAAATATGCCATTACATATTGATAGAACCAAATTAATTATGATACTATGCATTAGCCTGATCCATGTTCTGATAGAACATGACAATGTCCATGGGTGAATGATCAATTTGTGTCCCACTATGATCAAAAGGTACTTAGGGACCTGGATAGTCTTTTCATTTAATGAGAAAAACATTCTCTTGTCCATATGCAATTCCACATGCCTTTTTTAATTAATCCACACACCATGTTATTTTTATATATTATCACACCTTGAATATATCCTTCTATGAGACTCGTGTTATGGTATACAAAAAGAACAATATGAGAATATTTCATCATAATATGTGAGTAGGGATTTTCGATATCAATTGTACAACAGAAGGTGATTTGCGTTTGTTTCTTCATCCAGAAACACTTTTATAATAGATGTTATTTGGTTTGATCATCAGAGATATGTTGTAATCCATACTCCCCGATATCAAAATAGTTTTTTTCTAGATATCCTATATCTTATTAGTGTTTTTATTCCACTACAATTAAAATAGAATGGTTCCTATGTATGTTTTTCGACGTTTATTATGTACATTTTAATATTTCTTATTAAAATTAATGCTAAAATATCATGCAGAAAACCTCTCAGTAGTAGGGTTTCCCTTGAGAGTGTCCTAGGAATTTGGTACAATTGAATAATAAAATGGGGCCATGTGGTGAATGGATCGTGGTTTGTGCACAATTATTAATAACTATACCACGGGACTATATTCATTGGATATGGAGGTGAAATGTTTCCAAACAACACATGGGGTGATAAGAACAATGTATAAATAGAAAAATCAATCCACATGGATTCTGTATAGTTTTTTGAACTATACTGGTTCCCTTTAAAATCAAATGGATAGATTTCCACATAGATAGCATAGGGTTAACAGTTTGGAAATCCAGGTTTCCAAACGATGTGTCACATTAAAATAAGAAATCTAATGATTTCCCATCACATGTATTATAATATATCCATATAATTTCACACCCATTTTTTCTCCAGTATCATGGGTTTTTAACTAAACCCACCCCACTCTTCTAAGAACATTTCTCCATCAATTATATGATGCTTTAGGTTCTGTTTAGTGCATCATGAAACCTCATTCAACTATTTAACACTATTTACATAATTTAATCGACGAACCATGGTTGGTGGTTTTCATTTACATTGAAATTAATTAACCATATTTCTATGTAATTATTAAAATTAATGTTATTTTTTTGGTTAAATCATATCAGAGAATAATGTTTCATGGTTTTTCCAACCTACGTGACGTTCATGGTCTAACTACTTTCTCTATCAAAAAATATGATTTTTATGTGTATGTTGTGTTATCAAATTCGACAGCATGTTGCTTAATTGTTTCGTAGAAATGACTGATATGTAGTGTCATTTAATGTTACGTGATATTATTTTTTATTCTTATTGGGTTCATTAGAGATTATACAACATAGATTAATTCCCAAAAGAGGGTTTTCATTCTTTGAAAAATTGTAAATGTAGAATGTCTGAAAGAAAATATAAGGCTTATAGGGAAAAAAATTAATTTGGTGAAATTTAATTATAATTTTTACAAAGGGTTTTTCCTATGATAATAATTTATATGAGATATAGAAATTAAAATGTTAGGGGTGGAATATTATGATTGGATATTGTTTTTGAATTTTTAAATAATTGTAATTGATGAATCATTGTTGTGGAAAGTTAATGAGATTTTTATAGATTATTTTTGTATGATTTATTAAATTAGGATAAATAAACTAAACAATATGATTAATGAACATTTGAGAATAATAGAAATCCATGTTGACAGTATGTGTTAAAAGGTTATATTTTTTGAACCAGACAAATAGTTTTTGATCTATGTTTGCGATACGGTACATGATTTTCCCCACACATGGGTAATGATGTAGGGCATGGGATCCATATTATTGATTTCGGTTTGATGTAAAAATATTTAGTTCATTGGAATAGAGTGATGGGAAATAAACCTCTAACTTTTGACTTGGGTGAATACCTCATGATCTGGGACAAAATTAATTTAAATGATATGTTATCATTAATGAGTACCATTTTTGTACCAAGGATTTAAATGATTAATGAAAAACCATGTTTACAGAAAAAATTAACCCAAATAAACATTTCTATGAATTGTATACCTAATTACAATGAGGAAAAATGGAAACTGGCTAATTGAAAACATAATTCATTTATTATATTTATAATATTATTCAAGGACACTATTTCATACAATTTCATTTCTTTTTATTACATTAGACACTATTTTTGGAGGCCTTATGAGTTAAAATCACATCCTTCTCAAGTAACCAATGGTACCCAAATAAAATATCATGATTTGAAGATTAGATAAGGGAAAGGGACATATGACAGATGGATGACTTGGGAGGGATCATCAAGAAGGGTACATGACCAGCTATTTGGCCCCATTGTAAGGATTTCCATTAGTTTCATATTTTGGTTTTCTATGAAATTTTTGAAAATCGTGATATGATATGTTTATTTCATTAGTTTTTTGGTACTATCCACAATTCAGAACATTCTTTGTAATGTATGTTCATTTATTATTATTTCATGTCATCTTTTTTCATGATTTCCATCATTATCTTTTTCTAATAAAGAGGTTATTCTCTCCCAATGTGTTTTATTATACCATAAAAACTTGTTGGATGTCTTTGGTATTATGTAATTTGTTCCTAAGGTCATATAGAGGACTGAATAATCTACTAGTTTGAGTGATATGTGTTGGGTTGTAATAATGTTTTTCTAAGGGGTCTTTATTTATATTTATTTACTATTTAGTAATGGTTTATATGGGACTTGGATGCATTCAACCTTGGTAATGATCTCAGTATTTAAAGAAAATGACCCATTTGTGGGGGGAAAACCCATGTTAATATTTGTTTTTTATTGTTCATGAAGATCACTTATTCTATTTCGATGTTAATTTGGTAAGGGTTATTCAATTTTTGTGGGTTTTTTATATTATGTGATTTTTCTCATTTGTCACTACGAAAAAATGGTTTTTATACATTTATTAATTTATATATTATGGCCTTTATTTGTAATTATTCATATTAAGAATTCATGAGAAATCATGTGAGGTGTCTTTCATATAGTATACAAACTTGGTTTTGTGAAATATAAATTATCTTTTGTTTCATTAGATTGTAATGAATAGTTCTAAATTATGTGGTTGAAAACTATTTTAATGTCATATATGTTAAATAAAATTTGTAAAATTTAATAAAATGGGATGGTTTATTTTTATATTTTTAGGTTACCATATGTTATCAATTTACCATGATATTAATGGTATGGTCTAGTGAAAAATATTTATTTTTATTTGTAATGATAGTGCATATGAAGTAATCAATTATAGGTAGTTGTGACCCCTTATAAATTAGATATGAAATAAAGTGTTATGTTCCATGAAACATGAATTTTAATATATATAGTGATGTCGCCATGATGAAGTGCTTTGGTTTTGATATTGGTGGAAATTTTTTTGAAGGTACCTCATATAGAAGGAACAAAACCACAATTTGTTCTTGGTAATAGAGGGTGATTATTATTGTGAGAATGTCACTTGTTTTATACATTTTATGGAGAGAGACTCGTGGTAGGATATGTTAGGGATGTTTTATTTTACAATTGTTTTTCATTGGTATCATCCTATGACATTCAATATATAGGGTGCTCCAAATTATGTTTCTTTATTTATTGATTCTATCTAGTTAATTTTGGATTTCTTGGATAATACTATACAGATATGGTATGAATTTTTATCTTATTTGTTTTCGGGACCATTGATGAACTTATGGGTTATTCTAGCCTAGTATGAGTAGGTTTCTTGTATTTTATTGCAGAACATCCATTAGAATTTCCATGATCAATTTCACCAAGAGACCTTGTGGAATAAAAGGGTAGTCCTTTTTTGGGTTTATCCAAAAAATGTTACTGATGGATTGTGATATCCACTTCATGAACTTGTGTTGTTTTCTTATGAAGTAGGAATATGATATAGGGATGGGGATTAAACACATTTAAGAAGGGATTAGGTGATATATTCTAATTGAAGTAAAAATATTCTGGCTGAAAAAAATCAATTAGTTGGGTAATTAGGGTCATATTACTAAGGGTAACATGTTGGTGTCATGTAATGGAAACCAAATAGTTTCATTTGGGATTTCTAGTAGTACATCCTTTGATGGTAGGAATAATAATTATGATAACATCATTATTGGTGGTTGGGGATATGAAACCCAAGAAAGTGTAACATCCACATTAGGAAGTAGTCATGTTGTTTTTATCAATGTTCACTGACAAATCACTTGGGAGGTAACTATCATGAACCACCATTGGAGTTCCAGTTTTTGTTTGATAGAAGATGTAGGCTGATGTAGAGCACTAACAGGTGATCTTGTACCCATTATTTTTTTTATAGGAACATAGTTTATACCTACACATGTGGGGACCTTTTATATTAGGAAATGGTTTTCCATATCAGCGAGAAAATACATCACACGATACCCATACATGATTTCAAGGAATGAGGACTAGTTAGTTTCTAGCAGTTTAGTATAGATATTTTTTAATAGATGTTGAACCCTATATTGTCTAATGTAGGACTCATGTATATATTTTTATATCCAGTTCATTATTTGATACATGATCCTAAAATTATATTTTAACTATATAATTATTGAATCATTTGGACCTAGTGGTGGAGTGTATATTTTGGGTTATATTAATCAAAATATTATTAGGGGTGTGATCAGAAATTATTCATCATTGTACGGAGCACTCCCTTTAGAGTGTTGGGTACCAAATTCCATTGGAATTTTATTTCTTGATATGTCCAGTTTTTACAAGATAACGTGAATGGAATTTCTTGTTTTGTACTAAGATTAAATTTATTACTACAACATGACAGTGGGTTTCACATATTCTGACGGTGGAAACTATGTCCATTATAGGGAATGGGATATCCAGGAAATTTGGGAAAGGCTAGTAATTAGTGGATGGGTGATCTAATAGGTATTGAAACGGTTTTTTAATTATAATGGGGGAGTAGGAAAAGATATATTTTCTTATTTTCATATAGTCCAAATACATGATTTAAATGATTTCACATGGTTTCCACCTAAGAGAGAGATGTTTTCTATATCTAAGATAATTCCTAAATCTATTTATGTTTCGATATCACCATAGAGAATGGAATTGGCAGATATTGATGAATAAAACACTATATTATAGCAGTTATTGGATAAAGGGTTCATCCACATGAGTACATAAGCTTTGGGGATCTATGAAATTTCTTCTAATAACTCTAATGAGACCTTATTCATGTGTGTTGATTATTAGATTATGAAATTGATAATGATTATCAACCATTATCCTCATATTTATATCAATGTTTTTTTTAAAATATGACGGGTTCATGTGTGTTCCCCAAGATTGAGATGAGATATATGGTCCATCATATGACGTAGAGACCATCTGATATGCAATTAAATCCTTTTGAATATGGTATGGAATCTATGAGCTCACTGTAATGGAATTGGGGATAATGAATGTTCTGGTTGTATTTAGGGATTTGATAAAATGATTCAGTCACCTATACCTAGATCATTAAATGGTTGTTCATTGAAAAATTCTCAATTTAATCCAAAACATTTGATGATCATTTCAAACTAATTATCATAATCACGTGTACACTATAATGGAATAATTTATATTCTGTATTATTAATGTGTAGTTTATAGATCCTATAGGTACACTATTTGGCTCATATAATCTCATATGATGGTGTTTTAGTGCACCATAAGAAGGTCATGTAGAGAAGTATTGGTAGAATCCCATGAATGGTTTGGGTATCTAATGATTATTTGGTTTGACTGGTAATTTTAGAAGTTTAATTGAATAAATTTACTTATTTTTGGTTACTCTATGAATTTTTAACGATGAGGGTATAATGTTTGTGTGGTTATAAAATTGTGAGGATTCTATATAGAAACTAAAGAGACGGTTGGACACCACACTGTTTCTTATTTTACAATATCCAGGTGAGAATTATTAATTATATTTATATTCATATGGGATCATTATTAGGGTAGTGATGATGTGGGAGAGTGATTCATTGTATAAAGAACATGACAGATGAGGCCAAATTAAAGAAATTAGCCTATGAAATATATCATGTTTGTTGTAGTGGGGTTGGAATTATAATATTGGTTGAATTATCTTTTGGGTTAGTGGTTTGTTTTATATGTGTAATAATAGAGTATCAATTACATATCTTCTTAGAATGATGTAATCCTCTTAGATTGGTTATAGGTTGGGAAAATGATTTACATTGATTTTAAGCTCGCGTATAGACATTCAAAAGGATGTAGTGTTTCTTTTTCAATGACATGGAAGACACAAATTCAGGTTGTTTATATGCCTTCTTAAATGTATAGGATAATCATATTGATCATTGAGATGAATCATTGTTTCCATGGGGGATGAGAGCTGGTGATATCTATGTCATCGGCTACCAGTCCCACACTTCATAATAAGATAAAGGAAATGATGTTTTAATATCAAGAGTTGATGGAATTGATGGTTAAATTTGATTGAGGGGGGTTACATACTGATTTAACTATTGGTGATTTTCATATCATACATGTTTTTCCCATATTATTAGGCTAAATATTATGTCATAGGAGATGATGGGTTAGATTCATTCATCTAAGTGGATGGTGCACCCGAGTTTATCCAAATTTCACCATGGTATTTCTATATGGTATTTATGGTCATGAATGGTAAAGTAATTTTCAGTCAATGTGATTATATAATTAACTTTATAATAGGCAACAGTTGAGAAAAAAAATCCATCTTCTCTATAATAGACATGTTCATTCTAAAATGTCAGTGGAATGATTATACCATTTATCTTGTGGATTTTATTCTATTGAAATGTAATATTAGTGATGAGATAATGGTGGTTGTTAATTGGTTGAAATGAATGCCTATTTAATTCTTAGTTGGGATACATTCACCATCAGCCATTTGGTAGACTTGTATAAGCGAGAGATAGTGTAATTCCATAGAATTCCGGAGACCGATGTTTTATATAGGGAACCTCTTTTTTCATCATCATTATGTATGGTATTGTATTATGATCATCATACTAAGGTTTTTTATAACATAATTTCCCCTAAAAATGAGATGGGATGATATAGTTCAATTCATTATTTTGATGACATGCTAAGTGCTTGAGTCCTTTATTTTTTTGGGGAAGGTGAAAACTGAAAGATAGTTTTTGGTTTTCCTAAATTAACATTTATTTATAAATATTAATATGATACCATATGAGGAACTATATGGTATAATTTTATGATCAACCTTGTGTTCTAATGATGTGGTGTAATTAGACTTTTTGGGATTGATTCTTGTAAAAGAGACATTCGAGCATTATCTATAGTTCATTAAGACTATATATATGGCCTATAGTAGATATAGTTCATACTAAGATCTATTTTAATGATATAATATGATCAATTTAGGTGACCATGTTTACCATCATGTTTCATGGAGATTAGTTCATGATCTGATCTAGAAATTAGGAATGTTGGTGTCATGTTCTATTGGAACTCTTGATATTGTGAGGAGGATCAAACCAATAGATTATCAGTTGTCTCATTCATGGTTTTATGGAGTTATAAATGCTATTTTTATTGATTCATTACATCAAAATTATCTCTTGGACCCATATTATGTGATTTGAATTTATAATTTGGATCTTGAGGGTGATGCTTCTTTTTATGGGAATATTATTTGTATTATGGATCAAAGAGGGAAGAACATTCAAGTTAATATTATGTCATTGGTCTAAGTGTAGTGGAATAATTGAAATGTTCACAAGGAATCATGAGAGTGGGGAATGATTTATCTATTTAGTGTCTAAATATTTTTACAATAGAGTATTAATGATTGGATGGAATGTAGCTTGAGGATAAGCCACTAAAATGTTGGAGGTTTTAGGATCTTGACTATTGACAAGAGACAATTTGGTGTTAATCATAATTAAACTCCATTTAGAATTACATAGGGATATGATATTGTGATTATGGAAGTTCTCTTAAATTTATCAGGGTTTTGGGAAATGGTAATTGGGAAATTAGGATTAATAGTGTGTTTTGAATTTTTAGTGATTAGTTAGTAATATTAATTTCCCATTATCTTGTACCCTTGAGAAGGGGGATGAAATACTTTTAAAAAATTAATCATTGAGGTGGTGATAGAAGCCTTTCATCCTTAGAATGATCTATCTATATTTTATACACTTATTTCCAAATCATGTGAGTGATTAAGAATATTGGGAGTCTCATCAAACACATAGACAGTGGATACCACAGTGTTGACACAAGGTCTGGAAAAGCATCTGGTGAAACCATGTACCTCATTAAAAGTGAAAATTTGTTTATTTTTCCCTTATAATATTTTTACATTTTCCATAAATTCCCCTCCCATTTATTATGTTTTTGTAATGAGTGTAATCGAAAACCTTTCAACCCCTCAATGTGTTTTTGTACAATGATTTTATGGAATTTGAGTTATTTTTAGAGTTATTTAAATGATTGGCCATGTATCTAACTATATTTCCTATTTTTTGTAATATTAACTGATGATACTTTTCTATTATTCCAAAACATAATAACCATGTTTCTAGGTAAGTCATATATTTTTGGTTATTAGATCATTAAAATTAAATCAATGGTCAAGGAAGTGGGATTGTTGGTATATGTGATTGAGGTAAGTGATCTATGATTTTTTTTTATATATTTATTATTGGAATGTGATGTGTAAAAATGGTCAGAATTTATAAAAAATTGTTTCTAGGATATGAATAATAAATTAGGTTTTAGGATTTTATGTGAGACTTTTCAAGGATCCCATTTTGATTGATAAAGATTTTTTGATCTATAATAATCATCACTAATAGGGTGTGAAAATTCCTTTAAGAAAGGAAATTGTAAAGTATAAGATGTGGGGATATGTGGGTCTTGGGAGTAAATTAATTCCATTGTTACATTGAATTATTATGGGAAAAAATGGTTTATTTTTAATTTCATGACTATAAGGTTGTTATGAAAATAAAAGGGAAGTGTTGGAAATTGATAATTATGGCATATTTGTGATTCATTAAATTATTTTAAGGAATGAAGCAATTTTGTCTATTATGATTGAATTTTTTAAATTTTATAATTTCATAAATTTACTAAACTAGGTTAAATATAGTTTTATATGTGATTGATTAATATTTTAGAATAATGAATATAGATGTTTCCATCATTTGTTAAAAAAAATTGAATGTTGAACCATGGAAGTGGTTGTTGATAAATGTATGAGATTTTGGGAATGACACTCTCAACCTAAGAGAAAGGTTGTTGGATATGGAATTCAATACTCTGGATTTAGGATGGTCATACATGATGTTCCAAACCCTTAACCCTATTTACTATGAATGAAACCACAACCTATTTATTTGTGTTCTAGCATGATAGTAAGTGCCTAAATGGTTGAAAATGATTTGGGACTTAGGATGTGAACCCTTTTTTTAAATATATATTTATTTATTTTAAATCCATTATATGTGATTTGTTGAACAATATAGTTCATAGAATATAGGATCAGTTCCCAAGGAAAAATAATTTAAACTATAACTAGTTAATTTAAAACATTTTTTTCTTTTTTGAATTAAAATTTTTATTTCATTTTATTTTTCTATAATTGTTTTCTGTAAATTTACATACCAGACAATTGTGGTGGACTACTGAGTTCTACTACCACAATTATTGATCCACTAATGGTACTTGAAAAGAAACCGTAGATAAAGGTTCAGATTTTGGAAAATATCCTACGATATATCACTGAAATGGATTTAACATAAATCAGGGGACCATACCATATTTCGAGAACCATTTTGAGGATTGAATTTAGTGTCTTATTTTGGGATCTGATGGCACTTTACACTATCATGACATGGTCTGATTACTGTAATGGTTTTTTGGTATGTACCATCTTTGGGAACATGGCATGGGATGTATGTTTAATGTTTATATTTCAATTCTACCATTTATTATGATTTAAACTATTGTTTTTTGATTAATATGGTATTGTCTCCTAATGTGTTTTTTACACCCCTATTGTATGTCGAATACACTATCATACTAGGAGGAATACTTAAGCTAATTTATAGGGCCTTATTTTATTTTACTATAAGTTATATGGGTTACGGTGTTACATCATATTTTTAAGAGTGGTACATCCTTGTCATTACACTCCATTCGGGAGCAGGTCCTCCACTTGTGTTTGTGGAAACATGGATAAAATACATAGTTTCCAAGATTATTTAATTAATTTTAAATCTTGTGAGGTTGTGCATGTTTCATGGAATCATTGGTGGGACATTTAGTGTTATTGGTAGAATCATCGTCCCTATATATCTATTGAGATTGTGGTTTATCTTTTGTAATTAGGGTTTTAATATGATTGTATTTGATGTTATACATGCATTCCCTCACTGGCTTGTGGTTTTTGAGGAATGTTTATTTCAATTTAATACCTAATTTTTTTCAATAAATCCTACTAAATATCTTTATACAAATGTATATTTGGGATTTCAACACATATTTTATGTCTGTTAATGAATATAGGTAGACAATTGGTCACTTTGGTGGACATGGAATTAGTGTATTATTGATATATATAGAAGAACATATTGTATTTGAAAGTGAATCATAGATAATTATAGTTATGAACTATTCCTTATTTTTATCATTTATGTAATTTTCATGTTGGGACATCCATTATATCAAAATTTTCAAGTTTGTTCTCCCTTATAAATTTGTATTACTTTTCATCAAATTTATTTCCCCTAGATACTGTTTTGTGCATCATTAAATATCTTCAAGTTTTAGTTTCCAATTATATCTATGTTTTGTTTTATGGAATTTTGTGTGTGTATATTAAATTTATAATGTTAATTTCTATTTCAGGTATAATCCTACTTGGAACTTTTCTCCAGCCTATAAACTATAAAGGGTGGGATTGGGATGCAACTCTTGTATTTATATTGGGCTAGGAGAGGACCTGATGGGTCTAATCATGACTATGATCTTCTAATTGGTTCATATCAACAATTTGGTCCAATAAATTTTATGTTCATGGATAGTTCACATTATTACGCTGAATTGTAGATTTTGTCCCACCCCTATGGTATAATGTAAAAACGCATATGTTTTTCATTGAGTTCTCTCTGGTGATCAATATTCTAATCCATTTATCATATGAAATTAAATAAGGATCCCATTTCACATAGGAACTAAATATCTTTTTATGATGAAATTTTTAGAATAAAAACTTGTTGATTTTGGGTCATACAATATGGTTTTACCAACCTTAGGTAGAAGAATCATAATTACTACATAAATTTACAAATATAATCCATTTTAAATGTATTAAAATATTTTTTTTCCTTTTAGATTGAGTATTAGATGGATGAATGAATTTAAATTTTGTTAATATATTATGTCTTCTTCAAAAAAAATATTACTAAATTTTTCAATGAAATGAATCTATATATTGGAAAATATATATAGTTGTCATTATTGATGATTTGGTAGAATGGGAAAATTCAAATCCATCGATTTGAAAATATTAATTACTTGTTCTGATCCTCATTAGAATTTTTTTGGTGTTTATGGATTACATTTTATGACATTACAATTTTCATTATGTAATCATCCACTAAGAATAGTGAGTTTCATTTATTCCATTACATGATGATGGTATCAATTTTGTATGATCCAACAAAACTAGTTTTTGGGTAGTCCACTATATGGTAAAAATTAACTATGTAGTGTGATAATATAATTTATTGGGTTGAATTCATTAATGAATTTTTTTATTGAAATTTAAACCATTTTCATGTGTCACTCATGGATTAGGTTATTATTTAATGATAGTTTTTTATCAAATGATATGAGTAATAATTTATTGATTAAATATTGGTTAGGAAAAAGGTTTGAGGACCTAAAAATGTTATCCCTCCAAAAATTAACTTCATGCAATCAACATTAATAATTTTGATAAAATATGATGGGTAAAAGAAATAACATTGGTCATACTAGTAAAAATTGTACTTTATATGATGGCTATATAAGGTAATTGTGTTATTCTACTTTTTATGACCCCATCATATTGTTAATAGGTTTTGTTATATTCATGTGGAATGGGTGGACTATAATTTCTGAGATAATCTTACTTATTACTTATTTTCCCCAATAATCTAACAGAAGAACGCATTCCATTGATATATCCCAAATATACGGTAAACATTAATATATTTTTCCTTTTCAATTGGGGTAGTTTTTATAAAGCTTTGTGGATGGAGTTAATGGATGTAGTTAGTTTTGATTTTATATTTTCTCATAGGATACCTTATCATTAGTATTACAATATAATTATTACCATCATTTTCATCATATTGTTTCACATTATATTTTCATTAATTTAATGATACATTAAATAATTATGATTATTTGATGAATATATTCAATTAGAATGTGATTACATTGTTTCTATATAGTTTTTTGTTTGTTATAGCCTACTCAATAATGAAAATTCAATTCTTATATGTGATTATAAATTTGGAATTATTATCCATACCTAGGAATATTGGAATTGGTTTTAGAGAGGAACTACTAGATTCATCAATGTTTAGTCATGGTTATAATGGTCTTGGGTAATGTCACAGAAGAAATGACAATCATTAACCCCCTTAATTAATCTATATGCAACATAATTTTTGAGAAATTATATAAATGTAATACATTTTGATATATAAAAATACGCACAAACAATCATTAGATTAAATCCTTATATTGAACAACCACTAATCGTGATCCCTCAATATTAATGGTGCTCATTATGGAAAAAACATAAGATAAGAAATTATAATATCAAAAAATAAAATTACCACTAATTACATGGTTCAATGTTTTTTTCTTGATCTCTCTATTGGATATTTATATACAGTATAGTATCACGTTGTACTTTTGTATTCCTTCATGTAGGATATGAATTTTCCAGGCCATATTTTCCACATCTTCTTTAGTGTTACCAATTATATCAAGTATTTCAACACCAACAATTATATCTTTCCAATTCTCATTATTTTTTTATATAAGGGATAATTTGGAATATATGTGGAGATTATTTATGAAATTAGTTAGAAAAATAATATGTGAAAATGGTTTTCCTTTATCCACCCTTTTATTTTCACATATAGAACACTATCTTTATAAATGGAGGATGTTCACCCAGGACTCATACCATTATAAAATAACACCTATAATAAAAATTACGCACCTACCAATTTTAAACACCTAAACATCATGTAGAAAAATAACATCTTAGTTACAGTGGTATTTTATAACTATAAGATAATGATTATCAATGAAACTAGACTATTAATGAATCTTTTTTTCTTTTCATAAATTCACAACTACTATATAATATTAAGTAACCCATAGATCTCACTGTTCAACTTTATAGGAGTAGTTTATTTTTATGAAGACAATAATGTAGTTAGAGTACACTCTTATAGAGTTACTAATTATCACATATGAAAAATAAAATAAAAATAAAAATTATTCTCTAGGCAGTCTATATAAATCAAAAATATAAAATTGTAATCTCAATCTATAATAATGTTATTAAAATTATTAAATTTATAAAATAATAATATTATATAAATTTTATATATCCAATAACCTATGAATATTTATTTGGTTTAAAATAATAAAATCAAAAATAAATATTCAATTTTTTTACTTTTTCAATCCCCCATGAATAACCATTACCACCCTATAAAAATAATATCAGTGAATATAATCTGAATATAAAAACCTACATGAATTGAAACACAAAACACAAAAAGGGTAGAAACAATTAACACACAATTCAGAATGAATATAAAGTTTTCTATATACTCCAATTATCTATCCATATTCCCCTTGACACATAAATTTTATCCAATTATTAATATTTAGTCCCATTAATTAACTAAATTTAAATATTTTCTCTCATAACTCACATAATAAATATGTGTAGTAATGTAAAATCACTATGAACATGAATGAGACCATAACCATTCATTTATTTTATGTCATCCATTCTTATAAGAAATATTGATACCAATCATGATGACATTGATGTAGTTATTCTAATGGAAAATTTAAACATGAAATGAAATAAAAATTTGACTAATACAATGTGTAATTTTACCTAAAATATTAATTTCGTAATATAACATTAATAAATAAGTTTAATAATAAAAAATTGAATTATTAATAGATTTATCAACATAATTCCTATTTTAAAATTGTTCATAGGTCATGAATGAGAAGTAAATAAATGAATGTCCTCTTTATTTTCCGTATTTTTAAAAACATGTTTTTATTTTTTATAATGTTTGTTATATTTTTTGGATAAATAGATGGAATATCGTAATATATTTTTTCTAAACGTGTAATTTATCCATTCCCCTTACCAATTTATTAACCCATCATTATCCACATACAATTGACTTCATCCAAAAATAAATAATTAAATGGTGCGTTCTCGTAATCACATTGATGTAATTTTATCATGAAATTAACTAAGGGAACAATAAATAAGGAATTATTTTATAGAACTATTTCTTTTCATAATGGAATAAAATGATTTATAGGATCCTTTATAAGAGTAAAAATAATAATTTCGTGTAAAATAATTTACAAATTCCTTATAGAATGTCCACAATCATATCAATACAATTTAATTCTTATTTTTTTAAAATAAGAATCCTTGAATATTCTAATGTCTTATATGATCCAAATTTCACACTAATGTTTTTCCCTAGAATGAATGTATCATTTTTTTCATTGATTATATCTTTGGAATGATAGTTTAAATATATGATATATTCACTTAAATCCATTAATAGAAAAAAGAGGATCATTTAAAATATGTTTTATGGAATTTTAATTAATGAACTAGAGAAAATTTTTAGTCCCTAAAATTTATTTGGATAAGAATTAAAAAATTACACATAATATAAAGAATCATTAAATTATAGATTTACAATTATAGTCATAATTTTTTATTTCAAAGAATATATAAATCAAAATCGAATGAAAAATCAAAATAAATGTATGGGTTCCACCAAAATACATAGATGATTATTATTATCAATAGAGCCAAAATTTGATTATAAATGTTTTCAACAAATATTAATACATGAAAAACAAATAATTTGATATTTATATATAAAAAATAATGGTCTTAATCATAACGATTACCATTTTCTATTCTATTATCATTCATTAATTGTGTAAAATAAACACTGTATATATAGAAATTTATATAAATATAACTACTTGAAATGAATAGAAATGTATATAGTGTATTTTAAAATTTAGGAATCCCATAAAGAAGAAATTTATATTATCTATTTTCAGCTTGATTTTATATAGGTTATCAATAATCATAAGGGTCTTATCATTTTCATTACTAGAATGAATATATTTTTTAATATAAATTACTCTTCAAAAGTATTTTCTTTAAAATAATCATGTTGGGATATAATGTTTTCAAAAATCCAATTAAAAGATAATATTCAAATCCATGATGATTGGGATAGGAAAAGGACCCCTTCTTCTCAGCATGAACTAATATTAAATACTCTAAGGTTGATGTGTTGATGTCAGGATAAGTATTGGGTTTTTATTCATGATATGTTTGTTATTGATATTACTTTCTCTATTTACAATATTATTCTTATATAAAAATGATAAATATAATAAGATAATTAAGTTATAATTCACTATTTACTAATTTCTCATCATTACAAGTTAACAGTCCTTATTATTCGAATATATAAATTTTTGGAAATTAGTTTTTGAATATAGATTTTTTTAATTTTGAATAAAATATATTTTATCTCTAATCAAGATTTTTTATTAATATGATTAGTATCTAATTTTGATGGCTAATTGAGAGTCTTATTAATTTTTATGACCAAACTAATAAGGGTAAAATGGAATTATTTGTTTGGTTTAAGTAAGAACTACAATATAGTAGATACCAAAATAATAATAATCTAGAAAATGTGTGAGAATGTAGGCTAACCCAACCATGATGAAACTAACCAAAAAATGAATGATCGATTATAGGGGATAAATGGTTATCAAGGTCCATGAAAAGGATGATAAAATCAATGCAATGACTCTATCAAATACTATTGTCACAGATACCATGGTGTATCCCAAACATTGTTGGATTATGTTTTTGGTTTTCAATGACCCTAATGTATATTCAACAATTCTATTATGGTCATATATATTTCCACATGACTACATCACATCAATGTTTTTCGAGTGTTGATTGACTGCCACATTGAGTTACACTAGGAACTGATACCATCCGTAACAAAAAATAAACCATAAAAATTAGAAAAAAAATATAAAAAACATATTAAACAATAATTAATTCAGAACACATGAAGAGAAATTCCACTGAACATGAATCATCTTCATAAAATAGAGTGTTTCCAAAACTCATCCGGCTAACTAATTACACAACACAATGTCTATAACAATAAATAGTGTTAGTAAAATTAAGTTGAATGCCTCTATAATGATAATACACATTAGAAAACTATATAGTTTCAGATGTAATTTCAGAATCTTTGATAAAATTACTCTGATTGGTATTTCATTTATTAAAATAACTTATATGGGGATAAGTAAAAATTTCTAAAAATCACAATAATTATTTTATTTAACAAATAAGGGTAGAATAAATTTCATTTTTTATAGAACTCTTAAAAAATCATATATTATTTCATGAAATAAATAATAGATTGCTTTATTTCATGGATGGTAATATTGTTTCATTAGAGATAATATAGGTGGGTTTGATAGAGAAGTAAGAATTATATTCTGTAATGTTTACATGAATTAAAATATATTGGAAATAAAATATCAAGATTATTCTATTTAATATTTTAATATTTTTAAGCTCCACATATAATCCATTTTTAATGAACATGTCATAATAGGGAATGGAGAGATAGTAGATTTGGATTATTAAGTTATTTTTAAATTAATACAATAGATTATGTTAGTTATATCCATTGATGTTGGAGTTAATTAATTATAGGATGTAGTGACTTAGGTTTAACATGATCAATCTTGGATGGTTTCGAAAAATATAATATCATCAAGCCCTATAACATGACTCGCAAATTATTCAAAATGTTGTTTACTCAATCATAATAGTGACATTGGTAATGTTATAACCTATGTTAAAAATATTTCCGATATTTATTTAAAATAATAATAGTTACATTAAATCAATGTATTTTATAAATTTATTTTAATATAAAAATATTATTTTTGATTTTATAGAATATGTGAACAATTATTTATAAATTAATTTTCTAATAAACTATAAATGAAATGTTGTGTGTGAATTTTTTTAATATGAACATATGCTATATTTTTTAAGCCACATTTTTTTGACTATTATATTCGTCTCAATAATATTTTCACTATCAATTATTATTATCCTCAGAAGAATTATTTTTTTCATGAATTTTTCATTCTAAGTCTACACCATTTTCACATATTTGAACCCGTAATTACAATTTATATTAGATATTTTAATGATTTAATTGTATAATATAGAATTTTTTACACTTATATTTATTTAATGAAAATTAATCTTTCAAACACTATTAAAATGATTATGATTTCTAATGATGTCTTCCAACAAGAGATTAAAATTCACCAAGTGTTTTTTTCCTGAAAAAAAATAATGGTTAGAATTGTTTATTATTATTTTATCATAATGATAATAAATATCAATAAGAAATGTCTAAAGTCCCAGGAAAAATTGATAAGTATGGAGATTAAGGTAAAATATTGACTTGTGTTTTAATAATTTAATTGTTTAAATTTATTGTTTCTTATATTTTATTTTGATCAATGTTGTGTTATGTGTATTGAAACAATATTCTCAAAAACAAAAAATGTAACATACGATTCTTTTTAATTTAATAACTTATTTTTCTAGAAACATATAACATATATGAACTAAATAAATAATGGGAAATGTTTTCAATGTATATTTTTTCAATCCATTATTAGAAAGAATTCATAATTTATATGTCAGTAACATCAATAAAAATGATGAAAATTTAAAATCAATATATGTTAAAATTTGTTTTTAAATTTTTATGGGTCGATATAATTAGGTTTCAGTGAGTGAGAAATGCTTGTGTGGATATTCATGGGGTTTCATGGTTTTGGAAAGGTGATTTATATAATATGAATAATTGGTAAACTCTATAGTGGTGGGTTAAAAATAATTTGATTGAGTCTATGTGATGGTAATGATTCCAAAATGTATCGGTTCATAAGAATTATAATTCCATATGAATATTTTGTATATGCTAGGACTAGAATTAGTATATAATCATTTATTAAACCCAGACATGGGATGTGGTACTATATATTGAAAAACTATGAATATTTTTTATTATATAACTATTGATTGCATTGGCAAAGATATTATGATTCGTATCATATAGGTATTTTATTGAGTTAAATACACATTAGGGGGTGGTGAATAGTATTCAGGTTATAATTGTATGTGATTATGAAAGATGTGTAGGCTCTCAATTCCAGATTAAATCAATATATCTGGTGAATCATGTATGTTTGTTATTCCATACTACATCGGACGATCACCTATAATGGCATGTGTTGTAAATTTATTATGTAAATGGTAAGAATAATTTTTCATGAGATAAGATTGGAGAATAAGATAGTCTTGTCAATGATTCTTGACTAAAACCCCTAATTCTAGGATGATTCCATCTCAAGTATACTTGTATAGTCTAGTTGACTTTTTTAGGAAATTACTTCCAGAAAATCATTTCATTCTTTTTTTTAATTTTATTTAATATTTGGTAGGGAATAGATTTCACTGGCTAAAACCCCCTCCAATTTTAAAGGAAGGGAAAATTTTTTATATTTCAAATAAACCTATTATATTATCAATGAGAAAAAAAGTATGTACTACATAAGTATATCAGTTCCGATGTATTTCTGTTTTTTCCCAATCAGATTTACAATTTGTTTCAAATGGTTGGAGAGAAAAATGACATCAATTTTTAGCCTATTTTTTGGAATTTCTGGATTTCATTCTAAAATAGTTTTATATCATCCATGAAAATTGTTATTTTTACTTCTTAATTGATCGCACACATGGTTCTACACAAATTTCAAAGACTCAATATTTAATGGACGCAATTGAGTAACATGAATTAAAAAAGAATCTCCATGAACACCGTGATAAGGATTCATTCATGAGAGTGTCTCACCATTGGTTGAACCGACACATTTTTTTTGAAAATTAATGATTGATCATTGATAATCTACAATTATTATCAAAAGATACAAAATATCTCAATTAATAACAAGTATCAACCTCCCCATATTTATTCCATGTTTCATCAACTTTTTGTAGCATAATACATTTCCTAAATTTACCTCTATTTTAGATAACATAAATTTATTGTCAAGAATAATGATATACACAAGTTGAAATTTGATACAATGATCGAACATTATGAATATATATTAATTCCTCTTGGTATTTTAAATCCCTATTACATCATTATGTAATTAATGAATAGCGTCTTTAGATATTAAAATGATTTTATCATGGTAATATTTATATATTATATTATTATTTACTAGAACTGAAATGAAGTACATGAATACAACATGAAAATATTACTATATACCTTATGGAAGGATAAAATATATGTGTAATTTAAATATTATGATTTCATTCTAAAAAATGTCTCATTTTTGGGTCACATAATCACAAGATATGGTATATAAGTATATAAAAAAAATAAAAAGGTTATTGAATATTGGACAAAGCTAACCATAATGACTGAGATTAATAGATTTCTAAGTCAACTAGACATTATAGATGTGTTTGGGTTAATTTATCAAGACTATTTAATCATATTAAAAAAAGTTAACTTGGAAGAGTTATATGTTCCTCTAGATAGTAGACTGTGAAGAAATTTTGAAATAAGTAAATATAAGGTTGTCATTTAAACATGGTATTACATTTCCATATAGTGGAAAATGTTTTTAATATATAGGTAAGAAAACATGAATGGATTTGGATTTTTGATTATGAATAATAACATGGTTATATTCTATCCCATAAGATAATATAAGATTGAAGATGAAAATTTACCAATGTCATTATTTAGAGTTCGTTCTAGTAATTATATAATTAAAGATATGGAGGAATTATCTTTAGTAGGATAAGTGTTATATATATATGAATAATAAAATATTTAAATATAGAATCACACAGAAGGATTTGACAAAGATTTAGTGAATATGGTTTTAGATTAAAAATTATTCTGACTTATCAATTCATTACCTCCATGGGAAGGTGAAAAAATGTGGTTGATGTTTTGATTCGAATGAATCAAAATATATTTTCCAGGATGAGGATCACAAAAGATCAAATGCTTCTATATTTTTAAAATATTGATATGTAAATTTTGAATAAAGGGGTAAAATATTATCCTTTTCAATTGAATTTTAAAACCACCTACCTTGTGATGATTATAGAGGTGCCTAAGGAATTTCTAGATCTAACAAAGAATATGATAATGTTTCTAGATTTTAACATTGATAATGATTAAATTATATAGATTAGGAACCATGTATGTGTTCCATCCATAGAATATTTTAATGAAGGATCAATTAGGAAATGATCATAGATTTTAATTCTATATTCATATGAGATGTAAAAATATGTTCTGGTACATGAATGAATACATCTAGTGTGATGGCATGAAGAGGAATGTCACTAAGTTTGTGTCTATTTTTTGGTGTTCAAAAAAGATAACGAGGTAAGACAAATGTCTTCGGGGATTTTTTATGCATTAGCCATACCAAAATGGAAATAAGGGAACCATAGTCAAGATTTTTTCATTAGGTCCCAAAACTATTAAATTGTTTAATTCTATATTGTTTATAGTCGATCACCTTAAAATGTTAACATTATTAATTACTCTTTGAGAATATTTCTCTCAAGATCAGCTTTCTCAGATATACATTAAGTATGTGTTATCATTGCCTAACGTTCCACATTACAATGTATCTGATTGGGATCTTGTATTACCTCAAAGAAATTTTGAACATAAAATCATTATATTGACATAGAAATTATTTTTAACACGTCATATCATCATCAGATTGACGGTAAGTGTGAAAATACAATTCTAAATCGAGGGGATATGTTGAGATATTATTCTATGAATTTTAATGGGGCGTGGGGTTAACAATTTCTTATTCTTGCGTTTTCCTATAATAATACCTTCATCTCAAAAATTTAGATGGATCCTTATGAATCCTTCTGTCGGAGAAATTTTATATCTCCAACATTATAGGATGATGTAAAAAATTGTAATAAATTGGTACATGAAAGAACTGTAGAAATTTATGAGAAGGATTTAAGAATTCATTAGGTAATTAGGGAAGCTCATCGTTAGCAGAAATTATTGGTTGATAACCATTGTTGTGATCATGAATTTTATGTTTGAGAGAAGGTTATCTTAAAATATATTATTGATGTTGGCTATAATATTCATGAAGAAAGGGATACTAATCCCATGGTATATCAGTGTATTCAAAATTCATGATCATGTTAGGATGGTATCCAATTTCATTAAACTGGATATAAATATTTCAATAGTATACAATTTGTTCCAAGTATCTATATTGAGGATGTATATACTAGACCCTTCACATGTATAGAACATAGAGGTCATACTACCTGAGCATGATATTTCTTATGAGGAACAACTAGTTAAAATTATGGATCATACAGAGAATGTTCTATGTAACTAGACAACTCAACTAGTTGATGTTGTCTAGAGAAATCACAATATATATGAAGCTACATTGGAAAATGAAGATATGATTTTATAATATTATCCTCATTTATTTTTATTAAAAAGATGAATTTCAAGAGAAAAATGCATTTTAAGGGTTATAGAATGTAAAACCTCCAGTTTTACAAACAGTATTTTGAATAATTTTTATTATTTTATGTCTTGTGCTTCATGTTATACCATGTTATGTTTTCATTATACTCTACACTGAGATAATATTTCCATACATAAAAAACTAATTGCGCATGCAATATATCGAACACTAAGTTCCTATAAAAAATTATTATTATAATTATTTAAATAAGTTAATTATACGATATCCATTAAACGTAGTAAAATTAATTGTAATAACTAATTATAAAAAAATATTTTTAATGGTTTTCTATCAATGAATCAAACTTATTTTAATGTCTCTATATTTTTGAAAAAAAAAATTCTCATCTAAACTTTTTTTATATCCTTTTGAGAACAAAATTAAAAATTATATTTGGGAACTTTTAGAAATTTAACATTATAACATTTATTCCATTTTTGGAATCAGAATATGAAAATTAGATTTGGGTCAATTTTATGGATTTATTTTAAAAAATAATTTTTATAAATTGATAAAATACCGAATTTAAATTCCAAACGTCATTTTCATCTAATTAATTAAAATTTTCAAATTATATACTAATTTATTTTAATGTTTAATTTGATTTTTTATAAATCAATTTATCTAATTTAATTCATTAGATGAAACTTTAAAATGAAATTATAAAAGAAAACATTACAATGTTTTTTGGCATTTTCCCATTAAAATCAGGTCATCTAATTTGTTTGCGATATGAATTTAATTTCAAAATTTTCACCTTCTTTCATTATTATTTGGAAAAATATATTCCATATTAGGAATTAGATTAATTTTTAAAATAAAATAAGGACAAGTTAGTTTTGACAATAAATTTTTTGAAGGTAATTAAAATTTATTATATTGATTAATGTAATGAGGATATTAATTAATGAATAAACAAAAAAATTAAGGTGTAAAATTGACGTTAAACATTACTCAAAATATATTTTTGTTCAGGAATTTTACATTACACATAAAAGGTTATATATTGGTTTATTTTTAACTCCTGGGGACATGTAAAATGTGGGGATCCATGAAATCATTTCAAGAAAAACCAATCTGTCCATTCCCCACTAATAAAAGGCCTCCTCTCCCCATCTCTTTACACCTATAAAAGAATATTTTCTCATAAAGACCACTAATAATATTTCCTTGAATCCCAACCCTTTATCCTGTAATTATCCCTTTATATTGAATGAAATCCAAGGATTCTCTTCAGCGATAACAATAAGTACTTACCCAAATAAGATGTAACATCATTCAACAAACACATTGTTTTTATTTCTTTGTCCCCACACTCAGCTCTAATTATTCAATTATTAAATAATATCATAAAAATAATAAATATAACTTAGTTTTCTTATATTAACTGTTAGGTATAAAATTACATACACTCCCATCAAATGGGAAACACAAACATCATTAATTTTTAAGGAAAACTATCACCTCGCGAACTGAGGTCATCTATTCTACCGTTTCCTCCATTCAAATGTGAGAATAACGAAAAATTCATATTTTCATATGTTATATATGGTAATTATTATGTATTTATTCTTATTTAATTATTATATAACACAAACCATATTTATTTAACCCTATTTCAAAATATGATTACATCTTCTATGGATTTGTGCAATGTCGCCTCGTCAAAGAAACGTGATTCGATCCCAATTTACATGGAATGTATTAAGAATGGGTTTGGTGAACATATATTAAATATGTGAAATAAGGATTAAAATTTAATTATATATATATACCTCTATTCAATTTACTTTTATTCCTTCAATACGCCATGAAAATTTAAATAGTGTTCTTGCGTAAGTAAGACATACCATCCCCATGAAAAGTGTATTTCAATATATATATATATTGATTATTATAAATAAAATTTATAATGACTAATTATGATATTTATATCATGAATATAATAATTTATATTATTGAATCATTATATATTATTGTGATAAAAATATTTTTAAATCGAGGTAGATAAGAAAAACAATGCGATTATTACCCAAAACATAATTTTAACATGAAAATGTTCAATCAAAAGGTAATATACTATCATAATAATATCATATATGGAATTATATATAATAATATTACATTATATAGTATTTATTATAGACTTATATAAAATATATAATTGTTTTATATGATTAAAAATATAGTCAAGACATAAGTTAAGTGGATTTCAAGTCTCAATTTTATTTCTTTGAGACTTATTCTATATTCACCACCCATTTATTTTTTTTGTTGTATATATTGCACATGAATATATTTATTGTTTATTCAACATAAATTAATGGGTATATATAGATCCATGTTTTGACTTCAATTTCATGGGTATTACATTTTAATGTATTCTGAATCAGCAATGAAATTTCTTATCGAATTTCCGTCATTGAGACACATGTTTTTTTATTCACATATATTCTTTTATGATGTGTATATAATATATATATATTACATTTTATATGAAGAATATTATTATTATAATGATATTATTAGGTTAATCTGATTTTATTATCTTATATGGAATATGCTACCAAATTGGTAACTATTCATTTCTTTAATTTAATTATTTATCATGACTGTTTACGATTATTCATTCATTGATTAAATATTATGATCCCTACCAAATAAAAATTTGTGAATTTTATTTTACTATGTTTATTCTGGATATCTTAATGTTTTTTACAATTCGTACTCTCATTGGTACTTAAGATAAGAAGGAAATGTTTTCTATAAAATCCAACATTATATTTATCTTGGGATGGAAATAAGATTTATTAAAAAACAATTGATTCTAAAAAAATAATATTTTTTTGAATTTTTCATCATCAACTACCTTCACGGAAAAGGGAAATAATGTATTTTAATTTTTACCAAGCTATTTTGAAATAAAAAAAACAATATTTTTAATGTTCTAAAATGTTTTATTAAATGAGAAATGATATTTGTCTCGTGAAATGTTTTTAAAATAAATATGCATATAAGATGAAATAATTTAAAATATTTAATTCTGTACATTTGATATGATTCAGTAGAGTCATTCTTATTCATTCATTTAATGGGTAATGTTTAATATGTCATGTTTTTTTTATGAAACTTGTTTCTCTTACATGGGTTGTTTTATATTGAAACCGACTCATTTTATCAGGATATGATTCTATAGAATTATATTTAACCCATCTCATGTCCAAAGATTTTCATATGATGATAATTTTATGATAACCATTCAATTCCCTTGGTTATGATATTATATTAATGAAAACCATCCGATTTTATGGGTCATGATCTGATAATATCTATTTTTATATGAAACATGTATATATGGTTTTATTATGTTGTAGGAGGGCCCTATATCTCCCTAAAAATAATATGATAATTATTTAAATCATGTGAGGTAATTATGGGAATCAATTTCACAGTCTTGATCCACTATATAATATAGTGAAACTTGATCGAATATGGGAAGAATGGATAACCCAATTCACTATGGGAATATGGAAAAACACAATCCCCTCTAGAATGATTGTGAAACCAAATACATTATATAAGGATGGGGAAACCCAATCCATTATATGTAAAGGAATGAAACTCTATAGGGTGGTGGTTCTCTTCTAGTAGGTGTAGTACCCAATAAGTTCCCTAATATTTTGGGCAATGAACCTTGAATTCTATGGAATAAATTATATCCATGAACCAGATTATATGATCATAATGTTTTTTGTGGTCCTAGTTGCATGTCTATAAGATTTTGTGAGGGACTTAATTCATGTACATATCCAAATAAGAGAAACTAATTGTATTTAAACATGTTTCTAATTTTATAATATGTTGTTTCTTCAACAAGTCCCTTCTTTATTCCAATATTATTCTTTCATTTTCATTTTCATGGTTTTTAAGGTATTTTATTCTTTACGTTTTTTCCTAGAATATTTACCTTTGGCTTCCTATTAATTTTTTGAGAATAATGAGAGTATTTTTAAAAATATAATGTTATTCACGGCTTATGCATGATTACAGGAAATAGTTCTCCCTTTACTATCTAATGGTTTGACAAACTGTTTTTTTTTATAGAAGCTTATCACATGGTTGGTACACAGTTTGGTAAACCATGTGGTATAATCATGTGGTATATCATTCTTGGATATTAAGGGGATCAAGGTTGCCACACGGTTTTGAAAACTATTCAGACAAACCGTGTGGCTTGTGTAGGTCATTGAAAATTTTGTTTTTACATTTCTAACCATCCTCTGATTAAGTCCTAAACCACTGCATTTATCCCCAACATTGTATTGTCATCCCCAAGTGCACCACCCCTTTTATCTCATATACCTTGGGCATTGATTTTGTGTTTGATTTTACATAGAATCTTCATGAAAATTCATGTAATTTTATTTTTCTCTTCGTTTCTTCTATTTAGGGTTTCTTCCATCATTCTTTGGGTTTTACATATAGTGTGGTTTGGGTGAATTATTTAGGGATGTAGATCTTTTTATATGGTTTGATATTGATGTTTTGCATCTAATAATTCCTTTATTGGGATTGATTGAGGTGTGGTTCAGGTTTAGGATCATTTTTCGAATGTTTCATCAATCACGGTTGGTGGTTCCATGCTGAAACATGATTCAATGAACCTGATATGCATGCATGATAGTCTAAATGAGTTATATTATCTATAGGTGTGGTGAGAAAGATATTTTGAATGGATTTGGTATGAACATGGATTGAAATTTTTTTTCTAAGTGAAATTGATTGTATTTAAAGTCTAAACCAATATTGTGAGGTTGAATTAGCATTAATAATTTTGAAATATGCTTAATAACATGTAAAAGTAGTGAGAAACATGTTTTACAACCGTTTTTTTTAGTTTTTCGAATAAATAGTGGCTTGGGTTGTGAAAGTGGTGGTTAATAGAGCATAGTTATATTGTTTGGATTGCGTTTGTGTGAACATGATTCCATATTTGATATGTGCAATGTGAATTAACAAGAAATGGAATTGTAGGTAACTAGTTGGATGGACATGGAATAGTACCCTTGTTGAATATTAATTGGCTCATTTATCAACCCAAACTTTCAGTAATTGAAATCCCTCCTAATTTAATTACATGTCTTATTTTGTGAAATGGTTATACAGAATATTCACTTCTTTTGTATAATGTTTTTGAATTTCAAAATACCATTAATAAGTTTTTCTGTTTCTATTGTAGCCGTTGAACAGTGATCACATGATTAGTATAAAGAAAGGGCTTTAACAAATCTGATTTACTCAGACAAAGGAAGTGATGAAAACATCCAGAAGACATGCCCCACAGAAAGCCCATTTGTGAGACCTTGGAAAGGAAGTGGAGTCATTGGGATTCTCACTTATTCAAGCTCAGGATGAGCTTGAATACTTTATGCTCGAGCAGAACCGCCTACGAGAGAAGTGGATGTTGACAGAGATTACCACCCGAGAAATGTTATCTAAGCCACCCCAAGGTCGATCACCATCGCACACCTCAGCCTTTGATCTTATGCGGGTGTTTAAAGGGATATTTAACAATACCCTAGTACTATGCTTATGTACATTAATTTTTATATAATAATGAATATATTATTGTTACCTTGTAAATAGTTTTTAAAGGAAGAATAGTATTTTTAGTTAATATTCAACTAAGAAATCTATTTTGATGAATTAATGGATTTTTTAATTAAATAATTTTTTAATAAAATAATATAATTATTACTAAATTAATTTTTATTAAATATAAATGATCGTATAATTTTATGATTGCAATGGTAATTTTTATTAAGGTTTGAAAGCCATTTTTGTCAAAACCCATGAATTTTTGATAAATGTCAGTTTTTATATTAAATGTGAAAGTAAAAATATATAGAAAATTACTAATATAAAATCAATATTATTTCTGGATCAGGATTTAAAAATTATTGAATGGTGAATTTTTCATATTTTTCCAAGACAGTCCAATTTTTGGGTCAAAATTTAATAACGTTTAAATATATAATGTGTTTATTAAATCATAATGACCAAATAATGATGTAATAAAATACTATAAACTTTCTGTTCAGACAATATTTGTTTTACCATTAAAATAATGTGATTTTGGGTTTTATGACTTATTTTACAATGCTATAGAGGACCCTTCAAGACTTATTAAACATTTTGTCCTTTTAAATTGTATTCCATGGGTGTGTGACTCACCTCCACACAAGGAACCCCATTATTTTAATAAGATCATACTTTGGCCTTATAAAATATTTTTTTCTACTTCCATTTTCCAAAAAACCATGGGAAAAAACCATTTTATGGATTGTGGTTTGGATTAGTTTAATGTGAGGTGTCCCAAACCTAAATAATAAAGAATTCCCTCACCTTTCCTATATAAACCCACTCAAGCTCCCACTTCATCCTCACTCAAAGCCTTTATAGTTCATCAAACCTCTTCCCTCCTCTCTCTAGAATCCTCCCATGGTGCCCCAATCTACCATGAATCCTCTCTCATGCCTCTTTGTAGCCTTTGGAAGCACACTTCCATGTATGGGATTTTCATCCTTTCTCAATTTTTTCAAATATTATTTAAATTGATATGCCCTTTTAATTTCAATTATAAATGTTGTGGTTTGGTTTTTCACCTCCCCCATAATTCCCTATTTATGTGTGAATGATGGGAGACCCTTTTATCTCTCCTTAAATGCCTCCCATTTACACTCGGTACTAAGAAAAAATTCTGAAAAGAATTTCTCTCTCATCATTTACATTCAAGCAAATATTTTGTACCGTGAATCTAATTTCCATTAAATTTATTGGTACATGTATCTATATGACCCCTTATTATCCATTTCATTTAAAAATGATGAGACCTCCTTCTCTCTTACCAACCATTTACATGAGTTCTTATTCCATGATGTTATGCTGCAGAAATTGCCCCGCGCTTTTCAAAGAAAAAGTCACTGTGTAGTGAATACCTTGCCCATTTTTCTATCATCGTGTTGTCCGAAGAGGATACCCAGGGGGTGAATTGAGTTCCTATTAAAATTTCTATTTAAAATATTTATTTTGAAATCCCCCAATTCATAAAACTAATTGAAATATAGTGAACTTAGAAAGATTTTAAGTGTTCAATTAGTTTCTCAAATATTGATTATTTCTTAGTTAAACTAATATGAATATTGAGTTAACTTTTGAAAATAACATGCAGTCCAGAAATAATTACATACACATACTAATTCAATAATCAGAGTTACTTTAAAATAGTTTTATATTTCAAATAAGTTAGCAGCAACATATTTAAAATAGTTTAAACTGAAATAATATGCACAACAGTTTTAACCGAGAGGTTCAGTCTCAAGCTGAGACATGGTCCTCTCAATTAGTTTATTTAAAAATTTGATCCACAATCTGGATCGGGGATTAATACAGCATACAGGTTGTCCAGGTCTACAGACCATTACCATAGTTCTACTTGGGATAACAATAGCAACAACACACAGGTTGTCCAAGTCCTCAAACCTATACCACAGTTCTACGTGGGATACACAAAGGTAAAAAGAGTTTGGTGTGAGGAATTTAGTATCATCTAGTTCATCTTAGAATTCAATGTGTGTCCAAACAGATAGAATAATACACAATGCTCATAATGTAATAAAAATTATCAGTACAGAGAAATAGTATGGAGATGAGTTTAGAATTATCTAATGTGATGTCAATGCTGCTTTGGACTCCTTTGGACTGAAGCATATGAAGCTTTGAGTCCTTCTCGGGAAGTTTTTTGGAAAACAGAGTGTCGTGGTTCTACTCCTTTACTTCTAGTAAATGTGTTTTTCTAGAATGTGAGAGTATTCCAGGCAGCACTTGAACCTCTTCTTTGAACTTCTGTTCATGATTTGAATGAGTGTTCCTCGAGTTCTTTATGTGTTCTTCTCTGTAAGTGTGTATCTTCTTGTATGTGTCTCTTTGTGAATCCTCTATTTCCGACACATCTATGCGCATCTTTGATCTACCTTTTAGATCACATGTGGTGGTTCGACATAGGGCATGAACTCTTATATAGATATGGGGTATGGTACCCAGACATCCAACAAACATCATTAATTAATTTCCGACATAAGGCATGATTACTTCTGCAGGTATGAGGGATGGTTTCCTGACATCCAACAAACATCATTAATTAATATCTGTTTCATTTAAAGCACCAAATATGATTGTTTATAATAAACAAATAGAGATAGAGTTTAGAGAAACAGTGATTGGCTTCCTTCAGTAGCTCTTTGTATCAGTAAACTTCTCTCGGTGGACTTTTAACAGTAGGTCTTGAATCGGTAGTTGTTAATCTCTATAACGGTAGTTTTATATATCACTGACTCTATCTAGTGGTATCTCCTTGTATCAGTATCTCCATCTGTCGGTAGTTATTTGTAATGGTAAACTTATGTTGGTAGCTCTTCCTCGCTATCAGTATCTATTATCATCGATAGTGGTAGCCATCTCTATCAGTAGCTTCCTCTATCGGTAGCTCCATTATATTGGTATCTTGTATATCAGTGACCATGTCTATCAGAATATTTAGTCAATCAGTGACCTTTTTTTATCAGTATCTCTGTTTGTATCAGTAACCCAAAAACTTGAATGCTTATAAAGTATCTGTTCTATGCATTTCATTTCCAGATTGAGTTAGTATCAAGATTAATCATTGTTAAACATTTATAAAAATTAATAAACATAACTAAACATTGAGTATCATATTCCAATGATATGATATGATCATTTTCATATTCATATCAATTTATTAACATGATGTCATAATTTTAATGTATAATTTATATATAGATAGACATTATTTGGGATTATGAAATCATATCTAAAGATAATTGAGATTATCAAAATAGGTGAGTCCAACAATCTCCCCCTTTTGATAATCACATATTATGGCATTATAATCCATAAGAATCATTAATATATCATTATAAAATACATTTGTTCACACTTCTCAGTGTGTTCAATGATATTTTCAAATGATGTAAAAATATCATTCCTTGTAACCATAAATGAGATAGTTCAAATGAAATAGAGAATATGGTATAAAAAATAAATGTATCAATGATAGAATTATATATATAAGACCCATTATATATCTGAGACTCATTATCCCTATCCTTCGCTATACTATTCTCCCCTACACTTTTCCATGTCATTATTTCTCATTATTTTCTCCCTCTTTGGGATTAGCCAAAAGAAGGAGTAAACAAAAATTGAACATACAAACAACATAATTAAAAATAGAATGAGACCAAGAAGGTATTACTTCTTGCAAAAATAAAGATAAATACAGAAATAATACAAAAGGAATACATGAGATTCCAATAAAATGTCATATCCACTAATCAATCCTCCTCCCCAATATGTAATTTGGATTTTACATTGAGATTAGAAGAGGATTCTGGCGTGGTAGGCATAGGTGAAGGCTTGGGAAGACTAGTGATGATAAAAGGAGGTTGAGATACTGAAACACTATCGGGCCTGTAATGGTTACTCCTTATTGTGATCGTTGTATTAAGACTTCTAATAGCTTGATCTGGAGTCAACTGAGGTGAAGAATTAGACTGACCAGAGGAAGGCAGTGCTGGAGGTACAATAATAGGGGTACTATCCACATGCAGAAAGGGCAGTAACAGGTTCCTAAAATCCATGATGATTCCTCCTCCTCTCTCCACAGCAGAGATAAAATCATCCTTGTTCTCTATTAATTTTTCCAAATCAGGGGTAAACTCCCTGAGCATACGAACTTGTTCTCTGAAGGCTTGAGTATCTGGGGACAGTTTCGAATTCTCTAATAGCTGCTTGAAATGATTAGTTATTTGATGTTTGGTATACAACTTCTAGAAATAAAGATCAATCTTTTCATTGATTTCATTCTAGGAAGCAGTAGCATCTCTCATATATTCTTGAACGATCTTTTTGATATCCCTGGTGGTAGTAATTACCTGATAATCAGAGGAGCAGCTGGAATGAATATGAACAAGGTCTACATTCAGCCCAGATATAATATGTTCAACATATACTGAAACTCTAGAGGTACTAAGAGGTTTTATTGTAAAATATACTATTTCTTCAAAGGATTAACTCAAACTACATATCAAATTTTTAACATAAATATCCTTATTACTGATATGCATTTTTATGTTCTTATTAAAATCTTCAAACACATCCACAAAATGTTTCACTACACATCTAATGTAGTTGATGTCAATATCAACTGGAGATTTAGAACTCATGAAGTTATTAGATGAAGCAACAAATTACTTCAAAGAATCAAAAGCCTCTATCAAAATCCTAATCTAATTTTGACACACTTTCACTTCATCCATCACTTCTATCATAGTACATGACAAAAAATCTTCTCAAAGAAGATACCAAAGAACTTT
The DNA here is from genome assembly GCA_963277665.1 of Viscum album. Lineage (NCBI taxonomy): Eukaryota > Viridiplantae > Streptophyta > Magnoliopsida > Santalales > Viscaceae > Viscum > Viscum album. Next base: position 275,013,658 of record OY728142.1, on the reverse strand, counting down.
ATATCTTACTTAGCTCTTCAACAAAATTGATTTTCAATTTAGATTTCAGGGCCTCAAGATCTCTTTTCCTCGCAATGTCTTCGGCCAGTGCTAGAGGAGATATTTGTTGAGCTGTAACTTCCTATGAGAAAATATCATATGACACATGATTACTTCTAATGGTTGTTTCATCATAAGAATCAGGATATTCTACTTCCAATACAATGAATCCGGGATCCACAGACCAATCTTCCACTTCATAGGTCACAGAAGCTGATCCTATCATTATAAATTGCTCCCCCTCAACCTGAGCTTCCTCCTCTTATGCACCAGCTGCATCTATCTTCAACTTACAAGAGTCATATAAAACCATATTTATATCAAAGCTAGGTGGCACAGGATGGGGTATGTCAGCAATAGGTACTGGTCTATCCACATCAAGAATCTCCTCCACAAGCATAATAGAGATCTCAATAAGAGTACTAAGACTCAAAAAGGTACTTCCATTATCAGATCCTTTTTCTTCATTATCGTCACTGCTACTGGAATCTAGAGTAGTCTCCTTATGATCTGATCTAGGAGGGACTTCCTTGTTTATAGAGATTTCTTCAACAATATGTCCTTTAGCTGCTTCCCTTCTAGGTAGGGTCATAGGTGAACTTTCCTTTCCATATGATACCTTTTCAGGAGGTGGGCTTAAAGGAAAATCAGAATCCCCTCCATATTCAATAGAAATATGATCCTCAGAATCATCATCACTGTATTGAGGTTCCTCCTCATTAGGTCCTCAACCTAGATCTCTTCTATCTCTTGGCAGAATGGGATGCTAAATAGGGTTAAATTTTTCATAAATTTTCTCATCATCATTTACCCATTCCATTTTCCATGGGTTCCAGCTAATCATAATGTACATACAAAATATTTCTGTAATACAAAAGTTTCCTCTTACAACCACTGTATCATCTTGATACTCAGCCACACCTTTTACCATGATCATCAAAGAGATTATCTTTGAAAAGAATATAGAATTTGTTTTCTATTTTTTCCTGGTCATATATTTGATTTGAATCATCAAAATCCAAAAAAAATTCACTTTGACACTATTCCTTAGCAGATACAACAAAAATATATCTTGGAATCTGATGTTTTCAACATCCCCTTTTCTTGAAATCAGCACATGCTGGATAAATTTGAACAACAACTGGTTTTCTCCATTCATTTCTATAGCAACTACTTTTCATTGGTGTGCCATCTCCAGTGAGATCTTCCAATTTCGTTTCATACAGAAAAATGTCACTAGTACAAGGTACTGAATTTGAGAAATATCCAAACTCACCCTCACGTGGAACCTTCAAGAACTCATCTCATTCAATGGAAGAAAATGACATTATCTTGTCATTCACTATTGATAGCATTCTGTTCTCACTTTTGGATATCTCAAAATGAACAAAATCATAGAATTCCTTTACCAATTTCAGATTATAAGGACCATTGTTATTCGAGAGACATTCGAGACACCCTTGTTCCTCCAGTATCATTAGATTCAGATGTCTTCTTGGCATGATCCATTCAACAAAGAGTTTTTTCGCAATTATGATATTTCTATTCCGTAAGTGCGGATTCATTGCACTCTTCTCACAACTTTTCCAACTTCCACTGCCTTTAGGTCTTTCATTCTTCCTCTATGAACTCGGCACATCACCATCATCTCTGACTACCATCCTTCTTACTCTTTCCACTTCTGAATCGAAGAACATATGGTTCGCAAGAAATGTGGGGGATCGAGAATTAATGTTTGAAGTGAAGAGAGTTCACGGTGGATTGAAACGTGAATTAGACATAATTTTTATCAATTAGGAATAGAGATGTAATAAAAATAAATACATTAAATATAATAAAGGTTTCCATTAAAAACAAAAAATCCAAATAGCGAAAAACATATCAGTGACAACTATTGGTGAGAATCCTAATGGTGAGGTCTCTCTAATGGTGAGGTTTATCTAATGGTGAGGTTTCTACCAACAATGAGGTTCATCTATCATTGAGGTTTCACTAATAGTGAGGGTTATCTGTCGATGAGGTTTCGCTAACGGTGAGGTTTATCTATCAGTGAGGTTTCACTAAAGGTGTGGTTTATCTATTGGTGAGGTTTTAAAAATGGTGAGGTTTATCTATCGGTGTGGTTTTTGGAAATTTTATCATTCATAACTCATGTCTAATGAATCGTAACCTTTTTGAAAATAAAGGATTGGGGAATATGTCAGCTAATTGATTTTTAGTGCCTATAAATTGAAGAGTAATATCACCATTTTGATAATGATCCCTTAAAATGTGATTTCTACATCAATTTGTTTAGTTCTAGAGTGAGATACATCTTTCTTAGAGATATTGATCGCACTAGTGTTATCACGTTTTATAGATACATGCCAAAACTGATATCCATGGTCCAATAGAGTGTGTTTCATCCACATAATTTGTGCACATCAACTACCAAAAGCTATGTACTCTGCTTCAGATGTAGACAATGTAACAAAATTCTAATTTTTACTACACCAAGATACTAAGGACATAGATAGAATATGAAATGTACCAGGAGTTCTCTTCCTATCTAACTTGCAACCAGCAATGTCAGCATCTTAATAACTCATTAAATAGAATGATTGTCCTTTTAGATAAAATATTCTTAAATTAGTAGTATGTTTAAGATATTTGAACGTCCTTTTAACCGCAAGCATTTGTGACCCTTTTGGATTAGCCAGAAATAATGCACACATACGCACACAAAACATAATATCAGTGTCACAACCCATCCTCGGGACCCGTGTCATGACCACACCATGCCCGCCTTCCACATGTCAGGGGCTGGGGACTGGCATCAAAGGAGAATCCCTAATAAAAAGGGAAGGCATTGCCTTTTAACCTGTAAATCACGCAGTCCGAACACAAGATGTAGAAGCAAAAAGTACTAAAATTGAAAATGAAAAGTGTGTTGAATGTAAGTGGGCCAGTATACAAACCCAACTGAACAGAAAGTACAAGTACAATTAAAAGGCAAAAACAGCTCCTAAATCATTCACCAGTGAATCCTAACTGAAGTGTAGGTACATAACCCAAACACTCATCCCTGAGGTACATCCCATGTAGTTCAGCTCTGAGCAGCCTCCCGTCTGTCACCCTTAGCATCGATCACTACTGAGCATCCTCTACACATAACACAACATGGAGCGGGCGAAGCCCGTGCTGTAGTGTGTATAACAATACTCAGTAGGGGACCCCAAGACCCCTGATGGTCTCCTAGAATCCACTGAGGATAAACCACACAAAAATATACAATCACGAAGTATCAACCAACCCTACTTAGGTATATGCCCATAAATATACCTAGGTTATCGATCACAGTCTGGCTCCAACTCTCAATCCCAAGCACAACCCTTTACACAAAGGATGTAATGGCAATCATCTTGATGATATCGACTGAAAGTCAAGACTCAGCTGGCACAGGTATACTACACATGTAAAGGGGTATAGATGATTAGTTGTACCACTGAATCATATCCTCTGTCAAACCCACGTAGGATCGTGGAACAGTATTAGTGCTGTCAAACCCACATCGGATCCTGGTATAGAAATCGTCATTGTCGATCCCACGGAGGATCCCAGTATAGTAGTCATCGTTGTCAAACCCACAGAATATCCTAATACAGAAATCACCACTGTCAACCCCACAGATGATCCCGATATAGAATTCATTGTTGCCGAACCCACAAGGGATCCTGGTGTAGTGTCGTCATTGTCGAACCCACGGAGAATCATGTCATCTCAGTCGCAGCCAGCCCTAGGGTTCCCGCATACAACACGTTTTATTATGGGAGGGTCCTCTCCTCGTGCCATGAGATGATACATCAACTTCCATGAAGTCTTGAGTTGATGTATCCCATAGTTCTATCTCATCATAAAGAACCCAACGTGACAGACGATGGGTCAATCGAACGTTCGGTCTGTGAGTTATTTTCATTTCCGTTCTAGGGCCCGGTCGGTTTTTAACCTCAAACCAACCCATATGTACCCAAACTAAATTTGAACATCAAGTGGAGTATGCCAAAACAACTTCCTCGCTTCAAAAATTACATCACCACATGCGGTTAATCAATCAGACACCCGAAGCCCAAAATAGGGGCAAAAAGGTAATAACTGGCTATAGTGGGTCTGGGTCCGGTCCGACCCAGTCGAAGCAACCCGGCCCGACCCAGTCTGAACCGGGGTCCAACCCCGTCTGGGGGTCCGACTCAGTTCATGGGTGAGGCCCAACCTGAGTGGTCGGCCCGACCCGAAGGTGCAGCCCGGCCCAAAGGTGCAGCCCGGCCCGAAGGCGCGGCCTGGCTTGAGGGCGGCCCGACCGAGGGGCGGCCCGACCATTTTGGCCCGGCCGAGTGGCATCCTTTCCTAGGGGTTCCCCAGCTGTGGCGGTCCGGCCGAGGGGTGGCCCGATAGAGGGGTGGCCCGGCCAAGGCGTGGCCCGACCGTGGCCGCCCAGTCAAGGGGCCACTTGGCCAAGGGGCAGCTCTGCCGTGGGGGCCCAGCCAATGGGCGGCCCTGTCGAGGGCCCACCTGGATGAGGGGCGTCTTCGGCACGGTACGACGGCGCCGCACCTTCTTCATTTGCCGCGTCCTGCATGGTCACGACCCCCTTCCTACTACGTGGTGTGACAATGTCGTGCCTCTTCCATATGGCACGACCTTCATGGCCACGGTTCCTCTCTTGTGAGGTGCATCGGCACCGCGCCATTCTGGATCCGCCTCCATTGTCAAACAATCAAGAACCAATCAGAGAGATTTCCGGCCGTGTTTGTTTGGTTCGCACCCTCCACATTAGGTGATAACAAGTGGCCATCATCTAACCCAAATAAACGAAGAGGGACGAGGGTATAATTCATACATTAAAATGATCAAATCCCCCATCCTCGTAATCAGTGTTCGCTTGACGGAGTCGCAGGAGGGCGGGGTCATCCCGTTGACGTCGTAAGGAGATGACGTCATCGTTAGCAACATTCTTTGTGGGCGGTGTCTTCCATTTTTGGCCCTGGTTGGAAAGGGAGGAGATGACGTCGTCATTCCACAGTGGAGACTGGCATTCTTCGTTGAGAGTATATCATTCTTCATTGGAGAGGAAAGGCTCCACCTAATCGCCAACCAAAAATAATATAGGAAGAGTCTATTATTTGTTGGCACCATAACACACAAGATCTGTGTTTAATGAAATTAAACAACTCATTATATTAAATGTGGTGGAAATTATTCAAATGTTTTCAAAATATAATTAATTGAAGCATTAATTATCTTTTAGGTGTGTTGGCACCATTAAGGGTTAGTTCAAGAGTTTCCCCCATTAATGGGGAACTCAAGGGGTTTAAGGGGGTTTGAGCTCGTGTGGGCCCTGCCACATATTATCTTCCCATGGGAGGTTATGCGCAGGTGGACACCACCTCCAGCCTCCCCTTTGAGAATTAAACCACCACTCATATAATAATATTCTAGACATATTTTTATTTAATTTATTTTGAAACCCAAAAATAATTACCTTCCAATCTCGATAAAAAGCAACTGCGCTGAAGGTCTACATAGGCGAATACCAGTGCTGCGAGTTCAACGTTGCCCTCATATTTCCATTCTGATCACTGGTTCAAAAGATATAAAATACCGCATGTACGTTTACTGAATATACCCGATCAAAAATTCATAAATTTATTCCAGGCACACCGGGCCTCAGAATCAGGTACCGTTAGAAACTGCTGACTCTTAAAATTTTCATGCTGTAAAAAAAAATTCCACATAAATTCCAAGTCTTTATATTCTCCCCACTCGAGGGATTTACATCCCCATAAACTACAACTCAAACTATGGAACACAAATGGGGGTAATGAGCATGCATCTGAGCCTCCCGCTCCCATGTGCTCTCCTGGTGGATCTCGTGCTGCCAGCGAACATGCACCAGAGGAATCGACCGTCCACATAGGACCCGCTCCTATTGATCCTCAATCACCACTGGAACCACCATGATAGTCTTCTTGTCATCTATGTCTAGTTTCCCATGGTCAATGATGTGGGACGGGACGTGCACGTGTCTCCTCAGTTGAGATACGTGGAAGACGTCGTTCACTCGGTGCAACTGAGGTGGAAGAGACAAGCGTTAAGCCACCTTGCCTACCCAGTTGAGGACCTGAAAAGGTCTGATGAATCACAGAGATAACATGCCACCTTGGCCAAATCTCTATAGACCTCATCGAGGTGAGACTCGTAGAAAGACGTGGTCGCTATCCTCGAACTCCAGTGGTCTTCGTCTCATATCAACATACGAATTCTGCCTTCTCTATGTAGTCTTCATCCGCTCCTGGATGATCTGCACCTTCTCTGTCATAGCCTATACCATCTCAAGTCGCATAAGTGATGACTCCCCTGGGTATGTCCATCATAGAGGGGATATGAATGGTCAGTCGTACAGTGCCTCATAAGGCCCCATCCCAATGGTGGAGTAGTAGCTGTTGATATACTCAATCTCTACCAAGGGTAAGTGATCCTCCCAGCTGCGACCAAAGCCGAGGATGCATGCATGGAGCATGTCCTCGCATGTCTTAATGGTACTTTCAGTTTTACCATCCGTTTGAGGATGGAAGACCGTGCTCAGGAGAAGCTGTGTTCTAAAAGCCTCCTGCAACCCCTTCCAAAGGCGGGAAGTGAAACGAGCATCTTGATCGGACACGATCATCGATGGAACACCCTGAAGCCATACGATCTCTCATAATTAGAGGCATCCCAGGCTCTCTACTACACCCAACTCTCTAATTGGTAGGAAGTGGGCCGACGTGATGATTTGGTTGACAATCACCCAGATAGAGTCGTGTCCTCGGGATGTAGGTGGATGTCCCATCACAAAATCCATGGATACCATCCCACATCCACTTTGGGACCTCTAAGGGATGAACCAAGCCTGGTGGAACCTGGTGCTCCACCTTTACTTGCTAATAATTGACGCATCGAGAGGCAAACTCGGCTACTACCCTATTCATACTTGGCCACCAGTGCTGTTGTCGGAGGTCTTGATACGTCTTCACCACTCCTAGATGTACCACTGAAGGAGATGTGTGGAACTCCCTTAGCACTTCCTCCTGAAGTGAAACTGGTACCACTGTACGTCCTATGAAGAAAATGACATGCTTCCCACCCTCATAAAACCCATCAGGTTCCTACCTAGAGGATATCTAAGCACATCGCGTCTCATAGTCAACTTACCCACGTTGTGCCACCCTAACTCGCTAAAAAAGTGGAGGAGTTACTGTGAGAGACTGTAGAAAGGTTGCTCCATCTCTATCCACAAAGGATATCTGCCACAAGTCCAGCTGCTCTGTCACCTCTCCTTCCAGCTAAATTCCTAATCTCCTACTGAGATCATCTTCTATGACGTTCCCCTTCCCAGGAGTATATAATATCTCAAATTCATAGTCCTAGAAGTTCTCGAGCCATCCTCGTTGTCTCAGGTTCAAGTTCTTCTGCGAGAAGATGTACCTAAGACTCTTGTGGTGAGAGTATACTGTAAAATGTTTTCCTATCTTATAGTGATGCCACATCTTCAAGGAGAAGACCACTGCTACTAACTCCAAGTCATGGGTAGTGTAGTTCTACTCATGTTGTCTCAACTTTTGAGAATATTATGCGATCAATGCTCGCTCCTGCATCAAGACACACTAAAGTCTCGTACCTGATGTGTCGCAGTAAACTATATACCCAACTCCCTCCTTCGGTAGCCACATGATGGGTGCACTAGCCAACCTCCACCTTAGCTCATGAAAGCTCTACTGGAATCTCTCTGACCACACGAAGGTTTTTCCCTTATTCTTCAATGCTAAAAGCAGTGCTGCAACTCTGGTGAAGTCTGGTACAAATCTCCGATAGTACCTAGCCAGTCCCAGAAAACTCCATACCTCCGCTACACTCTTCGGTGGCTCTCAAGAAAGTACTACCTCAATATTTTTTGGATCCACTACAAATCTATCCTCTGAGATGACGTGTCCTAAGAAGTGTACCCCTTAGATCCAGAACTGGCACATAGAGAGTTTACAATAAAGCTGGTGTTCTCAGAGTGTGTCTAGTACTACCCGTAAATGGTTTGCATTATCCTCCTCAGTAGTCGAGTAGATCAGTATGTCGTCGATGAAGACTACTACAAAGTGATTGAGGTAAGGCTAGAAGATCATGTTCATGAGACTCATGAACACATCTAGAGTGTCGGTCACACCAAAAGGCATCACCAAAAACTCGTAGTGGCCATACTGACACCTGAAGTCCATCTTCTCCACATCCTTGTCTTGAACTCTGAGCTAGTGACAACATGAACTAAGGTCTATCTTAGAGAACCATCATGCTCCATTTAGCTGATCAAAGAGGTTATGAATCCTTAGAAGTGGGTATTTGTTCTTCACGATCACCGGATTCAGGCGACGGTAGTCAACACATATTCGCAAGCTCCCATCTGCCTTCTTGGCGAACAAAATCGACGATGCCCAGGGTGAAACACTAGGTCATATAAATCCCTTCCCTTGAAAGCCCTCCAGTTGTAACCGCAGACAGCGAAGCTCAGTGGGAGCCATCCGATATGCTGTAGTAGATAGCAGTGCCATCCTGGAGTACATGTCAATGTTGTAGTCTACCTCTCTATGAGGAGGTAGTCCTGGAACACAGTCAGGGAGAACATCCACGAACTGATCCACCAAAATAGGAAAAATCGGACTCCACACATCAACCATTCTGAGGATGAGACTATCCAAATAATGTGTGATCAGTTGCCCCATCCTAAGTATAAGTCCATCATGTGATACAAAGTCTCCCTTCTCTCCGGTGAAGGTGAACCTGGTCCCATCCATGCGGACACAACTCACCTTACGCCTGATACAGTCAATCTGGGCATGAATTGTGGATAATCAGCTCATACCCAAGATGACGTCATAAGGCCTCGACGCTGCTATGAGGAGATCCCAGCCAAAGCTCTCGCCTGCTAGAGTATGCTCACACTACTGGAACCAGTGCGTAGCTATCGAGCCTGCTCCAATAGGAGTCTCTAGTCTTAAGGATCCATCCAACAGCTCTATCGGAATCTCCGATCTCCGAACGAGGGTACTGGAAATAAAATAATGACTCATACATGTTTCTATAAGTTCTGTAGCAATGGTTGAGTGGACACAGATAGTAACTCGAATCATATCAGGTGTGTCGTGGTTATAGGCCTCGACTACCTAGAGCTGAGCCCACCTCTGTCTGCCAGCTCCCTGTGGTAGGGGTGGACCTCCTGGTGGTGGTGGTGGTCGGTTGTTGAAACTTCGTCCACCACTCACTGTTCAGCCAGCTCCTCTTCCACACCCACCTACCCACGGCGAACCACCACAGTCGATCCTCTGCCTCTGGTTGGGAGGTCCCTCTTCTGTCTGCTACCCATTTGAATGGCGGGTCGGGCAGTCACGAGCCATGTGACCCAGCCCACAATAAGAATAGCACTGCGTATTCCTCATATGGATGGCTCTGTCTCGTGTGCCCCGCACAACCGAACCTATATCCTGAGGTCTCCCACCTGACGGTCTGGTCCCCTTGGACCTCTGCGACATATGTCTACTTCTGACTGCAGAAGACTCTTCTATGTGTCACCCTGTGGTGGGTCTCACTGCTGGTGTCTGCTCAGCAAAAAAACTCCACTAGAAGGGATCGCTCCAGCACCACCACCTACGTCGGGATGTTGTGGGAGATCATCGAAGCCATGATCTCATGCCTGGGTCCCTGCTCGACGGTTTGGGCCCTATCGAATGGGTCCCGCACCATATCCGTGGAGTAGCACGATAGATCAGTGAACCTCATTGAGTACTGAGCTTCAGTCATGCTGCCTTGCTACAGATGAGGTAATTATCGTATCGGCGATGCATGAAGGGTGGCCAGAAAAAACACTGAGCGGAAGATACTCTCGAAGTTTGTCTAGAGTAATGATGCCTACTCATGCACCTAGAGTATCAGGATCCACCATCTGCATACTACTACATGGAGGAGACTCACAGAAAGGATCACCATGAGGTCAGCAGGTGTCCCTACCAATCTAATAACTCTCATTACAGCCTCCAACCAATCCTCAGCTATATGTGGGTCATTCTCTCCCAGGAACCTGGGCGGCCTCTGGCACTGGTACTCAATCAACGCACTTAGATGACGTCCACTCTCTGCTGCTGGAGCTGCTATTATTGGTGGCCCAGTGAGTAGGGGTACCACTGGTACCTCTGCTATAATGGGTCCCTACACAGAGGCCTCAATGCTCGGCCGTCTAGCATCTCATGCAAAACTCATATCCCTAGCTAGCTACCTTCATGGGGCCATCCTAAAAAGAAACAGGTGTGCCATGTTCAATAAATTATACCAGGTGAGCTGACACAATGTAATCATGAAGGAAACTATTCAAAAAGAACACACACATAGTCAGTGTTTTCGTGCCCTGGGTCAAAAATCAGAAGTCAGAGTCCTTGTGTATAGATATGTCAGCCGCCACACCAACACTAGTTTCCCTAAACTGATGTCCACACCCAAAACACTTAATACTAATGTTTTTAAAAGAATTGGAGTCCATGTTATATGGTAGAACCGACTCATTTGATACCAATCTGTCATAACCTGTCCTCAGGGCCCGTGCTGTGGCTACCCCAATCACTCCTTTCAGAGGCTAGGGGCTGGCGACTATCACCGAAGAGAAATCCCTGATAAAAAGGGATGGCATTTCCTTTTAAATTGTAACTAATGCAATCTGAACACACATAGTAGAAGAAATAAGTACTGAAATAGAAATAGAAACGTGTGCTGAAAGTAAGTGGGCTGGTATAAAAACCCAACTGAATGACAATGACAAGTACAATTAAAAGGAAAAAATATCTCCTGGATCATCCACCGGTGAATCCTACCAGAAGGGTAGGTACATAACTCGAACACTCATCCCTGAGGTATGTCCTTTCTAATCCATCTCTGAGAAGCCTCCCATCTGTCACCCTCAGTCTCGATCACGGTTGACTGTCGTCTGCACATAACACAACAAGGTGCAGGTGAAGCCCGTGCAGGGGTGAGTATAATAATACTCAGTAGGGGACCCCAAGACCCCTGATGTTCTCCTGGAATCCACTAAGGATAAACCACCAAAAAATATACAATCACAAAGTATCATCCAACCCTACCTAGGTATATTCCGATACATATACCTATGTTACCAATCACAGTCCGGCTCCAACTCTCGAGCCCAAGAACAACCAATTCCAAAAACGAAGTAAATTCAACCATCTTGATGATATCGACTAAAAGTTAAGACACAAGACACATAGATATACTACTCATGTAGAGGGGTAGAGATGATTAGTTTTAGCCACTGAATCATATCCTCTGTCGAACCCACATAGGATCATGCAACAGTATCAGCGTTGTTGAACCCACGTAAGATCCTGGTATAGAAGTCGTCACTATCGAACCCATGGAGGATCTCAGTATAGTAGCCAACACTGTCGATCTCACGGAGGATCCTAGTACAGTAGTCACCGCTGTCAAACCCACAGGGGATCTCGGAACAGAATTCATAGCTGTCGAACCCATGGAGGAACCTGGTACAGTATCATCATTGTCAAACCCACGAAGGATCATGTCATCTCAGTCGCAGCCAGCCCTAGGGTTCTCGCCCACAACACGCTCGATATCGGGAGGGTCCTCTCCTCGAGTCAAGATTCAATACATCAACAAGAATGATGTCTTTAGTTGATGTATCCCTTAGATATGTCTTATCATAAATAACCCAACGTGACAGACGGCGCGACAATCGGACGTCCGGTCTGTGAGTTATTGACATCTTTGTTATAGGGGATCAGTTGGGTTTTAGGCTCAAACCAACCCATACATGCCCCATATGCATCCAAACCTCAAGTGGAGTATGACAAAAGAATCGCCTCGCACCAAGAATTCTATTGCCGCAGGCAGTTCATCAATTGTACAGCTGAAGCCCAGAATAGGGGCGAAAAGGTGATAACTGGCTATAGCGGGTTCGGGTCGGGTCCGACCCAGTCGGAGCGACCCGGCCCAACCCGGTCCGAATCGGGGTCTGACCCGGTCTGATGGTCTGACTCAGTCCGAAGGTGTAGCCTGACCCGAGTGGTCGGCCTATCCTGAAGGGGCGGCCCGGACCGAAGTCATGACCAGCCCCAAAGGTGCGGCCCGGCCTGAGGGCAGCCCGGCCAAGGGGCGGCTAGGCCAAGGGGAGGGGAGGCTGAGGGGCAGCCCGGCCGAGGAGAGTCCCGACCGAGGGCCGACCCAGCTGTGGCAACTCTACAGAGGGGTTGCCCGGCCGAGGGGCGGCCCAACCGTGGTAGCCTGGATGAGGGGATTCCTAACCAAGGGAGTCCCGGCCGTAGCGGCCCGGTCGAGGGGCGGCCTAGCCGTGGCATCCCAGCCAAGGGGAATCCCGGCCATGAATGCACGACAGAGGGGCGGCCCGGTCGAGGGGCGACCTGATAGTGGAGGTTCGGCTGAGGGGCGGCCTGGGCAAGAGGCCACCCGACCGTGGAGGCCCAGTCGAGGGGCGGCCTGACCGAGAGGGGGGGCACTTTCGTGGTGGCCTGGTGGAGGGGCAGCCTGGCCGTGGCGGCTTGGCTGATGGGCTGCCCGGCCGAGGGGAGGCCCGGCCGAGGGGCTACCCAGCCAAGGGACACCCAGGCCATGGGAGCCAGGCCCTGGAGGGCCAGCCGTAGCGGCCTCGCCTAGGGGATGCCCGCACGAGGGGCGTCCTCGGCGTCGCACGATGGATCTTCTCCTTGTTCATTCGTCGTGGCCCACATTGCTGTGGCCCCCTTCCTCTGGCAGGGCATGACGGCGCCATGCCTCTTTTGTCCTCCACGACCCACATTGCCGTAGTTCATCTCCGGCACGGTGTGTCGGCACCACGCCCTTCCGGCTCCGCCTCTGTCGTCAACCAATCAAGAACCTATCGGAGGGATGTCAGGTCGTGTTTGTTCAGTCCGTGCCCTCCGCATTAGGAGAAAACAAGTGTCCATCATCAAACCCAAATAAACAACAAGGAATGAGGGTATAATTCATAAGTTAAAATAATCAAATCCCCCTATCTTGTAATCGGTGTTCACTTAATGTTTTCATGGGAAGGCGGCGTCCTTCCGTTGACGTCAGAAGGAGATGACGTCTTTGTTGGCGATGTTCATTGCAGGCAGTGTCTTCCCTTTGTTTCCCCGGTTGGAAAGGGAGGAGATGGCGTCGTCCTTCCTCAGTGGAGACGGGCATTCATCGTTGAGGGGATATCATTCTTTGTTGGAGAGGAAAGGCTCCACCAAGTCTCCAACCAAAAATAATAGAGGATTCTATTATTTGTTGAAACCACAACACACAAGAGTTGTGTTTAATTAAATTAAATTACTCATTAAATTAAATGTGGTGGAAAGGATTCAAATGTTTTCAAAAGATATTTAATTGAGGAATTAATTATCTTTTATGTGTGTTGGCACCATTAAGGGGTAATTCAAGAGTTTCCCCCGTTAATGGTGAACTCAAGGGGTTTAAGGGGGTTTGATATCGTGTGGGCCCCGCTACATAATATCCTTCAATGGGAGGTTATGCGTGGGTGGGCCCCACCTCCAACCTCACCTTAGAGGATTAAACCACCACTCAATTAAAAATATGCTAGACATATTTTTATTTTATTTATTTTGAGACCCCAAAAAAATAAACTTCCAATCTCGATAAAACGCAACTATGATGAAGGTCTCCTTAACCGAATATCAGTGCGGCGAGTTCAACGGTGCCCTCAGATTTCAATTCCGAGCACCGGTTCAAAAGATATAAAATCCTACACGTACAATTACTGAATGTACCTGAATAAAACTTCAGAAATTTATTCCGGGCACACCAGGCATTGGAATCAGGTGCCTTTAGCAACTACAGACTTGTAAAAATACCATGTATTAAGAAAAATTAGATAGATATTCTGGGTCGTTACAATCAGGCTGACTAGAAGTAACATAATGTAAACTCTCAATCATACCTCTATAATTGGTTTCATCCACTAGTTTCCCAGTTTCATCGACATCAAATTTACAAGTTGTACTCATAGGTGTATCACTTTCCTTATTATTATCCAAACCAAAACGTTTTAAAAGATCCTTTTTATTTTTACTTTGATTCAAAATAATACCATTATCATTTTAAAATACTTGAAATCCATGAAAATATTTCAGTTCTCCCATTAAACTCATTTCAAATTCACTTTTCATACACTTTGAAAAATCAATACATAGAGTATTTTTAGAAGATACTAAAATAATATCATCAACATAGATTTGTACTATCAAAACATCTTTGTAAATCCTTTTGATAAAAATATTTGGATCACCAATCCCATTGATAAAATATTTTTAAATAATATAATTAATAAGTCTATGAAACCATACTCATGGAGCTTGTTTTAAACCATACAAAGCTTTAGAATGTTTAAAAACTCAATTTGTAAAATGAGGATTAGTAAATCCATGTGGTTGTTCAACAAAAACATCATCAATTGTAAAAACAATTAGAAAATAACTTTTAACATCTATTTGATATAACATGAAATTTAAATGAGCAGTATAAGCTAGTAATATCATAATAGCTTCTAACCTAGCTACAGGTGCAAAGGATTACTCATAGTCTATTCCTTCTTCTTGACTATATCCTTGTGCATCTAACCTATTTTTGTTTCGAACTATATTTCCAGACTCATCAACTTTATTTCTAAAAACCCATTTAGTGCATATGTTCATGGTGTCATAAGGTCATTCAACTAATTCCAAGACATTTTTTCTTTTAAATTGATTTATTTTTTCGTTCATAAACATTACCCAAAATTCATCATTGATAGAATAATTGATATTTTTAGGTTCTCACAGTGAAAGAAATGTTGGATGTTCAACCTAATTTCATAGAGAAGCTCTAGTTTTTGTTCCTCTATCTAAATTTCATAAAATATCATCTAAATGAAGGTTCTTTAGAATCCTAGTTGGTGTGGTCAAGGTAGGACTAGAGAATTCAGGTTCTTCTATAGGTTCGGTTCCAACAGAAACATGTTCCATAATGTTTCCATAATTAGTATTTTTTACAGCAGGTTCACTAATTTTATCATTAAAGTCCATAATAGGCAGGTCATCTTCAAGATTTTCAGGAGAATAAGTAGGTTCATCTGGATCAATTTCGTCAAGTTTGACATGTACTAATTCTTCCACACATTTGGTTCTTTTGTTAAAGACTCTATAGGATTTACTGGTTATAGAGTAACCTAGGAAGATTCCCTCATCACTTTCGGAATCAAATTTGACATGTTTAACTTTAGTATTAAGGATAAATACTTTGCAACCAAAAAAATCTAAATTAATTATCCTTAGGATTCATATTATTTTATAGCTCATAAGGGGTCTTTTAAGAATAGGTCTAATCAAGACTCTATTTATAATATAACAAGCAGTATTTACAGCTTCAGCCCAAAAGTAAATTGGTAAGTTGTACTCATTGAGCATAGTTATTGCATTTTAATGAAGGGTTCTATTCCTTCTTTCTACTACACCATTCTGTTAAGGAGTCCTAGGGGAAGAGATATTGTGACTGTAGCCATTGTGTGAGCAATAGGTTTTAATTCATGATTTTAAAACTCACGGTCATGATCACATCTCAGGGTTTTAATCTTATGTCCACAAAAGTTCTCTAAAGACATGGATTATTTAATGAAATAGGAACAAGCTTCACTTTTGTGAGCATAAAAGTATACCCAAGTATATCTAGAAAAGTCTTCTAAAAAACATATATATAGTGCATCCCATTTAAGCTAGGAACTCTAGATGGTCCCAAAAAAATCCATGTGAACCAACTCGAGAGGTAGAGACATTGAATCTTATTTAGTAGATTTTAAAGAAACATTATGTTGCTTTCCCTTTTGATAGGGATTACAAACATTGATTGTTGGAAATTTTAGTTTGGGTACATCTCTAACTAAATTTATTATAGTCAGTTTCCTAAGTGAATGAACATTGCAGTTTCTTAATATTTTTTTCCATATCCAAGATACTTTATGAAAAGCATTTAAACATGTAACCTTTTGTTTGAATAATGAATTTAAATCTACAGCATATACATTTTCATTTCTTAATGCAGTATATACAAAAAAAAATTTACAATAAAATACAATACAATCATCATTTTAAAATTTAACATTCAAACCATTATCACATATGTGAGAAATTCATAAAAGTTTATATCTTATTCCTTCAAAAAATAATACTTTAGAAATTAAAATTGAATCCTTGTTACCAATCTGGCCTAAGTCGATGATCTGTCCTTTTGAATTATCACCAAATGTGACATTTCCACCATCAACCTTGATTAATCTCTTAAAGTATGAGTAGTATCCTGTCATATTCCTTGAACATCCACTATCCAAGTGCCATATATTCCTACAAGAAATTTTCATGTAATTTTCCTACTAAACTGATTTAGATAGAAGATAATTTTTGTACCCAGATTTTCAGGGGTCCAGACAGTTTATAAAATAAAACATTAGGCACCCATATTTGTCTAATGGGTTTCTCATAATTAACAGATTCAAAATATTATGATAAATAATCGTTACTTGGTCTATAAGAATTTTAATATCTAGATGATGAATAAGAATCGCATGAACTTGAACTAGCTACATACTGTCTAGATTTTTGAATAAATTTATTCTTAACAAACTCACTTTGTCTAGGTTAGTATCCTAAACCAGTAGTATACTTTGGTGCAACTTGATTTCCATGAATTTTAGAGAGAGTATTCTTTCAATTTGTGAGCATATCTATGTCTTTTCTAAGTTTCTCATTGGACAATATAAGTTCATTATTCTCCTTTAATAGTTGAACTTTCTTTTACTTTTCTATACTATGATCATATTTAACAGTACTAGTCATGGAATATTGTATCTTCAATGATTTTTACTTGTCTTTAAACTCATTCAAAGTATCTTCTAACATATTAATGTATTAAAATAGTTCAGTTTTAGTCATATTATCATTATTATTTGAATCACTTTCATTCTCAGAATAATAATCATTCTTCATAGGGGAATTAAGTTTTACCTTAGATATTTTAGTCATGAAACAAATGTTGGCATGAATCATTTCTTCAAAATCAGATGCTTTAGATCCACTTGAGGTATGTTAAAAAGCACTCCATGTAGCATTCATGGTGTACTTTTATTTTTGGACCTTGTAATAATATTTCTTCTTACACTTCAATTTTGGACAGTCAGTCTTAACATGTCCTTTCCATTTACATTCATAACAGACTATCCCATCATATTTATCATCTTTCTTCCAATCTCTCTTCCAATATCCTCATCGGACATTCAAACCCTTATAATTTGATTTTCTGAAGAAGAAAAAATTTCTTCCTATAGAATTTCTTGAATATCTTGGCTCTATGAGCCATCTCTTCATCACTGTCTAAGTCAGAATTATATCTTATTGATATTTTAAATAGTATGTGAACTCTCTCCTTGTCCTTTGGTCTTTGAGGCATTATACTAAAATTCCAAGGACATCTTCTTAGGATCATCATATTCCACATTTTTACCTTTAGATCTTCTTCATACATCATCTACTTACCAATCAGCTCTTTGACAGGTAGCTTGCTGATGTCACAGAATTCACGTATAGAGACAGATGTTCCTCTCCATCTGTCTACAAGGAATCTCAGTATCCAAATGATTTTCACATTTGGTGGAACACCTTTTCCCAGTGAGCTCATTTTATTAACTATCTCATTAAACTTCAGATACATATCAGAAATAGATTCATTAGGCCTAATTTTAAAATTATCATATTTAATAGTGTAATTATTTAGTCTCATTTCTTTATCATTGGTTGTTACCTTATGGAAATCAGCCAAATTATCCCAAATTTCATAAGCAGTCTTACAAGCATATATTCGATTAAATTCCCCATCTCCTAATGCACAATACAGAGCATTCATTGCTTTACAATTATTATTGTAAGAATATTTTCTTGGTTCATCCCAAGTAGTTCTAAAAGTTTATGGAATCTTATATTGAGTCTCTATAGTAGTCCAGATGTTAAATCACATACATTCTAAATGAATTTTTATATTTATTTTCCATTGGGCGTAATTAACATCATTAAATAAAGGTGGCATGTTGTTAGCGACACCTTCTAATATATTATCCATAATAACTAGGTTTTAAAAATATATATAAAGATATAGAAATTTTTAATTAATAGGAATTTTGAGATCATTTAGATAACACTAAAATCATAGTTGAACACTTTTCACAAACAGAGTGTTTTGAAAAACATTTATCTACTACCATTGATACCAAATGTTGTCTGGAGAGGATAGTTAGGGGCGGTGAATTGAATTCTTATTAAAATTTATGATTAAAAGATTTATATTGAAATCCCCCAATTAATAAAACAAGATGAACTTTAGTGAAGTTATAAATATTGTAAGTGTTCAATTAGTTTCTCAAAGATTTATTATTTCTCAGTTAAAATAATATGAAGATTAAGTTATCTTTTGAAACTAACAAACTGGTTAGCAATAATTATAAACACTTGATAATTCACCTATCATAGTTACTTTAAAATAGTTTTATATTTCAAAGAAGTTAGCAGTGGAATATTGAAAATTGTTTAAACTGAAATAAGATGCACACTAGTTTTAACCAAGAGGTTAATTATCAAGATGAGATTTAGTCATCTTAATCAGTTTATATAAAATATTGATCCACTCCCGGAATTGGGTTTTACAATAGAATACAGGTTGTCCAGGTCCTCAGACCAAGACCACAGTTTTACGTGGGATAACAATAGCAATAGAACACATGCTATCCATGTCCTTAGACCGCTACCACAGTTCTATGTGGGATACACAAAGGTATAAAGAGTTTGGTGTGAGGATTTCAGTATTCTCCAGTTCATCTAAGAAGTTAGTGTGTGTACAAATATACAGAAGCACACACACTGCTCATAATGTAATAAAAATGATCACATCAGAGCAATAGTAAGAAGATGAGTTTTGAAGGGTCTTGTGTGAAGTCAATGTAGCTTTGGACTCCATTGGATTGAAGCCGATGAATCTTTGAGTCCTTCTCTATAATTTTTCTAGAAAATAGAGTGTCACTATTCTATTCCATTACTTCTATTATAGATGTTCATCTTGTATGTTATAGTATTCCTTGGAACACTTGAACCTCCTCTTTGAACTTATGTTCTTGATGTGTATGAGTGTTCATTGAGTTCTTAATTTTTTCTTCTTTGTATGTGTTTATCTTATTGTATGTGTATCATTGTGAAGCCCCTACACCCCACACATTTTTTTGTATCTTTGATCTACCTTTTATATCTCATGTGGTGGTTCAACATAAGGCATGATCACTTCTGCAGATTCGAGGTATGGTTCCCTGACATCCAACAAACATGATTAATTAATTTCCGACATAAGGTGTGACTACTTCTTCAGGTACGAGGTATAGTTTCTTGATATCTAACAAACATCATTAATTAATTTTTGTTACATTAAAAGCACCCAATATGATCATTTCTAATAAACAAACAAAGATTGAGTATAGATAAACAATGACTGGCTTCCATCGGTATCTCTTTGTATCAGTAAACAAGTATAGGTTGACTAGTAACGGTATGTCTTTCATCAGTAGCTGTTACTCTCTATAATAGTATATTTATGTATCAGTGACTCTGTGTAGTGCTAGATCCTTGTATTGGTAGCTCCATCTATCAGTAGCTCTTGGTAACAGTGAACTTCTTTCGGTAACTCTTCCTTGCTATCAATAGCTGTTAAGATCGGTAGTAGTATCTCTCTATATCAGTAGCTTCCTTTATCGGTAGCTCCATTCTTTTAGTAGCTTGTATATCAGAGACATTGTCTATCAGTATACTTAGTCTATTAGTGAGATTTATTAATCGGTAGCTCGGTCTGTATAAGTGACTCGAAAACTTGATTGCTTATAAAGTATTTGTTCTATGCATTTCATTTCCAGATTGAGTTAGTATCAATATTAATCATTTTTAAACATTTATAAACATAAATATACATTTAGTAACATATTACAATGATATGATATGATAATTTTGATAATAATATCAACTTATTATCATGATGTTATAATTTGTGAGTATAATTAATATATAGATAGACATTATTTGCGATTATGAATGTTTATCTAAACATAATTGAGATTATCAAAACAGGTGAGTCCAACACATGGGTATTCAACTTTATGCACATTTTCATATTGTTTAAATAGATTCATGTATTTATTTCACATTTGTTTATCATGGAATAAATGATTATGTTCAATGATTCAATGTTTTATGATCGATGTGTCACACTTTTGAATGAAATTAAATGGTTAAGAAGGGTGTTCCTTGATAGTGGTCCATTGGATTAGGTATAGTATCATGATATGTCATGTACAATTGGTGTTGACTGATGATAATCCATGTTCAATGTGGTTTCACTCATGCTTCGTGTGCAATGAGGGTTTACTCATGCTCCATGTGAAATGAGCCTTTGCTCATGCTATATCAATGTTAAGTGTGGTTGGCACATTTTGATGTTATGATTATCAAACATTATCCAAATTTTATGTTTATGCTTCTATTATTCTCCATTGATATGCTTATTGTATAATATGTATTGTATTCCACATGTTATTCCATGATTATTCCCTTACTGGGCTTTATAGCTCACCCTTTTCTTAAGAATGTTCTCAGGTTATCCAATGCAATGCTAAGTACGAGGGAATGTAGGGGTCATAAAAAGGATGTTATCAATAATGAAGTTGGGATTCATGTTTTATGTTGTTATGTAATGATACTATGCCCCAATGACACTAGTCCTATCGATCTTCTATGTCGTATCAAATGATGTTTATGTAAAAATTTATTTTTAATTGTGTAATAAAAGATCGGGGTTGTCATAGTTGGTTTCAGTCGATAGGATTAGTTATTTTTGGGATTATGATTAGAAAACACTAGTAAAGTCTTAGATACAAGACTATGTATAATAAAAAAATCCCAAAGTTTTTTTTGAGTATTGGGTAAGTGGTTTACCATGTAAATACATCCATGTCGGTTTATGAGCAGGTAGAGGTGACTCTAGCATAGATGTATTGTAGGGGTAAACCCGAAAACACTGCATTGAGCTAGACTCGAACGGGAACTGGTGCATGAAAATAGGCCTTGATGCACTCTTGTTTATGACACTCGTGAGGGATATGATTTGGTAAATTAACAAACTTAGTATGAACCATTATTAAGGGACAAAAATTCCCTAAGAATATATGTTAGAAAGTAGATCATGGATAACATAGACTAAAGCCAATAGATTAATATGTTATGGAATTAGAAGATATTTATAAGTCATCAATTTTTTCCTTATATTACCCTTTATGTGTTACCCCTAACATGCATTTTATTCCAGCCAATTTCCAGTAATAGAAGGACTCGAGCTAACAACCGATGTAAAGATCAGTGTGATGACTATACTAATGAGATTCTCAACCCAATGGGAGTGGGAGTTCTGAACTTTGTCACACTTCTCCCTCAGCTAACTCAAGCTTTGAATAGAATCATGGGTCAACAGAAACGTTCAACCCACCCTAAGAAAGAAAAAGTTGCTATCAAGAGCTTCAGGAGACAAATGCCTCATACTTTTAATGGATCATCTGATCCCTCAATCGCTGAACAATGGATCAACTCCATTGAAAAGATATTCTCTATCCTCCAATGTTCTGAACAAGAGAAGGTTATCCTGGCTACTTATTAAATGGAGGGTGAAGTTGATCAATAATGGGTGTTTATCAAAAAATACAAAGCCTAATGAGGAGATTGAGGTATTGGAATGGAAGTATTTTAATAAGATGTTTTTAGATAAATACATTCCATGCACCCTCCGGTATAAGATAGAAAGGGACTTCAATTCCCTCAAGAAAAAAAGATTCCAAATATATTAGAGTGTACGGGGAATAATTCACAAGGCATGCATGATATGCCTCTAAATTTTTCGTTACCATAGAAGACATGGTTGACCACATATTTAGTGGGATGAAACCTTGCCTGCAAAAAGCCTTGGTGATCCATCTGTGATGGAGTTTATCATGTCATTGGGTGGAAATCAATATGATGGTTTTAGGTTACTGTCTTGTTTCCCCATTGGGTCAGGAGTCGAACTTGAATGATAATTTCTCATTTTGGAAATGTAACGCATTGAATTGATCCTCGACATGGAATGGATAGTGTTATTTCAAACAAATATTGAATTTTATAAATGTTAGGATAGATTTTCAGAACCTAAGTGTTGTACCCTAGTTTTTTTGTAGAGAATGGGATCCTAGATGGGTGGTGAGGGACCTCCACATCAAGAAATGGGAATCCTTATCTTTTAGTTGTCGTCACTGTTGTTATAGTATTATGGTTGTGTTCTTAATGGTGGATTAACTATTATGATGTATGATTACCCAGAGCTATTTATTATTTGTTCTTAGAATTTCCTCTAGAGAAGGAAGTGGTGTTATCAATTGATTTGCCATTGGGAAAACTACTTATATTTCTTCCTTGGTACCTTATGGCTCCCACTAAGTTTGGGAAATTAAACATAAAACTGAAATATCATGAATACAAATGATTCATTATCATGTGAATCTCTCCTTGGGCTTCCCATATTTTGTTCATGGAAAATGTTGATGGATCTCTTGGTTATACATTGATTACTGGAATCTCAATAAGGTAACCATCGAAAACATGTGTCCTTTTAGAAGTATTGATTACCTCATAGATTAGTTAAAATCGGAAACCTGGTTTTCTATGATATATTTTTATTTTTGTTACCACCATTTCCAGTTGAATGATGAAGATATCCCAAAAATGGAATCTCAAAGCATGTATGACCATTTTGAGTACTTAGTCATAACTTTCAGTTTGAATAATGCACCAATAGTATTAATGAAACTTATAAACATCTTTTCCTAGTAGCATTTGAATAGTTTTTTAGTAATTATTAATTACATCATATTTTATTCTACATTAGAGGAGGAGGGCAAGCATCATTAGAAAATTGTCATAGGAACTCTTCCATATCAACCTATCTATACAATGTTCTCAACGTATACAT
Organism: Viscum album; assembly: GCA_963277665.1. Lineage (NCBI taxonomy): Eukaryota > Viridiplantae > Streptophyta > Magnoliopsida > Santalales > Viscaceae > Viscum > Viscum album. The sequence continues at coordinate 274,990,411 of OY728142.1, read as the reverse complement.
TCAAGATCATGTATGTGACGTTTTAGGTCCACATTATATCATAGATTGGAGTTTTAGGGGACCCCATGAATATTTATGCAGTCATGTAAAGGGAGATGATAAAAATGGGTTTGGGATCAGGTGATTTTTATGTATTTAAGGATATTACGAGAAGTTAATTTGATATTTCTCTCGCCTCACTATGTCCATTACACCACTCAACTAGAATGGGGTGATGTTTGAATGAATCTCTATATACTAGGAATCTATGAAGGCCTTTAAGTGGCAGTTCACTACCACACTGGTGATGATATTTCTAGAACCTGGAAATAGCTATGTGTTTTATTGTGATGCCTCAGGTATGGGTCTCGGGAGTGTTCTCATCTAGAATGAAAAGTTGTGGAATATGGTTCTCTCCCTGTCTGACCACAGTAAAATAATTATCTGATCCAAATCATGGAGTTATAAGTACTGATGTATGATTTGAGAAGATGGACCAATTTTATTTTCAAGATTAAATTTGTGATATATTTTCATCATAGTTTCTTACCATACCGTTCCTTCTTGAAATATTTCAACTTGAGGAAGCATTTTTGGGACAAGTACGTATATAGGATTGAATTAGATATAGTTTGTACCCCTAGAAATGGTACTTTTGGGGTTTATGATTGGAGTAGGAATATGCATGTGTATGTGTTGAAACAGTCTAGTGATGAGTTGACATTGATGGGTATTTTTTCTCAGTTTCACTTGGAGACCAAGGAGCATAGGGGTGGTGAATTCTTTTCTACTTTCCAATTGTCTCCTTACCATATAAATCTAAATCAGAGGAAATATCCTAGTGATGAGTTATTCTTGTAATATTTTTAGTATTTTCATGGTGCAGAGACACTATTTGGATGGTTGTTGTCTCTATAGTGAATCATTTTCTTTAAGGTACTTCTTTTTATTCCATAGTCATTGAGAAGGGTATTGATAAAGGATTTCCACAAGTCTCATTGGTTAATCCTCCCTAGTGGTAAAATGATAAATTATGATGTTCATCGGCTGTTCTGGAGGCTAGGTATGATGCCCGACATAGCCAAGATCGTATCAAGGTGTTACACATGTCAGAATGTAAGAGAAAAATATCAAATTTCCCCTAGTTTACTTTAGCTTCTACCCATTAATACCATCAAGTGGGAAAAGATATCCATGGAAATTATTTTCATCATTCCTCAAACATACATGGGAAAGAATTACATTTGTGTGGTGATTGAAAATTTGTATTGATGTTCCCATTTCATTCTGACCAGATATTCAATCAAGGATGACAAGTTGGGCTCATTGTACGTTCATGAGGCTATAAGGATTAATGGTGAGAAGTCAAAAATTATTTCTTACACTGAACCCCATTTTACATGTTGGTTTTCATAAGGCCCTCATAAGTCAATAGTGCTATATATTAAGTTATGTATGGCTTAACATACTCAAACAGATGGTTGGACTATGCGAGAAAATAATATTTTGGAAGTCATTCATTCCTTCTGTGTTTGGGATTTCAGTGGTTCTTGGGATATTCATTTGGGGTTAGAATAAGTTTTCAAATAACAATACCTATCAATCCTAAATCTGAATGGCTACTTCTAAGGCTCTCTATGGTTAATTGTGTTGGTCACTATTGTGTTTCATCGTGGTTGGTGATACCTCCCTTTTCTAATTGATCATAGTGTAGGAGATATGTGAGAAGGTCATTCTAATCTGAGTATCATTACTAATAGCTCATAGTTGTAATAAATATTTGGCTGACCATAGGTTTAGATATCCTGAATTATCATTGGGTGACCGGTTGTTCTTGTAAGTGAGATCCCAGTTTGGTCATCACTGTTTTGTAAAGTGTGTGGGTTAATAGTGCATATTTTTCATCTTGATCAGTATGGGTATAATGTTGTTGGTATGGTTTGGAAATCAATTCACCCTAACCATTTAGACTATATATGTTATTAAAATGTGGATTTTTACCTTTCTACCCCTCCCTAAATTTAATCCCAAATAAACACATTTTCCTCCAATGTAGGATTTTCATCCTTATGTGCACCTCCCCTTTCTTCTTCTGTCCCTTGGGATCTATTTTTGGTTTTTGATTTGGAACATAATCCTCAAGAGACATCAAGTAAATGTCTTTTTGTCTTGATTTCATCATCTCTTTTATGGTTTCTTCTCTCTTTCATTAGGTATCACATGTCTTGAGGGGGGTAAACAATTTAGTGTGTGATCTTGTTTCCTAGGGATTGATAGTCATGTTTATTCATCCATATTGCCTTTATAGGGTTCAATTGTTGTGTGGTTGTGGTTTAACATCATTTTCCAAATGTTTCTTCACTAATGGTAGGTGGTTCCATTCTAAACCATTAATTTATAAATTTCTTATTCTTGCTTCATTGGGTAAATTTTCTGTATGATTTACATGTGAGGTGAAAAAAGTTATTTCGAATGGTTTTCATTTGAATATGTCTTCATAATGGTTTTCTCTAAAATAAATTTTATGTATTTTAATGGTAAATAATTTTTTGTGTTTCTAATATGCTTTTATTAATTTTAAACATTAATATAAACATGTACAAGTGGTTAAAAATACGAATTATAATTTTTTGGTGTGATTTTGGATTTTAAATTGGTTTTGGTTGTAAAAGTGAGGGTTTCTAAATTATGGTCATATTGTTTTGATTTTTTTAGTGTGAAAATGTTATAAAATGAAATATGTGGAATAAAGATTGACCACAAAAGGAATCCTAGGTATCTAGGTGGGTAGACTTGGACTAGTATGCAAGTTAACATAGAAGTGGTTTGATATGAATTCATTTAGTAGGATTGATGATACGACATGAAATAGTTTTTATTGATGGTTGGATATAAGTTGTCCCATGGGGTTTCCCCTCCTAGTGGATCATGCACAAGAATAATAATTCCCATGGTTAATATACTGAATGTCACCAAGATAGGATGTACCATGTGTACCAATACTAGCTAGGGCCTGGAGGGTTTTCTCGTGACTTAGTTCCCTATGGCGATATAATACATACCATTATCATATTGTATTATTTTTTGTTATTTAAGATAGATATAATTATTTATCCAAAACAAATTTCCTTAAAAATGACTCTAGTTTAGATTTTATAAAACATTCTTGTTTTTTTATCTTCTACTATTTATAGAACTGAATATCTTTTAATGAGTGGCATCATACTAGGAATTGGATCACTCCCTACATACACCCATAGGTGAAAGTAGACTTGGTTGTGTTTTACAAATTTATATGAAAGATATAAGGAGATAGTGTTTCTTGATGGTAGTGGTCTTCCCTTGTTGGTGTTATGTCGGTGGCTTGAAGATGATGCACCCCTTGTCTCATGTTTTTTTTGTATTGTTTCATGTTCCCTATTTTTGTATGCTTTTTTGGTTTTTATTTAATGTTGTGGATTTCCATCTGAAAATCGGTTGTACCATGTAGGATTTTGATTATTCATATTTTCTTTATTTATTATTATTTTTTTGTTGATTTTTTAAATTGGGGTAAATAATTCCCATGGTATTCACTTAATAACATGGAACTATTTTCCATACCATGTGTATTAGGAATTCCCATATGGATATTCCAAAAATCTTCTTAGGTGTTCAGTTTCTTGGAATCCTGACATGATTCCGGACATTTACAGATTATGATTTTGATTTACATAGGAATAATGTATTATGAACTAAAAATATTTATATAGTGATTCATTTTTATGACATTTGATATGTATGGTACAATCTTATAATGTTTGTTTATGTTATATTACTGTAATCCTCATAGTTGTGCTTAATAATTCCCCTTGTAAAAGCTTTCTGAGAATCTGAGATCACTCAATTTTATGTTTTCTTACAACATGTTATAATGATATGTATTATGTATTATGTTTCTAAGAATGGTTCTATTCATGAATAACCTAGTGTGATAAACCGTGGGTAATTATTGCTTCGGTAATTTCATTTCCATGTTTCCAAATGCACTATACTAATATGGTCATTGGGTGCCTATTTTTGTAATTTATTAAGTATTCTGTAGAAATGATGTAATTTAAATGTATGTTATGTGTGGGTCACTATAGGGACTGTGGTGTGATCATTAATAAGGTTGAAAGGAATGTGATATATCCATGAATTTCGTCATTATATCCGTGGATAACAAAGAACATAATAGTATATTATATTTGATCCTTGTACTCCTTGTTCAATATTCATATGATATTTTTGAAAATGGAATGATATGTAAATTCTTTCTTGTACTTGATACAACAAATAATATTAGTTTTAAAGATACCTATTTTATATATAGATAATTGGATGTAAATTTATATATTTTTAATACTAATTATTTTATAGTGACCACCTGTTCTTAGAATTTATGAATTTTGGGATTTATATTTTAGTCATTGTTAAAAATTTTATGGTGTCACACCTTATGAATTACAAATTGAGGTCTATGTTTAGGAAATATTAGGGAGAAAATATTATTAAAAATTTATAGTTAATATAAATTTATTTTTTGACGATAATATGAAAAAGTATTGCATATGATGTGATGCATTTCAAAGTTGAAAATTACATTCTGGTATTGTTTTTGAAATCCCCAAAATGATTTTTTGTACATTTTTACAATTTAGTATTAGTAATTGAATATAAGGTAAAATGGAAAAATGTTAATGATTATTTAGTATAAGTGGGATATTGATGGAGATGTGCCAAAAAAAAATAAATTCATATGTTGTGAACTGGTCGTATCATATGAGATGATATGCATATATCATAGAAAGTTATTTAGAGAAATGTTTTTATTTAATCAACAATAATATTATTTGACATGGATGAATTATATTATTTATCTATAATGTGTAAAATTAGTGATATCCCTTATAATATATCATTAATATAAGACATTTCATATGATGAAATGTATATAATGACACTATAATTTAGTTATTAGATAATTTCAAGGAAGGATAAAGGTTCAAAAACCTTAAACCACATGAAATTTACTAATGAGGTTTAAATATTTGAGTAAAATCATTAAGTCAAACCATGCGTTATTGAAATATACTAGTGAATTAACAAGACATTTCCCTATGAGGTATTAGGGAATCAAGGTGTTAAAATGACATAAAAAATTAATGAAAACTATACCATTAATCTTACTTCCCATAAAATATAGTATTATCCAAACCATTAGGGTCACTTTTTATCTCATTTATCAAGATATGAATATTTTTGATTGATTTGTTTTGTTTTTCATGAATAATTAAAATTTTTACATGAGTATTTTATTGGTTCATCCTCACTTGGACACTTTTAAGGATGATGCACCATTGTTGTGTCGTGAACCAAAATCTCTTTGAAGCTCATGACTTACAATGGTTTAGGATTGTCCAGTCATATTTTCAATATCACCTCCCTACATATTTTTTGGATATATCACTTCATCACATGGATAACACCATTTGAAAATCCATTTTTCAATAACTATGATTATAGAAGATCTCATTCACAGTCTATAGACTACTAGGTCCCATATTTAAAATCATTAAATAAAATTTTAGTTATGAATAAATTATTTTTTGTTCTACATGGAAAAAAATTCACCTATTTGAAAACCCTGAGATAAAAGTCACTCATCCTTCTATAATTCCACTTTTGAATATTCAAATTTTTGTATGCATATAAAACAAGATCCTACTTATTCTTGTATCGATATTCAATATATTCCAATTATTTATGACATCTAACCCTATCTAGGAACAAAATAAGATTTATCTTACATAGTTAGATATGGAAATGTATTATCTATATAGATTATTGTTTCCCTATAACAACAATAGATATTTTTTTATAAAATCCCACTATTTATATCAAACATAATAATGATGTTTGAATCAACTCGTTAATATGATAAATATAGGTTGTTTATGTAATTATTGATATTGTAATGTCACATTGATTCAAATTTGGAAACCCCATAGTCAATAAAATATCTCCCTTACTTTTGTTTCTATATAACTTACTAGTTAACTAAAAACATCCTATTTATTGAATGATCATAGGTACTACAACATAACACCTCCCATTTAGAAACATCTACATCATGGTCAGGTATACAAATGAATAGTACATTACACCTCCAATTTTGAATCATCAACATCATCGAAAAATCTAAAAATGAATAGTTTTAACTTCTTCGGAATCACTACATTATGGTCAATAGTATTATGGTGTCGTCATATGTTTTCGAAATGATCCACAAAATCTCATCTATTTTCTCCTTCATAATAGTCGTATGATTTCATACATGATTCCCTCAATTAGTTTCATCCAATAAATGGGCTACAGTGTGGACAAAAAAATTATGGAATGGTATCTTGTAGGAAATTAAAGCACCGTGTTATTTTAATATTAAAAATTAAAACCCTCCATGGTGGATGGAATATCTGCATTTTGGAAACATTCTTCTCTATGGAGACTATAACCATGACATATCTATGATGAAATAGTTAGAACAAAGTCTATAGTGGATCATAATGTCCTCAAACCACACATATACACCCTAGCTATTTAGGATACATAATATCTTGTAAAATGGGAGTCACACAATAAAAAATACAACAGATATCCCAACGAATATAAACCACTTCACTTCTTCTACTCACCAAAAGTGAGTATTGAGGTCTAATACAGGCCTCCCACATGCTCATTAAATATGACATGGATAATAGCATCAAAAAAGCAACCTGTATTGCAGACCATTTCTTATATTCTATCACTATATCACACACAGTTTCCTTCTTTCCTCTTGATGCCTCAATCATTGGAAAACATTACTTTTTCCCTAGCATGGTCATGTTTTATCTGATGCATGTTGGGTCTAGATATATTTTTATACTAAAAAATGTTTGAACACCTATTTTGAACCTTCTATATAGACATAAAACATATACATGGAAACTATTTCATGGAAAAAATTGTTGTTTTCCTAAAAAATATAACCAATGGTATTAGTTGATTAATTATGTTTTAGTATCCTAGGATTAAAAATGTTATATAATGTCGTGTATGATTTTTTGTTCATGCTTGATAAACACCTTTATAAACATGCCTTCAATGACCCCCAATACAATGTGATCTATCCAAATTTGGAAAAAATTCAATATTGCGCAACACACATGATGAACATCACATGTAGAATGTCTCCGGACCACTTCTACTTAGCCAAATATTACTTTTTATGTACATCATCAGGTATTTTCAAAAATATTATCCTCATAAAATATATAATGAAAAATTGAGATGCCAACACACATCTTGTTCATCATAAATTACCATCTTATTATCATATATCTATAACCAAACACATTTTCAACAAATCCTACATAAATCATTTAAGAATGATAATAGACTCCCCCATTATATTTTATTTTAAAATTAAATACAGATGTTTTCTCTTCAATATTTAATAAACATTTCAATGTATCTTCTCCCCTTAATGAAATGTTCTCCCCCTTTTTGTTAGTTTAATTAAACTGGCCTTTAAATATAATATGGTATTTCTAAAATGTCTTCTATAAAAGTAGGGACACACATTTCTTCATTGTCTTCCATATTATATGTAATACAGTCATCACATCATAGCCCCCAAATATATAAAATTACTCTATGAAATATCATCGAATAATTCTGAATATAATCTCTACTTGGGGACATTTTCTCTTATAGTTTCAAAAAACAATAACTTATTTTATAAACATCCCATGCTCTGCCTTTTTCATTCTCAACCAAGCTCCCATTTAAATGAAAACAAGAATCCGTGACTAATTTTTTTCCATTATACATAATTTTATCCAAGAAATATATTCACCTAACAAATGGAATCCAAAATATGGAGTGAGTGAAACTCAGTAGTCCATAACCAATTGATTCTATAAATAATATAATTTTTGTATATAAATTGTAATGATATGTGATATATAACAGAGGAAAATCTATAAAATAATGTTTTGATACCATTGTTCTATAGATGAAAGATGTTATATATCTCATTAAATGAAAAAAATATAAAATATGTAAATGAATTTAATCTTTTTAAATTCCACCTCCTTTATCATACCTCGGATATTTCACTGTGTCATGCCTATAATGGGACATGAACAAAGGACAATTGTAATGGAAACCTCTTCGAGTCTAAGGATATCGTCAAAGGTAAATTATTAATTATTTAATAAGGTCCCATAATGATAATGTGTGGATGTCCTTGTTCTATCAAATCTACTAATATCAAATGAGATATTCCATGATATCCAACCATACAAGAATATGAAATTGAATCATATAAGATCCTAACCTTGTGTGGAGTTATTCCATGTTAATTTTTTTTAAGTTTCCTTTTTTTATAATTAAGTGATTTTTCATTGTATGAGGGGTTTTAGTGGTGTCTTCGGGGTTTGAGACATAGAATAAAAGATAAAAAATCACAAGTAGTGTGCAATGAACGTTTATTGAAAAATATGTGCCTTGAATAGGTAACTGTGCGACATGTTGTTAACATGGATAATAGAGAAATTGTGACCACCATATGTTTTATCAAATGGTATTAGTGGCTAGGATAACCATGCCACTCAATTACCTTTTGTACATAGGAAATCACCTAGTTGGAGTATTGTTTGGCATTCATACCAATCATTTTTCATTATTCCCATAATTTCTTCCCAATTTTACCCCCTCTATCATAGTTGTTTAATTATCAACCCCTATCACTCTAAAGTATATTATAATTTATTATAGGTCATTTTGAGTGCCATTGGGTTCGAATTGAAGATCTAGGTGAGTCTAACACTCCAATTTGCTCTATTTTATAGATTATGTCTTGTAGAATCACTGATATTAATTTGAATCCAAAAAATAATAAATTGAACATAAAATTATAAATTTGGTATTTAATGTTTTTTTGAGTTTTAAATAATGTCTGTGAATAAGAAGGTGTTTTTTTGTGGAAATGTGCTATGTGGTATTAATGCTTTCCCCTATAGTCTTAATGTGTTATCTGTGTGTGTAGTTTTACTAATTTTTTTCCATGATGTGTTTTGATGTCTTGAGTTAAGAAAGGTAAATTTTGGAAAAATATTTTGTTTTGGGACCCTTTACAGACCCCATTGGTTCTGTTGATGTTTTTGAGTCCAATATTAGGATACACTGAAGGTAAGACTAACACGAGAAAATGGGGAAAAATCCAGTAATCATTTAGATATGATGTTTATGGAAATTAATGGTTTGTTATTGATGAATTGGTATGTGGGATTGGTTTAAAGGGATAATTTAAATAAATATATGTTTTATTTTGGGTAATTAATAAGTGTCTTGAATGGATTAAAGGTTTTATTTTGGATTTATGATATGGATATGGTTTTTAAATAAGAAATGATATTTTGAAATGGAAAATGTTTTCAGAATATTTGTAAAAATTATTGTGATTTTAAAAGAAGTGGGGCCCTATTATATTGAAAATTATAAATGGTGGTTAAATTGGTTGAAATAAAATTTAAGGACATGGGTAATTTTTTTGTTTTAAAATTGAAAAACACCTGTTTAGTGGGGTGTTTTCCATATTTTATTCAAAATTGTATTTTGAAATGTGTTTGTATCAAGATAGGTTTTAATGGTCTGATGGTATATATTAATTGAATTGATATATTTGTTAGTGAGACTGATCGCATGATTAGTAGGTTGTAATATTAAAATGGTTATGAAATAATATAAATTATTAATTTGCATAGTTTTTAACATATCCTAAGGACATGTTTTGAATAAACATGTATGTTTTAATTGTTCATGTATATTAATTGATTATGTATAATGAGTTATAAATTTAAATCATAATTTTGGTTGATAAATAATGAAGAACTGGTAAATGTTTTTTTATTTGTGAAGCATGTGCTGCTTGAAAAACGGTAGTAGAGGGTTTTGGACTAAGGCAACTCCCAGTGGTTAACCATACTAATACTCTCATCCCACCAATGTATTAATGGGTTATAGAGATAGTCAGAGTATAAAATCCCAGATAAATAAAGAATAAGACACTTTTCATATTTATTAATATTTTTGAATTAAATGTTAATTTTACTTTAAAGGGGACACTATGTTCGATGGCGTACCTGATACGCAACAATGGGTTTTTTTTGAAATATTTCATTGCATGCTAATAATATAATATTATTATTTTAAATGGTAGTTAACGCCTAGTTGTTGTATTTTATGGAATGAATAGAACTAACTAAAAATGATTATATATGTTTGTTAAATGTTTTTACAATTATCCAATAAATTTTAGGGGCTTAAAAAGTGAATGAATTATATTTTAGGCACAATTTTCTTTAAAAGGCTGATTTACCTTCTTTTAATGGCGAACACTTTTTAAATATGTCACTATTATATGTTCTACTTGAAAAAATAAAATTATTGTTTATAATCAAGGAATAAAAATTTACTTTGGATAAAATTTTGGTATTTTTCTGATAAAATTCATTTTTAATGAATAGTGAAAAATACTGTATTTTAATTCAGATCTCAGTTTTTATCTAACTTATTTATATGGTTAGATTATTATTTTTAATTGGTATTAACGTGTAATTAGAATATATTTTTACCATTTAATCTAATTTTGGTAATTATATGTAATTTCATTTTGAAATTGTACATAAACAAGTGTCAATCTTTTGATAGTTATTATTTCTTAAAAACACAATATTTTTTTGACCTCGGGAATTAATTTTAAATTAATTTCTACCACTTCTGTGTTTTGAATTTAGAAAAATTGATTCCATATTTGGAATTAGTAGGTCTATATTGTGAAAATATTTCAATTTTATTTGTAGACATTTTAAATATTTACTTCAGTAAAAATTTTATTTACCATGAGTAAAGGGTAAATATAATAAATAAGGGTAAAATATAATATTATTATAATATTAAATTACCCTAACATTGTCCTAATACTATTGGAGGATAGATAGCCGAACATGGAAATCTTTGGGTAGAATTGGGGACCTCCTTGAGCTACATAGAAGTAATAATGACACATTATATTAATTAATTTAAAGTAAAGTAAAAAATGACATAAACAAATACCTTTTAGTATATAAATCATTACACGGGGTTATATAAGTTTTATTTTCATCTATAAATATTCATTGGAAGGAAAATAATAATTCCTAAATCATGGTATTTGGATTTATAATTTTTGGACATCCAATAAAATAAATTTTTTTTATGAAATAATAATGATGCAATATTTATATCATTAATAAATGATTTAAATAAATAAGATTATATATATTAAAAAAATATCAAAAACCTGTAAATTTTTTATTTGATGATTTTATATCGACCATGATTTATCTTAACTTTTATATTAATGATTAGTTGACCCTTTGAAACCGACTATGTGTTTATAATAAAATAATTGTTTTAAACATTCCAAAATAACCCCTCCTATCCCTTATAATGAGCCCTCAATTCTAACTCATTCCTCACACTCCTAAAGTATTTGGCTCATAAAACCTCTACCAAAATAAGCTCCCAAGATTCCTCTATTCATCCTAGAATCCTTACCTTAGGAAAAAATCACTTCAAGAAATTTTTTTTGTTCAAACCAAAGGTGGTTGCACGATTTAAAGATAACGTCTTCTCTTAAGATCTTTTGTTTTATTTAACTTCTCCAACCCCCGAAAATAATTTTATTCCTTTATTGTATAAAAACACCAGTATCCTAAACATACTAGGATTTTTTTAGGTGAGTTATTCGAACTACACTTATACAAACCTCTATCTAATATGTAAATAACATAATGTTTATGTGGAAGGACGACTAACGCCTCACGAAACAATGAATGTTCAATTAACTCACAATGCCTCTCATGTGACCATTATGATGGAACTGTATTTATATATGATATATATTATGTTTATGTTTTCTTCATTCTTCTGTATTTTTCATTTCTATAATACCATTATGGTTTCCATAATGGGTAAACACAATAATTTCATTTTCGGAAGTGAGGACTATTGTCCCCTGAAAATGACAGGAATCGTTAATTCCTTATGTGGGATGTATAAAGGATGGAGTTATTGATATTATATATGATATTATACTATAACTATAATATACTTATGTATCTTTAGGTTTTAATTACATTAAAAAAATTGAAATGGAAGTAGCGTTCATTCGTACGTACGTCTTACCATCTCCATGAACAGTGCATTTCATTTCTTATCTACAAATGTTATGTACTATTATAAATACATATATATTGGATATATATGATATATATGATATCTAAATCATGAATATCATTCTAGAGATAATGTATTGTTGACGACATGGACAACTTGTAATTATAAGGTGTTCATTTTTACTCAAGTACAAAATATCAATGAAACAACCATTTATAATATAAATGATTAAATAATGTTTATAACATAGTAATAAGTGATATAAAAAGAATGTTAAAATTTAAAAAGGTTCTTATGAAATTATAAATTAACATTATTTTATTATTCAAGAGATTAATGAATGATCATTTGAAATCGGACCCGAGGAAACAGAACATCTTAACCCAATTTCTGTTCTTTTGGTTAATCATCTACTTTTTTATTATTTCAGGCTATGATTATGTGAGAAACAAATTTTTATATATTCTCTTGTATTTATACATTCTTTAGGTGTATTTATAGTGAATAATAACAATCAATCTATTTTATTTACAAAATAATCTTTATAACATACTTCATCTCAATCACCTTTCATTGAGGCATATTTTGTTTTATGCCCAACTTTCATTTATCCAGAGTATAAATACATTTGACTTCTCATTTCATTAAAAGATCATTTTTTCCTACGAGGTGTAATACTAAATGGGAAAAAATAATGTTTCTTATTAATGTAAGTGGTGACAATGACCATTTCCACCGCCACGAGTAATATTTGATATTTGTCTTCCTTAACAAGACAAAATATTTTTAAAAGAAAAATAAATACCATATACACTTTTATGTATTTTGGTATTGAATATGGTTTTGATAATTCATTTTATATGTAAATATATTTAAATGATATATTGTGATTAGAATGTGGAAATTTTATCTTTCTGTTATGTTTATTTTATGTGTTCTTGGGCATTGTTTACGTATAGCGGTGGTTCTAGGAAAAACTGAGGTCTCGTGAGCCCGGGATAGCTTTCCAATGCATTGGGTAACGTAAAAGAGGTAAAAATTAATGTTTCTCCTAAGAGATTTAGGGAATATACTATTATGGGTATCTCAAATGATGACTCCCTATGTACCAGTTATAGCTACAATGTATGTATGGTATGAATGCCATAAGTTACCTTTATGATTTATGACTTATGTGGGATATTCATAAATCTTATGATTTTGTAAGGTATCTTATGATTGAAAAGTATTGGTTTCATGGATTTTTATTTATTGATGGGTTAATGTTCCATTTATTTATTTCTATAACCCTCGCTGAGAATTTTATGCTCATCCCATGTTTCTTGAACTGATTTCCACGGGGCTTAAAGATGAATAGGGTCTAGGATGGGATCAAGAAAAATTCATGTTGTCTAAAGCATGGATCTAGACATAGCTCTTTTTTTCAAGAGTTTTTTTATTTTTTTAAAAAATTTATATTGAGTAGTAGTGTCTACATGTAATTTTGAAGTTAATATGTTATAGTTATGTCCTAATTCTCTAAAACTCTAATCCTGAAAAGATCCTCAATTTGAATTTTTAATTTAATTCAAGATTATGAAATGATTAATGTCAGGTCCTTATAGTTGGTATCAGAGGTCAGTTTAGACAACTTTAGGGATTATAAGTTTTCGTTAAACAAATAGTCAGTCTTTAGGTCTATTATATCAGTTAAATCCTTATTTTATAAATTTTTTTATATCAAGGAAAGTTAGTTGCAGATGGGAGGAGGTGGATATCAAAAAACATTCATATCTCTTCCTGATGACTTTCTTGCAATATTTATTAAAAAGTCATGTTTGGATGATTGTGAAATATTATCTAGAATACAACTCACATCCCAGCAGTTGTTTGAGATATCAAACAACTCCACTTTACCTCATTATCATCTTGGATCATGGTTTGTATTTAAACAAATCCTATTTTCACAATATTCTCATATTTTCAAGAAAGGTAAATATTATCAAGGAATATACACATATTTTACCTTATCACATGATTTTTAAGAATATTATGATTTCGAAAAAGGTGATAAAGAAGGAGACCCATGCACAACTTATGTATATTTTTATTTACTATATAGACTCTCAGCACATGCTCATGGTTTTATAAAAGGACCTTTAATTGAAATTTTCCACTCAAATTCAGTCAAACTATTTTATAGAAATCATGTTTTATCGGATGATTTGAAATTATATTTCTTGCATGATTATTTTCCAAAATTGTTTTTCTATGAACACCTATATAACCTATGTTGTACCAGGTGTATTTGGATGAAGTAATAAAATTATTTTGAAGGATCGCTAAATCATTTTTGCAATTCTTGGACCTTCTACCTACTTTAACAAGATGACGATGAAACTAAATGGAAACCATGATCAAGGTATGATGTTATTCATTTTGGGGATCGCTTTATTTTATCACATAGTGGTGAAATTAGAATTCATGAATTGATATGTTGAGATCAAAATGAATTTAGATGACAATTAGAGGTATAGAAAAATGATTTAGTGAAGTGATTTTATGGAACAAGAAAAAGTTGATTTTGGGAACTTATGGTTTATCAAATAGATATACATAGTATAGAAAAATGATTTAGTGATTAATTGATAAAGGTTGTTGTGGAAGACGTTCTATTTTATGACGAAATACTATATTCCTAAGGAATATAGTATACAACGGGATTTCAATTGTGGAATAATGGTTGAAATTTTAGTTTGAAGGAATTAATGTTTTTATTGTGGACATATGATAATTTTATGTATTTATGAAAATAAATAACCTATCATGGAGAATATTTTATTAGGTTATTTACTTTTCAATATGAGACTTTATGAGTAATTGGTGTTATTTATAGATAAATTTTTAGACGTATCTTGGAAGAATATGTAAATAAATTTTTATGTGATTTGGGTTACAATCAGAGTTTTGATTACTTTTGAAGAATTTTATGGACAATATTTTATTGAATGGTCATTGTTGAACTTTGGGTTTTGTTTTAAATTTTTTAGAGATTAATAATAGTTTATCTTCTTGTAAAAAATTTCCCTTTTGGGTATTATCTGATCTCTCACTAACCATTTTGGTTTTAGTTGATGTCTAAAGACAAGGGAAATATATAATTCATCTTTTGTGGATTATGTGATTCTCTAGTTGATGATTCTTGTGCTCTTGATGTCACCAAGTCTTTTTGAATTCTCATTGCTTGGAGAGATGATTAGTTTTTGGTACAAACTTAATGAATGATGAAACTCTACATGAAGGTAAGTATATTTCCTTATGTTCTTATTCTATGTAAAAAATTAATTCCTAAAAATTATTAAAAGGAATGTAAAATAAAAACTTTTTTAGTATATGTTTCCTACAAAGTATTCCAAGACAATTTAACACATCCTATGTTAGTGATTTTCTGGAGGTTAACTTTCTCATAATCATGTTTTCTATCACTATCCATCAGAACATGACCAATTTATCTCTCTTCCATATACATTTTTTCTTATATGGAATCCTGGTATGGGTTATCTTAGGTGACCTTTGTTCTTCTCTTTCATTATTTTAATGTGTTAGTTTTACTGACTCTTTTCCGATGCGGGAATTTTAATGAAGTTTCCAATCCCATGTTTAAAATTGAGAGGACTTAATTCCCAAAATGGGGAAGGATGTAACTTCTCAGTTAAATAAATAATAAGGAACTTTTCATATTTATTAATATTTTTAAATTAAATATTAATTTTACTATAAATAGGAGGCTACGCCCGATGGCATACCCGAAACGCAACAATGGGTTACTTTGAAATCATACGTTGCACACTAATAATATAATATTATTATTTTAAATGGTAGTTATCGCCTAGCTATTGTATTGGATGAAATGAATAGAACATACTAAGATATTATTAAATATTTATGTTAAATGTTTTTACAATTATCCAATAAATTTTAGAGGCTTAAAATGTGAATGAATCTAATTTTAGGCATAATTTTCTTGAAAATGTCGATTTACCGCCTTTTAATAGAACACCCTAATTAAATCTAGTTTTTTTCACCATTATATTTTTCATTTGAATAAATAAAATTATTCTTTATAATTGGGACATCAAAATTTACTTTGGATGATATTTTGGTATTTTTATGATAAAATTTATTTTTTTAATGAATATTGAAAAATAATCTATTTTTATTAAATTCCACCTTTTTATCAAATTTATTTATATGGTTAGATTATCTTTATAATTGGATTTAAAGTTTAATTAGAATATATTTTTTCCATTTATTATAAATTTTGTAATTGGAAGTAATTTCATTTTGAAATTAGGCATATAAAATTGCCAATCTTTTGATAGTTATTATTTCTTAAAAACACGCTATTTATTTTGACAGTGGGAATTAATTTTAAATTAATTTCTGCCACATCTGTGTTTTGAATTTAGAAAAATTAATTCCATATTTGGAATCTGTAGGTCCTGGTTGTGTAAATAGGTAACTTTTATTTTTAGACATGTTTTAGATATTTACTTCAGTAAATATTTTATTTACCATAATTAAAGGGTAAATATAACAAATTTGGGTAAAATATAATATTATCATAATATTTAATTTCCCTAAAATGTGTCATAATCCTATTTTCAGATACATATCTGACCATGGACATCCTTGGGTTGAATTTGGGACT
Source organism: Viscum album (assembly GCA_963277665.1). NCBI lineage: Eukaryota > Viridiplantae > Streptophyta > Magnoliopsida > Santalales > Viscaceae > Viscum > Viscum album. The sequence goes on along the minus strand of OY728142.1, from coordinate 274,973,454 downwards.
ACATGGAGCCGCACGGGAGAAATAATGACACATTATATTAATTAATTTAAAGTAATGATAAAAATGACATAAACAAATATATTTTAGTAAATCAATATTTACATGGGGTTATATAAGCTATATTTTCTACTATAAATATTAATTTTAAAGGTAAAAATATTTCATACGTCATGGTATTGATTTTATAATTTTGGTACATCAAATACATTAAATTATTTATGACACAATACTGATGAAATATTTACCTCATTAATAAATGATTTGAATAGATAAGATTATATATATTAAAAAAAATTCAAAACCTATCCAATTATAATTGGATGACTTTATTTCGACCATGAGTCATATTAAAATTTATTTCAACTACTATTTGACCTTTTGAAATAGAATATGAGTTTATAATAAAATAATTGTTCCAACCATTCTTAAAGAGCCCCTCGTCTCCCATATAAAAATCCCTCACTTCTAACTCATTCCTCGCACTTCTAATGCTTTTTTTCGTAAATACTCTACTCAAATAGGCTCCCAAGATCCATCTACTCATCCTAGAAGCATTACCTTACGCATAATGCACTTCAAGATACCCTTTTGGTTCAAACAAAATGGAGTTTCCCAATTTAATGGTAACATCTTCTCTTAAGTTCTTTTATTTAATTTTACCTCTACAACCACCTAAAATATTTTTATTCCTTAATTTTATAACAACAAAATTATCCTCAATATACCATTTTGTTGTTATGAAAATTATTTGGACTACACATAAACACAACTCTATCTAATGGGAAATGAACATAATGTTTCTGTGGATGGATAACTTACGCCTCAGGAAACAATGATTGTTCAATTAACTCCTACTGCCTCTCATGGTGGCTATTATGATGGAAATGTATTTATATATGATATATATTATGTTTCTGGTTTCTTTATGCATCTGTATTTTTCATTTATATCATACCTTTATGGTTTTCATAATGGGTAAACACGATAATTTCATTTTAGGAAGTGCGGACTACCGCCCCCTCAAAGTGATATGACTCGTTAATGCCTTATGTGGGATGTATAAAGGATGGAGTTAATGATATTACATATGATATTATACTATAATTATAATATACCAATGTATCATTATGTTTTAATTCAATTAAAATAAGAAATGGAAATGGGAGTAGCATTCATGTGTACGTACAACTTTCTGTCTCCATGAACGGTGCATTTAATTTCTTATCTCCAAATGTTATGTACTGTTATAAATACATATATATACAGGATATATATGATTTACATTATATCTAATAAAATAATATAATTTTAGAGATAATTGATTGTGGATTTCATGGACAACTTGTAATTACAAGGTGTTCATTTTTACTCAAGTACCGAATATCGACAAAACAACAGTTAATTACATAAATTATTACACAATGTTTATAACATGGTAATAACTGATATAAAAGGAATTATAAAAATGAAAAATATTCTTAATAAATTATAAATTAACTTTAATTTATTATTCAGGAGATTAAAGAACGATCGATTCCAGTCGGACCCGAGATAAGGGAACTTCATAACCCAATTTCCTTTCTTTGGGTTAATCATCTACTTTTTTATTATGTCATGCTATGATTATGTGAGAAATTATTTTTGATATCTTCTCAAGTATATATTCTTTCATTATTTTTATTTATTGTTAATAATCATAATCGATCAATTTTATTTACAAAATCATCTTTGGAAGGGACTTCTTCTCAATCTCATTTCCTTAATGCATATTTTGTCTTCTGCTCAACTTTCTTTTATACAGCATATAAATACCTCTGACATTTCATTTCATTCAAATGGAATATTTTCCTATGAGGCATTTTACTAAACGACAAAAAAAAATTCTTTCTTCTTAACATAAGCGATGACAATGATCTTTTCCATCACCATGATTAGTTTTTGATCTTTGGCTTATTTAACAAGACGAAATGTTTTTAAAAGGAAAAAAATACCATATATTATTTTATGTATTTGGGTATTGAATATGGTTTTGATAATGGATTTGTTATGTCAGTATATTTAAATGATATATTGTGATTATAATGTGGAAATATTATCTTTCCTTTATGTTTATTTTATTTGTACTTGGTAATTAATTACATATACGGGTAGTTATGAGATAAAGTGAGGGCGGGTTAGCCTGAGATAGCTCTCCAATAAATTGGGTAACGTGACAGAGGTAACAGTTAATGTTTCTCCAAATAGATTTATGTAATATACTGTGATGAGTATTCCAAATGTGACTCCCTATGTAGCAGTGATAGCTACAATGAATGTATGTTATGAATGCCATATTTTACCTTTATGATTTATGATTTCTTTGTATTATTCATAAATATTATGATTTCGTAACGTATGTTTTGATTGAAATGTATTGGTTTCATTGATTTTTATTTATTGATGGTTTAATGTTTCATTTCCTTATTTTTAAAACCCTTACTAACCTTTTTATGCTCATCACTTGTTTTTTAAATGTTTTCCACAGGTCATAAATATGAATGGGGTTAAGGATGGGATCAAGGAAAAGTCATGTTGTCTAAAATACAGAACTAGAAATGGCTCTTTTTATCAAGAGTTTTTTTATTTTATGAAAAGAATGATACTGAGTAGTAGTGACTACATGAAAATTTCAATTTTATATGTAATAGCTATGGAATAATTCTCTAAAACCCTATACATGAAAAGATACTCAATGTGAATTATGAATTTAATTCAGGATTATGTAATTTTTATGGTCGGGTCCTTATACTTAGGATCTCAGACCCAAGATAAATGAAGAGGTAATAAACATAGACTGAGTCTCCAATTTCAGATGATTCACCTAAACTGAGGATCCACATTATGTTGATAAAGATTGTTTAGTGGAATTATTTTTTATGTGTGTTAGTGGACATAAACCCTCATTATGAATAGTTTATATGAACATTATAGGTCATAGTGAATTTCATTACTGTGGCTAACCCATGGAAGTAATGATGAATGTGATAAATGTGACCCTTATTTATAAATGACACCCATTTTATTATTATATTTTTAGTTTTATTAATTATTTTCTTTCATACATTGTCTTGTTATACTAGATATTTCTTTATAAACCATTGGGGGTGGCATACTATGTTTACTAAGAAACATCATGGTCCTCCATGACAGTTGGTTACCCAATATAATGATACATGTTTTTCGGTATATGTTTAGGATAGAGACCTGGTGTCTAGATTATTCATGGTTTTCATTGCATTGAGCATGGAATTTCAGGACCCAGAAGGGAATCGAGTCCACACTTGTTAAATTTTTTTTAGTTTTGGGTTTGTGATTTTATTTGTATGACATCCTTACATTTATTGTAATCATCATATTTATAAAACATGTGAAAATTAGTCACTTTTTAGAATTTGACACATGTTTTCCACCTATTAGTCCATATGGGTAATTATATTTTTTGACATTAAATATATTCTATCCTTACTCTAATAAACCTTTATAGTCTCCCCAATGTTCTCCATAGGCATGCACTGCTAGTCGATAGCATATGGCATATGTAGAGGCACAAATGAGTGTATGTGGTGACTCGGCATATGGCACCATTTATATTTGCTGTTGATTTAAAGATGTTACAATGTGGTATCATAGGTTTTTTCATTAGTATTACTATTTGGGGAATGGTAGATACTAGTGTAGGGTATTTTTAGGATATGAAATGAGCATATTCTTGGGTGCATGAAACCCCACATACAGGGGGAATCAAAATGTTTCCATAGGTACAAATTGATGTTTTTGGTTTTATTTTCGGATTATTTTAAAAATTCACATTGAGTGGTGAAATTTGATCTAATTTTATTGATTTATGAGGATTTATCTCTTGGATGGTATGGGAAAGTGATGGTGCGAGAGTTCATAGATCATTATAGGAACATAAGAGTGAGAAGTCATCAGAATGTTTCTTGCAAATGGAAGTTCCTTGGGAGTCACATGTTTGTAATTTTCATTATACTTATGAATTTAGCTTGTTGATCATTTGATGAAATTGAACTTATGTAATATTTTTAAAAACATAAATTTATGTAAATTGGATATTTTTAAAATTTTTGGTAAGAAATTGTTTTTTAAAGTTTAAACACTTGGTTTCTGGAGTGGAATGTTTTGAAATGTTTTGAAATGTGAATCCCTAGTTTTTAAATGATATTATTTAAAATAAGTATGGAACCATGAAATGAAGAACCGATGGGGACACTGAATGTGGGAATCCAATGTTTTGTGTTTTGGCCTCGAATATTGTTGCATTAGGTAGTGAGAGTGACATAGTTTTTAAAAATTGGTTTACAAGATGTGATTCCATGATGTTATGTATATTTCATTTAATGAAGTTTTTCTTTTTCTCTATTAGTTATTTGGTAACATTTTAGTTATTGAAGGATGATTGATAATTTTGGTGTGGAGACTCTTTTGGGATGACACCTTGCGAGTTGGGTTTGCTCCCAAGATTTGTTGTTCTTCTTATGGGGTTGGTGTTCATGTTTGAGTACCTATATTAGGATCCTTAGTGTGAAGGGTAGTCTTGGTTCATTAGATGAAATGTGTTTCGAATCGGGGTAATGATCTCTACCAATGAACAACCAGTTATTTGAGTTTTTATGTGTATGGATTAGAGGGAGATCCAATGACCCTTGTTAATTGTGACACAAGTATAAGGATTTAGTGTTATTAATCCACAATGAGTGACATGTGAGAGATTTAATCCTAGGTTTCTAGTTTTTTATATGTATGGAATAGGTTTAATATTTTCAATTTGTTATTGTCTCATAGATATTGTTTCCTATTGCGATTTTATCTTATAATGATAAGTGTGATGTCAATGGTTTTAGATATTTGACCCAAGTAGTGGATTTGAGTCAAAATTCTTGAGAAAACAAGGGAATCCTCAATGTATGTTGGCCAAATATTATAGGTAATTTAGAATTTCAAGCATGTGTAGATGAATAATGGGTGGAATTGATGCACATTGAGTGACATCTATTTATTACATGGTTATGGATTTGTTAGATCTTCATGGAAGAATCTACGTACATGATGTATGTTATAACGGTTTTTTTGATGGGAGATATCATTAAATAACTTGAACCTATAAATTTTTGGAGTGTGATGAGGAGTTAAATAATAGTTATGTCCAAACAACATAAGGATGAAAAAAATAATGTATCAACCATTTTTATGTAATTGAATCTTGAAGAGAAGGGTTGGCATGTGGTTGAGTTGGTTGTTTGAATGGTTGAGTTTCTTGAGATGAACATTGTGTATGAATAATGTACAATGCAGCTGAGGGACCTAATGAAATGGCCAGTAGTGTGCGTAGGAGTTTTTCCAAGATATAAATAAGTACTACATGTTTGTATAGAGTTGAGTTTAGTTTTTTTTCATGGGATGTTGGAATACCCTCAAAGAATATGATCTGTTGTGGCTTTGGGAAAATTAAATGAAGACACATTTCCATATATGATTAGTGAATAGGTGGATTGGGATAAAAACATTTCATTCGTCTATGTGATCATAGGGAGAAGCACAATATATAAATGAGATAGTATGGTTATGGATCGAGAGTTTAATGTTATGGTGGTGTTCATTAGTGAATTTTTAGTACACTTTTATTATGTGATGATAATTCCCAATATCATTAAATAATATTAGAAATTAAAATCGAGGCCAAGCATTACACCTCACAACCTATATGTTTCATAGATGAATAAAGTGAATTTTGTATGTGGATTAGTACAGTGGGGGCGTACACCATCGACCATTGAGGGTGAGGTCACCATGATGGACTAGATTTCAAAAGATGTTGTGGGTTACATTCTAAGAACCCAGGAATGAATGGGGAGTAATGTTGATTTTTTTTTATTGGTATCAGGATTGATGGATCCATGTTGCAAGGATTAGTTATTGATCATTGAATTAACTATAGTGGTTACACATTCATGAGGATAAATGTGAGAATGACACTCCAAATTTGGGAACTAGGATATGATATTTGGATGGGGGAAGTGGGTAGTGGAGTTGATGTGGTGGCATCATGATTCGAACATTAAATTTGCGGTTTACATGTTTGGGATCCATTAGAAGGCCTAGTGGGCCATGGATGGGGTTGTTGATCAGGCCGAGTGATGGATTTTAATTCATGATTGGTTAGAGGTGATTTTAGTGGTCACATTTAAATCATGTTTGGGGGAACATTAGAGTCAAAAATGTTTCATGAAATAGTGTATGTTAAAATGATTATGCTTCGTAGGAGTTCACGAATGGACTCTTGTAGGTTCATGCAGGTGATGGAGGAATGCCTTAGGTTTGAGGGATTCATGTCTAGGTAGAGAGTAGAAATGTCAAAAGTGTATGTTTCTCAATAATGGAGGGATTCAACCAAGATGGAAATACATAGTTTGGTATAAAAAAGAACAGATGTCATGGGATGTGAGCCACATCTGGTTAGTGTTGGAATGTTATGTACATATCAGTAATGGGAATTGGTTTTGAGGAAGAACCATATATTTCATAGATCAGATATGGATAGAGTAATAGTGAAAATAACTATGTAGTTTTTATTTGATGACAAAATGATAGAGTTGGGTGTACTCGTTATGGATTTTGGGCATCCTCAGTTGGGAAATGTGATATTTAAGTTACAAAATTTGAGTTTTGTTTATGTTTGTCAGTTTTTGATGAGTAATGTGCATAACACTTGAAAATGGTCGTGATGAAATAAGTAATGTGGTGGGAATAACCGTAGAGGGAAAACATTATGATAATGACATGATTGGTTTTTGAAGTCAGATGGTCTTAGTTATGATAAATAATAGTGTGTTAGTGTTGGTGATAGGCATTGGATCAGGTTTTGACTGGTGGGGAACATTGATATGAATTTTATTCTTGGGTTGTGCTTCAGATGTACTGAAATTGAGTTAGAATATTGGTATTCATGTTAAAGACCCTTTTTGGTAATAGAATGTGTTTGTAATTAGTGTGTTCTTTTGATTGTGTCGACATTTGGTATCGTTGTAGTTTTAGAAGCTTGGTGTGAAGGAATAAAGAGAATTATTACTCGAGATGTGGAAAGGAGCCGACAAGATGTGTTATGATTTTCTATCTTATGGTATTGTATTTACATTGCATCATCCCCTTCTGTAGTGGTTCAGTGACATTACCCTTATTATTCTTTTTTGATGAATTCTCATAGTGTGGATTGAGATTGGTTCATCCTCTATAGAGAATCACATTATCAGTTGACTATCATAGTGGGAAAAAAATTACAGAGGACTTCATCTTTTGTAAAATTTTATTGATGGAATGGCCATTTTTACGAGGAAACATATGAGGTGAGAGTTAGTAGGTTGGCCCCATGTGATTACCTTCTTTCATGTTGGCATGGTGATTCTAGTGAGGTGGAGATCTATCATAATCCATTATAGGGTTGGATTGTTGTAAGATCTCAACCATTCGTGTTGATTTCCCTGGTTAAAATTTCAGTTAATATTACTTATTTTTCATAATGAAGTGATTATTTAGTGTATGAAGAGTTTTAGGGTTTTAATAGGTGTTCAAGACACAATATAAGAGTGAAAAGTTTCCAATATGTGGGCATCACATGGTTGGCACATGGTATGTTTAATGTGTGTGCTTAGACTAGGATATTGTGCATCTTATGGTTCCCTAGGAAAGTGGTGAATTCAAATCCTATGCATGGATTAACAAACAATTTAGATCTTCATGAAAATAGTGCAGATCATTTTCCACATCTATATAGGGAACCACACTATTGGTACATGGTTTAAAAACCCATGGGGAAAACCATGGGCCACTTTACAAGTTGGTTTTTACAGTTTTTTCCTCCCAATAATTTTTCATTATTTCATAAATATCTCCCCCTATTTACCCCCTCCACCCAATTACATAAACTATTAGCCATATATCCTCCATTGGGTGATTCAACATCAATTCATGAATGTTTGGAGTGTTCTTGGTTGTGAATCGTAGATCCAGGTGAGTCAAACACTCATCTTTTTACTCTTTTACAGATTAGGGAATGTTGAATCTCTTATCTTATACTAATGAAATAAAACCATCAATATTTCATTAGATTATTTTTTAGGCTTAAATTTATGTTTTAGTTAGAATCATGGTAAGAGGTTAAGAGTGTTTTCACTAGCTGAAATGAGGTCCGTGGTCTTAAAATTTTATCTCACAGTCTTGATGTGTTTAATGTGTATATTGTTTTACTCATTATATTCTATTATTATTTTTTAAATTTAGTGAATAAATTTTAATATTTTCTTAATATTTAGGTTTTATAACATTCACATACCATTCTAGGCCTATTCAGTATGTGAGTCCAAATGAAGGCTACGCTTGAAGTATGTCAAATCCATGAAAATGGTGAATGGAATTGGTAATCATTGGGATAGGGTTTTTGAGAAAATCAATGGTCCATGATAAAAGAATTGATATGATAAAATGGTTTAAAGGGATAATTTATTTATTATATGATTTAATTTGTGAAATTCCCAAGAGTCTTGAATGGATTAAATGTTTTGTTTTGGACTTATGATATGGTTATTGTTTTTAATTGAGGAATATGCTGTTTTGAATTGGGTAATGATTTAGAAATGGGGTCAACCTCAATGTGATTTTAAAAAGACTGTGTCCTATTTCTTGTGAAATTTTTAAAAGGTTTTTTGAATGGTTGAAATTGGAATGTAATATTTGATGCATGTATTATTTTTCAAAGAGGATGACTCGTGTCTAATAGGATGGATTCAAGATGTAAACAAATGAGTCTTTTAATTTTTTTTTCCATTATTGGTTTAAAATTTATTCTATGACAATAGTAATTTAATTTATAAATGGGTTAGTGAGACCAAAACTCTAATGATTTGGTGGAAATATTAACATGTTTATGAAATAAACTAAATGGTGAATACACGTAGTGGATGGACAATCATAAGGAAGAATTTTTCATAATGTTTTATGTGTTAATGGTTTTTTTATTTTTTATTTTATTGTTAAAAGACATTTGAATGTATATTGTATGTCAGGTTAATAGATATGGTTGTGTTGGAAATAATTTTATTGATAATGATGCATGTTCAGATATATTTATGGTTGTCTGTATGTATTAGACTGTGCCCCCCCCCCCCCACCCGGTCTACCTTTATGATAATCTAGGAACAATGATATTTTACATGGGATAGAGGGTTGGATAGAGGAACAATTACACTGTCAAATATAAGAGGTGATTTACCAAGAATGAGGATCCAAAGTGAGGTGGTGAAGAAGGACATAGGCTCCAGGGTGAGGTGTTTCATCTTGAATGAGGCTCTAAGGTGAGGTGATGCACCCAGATTGAGTCTTCAAGGTAATTTAATGAATATTTTTTTGAAGGATGACTATCCTTGTGAGTTAGGGAACTTGAACCAAACCCCTTATTAAATTATTAGTTTACGGTATTCGACCATAATGAATTTTATGAATGTGGCTAACCTATGTAACAATGAATAAGGTCAATAATGTGACCCCTTTTAATAAATTTCACAATGTTTATTCTTATATTTAACATATTATTCATTATGTACTTTCTTACACTCTAAATTTAGGATGGTAATTTATTTAGACCCCATTGGTGGTGGCCTTATATGCTTTATCCACACCCTTATTGTGCCGTAATGGAACATGGATACCAGAAAAATTGTTTCTTATTTTCTGGTACATGTCCAGGATATGGACCTTATGTATAGTTCATGCATTGGATGTTTGGTTTGAGAATGGGATTTCTGGAATAGTTTAGGTCATGTTTCAACACTTGGGATATTTTTATACTTTTGGTTTTTTGATTTTATTTGTATAACTTCTTAACTTGTAATGTAATCCTCGTATTAATATATTATGTGAAACATGGTTACATTTATGTATTTTATGCATGTTGTCCATTTATTTGTTTCTGTTGGTTATTATAACTATTGAAATTATTTATAATATGTTATTACTATGACAATCAAGTATAGTCTCCATAATATTCTCCATAGACCAACGTTGCTAGTTGATAGCCTATAGCACACAGGGAGGCACACCTGAGGTTATTTGGAGACCAAGATTGAGGAAGCAGATATAGTGTCAACAATGTTGAAGATTTTACAAATAATCAATGATATACTATGATATACATGTATCTAATAAAAAAATTATCCCAATTCTATTTTTCCACTTGTTTGTAACATTAATGAATCATCCACCATCCTCTATTCCCGATCATGAAATGTCACATTAGGAAATCATGTGTTACTAATGGTGGCCACACCTGTATTGTGATCCATTATTATAAACATATTAAATAATAATAAAAAAATTATTTATGGTCCCATGTAAATATTCATTCCCATTACAATTCTTTTAATATATTCATAGATTTACCCTAATTTTGAAAAACTCATCTTCCCTAAGAGGTGATTTAGTGAAAAGGGAAAATGTTATTTTTTGGTATATAATCAAACCAACACTAATGGGTGGTTTGGGTAGAGGTGATGAACCACCAACCTCGAAAATGGGTTTAACAAACATTATGGTCATTGAATAAAATAATATTTATAGATAAATGCATGGAAAATATGGAATGTGATATATTGGGGAAAACTTATAAACATTGTGACGTTGTGGGAAATATTAAAAACAATCTAATTAATTTGGTTAGAATGATCCATGATAAGTATCAGCCTATAATTTTGGATGGAATGGGATAAATTAAAGAAACTAGATAAAAATCCCTAAAAATAGGGCATATTATCTCATATGAAGAACATGATAAAGATGATAAGTGAAAATAAAAAATATAACAATGAATATTACAAAAACCAAGGGTGATCAATGAAAAATGATTTCAATTGATTTTAATTCTAGATGATGGAGATATATCAAATCCATGGGAAGGATAAGAAGATAGACCCCATGTGGGCTATCTATTTTGAATTTGATGGAGATGGTGGAATTGATAGATAAATTACAAAGTGGTAAAATGGTAAATATAAAAATCTTAAACATCCTCATGATTTGGAATGACAGGTTTTTAAAACATGTGATGCCCTTGCATTTAAAAAATCCATGTACTGAAACCTTTCATGGTTTCTGTGAATGGTTATGCAAACCATGTTCACACATGTAGAGTTACTATCCAAGATTACACCTCTCACAGGGTTGATGTGAATGATTATAAAACCAAGTGAATACCTTATACAATTTATCTATATTTTTTTAAATGGTCCTCCCCTCAAATGTATAAACTAATTGTGAACCACCCTAACTGGGACTCACAGTTGTGCCTCATAGTAAGTACTAACTATGTGGAAACCACGTGGTTGGGTCTCATTTAAAAAAACTAAGTATAAAATAAAAAAGACTATGGAAGATTCTATGTACTCTATATACATCTATATTTACATAAAAATAATGGATTAGATCCTAACTTAACGGAAACCATACCTAAAGAAAAAAACATGGGTTTTAAAACATCCCATCCTATAAACAACATGTCCTTGATTTTACTTAATTAAAAACCCATATTTTTATTCATATGTATTGAATCATTTTTAATTAACATTTATTAAAAACACAAACACTTGTTTGTGTATCATAATGTTATAGTCCCATTACCAACACGAAAACATTGAAAACTAGTTCAATGGTCTGCAACCTCATCTCTCACTATGATCATCATAATTATAAACGTTCATTGAAAAAATATTAATAAATTTTTTCATCATAATATGGGTAAAAGAAACAAAATATAAGTACGTCTCATATTTTTAGTAAGGGTGAAATTAAAAGATACATAAAAATAATTGAATAAGTGTATGAGAACCTGAGAATAACATTAGAAAATCATACCCTGCAAATAAACATCATAATCATGGGTTATTTTATAAAGAGATATAGTTCATAATACATGAATCATAAGGGAAAGAAATAACATTATCAGTGAGTGAATAATAATTGAATATGAAATGAAATTGTTCCACACCCATAAGAATTGAAAATAATTTCCACATTAGTTCATAGATCATGGCTGGGAATATCATAGTGAAATGGGTTCACTCACCAAACCATCATAGTTTTTATGGTTTACTCACAATAATATTATATAGGATAGAGTCTCATAATGAAAATTGATTACCGGACATTACATTCTGCAATATATAATTAGATATTAGTCATTACAGATTCATTGGAGGGATATATTTGTCGCCACCTTCTTATTATGAAAATCATACATACATATGCCACAAGATCATAAAAAATCATCCTATCAAAATAATATAAATTAAAAGATTTTCATAGACATTCACTATAAAAAAAAGATATGGGTAATAAATAAGTTTAATATTGATTTCATCATTTAATCACATCATACACTGGGGAAAATGTATCTGGTTTACTAAGAATTTTTTATTGTATAACCCATGGAAAGAGAAACTATTTTCATAGACATGTTATCATCAAAAACAAAATCTATATATATAAATAATAATGTTTGATTCCATGTAACATATCTAATATATGTATTATATATCAAGCAATGTAGACATCTTATATAGAAAATTAATTTTTAATGAAAAATCACTTGAAATGTTTCTTGGGTTAAACATCCTTTCTCTGAAATCACCGTTTTAAATATTAAAATTTTATAAAATATTTTTATATCATTTTCATTGAAAATAAAATTGAAATAATCTATCTAAATATTTATTTAACATTATTTCCAGGATTTTGAGGTATTATTTTTATGTCATACACTTCAAAATAAAGATTCCATTAATATTTATAATAAAATAAAAATCGGAATAATTTAGAAAATGAAATGTAAATTCCTTTAAAAACAATGAATACATATAATTGTGGATAAACTTTTCAATAATAAATCGTTTAGATAATGTTAAAAAGGTTGAATTTTTTTTATGACATGGTTTTATAATAAAATGGGTTTTCTATTTTAGAGGGAAATAAAGAAACAAAATTTCTCCATAACATTATTTTGTTATCTTGAATACATAAAGGGAGAAAATTAAGGGAAAACATGTATTCAAATTGCCTAATCATAGTGTAAAAAATTTCAATAGAATCATAATATATGTTTAATATCATATATATATTACATAATCCTTATCATAAACAATCTCAATAAATAACGATATTTTATCATATAATATTAACCACATTGTTATATTTTAAATAAAAATAAAAATTAAATATAAAAATAAAATAAAAAATAGGATATATTTTTTTAATTATTCTATTGATATAACATCTAAAATTTCATTTATATTGTCCTCAAAAAATCGGATAATTTCATAACATAACTTCATTCCTTATGTTGTCATATCTAGACAAAAATATCGTTTGTTAATTATTATCTCTTTTTGTATGTAGTCAATCGTACATTTTAATAAATATTTTATTAATAATATAATATATAACCATTAATATATATATCATACCATATAATATTTATGTATGGATTTTTATTTCCAATTTATCAATAATTCCATGTTAATTTCATGTTTTATGAAACAATTTATTTGTTTTTTGTATGTGTTTTTTTGTCATTTTTGATCCTATTACATTTATCATAGTTACATTATGAAAATAATTATAAATATGATAAAAATATTTTTTATATTTAGTATATTTGTGTTAACAGTAATCCATATATGTTAGAGATAGAAAATTCCATACATTGATCTAGATGATGGTTGGTCATACATACACATGAACACTATCTCTATTTTCATAAAAGATGAAGAATAAGAAAGGTAAATCAAATATTACTATTCCAATATGATTTTTTTCTCAAATATATCACATATATTTTTTAAATTTATCCTTTATTCCCTTCCTTTAAAACACAATTTAAAATAGAACACATTACTTCATGAAGTATTATACAATCGTATAAAATAATGAGATTATCATATTCATTATAAAATGAATAGAATAAAAGGAATATATGTAAATATAATTAATGAAATTTATTTGTTATAAAAATATCATATATTTATATATATATAAAATATCCATCATCATAAACACTCTTGTGATGTTTTTATTGAAAACATAGAACATTTGTTCGTGAGGAGGTAGTACGCCATACAGACGAGCGACCTTATCATCTCTCATTTGTATTATGAGGAGGTGGATGTAGAAATATAATTTAACATAACAAAATTTCAGTATATGAAATGTAAATTGTTTGTTAAATCATAATTTATTATTTATTATCAACGAAGTTGGAGTAATAAATAAAATAAAAACTATCATTGAATAATGTTACATCTTATTCAGTTAACCTCCTTGAGTTTTCTCAAAAATCATTCATATGATGTATTTTTTTGAATAAATAATTTTTGTATGATTAGATTATGGAATTTAAGATATTAATTAGTTAGTCATTGGATGATCCAATAGGATTACTACGTGTGAATTGGATTATATAGCGGTGTATTTTTATAAGTGAGATGAGTGGAAAAATTGTAAATTTTTCTAAGAAAAATTGTACTGATGTTTTCCTCATCAAAAAATACACCATTACTGAGATAAATGTTTATATGTTATAAATATTTCCAGAAAATGGGTCTTGAATATTTTTTCGGCAGTTTTTAACCCATAACATATTAGTTTAGCCCCCGGTAATCCCATTTTACATTAAACACAATAAATATTTTTTATATTTTAATAATTAATTTTGAAAAAACATTATGTTTACTGTATTAGAAAAAATTAATTATTATAATTCAAAATATGTACTAATTTAATAAAATTATCATTATATGTGAGGATAAAGTTATTTTTAAAATAAACTCAATGTTTCCATTAGAAAGCATTTATCAAAAGAAAAATTGTTCAAAATTTTAAACAAAATTATATCCAAGTTCAACATGAAAATGATTACAGTAAAAATTATTGGATTAATAGATATATAATTGAATTAATTATTTATTAAAAAAGTAAAAAAAAATTGTTTAAATTACTTTAATGAAAATGGACATATCAATTAAAATGAGTATTTTTTACTTTTCAATGAAATGTTTATCCTTTTAGAAAATCCCCAATGTAGTACAAATATTATTTTGATTTATGGAATTGAATAAAGAAATATATTTTTTCAAATTTATTTTCTAAATTGTTAACATATTATATTTATATTTTTTTCAAAATAGGAAATATTTTTTTGGGAAAAATAATATTTTTATGATATATTCATAAATACAAATAATTAAAAACTTTTTTATCTATATATATATTTTACATAATACTATTATACATATTATTTAAAATGTGGTTATTACTATTCATTAATACATATTTAATATATATTTAGTAATGGTCATTTATATATAATAATAGTAATAGTCTATAATTGTTCATTAAAACTCTATATTTCAAGTAACAAAAGCTATTAATAAATTATAATATAATAAAAAATCTACAAAAGATGAGATATTACATAATAACCCTCATAAAATGAAAATTTCAATAAAAAGTCATAAAATTTGATAAACAAAAGACAATGTATACTACTTCTTCCATGCATATTCAGGTTACCACATACCTTCCTCAAATTTGCGGTTTCACCAAAATATTGTTGAATACATTAGTGGTCCAGTTTCATAGAACATTCTCTATATGATCCATAGTCTCCATTAGTTCTCCCCCTTAATTTGAATCATTATCTATTGGTAAGACTATTTTGTATAGTACATTTTATGGTTTAGGTATTTTTCGTTTTGATAGATACATGGAAAACATAGTGGCCTTCCGAGAGGATTGGTGGAAGTATGGGCATGAGTCTACCATCCTGATAAGAACAATAATATCATATATACCAATATACCAATGGATTATTATCCCTTTATTCACAAATTTAATAACCGTATTCCATAATGAAATAAACAAAAAACCTTCTCACCACCATCAAATTATAGATCACATCAGTGATTATCAGTGTATCTTTCCTATTATATTTATACAGCCATTATATTGGTTAATGGATTTAATGTTCTCCTATATTTCTTTATCTGTATTAGTATCCAATATCTATCATTAATAACCTATATTCCAAAAAATTGGATCAATACACTATTTTTTATATATGTCTTTATAAAAATATTTCTGGATACTCATATTAAATGTATTATTTTTGAAATTCTCAACTACATGATGATGTTTACCACAAGCATGATTGAAATAGATTGAAAATAATATAAACACTTTCTTTAGGGATTCAATTTTTCCCACAAACAAAACATATATGTGGGGAAGAAATTTTGTGATAAAACACATTTTTTAATCAAAGTATCACTTAATAATTTTCTAAAACATTGAGTTAAACATTAAATCCAAACCAGAAGTAATTTAATGTTGTATTACAAGATACATAAACACTTGCATAATGTATATCCTTGAAATTTGATCCAAATAAAATTATTTGATGATCATGATGATGTGTGATAAGTTTTTACTGATATTTTCTATTATCCATAAAGAAATAAGACCTTTATATGGCATGGGGAATCCTATACCAAAATATATGGTGAAAACATCCATTTTCCATATAAAATAGTTAATTAATGTTACATATCCAATGAATTTTGTCTCTAAGACTTAACATTCTGAAATACCAATCACATTTATAAAATCTCAATGACGTATTTTTTATGTCATCTAACTAGAAATACTCATTAAAATATCAATAAATCTTCCTACATCAATGATTGATAGAGATTGAAGAGCTATGAGATTTCTTTAACAACTCCTTCATCGCTTCTAGTATGGATCAAACACAAACATGGATCATAGTCCTAATCATTACATAACAATGACAATAAAAATCATGAAGATTTATAAACTTATTTTTTATCCCAACATCTTCATTTTATTAATAGTTATTCATTAATTGATATATTGTTGAATATTCTATTTATAAATATAATATTTCTCACCATCCTTCAGAATATAAAGACTATATTTTGAAAAAACATAAATATTGTATATTTTTTATTATAATCATTGAATTTCATACATTATACATTTGTCATAAATAATCATCCACATTTTTCAAATTCCCATGGTGGTAAATTATTTTGTAGTAATAATAATATATCATATCTAAGAATATTTCATGAAACATATTCAACTTTATCTCTTTGAATATATACTTAATAGTATTGTGATCAATATCTATATCATAATATTCGGCCCAAATATAATTACACCGTATATATAACTCGAATATTATCATAGATGACTGAAAATCATATGTTGGTAATATTTGATGACGAACCATCAATTATCATGAGGCATAATCTATAGTCATATCATTATGAATTAAAATGTGTCATAGTGAATTATAGGATTCAACATAATAGATTGAATATCCTTCCCCGCTTTGATGTATTTTATGAACATGTGAACTAATTAAAATTATCTTTGCTTCATAAAATGTTTCCCCACATTAATTTATATAAGGGAAATTTTCTCCCTTTCGAGTTAACATGGTTAGTGGATTATAATGTAATGAGAAATTTTTCAAAAACTATTGATAATATCCAACCAAACCAATAAAACTTCACATCAGTCATTATAGTATGTCTACCCCAATTTTGAATATCCACAATCATTTATGTATTAATATATATAGCCTATAATGAGTTCATATGTCCCAAAAGTGAAATCATATTCACATATAATTCACACTTTTTAATGTTTTCATTCAATATATCCTTTTATAGGGTCTTTAGTAGAATCCTCATGTGATATTCATGATTTTTCATTTCCTTTGAATATATATTATTATTTTCTATAAAGACATCTCCAATGTAATAAAAGTAACATCTAAACATGGTATTCCATAAATCCATAAATATTTCTGGGGTATTAGTAAGACCGATTGACATCGCTATTTATTTATATTGATTGTAACTTGTACAGATTGCTCTCATGTGTATATCACCCTTCTTACCCTACAATACATGATAACATAAATAAAGATAGACAATATAAATTAATATTTCCCCCACATTTAATAAAAATAGTCATTAATATAGGGTGGAGAATACCAGTTCTTGGTTGTGAATTTAATTCCAAATAATCAATTAAATGTCACATAAATAAATAATTTTTTTAAAAATAGATGGGTTCTCTCCAAGGTTATGAAAATGTATGAATGAATCCATTTTCAAAATTCTAATAGAGTATCATATTCATTTCTATGTAAACAATATTTTCCATTGTATTGGATGTTTTAAAATATACATGGAAATAGGTATGAGTTATATTAAGAACTCAACATTATGTTTTGGGGGATGAATGTAAAACTCATCTGGAATGGAATAAAAAAACTCTTAAATAGTAGGAATATCATATATGTTGAGTTTCTCCATAACCATCTTAGATATAAATCCTTTTATAATATGAATTAAGACCCATACATTGGGTTTTATTTCAATCCACTGTTTTTTATCATCAATATGATAGATGTTAATAAGTTAGTTAAAATATCAAACTCATAGATGATAGTATCATACAATTAGGTGTTGTAATTGATAATTCTATATCTAATAATTTTTGTTTCATATTGACACCCTAATAAAATTCATATATTCAAAATAAGGGTTATATACATAATCAAATAAGACATTAGAATTCCTAGAGAGGATGGTAATTGTTCCTTTTAACACATCAGTATCACACCCCTATTCATAAATAGTGGCCACATGAGATATCATCATGTCCCTCAAATTAAGAAGCTAATATGATGTATCTTAACTAATTACCATACTATTTGAGAATATGTTATCACAGATCACATATTACATGAATATAAAACACTAGAGTGTGTGTGGAGCATTTTTTTTATCCATCTCTCTTTTAACATCATTAGTTGTATATTTATCATCTCTTATCTAGTGGATAGACCAATGAACATCCGCCCTAAATATAAAGCATTTAATAGAACACCTAATAAATTTTACTTCTTGTTTCTTTCCACACATTGAGTATAATGGAACTATCATCTTCACCTCTCAATGGTTTATATATATATATTTTTGAATTACATATTAAAATTCTTATTAGAAAAATGATACTGATATGTAACACATACCCCCAATTATACATTGATTGAAAACCAAACAATATCCCCATATCTACTACTGTCTGTTATGGATAATACCCTGAAGATGATTAGTTATAAGATAAAGAATATCCTTCTTCCTCATATTTAGGTAGGATTACAATACAAGAATCATATTTCAAAAGTGTTGTAAAATTTTCCTAGTAGGAACCATTGTAATAATAATATTTTTTTACATTAAGTATGATTATCTATATCCACATATGAATAATAAGATTAATGTACTTATTTAAAATCAATTTATTGAAATCATATTTATCGATATTATCAATTTATCATGTTTCATTTTATTCTTGACAATATTCAACCATTTATCTGCTTCACTGTCTAAATTATATATAAATAAAATTACATTTTCATACTCCGAAAACAATAGGATTGAAAATATATCTTTAGTGTTTATGATCAATTTATATTAGAATAGTGGATTATAAGGCCCACTTAATGAATTTGTTATTTTCCTCATGATGGAATCAACTGAATTATTTTACCTATTTTAGTGGTTTAGATTTCTAGTAATATTAATATCTTCAGAATGTTGTGTGATCATAGAGAAGTGTTTTTTCATTCCACCATCCAGGAAATTCAAATAATAATGTGATTTTTATGGAAATTTATCACCACTTTCAACATTATCTTTATTTCATCATGATCCAACAAATGACTAAAATGAATAATAAGAGCATTAGAACCACCAATCATATTGGAAATTCCCATAGACCTTACATATAATTTATTATATCTAAAGAATCAAAATTTAACAGAAATACATGTTTCTTCTGGTATAATCAATAGTATAAATAATTATCATCTATTCAAATCATTCATTATGGTTCTATCATGACCCATCCCCCAAGCCCGTGCCATGACTACCACATTTCATCCTTCCATAGGCTTGTGGATTTTGACTAGCACCAGATAGGTGAATCCCTACAATGGGATGGAATTTAATTTAAACTTGTACAATCACCCAATCCTAGAACATGACAATAAGCCACCATGATGTAAAATACTTTAGAAAAAAGTGTACTGAAAGTAAAGAGTTCATAATATAAGCCCAAATAAAAAATACAAGTACAACTGAAAAGAGAAAAATATCTCCCGAATAATCCAATGGTTATCCAACTTGAAGGGAAGGTATAGCTAAAGATCAGTAGTCACTGTGGCACGTCACATCGAATGGTCCACCTCTGAGCACTATCCAGCCCTGGATCCATCATCCTTGATCAATGCTGTCAATCGTTAGCACAAGACACAACAAGGTGATAGCGTAACCCATCCAAGGATGAGTATAAAAATTCCTAGTAGGGACCTTGAGACCACCATAGGTCTCCCAGTGTTCCACAAAGGAAAATACCACAAATAAAGGCTTCAATCACAATGCACATAGCAGTCATCAACTCTACTTAGGAATATTCCCATACATATACCTAATTTATCAAAAGATACTCATCTCATTCAGGAGGAAACGTAAGGCTCCAAATTGTAATCCATTTTTTCAAATGATCCCCAAAGGAAAAATACCACAAAGGTTACACAAAGATGGTAGCACCGTGATGGTGGGAGTACCACAAAAGTAACAACATGAATATAACACCACGAAGTTCACAGTACCACAATGGTAACACCACGAAGGTAACACCATGAAAGTAAAAGTATAACAAAGGTAACTCTACAAAGGTAAATGACTAAGCTCAAAATAGGTTTATAATTAAAGTACAAAAGTACAGATGATTAGTTTTAAATCTATATCATCTTATTATTTTGAGAGTCTCTACTTCTGACACACACATGATAAATAGATGTTCACCCACACATGATTGATGTTCTTTCATCATGCTTCATCTTGCCACGAGATTCCTGCACTGAGCTCGCTTGATTCCTGGAGGATACAATCCTCAATAAGTCATCCATACCGCAACCACAATGATATTCAATGAAGATTTATCCCAAAGTAATGCTATGTAGTAAGGGTTCAAATGCATCATAAGGTGCATCAATCAGATGCCCGGACAGTGACTTATAGGCATTTTATTACTGAGTGTCTGGTTGGAAAAAAGGATCGGTCCATCCAGAATATAATCCATATTTATCCAAAACTAATGTGGAGTATACCAAAAGGACCGTCACACTTCAAGAATCCCAGAACTGCAAATGGTTTGTCGAACAGATTCTTGGTTCACATTTTATGGATCTTTTAGAGAAATTGGTCCTAAAAGGGTTGAGGTCCAGTCCAACCCAGTCGAGGCCGACGAAACCCTATTCGGGTCTACCTAACTCAGTCCGGGATGAACCCAGTACAACCCAAACCGGCATGGGACAGTCCATTTGGGCTGGGCTACGGACTGGATTATCTCGCCTTGTTGGCGCGACACAATGGTCGGGCGTGGCCCAACGCACTAAGGCGCGTGGTTGGTTTGGCTCACATGGCACGACACGCGAAGGGGTGCATCCCACTTGTCTCGTTTGCCCCAACCCGTAATGGGACACAGGCCTCAGGGCACGTACGGACTAGCCCATGAAGGGGCGCATCCTGCTGGGCCCACACATCTAGGCCTGCGATGGTTCACGGCCTGCTGGATGGGGGCCACCCTAGCAGGCGCTGGAAGGGTAATGATCTCCCATTCTCCTGAATGGCTATGCCGTTCATGTGGGGTGGGGGGGTGGGGGGCAATACGGTGATGCCACATGGTGCTTCCTGGTCACCACAGGACATGATGGGGTGGTTCCCTCCTCCATTGCTGCAACTTCATGTGATGATCCTCTCTCACGACGCGTGACGACCCGCCGCTCCGGCTTCGTCCGCAGTCGGCCGTTGCGGGCCGCCGTGGCTATGAACAAGGCCTCCTCCAACTGTGGCGTAGGATGGTTCATCACCGTCCCTTTCGCGGCTGACCATTGCTGACTGGTGTCGTTACCCACCAACATTGTTCGCCGATGCTATCATGACGATGTCGCACTTGCGGTCATCCACAGGTCACTAGGTGAGCTCCGATGGCCCATTTTTTCATCCAAAGGTACCAACGGCCTCCCCGGGATGCCTTCCTCACTGCTTGACCCTTCGTTTTTTGTTTCATTTTACCCATGTAAAATGTTCACAATGAACTCATTGATCCACAAAGTTGCAGATGCTTTGGGCCTTGTTCGTTTGACCTAAACCCTCCGCGTTAGCTTGATAGCATGGTGGAAGAATATGATTCAACAAAATCTTGAAATTAAATAAAGATAAATTTATACTTCATGATAATTGGAGAATGTTCGCGCTTGATGAGGGGTTGGTGTTCGTCTATTCGTGATTTGGTGGCGTTCGACACCACCCGCTGGAATCGGTCCCACCCTCCAAGGGGTTGGCGTCATGGTACATTTCCAGAGCTTCGTCTCTTGGTGAAGCAGTGCCCATATCCCTCCCCAAGATCCATGTAAATAAGATAGGAAGAGGGTGAGTAACACACATGGAATTAATTGGGTTTATTTAATTAATAAACCATCATAATTTCAATGGTGCAGTTTCTTGAATAATGTGGAGTCAATAAATTTAATAGCTTGAAATATCATTGGTCCCACCACTGTCGCTATTCCATTGAATGAAAATAAAAAAATAAAATAAAATAACATAAAATGTAATTTTATTTTTTTTCAAAAGTATGAAAATATAAATTTTTCATCAAACCTATTGCGGTCGAAGTGAATCCTCTCTTAAGAAAATTTCAGAGCTATGGATTCAACTATGCCCCCGTATTTTTTATCCGAGCACCAGTTCAAATTATATAATACACCACCCGTTCATTTACAGAACGTGCCTTAATATAACGTTTAGAAATTAATTTTGGGCACACCGGGCCATAGAATCAAGCACCATCAATTTCCGCATACTCATTATAATGTCATATAATAAAAAACTAAATTACATGGAAAATATGGGTCTTTACATTCTCCTTAACATAGAGATTTTCTTCCTTGAAATACATAAAATAGAATAAGGGAAAAAATGGGGGTACTGACCACCACTCTAAACCTCTAGCTCCATTGTTCTCTCTTGGAGGTCCTTGTACTTTTGGAGAAAACACACTAGAGGTATCAATCGTCCACAAATGACCTAATTCTATCAATCCTCAATCTCCACTACCACCATTTTAAACATCACCTAATCGTCAATTTCTACCTCACCCCAGTCGATGACGTGTAATGGATCATGCACGTACCTCCTAAGATGTGACATGTGGAAAATGTCATGTACCATGTGCATCTGAGGGTGAAGAGTTAGGCGATACACCACCTCACCGAATATTTTGGGAAACAGAAAAGGTCTGATGAACCTCAGAGATAACTTTCCTCCCCTTCCGAATCTCTACAAACCTCGTTGAGGTGAGACCCGTAGGAAGACATGGTCTCCCACCTCGAAATCCAAAGGTATCTATCTCTTATCAACATAAAACTTATTCCTACTCTATGCAGTATTAATCCTCTCCCGGATGATCTTCACCTTCTCAATGGTAGATCGTACCATCTCTGGACTCATAAGTGCTGACTCCCTTGGGTCTTTCCATCATATAGGTGATCTTAAAGGTCGAACATATAAGGCCTCAAATGGTGACGTACCAATGGGGACTGATAGTTTTTGTTGTACATGAACTCCACCAAGGTCAAGGTATCCTCCCAACTACAGCCAAAATATAGGATGCAGGCATGAAGCATGACCTCCAGTGTCTAAATGGTCCACTTCGTCTGACCTTCCATTTGTGGATGAAAGGTGGTGCTCACATGTAGATGAGTCCTGAATTCCTCCTATAATCCATTCCACAAACATGATGTAAAATGTGCATCATAGTTATAGACAATTATCGATGTCACCCCATGTGGTCGTACCATATCCTCTATATAGAGGCATCCAAAGACCTCTACTAATCCCTTCTCTCATATGGGTAGGAAATGGACTGATTTGGTTAGTCTGTCAACAATCACCCAGATGGAATCATGTCCCCTATACATACATGGAAGCCCTATCACAATGTCCATTGAGATATCACCCCACTTCCACAATGTCACCTCTAGTGGATGAGATAATCCTATTGAAACCTGATGCTCGGCCTTCATATGATAACAGGTGAGGCATCATGAAGCAAACTCTGCCACTGCCTTCGTCATCCCTACACACCAATGCTGATGCTGGAGGTCCTGATACATCCTCTCTACAACAGTATGTACTGTTAGTGGGTACATATAGAACACCCTAAACACCTCCTCCCATAGAGCAACCAGTACTATTGTGAATCCTATAAAAAGAATGACATGCTCCCATCCATCAAAAAATCCTTCAAGTGCATGTTCTGAGGATATATCGGCATATGCGCCTCATAGTCAATGTTCCCTAGTTGATTATCACGAACATACTGAATATGTGGGGGAGTGACAGTCAGAGACTAGAGGTAAGATGATCCATCTCCATCCACAAAGGATATCTACAACCTGGCTAGAAACTTTTTCGCCTCACTCAGCAACTATAGATTAATCCTCCTACTGAGTGTGTCTATTAGTACGTTCCCCTTCCCATGAGTGTAGAAATCTCAATGTCATATTCTTGGAGGAACTATAGCCAATGTCGTTGTCTCAGGTTCTTGTCCTTATGTGAGAAGATATACCTAAGACTATTGTGATCAGATTATAATGTAAAATGCTTAATTATCATGTAATGTTGCCGCATAATGAAGGAAAATACAACTACTGTTATCTCTTGGTCATGGGTAGTGTAGTTCTGCTCAAGATGCCTCAGCTGTCCTGAACCATACTTGATCACTTCTCCCACTTACATTAATACACATCCATCTCTAATCCCTTATTTTTCATAGTATAATACATACCGAACACCATCTTCTGGTAGAATCAAGATGGGGTCACTCGTCAGTCTCGGCCTCAGCACCTAAAAACATTACTGGAATATCTCCATTCATACAAAGGGTTGTCTCTTATTCGTCAATGATGACAAGGGTGCCACAACTCCAAAAAAAATCCTGTATGAATCTTCGATAGTACCAATTTATTCCATGGAAACTCTACACCCTGGTCACACTCCTATTAGGATCCCAAGAAAGCACTGCCTCTAACATCATCAGATCTACTGAAACTCCAGCCTCTGAGATAACATGTCCAAGATTTTGGACCTTCCATATCCAGAACTGGCACATTGAGATCTTACTATAAAGCCAGTGATCTTAGAGTGTATCCATAACTATCTGCAGATGATAGGCATGCTCCTCCTCTAAAACCAAATGGAACAACCATGAACCCATTATTTCCATAACGACATCTAATGGCCATATTATGTACATCCTTATCTTGTACCCTAAGCAAGTGATAGCCTGATCTGAAGTCTGTCTTCAAAAACCACCGATCTCCCTTTAGCTGATCATAGCAGTAATCAATATTTGGAAGCAGAAACATGTTCTTCATTGTCACCTAGTTCTGGTGTAGATAGTCCACAGAGAGTCTCAAACTCTCATATGCCTTCTTGGAGGACAAAATTCGGGCCATCCATGGAGAAACACTGGGCCTTATGAACCCATTATTCTTCAACTCCTCCAGCTGTAACCATAACTCATGAAGCTCTGTGGAATCCATCTCATATTATTGTGTAGATATCGGTGTCATCCCAGGGTACTTGTTGAGGTAAAATTCTACCTCACTGTGTGGAGGTAGTCCCAAAAAATCATTAGAAAAGACATCAGTATACTGGTCAACCACTACAGGATAGCTCAGACTCCCAACATCAACATCCCTATGGGTAAGGCTAGAAAACTAATGTGTGATCGGCATCACCCTCCTTAGAGAAAGTTCATCCCATGATACCAAGGTTCCCTTCTCACCGATGAAAGAAAACTAGGTCCCATCCACACGGACACACCACACTTTGTGCCTAATACAACCAATTTGATATTGGACTGTGGATAACTTGCCCATACCGAAGATGGCATCGTAAAGCCTCGACGCTATTACTAGAAGATCCAAGCTGATACTCTCTTCTCCTAGAGTAATGTCACACTGCCATCATAAGTGTTTTCCCATTGAATCCCCTCACGTAGGAGTCTATAGTTGTAATGATCAAGCCAAAGGCTCTAATGGAATCTTCGAGCTCTGAACGAGAGACATGGAAATGAATGAGTGACTGGAACTTTTGTACATAAGTACAGCATCTAGGGGGTGTAGAAATAGATAGTACCTTGAATCAGATCTAGAGCACCATGGTCATTAGCCTCATATTCCTAGAAGTGAGCTCATCCCTATCCTCCATCTCTCTGTGGTCGGGGAGGACCCCCAGGAGGTGGTGGCAGTAGAACCTTGATTCATCACCCACCGCCTACTGCAGGACCAACTCCTCTGTCATGTCTGTCGTCCTGTGTATCTCCTTTCCCGAACCTATACCTCTGCCTCAACGGTTCCTCGATCATCTACTGGTCAACCGTACGGCCGATTGTGAAATTGTGAGACATGTGACTCTACCCGTCATGACGAGTGGCATTGAATGCTGCCCATTTTCTCTTCCTGGTCCCATGAACCCACACCACCAACCATGTATCCTGAGGACATATATTAGGAGTGCATATCCACCAGGTACCCTATGAAAATCATCTACTACATGCTATAGATGACTCTCCTACCAGACTTCTGGTGGTGGCTCTCATTGGCGGTGCCTACTGAGCTAAGAAGCTCTCCACCAAATGTAATCTCTCTAGCACCCCAGCCTATATCAGAATGCTGAGCGATATGATAAATGATATGATATCCCGTCATAGACTCTACTAAAGGGTCTTAGATCTAATGAAATGTTCTTGTACAATGTCGGTGGAGTAGCTAGGGAAATCTGTGAACCTCGTCGTGTACTTGGCCACTGTCAGGCAGCCCTACTGTAAGTACAGCGGCACCTGTATCTGCACGGAGAGTTGGGTTTTTAGGAAGAAACCTACGCTAAAGGGTCCCTAGAAGTCTGTCCAGGTGGGGGTTATCTCATTTGTTAACTAGAGTGATAGACTCCACCATCTCTCAGCTGCTCCCTGGAAAAGACTGGAAGCTAGGATCACCATCAGATTAGATGGTCTCCCAAATAAGTGAACAAAATCGGTTCATAGCCTCCGACCAGTCCTTAGCTGCCTATGGAACAATCTCACCTCGGAACCAAGGAGGCCTCTCAGCTGAAACTCGTTCAATGCACTCAGTTGGCATGCATCCTCTACTGGTGGGGCTGGTGGCAATGACTACACAATGGGTAGTGGTGCTCCTGGTACCCCACTTGAAGGCTCTAACACCGTAAGAGGGCCCTGCACATAGACCTCCTCCCTCAGTGATCCATCATCATATTCTCTCTTGGGAATCCTGGATCGTTTTTTACGTGGTAACATCCTTATAGAAAACAGGTTCACCTTGGTCAAAAAGTTATACCTTCTCAGCTAACTCAACAAAATCATAAGAAAAACTTTTCAAAACACACGCAAACAGTGTATTCATGCACTAAGCCGAAAATCAGAATTCAGGGTCCTAGTGTATGAATATGTTAGCCGCCACACCAACACTAAATTCCACAAACAAAAAACCTCACACATAATACATAACACTATTTCCCCATAGAAGTTATTAGAGTCATAACTCATTGGTAGAACCGACTCCTCTGATACCTCATTGTCGTGACCCATCCTCTGGGGCCCTTGTCGTGACTATCCCTACCCCACCATCCATAGGCCAGGGGATGGAGACTAGAAC
The DNA here is from genome assembly GCA_963277665.1 of Viscum album. NCBI lineage: Eukaryota > Viridiplantae > Streptophyta > Magnoliopsida > Santalales > Viscaceae > Viscum > Viscum album. The sequence continues at coordinate 274,945,451 of OY728142.1, read as the reverse complement.
AGGAAATGAGTATCCCTATAATGGTAAGGCATTCCCTTTAAACATGTACAAACGCACAATCAACGAAAACAATAAGAAGCAACCATGATATAAACAGCTGTAGTAAAGAGTGTACTGAATGTAAAGTGGCAGAAATACAAGCCCAACTAAAGAGTATATGTAAAACTAAAAAGATAAAAACATCTCTTGGATCGTCCAATGTTGATCCTATCTAAATGGTAGGTATATCTAACGACCAGTTGTCACTATGGCATGTCATATTGTATGGTCCACCTCTGAGCACCGTCCAGTCTTTGCTCCCTCAGACTTGACCAACGTTGTCTGTCGTTTGCACAAGACACAACAAGGTGCAGGTGTATCCCATGCAGGGGTGAGAATGACAATACTCTGTAGGGACCCCGAGACTGCTGTTTGAATCCCAGATTTCAACAAAGGAAAATTCCACAAAGAAAGATTTCAATCACAATGCATGAAGAAGTCTTCAGCTATACTTAGGAATATTCCCATCAAATACCTATGTAATCAAAACATATTAGTCTAAGTCATGATGAATCTGAAGGCATCATCTTTTAATCCATTTGTACAACCGATCCTTGAACGAAGAATATTTCAATGGTAACACCGTGAAGGAAACACCACGAAGGTAACACCACGAAGGTAACACCATGAAGGTGAGAGTACCAAAAAGGTAACACTATGAGGGTAACACCCCCAATTCAAGAGTACCACAATGGTAACCCTTCGAAGGTAACACCACAAATGTAAAAATACCCTAAATGTAACAACACCAAGGTAAAAGACTCATCTCACACAAGGTATATAAATAAAATATAAAAGTACAGATAATTATTCTGTAAAGACGCGGAATTAGCGAAATTTTTTTTTCTTATTTTCTTTGTAATTTTACGAGTCCACAGTTTCTGACAATGCCTGATTCCGAGGCCCGTTGTGCCCGTAATCAATTTTTTAATATTTGTTTAGGTATGATTAGAAACGTACGTGCGGGGTTTTCTATCTTTTGAACCGATACTCGAAATTGAAATCTGATGAAAATGATGAACTCGCAGCACTGGTATTCACTTAAGGGTACCTTTACCGAAGTTGCGTTTTGTACAGGTTGAATGTAAATATTTGGGCTTCTAATTAAAAGTTAAAAATTAAATAAAAATGTGTTGTAACATATTTTTATTTAGTTGGAGGTTTTTATCTCCAAAGAGAGGTTGGTGGTGGGGCCAACCCCCACATAACCTCTCATGAAAGGATAATTAGTGGTGGGGCCCACACTAACTCAATATTTTCACCTCCAAAAAACTCCCTTTAAACTCCCAATTAACACCCCTAAATTAATTGGACACCTCCCCACATTAATTGAGACTCTCCACCTCCTCTAAGATTTGAATTTGAACCAATCCAAAGAATTAATTAAATGAGTCGGCTCATTTAATTAAACAAAAACATGTGTTGTTGTGCGAATGGATTAATAGGGATCATATATATTTCTTTTATGGTTGGAATAATCCTTTGGAAAGGCTGGAGAGAGGAGAGAATCATCCTTCCAACGAAGAACCACCGATGAAAGACGAACTTCTCCTTCGAACCTCAGCCAAGACAAAAGAGCGGGAGCTACCCGCAAGGAACACCGACGACACGATATCCTCATCTCCTTCTTCCCCGACATCAATGAATTGATGCCGCCACCCCGTGTATTCATCTACAAATGAAAAATGAGTTAGTGGTTTGACTTGTTTAAATTAAATCATCATTCCTCCTTTTTATATGCTTCGACATTGCCCATTTGTTATTACCTTACATGGAGGGTGATGGCCGAACAAACATGGCCTGATGACCCTCCATAGATTTTTCTTCAGTTGATGACAGTGGCAGAACTGGTAGGACATGGTGTCGTCGACCCACCTCGAAGGAAGGAAGGGGCCCGCGGCCATGCGGGCACGACAGATGGAAGATTCGACGGTCGTGCACTAGCAGTGTGAAGGAAAACAGCGGCCCGCAACCATGGGTTGCTCGGGCTGAAGAACCGGCCAGATATGGCCGTCCGGGCTGGTGAACTGCGGCACCCACAGGTGATGCATAGAGGAGGTGCAGCCCGCATCCACAGGCTGCTTGCTGGACGAGTCGACCAGCTACGACCGGTCGGGCAGTAGTCCGTGTCACCCTCATAGTGCCGCGCTGCCGAGGAGACACGACCCGATTCTGTGGGCTTCTTGGAAAACAAACCGGCCGACCGCCTACCGGACGGGCTGAGGGGAACTGCGACGCTGCTTGGAACCGCATGTAGAGGAACAACAGCAAGATGTGCGGGCCGCTTGCGCCGAATAAACTGACCGGGCAATAAGGAGGGGCGACGCTACTCGACGCTGCTCGGCGCCGCCCGGCGAGTCGAACCGGCCCGCGACCCAGGCCGGGTCCACGGGTGGGCCGTGCCCTACTAGGTCTGTCCGACCCCAAAAACAGGTCGGACCCGCCAAACCATGTTGGGTTGGCCAGCCATCCCACTGGGCTTGACGGGCCTGACCCTTTTCTCTTAAACACAAATAACATCTAGACCATACGTCCGATCGATGCGCCGTCCGTGGAGCTGGGATCCTCGCGACGAGATGGTCCTTTTGCGATACTCTAAGTTCGTTTTGGTCAACTTTGGAAAAAGGCCGTGTTTTGGAAGGGAATAATTCAAACCGGGCCCCTAGAACGGAAAATCCAATAACTCTCAGATCGGGCGTCTGATTGATGCGCCATCTGTCGCGTTGGGTTCCTTTTGATGAGACGGATCTTCAAGATACATCAACACTGGACTTTGTGATAATTGATGTATCGAACCCTTTGATAGAGGATCAGACCCTCCCAGAATCGAGCGTGCTGTGTGCAGAATCCTAGAGATAGCTTCGACTATGACAACTACTATACTGAGATCCTCCTTAGGTTCGACTACGACGACTAATGTACTAGGATCCTCCATCGGTTCGACAACGACGGAGGATCTGTACTGGGATCCTACGTGGGTTCGGCAGCGACGACTGGTGTACTTGGATCCTACGTGGGATCGACAATGATGACTTTTGAACTAGGATCCTACGAGAGTCTGGCGGCTTAGATTAATCAGTGACTACATCTGATGTAACACCCCAAGCTTCCACAGTACGTTTCTCTTTGAAAAATACAGTAGCATGTGTTGTACATAACTTCTAGTTCTAACACACACCACAACCAGTCAAACTAGCCGTTATGAATAGTAATACCCACCTTTTGAACTTTTATACATTTTATCATTCAAAATGAACTTCATTTTTGGATTCTAAATATCAAAATTATCTTAGGGTGAATTTTTTTTTATTTTTCGGATAACTTTCATATTTTGATGAAAAGTGACAATTACAAAATATTAATTAAAAACAAATTTTTTATTCGAAATAATTAATAGTGATAAAATTATGAATTTGGGTGATTTAAAAGTATAATTAGATTATATTTTTACTATTTAATCCAATGTTGGTCATTGGACATAATTTCACTTTAAAACTGGACATGAGTAAGTGCCAATCTTTTGATAGTTATTATCTCTTAAAAACGCTTTTTTGAACAATGTAAATTAATTTTAAATTAATTTTTGCCACTTATTTGTTTTGAATTTAGAAAAATGGATTCCATATTTAGAATAAGGAGGTCCAACTTGTTTATATAGGTAACTATTATTTTTAGACATTTTGAATAATTACGTCGGTAAATATTTTATTTACCATGGTTAAAGGGTAAATCCAGTAAATAAAGATAACAAATAATGTTATGATAACAATAAATTACCCTAAAACATTTCCTAACCCTATTGGTTGATACATTTCTGACCATGGGAATATTTGGGTCGATTATGGGACCCCATGGATCCACTTGTATGTGATAATGACAATTTATATTAATTAAGATAAAATAAATACAAAAATGACATAAGCATATATCTTTTAGAAAACCAATTTTTAAATAAAGTTATGTATGTTATATTTTCGACTATAAATATTCATTAGAAATATAAAATTATTTCCTACATAATTGTATTTTATTTATAATTTTTGTACATTGATTAATTAAATTTATTAATGACACAATAATGATGTAGTATTTTCTTTATTAATGAAAGAATCAAATAATATGTATTATAAATGTTAAAATAAATATAATTTGAAGGTTTTGATGACATCCAAAAATTTTATTGGTTAAAATGAAATGTGTTTATTTCTTAAATGAATTTGGTTATAATTAATAATGAATCTATGACTTTAACAAAAATCAACTGTTAAATCGTGTCAAATTTGACATAAAGGAGTTTTTAAAACAAATATTATATTATTAATTCATATTCTATTCCTAAAAATAAAAGGTTCCGAAAAAGGACATATATAATGATATTTGTATCATTAATGTAAAAATTTAGGGTTTCTTGGATGTTTATAGTATGTTTATTAACTATATAATATAAAAACACAAAGACACATGGTAAATGTCAAACTCTTTAACTAAGAGTTAAATCAAAAAGATAAAGTTAATATAGTGACCCTAACCTGTCTAAAACCTATTGCTTGAGTGGTTTTTGTCCTATACTCACCTTAAACTTTATATAATTTATTTTGGATCCATTATAAACCGAATATGAATTTATTATAAAATAACATTTCTAGCTTTTCATAAGGTGCCCCTCACCCCTCTTATAAAAGTGCACTCACCCTTCCCTCTAATTCAGACCTTAAAAGGATTTTGGCTCCACAAACCCCGGCCCAAATATTCTCTCAACTTTGCTCAATTAAACTTAGATGCCTTAGTTTGATTATAAAGCCAACCTATGTATCCCTTTTGATCAAATCAGAAGGAAGAACCCGAAGAAGAGGTAATGTTTTCACCACCCTCTTTCAAGTTCCTTTCTTCTTAAAATTATTCTTCCTTTGTTATTTACATTCTAAAATAATAAATACCGTATATAATATATACTGTGATGATATTAAAAATATGGTACAACCATATTCAGTATTCCATCCATCCTTTGAATGTCATGTCACCATACGTGCATACATACGACTTACAATCTCAACAACATGGTGTAATTGTTATTCAAAAAATTATTATTTGGATGGGTATGATAATGATGTTTAATTGATGTAAATAATAAATATAACATGATAATGAATCTGTATATATGATATAACATCCAATTATACATTATTTTAATATCAAAATAATGATATTGTCGCTCGTGTGTACGTATGGACTACCGTCTCCACGAACACAATGAGATTCATTCCACATAGTATCCATTCAAGACTAATTCTCATTTGATGATTAAAATTAATTTTAAGGTCTTGATATCATTCTGGATATGAATATGATACATACCATCCTTAACAACTATGGCTCAGATAACATGAATATAAAGAAAAACAAACCCGTTAACACCCGAAACGACGGTAATACTAAGATATTATTAAAAAATCAATGTTAAAATATCATATATGATATCATATTAATGTATATTATTCTTTCATAATTCAATAACTATATTTTCACCATTATACAGGAGGTTAACCTACCTTCGACCAAGGAAAAAGTACATGTAAGGGGTTTCTTATCTCACATTTAATTCCTTGAGATTTCCATTGTTCGCAACTCATTTATTGCATGTGGTGTGTGTGCTTCCAATTATTGTATTAATTATGTAATATTCTTTAATTTATGGATATTTACATAATAATTTTATGATCCTTATTTCATGGTTGTATGTTTTGTATGTTACTAAATCTATAAGGGAATTTGAAATTTCTATTACCACTCGTTCAAAATTATGAATACGTCATTGATTATTTTACTCCATGATTATGTGTGGAATCAATATTTATTTTCTTATGTCATAATTTCTACTCCCCTTTCTATGGATTTACTTTTGATACACATAATCACTCCATTGATAAATTCTAAATTCCTCGATATGAACTTGATAAGAGTAATTTTAACTCAATCAACATTTATTGAGATAAACATCTAATTCATTGGCATTGTTTTTACAAGAATATTTCTGAATACCATTTGATTGTATTACACTGAATATCCAATAATATTGAGTGTATTTATATTTGTCACACATAATTATGTCGTTTATTTATCCTTAACCTAAGGATACGGTCTTTATGAGAGATTTCATATCAATTTATATCCCATTGAGACATATTTGTTATTATACACCAAATCATTTTTATATGGTGTATATAATGTATTTTGAAATAGTATATCGTGAATCCCTTTATTCCCATTATATGAAAGAGTTTTTATTACCTCAATAATTTGTATTCAAGTGTCTCCATTTTGGATAGGAACTCTAACTAAAATATTATTTTTAATGTTTTAATGATTTATTATTCTAAATCTTTCTCATTAATTTCCATTTTTAAAAATGGTTTTAAGGATTTATTTATATGGTCATTAATGTTTTAAAATTAAAATTAATTTTAAAATTTTCCAAGTGGAATGGGAAAATTTGATTCAAAAATCTATTTTTAAATGGCTTCTTGACAAATAGTGTGAATTTTAAATGATTTCAAGAAAAAGGGTATAATTCTCTCAAATAGTTTTGATGATTATTTTAATCTATGTAAATATCCTTCCTTATTCTCGATTGATGTTAATCTGTTACAATAAAATCTTCCATATTCTATTGAATGAGTTATGTTTGACTGTGGATGTGTTATTTTTATTACATTCATGGTTTGTGGATAATGTATTGACATTTGTTATGCTAGTTTCAATACAAATGTTTATGTTATGTTTAAACCTTTTCATATGAGGAATGAATTGGACTTAGTATGTGAAGGGTGGAGCCTAATATAGCTCCACGATGCATCGGTAGGTCTCATGAGACAAACTAGTGTCTTGGAACAAGGCCTTAACAAAATCTTATTTGTAGTCTAGGCACAAGGCCATGACTATGTGGTTATGATAGTCTAGAATTATGCATTCCATCATTATGAAAGTGGTTATTCATATTGCATGTGATTGTTTTACTAGTAGAATATCCATGTGAATAAGTAAATGGAATTATTTAATTTTAATTTTTCCATATTATGCTGATGTTTATTTTTAAAAGGCTTTTGTATTAGTTATACATTGCCTTAAATGTTTATGCTTATTAATGAATGTTTCCGCTATATTGTTATCCTTAATGAGCATCAGAGCTCACCCCTTTCTACATTTTATTTTTTCCAGTATGTGAAGAAATATTTTATGACATAACTATAGGAATTGTCTAAGGGGATATGATTGTGGTCTATGGAAACAATGTTGTTGCAGTTTTTCATTTTATGATTTAATGTAAACCTTATAAATGTATCTAGTCGTTCCAAATATTTTAAACTAGTCGGTCTTTTGAGACTTGATCTTTTTTTATCATGCCAATGTTATGTAATAATGTACCGACTCTGGGTAACTAGGGATGGGGCATAATAGTTGGTATAAGAGGAAGTTTAGTACAAATCATTGCAACAAGATTTAGATAAACTCTGATTATAGCACATAGACCTAAGATGGACTTTGAGGATTAGTATTGAATAACTTCCTAGAATTTTGGTATTGTAGATATTTTGTGTGTTTTCCTAGAAATAAATCCCTCTATGGATATGAGCAGGTAGAGGCAGCTCTGGAACAGATGTAACTATGGGTAAAACCTAAAAACACCGACTTGAGGTAGACTCGAACAGGAACTGGTGCACGACAACAGGACATGATGCACTCTTGGTTATGACACTCCTATTGGATATTCTTAGGATAATTTACATTTTATATATTATCCAATTTTATGTATTTTAATATAAGTTGAGAATAAATGACCTTGGTTAATCCAAAGGTGTTTCAAATTGAGAATATGGTGTCATGATATTCTCTAAATGATTTTATGACTAATGTTACTCACACAATTATTTCTGGTTTTAGTCAATTGTTAGATTCCAAGGAAGTCATAGAAACATTGAGAATGTTGTACACGGTGGGAACGGTGGTGGAAATGAGAAAAAAAATTGAATGTTGATAGTCGTAAAATATATCTTCTTCATTCCAAATCCGTTTTCCAAAAATACAATAAAAAACATATATATTAACCAACTCTCAGACTCAACCAAGAATAGAATGGTGATGAATGATAAGAGATGCAATAGTGGAGACCATGGCGAAATGAATCCTCAATTTCTGTCATGCAGAAAATGTGGAAGGAGACACAGAGGAATGTGTCTCAATGGAACAAAGAAATTCTTTGCGTGTAGGAAATAAGGACATAAAGTGAAGAATTGCTGTGGAAAAACGAAGAGTACTAAGGAAGAAAAAAATGGTCCCAAGAATCCATTTATAGTCATTTGCTGTAAATGTAGGGGACCTGGCCATTACCCGACTGAATTCCCTATTCTATAGGATATTTTATTGGTCAAAGAAGAATCTATGTGCAAGTAAATGGTTATAGAAATGTTTAAATGTATTAGTGCTCCATGTTGATGGTATTACATTGGAATAATTTTCTCTTGTATTTTTAAGCCTTCATTTTTCCACGTGAGAATAATATTTGATGAAGACTTATCTTTTCTCTTGTGGATATAGTCATAAATAACCATTTGGTTTTATAAGATCATTGGGTTAGAGGCAATTACATGTTATTATATTTTTGGATGAAAATGCAAGGTATTATATAACATTTGTGGTCAAATTATGTTATGGTTATTTTGAGGAATTTATGTCATTTTAGTAATGTTATAACATATAGTTTTAAAAAAAAGACAACACGCAGACTGTGTGACAACTTGTCGCGTCGGACAAAGCTGTTGGAATCGAACCCACAACCAAAGTGTGATTGGGATTTATCGCCTACCACTGGACTACGTGATGTCCCTAGTTAGTGTGACTAATTATTTTCAGTTAAATGATTTTACTGATCAATAATAAGTTGATTTTGGATCTAATGTCTTATCAAATGAAAACACTTAGTATAGGAAAATGATTTTGTGATTAATTGATAATTGTTATTTTGGAAGAAGTTCGCTTTGTTGGAAACACTTTATGCCCAAAGAAAATAGAATACTATGGGATATCATTTGAGGAGTAGTGGTGGATTTTTATATATGTTTTTATTGTGGATTTATAGTTATTTGGGTTATTTTTGGAAATTAATAACCTAAAATGGAGAGTATGTGATTAGGTTAATTACTTATTAGTATGTGACTTTAAGAGTAGTTTATGTCATTTGGGGAAACAATTTAACGTGGAATACTACATAACAAAATTCTTCTAAATATTGGGTTTCAATATTATTTTGGATTATTTTGAAGGATTTTAAGGACAATTGTTTATTGAATGGTATATATTTAACTATGTGGTATTGTGGGTATAATTTTAGAAATTAAGATTAGTGTTTCTTTCTCTAATGGAATATCATTTTAGGGGATCAATAGATCTTATACTAACCATTTTGGTTTTGATTAATATTTAAAGCCGAGGTAAATATATAGTTTATCCTTCATGGATTATGTGATTCTATAGAAGTATATTCTAGCTCTTCCAATGTGACCAAGTCATCTTGAATACTCATCGTTTAAAAAAATTGAGTTAGTGGTAGAAAGTTTTTAAAGAATGAAACTCTACATAAAAATTAAGTATATCTATTTATGGTCTTAATCAATATAATAAATTAATTCCTCATATTTATATAATGTAACTTAAAACAAAAAAAAATGTTTTTTGTTTACTTTTCCTACTTGGAGACTAATGACCATGTGTCCCATCACAAGTATGTGGTTTTCTTATTAATAACTTTATCCTGATCATTTTTTCTATCCCTCTCAATCAGAACATGATACATAGTTTATCATCAATATTCATTTTTCCTAAATGGAATCCTAGTATGGTATTCTTGGGTGACCTTTGTACTTCTCCTTCTTTCTTTTAAAATGATAGTTTTTTACTCCTTTTATGATGTGGGACATTCCATTATCTTACCAATCCAGATTTTAAAAAAATTTAGAGGATGAAATTTATTTAATGAGGGGATAATTTAACACCCCAAGATTCCACAGTACACTTCTCTTTGAATAATACAGTAGCATGCGTTGTACATAACTTCGAGTTCTAACAGACACCAAAACCAATCAAACTAGCCGTTAGGAAAAGTAATACCCACTTTTTAGAATTTTACACATTTTATCATTCAAAATTAACATTATTTTTGGTTTCATAATATTGAAATTATCCTAGGGTGAATTTTTTGTACTTTTCGGATAACTTTCATATTTTGATGAATAGTGAAAATTACTAAATTTTAATTAAAAACAACATTTTAATTCGAAATAATTAATAGTGATTAATTATGAATTTGAGTGATTTAAGAGTATAATTAGATTATATTTTTACCATTTAATCCAATTTTGGTCATTGGAAATAATTTCACATTTAAACTGAACATAATCAAATGCCAATCTTTTGATAGTTATTACCTCTTAAAAACACGCTTTTAATGTTAACAATGAGAATTAATTTTAAATTAATTTCTAGCACTTATGTGTTTAGAATTTAGAAAAATGGATTCCATATTTAGAATCAGGAGGTCCAAATTGTATAAATAGGTAACTTTTATTTTTATAAATTGTGAATAATTAGTTCGGTAAATATTTTATTTACCAGGGTTAAAGGTTAAATCCGGTAAATAACAGTAAAAAAATAATATTATAATAATAATAAATTACCCTACAACGTGTCCTAACCTAATATTTTGATACATGTCCGACCATGGGGATCTTTGGGTCGATTTTGGGACCCCATGGATCCACTTGTAAGTGATAATGATGCTTTAAATTAATTAAGTTAAAGTAAATACAAAAATGACATAAGCATATATCTTTTAGCAAAAAAAATTTACATAGGGTTATATATGTTATATGTTAGACTATGAATATTCATTATAAATCTGAAAATATTTCCTACATAATTTTATTTTATTTATAATTTTTAGACATTGAATAATTAAATTTATTTATGACAAAATAATGATGAAGTATTTTCTTTATTAATGAAAGAATCAAATAATTAGGATTATAAATGTTAAAATAAATATATTTTGAAAGTTTTGATGACATAAAAATATTTATTGGTTACCATGACATTTTATTATTGCTTAAATGAATATGGTTCTAATTAATAAATTTGTTATGACTTTAACAAAAATCAATTATTATATAGTGTGAAAATTGACATAAAAGAGTTTTTAAAACAAATATTATATTATTAATTAATATTCTATTCATAAAAATCAATGTTTCATAAAAAGGACTTATATAATGATATTTGTATCATTAATGGACCACTTGATGGTCTCTTTGATGTTTATAGTATGTTTATTGACTATATAATATAAAAATACAAAGGGACATGGTAAATATCAAACTATTTAACTAAGAGTTCAATCAAATAGATAATGTTAATATACTGATTCAAACCTCTGTAAAACATATTGGTTGAGTGGTTTTTGACATATCCCCTCCTTATCCTTTAAATATTCCACTATGGAGCCATTATAAACCGAATATAAATTTATTATAATATAATATTTCTATCTTTTCCTAAGGTGCCCATCACCTCTCTTATAAAAGGGAACTCCCCCTTCCCTATAATTCACACCTTCAAAGAATTTTTTCATGGACAACCCCTGCCCAAATATTCTCTCAACATCCATAAATTAAGCCTATTGTACTTATTTTGATCATAAAGCCAATCTAAAGAGCCCTTTTGATCAAATCAAAAGGAAGAACCCAATGAAGAGGTAATGTTTTCACCACTATCTTTCAAGTTACTTTCTTCGTCAACTTCTTCTTTCCTTGTTATTTCCATTCTAAAATAATAACGCTAGTATATTTTATATACTGTGATGATATTAAAAATATTTTACAACCATATTCATTATTCCATCCATCCTTTGAATGACATGTCACCATACGTGCGTACGAACGACTTACCGTCTCCACATCGTGGTTTAATTGTAATTCAAAACATTATTATTTAGATGGGTATTATAATGACATGTAGTTGATGTAAGTAAGAAATATACCCTGATAATGATTACGTATATATGATATACCATCCAATTATAAATTATTTTAATATCATAAGAATGATATTGTCGCTCGTGCGTACGTACGGACTACCGTCTCCACGAACATGAGGAGATTCATTCCCCATCATATCAATTCAAGACTAATTCTCATTTGATGATTAAAAATAATCTTCAAGGGCTTGATATAATTCTGTATATTAATAATATACATCCCATCCATAACAAATATGTCTCACATAACAAAGAATATAAATGAAAACAAATCCCTTAACACCCGAAACGACGACAATACTAAGATATTATGAAAAAATCAATGTTAAAAGATAATATATGATATCATATTAATATATATGATTCTTTTATAATTCAATATCAATTATTTCACCATTATACATGAGTTTAACCTAACCTTGACCAGGGAAAAAGTAAAAGTAAGGGGTTTCATATCTCACTTTTAATTCCGTGAGATTTCCATTGTTCACCACTTATTTATTGCATGTGGTATGTGTGTTTCCCATGATTTTATTAATTATGTAATATACTTTAATTTATGGATATTTACATCATAATATTATGATCCTTATTTCATGTGTGTATGTTTTGTATGTTACCAAATCGATAAAGGAATTTGAAATTTCAATTTCTACTCAATCAGAATTACGAATACTTCATTGATTATTTTACTCCGATATTATGTGTGGAATCACTATTTATTTGTTTATGTCATAATTTTCACTCCCCTTTATGTTGATATACTTTTTATACACATAATCACTCCATTAATAAATTCTCAAGTCATCGATATGAACTTGATAAGAGTAATTTTAACGCAATCTCCATTTATTGAGTAAAACATCTAATTAATTGGTGTTGTTTTTACAAGAATATGTGTGAATGTCCTTTGGTTGTTTACACTGAATATACAATCATATTGATTGTATTTATATTTTTTACACATAATTATGTCGTTGATTTATCCTTAAACTAAGGATACATTCTTTATGAGATATTTCATATCAATTTACATTCCATTTAGACTTCTTTGTGGTTATACATAAAATAACTTTTATTTGGTGTATATAATTTACTTTGACATAGAATATCATGAATCCCTTTATTCTAATGATATTAAAATGTTTTTATTACCTCAATTATTTGTATTCAAGTGTCTCTCTTTTTGTTAGAGACTATAACTGAAATATTATTTTAAATGTTTTAAAGATTTATTATTCTAAATCATTCTCATTAATGTCCATGTTTTAAAAATGGTTTTAAGGATTTATTTATATGGTAATTAATGTTTTATAATTAAAATTCCTATTAATAGTTTCAAAGTGGTATGGGACACTTTGATTCAAAAATCTATTTTTAAATAGCTTCTTGAAAAATAGTGTGACTTTTAAATGATTTCAAGAAAAAGGGGATATTTCTCTCAAATAATTTTTGATGATTATTTACATCTATGTAAATATCCTTCATTATTCTCGATTGAGGTTAATCTGTTACAATACAATCTACCATATTGTATTGAATGAGTTATGTTTGATCGTGGTTGTGTTATTTGTATACCATTCATGGTTTATGGATAATGTATTGACATTTCATAGGCTAGTTTCAAAATGAATGTTTATGTTATGTTTAAACCTTTTCATATGTGGAATGCATTGAAATTAGTAAGTGATGGTTGGAGCCCGCTATAGCTCCTCGATGCATCGGTAGGTCTCATGAGACAAACTAGTGTCTTGGCACAAGTCCTTAACAAAATCTTATTCGTAGTCTTGTCACAAGGCCTTGACTATGTAGTTATGATAGTCTGGATTATGCACTCCATCATTATGAAAGTGGTTGTTGATATTGCATGTGATTATTGAAATAGTATAATATCCATGTGAATAATTAAATTGCATTATTTCATTTTATTTTTTCCATATTATGCTTATGTTCAAGTTTAAAAGGATATTGTTTTAGTTATACATTTCATTTAATGTTTATGCTTATTTATGAAAGGTTCAGCTATATTGTTATCCTTACTAAGCATCTGAGATCATCCTTTTCTATGTTTTATTTTTCATAGGATGTGAAGAAGTATTTTATGAATTTAATGTAGGGATAGTCTGAGGGGATACGAGTGTGGTCTATGGAAACAATGTTGTTGTAGTTTTTCATTTTATGATGTAATGTAAACCTTGTAAATATATCTAGTACTTCCAAGGATACTAAACTAATCGGTCTTTTGAGACTTGATCTTTGCTGATCATGCCAATGTTAGGTAATAATTCCCCGACTCTGGGTAACTAGGGTTGGTGTGTTACTTCTGATAATCTCTATCGCTATTTGAAAGATGTATACCTGTGTGAGATGAGTCTTGACTTTCAATAATTATTATCGATGTGATTGACATTACATTCCTGTGTGGATTGGGATATGCTTGGGCATAATATTTAGAGCTGAACAATGGTTGATAACTTAGATATATGTATGGGCATATACCTAAGTAGGGTTGGTTGAAACTTCATGATTGTATCATTCCTTTTTTTGGATTATCCTTCACAGATTCTGGGAGACCATTGGGGGTCTCGGGGTCCCTACTGAGTATATTCATACTCAACCCTACACGGGAAATGACCAAACTTCATTGTGTTGGTTGCAGACGATGGACAACACTGATCGAGGTAGTGTGTTGTGGAGATGGACGGTACCCGGAGGTGGAACACTTGGAGAGACATACACAGAGAGAACAGATGGACATGAGGTGCTGAGGAGGCAATATGTACCAACCCTTCAGGTGGAATTCATGGAGGACGACTCTGTAGTTGCTGCTTACTTTTCTGCAGTTGTACTTTACTTCTGGGATTGTATTTCTAGCCCCTTTCCTTTCAGCACTTACTATGGATTCAGTTTAACATAGTGATTGTTTTCAGTTGTTGCCTCTACCGCTTGTGTTCAGACTGTGTTTGTGTTACGTGATTAAAATTAAATTCCTTCTCATTTATCAGGATTACGACTTTGGTACTAGTCACCAGCCCCTGGCCTATTGAAGGCGGGCTTGGGGTAGTCACGGCATGGGCCCCGAGGAAGGTTGTGACAAATTAGTATCAAGGGTGGTTGTATCACAGAACACTGGAATCTGATCATTCTTTCTGTGAAGAAATAGTGTTATGATTATTGAATATGGTTTTCAGTCTAGGGGGTGTAGTGTTTCTACGGTGGCTGATGTATCCATACACCAGGACCCTGACCTCTGATTTCCGACTCAGTGCACGAAAACACTAATTGTGTGTGTGTTTCCTTTGAAAATTTTTTCTTCATGATTAATTTGTGTCAGCTCTCCAGGTATACTGTTTTAACCGTGTAACACCTGTTTCTTTTCAGTATGGCCCCACAAAGGCAGCCCGATAGGGTTCCGAGTTACGTATGAGATGGCAGCCCTCCAAGAGACGAGGCCTCGGTGTAGGGCCCAATCACAGCGGAGGTACCAGCGGCACCTCTACCTGCTAGACCACCAATACCACCAGCCCTAGCAGTAGAAAGTGCATGCCACCTGAGTGCATTTCATGAGTTACAACACTAGAGGCCGCCCAAATTTCAAGGAGAGATGGACCCACATGCAACCGAGGAATGGCTGGAGGCTGTCGTTAGAGTTTTCAGATTGGTAGGGACACTATCTGACCTCATGGTGATCCTTGTCCTGAGTCTCCTGCATGTAGTCGTAGGAATATGGTGAGCCTAATGCTCCAGGTTCATGATGAGGCATCTTTACTCTGGATAGATTTTGAGAGTCTCTTCCACTCAGAGTCTGTTCCAGCCACCCTTCGTGTGGTGCAGATTCAGGTGTTACTTCATCTATAACAGAGCAGCATGACAGTATCTCAGTACTCAGCGAGGTTCACGGACCTCTCATGATACTCCACGGATATGGTACGAGACCCGTTATTCAGGGCCTGGACCTTTTATCATGGACTCAGGCACGAGATCAGGGCTTTGAAGATTCCACTCAGCATCCCGACGCAGGCGGGGGTGCTAGAGGGATCCCTTCTAGTGGAGAGTATTGTCGCTGGGCAGTCACCAGTGGCGAGACCCATCACAGGGAGACCCATAGCGGAGTCTTTTGTAGACGGCAGTAGACAGTTGACGTAGTGGTCCAAGAGGACCAGGCCATTTAGTGGGTGACCTCAAGAAACAGGATTGGTTGTGCGGGACACACGAATCAAGTCCAACCATACAAGGAGCAAGAAGTTCTATGCATGCGGCAGGCAGGGCCACATGGCTCATGACTGCCCAACCAGCCATGCAGATGAGCAGCCGACTGTAGAGGGACCTCCCAGGAAGAGGCAGAGGTTTGACCGTAGGGGTCATCCGGGAGAAGGCAGATGTGGCATAGGAGTTGGTTGAGCAGTGGGTGGTGGATGATTTTCGAGGCACTACCACCACCACCACAAGATTCCCACCCCGACCATAGGGAGCTAGCAGACAGAGGCGGGCTCAGCTCTAGGCAGCCGAGGCCTATGACCACGGTGCACCTGAGATGATTCGAGGTATTATCTGTGTCTACTCCACCCTTGCTACAGTACTTATAAACACAGGTGCAAGTCATTCTTTTATTTTCGTTGCCCTTGTTTGGAGATCGGAGATTCCCATGGAGCTGTTGGCTCGATCCTTACGGCAGAGACTCCTATAAGAGAAGACTCGATGCTTATGTACTCGGGTCGGCAGTGTGAGCTTACTCTAAGAGGCAAGAGCTTCGGCTGGGATCTTCTGGTAGTGGCATCGAGGCCTTACGACGTCATCTTGGGTAAGGACTGGTTATCAACAGTTCATGATCAGATTGACTTTATTAGGTGTAAGGTGCGGTGTATCTGTACGGATGAGACCAGGTTCAACGTCATTAGCAAGAATGGAGCCTTGCTGCGCAGGATGAACTTACACATAAGAGAGGGCAGCCGATCACACATCAGTTGGCTAGTCTCATCCTTGGAGCGGTTGATATGCAGAGTCCAATTTTTCCTGTTATAGTGGATCCGTATGGGGATGATTTCCCTAACAACGTTCTAGGACTACCTCCTCGCAGAGAGGTAGCATTATACATTATCATGTACCTAGGGACCACACTGATATATACTCCTGCATATTGGATGGCTCCCACCGAGCTTGGTGATCTGCGGGTATAGCTGGAGGACTTACAGGAGAAGGGATTTATCAGACCCAGTATTTCACCATGGGCATCTTCGATTTTGTTCGCAAATAAGGAAGATGGGAGCTTCCGACTATTTTATGACTATCTTCACCTGAATCAGGTGACTGTGAAGAAAAATTACCCACTCCAAAGGATTAACGACCTCTTTGATCAACTCAAGGGAGCACAGTGGTTCTCGAAGATAGACCTCAGGCTGGGCTATCACCAGCTCAGAGTTCAAGATAAGGATGTGCAGAAGATGGCCTTCAGGTGTTGGTATGGCCACTACAAGTTCTTAGTTATGATCTTTGGCCCATCCAATGATCTATTACTATTCATGAGTCTCATGAACAGGGTCTTCCCTCCTTCGATTTTTTTTTCAATGTCTTCATCGACGACATACAGATTTACTCGACTACTGAGGAGGAGCATGCCCACAATTTGTGGGTAGTACTGGACACACTCCGATATCACCAGCTTTATGGTAAGCTCTCTAAGTACCAGTTACGGATTCTAGAGGTTCACTTCTTGGGACACGTCATCTCAGATGCTGTTTTTGTAGTGGACCCAGTGAAGATCAAGGCAGTACTTTCTAGGGAGTCACCCAAGAGTGTGATGGAGTTTCGGAGTTTTCTAGGACTTGCTCGGTACTATCAGAGATTTGTGCCAGACTTCTCCAGAGTTACAGCACCGCTTTCAGCATTGAAGTCGAAGGGGAAACCCTTAATGTGGTCAGACAGATGCCAGTAGAGCTTTATAGAGTTGTGGTAGAGATTGACCAGTTCGCCCATCTTGAGGCTACCAGAGGAGGGCATTGGGTATGTAGTTTACTGCGATGCATTAGGGACCAGACACGAGTGTGTCCTGATGCAGGAGAAAGTTGTGATCGCATATGGTTCACGGCAGTTTAGACAACCCAAAAAGAAATATTCTACCAATGACCTGGATTTAGCAGCATTGCTTTTCGCATTGAAGATGTGGCGGCACTATCTGATAGAAGAGCGCTTTACATTCTACTTTTACCACCAGAGTCTCAGGTACATCTTCTAGCAGAAGGACCTGAACCTAAGACAACGGTGATGGCTCGAGTTCCTCCGGGACTATAAATTAGAGATAATCTATACTACTGGGAAGGGGAACATTATAGAAGATGCTCTCAGCAGGAGATTGGGAATTCAACTGCTAGAAGAGGTGATAGTGCAGCTAGCTGCATTGCAGATATCCTTTGTGGATAGAGATGGAGCAGCTTTTCTTTAGTCTCTCACAGTCAATCCTCCACTTCACCAGTAAGTCAGGGTGGTACATCAAGGGGACGTTTACTGTGAGATGTGAGGTGCTCAAATATCCAGGACAGGAACCTGATGGGGTTTCTGAAGGTGGGGAGAACATCATACCATTCAGAGGATGTACCAAGGTACCCATTGCATTATAGGAGGAGGTGTTGAAGGAGTTACACAATTCCCCTTGAGAGGTACATCCAGGAGTGGACAAGATGTATCAGGAGCTCAGACGACAGAATTGGTGTCCTGGTATGAAGAAAGTAGTAGTAGAGTTTGTCTCATGGTGCCTCACATGTCAGCAGGTGAAGGCAGAGCACCGGGTACCAGCAGGCTTGGTACAAACCTTAGAGGTTACAGAATTGAAGTGGGATATAATATCCATGGATTTTGTGACGGTACGTCCATGTAAATACAAGGGGCATGACTCTATCAGGGTGATCTTCGAACAACTCACCAAGTCGGCCCACTTCTTACCGATCAGAGAGCAGGGATCAATAGAGAGCATGGGACACCTCTACATTCAGGAGATCGTACGGCTTCATGGTGTGACATCGTCTATTTTCTTCGATCAAGATGCTCGTTTCACTTCCTGGATATGGTAGGGGTAACATTAGGCTTTTGGCACACATCTTCAATTGAGAACTGCCTTCCATCCTCAGAAGGATGGTCAAAATAAGAGGACTATTCAGACTCTTGAGGACATCCTCCATGCATGTGTTCTCAAATTTGGTCGTAACTAGGAGGACCACTTACCCTTCATGGAGTTTGGGTACAACAACAACTACCACTCCACCAACGGGATGGAACCTTACGGGGAACTGTACGGCTGACCTTGTAGATCACCTCTGTGCTGGACTGACCCAGGGGAGTCAGGAGTTGTAGGACTAGAGATGGTTCAGGCTACAACGGAGAAGGTACAGATCATTCAAGAGCGGATGAAGACTGCATAGAGCAGACAGAAGTCCTATGATGATAGGAGATGGAGACTGCTAGTGTTTGAGGATGGCGACCAGGTCTTCCTACGGGTCTCACCTCGATGGGGTGTACAGAGATTTGGTCAGGGTGTCAATTTATCTCCACGATTCATCGAACCTTTCCAGGTCCTCAACAGAGTAGGCGAGGTGGCTTACCGCCGGGCCCTTCCCCCTCAGTTGCACCGGGTGCACAACGTCTTCCACGTGTCTCAACTGAGAAGATATGTGCATGACCCATCCCACATCATCAACCATGGGGATCTAGACATCGATGATGAGACAACATTCACGGAGGTCCTGGTGGAGATCGAGGATTGACAGAAGTGGGTCCTACGTGGATGGTTGATTACTCTGGTACGTATTTTATAGAAGTACGAGAAACTCTGAGAGAGCACATGGGAGTAGGAGTCACAGATGCATGCTCAGTACCCTCATTTGTTTCCATAGTGTGTGTTGTAGTTTAATGGGGATGTAAATTGCAGACGTGGGGTTAATTTAAAGAACCATAAATTACAAGGAATTTTATGTTCCATAATTTCTTTGGAATTTTATGAGCCCGCAGTTTCTGACGGCACCTAATTCTGAGGCCCGGTGTGCCCGGAATCAATTTCTGATGTTTTGTTCGGGTACGTTCAGTAAACATAAATGCGAGTTTTTCTATCTTTTGAACCGATACTCGGAATTGAAATCATAGGACACTGATGAACTCGCAGCGCCGATATTCTCTTACGGGGACCTTTACCACAATTGCATTTCGTACAGGTTGAATGTTAATTTTGGGGTTTCTACTTAAAATTTCAAAATTAAATAAAAATGTTTTGTAACACATTTTTATTTAGTTGGTGGTTTTTATCTCCCAAGGGAGGTTGGTGGTGGGGCTCACCCTCACATAACCTCTAATGAGAGGATAATGTTTGGTGGGTCCCACACAAACTCAAACATTTCACCACCCCTCAACTCCTTTTAAACTCACCATTAACACCCCTTAATTAATTTGACACCTCCCCTCATTAATTGGGACCCTCCACCTCCTCTAAGATTTTAATTTGAACCAATACTAAGAATTAATTAAATGAGTCGCCACATTAAATTAACCACAACCTTGGGTTGTTGTGTGAAAGGATTAATAGGGATCATCTCTAATAATTTTATGGTTGTCATAATCCTTTGGAATGGTTGGAGAGAGGAGAGCCTCATCCTTCCAACGAAGAACCACTGATGAACGACGAACTTCTCCATCGAACTTCGGCCAAGAAAAAAGAGAAGGAGTCGCCTGCATGGAACGCTGAGGTAGCTCCATCATAGGCTCCTTCTTCCCCGACATAAAAAAATCGACGCCGGCACCCCATGACTTCATCTACGAATGAAAAATGAGGTAGGAGTTTGTCTTGTGTAAATTAAATCCTCATTCCTCATTTTTATATGGTTCAACGTTGGCCATTTGTTATTACCTTACATGGAGGGAGAAGGATGAAAAAACGAGGCCCGACAACCCTATAATGATTTTAATTGAGTTGACTATGGTGGAAGAACCAGTAAGGTGCGGTACCGTTGCACCGCACTGGAGTAAAGAAGGGTGTTGTGGCCATGCGGGCCATGGTGGATGGAAGTAGCGGCGACTGTGAACTGGCTGCGTGAAGCAAAATCGTGGCCCGTAACCGTGGGCCTCTCGGGTAGAAGAACCGGCCGACTATTGTTGACTAGGCTGGTGAACCACGACATCCGCATGTGCCGAGAATAGGAGGTGCAGCCCACATCCGTAGGCTGCTTACTGGACGAGCCGCCCACCTATCGCCAACTGGGCAGGAGACCACGGTGCCCTCTTGGCACCGCGCTATGGAGGAGACGCGGCCCGCTTATGCGGGATGTTCGGTGGACGAACCGGTCGTCCGCCTACCGGTCGGGCTGAGGGGAACCGAAGCGCTGCATGCAGAGGAAGACATGCCGGCTATCTAGGCCGCTCATTCCATAATAACTAGCCATCTTCGGTCATCCATGCAGCAAGGAGGGGCGGCGCCGCTCGGCACCACCGGGTGAGCAGAACCGACCCGCGACCAAGGCCGGGTCCGCGGGTGGGTCGCGCCCCACCGGGTCGGGATGACCACCCAAATGGGTTGGACCCACCGGGATGGGTCCCAGGGTGGGACACGCTACGCCGGCCCGAGCGGACTTGACAAAATGGGTCGGGCCGACCCGCCAACCCAAAGGGCTTGACGGGTCGGGCCCGTTTCTCTTAAACGTGAATTACTTCTAGACCGTGCGTCCGATCGACACACCGTCTGCGGCACTGAGATCCTCACGACGAGACAGCCCTTTTTCTATAATCTAAGTGGTTTTTGGACAACATTGGAAATCAACTATGTTTTGAACGAGAAAAATTCCAATTGGGCCCCTGGAACGGAAATGCCAATAACTCTCAGACCGGGCGTTCCATTGACGCATCATTTGTCGTGTTGGGTTCCTTTTGATGAGACGGAACATTAGGATACATAAAATCTGGACTTCTTGATAGTTGATGTATCAACCCCTTTTCTCAAGGAGCGGACCCTCCCGATATCGAGCGTGCTGTGTGTGGGAACCCTAGAGCTGGCTGCGACTGCGACGACTACTGTACTGGGATCCTTCGTGGGTTCGACAACGACGACAAATGTACTGTGATCCTATGTGGGTTCGACAGTGACCACTACTTTACTGGGATCATATGTGGTTTCTTCATCAACGTCTACTGTACATGGATCCTACATGGGTTTGACAGTGATGACTTCTGCACTAGGATTCTAAGTGGGTCCGACAGATTAGATGAATCATTGGCTATATATGATAATCCCTATTGCTATACGAAAGATTTATACCTGTGTGAGATGAGTATTGACTTTCAATCATTATCATCAATGTTATTGACATTACATTCCTATGTGGATTGGGTTGTTCTTGGGGTTGAGAGTTGGAGCTGAACTATGGTTTATAACTTAGGTATATGTATGGGAATATACCTAAGTAGTGTTGGTTGACACTTTTTTATTTTTTATTTACTTTTTTTGGATTATCCATCGTGGATTCTGGGAGAACATTGGGGGTATCGGGGTCCCTACTGAGTATCGTTATACTCACCCCTGCACGGGTAATGCCTGCACATTGTTGTGTTGGTTGCAGACGACAGACATCACTGATCGAGGAAGAGTGTTGTGGAGCTGGACGGTACCCAAAGTTGGACCGCTTGGCTAGACATACATAGAGCGGATGGAAAGACCTGAGGTGATGAAGAGGCCATATATACCCACCATTTAGGTGGAATTCACAGAGGAAGAATCAGTTGTTGCTGTTTACTTTTCAGAAGTTGTACTTTACTACTGGGCTTGTATTTCTGGCCCCCTTTCCTTTCAGCACTTACTTTTGTATTCAGTTTTACTTAGTGTTTATATTCAATTGTTGCATCTACCGCTTATGTTGAAACTGTGTGTGTTATAAGATTAAAAGGTGATGCCTTCCCTTTTATCAGGAATACGCATTTGGTGCTAGTCGCTATCCCTTGGCCTATGGAAGGCGGGATTGGGGTAGTCATGACACGGGCCCCGTGGACGGGTTATGACATATTCATAAATCTAGATCACCTTATTTTGTTAGGAGTCTCTACTGCTAACCCACATAGGATAGATAGATGCTGACCCACACAGGATCACAAGGCACTGACCCACACAGTATCGATAGATACTAACCCACATAAGATCTCTAAGCGTTGACCAACACATGATTGATATATGCAGACCCACACATGATCAATGTTCCTTCTTCATGTTACAACCAACGTGGACATTCCCTCACTGAGCACACTTTATTCAATGAGGATCTAATTCTCAAGTCGTTGGTCGTACATCAACCAGCATGTTGTTTCACAGATAATTATCTCAAAGGACATTGATATCCTAAGTGTTCCAATGTGATAGATGGCATGTCAATCGGATGCCCGGTCTATGACTTATAAGTATTTTAGTACCGTGGAACCGGTTGGATTTGGGTTCGATCCAACCTAGACATACTCCCAAATTATCCAAATCTCATGTGGTGTTTACCAAAAGGACCTTCTCGCTCCAAGTACCCCAGTGTCAATGACAGTAAATCAAATGGATTCCCAGGTCACAAGTTATGTCTATTTGAGTGAAACTTGGGCAGAAAGGGTCTAGGTCTGGTCCTACCCGTCCCGACCCAGTCTGGGCCGACTAGACATGGTCATCGAAGGTCTTCCGAAGGTCACCAGGTAAGCTCTAGTGACCCGTTATTCCATCCAAAGGTAGACTGGCCCCCCCTGGATGCCCTCCTTTCAACATGACCCTCCGTCTAGGGTTCCTCAAACCCGAGTAAAATATCCTTGATGAACACATAGATCCACATTGTAGTTGAGGATCTGGGCCTTATTAATTTCACTCACACCCTCTGCATTAGCTTGATATAATGGTAGAAAAATAGGATTAAACAAATTATTGAAATTAAAACAAGATAAATACTTACATCAAGATCACTGGAGAACATCCACGCTTGAGGAGGATTCAGTGTTTGTTGGTTTGTGATTCTGTGGCGTTTTTCACCTCTTTCTAGAACCAGTCTCGTCCTCCAAGAGATTGGCATTGCGGTACTCTTCTAGATCATTGTTGATTGGTGGTTCAATTCAAAAAGCCATCCCCAAACTAAAAAAAAATATGAGAGGGGGAGGTTGGGTAACACACATGTAATTTGTGGGGCTCATTTAATTAAGGACCATTCATAATTCCAATGGTGTCATTACAAGAATAATGGGGAGTTAATCCATTTAATCTCTTGACATGTCATTGGTCTGTCCATCGCCACTTCTCTGTTGGAGGAAAAGAAGAAAAATAATGAAAATAACTAAACATGTTATTTTATCAATTATTTTCAAAATTATATAAATTTAACTTTTCATCCGACCTACTGAGGTCAAAATAATGCCTTCCTTAAGTGAATCTTGGTGCTACAGATTCAATGGTGGCCTAAAATTTTTAATCCGAGAACTACTTCAAAAATAGAAAACGTTGCTCGCACATTTACTGAACGAACCTTTACAATGTTTTCAGAAATTTATTCTGGGAACACCGGGCATCAGATTCACCTGCTATCAATTTCCGTAGACTCGTAATAATTCCATATAATTAAAAAAATTAATTTGAAAATATAGTTATTTATTGGTTCATAAATAAAATTTTCATAAAACAAAACATATCACCATGAAGATTAAAAATATGTCTACAATAAGGCTCATTATTGTGTACCATGTAATTATCATGTGATAAAAGATGTGATGTATCAATGTTTATACCCCAAGGAACATCCTTCCATTACCACAAACACATGTTGTATCCACTCATGTTTTTATTTATATGTAAACCACATAATTACATCCTTATTAGAAAATTTAAAATGATACAGTATAATTTTGGATTATCCCAAGGGTTCTCAAAAAAATACATTTTATAATAGTTTACAATGTTTAAATAATGACATCCTCTAATACCATATATATCTATCCCAAATTTTTTTATGAAAATAATTATAATGAAATATTAAACTCTAATGGATCATATATGTGAAATTACTTTGGAAACCAGGAATCATAAAGAACATGTTTATATGTTAACTATTTCATATCACATTATATTCTTCATAATAATAAGATTTAGTAGAAAAATCATACATATATATTTTATTCAGTACATGGAGAAACAAAAAATGCGAAATGGTGATCCTTGATTCTCAATAAGGGTAAATTTAAGAGACATATAAACAAGATATTGGGAGAAGTGTTTGAAAACATTGAAATGCCATTTCAAAACCAGTCAATTCATATCAATAATCAAAATCATGGGTCCTGGATTAATGTGTTGAATTTAATAGATCATAAATTGTATGTAAAAAAATAACATTATACATGAGAGAATAAAAATGGAATAATACATGGATTAATTAAATAAACATAAGAATTGAAAAACATTTCCATAATATTTATAAGATCATTAATGAGATCATTATAGTGGAATGTGTTAACTACACAAAAATAAAAGTAATAAAGGATCACTCCACAGACTATAATAGATGATAATATACCTCATTGAAATAGATTCACAACCCATTCCAGTTCTATTTGTCTCATAAGATATTAATATTTACTCATTTCATTAGAGGGAGACATAGGTCTAACCAATCACATAATGAAAACTAGAAATATATGTCACACAAGGTTATAAACAAATTCTCATTTCAAAACCCATGAAATGAAATATGTTTTATAAACAATAGATGTAATAGAACATAAGGAAAATAAACATGTTTTAAAATCATTTCATCATTTAATTAGTGAATAACCCATAGAAAAATAAGATGTTTTTGTAGGCATTTTATAATTGTATGACCCTTGGATGTGAAATAGTTTTCACAAAACAAATATCATCATAAAGATATTCTATCTAGAGAAATAATTATGATGTAATAATTAAATTCTATCCAATGAAAATATTAAATATAATTAATAGATTTCATCTTATAAAGAATATTGTTTTCAAATAAAAATAATCAAGAATGTTTATATAAGATAATATCCATCAACTGAAAATAACCAAATTAAAAAATTAAAAAATAAAAAATTTGGAAATTATTTTATTTAGAAATAACTGTATAAAGATAAAATGAAATATTCAAGAAAAATAATGTTAATGTTTTTTTTAATTCAGTTCATGTATTAAATATTAAAATAATTGTTCTTATCACATATTTTGTAAATGATTAATAGGATATCTTCAAAACATTTCATGGAGATTCTTTCAAAAACAATTTTAAAAATTAAAAAAGGGTTAAAAATTAATTTAAAAAATAATTTGTTGATTGGTAAATAAAAAATTATCAAATTGTATTTATAATGGATTGGTTTTAAATGAAAATAATTTTTGACTGATGAGAAAAATAAATACTGTTTTTTATGAAAGAGTTATTTTGGTCTCTTGGGTACATGAAGGGATGAAAAAGAAGGGAAAAATTTTATTTCCTAACTGAACCATAAGATATCAAAATAAAATAGTTTATGGAGATATGGATTATAATATTTATTCTTCATAATCATTATCATCAATAATATTGTTAAACAATAATATTTTAACAAAAAATCATTACAAAATTGGTATATTTTTAATGATAATTATCATAAAATGTTAACACAAAAATAAAACAATAAATATAATTATAATAAGAATACTCATGATTTGAAATTTCCGTGGTACTATATATACCACTCATAAAAGAAGATATGTGCATAACATAACTGATATATAAAAGAATGGAAATTGGGATAAAAATTTATTAACATATGTATAAAATTCTTTCACACACATTTAAACCAATAGAATAATACATATAAGCTTATTATAAATCTATTAAATAACCATAACTATATATATTATAACATATATAATTTTCTTATTATGTTTTATTACATTTTTATTGACAATTCAATGTTGATGTAACATTTCATTCAATTATTCCTTTCCTTTTAATATGGGATTTTAATTTTTATTTTACATAATTTTGCATTTATCATGATTTCATGATATCCATAATGATAAAGATTATAATAATATCGTATATATTAAATATATATTATTTTTTAATAATCTATAATCCTTATAGATATAAATTGAAACACACCATTCATAGAGATAGTATGTTGTATATACACATTAACGATGATTCCATTTCCTCAATGGATAGAAATTAAGAATTATAATAATTGGGTAAAATTTAAGTATCCTATTTTTTCACGACCCGTCCTCGGGGCCCGTGCCGTGACTACCCCAAGCCCGCCTTCCATAGGCCAGGGGCTGGCGACTAGCACCAAAGGCATAAATCTCGATAACTGGGAAGGCATTTCCATTATAAAAGTAAACAAACACTACATAGTACAAGTGGAAGTAAAACACTAATTACAAAAGAATGTGCTGAAAATTAAATGGCCCAGAATACAAACCCAACTGAAAGTGCAGCTACAACTCAACAAAAGTACAACAGAAAAAGACAAACAGTTGGAAGAAGGAAGTAGCTCCTGGGTCGTCCTCCTCGGATCCTACTTGAAGGGTAGGTACAGATAGCGCAGCTCCTGGATCGTCCACCACAGATCCTACCTGAAGGGTAGGTACAGATAACCTCCTCAACGCTCTCACCCGTCAACCTCCTCCATGTGTTGTCTCACCGTGAAGTCCACCTCCGGATACTGACTCGTCATGTAGTCCACCTCCGGGTACCGTCCAGTCCTCGAACACTCGGCCTCCATCAGCACTGCCTGTCATCTGCAACCAACACAACGAGGTGCGGGCATAGCCCGTGCAGGGGTGAGTATAACGATACTCAGTAGGGACCCCGAGACCCTCAAGGTCTCACTAAAACCAACAAGTATAACCACATAGAAGGTCTCAATAGATAACCTCTACTTAGCTATATGCCCATACATATACCTAAGTAATCAAGTAACCCATCTCAATCATGAGAAATCACAAGGATCATGAAATCAACAGATAACCACTACCCAGGTATATGCCCATACATATACCTAAGTGAACAAGTGACCCATCTCAATCATGAGGTAAACACAAAGGTCAAAAGTCTCAGCTCAAACCAGGATTTTCATTATCGAAACCGTAACTGCTAAAGAGACCCATCTATGGAGTGTACAGTGGTCCTGTCACGACTCCGAGGTACTTCTTACTAACCGAAGACTGCTGAGGTACTCCTCCTGTCGAGTATTGCGGGTTTGCGGCCAACTACCGTGTGCTCCGTCCACTGAGGGTCTGTCGCCAAATACCTGGCGCTCCCCCTAATAGCCTACAGAGGTACTTCTCCTATCGAGTACCGCGGGTTTGAGGCCAACTAGCAGGCGCTCCGTCCGCCGTGGTTCTGTCACCAAATACCGGGCGCTCCGTCCACATGGCTAGTCGACTCACTCCTAGTCGAGTCGGTCAAGCAGTCGTCAGGTCTCGACCGTTTACACGGTCTCCGTACTCTATACGCTCGTCTCCGAGAGGGTCCGCTCCATGAGCTATAGGTAGATACTCCAAGTATCACTATGTCCCAAGAAGAAGTATCTCAATGGACCGCCTCATCATAGGGGTCTCAACGCAACAGTCGGCGCGTCAATCGGACGCCCGGTCTGTGAGTTATTAGCCTTTTTGTCCCCGGGGCACGATTGGTTTCGTGTGCGAACCAATACGGCCGTAACTCAACTATACCCCAAACACTCATAGGGTATACTCATAGGGACCGTTGCTCAACGAGATCACCAACGCCGCTGACGGTTCGTCAAATGGACGTCTGGTCTGAATGAAATCAGTGTTTCCGTTCTAGGGGCCCGGTTGGATTTCGGGTACCATCCAACACGGCCACTATCCAACAGATATCAAAACTCGGGCGAAGTATGGAAAAAGTACCATCTCATCAAGAGGAAAACAACGAGAGAGACGGCGCGTCAATCGGACGCCCGGTCTGTGAGTTATTGGCTTTTTCGTTCCTGGGCCCGATTGGTTTTGTGAGCGAACCAACCCGACTGCACTCCGACGGCATCCAAACCTCGAGCGGAGTAATCCAAAATATCCGTCTAATTAATATAAATCCAAAAAAGTTGACGAAACGTCAATCGGACGTCCGGAGCTCAAGTTACGAGCGTTTCCGCTCCGAGGGCCCGGTTGGTTTCGTATCCCAACCAAACCGGCCGAACCCAAAGTTCTCTGAAACCTTGAGTGTAATATACCGAAACGACCGTCTTGTTCCAAGAATTTCTATGCAACTGACGGTGCGTCGATCGGAGGTCCGTATCCCAAGACATGGGCGTTTGAACCCAAACAGTCCGATAACGGGGGTTTCGGGCCCGGACCGACCCGGCCCGAGACCCCCCGGTCGGCCCGAACCGGGTCGACCCGCCACGGGTCCGGGTCGGCCCGGCCCAGCGCCGGTTCGGCTGGGCCCAGCGCACCCAGCACCCTACCAGCTCGGCCTTCAACCGGGCTGTTGGAAAAATGGGGGGCGCCTACCCCCTTGAGTAACCGCGCCCCCCATTTATGGGGGCTGTTTGAAGCCAACCAGGGGAATTTAATTCCCCCAGCTCCACCCCTTTCCTGCCGGCTCCTTCTCAATGGGACCAGCGGTGGCCGGTCCCCTTCCAGTTCCGACACCGGTGGCCCGGTCCGGTCGCTGGTCACCTTACTCCACCGCGGCCCAGAACCGGCCGCGGCCCTTATCGTCCTGCGTGGTGCGACGACACCACGCCCCTCCGCCGCAGCCCCGCTCCGGCCGCGGCGCCTTCGATTTTTTTCGATAAGGCGTGATGGCGTCGCGCCCTTAAACTTATTTCCACAGCGCGACATGACGGCGCCGCACATTTCCTTCAACATGATTCCGTGTGGTGCGACAGCACCATGTTCTCCCGTACTAACCACAAGGAACCAACACGGAAAATAAGGAGGAGTGTCGGCCATGTTTGTGCGGTCCGACCCCCTCACGTTATTCGATAACAAAAGGTTTAAATCCAAAACGTTCGTCAAGTTGGTATTCACGAACAAATAAATAAACAAAACCCCTACCTCGGTTTCAAGAACGGTGTACGTCAACGAGCCGCGGAAGGTGAGCGTCGCGGAGGTCGGGCATTGCGGAAAAAGAATGTCAACGTCGCAAAGCGAGGATTCGAAGTCGTTTACGGATATTTCATCGTGGAAAACTGTCACGGAAGAGACGACGCGGAAGAAGAACGTCGCGTCGCGGATAGGACGTCGAAGAAGAACCGTTGCGGAAAGAGACGTTGTGTCAGGGGTCGATGTCGCAGAGAACGAACGTCGATTCCATTGTCGTCGAGGTGCGTCCGAAGATGAAACGTCGCGGAAGAAGTTCTCCGCGTTATTCAGTGGAGATGTTCTTCGTTGAAGAAGAAGATTTTCTTCCCAAAACCTCTCAATGACAAACTCTAACAACCCAAATAAAATAAGTTCCTTTCTTATTTTATTAACACAACAACTCTTTTTAATTTCAAGAGTTTGAAATTCAATAACCACACACAACACACCTCATTAAACTTATTACATTAAAGTCATAAGTTATAACTTATGATAACAAAATTAAAGTGGGAGTTGAAGGGGGTTTTAGAGAATATGAAGGGGTGTAATTCGTGTGGGCCCCACCACCCTCATAACCTCCCAAGGGAGGTTGGGTGGTTACCCAACTTCCATCAAGAACTAAATACTTAGAGTAAAAAAATAATAAAAATTGTAGAGTAATTATAAAATAAACTTCCACAATTTTTATCATCAACACTTGTGTAAACACATCTCCAGAACAGGAGTTCCTAAGCAATTACCGGCGCTGCGGCTCCTTTGGTGCCCTCAAAATTCGATTCCGGGCACCGGTTCAAAAGTTATAAATTCCAGCTCATTCGTTCCCTGAACGTACCCGAACTAAAATTCGGATAGAAATTCCGGGAACTCCGGGCCTCGGAATCAAGCGCCGTCAAAAACTGCGTTCTTGTAAAATCCCAATGAAAATTTAGAAAAAAATTTCCCTTGAATTTTATGGGTCTTTACAATACTCCCACCTTAGGGCTTTACGTACTCGTAAATCTTTAACACAAACTAGGGTTACAAAAGCGGTACAGAGCACGCATCTGAGCCTTCCACTCCAATGTGCTCACCCGGAGGTTCCCGTACTGCCAGAGAAAGTGCACCCGAGGAATCGATTGTCCTCGTAGGATCCGCTCCTGTCGATCCTTGATATCCACTAGATCCTCCGTTAAAGTAACCCATCTCCATCGTCCAGCTCCTCATGGTCGATGATATGCGAAGGGTCGAGCACGTATCTCCTCAATTGAGATACGTGGAAGTCGTCCTGCACCTGGTGCAACTGCGGTGAATGCGTCAAGCGGTAAACCACTTCGCCTACCCAGCTGAGGACCTAAGAAGTTCCACTGAACCTCCAGGATAAATTTATGCATTGGCCACATCTCCGTAAACCTCGTCGTGGTGAAACCCATATAGGGACGTGATCGTCATCCTCGAACTCTAGAGGCCTCCAAGTCCTGTCAGCATAAGGCTTCTGTCGGCCCTGTGCTGTCCTCATCTGCTCTTGGATGACCCGGACCTTCCCTAGTCTCACAAGAGGTGCTATGATTTCTTCTTTTACGATAAGAGAAATCTGGTCTCATCCCCTGGATGAACCACATTCATTGCCTAATACAATCAATCCTGACATGAATGATGCATTCATGCCGTGGATGATGTCGTAAGGACTCGAAGTAACTACCAAGAGATCCAACTGTCACTCTTGCCTCTAAGGGTCGAGTCACACTGTCGGCATCAGTTTGATTTCACTAGGTCTCCTCCAGTAGAAATCTTGAAAGTGAGGGTCAAGTCAATAGTTTTAACTGGGACCACTCTGTATCAAACAAAAGAAAGTACAGGAAAGAAAACATCACAAGGATAAGTGTCTTTTTATTATTGCAGCTCATAGTACAAAGACATGAAGCAACTACAATCAAACATCAACGAAACTAGAAGCAACAAGATCCATAGTCTCCCGGTCTGGAGCTAGTCCCGCTCCTGTCCATCTGCTTCCGGAGCTCTATGAACATAGGCCCAGCTGCCTGAAGCTGAGCTCTCACATGTCCTCTTGTCCCGTGCGGTCGGGGTGGGCCTCCTAGTGGTGGGGATAGCAACACCCCGAAGCGTCGTCCACCTCCAACTGCACAACCAACTCCTCTTCCATGGCCGCCTTCTCCTTGTAGTCTGCCCTGATCGAACCTCTGCCTCTGGCTGGGAGGTTCTTCATTTAACCGCTGGTCATCTGCATGGCGGGTTGGACAGTCACGTTCCACGTGACCAATCCCGATGCAGGAGTAACACTATCCACTCTCGGCACGACTGGCTCTGATTCCACCCCGGTTCCCCCGCACAACTGAACCTGAGTCCTGCAGTCGGCCACCGGTAGGTCTGGTCCTCTTGGACCTCTGTGTCATATGTCTACTGTCTGCTGTAGAAAACTGTGCCGCAAGCCGGCTAGTGGTGGGTCGTGCTATTGGAGACTGCTCAGCAAGGAAACTCTCCACTAAGAGGGCTCTCTCCAACACCCCTGTTTGCGTCGAAATGCTGTGAGAAACAAAAGAAGCTCTAATCTCTCACCTGAGACCCTACTCGAAGGTTCTGGCCCTGAAGAACGGATCTCGTACCATATATGTGGAGTAGCGCGAGAGGTCTGTGAACCTTGCTGAATACTGTGCCACTATCATGCTACCTTGCCGCAGTTCAAGTAGATCTTGTATACGCACCGCTCGAAGAGTGGATGGTACAAACTCTGCCCGGAACAAGCTCTCGAAGTCTGCCCGAAGAAGTGTCGCCTCATCATGCATCTGGAGCATCAGGCTCCACCATCTGCCTACAGCTGCCTGAAGAAGGCTGGCAGAAAGGATCACCATGAAGTCCGTCGGCATCCCCACTAGCCTGAACACTCTCACCACAGCCTCCAGCCAATCCTCAGCCGCCTGTGGGTCCGTCCCTCCCTGGAACCTGGGTGGCCTCTGGCGCTGGAACTCGTGCAGTGCGCTCAAGCGACGTGCACCCTCTGCTGCTGGGGCTGGTGGCATCGGTGTCCCAACAGGTAGTAGCACCGCTGGTGCCTCCGCTGGTGCCTCAACTAGAATAAGGCCATGTACTGAGGCCACGTCGCTCGGCGGGCTGTCAGTACGAACAACTCTCGGGGCTCTAGCTGCTCGTCTGTAGGGAGGCATCCTGAAAGAAACAACGTGACACGGTCAAACAATTTATACCTGGTGACCTGACCTGGTTTGAGCTGATATTTAAATAAAACTTCAAGAACACACACTCAATCAGTGTTTTCGGGCACAAAGTTGGAATTCAGTTGTCAGGGTCCTGGTGTATGGATACGTCGACCACCCGCACCAATACTGGACTCCCTGAACTGAAGACTACACTCGGTACCCTTAACACTATTGCTTCACAGAAAGAAAATATCAGAGTTATAAGTTCTCCGGTAGAACCGAATCCTCTGATACCAATTTGTCACAACCCATCCTTGGGGCCCGTGCCGTGACTACCCCAAGCCCGCCTTCCATAGGACAGGGGCTGGAAACTAGCACCAAATGCGTAAATCCAGATAACTGGGAAGGCATTGCCTTTATAAAAGTAAACAAACACTACAGAGTACATGCATAAGTAAAACACTAAGTACAAAAGAAAGTGCTGAAAAGTAAATGGGCTAGAATACAAACCCAACTGAAAGTGCAGCTACAACTGAACGAAAGTACAACAGAAAAAGACAAACAACTGGAAGAAGGAAGCAGCTCCTGGGTCGTCCTCCTCGGATCCTACTTGAAGGGTAGGTACAGATAGCGCAGCTCCTGGATCGTCCACCACGGATCCTACCTGAAGAGTAGGTAAAGATAACCTCCTCAACGCTCTCACCCGCCAACCTCCTCTGTGTGTTGTCTCGCCGTGAAGTCCACCTCCGTATACTGACTCGTCGTGTAGTCCACCTCCGGGTACCATCCAGTCCTCGAACACTCGGCCTCCGTCAGCACTGCCCGTCGTCTGCAACCAACACAATGAGGTGCGGGCATAGGCCGTGCAGGGGTGAGTATAACGATACTTAGTAGGGACCCCGAGACCCTCAAGGTCTCACTAAAACCAATAAGGATAACCACATAGAAGGTCTCAACAGATAACCTCTACATAGGTATATGCCCATACATATTCCTAAGTTATCAAGTAACCCATCTCAATCATGAGGAAACACAAGGATCATGAAATCAACGGATAACCACTACCCTGGTATATGCCCATACATATACCTAAGTTAACAAGTGACCCATCTCAATCATGAGGTAAACAGAAAGGTAAAAAGTCTCAGCTCAAACCAGGATTTTCATTATCGAAACCGTAACTGCTGAAGAGACCCGTCTCTGGAGTGTATAGTGATCCTGTCACAACTCCGAGGTACTGCTCACTAACCGAAGACTGCTGAGGTACTCCTCCTGTCGAGTACTACGTGTTTGCGGCCAACTACCGGGCGCTCCGTCCGCTGAGGGACTGTCGCCAAATACCGGGTGCTCCCCCTAATAGCCTACATAGGTACTCCTCCTGTCGATTACCGCGGGTTTGCGGCCAACTACCAGGCGCTCCGTCCGCGGTGGGTCTGTCGCCAAATACCGGGTGCTCCGTCCACTGGGCTAGTCGACTCACTCCTAGTCGAGTCGCTCAACCAATCGTCAGGTCTCAGCCGTCTACACGGTCTCTGGGAGGGTCTGCTCCACGAGCTATAGGTCGATACTCCAAGTATCACTATGTCCCACGAAGAAGTATCTCAAAGAACCGCCTCATCATTGGGGTCTCAACGCAACAGTTGGCGCTTCAATCGGACGCTCGGTCTATGAGTTATTAGCCTTTTCGTCCCCGGGGCCCGGTTGGTTTCGTGTACGAACCGATCTGGCTGTAACTCAACTATACCCCAAAAAATCATAGGGTATACTCATAGTGACTGTTTTATCAACGAGATCACCAACGCCGCTGACGGTTCGTCAAACAGACGTCTGGTCTGAATGAAATCAGCTTTTCCGTTCCAGGGGCCCGGTTGGATTTTGGGTACCATCCAACCCGGCCACAATCCAACAGAAACCAAAAATCGGGGGAAGTATGCCAAAAGTTCCGTCTTATCAAGAGAAAAACAACGAGACAGATGGCGCGTCAATCGGACGCCCGGTCTGTGAGTTATTGGCTTTTTCGTTTCAGGGGCTTGGTTGGTTTCTTGAGCGCACCAACCCGACTGCACTCCGACGGCATCCAATCCTCGAGCGGAATAATCCAAAAGATCCGTCTCATTAAGAGAAATCCAACAAAGTCTACGGCACGTCAATCGGACATCCGGAGCTCATGTTACGAGCGTTTCCACTCTGAGGGCCCGGTTGGTTTCGTATCCGAACCGACCCGGCTGAAACCAAAGTTCTCCGAAACCTTGAGTGTAATATACCTAAATGACCGTCTCATTCCAAGTATTTCTATGCAACTGACGGTGTATCAATCGGAGGTCTGTAGCCCACGATATGGGCGTTTGAACCCAAATAGTCCGATAACAGGGGTTTCGGGCCCAGCCAGACCCGGCCCCAGACCCCCCGGTCGGCCTGAACCGGGTCGACCCGCCCCGGGTCCGAGTCGGCCCTACCCGGCGCGGCCTGGCCTGGCAGACTGGCCAGGTTCTGGTTCGGCCGAGCTATTGGAAATAGGGGGGGGGGTGCCCCCTTGAGTAAACGCCCCCCCCCCCCCCCCGATTTATGGGGGGCCGTTTGAAGACGGCCAGGGGAATTTAATTCCCCCAGCTCCTCCCCTTTCCGGCTGGCCCGACCTGGCCGGCCGGATCCTTCTCAAAGGGACCGGCGGTGGCCGGTCCTCTTCCAGTTCCGACACCGGTGGCCCGGTCCGGCCGCCGGTAACCTTGCTCCGCCGCGGCCCAGAACCGGCTGCGGCCCTTGTCGTCCGGCGGGGTGGGACGGCACCGCGCCCCTCCGCCGCGGCCCCGCTCCGGCCGTGGCACCTTCGATTTTCTTCGACGTGGCGTGATGTCATCGCGTTCTTAAACTTCTTTCCACAACACGGCGTGATGGCGCCGCGCATTTCCTTCCGCATGAATCCGCGTGGTGCGATGGCACCACGTTCTCCCGTACCAACCACAAGGATCCAACTCGGAAAATAAGGAGGAGGGTCGGCCGTGTTTGAGCGGTCCGACCCCCTCATGTTATTCGATAACAAAAGGTTTAAATCCACAAAGTTCGTCAAGATGGTATTCACGAACAAATAAATAAATAAAATCCCTACCTCGGTTTCAAGAACGGTGTACGTCAACGAGCCGCGGAAGGCGGGCGTCGTAGAGGTCGGGCGTTGCGGAAAAAGAACGTCGACGTCGCGAAGTGAGGATTCGAAGTCGTTGACGGAGATTTTGTCGTGGAAAACCGTCGCGGAAGAGACGACGCAGAAGAAGAACATCACGTCGTGAATACGGTATCGCAGAAGAACCGTTGCGGAAAGAGACGTCGTGTCACGGGTCGATGTCGCGGAGAACGAACGTTGATTCCGTTGTCGTCGAGGTGTGTCCGAAGAGGAAACGTCACGGAAGATGTTCTCCGCGTTCTTCAGCGAAGATGTTCTTCATTGAAGAAGAAGATGTTCTTCCCAAAATCTCTCAACGACAAACACTAACAACCCAAATAAAATAAGTTCCTTTCTTATTTTATTAACACAACAACTCTTTTGAATTTCCAGAGTTTGAAATTCAATAACCACACACAACTCACCTCATTAAACTTATTACATTAAAGTCATAAGTTATAACTTACGTTAACAAAATTAAATTGGGAGTTGAGGGGGGTTTTAGAGAATATGAAGGGGTGGGGATCGTGTGGGCCCCACCACCATCATAACCTCCCAAGGAAGGTTGGGTGGTTACCCAACTTCCATCAAGAACTAAGCACTTAGAGTAAAAACATAAAAAAATTATAGAGTAATTATAAAATAAACTTCTACAATTTTTATCATCAACACTCGTGTAAACGCATCTCCGGAACAAGAGTTACGAAGCAATTACCGGCGCTACAGTTCCATTGGTGCCATCGGAATTCGATTCCGGGCACCAGTTCAAAAGTTAGAAATTCCTGCTCGTTCGTTCATTGAACGTACCCGAGCTAAATTACAGATAGAAATTCCGGGCACTCCAGGCCTCGGAATCAAGCGCCGTCAAAAACTGCGTTCTTGTAAAATCCCAATGAAAATTTAGATAAAAATTTCCCTTGAATTTTACGGGTCTTTATATATTTATTTCACATGTACCACATATATTAATTATTTATATCCCTTATAACCTTCCATGAAAAACCTATTTAAAAAAATATCACATCGCTTCATGAGATAGTAGTCGATTATATATATACAAACAACATTTTCATATTCCAAATGTAATGAAAATTAATAAATATATATATTATTTTTTTTTAAAAAATAATCATCTGATAAAAATAATATACATATATATATATATAATCTATCATCATACCCAAATGTGAGAGGTGTTGACAGAACACATGTCATATTGGTTCGTGAGGTGGTAGTTCGCCATATACACAAACAACATTATCATTATCCATATATGGGAAAAATATGTAGATAAATATCATTCCCTTAAAAAATTTAATATTGGTAATATAATATGTTAATGAAACCATCAGGGTCTAATAACAATCAATCGATGCTGAGTAATAAAAAAAATAAAAACACTCTTTGTATAACATTGCCACAACTTCGGTTAACCACCTTGTGATTGCTCAAAAAAAATTATACGATGGATTTTTTATCAAACTAAATATTATGGGATGATGTTAGTTAATTAAGTAAGGTATTTATATGTTATTTAATAAAATAATGTATTTGAACATGTGAAGAGGGGAGGAGAGGGTGGGTCCATTTATATGTGTGGTGAGTGTCCCACTTGTGTTTTAAAAATTCAAATGGAGTGCCCAAATTGATGAAAAAAATTCTATAAAATGAAAAGATGTTGATAAAATAGGTTTTAGTGTATAATTATTTTCAGAAAATATTTTCTTGAAAAATAATGATTTATTTTTTTGCCTTGTCTTTTTTGTTTAATACCCAAATAAATCCATTTTTACCTATATTGTGGTAAATATTTTCTATTTTTTAAAAAAAATTCACGGATACAAAATGATAATGATATTAAATATTATAAATTTTTTATTCATAAAATATTTTAAAAAAATTCCTAATTATATTCACAAATGTGGGAAATGTATTTAAAATTACTCCTATAGTCATGATGAGAAACTAATTTTTTGAAGAGAAACTTTTCATAAGTTTAATAAATTTTCAAATCAAAATTAAGTATTAAATGGGATCTGATATATAAATTTTCTTAATTAATATATCTTTTAATTCACGTTTCTTTTATACAAATTTTTCTAAAATACATATCTTATATATTTTGGATATGAAAAGGTAGTTTTCAATATAAAACATTTTTATTTAGAATTCAGCGATTAATATATCATCTCAGAAAATTCCAAAAAATTGACACATGGTATGTTTCAATATAATTATACAAAAAATGATTTTATTTTTTAAAATAATTTTTTTAACATTTAAAAAAATCGTTTATTATTTTTCAAAAAAATAGTTATTTTGTGAATCTAGTATTTTCCAATAATATAATCACTATACTAAAAATTAAGATAATTTTTCTACTTTTTTTACACTCTATAATATCATTATAAATAATGTGTAAAATATTTGATTATTATATTATCATCCATTTTTCATGTAATGGTAATAATAATCATATTTAAATAATAATATTATCATTTTTTATGTTTGGTTAAGAATTTGTGTTTTCTATAACAAAAGATATTCATGATATTTAATTCATTTGAAATTAAATCACAAACACTCAGTGTGTAATCTAAGTTGACCTGATATGAATTAAATATTAAATCCATAAATTTAGCATATATATCAACCTACCTATCACAGATGTCATCTTGTAACCAATAATGTTACCATATCACCCACACGAGTTGAATTGACCTTTCATGAAGAGCTATTGTGCTTAGATCAACGATATTGAAAGGATAATCCTAAAATGAAGAATCATTCATTAATATAAAAATTTAGGATGATAATAATTATTTATTATATAATATTAATAGTGAATCTATAAATCACGAAAGCCAATACTCATGTAGTGGTACCTATAGGTAAACCTAACAAAGATGATTCCTTATAACTCATCCAACTATCAATAAATATCTGAAAAATCATGGGTCAATATTTCTATTTCTAAAAATCAGTTGATGGCTAAATCTGGATGAGAAACACAAAAATTTGCAGTATCCCACCATATACTTCAATGCTATACAATGACGATTAATGTAATAATTCTTATAATATAGAGGTATAGTTATAAACTTCCTTGTCATCCTTATAAAACCCGATTTACAATGAATTAGATGTGGTCATAGTATCACTTAACCTACATAAAACCACAAAATAGGTGATAAATACAACCTACCCTAAATAGAATCATAATTATCCATTTATATATTTTATTCTAATCAATTATTAGAACTTAAAATATCATAAGATAATATTTTCTCCCACGAACTTCTAAATTCAACAATATATTCCAAGATAATGTACTCTAAAAATTATATAGTTCACTCGGACTGACATTCATTATAAAGGTGACATGTTGAATGCTAAAGTATCGAGAGAAACAAATACTTCAACAACATCTATCATAATATATAATTTAATAAAGTATCCTTATCACGTATGATGGTACAAGGAAAACCATGGATACTAATAATCTCTTAATCATATAGACTTCCATATCCATCAAATGAATACCACACCTGGATAGGATGAATGTGGTGGTATTTTGTAGAAAACCAAGATCATCTCAAGGATTTCATTTCCCAATTTTGATTTGGAAACATCATCAAAAAATTCATAGTGAAAATAACTCATTTCTACTATATAATGATTAATAGTTTTAATGACTAAGATGACCTCTAGTGTTCCACATTCACTCACTATCAGGTTGAAAACCATGTATTAAAACGAAATACGTTCCATTTTATACCATTACACAAATACTATCTATTTATTTAATGATATATATAATTATTTATGTAAAAAACATCCCATTTTAAGGAATGTGAATCTCAAATAAATACAATTCATGTTTTTTTTGAGAAACTAGACATTACCATGAATATGAATGAACTCATTCCCATCGTTACCTTGCAACGAGGTGGGACTTAACCTGAACATATATTCTTTTGGAACAAGCCTTTGGAATTATAAATATCCCATTCCTTTACTCAATATAGAAGTGAATAAGTCATAGATAGATGCATGAGTACAAGATGTCTAAGACGCTCAAAAATTGAAGATTCCTCTCAAAAAATAAGGAAAATAATTTTTATTCACTATATTTATCCTAAGATACATATTTTTGAAGTCTTCCACCTCAAATAATTTACAACTATGTTTCATTTCATGGGTATATAATCATTCTCAAGGTAGAAATACATAGGGAATTTAACCCATTTTCTTAATGTGAGGTTCATTTAACAATGAGTGAATATTTATTTATTGATTATTTTATCCTTGAATACCATGAATTATTCCCCAAACCAGTAATGTCACTAACCATGCATATAATGAACCGCTTCTACTAACTCAATGAATTTCATCATTTAATTATACTCATGAGGACTCAACTGAAGAGATATGTACAATATGAATCTTTCCCCTTTCTTTAAAACACATCATTGCATAATGCAAGATGTATTATGATGAACTATAAAACCTATCTTAGCCTCATCAAATATGGGGATTAATATTTTTGTTTTCATTATTTTTCAAATTTGAAATTATTTCCTTCATTTTTTGGACTATGTATTCTCAACTCAATTTATTTAAATCCATTAAGTGTTTCGGAAACACAAAATAGATCCGGAATAAATCATATAATCTAACTAGTTATCTATAACAATCTATGAATATCAATGAAATTATTTGTTTTATCCAAGGAATAAAAGGCTCTAAAATTCTCTATATCCATAAATAAACCTGATTATAATAAAATGTGAACATAAAAGTGAACTTTATAAATAAATAAATTTAATTTTCTATCAATACCATATAATGGGTTCTCACTCTATTTAATCAAAACTAACTCATGGTGTTTAAAATGATCTCTTATTTCATGGGATTACACTAATAATTCAACCACAAAAAAGACCATGAACGTACCTAGAAATGGATTTATAGCGAAATTCATTCTTTCTATTAAAAATAACGAAGTTTTTAGGATATTGAGGAAAATGAAGAAATACTCATACATGACATATAAACTACAAAATTTGGTTCAATGTATATATAAGGGTTGTTCCCTTAAATGA
Source organism: Viscum album (assembly GCA_963277665.1). Taxonomy (NCBI): domain Eukaryota; kingdom Viridiplantae; phylum Streptophyta; class Magnoliopsida; order Santalales; family Viscaceae; genus Viscum; species Viscum album. The sequence goes on along the minus strand of OY728142.1, from coordinate 274,903,831 downwards.
CGTCATCTGAACCTCAGTTAAATTTTCATGAAGAACATATAATCTTGGAGATGGGTGAAGAGATTGTCTTTTCGAGTTAGTGGGAACCCATTTTTTTCTAAAATTTAATAAAACCTCTAGTAATCCACACAAATCATAATATTTGCATCAACCTTGTTATAGAAAGGTTTAACATACCTAATAATGGTATCCCATCATCAGTGGTTGCATTATTACATTGGCACTACATATAAGAAATGATATATCAAAGGGCTAAATTGTTTATATTTCTTGGTATAATTGTAACATTTTTGAACCTAATATTATAATTGAAAATATAAAATAAATCATTAAATTTTATTTCAAAACATTATAATTCAATTATTTATATCCCGACATATCAATTGTGATATACTTATCAAAATCATGGAAAAGGAAAAAAGAAAGGGTTGATATATATTCCTCCATAAGGGTATTTATATAGCAAAATATGTCCTAAATAATTAATTAAACATCAATTTGAGAATGTAAATAAATGAAAAACATGTCACTTAATCAATAACCTAAAAATGAATAATAATTTGGCAGGAAGAAAGGATGATTATATAATTCAATATAAATTATCAAATGATGAAGAATATCACCCATCGATATTATAACATATAGAATAATCACATAAAAATAAATAAATGAATTCAGAATAATGGAATACATAATGATGGAAATCCAAAACATACCGTTATGGTCTTCTTCCAAGAAATATAAAATAATTTATAGTCCTTACGAAAATATATATTTATAAATGGGCACTTCCCTGGAAAAAACCAAATCTAGTTTATTAAATGAGTCGTATTGATGGCTTGGGGGGAAATAGTGGGCATGTACCATCAAATACGTATTCTAATGAATTCAACACATGAATGGGGAGAAACATAAATAAAAAAACAATCTTTTTAAAAAATATAAAAATTATTTTAACAATTACCTCAATTATTAGAAATTATCATAAACTATTTAATGTTATATGAATTTTATTAACATAGTAATTCACCACCAAAATAGATAATAAACTATACAGATAAATAATAATGATAGTATCAACTCAATTTATCCCATTTTATCATAAATAAAATAATGGTTTTATGTTGTTGATGAGTAGAAATTTCATTATTATGTTATTAAAAACATTTAGAGGAAAATAACCTTATAACATCGAAAATAATTTTAAAACTAACTATTCAATAAATTTTATAAATAATTTTCAATGAATTTATTTGATTTATATAAATTAGACATCATTTAATTTACTGGTCCTAAAGGTTGAAAATTTCTTACATGTTGTACATGTTATGAAAATATTTCATTCACACTATTATAAGAAGGTTAAAAATATCATATTTGTTTCAAAAATAAAAATAATATTCTTTTTATAATTTTTTGAATAAATTAAAAAGGTCAAAAATTATCTTTATAAAATCATTTATAAAATGTTAAATTCATTTTTAACACATTTTTATAAAAAAAATAATTATATTTTGATGCATTTTCATCCTTAGAGAGAAATAATGTTGTATTTTTATCCAAAAAATATTTTAGTCATTCTATGTTCTAGTGATAAGGAGAATAAATCTATTACATGAAAAAATTTCTAATTTACCATTATATAAGAAAATAGATAGAGATTAATATTGAACTATTAAATAACTCCCATAGGAGACTTAATTAAAAAATATCCTGAATAATGATTAGATTGTGAAAAAACCCTTAACACACAGGTAACATTTGAATAATTACCAAAATTTTTTAAATTGAATCAAAAGTAACAATAATTATCATGATTATATATATATTCATGATATGGTATATCAAAATGGTATTTATATACAATTGAAAAATGAATTAGGTGGGAATAAAGAATATTTCTAAAATAAGTAAAATTGATATGAGAAACTCTTACCTCAATTTTGAGGTCATTATTATATTACTGAATTTATAGTATAATAAATATTAATTTATTATTTATTTTTATCACCCTGTATTATGAATAATTTTTTAAATTCACTATCTTATGTGGTAAACGGTTCTCTTTTCTTGTATGTTCTGGTTTAGAAATTTCATTACTTGTACATTGATCATGGTTCAACAATATTTATATTTTTTCGATGATATTAAAATAATTTTGATTAATTATATATATATTTATATGATGCTAAAAGTGTCATAGATACAAAATAGATTACATTGTTCATGGATTTGGAAGGAAATACATATTCATTTACACTCTTTACAGTTTCATTCTTTATAGAATTAATTAAATGTAAATGATATATCACTTATAAACAGACATTTATATTTTATTAGATATTGAATATAATAAATAAATTTTTCTTCTTCTTCTTCATTTTAATGTCTTATTGAAGCTATGTAACATCACCTGATGAGGTGGAAGTTCATTGTAATCATGAGCGACATTATCGTTTCCCCCATGGAATAAAAAGGAAACATGCTTATGTTATACAAAAAAATATAGTTATAAATATATTAAAAATATCACATATATTCATTAGATATATCCTTATTAATTTACATGTGAAATAAAAATGATAAAAACACATCACATAGGTCTCTAAACCAACAGTTTATCTTGTACATGAGCAACGTTATTATTAATTGATGAGTTGGAAGGTGGTAATTTAGATGTAATATTATAATTATAGATGTATATTATTTTATTAAATATCATATAATGTTGGCAATTATATCATTCTATCTAACCGAGAGAGGTGGTAATGTAAACATAATTACATTGGTTTAGGATGTGGTGGTCCCCCATACACAAGATCAATGATTTTCTTTCCAATTTGACAGAAAATGAGATAAAAATAGGTTATTTCGTCAAAAAAATGATATCTAAAAATATAGGAGATACTGTTGTTATTATTTTATCATAATTTAATATGATTTTATGTATTTGGAAGAGTTAATTATATAAAAACCCAGCGTAATGATTTTTTAATCTTCTTTATGAAACTTTTTAGGGTTTGTACCAAAATCCATTATAAGAGGGCCTAATAACAAAAAGAAGTCCTCTATAAATTTTGGAGGAAAATAATGATGTTATTTTTTTAATTAATGTTATTAACTAAAGGAATTAATTTTTTAATTTTAATAGGAGAGGAGAGGAAGATCCCTATTTTAATTAAGAGTTGTGGAACACATAATATTTTTGAAAATGGTAATATGTACCCTCGTTTATAAAAATTAAAAAGGGAAAAATTTGTTAATATCAAACTATATGGGATATATGGTCTAGATATTTATATAAAATATGAATTGGGAAAGTGAATAGTTCGTTATGACATATTTAATTCTTGTTTAAATCCCCCCCCCAGAATCACATTTTTACCATACTATTGATAATTAACTTTAATGGTTTACACTATTAATTATAAACCTAATAATAATATTAATTATCAACACTAAGAATTTTAGATAAATTTTACCATTTTTAATTCATATAAATGGAAGAATTTAGTTGAATATTTTTTTTATAGATAATAAAAAGGTTTTTTTCTAAAGAGAAAATACTCTTATAAATATATACTATTTATATCAAAATGTAATATGAAATTGAATAAGATAACATGTATTACATTAAAAAATATATAAACGACATAACTTTTTGATTAAAACATTTTCTAAAAATGTGTACATTTATAAATTATTTACTAGAAATATATTCTCTTAACAATAATAATAATTTATCACTATTAGAAAAATTAATAAATGTTTAAAAATATAACAAAAAAATTCTATGAAAAATATTCAAAGTAGAATAAAAAAATATGTAAAAATATAAAAATAAAATTTCAAATGTTACTGGAATTAATTTTAAAATATGCCTGGAAGGAATAATGAAACTGCCTTTTAGTAAATAATTTTTTTTCATAAATTATTTGTTTTTCCTTAAAATAACTCTTACATTACTAATAATAAATATTTATCGAGTTAATTTATTTTATAAATTTTCAAATGCATATGATTTTCATAATTTAGGTAGTCCTATTTATATCAGCCAATATAATGGCATATCTATTATAGTATGTAATATTAAAGTAAATTTAGTCTCACTATTGCATTTATTGAAAGCTATAAAATTGAATAAATTTTAAAAACTATCAGGGCATATATGATGGGTCTTTTTAATTCCTTGATATTTTGATATATATATATATATTAAACTGAAATTATTCTTTTTTATATTTTTTATTACATGTAATAACGATTAATGATTCTTTTACACGTAACACTGAATTTAGTTTATGTTATGTGAAACAATAGTTTTTTATTGGGTCATACACCACAATTATTTCTGATTTCATCACACACAATTCCAATTTATTCTTTCTTTTTATGAAATAATAGTATAACTTGACTTACACACTATACCATGTTTTAAAAGGCCATATTATGTTATAAATACAATTGAAATGCGACCATTATAACATAAATGATAAACATAGTAGTATGAATAAAACTAACAACTTATAAATATTTTTATAATCTATTCAATTAATGAAATCATATTGATAAAAATATTTAATTTTCGGTAATGTTTTTATATATTTCAAAAATACTACTCTATAATAAAATGTTCATTTCGTTTTTTTGTGACGAATATAAAATAAATTTTGAAAGTATAATAAAATTAATGACATAAAATAAAATTATTTTGTGAAATTATATTTTCAAAATTAGATTACGGTGAATATTTTTGATTTTTCTGAAATGTTACATTTTTTATAAATAGGGAGAAATACTTAATTTTAATTGAAACCTGTCATTTAATTTAAATAATTTTAATCTTTTAATATGATATTAAATTGAATGAAAAGTATAATTAGATCAATTACATATATATTAATCCAATTATCATCAATTTAATCAAATATATATTGAATTTTGATATATAAAATTGTAAAAAAATTATCAATTTCACATTAATGAGACTCTTTCTCATCACTTAGTTGAGATTAATATTTATTAAATTCTACTATTTAATTGAATTGAATATGTTGAGATGAATTACATTGTTGGAATAATAATAGTATTATTTTTTAATATTTTAATCATAATTTCATTACAATATTCATTAATAAAAAGTTTAAAATTTATCAAAATGATTAAGGTAAAAAAATGAGTGTATAGAGAGTTTAATGTTATTGATAGGTGGTAAAATGACCTTCCAACACATCCTACTCCCATTTATTCGAAATAATTCAACCATTAAAATTCATGGATACATTTTTAATTTTATTAGGCTGATTTTACATTATGGTGACCTATATATTATTTAAATAAATGAATAAGACAAAAAATAACCATCACTGCATTTTAAATCTATAAAGCCTTGTGACTGCAAGAAAAAACAATTTTTTAGGTTATATTTTTTTTTGAAATGTAAATTAGTTTGTATCATGATAATTAATTATAAATTTTAAGTAATTAAATAATTACCTTTAATTATTATTTAATGCTAATGTAAGAATTATTTAGTTATAAATAAATAAATGAAATGAAACAAAAAAATATTAAAAGAGAAGTAAATAGAATAACATATTATATTCCATTAATTGTCTATGTGATTATGTAATTTTACACTAGTTTTAACATTATATATTTTAATTTCATAATAATGATGGTATTATTTAATATAAATGTGATGAATAATGTCAAATTTGACATTAATGCTTTTAATTATAATTTATAAATTATTAGATGATTTAAAATTACTAAAAATATTACCATTTTTAGAGTAATTTCTATATATTAATACATATCAATTGTGTTAAATTAATATACCAGTTTTCCTTTTTAATAGATATATTGACTCATAAATAGTAATAACTCTATTTGGGTAGTTATGGATAAAATTGTATTTTTCCACATTACATTTTTTTTATTAATTTAACATTTACATGATATTTCTATTTTACAAAATGGATTTCATGTCTATAATTAGTAGTTGTAAATTATATAATATATTTAACTTTTTTGTATTAATGGTTAAATTTCCTAGGTTAATAATAATATACAAGGTACTAGGGAAAAACAATAAATTAGTAAAATTGAGAAAACATAATGAATAAGGAATAACATGATAATAATGTGTTCTTTTTTGTCTTGTATTGATTTTTGTCAACCACATAAACCCTCCAAAACATTATTATTCATTTTGGGAGGTATTTGAGGAAATAGATACCTCCCAATAGTGAATACATTTAAGTATTTACAAAAATACAAAACCCCTTCAATTATAAATTGGAACTCAATCTTATAGCATATTCACATTTTTCAAAAAATTTGGATCGACCAAGACATTATCAATTAACATCTAAAATTTTCTCTTCTCATTATTGAGGCCTTATATTAGGAAGAATGAAATGATAAGATGTCATTAGAGTATACTAATGGATGATATCTATAGAAGAGATATGATTTCTGATGAAGAATTTTTTTTATTTCTTCAGACGCCTCCTTAAATGAAAATTAAATCATTGTAATGTAATTAAATTTTAATGACCCATGTTTTAATCATGTTGAAAATTCAAGGTTATTCGAACCATTTCATTTACTAAGTTGGAATATTTTAATAATGAAATTTGAAGCATAATTCAATTAGTGGGAACCCTTCGATGTGATGTTTTTTAATTTTTTCAAGTATTAAGAACTTTACTGAGTGTGTTGAGGAGTTTCAGGATCGCCAAACATGGAAAATTAAATTTTAAATGACATAAAGTGGGAGAAAAATTTACTAAAAATCATGCAGCCTTAAGTAGCTGGGAAGAGGCCATCTACAGGGTTTGTGCATGATTTTCCAAATCATACATCTCACCTTCAATGTTATATAAAATAGGTAGTACCTAAACAAAATTCACCCCACTATTATCACATGTTTCCCAAAAAGTATATGGGACTCTCGTGTTGGGTTCCTGAAGTGCATAGTAAAGGGAGCACAGTTGGAACACGATTTTATAAACCATGGGAACTAAACTCTATGTGGATTTATATTCCAAAAATAATAATTGAATTAAATTGAATTAAATTAAATTAACATTTAAATTTATTCCTCAACTCCCACCATCCTACCTCACACTCGCACGATGTAACACCCCTACCAAACCCTTGGTTTGTGACCTCCTATCCTAGCCTCCTTATGAATCAATTTCTTCCAGTAGATATTCTCCCAATTTCCCACTAAATCAATGAGGTAATCCATATGGTTCATTCTTCTCATTATTTCCACCCAATTTTTGGTCAACCTATTTCTGGATGAGCTATGGTCGTACATAAGATTAGAGTCCAACCTAATTTCTTGTTTTTTCTTTTCATGTTTTGGTATGCGAAGTGGATCTCAAGATCCCTCTATGTGCATTCCACCATCCACCACCAAAGGAGAAGTAGATTCGTTCGATTCAGACTCTCTCTTCCCCCCATGGTAATGTTTTCCCTTTTCTGGTTGGTTTTTCCATTAATTATATTCAGTATTTATATGTTTTTCAATACATAGTAATTATTATTGAGAATTTGTGGACTCTATGAAGGAGTTCACTCATATACATAATTATCTATGTATATATATATCTTCTTCATATATATTCCCTTATCATGAAGAGAATATGAGAATTAGAGTAAGGGATATATATATATATATATGTGAATGTATTTTCATGCATGTGTGGAATTAATTTGAGAGTCAATCATCAGTTTTCTAAAGTACCGAAATGTATGGCTTTTTTTGTCATTGATTTAGGTTCCCTTTTCTTTGACTCTTTTGTTTAATAAGAAAGTAATTAAATTATTTTTCACCTTTAATTAATTTTTTTTCCACATATAATATTTTTTATTAAATGTATCCATTTTTAATGTTAATAAAGTGCATAAATGTGATGAATTATTTGTTTGATAACAAAGTCATTTCTTGGTAATAAACCCACTTCAATTTAGGTGTGATGTCTTGAAGCTAAAAAAGTAATGTTTAGAAATTTATTCTTTCTTAGATTGTTGCATTGATGTTTCTTTATACATTGAGGATATTATTGAAAAATAGAATATCTATTCTATTTTCAAATTTTCAAAATTCAAAATAACCTAGTATGTAATTTATTTTTCCAAAATGACACCACTATGTAGCCTATTATGTTTTATTTATTTATTTTCACATTTAGGAAATTTAATGAAAATGGTTTTAAAGGGAATAATCCAAAGGGATGGTATGATCATGAACTTTGTAATATCTTATAAAATGATTAATATGAGGTGAAAGGATTAAAATGAAATTGAACATTGGCTAGCTTGGTACATGATAGGGGATGCCGAATGTTTTAAATTATGAATCTGAACATGCCGTCTTTCCTAGTTATATTAAATGATTCTCTTGAATTGTTAAGAATTAAATAAATTGAAATGTATAAGGACATGCATGTGATATCCAATACCATGTTTGAAATCATATATATATGTGTGTGTGTGTGTGTGTGTTCTTTCATGTGGTGATGTTTAATTTAAAGGCATATGTGGTTATGCATTAGGTATTAAATTTTGAATATAGAAATTGATATTGAAATTATTAAGTCATATTTCCATATGTGATATATTATAAATGTGATGATTATTATAATGGGAAAGATATGAATTAGAAGAATGATTGGTATTAACTCATGTCTTTCATCATAAATGTGACTATATTTATTTTCTAAATTTATTAACAATTATATGGACGAGAGGATTTATTTCTCCATGAAATTTATAAATGTTCTGTTGAAAGGGGTAGTGATATAATGGCATGAGAGGTTCGAATGGGCATGGTGACTTGCACTCCCTTACCCCAGGGTTGGTAATGGATACCCAAACTACTACTTCAATATGGGTGATGATATTTTGAGCGCCATGTTCCATATAGAGTGTTTCCATGGTATTCACACTCACAATCCTGAGTAGTAGGGGTGTCGACCCCACACTCTCTCAGAATGTTGGACATACTACCTATTGAGTATATCTTATTAGATTTATGTCTCGTGTAATATTCTTACATGTTACATCTCGACCCTCTACATTAAAATACACATATATACCAGGTTTACTACCCCGTGAGTAGAGCTCATCATCTTCTAGACTAGTGTTGATATATGTGTCTTATTTCCTGATCCAGTCCAACAATATATACACTATAAATTTATAGAGACATGATTAGACTATTATTAGGGATTTTATATAAAGTAATTATAACAATCATGTGTCCTTTAGGAACATCGACTGGGGGTTGTGTAATTATTTAGTTCAGTAAATTATTTCGTTATACCTACACATTTTTAATTTTATATTGGATAGTCCCGATTAAGATAGGCACAATGGGTTGTACCCCAGGTGTATTCTATATAACTATTTTTTTCATGATTATAATGTATAATGGGGAATTATGGGAGAGTTTGGAGATATTTTGAATGTTCTTGGTTCTAAAGTGGTGTCCACTATTTTCCCCAACCTTGCGAGATCCTTATAGAAACTATCTGATTTGGTTCTGGGTTGGGAAATTTGAGGTAGTATATTTGGATAGATTGGCATGTAGCTAGGGAGACCTTGTAAGGAGGCCATGCAAGGATGTCCTTGAGGAGTAGGTAATGCAATATTAGCACACAATTTGTCTTAATGTGTGACTAAACCATGCACCGATTAAAAACCACCACCTTAAAAAATGGAACTTGGTCCGAATTTCCATTAATCCACTCCATTTTTCCCAAACTAGAACTAACTTGGGATTTTTTTTCACATAAGGCCAATAAAATTTTTCCCATAGATATGGAGGAAATCTAAACGTTTAACTTGGTGATTCAAAGATAAATTCATGATTTATTTAATCATTCTTCATTATTCTTGTCACGTTTATTTAGATCTACATTGATATAATTCTCCGCTCATAAAGATTTCCCATATCTACACCCGTTATTAGTGGATATAATACTGTTGATTCCCAATATGATGATATATGGTATTTTTATTAACATGAGAGAATATGTAAAGCTGTTTTGTGGAATTATTACCTATGTTCACGACTTTTTTCCATCTGTTTTTTGTTTTCATGAAAACAGTTTAGGTAAGTGGCTTTACTCTTGACACCTCTTATTATAACTAAATGGAATGGTTTAAAATTGATTTCATTGTATGAATTTAATTGTGAATTGGATGATTTATGAATGATTGAAGACCTTTGTAATTATGGTTTTTGAATTCAAGAAAATTGGAGCTTGTGAATAATTTTTTTGATTCTTGATTTTACAATAATGTTTTGAAATATGATTTTTCTGGAATTGTGAAAAATGTATTTGATAAAAGGGTTTTCAATAAAGGTAGTGGTGTTATTAAATAATAATGGGTGGTTGTAATTGGGTCCTTTATGATATTCAATGAAATAATGGTTATATGAAATGGTTTTGTCATATATTGGGTGGTTTGTGGACATTTTGGATGGGACATAAATATGTGACATGTACCATTACGGTACTTGTTATGTGACCCTAGATCAGGGGTGTGTATCAATTTATCAAACGGTGATTGGAAATGAGACTTCCCATGACTATGGAATATTTAGAATTAACCATATTTGTGTTGGTGTGTTGTGAACAATGGAATAGTGATTCAAAAATTATATTCCGAAAGGGGATTAAATCATTATTTGGTTATTTTCATAGAAATATGACTGGTTGGAAATTGGTTTAAATAGAACTTGTTAACCCTTGGCTATAAATTGTTGTAAAATATGTTTATAAATAGTTTTATAGAGTTTTTTTATATTAATGGTTTTAAATAAAATTATCTATAATTTCTATTCTAGTGGTTAGAGTGGGTGATTCATTGGGAGAAAAATTCTATGTTTTATACTCACCCCTACTTTGGAACATTGGTTCTTTTGTTGACACTGTCTTATGGGACTTGGGAAAAGGTAAAAATATCACATGCTTTTATAACAACCATGCCATTCATGGGCCACTTGTTGATATAGGAGGAGGAGTCTTTGGGAAAATGGAAGTGTCTGGTTCTCATGGTGTTCTTATAGCTATCATCAAATGTTTACATTGATAGTTGGTTTTCTTTGTTATATTTCACCTTTTTCTATTTTGATATAAATAATTGGTTGAGTGGTCATTAATTTATTTATATATCTTATTTTGAGTTTTATGGATATGGTATGCTGGGTTAATTGCTTTAGTTATTTAAGGGGAAATAGTACCCCAAATTCATTTCAAACCCTTCGGGATTTATTGATAGACTCTTGTGTCTTGGGGATGTCGCATAACACCAAGTAATTATTCATTTTTTGTCATTCTAATGAGAATATGTGGATCATTAAAATTTGAATCATCTTGTTCGGCCCATTCATAACATGTGGTCTTCAGTTTCATAGTCTTGGAGTTGAATTCATCCTTGTCGATTCCCTAAGATGGAATCATAGAAAGCAGTAGGAGTATCAGGACATGAAATATTGATCATAAAAAAGATATTTCTTTCTTTTATTGTTTAACATCAAGTTACTAGAGAGTTGGGTACATAATATTTTTAGAGTCACTTCTTGGTTATTAAAATATCATTATCATGGGTTAAGCCAATGATAGACACATTTGCAGAATTGAAGGAACGAAATCCCAAAAAGATTGAATATTTTATTTTGGACAAAATTGATTTATGAAGAGATGAATTGATTAAATTTTTGTATAATTTTCAAATAACATTCAAAGGAAGGACTTTAAAAATAGCGTTGTTTTGAAATTTTGGAGATTGGTAGATTTTTAAAATAAAATGATTGGATTTTTTCAAAATTGGGTAAACATGGAAAAGGATTGTTTTCGAATATAATGTTGTGATAGTTGATGTGATAGAATTTCAAATGACAAGCCATTAGTTTCAAGAGTTGTAGACATATATAGTTTTTAGTAGTTATTGAAAATGGAACCTTAAAGGAATTGTATGAACTGACCTGAAGATACTATATGAGAATATGGTTGCATGTGAACAACAGGTGAACCAAGTGTTGGTTCCATGTATAGTGTAATAATTTAATTCTATGGTCATAGGGAATCATAGGAATGGGGCTTGCCATGTAGATCATTCCATTAAATTCATGAAGAAGAACCCAACCATCTATAGGGATAATTAGTCATAAAAGGAAAAACCCCTGGATTATTCACAGTAATTTATTTCAGGTTGTAATTACCATGATCCTTATATCATATGGTTAAATGAACAACACACCACCATCTTTGGGAATCACAGTTGTGTTGCACAGTTAGTACTAACCATATTCCAATAATACACTTTAGTTTTATTACATAACAGATCAAAACAATGGACGTCTAACCAAGATGGAATACTCATAATGCCTCCATCGCCTCTTTATTAATTCCAATTATGATAAAATGAATTTTTTTACATACATTAATAAGATATGTAATATATAATAAAATCCCAGTTATTATATGAAATCTCTAAAAGGCTAAATTTACTTTTTAGACTATTCACTAAGTGATTGAGAGTTATCTGTTAACTCATTTTTTTGTAAATTGTTTTCTAATCCCATTAAAATTATATTTAAGAATATCTTATTTATCATTCATCTTCATTGAAATTTTAAAAAATATAAAATTAAATTAAATTGTTTAATTATTTATGCTTGGATTTTATTGCGCTAAATATTAAATTTATGATTATTATAATCCGTGAATGATACTAAATTGAATCTTATTTTAATATCTTGATAATTATATAGAAAGGAAAAATGATGTTTTATCCATTTTTTCTCTAGAATCAATTATTCTTTTCATCTTACTAATTATATAATTAATTTCACCCTCTTTCATCATAGTAGGGTTAGAATTAGAATTTTGTGGATTATATTTTACTTCATTTAGAGAACAATACATTTTTTATGACTTCCCCCTGATCATTATTATTTAATTTTTTTATATGTAACAGTAAACATTACATTCCTTCTTTTCAGAAGAATATTCCAAATGTATACACATGTATTTTAAGAACATTCCATGATTCATTTGTTTGTTCATTTATTTCTCAAGACCCTAATTTAATACCTCATTTTCCAAATAATCATGAAATGTTTTTCAGATATCAATGTCATTTATTTTTCCGTGTAAAATTAATAGAATAATTTAATATTCTTCCAATTATTAAACCCTCCAACAGAATCATCCATGAACATTTGAACTACACTTTTTATGATTATAAATTATCACCATTAATAAAATTATCTTTTATTTTGGAATATATATCAAAAAAATTAATTAAATTTTGTGAAAAAAAATCCAAAACTAAAAATTTCCCAATAATGCCACATGTAAGAGTTAAACAACGTACATAATGTGAGATAGCCTTGAGAGGTGGGCGTGAATCAGGGTGTAAAATAACATACCCAATTCAAGAAACATAATCAACTTATCCCACTACCAAAAAGGATCATGAACTATCAACCATGACAGTTTTTGGGGAATTATATTTAATAGGATATTATTTAGTAATATTTTACTTTTATGGTATTTATGGATAATGGAAATTTTTACATGAGTATTTACATTGTTCTCCCTCATTTCTAAATTTCCATAAAGCGTGATTTATTTTTTTAAATGAAAAATACTTACAATAAATATCACTACTTATAAATATTTAAGATGGTACACTTTTTTGTCAATGTTATCTCACATATAATGCTTAGGGATGGCTCACTACAACATAAGGGTCACTTCATTGATCATTCCTTCATCAGATAAATTTTAGGGGATGAGATCACCTTTATATTTTAGGGACATGTAGGTCCATAATCTAGCAGGGAATAATGGATATAAATTAGGTAATATATTATGTATTCTAGTTTTGATGATATTATTATTATCCTATAAGAAATCATCTAGATAAACAAAATTATTCCATCCAAAATTCCTCTCGATAAACTTAATTCATTTAGTGTTATTGAAAACAAAAGCAGTCTTCATCAGGGATCATTATTTAGTGGACTATAATTCTTCAACATTTCCTTACCAACATATGAATAATACCTCTTTTATCTATAAGAACCTAATATGGAATTTTATTGTCAATTCAGATTATTTATTATCTATAATCTCTACATGTAGTATTATACACAATTCCACTCTCTCAATTCAATCTAATAGTTGGGACATAATATTATATTTCCTAGGACAATTACCTATAACCTATATAATTAACGATAAAATATTTCACCTTTTAATTTGATTTGGACACCTAGGGATAATATTAATAAATCATTTATTTCATTTTCATTAAAAACATCCAGTTGACTAAAAAATTCATATATATGGTGTGGTATGATGTACTTTGGCATAACACCTCCAATTTTACAACATAAATAACATGTATAATCCTACAATAGTGAAGTCTTCATGTTATTGACATCACTAAGGTGTATTTTGGTATACTATTTAGTGGTACTATTTTTTAATCATATAAAAAACTCAGTAATTTACTCTTATATAAAAAGACCATGATTTCTGAAATGATCACCTAAAACTGTATCCCACAACAAACTGCATGAGGCATGGACCGATCAATATAATGTGGCCTGTTGTAGGAATGGATATTTCTAATTTCCTTACATATCATGAATTTATTCCATCCACGAGACATGGGATATCTATAGCATATACATCATCTTCTCCAATGGGACTACACTACATCCCTTTATGTTATAACATATTCACCTTGGAATCTACAATGTCTCCAAATATCCTACAACCACACTTTTAAACAATTGTGGTTTTTTAGACCCTATATATTTTATATCCCACACTAGAATATTCTCTTTATTTCTTATTGTATATAATCCCCTTCACTTCATTAACTCACTAGATTGATATTACATGTTCATCTCATTGTCTCTATTATGCCATGACCATGTTGCATGGACGGAAACCTTTACACTATCACACTACAGTGTAGTCCCATACTTCTATAAACATATGCCTACCCACAGGTGTGCTCACGTACCTCCCATTCTCAACATGGTTGCTCAGTTTTGTAGTTCCCATAAATGGTCTTGCATTTTCTGGGACATAAAAGGCCGATATAAAATTTCCCAGAATCCATGGTTAACATTATTTTCCCCCCATCCATAAAAAATATCAACATATCTCTGGAGACTACCACATAGAAAAACAATGATATTGTCCTAAAAAATATCCATTACATAATAACTAGTTTTACTTTGTTATTAGCTTGTTATCTGGAGAACATTCTTTATCATAGAGATGAGTCTACAACCTAGTTGGATAGACTCCCTTCTCAACATTCCATCCTTGACAAATTCTATAGTATGGTCTTTCCATTTTTGGATATAATTCCCTATTATTCTACACACATCCTGAACATATCTTTTATACTGTATTCAAAAATATTCTACTTGATAAAATATAATTTTATAACACATCAAATATTCTGTATATAACTTTACTATCAAAAAAATCAACGTGTTATATTGAGATAACAACACACATCTTGTTCATCAAACTTGAAAATCATATATTAAATCATCCTTGAGTATCATTATTTTAAACATATCAATAATAATTCATTTGGGTTATCTAAAATATGGATATAATAATAGGATATTCCATTATGATTTGTTAAATCAAACTAGTTTAATTCATTCTATTAATTCATATAATACCCAAATATCCCTTACTTCTTAATCTACTATAAATGGTATAAAAATATATCATATTGGATGGATAATAATATTATATGATTGGTTGATTATGATAACACATCCATAAACACATGGAGGAGAGTGTTTTATTAATGACTCTTTGTTGTCATATTCAAGAATTTATTGAATAAAATAGAGTCTATTTTTAATAAGAGGTGCATAGATTCTTCATTTATAGTTTACACGATGTTTTGGGATTGGTTAATCAATGTCTTCTTTTGTATATTATCAACCCCTATGTGGATGACTTGTTACTTTAAACATGTAAACATATAATTCACTTATACTCATATATTCTTATAATCCTAAAAAATGAAAATAGTTACTGAACGGTTAATGTCTTATACCAATTATCCTAAATAGATCATGAAAATAGTAAATTATTGAATCCTAATATTCTTTATCAAGGTAAAATACATGAATCCCACATAATGTATATAAGGGGAGATGTTAATTCACATGGATTCAATTTCGATTATAAAATATCTTCCCACATTGCTGTCTTTATGAGGATATTATAGATAGACATTCAATAAGACACTATATCATTGGAACATTCACAAATAACAAATGTATTCTAAAATTCCAATAAACACTTAAGGGTCCATGAAAAATTTAAATAAAAAATGGAATATAATTTAGGTTCATAATGTCACAAATGGTATGAACTAATTTATATATCCTTAGATAATTTCATCACATGATGAAAATTCAATATAATTTATTCTGATAATGTATCAAAATACAATATTATATAAAAAATAAAAAATTACTCCAAATAGAAAATTTATTTTATTAATTCAATTACATAGTTAAAAATTTCAGAAAACATCAGATAGGGGTGTAGTGATCTACATGGAAGCCCTCGAATCTTGTAACATATTTTAATAAAATGTGAGAGGATATCACCAGAAAATCCATAATTATAATCCAAACAGCATCATTAGACGATTTTTCGATGAATTACACTATTAAAAAGGTTATAGATGAAGTCGAACCATCCCAGACAGTCCAATTAGGTTGTATGATGGGACCCTTGTATAAATGTCTTCAATAGGGCTATCCAGCATCCACCCTTGTCACGATGGGATACTGAACCTAACCCACCAATCCACACATTGTAGCGAGGTCTAGATCAAATAAAACTTATAGTTATATCATGCTATCTAACCTCACATAGTGGACAAGCTATTGATTATACCACTATTTGGTCCCTTCCAACTGTAAATCCACCAATATTATATCCATATTGGAAGAGACTCTCCCATATGTGTAGATATGTTCTAAGGGATATGGATTTCCCTCATAATAATCCATTATCATAGATTCCCTAATAATTTAATGATCCTAGAGAGTACAATGAATGCCTCTATTTTCCTTTTTGATCAATTATCATGCCACCCTTATACAAATAACGAGTCTCTATATAATAGAAATAGATCCACCACCATTATACTATTGTAAACTATGATTTCTATCCCTGGACATTTTGTTTCATATGTCGCATTGTGATGTTTATAGGGGAGAGTTTTTGATATGTTAAATGAGTTTTCATGATGTTAGAGGGTGTATATTCCATCTCATAAACCTAGCACATATTGAGGGTTGAAACCCCAATGTTTACACAACCACATGATAATAGTTTGCAAGGGTTGGGATTGTTAGTACTAGTCCAACAACCAAATACAATACCTTTTTTTTACTTTTAATAATGAATGTTCTCACTGAAATTATTCTATCATGAAATATCACATAATTACAAATATAAAATAAATATATTTCAAATAAATTTTTCATAAGATCCAGTACAAAAAAATATGTACAATAATTATATAACACAGAGATAATAATGTGATAAATAATAAACAATGGGATACCTTGTGTGGTGGGGGCCACAGGATTTGCCATTATTCGTTCTATATGGAAATATATAATTTTATATCATTGATGAATCTATTAGTAAACAAATTCCCCATTTATTAGAGAGATAATATTTTCATACTTATTGACCAAATTTATTATTCATAAGATACAAGAACATGTATGAAAATTATAGAAATCTTATCTAAAACAAAGCATCCAAAGAAAAAGATCGATGTTTGATTTTCCGAATAAGGTCCATTTATGGGATACTAATAATTTAAAATAATTTATGTTGGTAGACTAATATTGAAAATGTTATATTGTAAAATAATTCAATTCATTTACTAGTGACCTAAATTAAGACATTTTCTTGGAAAAAAATTTTATTTAAATTATAATTACATTTACATTGTTTATAGAAGAAATTTTACAAAGTATTTCCAAAAGAAAAAGATCAATATGAGTTACTATAATAATATTGAATATTATATAGGTAAATGGTCAGTTGGTTTTATCGTGTGAGATATGGGTCACAATTGATATGTGTTTTCTTTGAAATCTATATATGTTCTATATTGATAATATTATAAACATGATATTAGTTTTAAGTAAGGATAAAATATTATATAATTGATTATATATTTGGAATTTCATAGGGAGTTTTGTGTAATAAATATTTAAATTTTATTCCATTAATATTTATATAATAATTTTTTCTTCCATACGATTTGTAAATAATATTTTTTTGGATAAGAAGTTCAATACTATTTATTTCATGATTAACGAACCATGATAGTAGTGAATGTTTCTTTTTTAATTTAATTTCTCTTTAGTAATCCATTTTTTTGTTAATATAAACCCATTTAGGTAATTATGAAATCATTAAACGTTTAAAAAGTTATCCTTAATTATTTTTTACAAAATTATCTCGACACACTTGTGAAGTTTTCAAATTGTTTTTATTTATCTATTGGTTTAACATTTTCTATGAGCATGTGCAATTTAATTGTTTTAATATTATGAAAAATGGATTTTAGTGAGTTTTCCTAAATTATAGTATTATAATTTGGACCTCTCATTTAATATTACTCCAAAAGTATTGGGTTTATGGGTCACAAATAAATATAATTGAAGATAAAATTTTTTATACTGATTTTGAATAGTATATTAATTTTTAATGATTTTATTTTATAAAACAACCATTTTTGTAGTCATATCACAACTATATTATTATGGGATTAATTATTTTGATTTTATTTCATAGGTTAGGAAATATAATTTTGATTTATAATAAATGATTTGAAATATATTGTAATACTCATTAGGATTCTCTAAATACTTATTATACGAAATTTTTTTTATAGTTCAAAATTTAGCACTGTGAACATATATTAATCTCATATAAAATTTCCTTATTTCATAGTGGTATGATTATTCAAATATTTAGTGACTTTATATGAGTCAAATATGTAACTAAAAAACATATGGATACGGAACTTAAACATTAATTTCAATAGAATTTTTGGATAATTCAATTTTGTTTCCAGATCGGTATTGTGTTTGGATGTTTTTGGGAGTCACTTAATGTTATACATCCTTTATTTATACTCCATTTCTCTATCCTAATACTATATATATTAATTTAAAAGAAATATTTTATAAGTGAAAATAATTATTTGTGAAGAGAGATCTAGTACCCTTCTTTTTGTTGTTATATAAAGTATTTTCATGTGAATTCATTATATATTCAGAAAAATATAATGTTTATTTAGATATAAAACCATAATTTTAGGTTAATGTGAAATATTCATTTTTTTGAGTTTAATCATTATGGTATTGTTTTTAAATAAGAATGTTATATTATATCCATTTTATAGTAATTGAGTCAATGAATTTTTATTTTCATATTTTGAGATGATATGTTGGTTCAGAAGGAGAGAATAATCATTGTGTTTAGTTAAACGGAAAATTTTCCTAACCATTTCACCCAACCATTATTAAAAATTTTCTGTTTGAGATTAATTAATAGTAAAATTAATGGATTATAAAACTAATTGGGATAATAATTTGGATATCGATTCTTTGATTTAAAAAACAATTTTTCCTTCTGTTTTATTATTTTTATTCTTTATGGATTCACATTGTATATGTTTACAATCCATTTCAGGTTTTCCTCATTTCTAGTGTCCAAAATCTACGTGATCATAATAAGTCATTTTTCATATTCTAATTATATCTAAGGACTCTATTTCGATATATTCATCTCTTCCTTTTCTTGTTTGGGTTATTTTAATCAGGTTTCACATAATCATGGATATTAGTTGTCAATATGTCATATTTCTTTGAAAATAGATATTTATGTAATAGAAAATTTATTCAGACATATTAAAATGTCTTCTTGGTGTTATTAATATATATATTGATTAATCGTTGAATTTTAAATAATAATGGAATCAAAAAATATTTTTATGTGAACTAAATTTTGGTCACTTATAGAAGAGTATTTCCTATATTATTTAAGATTAGATGGATGTGAAAATATTATTATAGACTAATAATATTAGTAATGAGTCTATAAATATTTTAAAATCTACATAAAACCATTAATTCATAATTTAAATCGAATTTCAAATTATTTAAAAAAAGTAGTAATTTTTAGTCGCATAAATGGGATTTAATGAAATCTTTAGTAGTTACTTTGTTTTTTAAATGTATTGTTGAATTATACTATTTTTTAGAAAAAATAACATGTATTTAATATAATTTTTGGTGAAATTATATATATATTTTTTATCTATGTGAGTGTCTTAAATTTTGAATAACAAATCATGCGCGGAATGGGTGAGTTAACAGTATATTATGTGTGACCTAGAAAAAAAGTTTCCATGTTCACATAATGATGTTTTTATATCATTTTATCACAGGATATTATGAAATTACATTTCCACATTCATGGGGTACACATAACTTAATAAATTATTTCAGTCCCACATTATTATAATGACTCCCCAAGTAAAATAAGGTACTATTTTGGAATTGTACAATAATTTGATGACATAGTATTTCATAGAATGTTATTTTCCAAATGGAATATATATATATATATATAAATCCATACTATGTGATAACTTGTTACTTAGTATTTTTTATACCATATTTTCCCAACTAAACAAGCTAAGGTGGGATTAGTGTGTATTGAAATTTATTATATTCACTAAATTTTTCAAAACATTTATTCGCAATGGAATGTAAACATTGAATTTATTTTATAGGGGAAAATAGGTGTGAAATAATAAAGGGATTAAACACCCTATTTTTATTTGTTTACAAATAATATGATTCTACAATGAGAATATATTAATGATATATTGATCTTGTAACAAAAAAATACATCACTAATATGTTATTATATACATTACAAAGAGTCCACATATCAATCATGGACCATGTATTCTATCTCTTCCCTATGAAAAATTTACTAGTGGGATAAAAAATTGTAATTGATGATATGGTCAACATAAAATTAAATAATGTAATGATATAGCCATAAATAGCTATGTTGGTTTCTATAATGCCTTAACAATAAATTTATTTATATTCATTATACAACAAAATAAGTTCTTCCTAGAATGGCCATCAATTAAATGTAGTCTCGCCCACTTTTATTGTCTTATAAAAATATTCAATAACCTACATGTTGTACTTTAAATTCAATTAATTTAATAAGATCATCTAATATATTAATACATGTGATATAAAAACACTATATATCACCACAACATATCTTTAACTCTACTAGAACATTAATTTTTCAATATTTCATTATAGTGCACATAAATTTGATTTCTCAACCATCTACATTCTAGAATCACTAAGATTTCAATAATTATTTTTAGTGTGACCCATTATGTTCTAGAGTGTAGTAGACTTCTAAATTACCTAAATAATTTTTCTAATTTTATTTGTTGAATGACCCTTATGTTCAGGACATTAATTATTTTTACATAGTAAATAATGATTCTTAAATATATATCATTTTCTAATTTACTTGGCTTCAAACTCATTCACAATGTGATAAAAGAAATTGTAGTGTGATATGGATAAGTATTTGAATTATAAAAAATTATCTCTATCCATCCTATAAATACCTTAAGGCTCCTCATGACTTCAAATTACACTAAACAACCAAAATAATATTGTAAAGCACCCCCATTAAAATAATTTCAACCATTAAAACACGTGATTATAAAAAAATAAAAAATTGTATTTTTTTGAAACCCATTGTTAACCATCATTACAATATCAACAAGAAATCATCTTGTCATTTAATCCATTTTTAATTATCAAAACACTACACCTGATATTGATTTCCATGACTTCCATCATATTATAATTACTATTACTGTCCATGTAAATTATTCACCTAGATTCTCTATAAACGGTTATATTGTTTTGTTTCTCATCCACGTTGATGATATAATTCAATGGGTAATTTATCACCATTTATAATCATGATTTAAAATTTCATTCAACTATATATTTTCCACATAATATCCGAAAATCATATGCTTCAATTATACTACACATTTCATTAAATGAATTGACAACAAAATACACATAGATTTGATAAAAAATTTCATTAAAATAAATATTCCCAATTTTATAAATTGTATATTATTAAAATAATTTCAGTTTTTTATCATCATATCATGATTAACATAGGGTGTTTTTTTAAATTTTTCATGTAATAAGTATTTTCTAGTAAATAGTGAAACATGCAGCTTTTGATTGAAATCAATATTGTTTGTTCAAGAATTTAAAATATTAAACAATATTTTATAATATAATAAAAGTAAAAAATGATATATAGTATTATAATTTATTTATTTATTTGATTGGAATCAATTTTATTGTTGAATTTGTTATAAAACATTTTATACCTAAAATACAACTTTCTAAAAAAACCTATATTTGTTTCATTATTCACTTTAATCATAAATTATTTTCATCCATTAGTTGTAATAGAGTATTGAAAATTGGATTTATTTTTTTCAATCAAGATGTCATAATTTTTTAAATACTTCCCTTTTATTTTTTGTTTCCATGAAATGTAAATATAGTAAATAATAGTCACTATAATAAGTCTAAATAATGTAATTATGGATGACAAATATATTATGAAGAATAAATATTTATTATAACACAAACCATTAACCTATTGGTTAATTTAGTTTTGTACGTGTTTGGTTATCCTATGAAAACATGGAATCTTGGTTCTATATTTCATTTATTTTTACCATTTTGATATTTATGTAAATGAAAATGTGAATATTGTCTCTCTATTTCATTTATTATCTATAGTATTTTTTAAAATGGGTAATAATGACTTATATTTAGATATAAATTTTTATTATGAAAGTAACATGTGTTTTTTTGACATCAAAGTTTATTTAATATTATTGGTGATGAAATAATTACAATAAATACTAATTTGATATCGACGAAATATTTTTTAAATAAATTAAAAAATAAAATAAATCATTATAAACTTTTTGAATGTAATATTATTTTAATGAAATATTTTGTAGCATAAAATTATTATATATCTAAGTCATATTATATATGTTTTAAAATTCTAGATTTAAATTATTTTATTATGTCGTTAAAGTGATAAAAAATGAATGATGTTTGAAATGACACTGTAGTTATTTTATTAGAAATAATACATTAGTAAATTATTTAAATATAAAAAAAATTGAAAGTGGAAATATATGATCATAATGCATACAAAACGTAATCCCATTTAAATTTTGGGGTACTTTTATTACCTTATATGAAAAATTACTGTCCATTAATATTGATAGTGTAGTAACTGTAATAATGGACTGGATTTTTTACTGAAGTGTTAAACCATAATATAATATCCAAAATGAGATCTAAAAAACTAAAATATTATTCTTTGAAGGTATTTAAACCATATTCTATAATATATTTAAAATTTTGGAAACATTGATCCATGTTCACCAAAATATTAATTTATTATATTTAAATAATTTTATAAATTCAATGTGTTTCCTTTCTTTCAACAAAAAAGAAACCACATAAGCCCTCATCTATAATCCCTATAGAGGATACTAGATAATAAAGCTTATAAAAATAATTCTTAACATCTTTATCAAAGTTTTTTTATTAATATTACTAAAATATTAATCCTATAAGCCTTTTGTCTATATCTATAGGAGGTCATTTGAAGAGGATGTGATCATCTTTACTAACACTTTAAAATTTATTTATTATTCACCAACCACTACATATATTTTAACAAAACTAATGTAAATAATCTATAATCATCAAAATATTTAAATTACATTATGATTATTTTATAACCAATTTCTATCTCTTTTCCAGTCCTATTAAATGAAGAAAACAACTTTCATGTGTACGTATGACATACACTCTCCACCCAGAAGTGTAATTATTTTTTCATCACAATGTTACATGGATGGTTATAAAGATGAAACTATTAATAATATATGATATTTGTGAAATATTTATAATTCTTCAATAATTTTATTATTTCAAATTACTCACCCTTCATTTATTTTAACAAATGAAAACACCACACATGTGTATGTGTGCAATAATGCCTCCACGAATATATGTCATTTATTTTTCATGTATGAAATTAATATATGATTATATATATATTATGATTTTAAAATCATGATTAATATAAATTATATAGTTTACCCATGATCAAGAAGTAAGGATATAAAAAATTAAACTGAAACCTAGAGGAAAAAAAATAGTTATCACATAAAAATGAACATGTACAAAAATATTAATTAATGGTTATTCAAGTGTTATAATTGTATAATATAGGATATTATAATTATGTTTATGGATTATGAGTACAATTTTAATAAATTTGTAAATATTATACAATATTCTAGAACACCATAGAATTCATGTCTTACATGAGGTATTAGTTAATTTGATAATTTCATTATTTTTTAGGATTTAATATGTTTATGTATTTATTAGTGGAAATATATGATCTTAACATCATAAAACCCAATAAATATTAATCCCCATTGGTTATTAAAAAAATAAAAAATTTCCCTTCATTTTACTCTTTTATGAAGAAAGGATATGAAAAGAATGATTTTTTAAGGAAAAGCGATTTAGTTTTTTTTTATTTAGGATTATTTTTTTCAATATATGTATATTGATTAAAAAATTTCACTATTTTTTTTACTATTATACTATAACTTATACTAATTTTTTTTTAACGTTCTATAAATTCTTTTAAAGGATATATTGGTTTCATTTTCCAAATGATGTACTTTATTTCTTTTTACTGAATATGTTAAAGGATTAATTATTTTTAGGTACAAGGAATCATGAAAATCTCCCACTATAATTATTAATAATTTTTTTGAGGCTCATATTAAATCTTGTTAATATAATTTGAAATAAAATTTTTCCTTGATAATTTGGAATTTTTTATATTGAATGAGTTGTTGAAAAATGAAAATGGTATTTTTTGTAATGAAATATATCAATGTACTTTTTAATTTATTTATAATTATGTCCACATTTATTTGGGAATATTACACTATACTATCATTATAGAATATTTATTCTATTCAAAATATTATTATAGTTTTGTTATAACTAGATTTGTTTGGATAAATATTGACAATTGTTTTTAAATCTTATCAATATGTATGTTTTAGTTTATTATGTTTCACCACATTCATATGATGAATGAATTATACATAATAAAAGACTATTGGGGCCCTTTATATCCCCATGATTCATTAGTAGGCATCATGACGTAAACTATTTTTTCTATTTGCAATATTCATTATCAGTTTACATATATCTTAATTGAACAAAGACTTAATGATCAGATTACAATGTAAGATATTTTTCATTTTTTATTTATGAAACTAGTAATTATTATACTTATTTTTTCTATTATGTTATCAATGGATTTAGTCTCCATTTTATGGTAATATTTTTAGTGAATATTTTATCCTTTCTTATATCGACCGTATTATTAATTTTTTATTTATATTATGATAGATTCTATGGTATGTTT
This sequence comes from Viscum album, assembly GCA_963277665.1. NCBI lineage: Eukaryota > Viridiplantae > Streptophyta > Magnoliopsida > Santalales > Viscaceae > Viscum > Viscum album. Next base: position 274,878,074 of record OY728142.1, on the reverse strand, counting down.
TCCTTATAAAGATATTCAATCAACCTAAACTATCATTTCCATTCCCTAGGAAATCTAGAAGGTATCTATAAAGGACTAAATTGGATTTACTAGTAGAAATAAAATTTTCCACATAGTAACTATAATATTATATTTTATGTTGTTATAATTAATTATAGTATAATATATGTATCTAGTGTCACTAGACTAACGCACTACTAGGTCATTCAGGATGTGATCTCTATTTATTATTTAAATGTAGTAAAATAACCATAGGATCACTTTTTCTAGAATTCGATTTTTACAATACCATGGATTAGATTTTATTCACTTTGAATACATGATTCAATGTCAAATATATAAATCATGGGAAAAAGAACACATAATCAATAAAGTTGATATTTTATCTAATCAATTCCACTTGTCAGTAACAACATTAAGATCACTATAATATCCCATGGATGGTATCTCATCCTCCCTTTCATCATCCTCTGAGTATGAGTTGGAGTATTTTAGTATCCAATTATATGTATCCTAAACTATTTGAAAATATTATTTATTAATTGAATCACATGTCAAATAAATTCTTATTTTTTCTCTTGAATTGATTCAACTTCATAATCATTTTCATTTACCATATTTATTACTTCTGCAAATTATATATTTTCATCTTCACTTTCATAAAAAAAATCATCAGATATAGATCATCAGTAAATTTTTTGGCATTATTTTCAACAACCTCTATAATATTTCTCTCAGTAATCATGTTGATCTTTTAATTATTAAACACATAATAAATAGTATGTAAAGATTATCCTAAATAAATAAATCCACATACAGTATAATCATATATTCGTTATCTTCTTTATACATTATTGATGAATAATTTTCTATAGTATATTTTATGAAATCATAATTATGGATTCTTTCAACTACATATTTAGTATTTCATATTCTATAATATTAGATTTACAAATACTCTGTAATGTCTCAGAAATCCCGTGTAATATTTTTTTATTATATGGAATTATTTTGGGACGAGGCACTAAGACGGTGTGTGATTCCGAGGCTCAGAGTGCCCAGAATGATACGTCGAATAATATTAAGGTTTAATTACCACCCCGGTGTGATTTTCAAGAAAAATAAAAATTACTATTAAATGTGTTCCTAGATCAAAATTTTGAGGGAACTGTTGCGTTTAGAATGGTGGTTTTACCCTAGGCGATACTTTATTTTTGTCAACGCAGACCTCCAGTGAGAAAACCAGATAATGGAACAACTATATATAAAATAATTAAATAAATGTATTTTAGTTTTTGATGGATTATAAAATAAGAATGGTGACTAGGATTAAAAATATGTGACCACCATTGAGTTCGTGAGTTTTGTATTTCCTTTGGTAGATCATAACATTGGTTAGGGCACGCTAATAGTGGAAGTTAGTTTTTGTTCATAAATAAAATAATTAATTAACAATTAATTAATTTTGGAATCCGTATAACTCCTAAAATGTTACTTGTATTGATACTATTTGAGAACTATAGATATTTTGAGGGTGTGATACCCTTGGGTGGAGAATAACTTCGACCGGTGCACGTTGAGGGTGAAGGTTAATTTTTTTATCAATTTACTATGGTACCTTAAAAAACATGCAAGAGGATTTTTTTTCTGTTTTAACCGGTGCCCGGATCGAATATATATGGGTACATTTGAATTTTTAATTCCATGATTCACCTCGAAAGGACTTAACATCGACCTGAAGGGTTCTGATGAAGAATTTATTTTTTAGACTATTCATAAAATATTAAAATAACATAAAAATTTATTTATTTTATTCTCTCAACTATTGAGCGGAGGACGACGACAATGCGGTGAGGTGACAAGGAACATTAAAGGAAACTCATCCTACCATGTTTTTGTGCTTGTGTAATAGCTATGTTGTTTCATAAATTCAACAATGTAATGTAAATGTTGTGACATGTTTTATTTTTTAATAACTCATTCATGGAACTAATTGGTGGAATTTCATTCGATGATTAATGTGGAACCTCTCCCTCCCTTTCTCTCTGATGAAGAATGCTTATAAAGAACGCCAACATGACATATTTGAGAGATGAATAATGCTAACAGAGGGAGGATCGATTAAAAACTAAATTCTTCATCCCTCGTTAGTGACGAATCCTCAAACCAAGTAGGGGTTGTTTTTTTGTCTGGGATTACTTTTCTTTCCCCATTCATTGTTCTGAAACAATGATCAATGATAAAAACATGAACAGGGTGATCCTAAGAATGTTTATTCTTCCAGGAGGGTTTTAAAATTTGGGGATGTGAGTGGAGGGAAAGATTCATGTGTTAAAATCCTAAACCTCTCCTTTTATTATAAACCTCTAATGCGGAGGACACATGCTGACATGAAAAAATCTTGAATCCCCCCATCTTTCTTGATCTTGTCTGTTCTTCGTGGAAAACTTTTCAAAGTGCTGACTAGGTGTGTAAGAAGCCTCTGAAAAGAATGTGACAACCCCACAATACCTTAGCTGAAGACTAATAAATAAAATGACCATTAGAAAAACTCTGGTGGCCCACAAAAGAACCACTGGCTTGCCGGTATAGGCGGCGACTGACCACGGGCAGAGGGTGGTGGAACGCCCACCGGCACATCATGGTTGCAGAGAACCAGATCTAGCAGTCCACGACAGTGTTGTAAGGGCCACCGACTAGCACTGACGGAAGGCGGGAGTGCATTGCCTGACGTGCACCGCGGCAGTGGAACAGGATGCCATGACCCAATAGTCACAGAAGTGTGCTGGAGATGTGGTGCTACCGAGAATCCATTCGATGTTTCATCTGTTGCATTGGAACCATTACGATGAGATGTTCTGTAGGGATATTCATTATAAGACTTTCATGGATTTCAAAATATGAAAATTTTCCTAAGGATTAGATTCTCCTAGAATCATGAAAATTTCATGGGGGAACCCTACAGCTGGTTGAGACATGAAGACTAGTTACCCTTTGTCGGTCGGCATCTAGTGACCCTTTGAAGATCGGCACATAGAGACCTAGTGTGGATCATTATCGAGCATCCCTATGTGGATTCGTACCTAGAAACCCTATGGGGATCAACACCTAGTGACCATGTGTTGATCCGCACCCAGTGTCCCTATGTGGATCATCACATTGCGACCATGTGTGGATCAGCACCTAGAGACCCAATGTGGATCATCACATAAGGACCCTATTTAGATAAGAAACTAGCCACCCTATGTGTATCATCTCCGTGTGACTCAGTGTGGAACAATGCCTAGCGAGCATGTGTGGATCAACACCTAAGGACCCTGTATGGATTAACACCTAGTGACCCTGTGTGGATCAGCACCCAGAGACCCTCTGTTGATCAGCAACATAGCCTCTCAAAAGAATAAGATGATCTAGTTGTACACCTAATCATGTTTACATATGTAATTATTTTATAACTTCTGTGATTAGTATGTTTTTTTCTTTATATTGAGATATTCATTTGTGTATACATTGTGGATTTCTGAGAGACCTTTGGGGGTCTCGGGGTCCCTGCTGAGTATTAATGTACTTAACCATGCATGAGTTTTTCTCGCACCTATTGTGTCTTGTGTAGATGACTGACATCTTTGACTGGGAAATTGGATAGCCAATGGAAGACGATGCATAGAGGATTATTTATAGACATGGTGTGTTGCTGTGACATCCGATATTGAGTTGTACCTACCCTTCAAGAAGGATCCTTGGAAGATGACCTTCAACATGTTGTTCAATTTCTACACATTTATTTCTGTTGGGATTTTATTCTGGCCCCTTTACTTTTAGTTGAAATTTTTTACCCACAGTAGTGGTACATTGTGGTGGTTTTACTATTTTTACTTATTTTGTGGTTTTATTTGTGCAGTATGACCTATCTGTGTGTGTATAGGTTTGAAGGTAATGCCTTCCCGTTCTGGGATATTACTCTCCAGTGCTAGTCACCAGACTCTAGCCTATGGACTGTGGGAATGATGATCTCATGGAATGGGCCCCAGGGGACAGGTCGTGACATAATCAATAATTATTTTAAATATCCACTTGAACAACATTCATTTAGTACTGAAATAGGATTCGACAATCAGTCGACAATATATTTCTTTATTATTTCCTATGATATGTGCTATATCTAAAAAAAAAATTTGTAGCCCCCACTAATGATAAGTCATTCATAACACCATGTTATAAAGCTAATAATCATCCTCATAGGATACCCTTGTTTTTCATTATTTGATCATATAATATTCAATGTTCTTTCAGATTCATTTTCCTTAATAACTTAAAATATTTCTGATGCAATGTAAGACATCATTCATTGATCAAATTAACTTGATAAACATGATACTGATGCAATATACCATTAATTGGATTGAATTTCTCAACCCATATGACCCTTCATAGAAAATATGGTCCCACAACATAGTAGGAAAAAATTTATTAATCTTGATGCATTTTTTATATTTAAATGGTAATGATTATGAACTATCACACTTCATACAATCTTATAATATATTTCATGATATCAGATCATGTAAAAAATATCCAGTTTTCTTATTATTTTGAAAAATATATAAAAACATTATTGAATACTATTACACAGTACCAAAATATAGAATCAATTTTATTATTCAACTATTAAGAAAAAATTGATTTCAATTTTATCAACATGATATAAATTTATATTATTTATCTAATTCTTCATCATAGAATTCAGAAATTATCATTTGATGTTTCAACCCTTTTGTCTAAATTTTCTTCTATATATGATCCACAATGATAAATTATTCTCAAAACATTTCACAATGTGCTAAATAATAAAATACAATATTATTCCAAATTTATTCACTAAAAAGATCAGTAATATAAATTATATCAATCATTAGAGATAGAATATTTTTTGTTCTAATTATTTTATCATGAGTACCATTTAATGTTTTCTAAAAATTCATTAAACATGTCACATTTTAAAAATACCATGTATCTTGAATCTAGGTGATGCATATCATTGATGCTTTTAAGTAAATGTAATCCAGGTTTACCATCTAAATATTTTTCTTTTCTTTAAAATATATTCTAGAAATATCAATGAGTTCTAGATTATCTTATTACTAATTTCACTATATTCTAATAGGTTAAATTCTTCTAATTGAATATGAAAAATGGTATTCTTCTGTGATAAATAAATAAGTTAGTTCAATCCAACTTCCTCTAAATTCCATTGGAAAATATTTGAATTGTTTTCTTCAAATATATTACTATATATATATATATAATTAACACTAACAATTTTAACAATATAAATAATTTAATCTATAATATTAGGGGTTTAATCAAGCTATATTTTCCAAAAATCTGATATCTTGTCCTCAAATATTATCCATATTCATCAAAATAGCCCGTATTGTTGAAATGAGGAACACATAATTGGATTTTTATCAAAAAGAGTATTTTATTATAGTACCCTCAACACATATTTCAATAAGATGAAACAATTTATTGATAGTTTATTAGTTTTCAAGAATTTAAATTTTTTCCCTTTTATATAATATTTTCTGACCTTCTTTTACATTTAATTTTCTGAAATTTCACCTTAACTACAAAACATGTTTTACCTATATCATCATTACATTAAGTTCATGTCTTATCTTCATTGACACATACACCTAATTCAACACTATCATTGAAGGGATCATCATAAAAATCTTTGATCTCATAAAATAATGAAAAATTACTTTAAATAAATAATGAATGCTATTTTATTATAAATGATCTATAAAATAATATCTTATGAAATCATAAAAATGATATAATATTTATAATGGTTACAAGGTATATAATATTCATATCATACATTCAATTGAAAAACTAAGAGACATTACTTCCAGAATCATTCATAATGGAGTAACTTGAACAGTTAATTTCAATCTCGTAAAATTGTAATGTAATAATTTACCAGTTTATTAAAACATCTAATCTCCATATAATAAATCATTACAATATTAGCAGAGAAATTTTATACCAAAATATTATATCGATATAGATGAATATACAATATATAAAAATATTATCCACATAATAACTGTAATGTTTTAGAGTCTATGGAGACTGCATATAAAATATTATTATTTTATGAAATAGTATAAACATATACCATTATTAAAATCCCATATAGTACTCTTCAAAGGAATTCCCTTCTAAAAAAATTATACATAACTGAGGGAATGGAAACATAATAAAATGGTGATCTCATATGCCCCATAAGGGTGAACATGGGTTATATTAATCAATGATAATATAAAATAATAAGATAATTGTTACAGTATGATATCATGGCCATAAATAAATTATACATAATTTGATAGTAATAATAAACATTATTTATGGTATCAAACATTATAATTTAATAATACAGGAATCATAAGAATGAGAGCTCATCAGAAAAAAGTTATGCATCATATTTTCATGTCATAAATATTTATAAAATATTAATAATTATATAAAAATAATTATAGGTAAATTTTAACTACCAAGGTCATTATATTAGGAATCAACACATATTTCCCAATGTAGATCAAGCAGATCAACTAGTTTCCTTTAACAAATCAATCTATTTGACATGTTTCACATAATTAATCAAGAACATCAACTTATTTCCAATATATTTATAATAAGATATAATACATTGCCCAATGAATTTGGGGATTTATAGGACTCACCCATCACATAATAAAAACAACACATATTTTTACCATGGGATCATAAAAAATTCATCATATTAGAACCCAAGATTAGAAATGGGGTTTATATAAGATTTATCATTTAATCATAAAAACATCCAAGTTAATAATTATTAGGATATCATTGGAACATATACCCATTAAATCATATGTAATATCAAATTATTTAATCGTATATGGAAAATTATTTTTAAATATCATATGGAATAATTCCTTAGGAAGAAAACATTCTATTTTTATTTTTTTAAAACATGTTCCAATATATGGTATATAATTTTATTTGAAAATAACCAAGTAAACATGTAAATTACGTTTCAAATAAAATATTATTCAATATATTGGGAAAATTCATTCATTTCATATAAGATAAAAAAAATCATTTCATATAGTCAAAACAAACCCCATTCGGAAAATGACAAACAATTTACTTCAATATATTTTGTAAAAAGTCGTAATTTAGTAAAAATGAATTTTCATAATCAGTATATAATTGTAGAAAATATAATTATTATTTTATAAAACCAGTATATATAATACTAATATCAACTAATTCACTCAATATAGTGTTAAATGTATATAATCTCGAATACTGAGGACATTGTGAAATAAAATAATTAATTTGAGTTCTACATACCTCGAAAGAACTCTAACCTCATGAATAATAAATATAAATTTATTATAAATATAGAAAAAAGTTATTATCCTAATTATAGTGACATATATTACGACTTTATAATATTTCAACACCTCTTCATCAATAATTTCTTATTAAAATCGTTATTTCTTAGTGTCATCATTTTGATTTATCACGATTATTTTAATTTAGTAGTTGTGATCCTTGTACATTCATATTGGTTCCATTAGCTATGTAATATTAATAATTATATAAATATAATATATATTCCTTATATAAAAATTTCTATTAATCCATAAATGTTAGATATTGAAAAATAAAATAAACTATTCACTGATTTGGAAGGTTATACATATACAAGAACGTGGTTTCCATTTCTCAAATTATTGAATGAAAAATGTTAATAATAATTAACATTTATAAAATAATTATTACACCATATATATGATATATGATAATAAAATTATTTTTAATAACCATATAATTAAAAAGTAAATGAAAAACGATTAACATAATTTCATAGAGATGGTAGTCCACATGTATAAACCAACAATATTATCGTTTCCCAATGGATTGGATAGTAAAAAGGTACGAAAATTTTTATCATTTCGGAAATTTAATTACTTATTTTATATAATTTATATACATTAAATCTATCATAATACCAATCAATAAAAAATGGTTATGAAAATGGGTTGTATCGCTATGTGGGGATGGTATGCCGTATGTACACATGAGTGATACATTGAAATTTCATTTTTTAGAAAAAATGGTGTATAATGGTGTTTTAATATTATGAATAATAATTTAAAAATATTTAAGATATTGAATTTAATAATTTATGATAAGTATCCTCTATTTATAAGAGATAAATATGATTCTAAAAAAGAGAGTGGATTATTTTATTGCATCATATTCCAAATAAATTCCTTAGATCTCTTCTTAAAGACCCTAGAGTAGGTTTCTTGAGAATATCATAACCTATAAGAAGTTTCTTGAGAAGAAGAGACATAATTTCAGTTTTCATTGTGGGTCTACAAGGCTTAATGTGATTTTTAATAAGAGAAATGATTGGTTTTATTTTATAACTGAGGGGAGCGTAACTCATGTAATTTCTAAAAAAAATTCAGCATAATAAATTTATTACCGACAAAAATTAATTTAAATTTCCATGGATTATAAGATATGTTAGGATATGTTTATAATCCCATCAAGCAATAAGTTTTATCCATAATTTTTTTGATTTTAAATATTTTCATTTTGATTTACCCTTAGTTAACTAATTTTTATTTTAACTATGGTCCTAAATTTATTAATATTAAAGGGGTTTCATTTTTATTAATATGGTTCCAACTAGACCATAAATATATATTTTATGAATTTTTTGATCATACTGTATTCGCCTTTTATTATTTTATTATTTTTATTATTTCTAAATATATTTATAAAATATTATTTTTCCAAAATATTATTTTTCTAAAATATTATTTTCCTAAAATATCATCATTGTAAATTTGACACTATTTATTTATTTTGACATTAAAAACATCGAGAAAAAGGTGGAGATTGAATATACATACTCCAAAAATCCCTAAAATTTTAAATATATCTATATAATTCTTGCTTAATATTAAATAATAATAATTATATTACTTGTAATATTTTTAGTGCCAATTATTATATTTAAGTAAATGAAGAGATACTCGATCAGTGTTTCATAAGTAATTATGTTTATTAAATAATTTCAAAAAATTGAAAAAATATATAACACATAAATATTTTTAATTTTATGAAAATAAACACTTATATTTCCTGATAATACACTTTTTCACTATGTGGACACATAATTATTATTAAATACAGCGATAGTGGCATTTTTTAACATTATTTTATGTAAATAATATAAAAGACATTTTTAAGGACATGTGTCTACTAAACAACTTATGTTTGATTGTAATGTGATAAATGTAGAATTCAATTCATTCAATAATAGTATTTATGAACATTTATTTCTTTATCACTTATCTTTAATCTAGATTACCATGATTTACCCTTTATGGAAGTGACACATTTTACCCTTGTTAGAATTTTCATTGACCAAAAATAAGTGGTTCCTACTTTCAATATTTGAACATAATGATTCTAAAAATGAAATTAATTTTCTCTAGTTAAATTAAAATAAATGGATGAAATTAATTTTAATGTATTTGCGGAAAATATTAAAAAAATTATAAAAGAATAAATTTTTAATCATAAAAATAGATTTATTCTTATCCTATGACAAGAAAAATGTGTTTTAATTATTTAAAATAATTTATCTCATAAATAATATATAAGTTTAAAAAAATCACCATTAAAAAATAATTTAATTTATTATGTTAAAAATGTATTGCATGCTTAAAAATAGTTTTTCATCAAAATATTCATTTTTCATTCAATTGATTTTTTTCCATTTATAATCAATTGATAACCAATGAATTATTTTTATACATATTAAAAGTAAATGTTTTAGAATTTTGTATATCTTATTGAAACATGTTAATAAAATGTCTCAGCTATTGGTATCAATTTTTTTCTTTGTACATTAATTGTATATCATGGTTTGTTTGAACTCAGTGTTTCGTGTCATGAATGTTATTAAATATTTAAAAAAATTAAATAAACATATTTCATAAAAAACATGGGGTATTACATTTTATCCACCTTATATTAATTTGAGCCCATGATATTTTTCACACTTATATAATATGATGTGGATACCGCTGCTTCACTACATCATAGGGTTACAACATAACATCATCAAATTGGTGGCTTTGCTACAAAACATTGACTAGGTGAGTGGTCTTGTTTCATAGCACATTCTCTCTATAATATAGAATCTATCCATATTTGTAAATATTATATATCATTAACCAGTGGTATGGCCTCTCTATTCAATAAATTTAAAGTATTAGGTATATACCTCATTAGGAGAGACACATGAGACACATCATCAACTTGAACGAGATTCAGTGGAAGCATCAATTGATAAGTTATCATCTAAATATGACCAATAATTTTAAATGGATTGATATACAAAATGATATATTACCTTATTTCTATGCCTCATCACCACATTCTAGGATGATATTAAATGAAATTATTTTTCATAAACATAAAACTCAAGATCATTTGGAATATTTAAATATAATTCTTTTTGTAGACTTTAACCTCTATTTAGGTGTTATTGAATGTATCTTAACTAGTATCGTGTTTCCTCTACTAGATTATGTCCCAATAAATTTACTTCCCCCACTTCATTCTTGCATGTTGATGTTCTTCGGATCATATCATAGAGGAATTCATAAGGACCAATCATAATTATGAATTGAATGATATTTTTGTAAAAAAACCTATAAAGAATGTTTTGATTCCAAACACCATTTCAATCCCCATAGAAAGATATCAACATGTTATATAGTGCATTAATGGTACTACTAGAATTTCTATATATCTACAGAATATAAGATGTGTTGGAATAAGGCACTCTATCCAACCCTAGAGAATACTTCTTTAAAACATTGAGGTAAACATATGATCCCAATTAGATAAAATTGATAGTGGTGGACCATGAAATATTACCACTTCATTAATGTATAAAAATTTAAAATGATAAAGATATAAATTTATTCTAAATGAAATTAATTGTGCATAATTAATAAGAAGACCAAAAATGTTACATATTGCAATATCCCCTTTAGATATTTTGGTGTGTCAGACAACAAAATCCACAACATTGTTTTCCTATTTCAATTATGCTATGGGTAATGGTCATAACAACCTCTTAAACATGTGTCTCTCACCATTAACCAGTTGAAATAAAACATACCATGAACCATAATCTACAATATGTATCTTCCTTCCATCCCACAAAAAAATACTCGTTCCAATATCCATAATTACTTCCACTTATATAATGAATAAATAAGGGAAAACTATGAAGTTCATCATTCATCTCTGCAGTACCACTAGTTGAAATTATGTGACCCTTTATTTATGACGTTTTATTATGTAAAAAATATTTTTGATTTATGGAATTTTTTGGGGAACATTGGAAATATTTTAGGGTTTTTCTATAGGTGCATGGTAGATGCACAGTTTGGGGAAACCATCAAAAACCTACACTAAATCGTGCACAATGAAACAAGGGATAAAGGGAAGGTGAAAAGGATATGAATAGTTTTTCCAAACCATGTGACTGTCTATGAGAAATTGTGATACTTCAGAAAATTGGATTAGGCATGAATTGTGCTTGTCGTGGAAACTATGTGACCCAACAGTGTGATATTCCACCCTTAAGATAATATCTTGCACATGATTTTCACATGTTTTCCTAACCATGATATAATCATTTCAGGGTTAAAAACATGAGACACAAAAAATATATTTGGGTATGCATAATGATTTTAGGAAAAAACTTCTCAAAAAATGTTATAATTAGGTATTTTTCCACTCAATGGCTAGAGAACTTCTCCCCCTAGAATTGGAGGTGATCTGTAGATGTTCATTTCTATGTTGACCATCTTTTATAATTTAAAGTATTCATTTTTGTCGTTCTTGAGGGTTTTTATAAGATCCTCTTATCTATCTCTCTTGATTCCAATGATCTACTTTCGTTTCCATTAGATATAAGATATTATATTCCAAATATATAAATTTTTTGTATTTTTAAATATATGGAAAGATATCAATGGTGGGTTTGTAAAGATTTAATCAGGGTTCGTGGGATTTTAAATGCCATTATTCATTTTCATTATTAAACCCAATATATATGGCCTCACTCTTGACACTTATATTTAAAATATAAGTTATTGATTTCAAATTAATATATATTTTTTAAATTGATTTTCAATTTCCTATGTAATTATTTTTGACTACCCTCATGGGTGATGGGTTGTAGAAACAAGGAAATTTGATGTTTTTTAGAAAGTGATTTTGTTCATCTTTTTAAAATGTGGATTTTAAAATGTGATAATTTTTAAAATTTGGGTAAATAGATTAAACAGTCATTTTTATTTAAAATGTATGGTTTTATTGAATTGAATTGGAATGGTTCTTCTGTACTGGTTTGTAGGAAGGTTATCAATAAAATAATAGATTTATTTAAATGGTTGTTTTGGCATTTATATGGAAGAATGGTCATGTGTGTTCATTTTCATTGGGATGGACATGGGTATGGATTCTAACCCATCATTAATGGGATGGATAAATTTCATAGATATCCAAGGAAAGATATCATTTGGTTTAGATAATTGTATGAATTAACCACTATCATTAGTGGGATGGATAAGCCTTAGGGATTTCCCCTCTTCCAGGTTTTCATGCATGGATGGTTGTGTGTATATGTGAAATTAAATTATAACGTAAAAATTGTAATTTTTAAATTATTTTTACCATTTTTTATTTTAATTTCATGGAAATTGATGTTGTTTTAAAAAAATGGGTTAATTCCCACTTAATTATATTTCTATATAAAATAATTTACTAATTGTTTTATATTGGAAATGTATTTAAATGTTTCAATCATGTTCTATCCTAGTTTCATGAGTGTGAAAGTAAACGGGTAAAATCTATTGAGTTTCATTCATCACCCCTTCTTTCATAATATGGTGCTTTTTCAAATTTTGTGTACTGGTACATGGTAAAAGGCAATGTATCATAAATTATTAGTGTACATCATGATTCATGGGGTTTTGGTGTAGTTGGTGCTTTAATTATATGGAGAATTGGATATTAATTGGTCTTCTTGAGTCTTGATACTTTTGACTTCTATTGTGTTCTTTGATATTGTAGTCTTCCACTATAGATCTTGGTTTTAGTTTTTATTATATAAATAAAATGTTTGAGTTATATCTAATTTTTTTCATGCATAATATCAGACTTATTTATTAATGGTATGTTTGTGTTGTTGTTTTATTCATAAAGTTAAAATCATCTTTCATGTGTATTAAATCCCTTCAACAGTTAATGAAGAATTAGGAATCATGGTTATGTTTCTTAAAGACATGTTTTATTCCACCTCCCTCTCAAGACAGTTAGGGGTGAGAGTAGATACAAGTCGTATCTAATTTATCTTCCTTTGTGGATAAAGTTGTCTATGTCTTTGTTGGCCTTTTACACGGTATTGGTTGTCGTTTATGGAGTTGAATTTTGTAATATTAACTATGTTGGGATCATATAAATAGGTATTATTCTCAGAACATAAAATATAGAGAATAAATAGAAATATTTAACCGATATGTTTTGATCTTATTGTTACCAGGGATTTGGGTACACAAGTGTTTTGGAGACACATATAGGAATTGAAATCTCATCATCATTTCTTTATCTAATGAGGATAGAATGACATGAAATACAAAAATGACATCCCACTAGTATTTCACATATCATATAGAGTAATGATTTGTGATTTGTGATTTTTGGGTGAAAATATAATTTTTTTTAAAATGAGGAATTTGTTTTACAATAATTTTTTTTAAAAGTGCGTTGTTTTTGTATTTTTAAAATTGATTGTATTCAAATGCATGTATGGATATTTGAAATTTTATTTTATTTTGAAAAATTTGACTTTATGAAAGTATTTTTATGATTTTTTTATATGATAAAAAATGAAATGATAATAATTTAGTTAACAGAGACAGACTTCTATAGTTTACTGTGTTCCTAGAAAGTCAATCCTAGTATGATCCAATAGAACTAGTCTAAAGGGGGTATTGAGAATGTGGTTACACCCATAGGTGACCCAAGATTAGGTCCAACGAATCACTCAAGATTTTCAAATTGTTGTGTCAGGAATAAAAAAATATATTACTTATAAAATTTCTATCACTACTGAAAATCCATGTGGAAGAAGTAAGGTTGTCTTCATGAGAGGATATGAGAACTCTCTTACTAAGAGAAAGAGGAAGAGAGAAGCATATTCTCAATGTGGTGGATCACATCTGAATCAAACCATAAGAGAAAATAACCTTCCTATAATGACAAAAATCATGCCTGGATGTTGTTAATGTGTTTTACTGTGTCATATCAATAAAATGTGTACCACACAAACTAGTGAATTCAACAATTTCATCAAGATGGGAAAACTTCAATTTTGATCTCGCAATTCACCAAGGATAGGGGTTTGGGTCACTTTTTATATACCAGAGACATCATATGATTTGATGAGATGAGGATATGATAACAAAAACAATTAATAGGGAAATGTTTTCCAAGGTGATATTAATAATATCATTACTCCTCATCAAGGTCAGTCTCCACATGTAAATAAGGGGAATAGTGTTTCAATAATGAAATTATATGGTGTAGAAAATGTCATTTAAGTTGATCAGCCTAGACAATCTTTAGGGATTGGTAAGATTGTTTTGAATTCATTACTTATTAAAGCTTAATTTGACATTATTGAATATCATTTCTCTATTTTTTATAATATTTTTGTTTCATGAGATTAAAAGTTGAGAGGAGGATTTCTTTGATTTAACAAAAAACACTTCTTGGTCCAAGACAATGTTAATATTTTTTGTGTGGCTCATGTTTTATAAATTTTGATAGAGATAATATGAAATATGATTCATCTATGTATGAGATTGATTTTTTATAAAATAATTGGTGTAGATATGATGACAATATTTATGGATCACATCCACTATTATACTATAAAGGTCATTTTCACTATATAATATGGAATTAAGAATTTCATTCATGGATAATGAAGTGTAAATATGGGTGTAATAGGCCTGTTAGAACAAGTGGTTGGAACAATCTCATAGGAATTGGAATATTTGAACATTGAATCAATGTCTTATATCGAGGGTAATAGATTTCCAATAGTGCTTGATCCATTTCAAGATATTTTTCTTATGGACTTTCCAATGTTTCCACCTATAAGGGAAGTGGAGTTTTTGATTGATCTCCATCTAGGGGCTTGTGCTATTTCTCTTCCACCGTAATAGATTATACCAACTTAATTAATGAAATTTAATTTATAGTTTTATGAGCATGAAATAAAATGGTTCATTCGATTGAGCACGTCTCTATGCGTAGCACCAAATTTTTATTCTATAGAAGGAAGATGGAACTCTTTAGATTTGTGTTAGTTATTATAAGCATAAAAATGTTATTGTAGTGAATGGGTATTCACTTCCACTCATTGATGATATTCTAGATCAATTTAGGGTAACTCATTTG
Source organism: Viscum album (assembly GCA_963277665.1). Classification (NCBI taxonomy): domain Eukaryota; kingdom Viridiplantae; phylum Streptophyta; class Magnoliopsida; order Santalales; family Viscaceae; genus Viscum; species Viscum album. The sequence goes on along the minus strand of OY728142.1, from coordinate 274,862,444 downwards.
TTCTCTAAAATTTATATGTGATCTATGTATCATCAATTGTGAGTTTTGAACGATGTGATTATGAAGAGAACATTAAAAGGCAGATATAGATACTATAAATATATGTTAATGCCTTTACATATTAGAAATTCAGTAGTGGTAATTATAAAATTGATGAATTAGATATTTTAGAGGTATCCCAATTTGTTTTTGTGGTTTTTGATTATGAACTATTCTTGTATTCAAGGAAAAAGGAATAACCTGATCAAAACTTGATAATGGGGTCGGGAATATTTATTGATCATTATTTGTATTCAAAATTATCAGTGTGTGACTTTCATATACATTTGGTATGATTTATTGTCCATTTAATTTTTGAAAGAGGTGTTCTGGTGGACCTGGATAAGACAGAGGTCGAAATCTATGGGAATCCTCCAAATGATGTCATTGACGAATTTAAGATTTATTTGTTTAGCTGGTTATTACTGGATATTTATTAAGATTTTTTCATGACTAGCATCACCAATGATAGCTTTCAAAAAAAGATTGTTCCATTCCAAGTGAATGAATAATTCTAGAAATCTGTTTAGTAGCTTAGTCATAGTCATCATGAAAGAATTCAGGAGATTTTGGATTGTCTCACAAAGGGATATCTTTCCTTTCTAATTCATGAATTTAATATGGTGGAGGAAATGTAAAATATCTATCTCATAGAAGTAGTATAGATTCATCACATACATATGTTATTTATAAGAAAGAGATCGGAATTTCACATCCCATTTATGGAGCTCCTTACAAAGATTCATTGGGACATAGTTGACAATAAGTACAGTCTATCTTCCTCAGATGGGATACCAGTCTGAAAGGATGATACAAAACAATGAGTAAATTTTTGGGCATGTGTAATGGATTTTGGTGGCTCGTGGGAGGAACACATAATAACAACATTTCTGAGGCCTTTTATACATATGGATTCAATTTATGATTTCTACAAGAATCATTTTCATTCAACACTTTGTTGTGTGGAAACATGTGAGACTCCACTTGTCTGTATGATTCTTGTAAAAGAAACAATTTAGAAGATTTAGTTGATCATGAAACTGAAGGATATGGCCCAATGTCATAATAAATCATATATGGATCACTGTGGATGGTCGTTGTCATTCGTAGTAAGTGATTATGTGATTTGGAAATCTCTCAAGAAATGTACATCATTATTTTGGGATGGAGGGAAAGTTATCTCTTAGATAAATAGGGCCTTTGAGATATTTGAATTGGTTGGTGAGGTTCCATATCTATTTTCATTAATGTAACGACCGTCAGTTTTATTAATGAAAATTAATATTAATCTAATTAAATGTTTTGTTATATAGAATGGTTATATAACATATGAATTTCCTTGTATTTATTTTATTTTAAAATAACACTAATAATTTCTATAGTTGCTAATATAGCTATTGAATTGTGATTGCATGATTATTATAAATATAGGGCTTTAAGAAATCCAATTTATTCGGAAAAAGGGAAGTGATAGCCTCATCCGATATAATTGCTCGAAAAAAATCACATTTTTTAGAGCTCAGAAAGAAGGTAGCATCACTAGGATTTTCTCTTAACCATGTCCATGTCAAACTTCAACATGTTAAGCTTGAACAGAACCACCTATGGGAGAAGTGAAAGTTAGTATAGATTACCACCTGAGCAATGTTATATGAGCCACACCAAGATTATGTCACCATCGCAAACCTTACCCTTAGGTCATATGCAGGTGTTATAAGGTTTTATGTAACAAGACCCTTTCATTATGATTATGTTCATTATGTTTTTATATAACAAATAATATAAATTCATTTTATTATTATTACTTTGTAAATGGTTGATAAAGCCGAAATATTATTTTTTTGTTAATATTATGTTAAGAAATCTATTTTGATGAATAAATAGATTTATGAATTAAAAAATATTTTAATAAAATATTATTACTAAATTAATTTTGGTTAAATTTAAATGACGTGTAATTTTTTATGATTACAATAGAAATGTTTATTACGATTTGAAAACTGTTTTTTGTAAAAAAACATTAATTTTTTATAAATCACAATTTTAATTGTAAAAGAAAAAATTCACATATTTAGAAAATTATTTAGATAAAATTAATATCATTTTTGGATTCAGGATGTCAAATTTATATAATGGTTATTTTTAAAAAAATTACGATAAAGTCAATGTTTTGAGTAAAAATTAAATACAGTTTAAAATATAAAGTGTTTTATGACATAATAATGACCCAATGGTGATGTAATAAAATATTATAAAAGTTATATTCGTACAATATATGTTTTAACTTTAAAATAATTTCATTTTATATTTTCTTGACAAATTTTATGCTTCTTTGGTGGACCCTCCAAGACATATAATACATTTTATCTTCTTAAAATGATTTTCATGAGACTTTGACTCACCTACATATTAGAAAACCCAATATTTTAGTAAGATAAAAAATTTATTTTATAAAAAAAATTCCCTCCCCTATGGAAAAAAACATGGGAAACCCCATCGGGTGGTTTGTGGTTTTGATTATTTTAATGTGTAGGATTCAAAATATTAATAATATTGATTTCCCTTTGATTCCTTATATAAAACCACTCAATCTCTTGTTCCCCTTCACTCAAAACATTTGGATCTCAACAAAAATCTATCATACTTTCTCTATAATCCTACCAAGTCTCCCCATTCTCCATAGAAGCCTCTCTTATGCCTCTCCGAAGACTTTGAGATAACACTTCCATATAAGGGATTTCTTCCCTTCTCATTTTTTTCCTCATTTATTTATATTGTTATCCTATTGTATTTTCAACTATATATATTGGGGTATGATTTTTCACCTCCTCTATACTTCTATACTTATTTTTTAATTTTTAGATACCCTTTTATCTCTCATTAATTCTTCCCATGCACTCTCATTACAATGCTGAAATTTGGTAATGAATTTATCTCTCGTCATTTACATTCAAACAATTATTTTTGATTATGCATATAAATTCCATTACATTTTTCAGGATATTATATTCCATGACCCCTATTATAAGTCCCTGACCTTATACCTTACTTAATCTTGAGTTATTACAAGATTACACATTGATAATCTTTTCGGGTTTAGAGTTTTAGAGAATTAGATCATAAAACATGCATTACATTCCACATTTAAACAAAGTGGTTACAGAAAAGATAGTATTAATTTTTCCCATCAATGGAAACATATTTAAAATAAAACATGGATTCTTTCTTGACAGTTCCTTGACACTATCATCATACCATGTACCTTTCCCTTGATCTGTGAAAAACATTTCAAAAAACTTGGGATGAGCATAAAAAGCTCAATAAGGGATATAAAACTATGGAAAGGAAACATGGGTACATATATACATAAAAATGAAATCATACTTTACCCATAAAACATAATATCTTTAACATACCTCATCAAATCAAGAATAAATCATAGAAATCATAAGATATAAAGGTAACTTGAGGCATTCATAACATTCTTACGTAGGGAGTAACCCTCTTGCTACATTTGAAATACCCATCACATTATATTCCCTAAATCTCTTCAGATAAACCTTAACGTTTCACTCCTTCGCGTTACCCAATGCATTGGAGAGATATATCGGGCTCACCCGCCCATAGTTTATCACGAAACAACCTGTCTTCATAATAATTCCCAAGAACCTCAACATAATCGTATCACATAAAACATGCATAAAGGAAACATAACATTTCCACCTTTCAATCACAAGATATCAATACAACACATTGATATAAAAACATTATGAAAACCATTTTCAATACCAAAAGAAAAGGAAAGTAAAACATGGTATTTATTTTTCTTTTAAAAAAAGGTATGGCTTGTAGAGGAAGCCGGAACTCAAATAATGGTCACGGCGGCGGAGAAGTCGTTGTCGCCGCATACGTACGACAAAAAAATTCTATTTGTCGTTTAGTAAATGCTTCATATAAAAAATATTCCTTTTGAATAAACGTAAAAGTCAAAGGGGTTTATACACCATATAAAAGAAGGTTGTGTATAAAACAAAATATGCCTCAATGAAAAGAGATTGAGACGAAGTCCCATAACTCGGGTCCGACTTGACTCGATCGTTCTTTAATGTCCTTAATAATAAACTTGAGTTAATTTCTACATGCTTAATAACCTTTTTCAAGTTCATTATTCCTTTTTTATAACATATTTCCATGTCATGAACACTATGTAATTATTTAAGTTAATAACGGTCGTTTTAACGATCATTGGTACTTGAGTAAAAAATAAACCCTTTATAATTACAAGTTGTTCATGTATCCATTATATCCAGAATTATAATCATGATTTATATATCATATATATCCATTATATACATGCCTTTATAATATTACATAATCATTTATAGGTAAGAAATGAAATGCACCGTTCATGGAGACGGTAAGCCGTACGTACGCATGAATGCTACTTTCATATCTATTTCATATTTTATAGAATGGAATCATAATGATATAAGGTTATATTATAATTACAGTATAATATCATATATAATATCATATTTCCATCCTTTATACGTCCCACATATGGTATTTAACGAATCAAATCACTTTGAGGGGGCGGTATTCCGCACTTCCTTAAATGAAGATATCGCGTTTACCCATAATGGAAACCATAAATGTATGCCCAAAATTAAAAATACAGAAGCATAAGGAAAACATAAAAATATTATATATCATATATAAATATAGTGACATCTTAATGGCCACCTTTTAAGGTGTTAAAAGAATGTTGAACAATCATCATTTTGGGAGGTATAAATTCACCATCCACGGAAACAGTATGTCCTTTAACCATTAGATGTAGGTGTGTGTAAGTGTAGCTCGAATCCTTCTTATAACTACATCCTAGTATATTGAAGATACTGGAGTTGTTACAAAATAAATGAATAAAAATAGTTTAGGGAGTTGGAGAAGAAAAATAAAACAAAAGGACTCAAGTGAAGACATTACATTAAAATCAGGTAACTCCCTTTGGTTTGAGCTCAAAGGCTTCCTTCGGAAGACTTCTGCACAAACTGAGGATTCAAGGAGTAATATAGGGATGTGGAGAGAAAAAATGGGTAGGGTTTGGCCGAGCCAAAGGCTTTGGGAGTGTGGGTAAGGAGGTAGAGGTGGGGGCCTTTTATAAGAGGATAGGAGGGGCACTCTTGGAAAATAAAGAAATGTTACTTTATTTGAAAATGATTTTCAGATTCAAAAGGTCCCACATTGATATAATTTGAGGGTAAGGTGATAAGGGTTCGAAATACACCCATCCAATAGGTTTTGGACATTTGTAGTTCATAGATTTTATATTATCATTTCATTTTATTTAAATCCTTTACTAATGAGGAAATCGATGCATCATCATGATGTCATAAATAATTTAATTAATTTAAAGTCTAAAAATTATGAAAAAAATACTATGATGTATTAAATATTTTTAGATTTATAAATAATATTTATAGTCCAAATTATCATTTATGAAGACAAAAATAAAAATATTTTACTTAGGTGATACATTCTTTGTCACATTTAACATTCTTTAAAAAATAAAAAGATAAAAAGTCACTTTCTCACAAAAGTGATTCGATGGGGCCCCCAAGTTTGGAACAAGGCATCCCATGGTCTTCGATGAGACAACCAGTAGCCTTAGTACACATGTTGTGGTCTTTTTGTATTATTATGATATCATTTTATTATCTTTAACTACCTGGTTACTCATTAATCAAGATAATTAATGATAATTACCATCGTTACTATTCATAATGTCCAAAAATAAAAGAGTCTTAATTACATAATTTGGACCTTATGATTCCAAATATGTAATCCATTTTACCAAATTCCAAACACAGAAATTGCAATAATTTATTTAAAAATAATTCCCGTTGTCCAAACAAATAGCGAGTTTTTTTGAATCAATATCTATGAAAAGTTTGGCATTATTTTATACCCAATTCTAAAGTGAAATTAATCCTAATGACCACCATTGGATTAAATGGTAAAAATATATTCTAATTTAACTTTAAAACCAATTCAAAAGATAATCTAATCATATAAATAAATTAGATTAAAAAGCAGTTTTGATGTAAAATGCAGTATATTTCACTATTCATTAAAAAATGAACATTGTCAGAAAAATACCAAAAATTTACCCAAAGTAAATTTCAATGTCCCAATCATAATGAATATGTTTATTTTGACAAATATAGATTATAAAATTGTCAAAAGTTTTATTTAAAATGGGTTTTCCATCAAAAGGCAGTAAAACAATCTTTTAAGATTAATAGTGTATTCCATGCATAAGATTGTATTTATTTTCATTTTAAGCCTATAAAACACTATCTTAATCATTAATAGACATAGATAAAAATATCTATTATTCATTACTTACTTGGGATGTTACATCCTTCCCCCCTTTAGAAAATTGCGTCCCCGCAATTTATTTACTTATCGAATAAATGGGGGTACTTATCCCTCATTGCATTTTTAGATTCCCATGTTGCCTCTTCCATCATGTGGTTTTTCCACAAAACCTTTACCTGATTAATTACCTTATTTCGTAAAACTTATTCCCTGTGGTCAAGAATCTAGACCAGTTGTTCCTCATAAGATAGGTTCTTTTCCAGCTGAACTACCTCTGGACTCAAAACATGAGATGGATCTGGCATATACTTTCTCTTCATCGAAACGTGATAAACATTGTATACCTAAGATAAACTCGGAGGTAAAGCCACCCAGTATGCAACTGATCCAACTCTCTCCAGAATTTCTTATGGTCCAATGAACCTTGGACTCAACTTTCCTTTCTTACCAAATCTCATCACACTTTTCCATTGTGAGACATTGAGAAAACATGATCACCTACCTCAAAAGTTAGATCCTTCCTCCTATTGTCTGCATAACTCTTCTGCCTACTCTGAGCTGTTCTTATGTGTTTCTGAATCAGCTGAACTTTTTCTGCCTTCTCTTCTACCAATTCTGGTCCCATCAACTTCCTTTCACCCACTTCATCCCAAAAATCTAGTGTTCGACACCGCTTCGCATATAACGCCTCAAATGGTTCCATCTGTATACTTGAATGAAAACTGTTATTATATAAAAATTCAACCAAAAAAAGATGTTGGTCCCAACTTCCCTAATAATCCATCGAACAAGCTCATCGCATATCCTCCAAGGCGTGATTTGTTCGTTCTGACTACCCTTCTAATTTAGGATGAAATGTTGTACAAAAATTTAATTCAGTACCCAACGACTTCTGAAGGCCATTCTAAAAGTTAGAAGTAAATCTGGGATCACGATCAGATACAATGGAGAGAGGAACTCCATGTAACCTGACTATCTCTTTAAGATACAAACGAGAAAGTTGATCTAGAGAGAAAGTATCTCGTATAGCAAGGAAATGAGCAGATTTACTCAAGCGATCAACAATAACCCAGATTGCAATATTACCTCGAGATTTCTTCGGTAATCCCACAACAATGTCCATAGATATATATTCTCCCATTTCCACTCTGGCACTGGTAAAGGATGAATCATCCCTTTCTGTAACTGTCGCTCTGCTTTAACCTGCTGACAAGTCAAACACTTCACAGTAAAATCAATAATATCTCTTTTCATTGCATCCCACCAGTAATACTCTCACAGATCTATGTACATCTTAGTACTGCCAGGATGAACTGACAACAGAGAACTATGAGATTCACATAACAACTCTCTCTTAAACTGTGAATCACAAGGCACACAAAATCTCTTCCCAAATCTCATAACACAATCATTATCAATGTTGAATTCAGGCAACTTACCTTTCTGAACCAGCTCTACCTTTTTCTGCAACTCACTATCTTGCTTCTGGGCTTGATTAATTCTATCTAATAGAGATGATCTCACTGATACCTAAAACAAAACATAATAACTTCCTGCACCAACAACTTCTATTCCAAAGTTCATAAAATCTTTAACCAAAGGATCACGTTCCAAACGCAACATTGCTAATGAAGCATTACTTTTTCGACTCAAAGCATCATCCACTTTATTTGCTTTTCCCGGATGGTAATGAATTGTACAATCCTAATCCTTGATTAATTCCAGCCATCTCCTATGTCTCATGTTTAACTGTTTATGAGTGAATATATACTTTAAACTTTTGTGATCAGTATATATTTCACACTTTACTCCATACAAATGATGCCTCCAAATTTTTTAAGCGAAAACAACAACAGCTAATTCCAAATCATTTGTAGGGTAATTTACCTCATGAGTTTTCAACTGTCGTGAAGCATAAGCAATTACCTGATCATTCTACATTAGGACGCAACCATGTCCTTTCAATGAAGCATCACTGTATATAACATACTCACCATTCCTGGAGGGTAGTGCAAAAACTGGAGCATTCACCAATCTTCTTTTCAATTCCTGAAAACAATCATCACATTATTTTGTCCAGATAAACATAACACCCTTCTGATTTTTCTTAGTCATTGGACTAGATAACCGTGAAAAATTTCTTACAAACCTTAGGTAATAGCCTGCCAAACCAAGGAAGCTACGAATCTCAGTTACATTTGTGGGTCTTGGACAGTCTTCCACAACTTTTGTTTTTGCAGGATCAACAGTTATCCCATCTTTAGAACCAATGTGACCAAGGAAAGAAATTTGTTGCAACCAAAACTCACACTTGCTGAATTTTCCATACAGTTTCATTTCTTTTATGGTTTGTAAGATAACCCTTAAATTTCATTCATGCTCCTCTTTTATTTTAGAAAACACCAAAATATCATCAATGAAAACCACCACAAACTTATCTAAGAACTCATGGAAAATTCTATTCATTAAGTCCATGAATACAACAGGTTCATTGGTTAGCCCAAAAATAATTACTACAAATTCATAATGGCCATATCTTGTACGGAACGCGGTCTTCGAAACATCTGCTTCATTTACCTTCAGCTGATGGTACCTCGATCTCAAGTCAATCTTTGAAAAATACTGAGCTCCCTGGAGCTGATCAAAAAAATCATCGATATGAGGCAAAGGATATTTATTCTTAACAGTGATGTTATTCAAGGCTCTATAATCAATGCAAAGTCTCATTGAACCATATTTATTTTTCACAAATAAAATAGGATCACCCCATGGTGATGTGCTAGGTCGAATGAAACCTTTCTCTAATAAATCTTGCAATTGATCCTTCAACTCTAAAAGTTCATTTTGAGCCATTCGATAAGGGGGTTTTGAAATTGGCTTAGCATCAGGAACTAAGTCAACAGTAAACTCAACTTCCCTATCTGGTATTATTCCAGGAAACTCATTAGGAAAAACATCAGGATACTCATTTACCACTGGCACGTCATTAATCTGAACAGTTCCTTTATTTTCAACGATGTGTGCAAGGTAACATTCATTTCCATCTTTTAAAAGTTTCTTGGCCTCTTCATATGTTATCAATAGTAAGGTTTCATTCTTGTACACAAACTGAAAGTCTTTTTGAAAATAAACTTCTTTAGCTCTACATTCAATCTTATCATGTTAAATAGAGAGCCAATCCATACCCAGGATAACATAAAACTCTACTAGAGGTAGAACAATAAGGTTTGAAAGTAGGTTCTTTCCAAAGATAAGGAAAGGAAGATTCTTATCAATTATTTTTTCCTCAACATTTCCCCCAGGTGTTTTTACCAAAAGTTCAGGAGTCATTTCTTGAGATGGTATTCCCATTTTACTAGAAAAGTTTTCAGAGATGAAAGAATGTGTAGACCTCGAATCAAACAACACACTGGTATAATCTGAAAAAACAAACAAAGTACATGATACAACTTAATTTGATGGCCCGACATCTGCTGAAGTAGTTGTAAAGGATTTCACCACCCCTTTCTTCTTGTAGTCTAACTGCTTCCCATCACTGAAGCTCTTTTTCAGACACTCGTTTTCATAGTGACTCATATCATTGCACTTAAAACATTTCACTAACTGTAAATCAAATTTGGTCTTACCTTCACCTTGTTCTTTTTTAGTGCAATAACGATCCTTATGTCCCATCTTACCACATCATTAGCAATTTCCATAATTCAGAAGACATTCCCCAACATGCCTTTTTCCACATTTATCACAAACTGGAAACTTAGTTTTCTTACCATCAGACTTTTTTTGAAGAATTCTTCCCTTTCTCCTACCACCTTGGTCTCTTCTTCTGCTAGTTGTTATAGAACACTTGATCATCGACAAACTCTATTTCCACCTTCTCAACACATCGAACAAGATTTTCATAACTTTTAAACTCATGAGAAGCTAATTCCCTTCGTTATTTTGGCTTTAATCCTGAGAAAAAATGATTGATTTTACTATCCAGGTCTCAGATAATATTTGGAGAATACCTTTCCAATCGAGTGAACCTTTATTCATAGGTAGCCATTGAGTCTTCCTCTTGCCTCAATTCCAAGAATTGTTTTTCAATCCTAAGTCGAACAGCCTTAGGAAAATACTTTTCATGAAACACACCTTTGAATTCATCCTAGTCGAGAGCATCAATCTCATCAGCGTCCCTGATATTTTTATCCATTGACCACCACTGATCTGCTTAACCCTCCAAATGGTAAATAGAAAGATTATCCTTTTGATTGTTTGAACACCCCATGACATCGAAAATCTTCTCCAATGATTTAATCCAGCCTTCAACTAGCACAGGGTCAGATGATCCTATGAATGATGGGGGATGTTGCCTCATGAAATGTTCCACCACTGACATGTTCCTCTACGGTTGATCTGGCTGATCTCGTGTATGGATACCACCGCCATTTATTGCTTGCGTCAACTGTGCCATTACTGCAACAAAATTTTCTGTTCCAATTCCGACCATCTCAGGATGCTGATTCGGAAGGTTATTTCCTTCTGCATGCCTTCCTAGCACTGCTTCCATGTTTCCTCTGCGGAAAACCATTCTGAACAAACATGTCTTATATGAAACAACATGGTAATATTCAAATACTATATCACTTCAATTTGACCATAAAAAATTTGATAATCATTTAATATAATTTTAACTCCTAAAGTTATCGAAACTGGCCTCTGATACCAACTATAAGGCCCCAGCCTTAAACCTTACTTAATATTGAGTTATTACACGATTACACATTGAGGATCTTTTCAGGTTTAGAGTTTTAGGGAATTAGATCATAAAACTTTCATTACATTCCACATTTAAACAATGTGGTTTCATAAAAGATAGTATTCATTTTTCCCATCAATGGAAACATATTTAAAATAAAACATGGATTATTTATTGACACTTACTTGACATTATCATCATATCATGTACCTTTCCCTTGACCTGTGAAAAAAATTTCATAAAACATGGGATGAGCATAAAAAGCTCAGTATGGGATATAAAAATATGGAAAGGAAACATGGGTACATATATACATAAGAATGAAATCATACTTTACCCATAAAACATAAGAAATTTATCATATCACATCAAATCATGAATAAATCCTAGAAATTATAAGACATAAAGGTAACTTTTGGCATTCATAACATTATTACGTATGGAGTAACCCTCTTGGTTACGTTTGGAATACCCATCAATGTATATTCCCTAAATCTCTTCGGAGAAACCTTAATGTTTCACTCCTTCGCATTACCCAATGCATTGGAGAGCTATATCGGGCTCACCTGCCCTTAGTTTATCACAGAACCACCCGTCTTCATAATAATTCCCAAGAACCTCAACATAATCAAATCACATAAAACATGCATAAAGGAAACATAAAATTTCAACCTTTCAATCATAAGATATCAATACAACACATTGATATAAATACATTATGAAAACCATTTTCAATACCGAAAGAAAAGAAAAGTAAAACATGGTATTTATTTTTCATTTAAATAAAATGTATGGCTTGTAGAGGAAGCCGAAACTCAAATAATGGTCACGGCGGCGGAGAAGTCGTTGTCACCACATATGTACGACAAAAACATTCCCTTTTTTCTATTTGTAAACACTTCGTATAAAAAAGATTCATTTTGAATAAATGTAAAAGTCAAAGGGGTTTATACACCATATAAAAAGGGTTGTGTATAAAACAAAATATGCCGCAATGAATGGAGATTGAGACGAAGTCCCATACCTTGGGTCCGACTTGACTCGATCGTTCTTTAATGTCCTGAATAATAAACTTGAGTTAATTACTACATTAGTAAGAACCTTTTTCAAATTCATTATTCCTTTTATATCATTTATTTCCATGTCATGAACATTATGTAATTATTTAAGTTAATAACAGTCGTTTTAACGATCATTGGTACTTGAGTCAAAAATAAACCCTTTATAATTACAAGTTGTTCATGTATCCATTATATCCAGAATTATAATCATGATGTATATATCATATATATCCAGTATATACATTCCTTTATAATATTACATAATCATTTAGATGTAAGAAATGAAATGCACCGTTCATGGAGACGATAATCCGTATGTACGCATGAACACTACTTTCATTTATATTTCATATTTTATAGAATGGAATCATAATTATATAAAGGTATATTATAATTCCAGTATAATACCATATATAATATCATAGTTCCATCCTTTATACATCCCACATATGGTATTTAACGAATCAAATCACTTTGAGGGGGTGGTAGTCCGCACTTCCTTAAATGAAGATATCGCGTTTACCCATAATGGAAACCATAAAGGTATGCCCAAAATGAAAAATACAGAAGCTTAAGGAAAACATAAAAATATTATATATCATATATAAATATAGTGACATCTTAATGGCCACCTTTGAAGGTGTTAAGAGAATGTTGAACAATCATCGTTTCGGGAGGCATAAATTCACCATCCACGGAAACAGTATGTCCTTTAACCATTAGATGTAGGTGTGTGTAAGTGAAGCTTGAATACTTCTTATAAAAACATCCTAGTATATTTAAGATACTGGAGTTGTTACAAAATAAATGAATAAAAAGAGTTTAGGGGGTTGGAGAAGCAAAATAAAACAAAAGGACTCAAGTGAAGACATTACCCTAAAATTGGGTAACTCCCTTTGGTTTGAGCTCAAAGGCTTATTTGGGAAGACTTCTCCCCAAAGTGAGGCTTCAAGGAGTAAGAGAGGGATGTGGAGATACAAAATGGGTAGGGTTTGGCCGAGCCAAAGGCTTTGGGAGTGTGGATATGGATGTAGAGGTGGGGGTTTTAATAAGAGGAGAGGAGGGGCGCTCTTTGGAAAGTAAAGAAATGTTACTTTATTTGGAAATGATTTTCGGATTCAAAAGGTCCAACATTGATATAATTCGAGGGTAAGGTGATAAGGGTTCAAAATCCACCCATACAATAGGTTTTGGACATGTGTAGGTCACAGATTTTACATTATAATTTCATTTTATTTAAATCCTTTAATGAGGTAATCACTGTATCATCATGATGTCATAAATAAATAAATTTATTTAAAGTCAAAAAATTATGAAAAATTACTATGATGTAGGAAATATTTTTTTCTATCTAATTAATATTTATAGTTCAAAATATTATTTATGTAGACAAAATTAAAAATATTTTACTTAGGTGATACATTCTTTGTCACATTTAACATTCTTTAAAAAATAAAAATATAAAAAGTCACTTTCTCACAAAAGTGATACCATGGGGCCCCCAAGATTAGAAAAAGTCATCCCATGGTCTTCCATGAGGAAACCAGTATCCTTAGGGCACATGTTGTTGTCTTTTTGTATTATTATGATATCATTTTATTATCTTTAACTACCTGATTATTCATTAATCAAGATAATTAATGATAATTACCATCGTTACTATTCATAATGTCCAAAAATAAAAGTGTCTTAATTAAATAATTTTTTCCTTATAATTCCAAATATTTAATCCATTTTACCAAATTCCAAACACAGAAATTTCAATAATTGATTTAAAAATAATTCCCGTTTTCAAAACAAATAACAGGTTTTTTTGAAACAATATCTTTGAAAAGTTTGGCATTAGTTTATGCCCAATTCCAAAGTGAAATTAATCCTAATGACCTCCATTAGATTAAATTGTAAAAATATATTCTAATATAACTTTAAAACCAATTCAAAAGATAATCTAATCATATAAATAAATTAGATTGAAAAGGAGTTTTGATGTAAAATGCAGTATTTTTCACTATTCATTAAAAAATGAACATTGTCAGAAAAATACAAAAAATTTATCCAATGTACATTTTAATGTCCCAATCTTAATGAATATGTTCATTTTGACAAATATAGATTATAAAATTTTGAAAAGTTTTATTTAAAATGGGTTTGCCATCAAAAGGCAGTAAAACAATCTTTTAAGATTATTAGTGTATTCCATGCATAATATTGTATTTATTTTAATTTTGAGCCTCTAAAACAATATCTTAATCATTAATAGACATAGATAAAAATATCTATTATTCATTAATTACTTGGTATGTTACACCTATACTATCCATTACATGTATAAATGATTAGATACCCCTTTCCCTCTCATAAACCAATTTTATGATTTCTATTTGACGTATTCATGATATCCAAGTTACATAAAAAATTTCCAAGCCAAAATCATCATGTAAGTGAATACCATACCCATTTTACATTCAAGGATATTTACATTTATGCTTATGTAATTGTTGATTGAGTGCATCCATTTATGTATTCCATATCTCTTAATTGTGTAGTAAATTATTATATATACTGAATACATGTTGTATGATCCATTAAGAACACTTATGTATTAAATGAAATGTTTATAAATTATGATCCCTGATAGCACTTCAATATATTGGTTAAAGATTTGTATCATGATAAATGAAATAAAATGTGGTTTTACTCATGATAATTCAAGTAAAAATATTTTTTAATCATTCTAATCCATGATAAATGAGGTTTTACTCATTCGTCATGTGCAATGATCCATGGATAATTCTAATATCATGTCAAATGTTTTTGCCACATTTCCATGTTATGATAATCATGCTATATAACTACTTTATGTCCAAGTTTATCTTATAACCAATTTATATACTTAGTGAATAAAATTTATTGAATTCATCATGTTATTACATGTTTACTCTTTTACTGGGCTTTATAACTCACCATTTTATTATTCATTACATAGGTTATCCCTTGAAATTATAATAACGAGTGAATGTTGTGGTCATGTAAAATAATTTTTCAATAAAGATGTCCTGTTTTATGGTCTAATTTATTATGTAATGTTCATATGCACCAAATACACTAGGAATCTCGATCTTATTTGTCTTATCAAGATAACATTTTATGTAATAATTTTTTTTGTCTGAAATAATGAGTAGGGTAGATATAGTTGGTATTAGAGGATAAGTTTAGTTATTTTTGGGATTAGGATATGAAAACCATATTAAATTCCTTTTCAATTAGACTATGTATAATAATAACTACCCTAAATTTTGGTGATTATAGATTAGGTGATTTATCAAAAAAAACAACTCTGTCTTCATACAAAAAGTATAGGTGTCTCTGGAACAGATGTATCTTGGGGTAAAACAAGAAAACACCACTTTGAACTAGACATTAATGGGAACATGTGCACAACAATGAGCATTACAACACTCTTGGTTATGAAAATATCGGGGGATATTTTTTGGTAAATTCATAATCAAATTATGAACCATTACTAAGGGAAAAAAATTATTGTGAGAGTATATATTGTGAAGTAGATCATGGATAACATAGATTTATGCCTATAAATTCATAAGTTAAGGAAATAAGAAAAATTTAAAAGTTAAATATTTTTGTATTTGGATTGCAATTTTTTTAACCCCTAATTTTTCATTTATTACATTAAATGCATGGAATAGGATTACTTGGATTAAAAATTATTTGAATATCAATGTGGTGATGGTTCTAATGAAGATTCCCAATCAGATTAGAGAAGGAATCACGAACATTGGTATGATACTCTCTCAGATAAATCATGGTTTGAATTGAAAATGAGTCAATATGATCATCCAATCCCCCATAAGAATGAATAAGCATCAATCGAGAGTTTAATGAGACAATTTCCTCATACTTTTAATGGATCATCTGATCCCTCAATTGATGAAAAATGGATCAACTCCATTGAAAATATCTTATCCATCCTTAAATGTTCTGAACAAAAGAAGGTTCATCTAGTTGCTTATCATATGGAGAGTTAATCTAATCAAATGTGAAAATTGATCAAAAATAATAATCCTAAGGAATAAATTGAGGCATTGGAATGGAAGGATTTATGGAAAATGTTTTTTGATAAATATTTTTCACGCACCATCTGACATAAAATGGAAAGGGACTTCCTTCCCCCAAGAATAAATATGATGAATCCATTTGAGCATACATGAAAAAACTCACAAGGATTGAATGATTTTCCGATGTATTTTTCATTACCCATTAATTCAAGGTTGACCACTTGATTGGTGGGATAAAACATTGTCTTCAAAAATCCCTGGTGATCCGTGACTTTGATAGCTAAGGAAAAATTGTCTTATGTTCCCTCAACGATAAAATGGATATTGGAAAATATTTATTTTATCATGGGGATAAGAAGATGAAATTGGAAATTATTTTTTTATGTTCGATTGATACATCCAAACGGTGCTATGAAATTAATGAACCCCACATGCCAATGGTTTGGAAAGAAGCACCCTGGAAATTTCCTAAAGGGGATGAGGAAATAATTTAGGTGTGGAAGTGAAGGGAACCTATCCAATAATTGCAACAAGAAAAACCCAAAACTGCGATAGAGGAGAGAAATGCTCTGTTCTACCCTCAATGAATTGTTCATTACTTCAGTTGCATGGAATCATAGAACTTTTTAATCTAGTTTCCTAAGACAGGGGTGTTTCAAGGAAACCAACAACCACCAAAGAAACAAGGGTGATCATTTACCATCATTACCGCCAAAGAAAACCCCAAAAACAAATTGGTTACAAGTATGATAGTAATTCATTCACGAGTGGAGAATGTACATTTTTATACTAGATCTATGAATTATTTTATATCTAGAATGATTAGTGGAATAATCCCAACCCCACCACAAATCAATTAAGTAATGATATCGGTAAAAATAGAAAATGGAGAAATCATTGCATCCCATGAATATAGAAGCTCCCCTATCATAATATTTGGATTGAAATTTTCGGAAAACCACATCATACTCCCTATAGTTGAATTTTATGTTATTATTTTCATGGATTGGATTCCCTTAAATAGATCCAACATACATTTCATTGAGAAGGAAATCACTCTTCATATGGTGAATCGACCCATGATTCTATACACATGAATGAATGAGGATGAATCTTGTTTAGTTCCATCATCTCTTGTGTGGAAATTACTACCCTATAAACACACGTATCTGGCTCAAATGATTGAGTCCAATGAAGAAACCACCCTTTAAGACATTCCAATTAGGAGGGAATTTAGTGAAGTGTTTCCAAAGGAATTTCCCAGTCTTCCTCATATAAGAAATGTTTAACTCATGATTGATCTTATACATAGGGCATTTCTCATATCCAAGACTATATATAGAATGGATTTTGTGGAGTTTGAGGAGATGAATAAAACACTATAAGAGTATATATAGAAAGGGTTCATATGCCAATGTGCTTAAATGTGTGGTTCACTAGTCCAATTCGTCTTGAAGAAGGATGAGTCAAGCAGACGCTACCATTATTATTATAAGCTTAATAAAATCACGATAAAAAACAAGTATCCTCTACCACAAATTGTTGACTTGTTCGATAAGCTACTTGGAGAACAATACTTCTTCAAGGTGGAACTGTGGTTGGGAGATTACCAATTAAGGTTGAGTAATGTGGATATCCCAAGATTGATTTTCATACAATATATGGGCACTATGAATTCATAGTATTGCATTTCGGATTCACTACTAATCCATCAATCTTCATGGACATGATGAATAGAGTATTTAGATATAACCATGACAAAATTGTTCTAGTATTTATAGATTATAATCTAATATAATCCAAAATAATGGAGGAGAATGATGAGAATCTAATCATTATACTAGATACCTTGAGAAAGGGGATGCTCTAGTGAATGTACAACAACTGTGAGTTATGGTTGAAGTAGGTATCATTCTTAGGTCATATCACCTAAAAAATGGGATTTATATGGATCCCTCCATGATAGATGCAACTGAGGGATGTCCAAGGCCATCTTCGGTGACGAATATCTATAGCTTACTAGGGTCAGCTGAATATAATCACCGTTTTGTTAGAAATTTCTTACAATTTTCCATCCCTCATAGAAAGCTAACATTGAAAGGAGTAATGTTTGCCTGTAGGGATGAATGAAAAGATAGCTCCATGGAGTTGAAAATGATTCTTATCACTGCACACATGCTCATACTACCCACAAGTGGAGAACATTTTGATGTATTTAGTGATTCTTTGAAGAAGGTATTGGGTTGTGTGTTGATTAAAAATGACAAATTCATTACTTATGATTCAAGACAATTGAATGTTCATGAGAAAAATGTCCAACACATGATGTATAGTTCAATTTAGTAATCTTCACCTTGAAAATTTGGAGACATTATCTCTTTGTGGAGACATGTTAAATATATACAGATCAGAAAACCCTCTAGTATATATTCACACAAAAAGAGTGGAATATGTGAAAATGAAGATGGTTAGAGATGATCAAAGACTATGACTGCTCAATCCATTTCTACCCTGGGAAGGTGAACAATGCGGAAGATGATATAAATATAAATGACCCTTGGAATTATATCATCAGTGATAAAAGATAAGGATCCAATCTTCATTGATTTGATGAAGATGGACATGGGAATCATAATACGGGAAAATCATCAGTCCTTTAATAAATTATTTCTCAGCCTTATATTTTGGAAAGGTTAATTAAGGCTTAAAAAGATAATGTGGGAATTCAAAAGAAAGTGGAAACTATTAGAAAAGTGAAATCATGTGATTTTAATGTTAATGAAGAAGGAATTATGAGATTTTGGACCAAAAAATGTGTTTCATAAAATTTGGAGTTAAATAATGAACTTTTGGATTATGGACTTATATTGAATTTCTCCATTCACCCAAAAAACAAAAATACGTATCAAGATCATCAAGATAATTATTGTTAGGATGACACGAATATGGATGTATCTGAGAATACTTCAATGTTCCTGGTATTTCATCACATGAAGGTTGAGATGAAGATGTATAAAGGGATGATTCTACCATTATCCATACCATCATAGAAATGGGAGAACATCACCATGGAATTTTTCACCATATTTCTGATGAAATCCCAAGTCAACAATGTTATCTGGGTTGTTGTGAATCATCTTACAAATACTACACACTTCATTGCAATTCAATAGGATTTATCAATTGATCAATTGGAACATATATAAATTAGATAATTGGTAAGGCTAAATTGATTATAAATATCTATTTATCTTATCGATATCCAATATTCACCTATATGTGCTTGAAGAATATCCAACATGCTCTGAATAATGAGTTACACTTTAGTACATCTTAACATCCTCAAATTGATGGTCAATATAAGAAGGATATCCAAACACTTCAGGATAGGTTGAGAGCATGCTCAACAGACTTCAAAGGAGGATGAGATCAACATCTTACACTAGTTATGTTCTATTACAATAACAGTTTCCACTCAAGCATTCAAATTCCTCCTTAGGAAGACAATTATGGGAAGAGGTGTAGAAAACTGACATTTTGGGATGATGGTTGGGAGAAAAAACTCTTATGTCAGTAAATGGTCAATGAAATAGTGAAGGAGGTTGAAACCATCCAACAACACATTGAAGCTTCTCATATTTGACAAAAGAGTTATACTAATAATAATCAACGTGACTTAGATTTTGATGATTGGGACATGGTCATCCTTTATATATCATCGTGGAGGATATTTATGTGATTTTAGAAGAAGGGAAAGATTCGTCTATGGTACATCAGCCATTTTTTAGATCCTTGATTACATTAGTGCAGTGGTCTATCGACTTGAACTCCCATCGAACATGTCCCAAGTACATGATGTATTCTATATATCACTCTAGAGGAAGTACATACCAGACCCATTACATGTACTCAATCCATATGTGGAACCATTGTAGAATGACCTCTCCTATGAAGAGAAGTCGGTGAAGATCTTTGGTCATAGAGAAAAAGATCTACGAAATAAGACGATACCCTAATCACAGTGTTTTGGAGAAACCACAAATTTGATGAAGCAACATGGTTATCGGAGGAAGTGAAGAAGGAGAGAAACCCTCGTCTATTTTACTGTGCTAAAAGGATGTTTTGAGGGAAAATTTTCTTAAGGGTTGTAACGACCGAAACTATTATTAATTAAAATTACCAATGATCTAATTAATTTTATTACTATGGAAAATGGTTATGTAGCATATGTAGTTCCTTTGTTTTATTTTTTTGGATTTTAAAATAATGTTCATAATTATACTCGTTGTTAATATAGACATTGAAAAGTGATCACATGACTCATATAAATACAGGGCTTTAAAAATCCAAATTACACAAATAAAGGAATTTATGGCCTCATCCAGTAGAATAGCTTCATACAAATCCAATCTTTTGGAGCTCGGAAAGGAGGTAGTGTCACTGGGATTCGCTCCTAACAATGCCAAATCCATGCTTCAATATCTTATGTTTGAATGAAACTGACTATAGGAGAAGTGGAAGTTAATAGAGATAAACAACTTAGCGATGTTATCTAAGCCACCCTAATAGTCTGTCACCATAACACACCATACCCTTAGATCTTATGCATGTGTTATAAGGGGTTACGTAACACGACCATATCACTGTAATTATGTGCATTATGTTTTTATAAAAAAACTAACATACATTCATTTTATTAATTTTACATTGTAAATGGTTTTAATGCACAAAGAGTATTTTTAGTTAATATTCAAGTAAGAAATACAATTTGATGATTTGATGGATTTTTAATTAAAAAATATCTTAATAAAATATTATTAGTAAATTAATTTTTATTAAATATAAATGAACATATAATTTTTTTAATACAGTTGGTATTTTTAATATGGTTTGTAGATAGTTTTTATCAAAACCACGGAATTTTCGATAAATGTCGTTTTTTATTTTAAATATAATAAATTTCAAAGATTTACAAAATTATTTTGATAAATTGAATATCATTTTTTAATCCAGAATGTCGAAAATATACAATGATGAGCTTTCCATATTTTTTTGAGATAGTAGAATTTTTTCATAAAAATTAAATATTGTTTAATATACTATGCATTTTATGATATCATAATGACTCAATAGATATGTAATGAAATACTATATAAGGTATGTTCAGACAATATATGTTTTTGAATTTTTTATTTTTTATTTTTTATTTCTTTGATTGATTTTATTGTGCCTTTGTGGACCCTCTAAGACTTATAAAAAATTTTAAATTTTTAAATTGATTTCCTTGAGTGTGTGACTCACCTCCACATAAGAAAGCATAATATGTTAATAATATCATACATTGTCCTTATAAAATAATTATTTAAATCTCGATGGTAAAAATACATTGGCTAAAACCATGGGGTGGTTTGTGGATTTGATTATTTTAATGTGTAGTGTCCATCACCTAAATAATTAATAATTTCTTCCCCTTCAATATATAATACAACTCAATCAACCATTCCTCTTCACTAAAAATCTTTGCAGCTCGACCAACCTATGCCTTCAATTCTCTATAGTTCCCCAAGGTACTCTAAGCTCCCTAGAAGCATCTATCAAGCCTCTCCCAAACCTTTCGGTTCACACTACTAAGTAAATGATTTCAACATTTCTCATTTTTTCCATGTTTCTTTATATTGTTATCTCATTGTAATTTGAATTATAAATGTTTCAGTGTGATATTTCACTACCCCATCCTAAAATACTTTTTTTAATGATGGTAGATCTCTTTCTCTCTCATTAATTCCTCCCATGTACACCTATTAACATGCTGATATTCCGTACGGAATTTCTCTCTACTCATTTACATTCAAGAATTTTATTTATATTATAAATCTATATTTCATAACATATGTTGGGATATTATCTTCCATGACCACCTTAATGAAAATTTGATGTATAAATGAATAGAGACTCATTTCACTCTAATCAATCCATTTAATTATTCCAATTTGATGTAGTTTTGCAGCCGAAGTTACACAAACATTTCTCATGCCAAATTTATTGTTTAATTAAACAACATACCCATTTCTATATCAAGGATATTCATATTTATTAATTAGTACTTGTTGATTAATGAAATCCATTTATGTATTCAACATCAAATATTCATTGAATAAATTGTGGCATTTAATGTATCCACATTGTATGATCCATGTGGCACAGTTATGCATGAAATGAAACGTTTATAAAGGGTTTCCCCTGATAACACTCAAATGCATTGGGTAATGATTAGTATCATTATACATCAAGTGAAATAAGGGTTTAATCATGATAATTCAAGTGCAATGAGGGTTTACTCTTGCTAATTCAAGTGAAACGAGGGTTTACAAATTCTCTATGTGCCATGAGGCTTGGATCATGCTAATATCATTATAAATGTTGTTTCCATATTTCCATGTTATAATAATCACGCAATAATAAGACTTTATGTTCATGTTTCTCTTATGATCCATTGATATCCCCATTTCTTAACATGTACTTCATTATTTATGTTATGCCTTGCTTTCTCCCTTACTAGTATTTATAGAACACCCTTTTCTTATGCATTCCTTCAGGTTATCCCATGCAATGCTAAGTATGAGGGAATGTTGTGGTCTTGTAAAAGAATATTTCAATAAAGATGTTGTGTTTTATGTTCTATGTTGTAATGTAATGTTCCTAATCACCAAAGACACTAGACCTCTCAATATTTTATGATGTATCAATTGAAAATTTTATGTAATAAATTATACTTATATGTTAAATAATGAGTAGGGTTGTTATATTTACCACAATGATTCAGTATGTTAGATAATTCATATTAGATATCTGAGTTGAAAATGTTTAAGCAAGATCCTAACCATGTGATTCATTGGGATTCTGTTGAATTAGAGCCATATGCTTCATTGATAAATATCCCAGTGTGGATTGTAGATAAGAAATAGAATGTCTTGAATGGTATAAGACTGGGTCTACTATATGATTTGTGGAAACATGCTCTGATTTAGGATGAAATGTGAGAACTGTAGAGTAAAATGAAATTGTAGTGTATAGAAACCATTCTTTGCAATGTTGCCTTCCAAATTTTAGGGGATGTAAATACCAGTGGGGGTGTCATTGTTTTACCATTAGATTCATGTTAGTAACCCTTTAATTGTGTTTTTTGAGTATGTATTGTATATGGTTGTTGTTTTGTTAAGTTTTTGGAAATTTTTGATTTTTTGGGACTTCACTACATGTGTGTGGTTAGTGAATAGTTTGGGAAAGCAATGTAACACCTATAAGAAATAGTTCATGGTGAAATAGAGGCTAAAGGGATGGATCACGAGATTCACAAAATTTATCCATGGGATTTGATAGCATAGGAGAAACTATTATAGATGAGATAGTGTGCATGGGCATGACTTGTTCACACTTTGGAAACCGTATGAGCCAACCATATGATTTTCAACCCCTAATAAAGTATCTTGCACAAGGTTTTCACTTGGTATTCATAACTGTGTGACTAAACATCCATAATTTAAAAACTAAATGTAATAAAATATTTCTAGGTTATTTTAATGTTTTGATGCCTCATTTTTTCCCAAACAGACATAAAATGATATTTTTCCATCTCAAAGGATGGATATCATCTACCCATCGAATTGGATTCATTTCTTTGGTGTGTTGAAGCTCGATTCATAGGGTAAGTCATCACTCATGTTCATTAATGGTGATTTTTATTAGATCCTCTTATTTAAATCTCTTAGTTTCTTAGTCCTATGTCCTCTATGGATGTATCTTTGACATTTTAAGCCAATTATATTAAAATTTTATCTTTTAATTACAAGAGAATAGATCTAAGGAAATTATATGATATTTAAATCAGTTTCATTTCAGTTTATATATTAAACTTTATTTTATTCAAGAAACTCGATGTAGGTGGATTCACTCTAAACTCCTTTATTTTGAATATAATGGTTTGATCTCAGTTTGATTATTTTTTTGTAAATTATTTTTTTGTAAAATATTTTTTTAATTTTTTGTATATTGATTGTTAGAAACCCCCTTGACTGATGGGTTTTGGAAACATTGAAAATGGGTGTTTTCATATAATATTTCTTGGTTCATGGTTTTAAAATGATGAATTAAAATGTTGATTTTTATATTTGTTTTAAAGGTATTAATCAAAAAATTCAATAAAATATACAGTTTCATTGAAGATAATGGAAATTTTGGATTTGAATTGGTTTGATGGAGGGTTTTCAATAAAACAACGATTTTATTAAAATGGATTAAATAGATATTTTAGAATTGGTTTGATTAATGGTATTTTTTGTTAATGTGCATTGGGATGGGTATGTGTAATTAGTCTCCCCAATTATTATTAGGATATATAAGGATCATGTCTTGATCCTGTAAAATATGATTTGGTTTAGATAAGGGTAATAAGTCTCCCGCATCATTAGTGGGATGGATAAAGTTTAGGTATTTTCCCCTCCTATATTGATTCATGAATGTTGGATTGTTTTTTTGTGTGAGATGAAATGGTTATGCCAAAATATAATTTGTGATTTTATCTTTAGAGCTTTAATTAATTACTTTTCATTAAACTGGATATTTTTTAAGAAAATGGTTTCATTGGAACATGTTTATATTTTGACTTAAATTATTTTAGAAATTGTTCTATATAAAACGTTATTATATAAATTTTTATAACATATTATATATTAGAGACATGAGTAGGTATGTCATTAGTGAAAATCTATTGAGCTTAATTTCTCTCCACTTATTTGAAACAATTGTTCTTTTGCAGATGATGTTTATCAGGACATGTGCGAAGGTAAATTATGAAACATATTTAGTAAGACTCCAGGATAATTGGGTTTTTGGTGGAGTTTGGGAATGGAGAATGTGAAACATCGGAGATTATTTGGTTATCTTGAGCTCAAATAGTTTTTCTTCTCTTGTATACCTTTATATTTTAGTTTTCTACTATGGAACATAGTTTTCATTTTTTTATGTAAATGAAATCTTTGTGTTTTATTTCACTATTTAGTTCATCATATAGAGATTATTTGGTTATGTAATGTTGGGTTTATTTATTATTAATTATAAAATTTCCCCCCACATGTATTGAATCCCATTGGTATTTATTGTTAACATCTGGAATCATGGGGATGTCACTTAAGGCCATGTAATGTCCCCCCTCCTTCCCAATGTAATTATAAAGGGATGGATGTTACAAGATCCCTCTTCAAATATGGTTTAAAAAGGGCATATACATATTTCTGAAACCTTATTATTCTATCGTAATAAGTGAAGAAAATTGGAACATTTTTAAATATTTTCTATAGCTCTATAAATTTCGTATGAACCTCTTTAATATTTACCTAGATTAATAGTTAAACACTCATTTGGAATGATAGGATCTATATATTAAATGTCTATAATTATTGGATCTTTTTCAATCCTCATCATAGATAATAAATTACAATCTTTTCGACTTAGAGCATCTTCAACCTTGTTCTCTTTCCGATGGTGGTAATGTATTGAGAATTTAGATTCATTAATTACTAGAATCTTTATTCTCTAGAATAGGTATATTTATTTTAATGTGAAAATATATTTCAATCCATTTTTATGAGGTATTTTGTCACATGTTTAATTTTAGAGATAATATCTCTATATAATTAATTAAAATATTACCACTACTATCTCTTAATTAGGAGTTGGTTAATTTTTATCTTGGAACATAAATTGTGTTTATGAATTAGCTATAACCACATCAGTCCACATGATGATGCATCCCATTACCATATTTTTTGTACCATTATAAATTCAAAACCATTATCATCTATATGGTAGTGTCGGAATAGGTGCAATGATTGTTCTTCTCTTATGTTCCTTAAAACATTCCTTAGATTCATCCATCCAACAGAACATTGATCCCTTTTGATATAACATAGTTAGTGTATTAGATATCCATGACAAATTATCCCAAAATAAAAAAATTGAACCAATTAAATTAAACTAAATATTTTAATCTCATTGGTTGGCCTCTGATAATGTTCAATAACATCCGTCTTTGAAGAGCCTACTGATAAACCCTCACTTGTGACTATATGACCCAAGAATGAAACTCTTTGAAGCCAAAATTTACATTTGGTAAATTTTTAATAAACTTACACTTTCATTGGGTATTCATCACAATTATAATATGATACTCATTTTTTTCACTAAAATATGAATAAATAAGAATACCATATATAAATACTACAAAAAACATATCAAAGTAATATATGAAGACTTTACACATTAAATCAATGAAGATAGAAAGGGTACTTTAAGGAAAAATGTAATCACATTAAATTCATAGTGTCCATACATTGTGTGAAATGTTGTATTGTGTATATCCTACATTTTTACAAACAATTTATGAAATCCATAATGAAGATCAATATTGGAAAAGTATTTTGTATTGTGTAGTTTATAAAATAAGTCAAAATATGGGGTAGATGACACTTTTTTCTAGATAATGGCCATGTAAAGTTATCAATAATCTATACAGAGTCACATTGATCCATCATTAAAATTAAAAAATAGAACAGGTACCCTAAAGAAATGTACATAGATAAATGAATACCTTTTCAACATTCTCTGGGAGATTATACTTCAATTCTAACAACTAAATTGTGTTCATTTTATAAGTATTCCTTGAAATAGGCAGAACAACTTGTATTAGTTCCATAAATATATCAACATCATTATATGGTTGAAGACCAGAAAATTATTTTAGACATACATTAGAAAACACCCATAAAATATATATATCATTAATAATTATTTTCTGCCCAATCCTTTGAAATAAATAACCTTAATGTAAAGGAATTATGACACACCAGATGGATCTAATTTCCAATGGAATTTCATATTCTTTCTCACATTAACAAATGATCATAGATTAATTTATAATATAAAATGTGGCTTCCCAACCTCAAAAATTGAAATGGGCTCTATATAAAAAAATCTAATCCATACAAAGACTCAACCAATATTCAACTAAAGGGAGAATAAAAAGATTTTCAAGAATAATATTCCAATAATCATAAATTTTAGAGGATCTATATAATTTAAATGAAACCGGTGTACTATTATGAGTTTTAAAAGATAAATCAACAACTAATTTCTGAGGAGATATAGTGATACCTTTATGAAAATATTTAGATGTTAATGAGTGGGTGATTCCATAATCAAATAATACAATATCTATACTAGAGTGAATGATTAGTGTACCATTCATCTAATGTTTGTTTTAAACCAGTTTGACATTCATGATCAAATGAAATTTTCTTTTGTCTTTGGGCATAATTGGTTGTCAATGTTGATTATAGAAAACCTTCATATTATTACCTATTTGGAGTAATTCTCATATTCCTTTCATATGAAGCATTGGACATTGGTTATTGCCTTAGTTGGAATCATCTTTCTCTCTATTTCATTAATTTTCTTATTCATCAATATTTTATATTAATGGGATTTATTACATGGATTTAAAAATTTAAATTAGGTCATAGTTATATTCAAACACATCCTTTAATGTTTGATCCATGTACATGGATATAATTTCTTTCAAAAATTTGATTTATTCATTTTTTTCATGAGTCATGATATATATTTTTTTTGTTATTAAAATCAAGGGAAGGGTTGGAATATCTATTTTCCATTTCTAAATTGAGTTCACATCGACCGATTTATTTTTATCTACTAATGTATCTTATAGATAATCTGTTCAAGAGACATGGTTTAAAAACCCAATGAATCTATCTCTTTTACAGGATGGGAAGATAATTAATTCAGATGAATATATGAAAAAACTTTTAAAATATTCCTCATATGTAACAATGTATGTACCCTTAAAATCAACTGATTTCATGAATTCAATATCATCCTCTTTCCTAAAATTCTTGAAAATATTCCACCATTGATATTCTTAACCTTTTAGAAGATAAAAAACATGCAAAAAAATTCGTGTTATGATCATTGAAGAACAGAAAATATTTTCTCAACATAGATAATATATTTTATAGACTGTAGTGGTTCAAAATTTTCACTAAAATATGGTGTATGTTTACTCATGAAATATTCAATAGAATGTTGTTACCTCATTTGAACGTTTGGAAACACATCAAGATTCATAGACTAATAATGACGTCTAAGTATAGTACTAGGAATTTGCGTTCCAGCTCCCAAAACATTTTGTTACGCAGCTGAAAAATAATTAAATTTCCCATCACACTCATCATTAAAATGACTCCTTCACGTTCTATACATTGATTAAAAACCAAAAATATTTTCATGAGAAATAATATTCATAGTATAAAACAACTAAATTAATAAAAATAATTTATATAATTTATAAATCATGAAAACTTATTCTATTAAACCATAGGATTAACCATGATCATTCATTGTTTTTACCAAACAATTAGATTTTATCCTATACTTATATAAAGTGTCATTGTATTGAAAAACAATTTCTATCACTACTATCTAATAATTATCTCAAACCTACTCTTATATAAACTATATCAACCAAAACATTTCATAAATAATTATTAAATATATTTTGATTAATATTTAATACATAAAAATCTGATCCCCATAAGAACCATAAACATTTAGATTCATGTTGTAATAGATATATAATATTCTTATGTTATAAAACATCATCAATATATCCCAATAAATATCATCCATAATATTACACTTTATTTTCATACCCTTGAAACAAGGAATATCACAAAAAAATACATGATCGTGCTCATAACATATAATTGTCATGATTAACATTTAAAGATCATAAACATGATATATGGAATAAAAAATTAGAATTTCAAAAGACATGAATCAAAAGAATGAGAACGCATCATAACTGAATCCTCAACCATGCGTTCATGTCATAAATTTTTGTTTCACCATAATAAATATATGAAAGTTTTCATATTTCATGGTTAACTAGAAATACTATTAGATTTGGAATCAACACATGATTCCAATTCTAGATCATTATCATCCACAAGCCTCCCATAACGGATCAAGAACTTCTACTTCTGTCCCATTATGGATCAAGCACTAAAACATAGTTCCCAAAAATATATCACAATATATAATACTTCACTAAATGTATATGAGGTATATATAGGTCTCACTCATTTCATAATAAATATCAAACAAATGTGTTCCAAAGGATCAAAAATCATTCAACACATCTGAATCCTTAAATAGAAATGGTTTTTGTATGTATTACAAAATAACATCATAAACAAAAAAAATATACAAATAGAATAAATATTGTATCCATGGATAATATCCTCATTAAATAATTTTTAATATTAAATGATATGATTTTATATTGAAAAATATAATTAAGGACCACATAGAATAATTATTTATGAAAATAATCATTCTATTTCGAAATCCTTTCTTTAAAAATATTGTATACTTATTAATGAGATCATTTTATTTAAATATATCATTATAAAATTATAAATTATGATTCAATGAAATTATTATTCTTGATGGTAAGGAATTTTTTCCCTTTCATATGATTCATAAAACATTCATTTCACAAAGCCAAAACATTCCTCATTCATAAATGGAAAAAAATATCCTTTTATATGTTTTCTAAAATGTAAAACATGCTTAAAATGACATTAATCAATAAATGTTGAATAATATAAAATATAATTAATATTTTTTTAAAAACCTTGATATGGAATAAAAATATCAAATAATTCTTCTAGTGTATAATTAAACATAAATATTCCCAAATATTTGAAGATTGTGAAATAAAAAACTTACCAAGAGGTCTCCTTCAATCGAATACACTCTAAACACTAGTATTATAAATTTAGAATTATTATAATTGTATTCCATAGTATTTTAAAATACAAAAAACATCATATATGATACCTTTATATCATTTGAACACCCATTATATCAATAATTCATTATTAAAATCATTATTTGTGAGTCTGAAATATTTTTTAACCATTAGTATTTATGTTCTATAATCCTAGTACTCATGCATTTATCTTAGATAAAACTTCCTTAAATAATAAATCATGATATAATAGTAATATATATTCATTATATACATATTTATATATATATATATATATTCATCCATAAATGATAAATATAGGCAATGTTACTACATCGTTCATCAAGATCTTAGGTTGTACGTACGCATTAATGTATTTTCCTTTTTCTACGGATGGAATAAAATAAAGGTAAATAATAATTTGACATTTTCGAATAACTGTTATATAATATATAACATATATATTAATAAAAAATTTCCTCATTACCATCCAAATAAAATATAAAAAAAATTACATCACATTATAAAGGATGTAGTCCACGTGTATGAAAAAACGATGTAATCATTTTCAAAAGGGTTTGATGGTTAGAATTTAGGCATGATATTATAAATTAAAAGGAATAGTTAGGTCATAAATATAATATATAAACATTAATACCCTCATAATATCAAAATCTTATAGATGTTGATGAAAATGAATTGTATCATTAGGTGGAGATGGTATGTCGTACATGCGTATGATAATTACATTCACTTAATGTTTGATGAGAAATAGGGTGTATAATGGTGATTTATAATGATAATAGAATTTTAAAATATTTATAATTCTAAATTTATTTTTTTTCTATACCTACAATAGATTTATAATAAGAAATGAATAGTATAATGTAAATTTATTGGTAATGGTGGTTATAAATTCTTGGAAAGAACACATTTAGATCCCCTCTTATGGAGCCTAGAATTTGTCATTTTAGAATAAGACAACAACAAAATGCTCTTAGGAAATGAGAGAAGATAATTTTTTAAATGATATTCCATATAAAATTCATAATTTAATGTGAATAATATAAATAATAGCTACCATTGTTTTAGTGAGGGGAGGGGTACACATTGAATTTATGAAATGATTAAATTATATTAAATTTATTCCCAATCCAAATGACTCAAAATGGAAATGTATTATAATATAAATATGTATAGGGTTGTAATTAAATCAAAAAAATATAATTTATACATTTTTTGTGTCATTTTAGACCATATCATTTTTGTGAACTCTTTGTTAACCAATTTAAATTTTACCAACGATAACACATATATCAATTTTATATGGATGTAATTTTTAATTATTTGGTTAAAATTGAATAGTAAATGGCCAATTTTATAGCTTTTAGACCAAATTATTTTAGAATTCTAACATTTAATTATTTTAATTATGTATAAATATTTTAATAAAATATTATTTTGATAAAATATCATTATAGTCAATTTTGACACTGTTCATTTAATTTAACTTTTAACACATATAAAAAACAGAGTAATTTGAGTATATTAAATTATAACATCCCAAATATGTCTTATAGATATATATAATTCATGTTTAAAATTAAAAAAATAAAATTATATAATTTTTAATGTTTTTAATTTAATTTTTTTACATTTTAATCAAATGAAAACAAGTCCCATGTGTTTTCTATAAGTAAATAAAAATTTCAAATAATTACAAAAATATTAACAAATATATGATGAATAAAAATTATTAAACAAAAAATGTTAAAAAATTTTCTATAGAAACATAATTTCTCCCCATTGTGTTCAAATAAATGATATTAAAAACAGAGTGAAATTTTTTAATTTTGAATGATTTGAACAATATATAAGTCATTTTAATTGAAAGGTATCCATTAAAAACTCTATTTAAATAAAAAGGTTTTAATAATTAAATTAATTAAATTAAATAATAATTTTTATGACTAATTTTGGTCTATAATTTTTTTTCATCGATATTTTCTTGATTTATCCTTTATCGATGTGATATATTTAACCATAGTCACTATTCATATTCACGAAAAGTACATGTGACGAATATATAAAATATTAAAATAATAATTCTAAATTTGTAACTGGTTTTTCTAATTCAATACATATATAGATAAAAAATTATTTTAATGTTAAATCACGAAACATGACATAAAAAGTTTTAGAAGAAATGTATTTTTATCCCAAAAATTAATTTACACTTATACTATTCCCAAAAAAATATGATTTTTTAGAACATTTGATAATGTATATAACATATAATATTTGTTAAAATAATTCACCAATATCGATTAATATAATTTATTTCTGTAAAAATACATTACATGCATAAAAAAATTTTTTTAGAAAAAAACTCATTTTTTATCAAATGAGTTTTATATGCATTCATATTCAATTGAAAACCCATTAATTTTGTTTATACAAATATAACCATAAATTTTTTATAATTTATTTAGTCTTATCCATTCCTCAAAAATATAATTCTCTAGTGATTAATTTCATTTTAAATAATAAATGTTTACGTGTATGTTAATGTTTGTTTAAACTCAATTTTGTTTGTAACATAAGGTATTGAATTAATTAAATTATTTATATATAGATATTTCATTAAAATATAGGTATGTTAAAATTACTAAATGAAATGGAGGGCTATATCTAACAAAACCATCATAATTATTAATGACCAAGAATCATAAGATGAATAAAACACGTAGGAGCTTCTATTTCCCCCATTAAACTCATAAAGGCATAATTTAAAACACATAATCCCAAGATCTTATGTTAAAACATAAAAAATTGTTAATTTAGAAAATGGTTAACCAATGACCAATTTATATGAAAATAAATGAAATACTAGAAATACTATATGATCTTTAGGAAATATGCATTATAAACCAATAATATATTTCATTTTTTTGATAAACTATAAAAAAACATCGGACAATAAGAATAAAAATTAATTTTACAAACAATAAATAAGTCGGATGAATATTCATTAATGAAATTTTTTATAAATGCATGAAATGGAGTTCATAAAAAAAATATAAAAACGATATTCTTTTTACAATTGTGTAATGAAAGAGTAAAAAATAACCTATTCGAAAAACATAAAAAATATTCCTTTTAAGACATTTTGAAGAAATTAAAAGTTAATAAAAAACAAATTTATGAAATAATAATTACATAGAGAACAAAATTAAGGAATATAAATAAATAACATTAACATGGAGTAAAGGGATTTGATAAAAATATTTCAAAACATATAAACTAAATGTTGTTATCAAAATACCTTACCAAGATCTCTTACTTTCCTTGTACATCCTATAACCTGCTAAATAATAAAATCATATAAAAATATATATAATTTGTAACATTATAAATGTTAATTTTGTTTGTATTTTTTCACATAATTTACTTGTTATAATCTATTATTCCTTTACTAATTTTTTATTATTCATGTCAGTCATTATGAGGACATTCAGATAATAATCTCCAAAATAGATTTGGTATTATTAAAATGTATGTGGACCCTTTCTAATGGTTATATAAGATAAATAATCTCCACGGTATTTTTTAAATTTCCAATAAAAATAAAATGAGTCCAATTAGTCATTAAATATTTACTTTTCTATGAATCTTTCTCTCTGTAATTTTTTAACAATTGAAAAACACTAATAAAAATTATTTAAATTTCATTGATATGATGTGTATTTACCCATAAAATAATAATAAATAGAAACATAATTTAATTATAATGATATATTAAATCATAAAATAATTTTATAATAATATCCTTGAAATTCATATGTTTACAAAAACACCATTCTTCCCTTAGTTAGCTTAAATCACCATGGTGAGTAATGTTTTCCAATATAGTATAAAAGAAAGGAAAAAATACTATGTATTTTTATTTTTATAAATAATATATTATTAATAAGATAGTAATTTTTTGTTTCTTTTAAATATTACATTTATTATTGAAAATACTAAGAAAATAGTTTTGTTGAAATGAAATTTTTTTTGGAAAAACTTATATTTTGACATTGTAACGTCTTATAAATAGACTTTGGTTAGAGATACTACATGATCACTTGTAATTATAGGATAATAATGATTTAAATTACCTGATAACATAATCAAAAAAATGTTATATAAATAGTTATATGAAAAAAAAACATAAAAATTAATTGATAAGGAGGCTTAAAAACTCTTACATTACTCACTGAATTGCCTCTTTTGATAGAGTACAATGACTATAAAGAAATGATTTTTGGGGATATTTTTATATTTTATTAGTAATAATATATATATATAACTGAAAATGAATTTTTTTTGAATGATTTATAATGATTCCCCTTTTATATGAAAAATTCAATGCGATTTTCTTTAATATTGAGATTTTATGGGTCAATAATGATAGTTTTAAAGTTAAAGTGTTTCACAAAAGGAATTTTTTTGATATAATCTACCATTAAAAATCACAATCGACTTAATATATTATTATTATTATTTGTAATAATTTATATTTCCTTATTAATATGAATTACACTTTAATGTAATTTTCATGGTTATTTTTATAATATTACTATAATAAATTTTTAAATAACAATGAAATTAGAATTTATATATTTATTCCATTATGTGAATTTAATATTCATCCCGAAAATAATCAATGATCATATATTATATTACAATTATATCTTATAATAACTTTAAAACCATTACATTTAATTTTTTCCCACTTACATGGGAATAACATCAATGATGCATATGCTTCTTAGAAAATAATTCCAATATTCAAAATGAAAAATCAATTAATGAAAATAATATAATTTATTGTCCAAAAAATATTATATAATATATCCATTTATATTTAATTTTTATTTCTATACTCATAGTGAAAACATTTTTCAAATGTTACTTTGTCTTTTATTATACTACGCAAGAGTTGGGTAAGAATTTTGGATAATTACCTTATTGTATGACACTAATTTTTTTAAATATACATAAATAAAATTTATTATTCATTATAAGTGTCATTAAATTTTATCCTAGAAAAATATCTTTCTAAATATTACTTTAAAGGAAACCATTTTTTTTATAATGTTTTACATGCACTAGGATAACACTAATAAATTTTTATTGTATCTATCATAAAATAAAATATAATTTATATAAATGATAGATATTTATATTTTATAATATCATGATTTTTTTACTTAATTCAGAGAAAAATGTTTGATAAGTTTTTTATGTCATATTTATTTCATGATTAGGTCACAAAAGTTACTATATTTATAATAATTAAATTGTTATCTATTCACTACAAAAGAAACTTGATTAGAAAAATACAATAAAAGTTCCATAATATAAGCAAAAATTATAAAACTAATTATTATTTGAATTTAATTATATTCAACTGATATAATAGTGAA
Source organism: Viscum album (assembly GCA_963277665.1). Lineage (NCBI taxonomy): Eukaryota > Viridiplantae > Streptophyta > Magnoliopsida > Santalales > Viscaceae > Viscum > Viscum album. The sequence goes on along the minus strand of OY728142.1, from coordinate 274,826,793 downwards.
ATCTCACTTTCAATAAAATCATATAATACATTGAAAAAAAATTTATTTAGAATAAAAACTATTTCTTTTTCAAATGAAAAAAAAATCATACCACATACATTAATAGATCTATTTATAAAATTATCAAAATAATAAATATAAATAATAATTTATATATTTTACCTAAATATCCATACATAAAATATTTAACCTGAAATAATTTTGAAATATTATATTTAACCTTTAAATAATACACATATTCTTTCACAAAGTAAAGATGATAATTTTGAATGTATAATTTGCATCGAATTGATTATATAATATCTTTTGAAGCATGATAAAAACATATTTACATAAATAAATTAATCATATAAATTCATAATTCTTGGGATTATTACACAATCAACATGTTATTTTATTAAAAATATAATAACCTTCATAATATCCTTAGTTTCATTCCATCAAGTTGAAAACATGACAACAGATTAATCGAAAAGTGATTTTACCTAAATGTGTTGAGGTGGAATGAAATTTTAAAATCTCAATTGAAAAGGTAGTTTTGGATGTATTTTTGAAAAACCCAATTCTCGATATGTAAATTTCAAAATGTTTGAAATATCCAATTAGATATGGATGTCAATTACAGGTTTCTAGGGGGATTAAAAGATGGATTAGTTTTTAAAAGTTATTAGATGAAACCAGTTTTAGATGGGTTGTGAATGGATTTCATGAATAAGGGAAAAAATAGTCTCTCCTAATCTATTTTTTCATTTGGTGTTGATTATTAACTTTCCATAATAGGTGTTATCCGATAATGATTAATATTCAAGTGTAATTCTCGTATGGATTAATGAGTGGTAGAGTTTGGTGGGTATCCCTATAGAATTCTATGTGAAATGTGGTTTGAATGAAAATTATTATATATTTTAGAATTACCTTTTCATTTTGATATAAATGGTTGAGGTGATCAAGGGATTATAAATCCAATTTTTTATTTATTTTTTCGAGGGTAGATTTATGATTTTTTTGGGAAACAAATTCAAATGAGGATAAATGCTGTAACCATTGGTGTGTTCGGTGTAGGATATGTTATCAATAATTAAAATACTTAAATTTCATTTTTTATAATGAAATAATTGGAAATATATTTTTCATATGAGGCTATTATATTAGGTAATGTGTCACTGATGATAAGGAAGTAGAGGAATGATCCATAATATCACAATATATATAGGACATGACTTTTTTTAGGTTCTTTGAGGATTGTTTTATCTAATAGGTGAATAAAATAGTTATTTAAATTTCAAATTTTTATTGATGAAGTGGGTGTTTATAAGAAGGTAATTATAAAATGAATGTAGATCTATAAATTTAAAACACATCGCGTTGTGTCATATGAATTCATGTCATAGTTGAATCTCAAAAAAAATTGATAAAATTTGGTATATGAGTATTTTTAAGTTCATATGTAATATAATTATTGGAGATTATTGATGGCCATAAAAAGTAATGCAATCTGTATGAAATTATTCATATATTTATCAATTATTGAAAGCTATGTAAAATAGAAAAGGTGTGATTGGTTCCAATGACTATGTATAATATTGGATGTTGCATATGTTTTTTTCAAGGGAAGTAGTAGTCGTGAGGTAAATGTATGAAGTTAATTTGTATTCATTTGAGTCTTTTACACTATATGGGGATGGTCATTCCTTGAAGAAAATTCATAAGTTTCGATTGAATAATTGATGATAAAATCTTTGTTTCACTCACACTATGTGAGTTATTCCAACACTGCAAATGGAGAAACTATTAGAAAATATGTAACTCTTGAGAAGCATAAGTTTTTCATTCCATGAGTATGATATTTTGGTTTACTCATATAGTTTTATAAATTATATCTTATAGAAATGGCTCTTTCACCATGATATATAAACCGCCCTATAAAGATGAATATATGATATTATATAGATCTACCAATAAAGATATGTTGACGACGCGACCCATGGATCACACCGAATAATTCATGAATATAGTGTAATGTAAAATAAGATTGATGGAGTAAAAACATGATGTCAATACCTATATAAAAACTTGGTTGTTAATTATTGTAAATAAATATTGGGAATCAAGTCTCTATTGGGAATTGTGGTTTTAACAACATATCACACCATTAATACATTTTAAATGGATTTGAATTTATTATAATTACAATCCTTCACATTAATGTGTTTCATGTACAATTTTTTTGGGATTCAGATGATTAGGTTTGGAATATTTTAATTAACATTTTATTCATTATTCATAACATAAATAATTGAATTTAAAAAGGGTTTCATATTAACATATTATGCTATGATAAATTATTTGAGAATAATTTAATTTCAAAATTTAATAAAAAAGGATCAAACATATATATAATAACATATGAAATTATATATATGTGTGATGTGAATATATTTTAAGAATATATAAAACATATTAATATACTAAATATTATATTCCATATAAATTGAATACTTATCAGGACCTCAGTAATTCATTATGTATATATCATGATAATGATAAGTACAAATGAATTATCATAAGAGTGGAATGTGGAATATAGGTGACTGTAATAGTAATCTATTTATAAATAATATAAGATAGTGGATATATTGAGTTATTATACCCTAATAATCACATATTTGCCTATTCATCCTTTTTTATTTTATTCTTTTATTTTCATTTTCAATTTTATTTTATATTCATGTTAATCTGGTAAAAATATGAATGTTTACGGGTTTTGTACAAAAAAATGGTTATCCCACTTGGGTTTTCATAAAATCTGGCAACGATGTTATAAGTTATGTGACCTAGATAGGGTCATATTTTTAATGTTAGTGCACAGTTTTTCTATCCATGCTTCCCAACCATATGATTACTGGTTCCCCTCATTTGAGGATCACAAAGCATGAACATTCTTTGGTAAATCATACATCCAAATTGACTGTAGTGGTCATAGTCTTAATTTTATTTTCCAAAAAAATAACCATTTATGTTTATTACCCATAATGGGGATTTTTATCTATATTCGATCATGAAAAATAAAGCGGGTTCCCTAGTGTCACTCTACTAATACCTACCATGAATTTTTTTTGTTCTATATATACAGATTCCTCATTAATCATTACATAACATAGATTATTTTGTCTGTAATTAAATTTCTATCATTATAAAATATATTTTGGGTTATTGTTTTCAGAATTATTTAATAAATCTTACAAAAAATACTCTAAAATTAAAATGAGGAAACAACAACTCAATAACATTTTTCTAATAATAAAAATCATTGAAAATGGAACATGATTTCATTTCATGGATAATATTCATGACTTTAAACATGACTTCTTCTTTGTTCATGCTCATCCCCAATCCCTATTATTTTTAAAAAAAATGTAGGATAAGAACAAAAATCATAATAAGGGACATAAAAGAAATAAATACATTGGTAAATTTAAAGGCATGAAAAATTATAAAATTTCCAAATGTACATCAATATTATTTGATTACATGAAATAAATCATATCCACATGATGAAAAATATGTTCATCTCAAAGGAAAATATTAAAAACAAAAAAAAGTTAATAGAAACCATTTTTTGTATCCTAGGTAATAATATACATAAATTGTGTTCAATCATGTAATATTTTACTAGAGGATAGTTAAATCCATAGGACAATAAACATTGGTTAAAACCCTCTTTCTTTACATTGAAGAAAAAAAGCATTCCCTAATGCATTAAAGTGTTATATGAGGCCCATCAATTTTTATAAGCTGTATCAGTCTAATGTTTTGGTATAATCTATATCTAGATCACCCATTTATATAAGAAACATTCGGATCATATTTTTATCATATTTAATTTTAAGGTACCATATCCTGAATAAAACATTTTAACCCTACACCTTTTCATCATTAAACCCAAGAAAAATCGTTTAAATCAATATTCAAAACAAATAAGATATCAATATACAATATCTATTAAAAAAATAATTTTCAAAACGAAAATACCCTAAGAAGTGGGAAATAAGGTTTCTATTTTAATAAAATAATAAATCATTCCCATTTAATATTTTTACCATTTATGGTAATTTCTCGAGATCATTTTTTGGTGACATTTTACCTTTATTTCAGAGTATACATGTTGGTTTTTAATTTTTAATTTTTTGGTAAAAAATGATAATTTATAAAGGAAGAGATGTAATTCATGGTTGGCACGAAGTTATCCCAAACCATGCAAACCCAAACAGACTACAATCACATGGTTGGTGCCTTATTTATAAAAAGGTGTTCCCTCATAGTAGTAACAATGTGATCACCAATGAATAGTCACATTATTAGGTTCACTAAGAGGGAAACCCGTGTTTCTTTTACATGAAATTTTTCACGTGGAAATCTAAACCCCCAAAATTCATTAAAATTTTCTTAAACCCCCTTATTACATCATTAATCAACCTAACTCAACCCTAAAATTTTTTTTTCTATTTTTTGAGGATCCCAGATAGATTCTATGGCATTACAACCTCCATTATGGACAAATAAAAGATTTTTTGATAGATATTCACCTCTCCCAGTAATATATTGTAATCCCATATGTTGTCCTTCACCTCCACTATCTATCTCTCTCTCTTATCCAATGAAGGAATGTTCTCCTCCATTATTAAATGATCTATATCTATGATTTCTTAGATCCAAACCATTTGATAATTGATCAATACTTAGGATCTAGATCTCATTCTTCATCTTGATCTTGGTTGGTCTCCTTGAATTAGGGATTTTCATTGGGGAAAATTTGTCAATAATCCTATAGTAGGAGGTTAAAATTTAAAATACCATTGTCTTGATTCAGTTATGTTTATATTATTTATAAATTGAAATTTCTAGGATTTAGAAATTGCATCAGATGTTGAATTTAGTTAATTTAATTTTAATTTGATAACTTAATAGTATAATATTGGGTTAGTTAGAATTTTTGAAATTTGATTAATTATTTGGTTAATAGATTAATAAAATATCTATAGGGTGTAATTTACGGGATATCATCACTGTGAAATTTCAAAATTAATGTGATTATGAATGAATTGAAAATAAAAATTATGATTGGTTGATTTCACATTAATGATTTGATGGGTAGTAAGAATTAAATATTTAAAAATTCTTTAATTGAAAAATTTTCTAATTATTCTATGTGATGAAATTATTTGACAGTAACTGTTTTGATACTTCAAATGGTGTTCCATGTTGTGAATTGTTGAAAATATATTTAATTATTAAAAAATTTGTTAATCATGATTTATGTAAATTTTTTGATTCATTTATAAATGGTTTGTGGGACCAGGACTAATTTATGGTATACCCACGAGGTTCAATACATGGCACTCTAAGACACAAAATTCCAGCATGTGCTAATGACTGTGGGATAAAAACTACTACTTAAAATTACAAAATATGTGATGCATGAAAAAAAAGTGTGTGAGAGTGAATACTACTTCAGAATCGACTTATTTGGTTGATTTTTTATTGGGTTGTGGGACAGAGACTGATGGACAAAACACTGATGGGGTCCCAGGAATGGAATTCTATGACCAAAATGATGGATCTAAATTATGGTAATAATTAATCATGTTATGAATTTAATTTAAATGGATAATGAAAAATTATGTGTTATAATTAATTTGGAATTAATTATGTCTTATGCTGCAGAATCTGACACCAGTTGAAGTAGGTATTGAGGGATCGAGTGTCCTCGGGAACCCGTGGTTTTATGTGGTGAAATAAATAGTAATTAAATATATGTAAACTATTTTTATTATTATTTTTATTCTATTTTATTTAAAACATAATTCATTTTTTACTGGATATATTTTAGATGTTGGTTTTAGTGGCCTAGTAAATTGTACCCACACACTACTCTGGTTGTTTGAACATTAGTCGAATAGACAACATGTTTATAAGAAATGATATGAGATAGGAACCTATGTTAGATGGTTGATGTGGGACTAAACATGGGTGAGGGAACCAAAGATAGTGTCAATCCCTTATTTTAATTATTAATTGAATTTATTTTGGGTTTTTTATTTGATACTATAATTTTTATCACCCATAAATATCTATAGTTTTGGTATTGATATGTTATAAATGTGTTAGTTATCTTGTGATTTGGTTTTTATGGTAATTTAATATCATTTGATTATTATTATTTATTTACAAAACAGTGATTTTGAAAAATATGTTATAGTTTCCCCATGGAATCTTAATTAGACCCTCATTGCTAGTCAGAATCGTCTCACATACTAGGAGGTGTGTCTGAGGTCTTATAACCGTCCATCTTAAGGAATTGGTTTGTGGAACACATGTCGAGATGTTACAAAGTGTTATCAAAGAAGGTTGATTTTATTTTATATTATCATACAATTTGGGAATGTTATAAAAGAGGTTATTAAAAGTTACTCATTGTGCATAATCTTGTTCACGAGAGTAGAAAACCCATGTAGAATAAATAACCCTAGTACCCACAGTGGGATTATTGTTACTAATTTATGTTGTTACAAATGGATGTTATTTCCACCCAATTGATTCACTTATTGTGTGATGTGAATATTTTTTCATATTTTCTATGATTTTACTAATGGTCTAGTCTAGTAATATTTTTTAATATGAAAGCATCAATTTAGGATGATAGGAACTATTCTGATATGCATCATTTTTAGGAACTCATTGTAAAATGGGTTTCTTATATGTATTTTATCATGAAATGTTTTTCTATTATTGTGAAATGGAACAAAAAATGGTTCTTGATGTGAATACAAAAAAAAATTGTGTTAAAATTATGCATGATTTGATATAATGTTTCTCTAGAGAGAAATGCTAATATTGAGAGTGAGTTAACCCTTTGATCACCAAGATCAAGATGTAGGTGGTTATGGGTAGTGATAAGGCCTCGATTTTGTTCATGTGGGGAAAATGGGGGATAAATTGTTATAGATTTATGTGAATGAACCTAACTTTCTATTTTTTTTAATCTTTCCTAATATTTGTGTTTGTAATTATAGAAATAAGTCTCTACAATGACATTTATTGATTAGATGATATAATGATATGGTCGTAAATGATCCTAAAACAATAGAGCTTGAGGAGACGATAATGTCATGTGTTGGAATGGAGATAAGTTTCATTATAAATTATATCTCTTTGTGTAGTTCATGGATAGATTATTTTGGTGGGTTGTGAAGATTATATCATAACTCACATGGGAGTTTCGATTACATCACCCACCAATGCTTACTATAGTGGGTATACATGAGGATGTTATGTTTTGGATTGGGTCTATCTGGAATATATATAACCACTTAGAGGATCATAATGATAAGAGGGTAAAATTGGATTCTTAAATGTGATGTGTGTATGAAAATAATTGGTGGGACATCTAGACATAGGGTGGAATGATGGACAATATGGAGTGTAAGGACTTCTAGGGAATTTCATTGCAGTACTTTTACCATGAGATACTTATGAAGGGTAGAGAAGATGAGTTTATGAGGTTGAATCTTGAGTGTATACTTGTGATGAAATATGTTGAAAAATTCATGGATTTATAGTGAATTTATTTACTATTGGTAAGATATGAGTTTATTGTGGAAAAATAGTTTCAGGACGGGCTTAAATGTTAGATTAAGTCTCATGTAAATATATTTCAAATAAAAATCTTTTCAAATGTGTTGAATTAGGATATAATTTCTGAAGGCAGCCATAAGGAATATTCCATACTAGGAAAAGTGGTTTTTGTTATATGATTATAAGGTATGTCTTATAATTGTGGGAAATGTGTCTATGAGAATGTTAGTCAGTGTGATAGCAACAAGAGAATATGGAGGGAAGGGGTAGAATATTAGGACCTTACTCAAATTTCATTTCCCCAGTATGGTATGTTGGGACACCTTTGAAGAAATTCTCCTTGAGCACCACTAGAGTGAATATCTTGGGATGCAATGGGAAATATATAGAAATTGTGAAAGAATCCCTAAAATAAGGGTAATGATGGAGGATCTAGGAATAATCATAGTTTTTAGAAGAGGTATTCAACCACTTTTAATTCTAGTAGTTGGAGTTATACATTCAATGGAATTCATGGTAATATATGTGGTGCTTCTAGGAAAGAGTGAATATATCATGAGTGTGGTTCAACATAGGGTAATCATACTATATCAAAGGGTAGAGGGGTGGGATAGTTTCGTGTTTTTAAGCCTATGTTGTTGGATACTGAGGTTGGACCGTCGATAGTTATAGGAACTATTTATATAGATTATATGATATTTAGTGCCTTATTTTATATTATTTCTTCTCATTATCTAATATATGAACATATTTTGAATGTTTTTTGTATCTATGTGGATTTTTTGAGTGGGGAAAATATGATATCATTCCATTGGTAGTATAATCAATAGATATCTACTTTTGAAAGGGGTGATATGACAATTAAAGTAGTTGTTGTTTTCATTGGGATATTTACTTTATGGAGAAGTCGGGATTTGAACTAATTATGGGTATGGACTAGTTGGTATAGTAACAATGCCATATATATTTTTTACAGTAGGAGAGTGACTTTTTCCTTTCCTGATGGTGAAAATTAAATTCACCATAGAAAATGAGATATCCAAGAGGGACATGTAGGGTCCATTCATCATCCATTGGGGGAGATCAGCACACAGATTGATAGTATGTTTCTAGATGATGGGATTATAAATATTTATATCTATTAACCCTTAGTGTATAGGTTCAAGAACATGTTTCTAGAGGACTTCTCAAGGTTGTCTCTTGAGAGAGAAGTGGAATTTAAAATTACTCTCATGCCAGGGGATAATAATGTTTATACTCCATAATAACAAATGAAAATAACGTAGCATCAATGTATCAAGGCATGGATAAATGTGTTATTGAAAAAGGGTTTTATCTGTCCAAGTACATTTGATGGGGGGTCTTTAGTCTTCTTTTCTAAGAAGGATGGTGATACACTATGCTTATTTGATGATTTCTGGAAGATGAACCAGATGATTAGGAGTAACTGGTATCCTCTTCCATATATCAACATTAGATTTTAACATTATATGGGAGCTTGTCTTTTCTCTATGATTGAATTGAGATATGGGTCTGATTACATAGTTTTTAAATATTCTGACGTTCCCTAGACTTCTTTCAAAAGATATTACTTCCAATATGATTTTATGTGTGATGCTATTCGGGATTAAAAATGCACTAGAAGTGTTTATAGACATGATGAATAGAAACATCGACCCATACCACGATTACATTTGAGAATTATTTTTAGATTAAATTAGGGTGTACTCCAAGACTCATGATGATCATGACTAATATCTTCACACCATCTTGATTACACTGATAGAGAATTAGTTATACACCAAACATTCCAAGTACCTATTATAGATTGATCAAGTATACTCATTTGGTCACATCAAGTAAAGCCCCTACCAAAGTAACAAATAGTTGGTGCATTATTTCATAACATTTTTATGATACAAGGTATAATTTCTTGTTATACCGATCAGTTTAGTATAATTGGATGTACTTGATACATGCATAAGTTTTACAATACATTATGAATTAAAAACCATTTTGTCTCCATAGAACACACTCAAATCCCATAGCCTATCCCCACTGGCATATCAAATTATACTTCTTCACATCCTGGGAAAAACAAAACATAAGAAATGTGTGAGAATAGATACTTAGTAAAGAGAACAATATTGTGTAAACATTCAAAAATAATAATAAACATTTATAGAAATGAATAATACTAAAACACAATCCTTTTAAAAATAATCTTCAGCAAAATATGGAAAAGATAAATCAAATAATTCCATTTATAGTTACAGATAGATATTATACTAGTTAAATAATCACATGTAATATCAATAGAAAATTACATAATGATGGAATTCATAATGTTAGAGTTCATAAGAATATAGTCAAGGCCTCATACAAAAACAAAAAATTATATTTTTTCAAGTCCTTGTGCTAGGAAACCTGTTTTTCTCATGAGAACTATTGATTCATCGAGGAGATATAGAGGTCTCCACCTGTCACATACTATGTCCAAGGCATTCCCCATATGAACAATTTGAAACATTATCTAAAAATTCGTATTAAAACCTGCATAGGAAATTTCAATATTTTAACCACAAATCCTAAATAATATAAAAATAGCATATCCACAGTCAAATATTAATCATTAATTACAATATGGAAGATTGTTTTATAATAAATAACAATCTGCCATCAATAATTAATTATATTTACGTTGATTAAAATAATCATTAAAACTATTTGAGAGAAATATGCCATTTTCTTGAAAACAGTTCAAACTATCACTATTTATCAAGAAGCTGTTAAAAATTAGATTTTTGAATCAAAGTGTCCCATACCACATTGAAATTTTTAAAAAAAAATTTAATTTTAAAACATTCATGCCCATATAAATAAATCCTTAACACCATTTTTAATTCATTGAAACTAATGGAAAAGATTTAGAAGAATAATTCTTTATAACATTTAAAATTATAATTTAATTTGAGTTCCTAACCAAATGAGTGACATTTGAATAAAAATAATTGAGGTAATAAAAACATTATAATATAAGGATAATAAATGGATTCATGATATACTATGTCAATATACCATATATAGGTAATATAAAATAGAATTGGTCCATAAAAACAATGAAGTCTCAATTGAATTTAAATTGAGATGAAATACCTTATCATGACTATATCGTCAGGTTAATGATATATCAATGAAAAAATTATGTGTGAAATATATAAATACACTCATTATTATTGGATAGTATGTGTAAATCAATTGATGTACATTCACACATATTCTTGAAACAACAACACCAATGACTTTAATGTTTAACTTAATGAATGGAAATTATGTTAATATTACTATTATAAAGTTCATATCGATGACATGATAGGTTATAAATGGATTGATTATGTTTATCAAAAATATATCCACATAATGGGATGTTGAATTTACTATATAAATAATTAAATATTGTTTTTACACATAATTTTGGAGTAAAATAATTAATTAAGTATGCGCAATACCCAATGAAAGGGAATCAAAATTAGAAATTCACTTACCGATTTTGAAATATATGAAACATAAACCCCATTAAAGAAGGATCATAAATTTAATATATAAATACCCATAAATGAAATTATATTACACAAATAATAAAATCATGGGAGGTACATACACTACACAAAAGGATATAGTGGAAATATAGCATGAATCTCATAGGAATAAGAAGTGAGATGAACACCCCTTGCCTTGTACTTTTATTTAGTTGATGGTAAGTTAAACTTATTTATAATGGAAAAATAACTATTATTAAATTATAAAAGTACCACATACATAAATATGATATCATATATGATCTTTTAATATTTCATTATTAATGATATTTCTGTAGTATCATTATTTTGGGTGTCAATTGATTTGTTTTTCATTATATGTTTGGTTATGTAAGTCATGTTTATAATGGATAATTTTTTTTTTATTCACATAAAGAGTGATACTAAATTATTTAACATTATTTTTATTCATAAAATAAAAATTATTCTTGAATGGTTACGATGGGGAATAAATCTCACCTCGCTCATGGTAATGGTAATCCATATGTACGCACGAGCGATAATACCATTATATTGATGGTGAAATAGTACGTAATTGTATGGTTATATTATATATAAATAATCGTTAATATGTTATATTTATTATTTAAATAATTTATACTAATTATTATATACATCCAAATAATGTTTTTAATAACAAATTACACCACGACGTGGAGACAGTAAGCCGTACGTACGCACGTATAGTGACTTTGTCATTCATAAGATTGATAGAATAATGAATATGGTTATAACATATTTATAATAAAATAAATGTATTTATATGGAATGGGAGTTATTATTTTTGCTGTGAAAAAGTAAATAAAGGGGATGTGGAAGGTGAACAAACATTGAAAGATGTGATGAAATTATTGCCTTTTTTCAGGTGCTTCCTTTTGATTTGATTAAAAGTGATTCTTAGGGTGGTTATCTGATCAAAGTAAGTCCTCTACAGTTATGTGAGAGTATATGGGAAGATATTTGAGAAGGATTTGGATTATCCAAATGTCATAGGAGGTGTGATTTTGAGATAAGTGGTAATACCCTTTTATAAGAGATGTGAGGGTTAATTTAGGAAAATCTGGAAATATTAATTTATTATACAATAATATTCATATTATAATGGATCCAAAACAATTTATTTTCAGGATAAGGTGGGTATATATCTAAAAACCTTCTATAAATAGGCTTTATACAGATTTATATCGCCATATTAACCATATCTTTTAGATTTAACTATTAGTTAAATAATTTATCTTTTAACATATAAACATGTATTATCATGAAAAATGTATAATAAAATTTTTATAAAATGAAAAAATACCAAATTGATTAATTAATTACATATATATCATTATATGAGTCCTTTTTCTGATTCTTATATTTTTAGTAATATTATATCATTTAATAATATTGTATTTTAATTAAAAAACTCATTTATGTCAATTTTGACACTATTTATAATTTGGTTTTAGTGAAAGTCATAAAAACATGTTTACTTCTAAAAAATAAATTAATTAAATCCTTAAATGTCATATTAATCTATAAAATTAGTTTAATGCAACATAAGTCACAATTTAATTTTTTTGGATATTTATAATATCAATTATTTTAATATTTCATTAATAATGTAATTAGTGCATCATCATTGTGTCATAAATAAATTTATTTATAAAAAGTATTAAAATTAAAAATAAAATATGATTATTTAATAAATATTATTATCTTTATAATGAATATTTATAGTCGAATTTTTGTTATGTATAACCCTATATTAAAAAAGTTTTAGTTATTAAAATTTGAATTTATAACTTTTAGCTCTTCTTTAAATAAAATAATAATAAATGTCCTAATCTAATACAATTGGGTAAAATTGGATCATATTTTATTTCTAAGGTTTATTTTTTTGAAAAACACATATCCAATAGAATTAGTTCTTGTGTTTGGGTAATTATAATATCATTTTTACCTTTAATTGCCCTATTTACTTTTAACCGTGGTAAATAAAATTCGAAAGTTACTATTCATCAAATATTATTTTCATCCTATTGAACCAGGTTTTACTAACTAATTTAAACCATGTCCCAAGTATTTTCTAATTTCAATTCATTGAATTGGTAAAATTATGTTTTATGAAAATTTGTAAAAGTTCCTAGAAGGTAGGTAAAAGACATTAAAATGTTCAATAAAATTTTATACATCTAATTTAATTATAAAATTACTCCAATGAATTAAATTTAACTTATATAGTTATTATGTATCTATTTTGAGCAAAAATAAATTTAAATAAAATAATTAATTATATAAATAAATAGTTGGTTTTAAACAATAATGCAATGTTTTTCACTATTCATCAAAAATTGAATGTTTTCAGAAAAATACCTAAAATTCACCCTAAGATAATTATGATATTAAAAATTTATAAAGGTTTTCCATTTTACCAAATTCAAAACATATAAGTTGTATTAATTAATTTAAAAAAATATTCTCATTATCGAAACCAAAAATCGTGTTTTTGATGAGTACAAACAATCAAAGGATTGATATGTCTTTATGTCCAATTTAAATGTAAAATTACTTCCAATGACAAAAATTGGATATAATGATAAAAATATAATCTAATTATACTTCAAAACCATTCAAATGTATAATTTATCACTCTAAAATATTTTGATTAAAAATGTTTTTTTCAATGAAAATTTAGTATTTTTCACTATTCATCAAAATATTAATATTATTAGAAAACCATCAAAAATTAATCCAAAATGAATTTTTATGTCCCTATTATAATGAAGATGTTTATTTGGTCAATTTGAATATATCAAAGTGTCAAATATTTGATTTAGAAAAGGTTATCCATTAAAAGCCTTAAAATTTGCATTTTTTAAAAAATACATATTTTCTCTAAAAAATGAATTTATAATTATATTATATCAAATATACGTATAATATGGATGTTAAAATAATATGGAGAATATAAAATTCAATATGATTTTAATAATATTCATAATCGTTTTATGAATGGCTAGTTTGGTAAGTCATGGTGTGATCAAACTCGGTGTTGTGTGTAACAGAATAAATTGAATTACTTTAAATAGAATAACATACTATGAAAAAATTTTGTGTTAAATTATTCCACAATTTTTAAAATTGTGTCCTCAAAATTTTAAATTTAGGATGTATAACTTCATTGAATGACCCACATCGAAAAATGTGTCAATAAAAATATCACAATAAACAAAATAAATAAAAGTAAAAAAGGTGATCAAAGATAACCCATACATGGATTCTATGTTGGAAACATGGATATGGAAGATAAACTAAGTATCATGTTTATATGGAACGTAATAGAAAAAATTATCAGAAGAATGTTAACAACAAGAAAACCACAAACATTGGATGGGTTAAAAGGTCATCAGTTTCCCTGTAGGAAACATAAAGGGACAATGTTTTTTGTTTTTTGTTTCATTTAGTAATGTTGAGGAATTTATTTACGATATTGAAAAAGAACATTAAAACAAATCCTTAATTTTTATGTATAGTTTCATCCTTTAGTAAATTTCTACCACTAACTCATCTTTTCTCCAAATTATGTGTATTCAAGATGACTTGGTCACAACTGAAGTGCTAAAATCAACTTCTAGAGAATCAATAATCCAATAATGATGGACTATATATTTCTCTTGACATTACAGATCGACAAAATCAAAATGGATAGTACTAGATCTAATGATCTCCAAAATAGATAATCCCTTATAGAAAGAAATACTAATCCCAATTTCCATAATTAAACAAACAATACCCAAAGTGAAATAAAGACCATTGAATAAAAAATTATTTTTAAAATACTTCACTATAATCCAAACTAATATTGAAACCCAAAACATATAAGAATTTAATCCCATAATATTTCATATTAAATCTTAAAATTTAGCTCCAAATAACATCAACTACTACTAAATTCTCATACAGAAGTGTAATTAACTGAATCACATATTCTCTATGATAGGTTAATAATTTACATTAATAACTTCAATATCTATACAAAATATACTCTACCAAAATAAAAATAATCCACCATTCACCCTCAACTGAAATCCAATAGTATTCTATTTTCCATAGGCTAATAGTGTTCCCAATAGATAAAACATCTTGAAAAATTAAATTTCTCACTTTATCAACAAATATTTTTCCTATACTATGGATAATATTTTGATAAAACATAAGATACCAAATAAACTTATTATTGATCAATATAACCATTTATCTAAAAATAATTGGTCTCACTAACATGGGAATTCATGTTGTCCTGTGGTTGGTGATAAATCCCAATCGCATTGTGCTTGTGGGTTTAATTCTCACAGCTTTGTCCGACGCGATGGGTTTTCACATAGTCTGTGTGTTGTCCTTTTTCAAAACATCATTTTATAACATTCTCAAAATGAGATAAATTCATCAAAATGACCATCACATAATTTCACCACAAATGTGACCTCATACCTCACATTTTCATCCCAAAAATTAAGAACCTATAATTTCCTCAATTCAAGGATCATATAATCCGAAATTGTTCTTTATAATTATATCCCCAAAAGAAAAGATAATTTTCCCTAAAAGAAAATTTTCAAATAACAAACATCATGGTAACACATACAAGAGAAAATTCTTCCAATTTAATCACATAAACAAACATAATTAATACTTTTAAACATTTCACATCGATTTATTTCCACATAGGTTCTTCCCTGACAAAGATGTTATCTTATAAAATAGGGCATTGAATCAGGCAATGCCAAGGTCCCCTACATTTACAGTAAATGTCTGTAATTGGATTCTTAGGATCTTTTTTATATTCTTCAATAGCACTATTCAATTATCCTCAGCAATTATATAATTTATGCCCTTCTTTCCCACACATAAAGTATTTTCTTTGTTCCATTGGGAAACAATCCTAGGTGTCTCCATCAACATTTCTTGCATGATGGAAATTGATCTTTCTTTTCTCCATGGTTTCTACCACTAGAGCTCTTATCATTCTCTTCATTTATCTTCTTTGTTAAGTTCAAAAGTTTGTTAATGTATATGTTGATGATCATATGTTTGGAAAACTGATTCGACATGAAGATGATATCTTTTACGCCTATCAACATTCCATTTTTTTGATCATTCCCACAACCATGCCCACTATGTAAATCATTTTCATTGTTACATTAAATTACTTGGAATATATCCATTGACTAGAACCTAAAATCATTGTGTGATTCAAAAATATTTTAGAGAATATCATTACACCTTATTTTTCAAAAATATCACCATGCAATTATCCCAGGTTATTTATTCTCATCTTAAATTTAAATCCTTCAAGTCAATTTTAAAGAAAATATGAATTATCCTAATCATATCCCACGGGAGTGTCATATCCAAGAGTACATAAAGGCCCATTCTCATGTTCCAAGATACCCCGGGACAAGCCATAAACTCCTTTCTAGAGTTTTCACTCCTAGGTACACCTGTGTTAGAGTTGCCTCATCATGGTCGTATCCAAACAGGGATATATTTCTTGGAAACCTCACAAAATCTCTACATTACCAAAATTTTTGGAAGTTCTTCTATACTAATCCTCAATGTCTATCTTAGGTTAATGTTCTTTAATCAGATTATTTCTAAATCTAGCTTCTATGGTTTTTATTAAAAATTCTATGATTCCAATTGTATTGCCCTAACCCCAGTTACACATAGTTAATTCATTATATCATAATATTGGAATGATATAAGGAATCATGTCCCGAAATACCGATCTGTTTAGTAGCCTTGAAAGTACAAGATACATCCTATGTTTTACATTACATTATGAATTAAAAAAACATTGTGTCTCCATTGGATACACTCATATACCATAGATTATCCTTACTAGTAAGTCATAATATACTTCTTTACATGTTGGGAAAAATAAAAAATCATAAAGGGGTGAGCTCAGATGCTTAGTAAGGATAACAATATAGAAGAAACATTCGTAAAAAATCATAAACAATTAATGAAATGTATAAGACAAAAACAGAAGCTTTTTAAACATAAAATTCAACATAATATTGAAAATATAAATCAAATAATTCCATTTACTTATTCACACGGATATTCTACTAGTAGAATTATAAAATTAAATATCGATAGTTAATTTCATAATTATGGAATTCATAATGTTGGACATCATAACCACATAGTCAAGGCCTTGACCGAAGACTAAAAATAAGATTTTGTCAAGGCCTTGTGCAAGGAAACTAGTTTTTATCACGAGACATACTGATGCATCATTGAGATATAGCGGGATCCACCAATCACTTACTAACTCCAATTCATTCTTTGAATGAAAATGTTGAAACCTTATCTAGACATTTGTATTAATACTAGAATACGAAATGAAAATATTTTAACCAGAAACCATGAATGGTATAAAAATGGAAAATACATAGTCAGAAATAACTCATTATATACAATATGAATTATTGTTTTATATTATGTCATCCTCAATCCATAATAATGAATAATATTTATAGAGATTAAAATAATCAGTAAAACTATTTGAGAGAAATGTTCCCTTTTTCTTGAAATCATTTTAATGTATCACTATTTATGAAGAAGCTGTTAAAATTTATATTTTTGAATCAAAGTGTCGCATACCACTTTGAATCGTTTAAAAGGAATTTTAATTTTTAAATATTCATGCATATATAAATAAATCCTGGACACCTTTTTTAAAACATTGACATTAATGAGAATGATTTTGAAGAATAAATCATTATAACATGTAAAATGATATTATATTTAGAGTTCTATACAAAATTAGATAGATTTGAATAAAAATAATTGAGGCAATCAAAACATTATAACATCTTGTGAATAAAGGGATTCATGATATACTATGTCAATGTACAGTATATAGACAATGTAAAAGTGAATTGGTGTATAACAACAAAGAAGCCTCAATAGAATTTAAATTAAGATGAAACCACTTATAAAGACTGTATCCATAGGTTATGTATTAGTCAATGAAATAATTATGTGTGACAAATATAAATATACTCAATATAATTGGATCGTTAGTGTAAATCAATCAAAGTAAATTCACACATATTTTTGTAATAACAACACCAATGACTTGGATGTCTAACTCAATTAATAGAAATTGAGTGAAGATTAATTTTATTATGATTATATCGATGACTAAAGAATTTATCAATGGAGTGATTATGTGTATCAAAAGTATATCAAGACAAATGGGAGTGTAAATTACTACATAAAAAAATAAATAGTGATTTCACACATATTCTAGGGGTAAAAAATAAATGATGTTTGTGTAAAACCCAATGAGTGGAAATGGAAATTATAAATTCACTTACCGAATTGGTAAATTACAATACATACACCCCATCAAATAAGTACCATAAAATGAAGTTGTAAGTACCCATAAATTAAAGTATATATCACAATGAATAAAATCATAGGATGTACAAACACCACACAAAAGGAAATAGTTTCAATATAGCATGAATCTCACGAGAAGAAGAAGTGAAATGAAAACCCCTTACATTGCACTATTACGTAGTTGAGGGTACGTTAACATCATGTTTAATATTGAAATCATTGTTATTAAATTATACAAGAACCACATACATAAATATGATATCACAAATGACCTTATAATATTTCTTTGTTAATGATATTTCAGTAGTATCATTGTTTTGGGTGTTAACTAATTTTCATTCTTTTATATGTTTTGATACATAATTCATGTTTGTTATGGTTGGGATGTATTTTTTTCACATAAAACATAATATTAAGTTATTAAACATTATTATTAATCATAAAATGAAAATTACTCTTGATTGGTTACGAGGGGGAAGAAATATCATCGCGTTTGTGGAGATGGTAATCCGTACGTACGCAGGAGCACCAATACCAATCTATTGATGATGAAATCATATGTAATTGGAGGATTATATTATATATACAAAATCATTAACAAGTAATATTTATTATTTACATCATTTATATTCAATATTATACCAATCCAAATAATTATGTATTGAATAACAAACTACACCACGACGTGGAGACAGTAAGCCGTACATTTTCACGTATGGTGACTTTGTCATTCATAGGATAGACAGAATAAGGAATACGGTTGTACCATATTTATAGTATCATAAATGTTTTTATAAGTTACTAGATTTATTATTTTGTTATGGAAACAAAAAAAAAGAGGGAGTAGAAGAAGAAAATAACTATACAATTGGTGATGAAATTGTTACGTCTTCTTTGGGTGCTTCCATTTTATTTTATCAAAAGGGCTTCTTAGGATGGATTTTTGATCTATGTAAGGCCTCTAGGTTGAAGTGAGGGTAGTTGAGAAGATATTTGAGCAGGGTTTGGCCAAGAAAAATCGATATAAATGTGTGATTTTTAGATAATGGGAAGTACCCTTTTATAAGAGATACTGTGGGAAAACTGGCTATTTGCGACGGGCTATTTGCGATGAGATTAATTCCCGTCGCAAATAGTTTTTCCCAGAAGTTATTTGTGACGGGGGAGGGGGGCTTCAACCCACCACAAATAACTGGTTATTTGCGATGGGATTTAGGGCCCTCTCGCAAAAATTAATGCACGGTTTGGCATGGGTTGCACACCAAATAGCAGGATGGTTATTTGCGACTGGGGGGACTACCCCGTCGCAAATAGTGCGTCGGTCGGAGGGTATTTGTGACAGGGCCTATCGCAAATACCGACGATAGTAAATAGGATTTTGCGACGGGATGTTGTCCCGTCGCAAAAAGTATTTGGTCGGAAACAATTTGCATTAGGACCCGTCGTAAATACCCTTTTAACTTCTGGCAACAATTAATGCGGGCAAAGGTATTTGTGACGGGACACGTGGCAAATAGTTTTGTTTGTTACAGGATACATGTCGCCAATAGTTCTGTCACATCTAATCTAACCTATATATACCCCGTTACGTTTTTCTTTCACTTTTCCTTAATTCTCACTTCCTCTCCCTCTCAAAACACTATTTTTTGAGTAAAAATATCTCAGAGTTAGTTTTTTTATGAAGAAGTTGCGAAGTCATCTACATCAATAGGAGTTCAAGTTTAATGGTATTTTTTTTATTTAATTATTTATATATTTCATTTTTTTGTTAATTTTAATTATTGTTGATTAGTTGAAATTAAATTAGATTTAAATTTTTTTGTTATTAGTGTTTATTTGTCATAATTAGGTGTAATTAGTAATAATTATTGGAAATTAGTAACAATTATGGGTAATTAGTAATAATTAGGGGTAATAAGTAAGAATTAGGGGTAATTAGTTATAATTTTTAATAAATTGGAATAATTAGTAATAAATAAGAATAATTCGCAATAAATAGGAATAATTATTAATAATTAGTAATAATTTGTAATAAGTTGTAATAATTAGTAATAATTAGTAATAACGAGAAATAATTAGTAATAATTATTAATAATTAGTAAAAATTAGTAAAAATTATTAATAATTAGAAGTAATTAGTAATTATTAGTAATAATTAGTACTAAATTGTAATAAATTGTAATAATTAGTAATAATTAGTAATAAATTGTAATAATTAGTAATAAATAGTAATAATAAGTGATAATTAGTAATAATTCATAATAAATTGTAATAAATTGTTATAAATTGTATGAAATTGTAATAAATTGTTATAAATTGTAATAAATACTAATAAATTGTAATAAATTGTAGTAAATTGTAATAAATTTTAATAATTTGTAATAAATTGTAATAAATAGTAATAAATAGTAATAATTATTAATAAATTGTAATAAATTGTAATAAATAGTAATAAATAGTAGTAAATATTAATAAATAGTAATAAATTGAAATAAATAGTAATAAAAATAATTAAATAGTAAGAAATAGTAATAAATTGTAATAAATAGTAATAAATAGTAATAAATAGTAATAAATAGTAATAAATAGTAATAAATTCTTATAAATTGTAATAAATTGTATTAATGTGTAATAAATACTAATAAATTGTAATAAATAGTATTAAATAGTAATAAATAGTAATAAATAGTAAAAAATTGTAATAAATAGTAATAAATAGTAATAAATTGTATTAAATGGTAAACAATTGTAATAAATTGCAATAAATAGCAATATATTGTAATAAATTGTATTTAATTGTAATAAATTGTAATAAATTGTAATAAATTGTAATAAATTGTAATAAATTTTAATAAATTGTAATAAATTTTAATAATTTGTAATAATTTGTAATAATTTGTAGTAAATTATAATAAATTGTAATAAATTGTAATAAATTGAAATAAATTTTTATAAATAGTAATAAATAGCAATAAATCGTAATAAATTTTAATAAATTGTAATAAATTGTAAAAAATTGTAATAAATTGTAATAAATTATTATCAATTGTAATTATTAGTATTAATTAGTAAAAAGTAGTATAAATTAGTATAAGTTTGTCTAAAGCTATACAAAATTGTAAGAAATTGTAACAATTTATCACAATTTGTAACAATTAAAATAAATTAGGAACAATTTGTAACAACTAAGAACAATTAGTAAGAAATAAGAACTATTAGTAAAAATTTGTAAAAAAATTTAACAATTAGAAACAATAAAGAACAATTTGAAACAATTTGTAACAATTATGAACAATTTATAACAATTTGGAACAATTTGTAACAATTGGGAACAGGTAGTAAGAAATACAAACAATTTGGAACAATAAGTAAGAAATAAGAACAATTAGGATCAATTAGTAAGAAAATCAATTGTAATAAATTGTAATAACTTGAAATAACATGGAACAATTTTTAATGGATTGTTGGCATACCTTTTTCTCGATGACATATAACTGCATATAATAATTTTTTCTATATTAATTTCAAATTGAAATTGAATGTGTCATATGTGGCTGCAACATCCGAGACACAGGATGAGAGTCAAGATGAGACGACTGATCAGACGAGTTCCCACCATTTCGATGAAGCGACATGGATTCCGGAGACTCATTATGGCCTTGAGAAGGGTCGAGTAGTTTGAATCAACTCTCATATGACTCCTGGTACTTATTATGGTACAACTACGATGTCGGCGTCCAGCATGAAAGGGGCTCGAGGGGAGGAATCATCTTCTGCCTCACAGTATCAGGAGTAGTAGCAAACTCAGACTGAGTTTATATAGAGTTTGTAGAAGTAACATGAAGAGATGCATCAGCAGCAGCAACAGTAGTAGCAGTACAAATACGATATGCGTCGATTGGAGAAGCAGCAACATCATGAGCAGATGGAGTGCATGCATCGTCTAACTTGTAGTTTAAGGACGGAGTTTTCTCCACCATCTCCTATAGCTCCTCCATCTCCTCTAGAAGATGACCCCCCATCGTGATTTTTTATGTTAAGAATGTATGAATTCAATATTTTTTGAAATATGAACAATTTATAGTTTATGTCTTTTATATTGCTGTGAATATTGCATAATATAATATTTTTATTCTTAATGTTTTATTATTTATTATTACTATTATATTTTTCTAATATTTGATTTTATTACTAATAATAATAATAAAATTTTATGATTTTATTTATTATTTTTATAAATATTGAGAATTTTAATATGTTTTAATTTTTTTATTATTTTAATTGTATTAATATTATTCTTTCATTAAACAAAATTTTATTAAATATATTTATTATGTATTTTATTTGTTAATTTTTGTTTATTTTATTAATAATAATAATAATAATTGATGATTTCTTTATATTTTTTGAGAATATTAAGAGTTTTTATTTTTTATATTTTTTTATTTTAATAAAATCAATATTATTTTTTCATTAATAATTATTTAATTAAATTTTTTTCTTGCATTTTTTAGTATTTTGGACGAGATATTTTGCATTGGGAGCCCATCAAAAATAGTTTAAATATATATTTTGAAAAAACATATTTGCAACGGGATGACGGGCCCCTCACAAATAATATTTGTGACGAGCCCTTCGCAAAAGGTTTTTATATATGATGTATATAATCAAAGAATTTTTTGCGATGGGTTAGTTCCCCATCGGAAATACTATTTGCGACTAGCTCATCACAAATAGTTTATTTGTAAATAATGTATAAAATCGTAGACTTATTTGCTACTAAAATTTTCTCGTCGTAAAAGCTATTTTTTGTGATGGGCCCTTCACAAAAAATAGTTTTTGCGATGCTGTTTTCTGCAACGGGATATATGTGATGGGGCCCAGTTGCTAAATCTTATTTTTGATGGAATCTCGTTGTAAATACATCTAATTCATGTAGTGAGAGATGAGGTTCACTTTATGTAAATCTTGAAATATTAATTTATTATACAATCATATTCAGTTTATAATGGATCCAAAAAGATTTATTTCAAGGCTATGGTTGGGCTGCGTTGAATACCTCTCAACCAATGGGTTTTAGACAGGTTTAGGTCACTATATTAACATTATCTTTTATATTTAACTCTTAGTTAAATAGTAATGCTTTTACTATGTATTCTTGTATAATTATAACAAATGGTTGATAAACATACGATAAAAAACCAAGAAAACTCCAAGTGGTTCATTAATGTCATATCTATCATTATATGAATCCTTTTGTCGAACCTTTGATTTTTAGGTATATTATATCATTTAATAATATAGTATTTGTTATAAAACCTCATTTATGTCAATTTTGACACTATTTATAATTTTGTTTTTGTGAATGTCCGAAAAACATGATTACATCAAACCATATATATAACATCAATACTATCATGTCATATTAACCTATAAAATCATTAATGCATCAAAAGTCTGAATTTTCATTTATTTGTAAATTTATAATATCAATTATTTTAATCATTTATTATTAATTTCATTACTGCATCATCAGATCAAGAATAAATGTAATTATTTGAAGTCTATAAATTATAAATAAAATACTATAATGTAGGAAATATTTTTAACTTTCTAATAAATATTTATAGTTGAATTTATCATGTGTATAAAACTATATTAAAAAAATTAGTCATTAAACATTGAATTAAACACTTTTAACTCTTCTTTAAATAAAATAATAATAAATGTCCTAATCTAATACATGTGAGTCAAAGAGGATCATATTTTATTCATAAGGATGATTGTGGTCAAAAAACACTTATCCAATTTAATTATGACTTGTTTTAGGGTAATTATAGTATCATTTTCACCTTTAATTTCCCTATTTACCTTTAATCGTGGTAAATACAATTCAGAAGTTATTATTCACCAAAACTTATTTTCATCTTATTAAACCAAATTTTACTTACTAATGTCTACCATGTCTCTCAGATTTTTAAAATTAAATTCATAGAAGTTGTAAAATTACGTTTTATATAAATTTTCAAATGTTCATAGAAGGTAGGTGAAAGACGTTAAAATGTTCAATAAAATTTTACACTTTTAATTTTATTATTAAATGACTCCGATGAATTAAATTTAACATATAGAGGTATTATATATCTATTTTGAATTAAAATAAATTTAAATAAAATAAAGAATTATTTAATCAAAAGTAGATTTTAAACAATAACGCATTGTTTTACACTATTCATCAAAAATTGAAAATATTCATAAAAATGTAAAAAAACAACCTAAGATAATTCTGATATTTCAAATTCAAAAATGAAGTCTCTTTCACCAAATTAAAAACAAATAATTTGTATTAATTAATTTTAAAAAATATTCCCATTGTCGAAACCAAAAGCTGGGTTTTGAGAATTAAAAACTATCAAAAGATTGATATGTGTTTATGTCCAATTTAATAGTTAAATTTCTTCCAATGACCAATGTTGTATTCAATGATAAATATATAATCTATTTATACTTCAAAACCTTTCAAATTTATACTTTAACACCCTAAATTATTTTGATTAAATAACATGTTTTCAATTAAAATTTAGTATTTTCAATATTCCCCCAAATATTTAATTTTTCAGGAAAAGCCAAAAAAATATCCAAACTAAAATATTATGTACCACTTATAAAGAAGAAGTTTATTTTGTAAAATTGTACATAAATACATGTTTCAAAAATTGTATTTCAAAAGGGTTCACCATTAAAAGGCGTTAAAATAGATTTTTTTTAAAAAAATTTCTTTTATCTAAAAATTTTAATTTGTTATTATATTGTGTTTATGAAACACATGATATGGATGTCAAAATTATATGTAATATATAAAATTCAAAATTCAGTTAATACTATTCGTATCTACATTTTTTGAACGTCCAGTTTGGTAAGTTAGGGTGAGCTCAAACTCGGTGTTGCGTGTAGCGTAATCTATTGAATTACAATAAATAAAAGAACATATTTTGAAATCTTGGGAAGCTAAACATCTTCTAAGAGGAAGTTGTGTTAGTGGATCCATAGAATATGCAGGTAGTGGTTTCATGTGAGAATCCCATGATTTTGATTGATATCCATAACATTATGGGGTTATCGGGATATTATTAGAGGTTCATACAAAATTATTTTCTATTGGAAGAATCTCTATTGAGCACGACCAACAAGGGGTTAATATTTAATGGTCTAGAGTATGTGAGAATTCCTTCCATGATTTGAATAAGTTTTAGAATTTAAAACAAATCATAATCCTGCACAATCATGGTGAGGAGTATACTGTGTTTGGTAATCCTTATATGTTAGGTCTTGGATAAGTGTTTGTGTATGTATATTTATTTGTGGTGTATGGATCATAGAATTTAAAAGATTTAGGTTTACTATAGTGGTTTATGCTTTGATGTGTTTGTGGAATTATCTTTTGGGAATAAAATTATTTTGTATACTGATCATAAGAACATAATGTAAATCTTTTCGCAATGAGATTTGAATCCCCATCAGTGGATATTATATGAGTATATCAATTCATTTTTTTGACCTAGAGTGTATGTATGGTAAGTTTAGTTATAATATCCCTATCCTTTTATACATAATATTATCTAATTTTAAGATTAATTAGCCATTAAATAAAATTCAAGGATCATAAACTCTTCTGTATTTAGAATTTTTTATGAATTATTATAAATCATGAAAGAAAAATAAAAACATATTTTATTTCATATTCATAATGAGATTATAAAACCCTTTGATCCCATACATTATCATTGTATATCCTAGGGAATAAACAAACAATATAATGAGATAAAAATCCCAATAATGGAATAAACATAATAATAAAGCATAACCCAATGGTTAGATGGCATAAATTTACGACATAAAAAGACATAAAAATATGGAAGCATAACACACACAAAATGGTATCATGTAATCATGGAATAATATTAATATAGAGGCAATAAAAAACATGACATAATCATGATTCAAAGAACATTTAACATTGGGGAGAATGAGTCAAGGCTAACCACCTAGATAGTTGTACATGGAGCATGAGTCAAGGTTAACCACCATAATTGTTGCACATGAAGTCTCATGAGAGAGAATATTACAAAATTCATTTGATTGATATATGGGTTCACCCATAATAACATGTTAATGAATATGTGTGACACCTAAATAATCAAACATATAGAATCAAACATAAATATAAGGGTTATCCATTAAATGAATTGGATATCATAATCATGTCAAAAGGCATATCAAAAGAGAATATCAAAATTATTCCCATGGAAGAATGAATTTATATAATAAACAGACATTAAAAATGTTAAATTAGTATAGATCATGATATGTAATGTTAATAAAAGTGAGAAAATGTAAAAATATTTTTTAAGAATCCATAGAAAATAAATGTCTTAGAGTGATTTATGGATAATATTAATGATTCATTAAAACATAAAACGAATAATTATTTTTATAAATAAATTAATTAGGAAATTCATTAAAGATAAAATGATGAATATTAAAAAATGATTTTTTTTCATAAATTGATTATGGTGTGCACTTGAAAATGGGTAAGAAATAAGGAATCTACCTTTAATAGTGTTTTCTTAATAGGAATATTTAGAAGTGACCCATTTTAAAACATGTATACCCCATCAAAGAGAGATATATTGATCAAGATACAAGATTTGGGAACATATTAGATGAACTTATAATAATTATATTAAAATAAATAAGGTATATATTAGGTTAATGATATAGAAAGTCTTAACAAAAGAAAAATGGATGTTCTGAACATATCCCTTACCTTATGTTCGAATCTGTTCTATACATGAGCACAATGTCCTGAATAATCAAATTAAATCCAATAATTAGTCAATTTAGAACTATTATAAAATTATTATTTTTATTATAATTTTTTTTAATTTCATTTATATCCTTTTTTATGAGTTAAAATATTAAATTTCATCATTTTATAGCATTGGTTTCCTTGGTTTTCAAGATTGGTTACTTGTATATATGTATATAAAATCCTTTAAAATTACAATAGTTGTCCGGAATTTAATATATATTTTTAATTTACATACATAATATTATATGGTTATATAATTCATTTGGTTATTTTAATTTAATATGAATTATTATATATGAAATTAGTGGTAGTCATTTGGATTAATTGATGGGGTTTCAATCATCAAGTACTAGTTAGGTTTCATTATTTAATATATTGTATATATATTTGTACAAAAAAATTAATTATGTTGTTATTCAAATAAAATAACATTTTCAAACCATCAAATGGTTTTATGACCAACTTTGAAGTCTGAATTGAGAAATGAAAACACATCATCCATGAAGGTGGTAAATCGACACCTCTTGGATGAGGTTGTAATTTTAGAATAAAAGAAAAGGGGAAGAGAAAAAATGAAGGCTTTCTACATTAACATAATTATATTATAGTTTATAAATGATAATGGAGTTATAATTTAACTTTGATAACTATATTTGATGAGATACTGAGAAATGAAAAGAAATTTAAATGAAATTAAAAGAAAAAGAAAGAGGTTTTTACTTCTTGAATTTCTCATACTTGAGAACCACTTTGAGGAACTGGTGTATGGAATTTAATTGATAACAATGGATATTTTATGTCGGGAGAGCCTTGGAAAGAGTATTGGGTAGAATATGGACATGTCTCCAAACTGCCATAGTGTAATGAGAAGTGATGTTGAAGGAAGGTATTTATGGTGGAATAGAGGGTTGATTTTTTATTCAATTCATTATTTTATTACTTACCCTTATACAATAAATAGTGTTAATTATTGAGACTAAATTAATTCCCTATTTCTTGTGAGTTAAAAAAATGGAAACTTACAATATACAAAACTCATTCAAGACTCGTAAATTAATTTATTTACTTATTCTCTAAATTACCATATTTCAGAATTCACACAAAATTCAATTATGTTAGAAAAATCCCACAAATTAATCTGTACAATATTTATATGTTTATAATTCCATGATGAACTCGATTTTATGTAAATTTATATTATAAATATGAGTAATTTAATTTTCAAATGAAATAATTATTTAGTTTAATATAACAAATTTTCAAATAACAACTTATTCTATATCACATTTATAATTTAATGAAGGTCCCATAAAATAATACTACAATTATAGGAAAAAATAATGACTTATTAAAAATTTTTATGATAATATATTCTCATTTAAATCATTATAATATTGATTAAATTGTTAATAAACTATTATGTTTCACAAAAATATCAATACATAATTTTAATATTTTTAATACATTTATTTACTTATAAATTGATATAATTATATCATATTATAATTTATATGATTCTTAAATTTTATTTATACATTCATAGGTTAGGTTACTATTCTACTGTCTAATTAATTATTCTTATGTTTCGTATTAAAATTACAAAGGACAGGTTACTATTTCATTATTATAGGTTCATTAACTTCTAGAATTACCTCATATTTCATTCATTCTTAATTTATAATGTTTTTATTATGTTCTCATTGTTATTTTATGATGTTTATACTATATCACATAATTTTAATAAGTGAGTTTCTAATTATAAAACTTGGGGTTGTTACATTCATCCCCTATTATGAAATTTCCCAATCCAAATTTAATTTTTCAAATCTAGGGAAAACAGATGAGGGTGCTTCTCTTTCATTTCATACGCTAGTTCCCATGTTTCCTATTCATACACATGGTTTCTCCATAAGTCGCCAACCACGAGAGAAGTCTTGATGCGTAGAACTTTATCTCTATAGTCTAAGACCATCACTATCTGCTCCTCATAAGAGAGATCACATTCCAAGTACACCTCTTCTAGATTTAGTATATGTGAGGGGTCATTTATATACTTCCTCAAGAGGTATACAAGAAATAGATCATCTAGTTGAGGTATGGTTGGAGGATTTTATAATTGCTTGGTCACGGCTCTTACATAAACAACAATATTAAAGGGGCCAATGTACTTTGGGATTAACTACCCCTTCTTCCCAAATCGTACAATCCCTTTCCATGGATATATGTGGGGGGAAAACCATGTCTAAAAAAATAAACTCCAGGTCTTCATGATGAATGCATTCATAACTCTTTTATCATCTTTAGGCTACCCAAATATTCTTATTAATGGTTTTCACCTTTTCTACAATTTCGTTGACCATGTTATGTCCTATCAAATTACATTCACTGACTTTATCCCTGCATGTCAGTTTATACATCTTTTCTTGTAAGGGGGATAATATGGATCCATTTAGATGATTGAGTGGAAACTATTGTTGTATGAGAACATGTCCATAGGAAGATGTTGGTCTTATCATCCATTGAAGTCCAAAGAATATTCTCCAATAATTACTTCTAGTGTTGGAATATTCCATTCATATTGGATATCATTTTGACGATTATATGTCATAATAATGTTCAACTCCGTGTTCAAATCGTGATGGAGATATTTCCAAGACATGAATGTTAGTCCTGGATCTCAATTAGAGAAAATTGATATTGGTATTCTATGAAGCCTTACAACTTATCAAATGTATAACTGTGAATGTGGATCTAGGTATAAGTCCTTTTGAATTGACATAAATTGAGTTTTAATTATGTGATGATCCATAACAACCCATATAGCACCGATTCCTATAGAGACCATCAGATGTATAATGGAAATGTATGATGTAATTTTTATCATTTCCATATTGATATGGGAAATGGATATATCATCCCTTATAAATTTTTCCTTTTATCTTTCACTCACTGACATAACAGGAATATTGATGTATATTAAATGATCTCATTTTCATATATTCCCACCAATATTCTTCACGAAGATCTCAATATATCTTTATGATCACTGAGTGAATAGAGATGGTTGAGATATTTTCATCAATCATAACTTATTTAATTATCTATAAATTGATTGGTACATATAGACGTGACTTGAATATCAATACTCCATTCACATCCATTTTGAACTCTTGGTATTTCCCACTTCTCATGGATTTCAAATTTTTCATAATATCAACATCATTTCTTTGAGAATACATTTTTCACCCTCAGGGATGGTAATGAAATTATTTGATAACGTATTGTGGAAGTTACTTCATTAATTTTCCCCACATCAATCCATAACAAGTACAATACTATTTAATCTTTATCAATTTTCATCATTGTTAATGACACATGATCCATTCAACATAGATAATTCCTCACCATATTTCCCATAAATTGATGATAGTAAATTGAGTATTCAATGTTCGGGATGATCACTATGAATATATACGGGTTCATATTATGCTCCTTCAATGTAAATATATATTTGAGGCTCTTATGATTTGTATTATTTAACACTTCTCCTCGTAGGAATAATGCCTTCATATTTTCAATGAAAAGATCAAATCTACGAACTCTAGATCACGTGTGGGATTGTTTTTCTCATTAATTTAAAACTACCTTAAGGAATATTCAATCACTTTATCACATTTAATCAATACATAGACTAATACATTATTTTTATCATCACTCTACACCAAAAAACATTCCTCACTTGTTAGTAGCGTGAGCTCTGGTGTATTAATATTCTTGTTCTCGAAATATTTACATTTGTATTCTCATTCACTACTATATAAAAACTTTTCTCACTTACTAGTCAACTTGGTTTGTGGATATGAAAATAATGATATTTTTTCACAAATCAATTTTCTACTAAACTAAACCAAGAAAACAATATATCTCTATCACCAATGTTATCTTGGTCCACTAATCAATTTTTATTATCTAGGATTGGACCACAAATATTCCATTACTGGTGATAACATACCCGAATAATGATACTCACTACATCTAGGAATCATATTTTCTATACATTACATAAGGTTTATCCCTTCAAAAAGTCTTTATCATAGTATTATAAATCACTTCATGTTCCTCCTTACGCTAAGAGTATATCAATATATCATCAATAAAATACTACAAGTTTTTTAAGTTGAAATCTACAGACTCAATTGAATAATTCTATGAATGTTTTTTGATCATATGTGATCCCAAAGTGTGTTATTATGAATTCATAGTTTCCATACCTCACTCGAAAGGAAATGTTGGGAATATCATCTTTCCTCACTTTTAATTAGAGATATCCCAACTGAAGGTCTACTATAGATAAATACATGTCCCCATGTAGTTGATCGATCATGTTATCTATCTATGGTAGTGGATACTTTTTCATTATCGTGAATTTTTTAGCTTTCAATAATCAATATATGGCCACATTTCTCCATCCATCTACATGATAGAGAAGACCGTCACACCCCTTGGGGAATCACTTGGTCATATAGAACCATTTATTACATTCTCTTCTAATAGTTTATTAAATTCTTGACACTTAATGGTTTCCATTTTATACGGTGTCATTGATATATTCAAAAAGCATGGAATAATTTCAATTGAGAACCCAACCTCTTGGTTAGGGGGAAGACTAGGAAACTCTTTGGGGAATACATATGTGTAGTCCCTCATAATTGGCAAGTCTTCAATATTGATAATATTCTTTGTATCAATTATTTGGGTAATATATGATTTTTTATAAGGTTATATTATCCACAATTGAGATAACGATTCCGATTGATATTCATAATCCTCCTTACACTTGTTTAGAATTGGAGGATGTCTGTAGATGTGAAGAGTGGTCTATCTTTCCTAATAGTCGATGTCATATTTTTAAAACTATATCCAATCGATTCCCAATATAGCATCAAATTCAACTAAAGGAAGTAAAAAAAAGAAATTAAGGGAGGTTTAGAGAACACACATTAATAGGGGATGATTTATATACATTGGACACAATAATTGCACCATTTTTGATATTCCAAGATAAGTTAACCATAATATTTTTAGTTGGTCATTGAATAGTTAAAATAAACATGAAATATATGAAATAAAATGTTGAACCATAATATAATAGTAATTTATATATATTTAATGAATAACTAGAATACTTGTCAACACAACATTGCTGTTCTCCACCTCAAAAGTAGAGATAACATATGTTCTTCTTTGTAGCCTTGTAGGTTGTTGTTGTTGATTTCCCCCGACAAACCTTGACTTATGGAAATGGTTCACATAATTTCCATGTTCTTTGTTGTTGAAACACTTCCCTATAGGTTGAGTATTGATCTAAACCTTCCATTATTCTTCCAAATTTGTCAGATTATTCATATCACATTGTTATTTATTTCCAAAAATCCCCCTTAATCCACACTTGAATCATTACCTAGTGTTTTTAGATTGTTTGTATCATTATTCTTACCATAATTTTGAAACTTTGTATATTGGGTTTCTATTTCATCATGGGATTTATCATTTTATCCACATATATTCATCTTTGTTTTCCGCTATTTATCTCTAGGGCCATGAGACAACTGAGTGTCTCTGATCTCCATTTCGACCGTGCGAATAAAATGATCAATCTCATTATAACTATCAAAGTATTAGATATTTAATTCTTTTAATTGACTCGGATGAAGTCAACTAATGGAGTGTTCTACCTTTATTTAAATATTCATGAAAAATCATAGGGAATATTTTTCAATACTTGTAACATTTTCCATATATGATCTAGTGGGCTCATTATCCTATTCTTTATTCCAATGAACTCCCTTTCAATTTTTGGACGGATGGTTCATGGAAAATATTTATTGAAAAATATTTTCTTTATGTACCTGTATTCCATAGATTCAATTTCCTAGATGGAATTTGAGTTATTGATTAGTTTCCATCAATTATTAGCTTCCCCATAAAAATGATTGACTTCTAGCTCAACATTATCTTCTTCATAGAACTAGTGTACATAGAATATATTTTCAATAGAGCTAATCTATTGTTTCACAGTGATGGAATCAAAATATACACTAAATATGGGAGGCCTTTTTCACAAGAAGTTTTTTAATTATACTTTATCATTCTTAGGATAAGGATATAATTCAGAAAAACTCTTTTTATTATTCATAACACAATGAAATTGTGTAAGTATTATAATTATTTTTTGAGCACCTATTCCCATCATATTTGGCATATAATAATGGAAATAATCACATTGATTGTAATAATGAGTTATTATATTTATAGTCATTAAATATCGAAAATAGATTAATATTAGGGTGGCTTAATACTTATTTTAAAAGAATAATAAATAGAGAAAATTGAACATAGAAGGATAATCATGTCATAGAAAAGTATATCTAGACTTCTGATACAGAAAATTTCAATCTAGGTTCTATATTGTGATAAAATTATCCGTAGAATTCATATTAATGTCCTCTTGTACTAATATCAAAAATTAACTAGACCATTTTCTGAAACCAACTATAATGGTACTATCGTTTTTCAGATATTATTACATGATTTTATAAAAAAAATTCCATTAAATATAAACGAGGAATCGTAAATTCTACGTTCTTTAGAAGATTAGATATATAATTAGAAAACATGAAAACAAAATAAAAATATATTTTATTTAATAATTACAATGATATACTAAGACCCTTTTATCCCTTACATATCCATATGATATCCTGGGTAATACATAATCAATGTAATGAGAAAAAATCATAGTAATGGAATAATCATTAAAATAAAGCAATGAAAATGGGATATAAGGCATAACATGATGACATTAAAAGGAATAAAATTATATATTCATAATATAAAAATAGTGGGATCATGTAATAATGGAATCATAGTCTTGTGGAAGAAACCTAAAAGAAGAAAAAAGAATGGGTCAATGGTCAATTCACATGGAGGAGAAAATGTCAAGGACAACCCCATGACTGTTGCACATAGAGCATGAGTAATGGTTAACCGCCAAGATAGTTTCACTGGATGTCTCATGACACTAAAAATTTCCCAAAACAATAAATATCTATAATTTTTCAGCCATCATAACATGTTAATGAATATGTGTTCCACATAAATAATCATATATAAATAATCAAACATAAAGACAAGGGTCACCCATCGAATGAATTGGATGTCATAATAATGTTAGAATCCATATTAAAAGGGAATATCATAATGGTGTCAATGAAAGAATAAATTTAAATCATAAATAAACATTCATAAGTTTAATAGTAATATTAAATGATATGTGATGTCAAAATAATGTGAAAACATGTAAAAATATTGTTTAAGAAACATTAGAAATACAACATTTTATTTTGGATTTAAGAAAAATACTAAAAATTCTATAAAGAGGAAAATAAATAATTGATTGTATAAAAAAATGAACCAATATTATTTTTAATGATAAACTGCAAAATTTGTGAAAAATAATGGTGTCTAGAAATATATTATGGAGATAAATTAAAAATTGGTAAGAAACAAGGATGTTCCCATTAATCGGGCTTTGCTTATGTGGATGAATTGAGAAGGCACCCTTTATAAATAAAATATTTCCATTTAATAAAAGATTTAATGATATGGATAAAATATTTTAAAACATATAAACATAATTTATAAATATTATATAAAAATCAATAAGATTTAAATTGGGTTAAAGATAGATAAATTGTAACCTAAATAAAAATGGTGGGTTTGAATGATTCCCTTACCATATGTATCAAAGTGTTGTTAACATGAATTTAATTTCCTAGATAATAAAATTAATTATACAAGTCAATTAACTATAAAACGTTTATTAATTTATTTTAATTATTATACATATATTATGTTCATTTATGACATTTTTTATGAGTTATGATATTCAATTTTATCATTTAAGAGAGTTCATTTCCTTGGTTTTCATGATCGGTTAATTGTATACATGAATGGAAAATCATGTCAAATTATGATATTTTAAAAAAATTGATATGATCTGTTACTAATGAACACCCAAAATATTAAATTTTAATATATTTCATTTGTTTATTTTCAATGAGTATGAATCATCAGATAATACATTAGTGATAATCATTTGGATTGTTATTGGTGGTTTTTTAATCATCACAAACTAGTTTTGATTCATCACATAATATCAAGTATATATACTACTTATAGAACATTAAATAGTTTTTATCATATATTATATAATCTATATTAATAATAAAACTGTTTTTTATGGCTATCATTTAATGTATAATTGAATAATGAAAACACATCATCCATGAAGGTGGTAAATCGGCCCCTCATGGATGATTTTTTCATTTTCTAAATAAGAGAACAAAGGATGATTAAATATGATGTGCCATTCCATTAAAATAATAATTTTATAGTATATAAAAGATATTGAGATATCATATAACTCTTATAAGTGGATTTGATTAGATGATATGAGAATAAAATAAATTAAAATGAATTTAAAAGAATAAAATAGTTATTTACCTCTTGAATTTCTCCTCCTTAATAACCTCATTAAAGCACTTTTTTGGGGTATTTTATTGATTCCAAGGTATCATAGATGTTTTTAATAGACTTTTGTAGATTACTGGGCATAATTTTCACAATGAACAATGCTTTTAAGGTGTAAGGAGATGGGGTGGTGAGGGGTTGTATTTATAGTGGAGGATAGTGGTGTTTTTTGATTATTCAATTTATTATTTTCTTATTCTGATCATGAATTTAAATAGTTTTGATTGTTGTCACTAAATAATGTACTAGTTTTTGGTATTTTGATAAAATGACCACTTGAATCATCCATTACTCAACCTTGTCTCAAAAATTCATTTCTGTACTTAAACGCTAAAGAACCATATTAAACTATTCAATAAATAATATTTATTTTATGAAAATACTAAATATTACCACTAATCATTTTCTAATGTGTAGAATTCATAAATTACAAAATATTTATGAACATTATTTTCTGAATATTATGAATTTATCATATAAATTAAATCATCATTTATTTGAAAAATACCAATTTTAAAATTATAACATATTTTAAAACACATTAAAATATTAATAAAGGTATAATAAAATTATCCTATAATAAAATGACAGAAAAAATTATTTATTAATAAATTTTATGCAAATAAAATTTATTTTAAACCATTTTAATAATGATAAATCTATAAATAAAGAATTGTGTTTCTCCAATATATCAATAGTTAATTTAACATTGTTAAAAAATAATTTTTGAATACTATGATATAATTATATCATATTTTCATTTATGAGATACACAAATTTGATTTATAAATTTCTCGGTGAGGTGGATTTTTGATTAGTTGATTTACTATTCATAAGGGTCACATTACTATTCCAGAGGATAAGTTACTATTCCATTAGTATAAGTTACTTAATTTATAGAAATACCTCTTATTTCATTAATTATTCATTTATAATGTTTGTATTGTATTCTATTTGTGATTTTAGGATATTTATACTATGTAACATATTAATATGAAGGGAATTATCATTTATACAATTTTGGGTTATTATAGGAATAGTGTTTATGATGCTCTATGCTAGAATATCGATACATAGATAGATCAGGAGTCTAGATCTGAGTTGTATATGATGAGATTTCTGGATGAGATGCATGTTATGATTTAGGAATGAAATGATAAGACGACTCTTATATAATTTTAAGTGGATTCTACACTTTTGATCTTGATTAGGGAGAAGATTCATGAGGATCTAAAGTGGATATCTTAGATGTAAATCCTTAATAGTGGAGAGTCACTATATTATTATAGAATAGATGATGATGAGATCATCTATTTTTGGATTCATTCTTTATTTTTATGTGGGGAGAGAAGTGGTTTGAATTTTATTTCTCAATGTGGGTCATACAATTTGGTGGTACTAAAATGTACCTATTTCTGCATCGAAGGTATTGGTGGAACGAAAAGAAAAATGAAATTTTAGGGTGCATAACATGTGGATACAACATTCAATAGGTGATTACAAAGAATCAATAACCTTTTGGTTTACTTAATTTGACTCCTAATATAGAATGTATGTTGGAAGATGTTACCGTGGACTTTTTGGTGGGTCTCTCAAGGACTCCTCAAAATAAAGTCATTATTTTGGTGATTGTGGGCCATTTTAAAAAGGGATTACATCTAATAACTATATAGGAGACCTTATAATTTGATCATTTGGGAGATTGTTAAGTTTAGTAAATACTTTTTCTTTATGGGGTTCCATGGAATATTTTTAATGACACGACTCACTCTTTTTTCATGCTTTTGTAAGGGGCTACAGAAGGTGATTGTTACACATGTTTTACTGAGTATGACCATCCACCCACATTAATATGGGTATTTGAATGGTATTAAACATGTATTGTAGAATATTCTATGAGTGTGTGTGCTTGGATTTAGTGGGTCTTGGGATTATCACATAGTTCTTGTTGAGTTCGCCAAAAATAATACATATATGGAGTCTATTCAAATGACATCAGATGAGGAACTATACGATAGTCAAGAAATTTACCTCTTATGTTGGATAGAGGTAGGTTATTAAGAGCTATTGGGATAGATTCTTGTGTTAGTTATGAAGAAGGATGTTATGATGATTTGGAATTGTATGGATATAGCTCATATCAGATAGTAGTCATATAATGATCGACCTCAATAACCCCTGGATTTTCTAGTGGATGACCGTGTGTTCCTTATAGTGTCTTTTATTATAGGTATGTTTATGATTTAGAGGCAAGACATGTCATTTCCCAGGTATATAGGGTCATTTGATGTTGTGGAGAATATTGGGCTGGTGGTGTATTGATTGGAACATTCACAGAGGTATAGTGTTATGCATGATGGTTTTCATCTACCAATACATAAGAAGTGTAACCTCGACACTTCTCATGTGATCGATGTCTAGGATGATGATATTGAGATTGATATATCCTTCAAGGGTGTTGATATGTGTGATGGATCGTAGTGAGAATGTATTTCTATTAAATACCGGGTCGATAGTTAATATATTATGGAAACCAAGCAATGTAAAGGAGGAAACATGGGAGAGAGAAGTTGATAATGGGCTTAGTGGACCGATCTTTTTACCTCGGATTATTAGAGATGATTGGGAGTAATTTTCAAGGACAATTTGTTAAAATTTTGGGAGTTTTTAATATCTAGACCTTTTATAGAGATATTTTGAGATCTTTTTCAGGAAATGTTTTATCATTTTTTAGTGTATCCATTTTGGATTTAACGTTGGTATATTTTGGGGTTAAATTAGAGAATTTTGGAAAGAGCAGGGGTAGTCCATAGTTGGTTTATAGTTTTCCCAAATTGGGATCCAAGATAGATAATTGTTGGATCCCAAGAATAATGGATTCACAGGGCTCGAGCATGATTTTTTAAACCATTCACTATCCATGTACTAACCATGCAGCCCCCCCCCCCCCCACATCCCTTGAGGACGTGCATGGTTGGGTGAAAATTTATAGAAGACAATGCACCCCATACATGAAGCTATGTTAATAAAAATTAAACCACGTAAATCATTAAAAAATTTATTAACCATCATCTAATATATGTAAACACCCTATATCAACCATAATCAATTTTTTAAGGCTCTTGGACATATTCCTTGGAATTCCACCCAACATTCATGATGAAGCAAAGATCCCTTGATGGATCTACTCCTCTAATGGTAAGATATTCTCATTCTGTATGGTTCATTAATCCCCCATATATTTATCTCTTATCTTATGAAGGGATGTTTTCCACTATTGGTAATGTTTCTAGATAATTTTTATGGATCTAATCTGTTTGATCCATGATTTAGTTTTCTTATATATATCTTGTTCTTCTTTGTGATCTTTGTTATTCTTCTTCATTTGATGATTTCCATTTGTGATTGTTAGTCAGAAATATTAATCTAGGTGGTCTAAATTGAAAATCCCATTGTCCAGATTGAATTATGTGTGTGTTATTGTGAAATTTCAATTACCATGATTCATAAATTACATCATATATTGAATTTATTTAATTTAATTATCATGTAATAATTTAATTGGTTAAAATTTTTGAAATTTTATATGGTGGAATTTGATTAATTAATTAGTTAATTACGTAATGAAGTATAGTGACTGTGGAATTTATGGGATGTTTTGATTTTTAAATTGGTCAATTAATGTGATTATGATTTAATTGACAATGACAATTATGATATGGTTGATTCGACCTTAATGGGTTAATGAGATAGAAGATTTAAATATTGCAAAATGGTATGATTTTGTGTTTTTAATATTATTTCATTTGAGTAATATATTGAACCTCTATCGTTTTGATACTTTAAATAGAGTTCCATGTTGTGAAATGTTGAAAATATAGATAAGGATTATTAACAATTTTAACCTAGGTATATGTAAAATATGTGATTTTTTTTATAAAAATTTCATGGGAAATTATCTAATTCATCAAATCACCATGAGTTTCATGAAAGGTAATTATATACAAAAAATGCATGCATGTGATAATAAGTGTTGTACATGGACTGTTTCATCAAAATCCCCCTTGTGTGGTTGATTGATGAGTACGTTGTGGGACACGGACTAATTCATAAAGTAACAACGCGGTATTTACCATGGTGTCCTAGTCCCAAAATATTAACATAGTACCATGGTTCCAATAATTTTTTTAATGAATTGAAATGAAATAGATAACGATATCCCTTGTCTTATAATGATTTTTGAATTAAATATTTGTTATGGTATAGACTTTGGCACTAGACAAAGCTTGTATTTAAGGTTTTGGTATCCTCGAGAACTTATGGGTTTATCTGGTTCAAGGATGAGTAATTAAATATAAGTGAAAAATTTATGTTATTGCATATATTTTGTTATTTATACACCTATATACACTATTATGGTCTATATATATATATTTTTTTTTCAAATGGTGGTGGTCTACGAAGTTGTACATACACCCTACTCAAACTTCCAAATAAGTATTGGAATAACCTATAAGTTTATAGGACAAGATTAGGGAATTGGACATATGTAAGATTGACGTGTCGGGATAGAGAATGGACAAGAGAAATGGACATAGTGTGTATACCCTCTTGGGAGTTGTTAGTGTCTTTATTGTGGGTTTTGTATTTTACACTTGAAAAGTTATTGGCATGGCATGTCTATTAATATGGTTCAGAAATCATATTCATGTTTTTTCATCATGTGACCCAACTTTTATCTGGTTATTTTATATAATTTTTTATCCATATTCATTACTATTTTTATTCTACTTTGATAAATAGGGTATAGTCTCCCCATTGTATCATAATTATATCCTCATTACTAGTCTGTAGACTCTTGCATTCAAGGAGTAACCCATGTGTTCATGTAACCGACTAAATCAGTGCATTAGTGCATGGTACACTGGTTGGGATAATACAATACAAAATTATAAAAATCATATATTGGTCAAATATGCAGGAAAAACATTTAATGATGTATATTTTAAAATAGTACCCTCCAACCTTTTAAAAAAAATTCTATAAAAGGATTATATTTCAAAAAAAAATTGAAATAAATTCAATAGTGAGATAAAATTGACATTATGATTCATCAATGTATATATGATACCCTCAATAAATAATTTTATGAATATTTTCATGGAAGTAAAAGATTTATAAAATATGACATGAAAAATATTACTATGAGGTTTTTAAGGAAAAGTGTCTCCTAAATTGAGTCTAACGTTTCACATACGTTCCATTCCTTAAAGAATAAGAAAATTATGTCAACTAATTATTTTCATATGAAAATTTTTAATGTTTATTATTAAATTTATATTTTTTTACCATTGTTTATAAAATTAATTAGTCAATCAAATTCAGTTTAGATGTTTTTACGATATTCAAATTATATATTCTAAATGACGAGATAGTTTGAAAATAGTCAACGATGTTATTATTTTTTCATATCAAAAAATATAAAAAAAAATTTAATATTTTCATATGTATATAATTATATTAAAAATAACTATTATATAAGGTTTTGAAAAATTAACTACGTTACAATCATTGAGATGGTAGGGCGTACACACGCATGAGTAATGATTCCATTTTTTAAACCAACATGATAAAAAAAGGTAAGTATTATTTTTATTTTTCAGAATTTCATATTATACCATAAATATAATATTATATATTTTTATATACATATATATATACATATATATATATATATCATCCATGTGATGTAGTGAAGAAAAATGAACCCCATTTTCCCAATGAGGCAGTAGTCCACAAGTAAGCATAAACAATGTTATCATTTTTTACTAGATGTAAAGCATAGAAATTAGAAAAATATATCATAATTGAATAATTATAAATATTTCATGAATATAATATATATAAATTTTATCCACAATAATAAATAGTATTTTTAGGTGGGGATGGAAAATGAATTATAACATCTCATGAGACTGTAGTCATCCATACATAAAAAAGGGTTTCATTTCCCATTTGATTGTAGAGGATATAAATATATATATATTGATTATGAAATTTACATAATAACATATACTCATATGGAATATAATTATGTTTTTATTTGATCATGTTTTATGAATATTTTAATGATGTAGAAGAGTAAATGAGAATAAAACATTCAGTCTAATATTATATCACTTCTTCAAACAACCTCCTTTTTAAAACCATAAGACCTTCAAGGTTTCTATCATTCCCCAAAAAAATACCTCTATAATGTTTGGGGGGACTATAATAATGGATTTAGGTATTTATTGGTCAATAAATATTGTTAATTGTTTTTGGAATAGGTAAGAATATGTTCCCATTTATAAGTGACATGAGGGGAGCTATTTTAATTATATAAATTAATAAAGAGATATAAATTATTTATAATGGAAATATGGATATAAATTGATATATTTATAAAATAATACGAATATGGGTTGAACTAATCTCATAAATTAAAATTTTGAGTAGATTATATTATTATTTTACCGTTATCTATTTAATTTAACCCTCATTAACCATTTTTATAATTTCTGTAATATCAATGTTTTTACAATATAGGTGAAAAGAAAGTTATAATAAAAAATAAAGGGTCTAATAAATAGAACATGGTGGATTTAAAAACCATATCCCCTTCAATTTTCAAATTATATTATTTTTATAAAATTTAAATAATATTAAAATTATTTTTTATTATAAAAGCCAATAATGTATTTTGATGAACTATTTATTTATATTGACTTTGAAAACAACATTGTTATAGATTATTTCGAATATAATACATTATTAGATACATATTATGTTATATATGTCTCAAAAAATAAGGGATCAATAAAAATATCCCAAAAATATTTTTAAGTTTTTGGAATCATTTAATTTCATTTTATACTACTTGTGCCAGCAGTTTGATACCCTTTTATAAGAATTTATGGTAATTATTTCATTAATAGAATAAAAAAATACCATTTTCAAAATAATTAAATTATATTTTAAATAAAAACATATAAATGAATAAAATACATTTTATCCCTATAAAAATTTTATTTATAATAAAATAATGTGAGTGAAATTTTTGACTTTATGTTTATATAATGTAATATAAATGTTATAATGAAATGAAAGATGAATACCCATTTACAATTTTTTTAAAATTTTATGATAAACTTCATACAAAATTATCATATAAATTAAATAGATTTGTTAGTGGGATTTCAGTCCTGGAAACATTATTTTAAAAATTAATTACTTGATTTACCTTTATTAAGGACACAAATATTTACTACTTTTACTATTCAAAATGACCGAAAATAAAAGAGTCATATTGACACCATTTTGAAATCCTGATTCCAATAATGAAATATATTTTCAAATATTCAATTTTTAGAACGAGGAAAAAATAATTTACAGTTAAAATTCAAAATGGAAAGAGAAACTATTTTTTTAATGTATTTGTGGGATGGAAAATTAACCTGATATCATTCTCATATTCCCGAGTTTTTTCTTAAACCATATGGATTTTTGTGCAAAGATTTAATATGAACAATTACCTTTTCCTACAACACTTTATCTCTATGGACAATAATATTTATTTGTTATTCCTCTTAAGAAACATTCTCTTCAAATCAAACTACTTCATTGATTTAATAACAAGATGCCTCTTAAGCATAATTTCATAACAATGAGATAAAAAATATGTCATGTAAATAATATAAACAATGAAAAATGACCAATATATAATAAAATGATCTATCTTATCCGGGATTTCATACATTCCAATGAACTATTGACTTAGTTTTCCCATTTCACAACAAATCATAAAACTTTTCCATGGCGATACTTTAATGAAAAAATAATTAGCTGCCAAAAAATAAATATATTTCCTTAATTTATCTTCATATATTTTATTCAATCTCTAAATTTTCTACATATTATTTTTAATCATCATTGATTT
This sequence comes from Viscum album, assembly GCA_963277665.1. Classification (NCBI taxonomy): domain Eukaryota; kingdom Viridiplantae; phylum Streptophyta; class Magnoliopsida; order Santalales; family Viscaceae; genus Viscum; species Viscum album. The sequence goes on along the minus strand of OY728142.1, from coordinate 274,782,716 downwards.
GTCAAAAAAATTCTTCTAACAAATCTTGTCTTATAAACATTATTCCTCCTATTTCATTAATAAAGTTAAAGTCCTCTATCACATTAAAAATAATGATTTAAATGGTGTAATATTTAAATTGAAATGAAATTTGTAGTTATAATTATATTCAATTGATGAAATTAATTGATCCCAAATTCAAAGATAATTCATTGAAAAACCAAAAATCATATCTTCTGATGTATCAATTATTCACTCAGATTGTCAAATAGATTGACATTGTCTTTTTTTGCTAAAATTTAATTCAGTACCCAACTAATTATGAAGGTCATCCAAAAATAATAAATCTATATGGGATCAAAATTACATACAATATAGATAATGACTCCATATAAACAGATTATATCAGTTCGATATAGAAGAGAAAACTACTCTAAGTATATATTTTCTCAAATGGGATGTGAATGAGTACATTTAGTTGTTCAATAAATATTAACCCAAATTGCGTTATTACCTCAAGATGTCATTAGAAATCCCACAAAGAGGTCAATAGATATGTTTTACCATTTCGAATTTGTCAGGGGAAATAATTCATATTCTTATTTTTCATTTTTCATTTTACATTATCCTATTGAGAACTCAAACATTTAATTTTAAATTCAAATCTCTATATTTTCATTAAATCCCACCCATATAATTCCCATTCTTCTTTGTACATCTTTTTGTAAACATGGTGAATAGAAAACAAGTAATGATGATCATCACAAAATAATTATCTCTCTAATTCGGAGACATATGGAACACATAATCTCTCTCTAAATATGATTATGAATTATCCAAAAATAATAATATTTGGATTGTTACCCTTCTTAATAGATCCAAAAATTTTCTTCAAAAATTTACCATCCTTCTAATATTATATAACTCATTCTAACAAAACCAGTTATACTTTCACCTGAAATAAACTATAGTGAGTTCTTGCACGCAAAAATTTATAGGCCAAAAATAATAAATTGATTAACTAAATTTTCATGTTCCATATGTTTCATGATTAATGTATAATTATTCTTTCAATTTAAAGTATCAGATACTTTTTTTTATTTTCCAGGATATTATGAATCACACAGTTGTAATCCAAAATAAATTCCATCCATCTTCTCTATCTCATGTTCATCTCTTTATATATTAAAATATCCTTCCAAATATTAGGATTAGTATACATTTCAAGAATTACACTATATAAATGATTCCACTAATTTTTTTAATGAAAATAATTAATAAACAAATTATAGATCATTTGTATGATAATTTAACTCATGAGGTTTTTGTTAACATGAAGAATTATAAATTAATTGATCAATATACATCTGAACAAAATCATGTACCTTAAATTAAGCATCATTATAGATGAAAAATTTTCCACATCTAAAGTATGGTGATAAAAGTATAGAATTTCAAAATATTATGTTGAGTTCTTAGATTTTAATCATCACGCTCTTTTTTCATATTAACATAGATCCATTTGGAGTAAACACAATCAGTGGGATAGATAAGTGAGAAATATTTTCAAAAAAATGATTTTAATACTCTAAAAATACAAGAATACTATGAATCTCAATGAAATATGTAGGTTTGGAAAAATCTTCAAAAAAAATTACTTTTAACAAGTTCGATAGTTATTCAATCATTAGAAATAATATACTCGAGGAAAGAAATGCATTACCAAAAAAAATCACTCTTAATAAATTCTCCATACAGAATCTTTTCATTTATGGTTTGAAAAACATAGGTAGCATATATGATCCTTGTGAATTTTAAAACATTAAAATATTTCAATAAAATACACAACCAAAAAAATATCTAAAAAGTCATTGAAAACACTATTCATAAGATCTATGAATACAGTTTATGAATTTGATAACCCAATGATAATAAATACAAACTCATAACGCTCATAAATAGTTTAAAATGATTCTTTTAAAATATAATCCCCTTTCACCTTCAACTAATGATACCATAACCTATGATAAATCTAATAAAAAAATTTTCTCCCTAAAGAAGATAAAAAAAATCATCCAAATAAAACAATATATATTTTTGTAAAAAATAAGGTTTTGCAATACTCTATAAAAAATTAAAATCCACATAGAACCATTTATAATTTTAAAAAATATTGAAGGATCATATCATGGTGATTTTTAGGGACGAATGAAACCTTATTATACCAAGAATTAAAGATAATTTTTAATTTAGAAAGTTCTACCTGAGCCACTTGATAAGAGGGTTTAAAATTTTTTTTAGCATCAACCAATAAGTCAAATGGATAATAAACCTCCAAATAGGACTAACTCAATGAAATTCATTAGAAAAAACATCCTTATATTCATTCACTAAAATAAAATCACTTATTTGAATTGTTTTGTTTCATATAAATGACAAGTGCCATAAAATGTTATCTACCATCTCTAATAAAAGTCACTGCAGAGTGATACATTACCAAATGTATGAAATCATTGAATATAGATTTATATACACTGAAATATATCTTATCATGATACATTAAAAACTATTAAATAATAATAGTAACATCAAACTCGACTATCATTATATCAACGTGATTTATAGGAATGATAATACCACAAATAATAATTAAAAGATTCCATTAAATTTTTTTGACCTCCATATTTTCACAAGGAGTCTGCACCAAAAGTTATATCATATTTTCATGAGGTGATTTTAATATTTACTTCAATATTTATCAGAAATAATGGAATGTCTATATCCATAATTAAACATGGAATTCACATAGTATGAATAAAAAAATATAATTCCAATCAGTACATCATAATATATCCCACAATCAATCAAAAAGAAGAAAATGAATTTCCACACCATATTCATCTAATATTGATTATTTATACACATAGTAACTATATTTGGAGACAGTTTAGCATAATTCTCTATCTCACTGATTTTAAATCACCTCACCATTAGTTGCATATCAATTAAAACATTCATGGACTGTTCAAGACTATATTCTAAAAAATCACAAGTCATTTGATCAAATATTCCACACTAATACCACGACCAAGATGCAATAAAAAATACCCTATAATGTTTTTTTCACAAATGGAACATGTTTTGGGAGTTCTTCTTAATTTCTCAGTCGATCTTTTAGCATTTAATTCCACCATGACCACTTCACGCTATTTTCACCTTGAGGAATAGATTTGTTTATAAACTCCATCTCATGTTTCCCATTATGATGAAAAATTTTCCCAGGATATTTAAATTATAATAAGGGAAATTTTTACCCTATACATAGTTTCCATACAGAGTAAAAAATATTAATTTTAATATCTTGGCTTCAAATAAATTTTTCATGTGCAAGACCGATACTTTAAAAAATTATACATGGATAATGGATCATCATATTTTGTGTAAATTAAGAATTGTTTCTCTGTCCACATTCAAATAATATTAGGTAAATATTTAACCAAAACATAATATTCTTAAATACATCACATTACATGTAATCGAGCTCATATCTCTATATCTGGTATTCTTAACCAAATAATTCCATCATGATTTTTCCCATTCAAAACAATATTTCATAATAGGTTCCTTTTGAAATTATGAAAATCCCTTGATATTGAATATATTTTAACAAGAATATATATATCTTTAGTTTTCACTAAATACAATGTTTCCCAAAATTCCAGAGGTTATTGTATTATTAAATTCTCAACTATAAAAATGCTCCACTTTGGTTAATCTTATTTCCCAATAACAATGCATTCACCACTATTATGGCATGTATAAACTAATCCATCAATACATTAAATAGTTCCATTATACTTATAATAATATCAAGCTATTGATTTATAATGATTTTTTTATTTATACCATTTTACCTCAGCTTCATTATTTTCTCTATGTAAAACCATTCTGGACGGAAATAGAATAAAAAAATATAGTATCCTTAAAATGATATATAATTTCGAATCATTCATTGATTGTGATCTTTTAGTGGAAATCCGTCAATTTTATCATAGCATTTAAAGTTATCTAAACCTTTTATCTGATACCAACTATAAGAACCACCCTTAATAATCAAATGGTCTAGTTTCATTATTCTTGAATTCCATTTCCATTATTTCAAGAGATCATTATAATTTATATTTTAGTGAATTATTTTATAAATATTAAATAAAACCCATATATTATCATGTGGACACTTATAATTGGTATCCATTTTTCTAGTAATATAAAACATTTAAAATGAATCATGTTTTCTTTTATTGAATATTATCCCTGACATTCAAATTTTCCTAATAATTTTTATTACTCATCTTCAAACACAATGAATAAAAATTAAATACAAATAATGAGCACCAAAAGCTTCATAAAGAAAATTAAAGAAGGATATATGTTAATCCATTGAAAAAAATTAATCCTCGTAAATTATTTACAATTATTGTAATATTATTTAAGTGTGTTAAATAAATCATATCCACTTAAAAAATAATAATTTTTTCTTAATGAAAAAATTTAAATCCATAATAATAAAAAATAAACCAATTTAGTATACTCAGAGCATCATATTAATAACCCATGATATTTCATGTCGAAGAAAAATTGATCCTAGTAATATTTATAAATGAAAAGTCACCATTTAACACCCAACTTCTTGTTTTTGAAGACATGTTACATTACCCAACAAATAGAACAGATATATCGGTCTCACCTGTTCATATAAGATATTTCAGGATTACCTATTCATATAAGCTCTATCAAGTACCACCTATTTGTATAAGATGTATCAATCACAAATATTATTTATAAAAAATAATCAAGTATCATATCACAAATGACACATTTTAATATTTCTAATTTTCATTATAAAACCCTTAAAAATCACTTTTAAACCCATATTGAAAACACAATTGAGTATCAAAATACACTTTACATACAAAAATATTCAAAAATAAAATACCTACAATAAAAGGGAAATTAATTTACTCCATTAAATTAATACAAAACCATTTAAAGGAATCCAAACAGAAAGTAAGTTTTACAATGGTGGTAAAACCCATTTACAATGTATACATAAAAACATTATTTTCCCTTGTATCAAAAGGTTGTGTAAAAATAATCTTTTTTAATAAAATTGAAATGAAGTCAAAAGTGATATAATAATTACTTTAAAAATCATTTATTACCATATAAATACATCCCTGAAATATCATTAGGAATATGGTCGTGGAAGAAAAATATTTATAAAGTAAAACATTAAAACATTTCGAACATGTTTTCTATGATAAAATATACCATTCCATGAGTCTGACTCTTGGAAACCTGTTATTTTCTTATTAAATTTTAAAATAATGTTACATAATTACCTTCTTAGGGAAAAAATTCATGTTTATTTTTCCTTGAATATTAGTTATTACAATGTTATATAAAATTATCTACTCAATTAAATTCACATTGGATGTCTGAATCATATTTGGCATATATAAAAAAATGACATTGATTGTTTGAATGTGGTCAATGTAGAAATTATTAAATCATATATAGAATAATACTAGTGAAATAATTATAATTTTTATATATCATTTATATTTTCAAATAAAACGATGAAATGTGTTTACGAAAAAATAAGTATGTTTCTATTATGGAGATAGTATGTTGTACATATGTATGTGAAACGTTTTCATTTCTCAACGATCATTAAGGAAATAGGAAAAGTTTAATATTGTATTTAAATAATTTTTATGATATATTAAATACCCTTTTATACCTATATGCAATCTTATTTATGTAATCCATGTTATGTGGTGAGGAAAAATAGATGGCATCGCTTCACGTAGGTGGTTGTCCACACTTATTCATGAAGGAAATTATCATTTTCAATGGATGGAATTGTATAAAATTATATAATATTTTATATTTTAAAAATGATAAATATGTTATTAATATTAAATATAATATATAAATTTATCATCATAACTAGTTGTTATAGGCGATGATGGTTGATGAATTACATCATTTTGCAAGATGGTAGTATGCCATACACAAAAATCATGGTTTCATTTACCATATGATGGAAGGGAAGAATGATATATGTTATAAATAAACTTAATAACATATTAACCTATAATGTTTTCTGATATTATTATTTAATCATGGTTGAATTGTATTTTATTGAGGTATATGAAGAAATAATGAAAAATAACATTTGGTTAAATGTTATACCCTTTCTTCAGAAAAACTCAATTTCCTTAAACATTATTCCTTATATGTTATGTATTATTCCCTATAAAATTCCTTTAAATTTTGGGTAGGGATGTTAGTAAAGGATTTTTTCGTATTAGATTTGATAAAATGTAAAAATGGAATGTTGAATAAAGGATTGTATGTGCCCATTATAAGCAAGGAGAGGGGCACTCTTAGAATTACATAAATAAATTAATTAATATAAATCAATTTTCAGGGAGAAATATCTTCAAATTTTCATAATTAAAATATTATATGTGAATAGTTCTAAATACTATCATAAAATAAAATTTATATAGTCATATATTATTTTATTACCCTTATCTCATTATTTTAACCACTCATTAAACTTTTTGATGATTACTAGTATATCAAATATTTAACACTATAGGCGTCACTATAATAGAAAAAATATCCCATAAATATAGAATGGTTGAAATTATAAACTGTGTATAATTAATTGGATAATGAAAATAATATTCTCAATTTTAAATCATTTAATAAAATATTATTTTCTGTAAAATATCATTAGTGTGATTTTTGGAACTATTTATTTAATTTTACATTGAAAATAACATGAGAAAAATTATTTTCAATATAAATTGTTATTTATTCCCATATGTGTTATAATTACCTAAATATTATTTTGGAAATAAAACTATCAACAAAAAGCTTATTTATATATTTTTAAAATCATTTACGTTATTTTTCTAAAACGTGAACAAGCACTATATCAGTATTGTAAAAGTTTTAGATAATTATTAAATTACTAAAAATGGAAAGTAAATTATCACAATGAAATAAATTAATTAATTATCAATATAAAAATTTAAAACTAAACATGGGTTTTTTATCCTGGAAAAAATTTATTACAAATATTAAAAGCAATAGAGTGTCATTTTTGACATTATATTTATATAAAATATTATAAATGATACAATCATTTTAATGATAAAAAATTAAAAAATTTGAATGATTAATGGTAAAGTTATAAAAACGCATATCATATAAAATAAATACACATATTTCCAAGATTCTTAGTACTAATAACCCAATATTTACCTTACATGCCCCATTTATCAATACCAATGTGGGAAAATATTTACTATGGTTATAATTTTTAATGAAAAAAATAAAAGGGAAATATTTAAAAAATTTATTCACCCCGATTTTAAATATAGAATCCATTTTTCAATATTTAATTTCTATATATTTCAAAATATAAATTAACAACAAAATTCAAAATGAAATGAAATGTTGTTTTTTGATAATTGTGTTTTTAATACCATAAATGAACTTATACCAAAATAAGGTAGTATGGAAATTACTTTATAATTAAGTATATTACATATAATTAATAGTTAAATATTTTTAGTTAATATCAAAAGGTTTTTTTTAATTACAAAAATTAATAAATGATATTTCTAACAAATCTTATTTTGAATTTTCATTAAAAATCAATCTTTTTTTTGAAAAATACTAAAATTTCACCCTAAGAGAATTTTTATATGGCGATTTAGGAAATGATGTCATTTTTTCAATTAAAAACATATAATTTTGAAATTAGTCATTTAAATAAACCCATATAACTCATGTGACCCGAATTTAGTAATAAATAATGATTTTTTATTTTTGAATGAAAAAACACTTAATATTATTTTAATGAATCAAAATAATTTAAACTTAATAAAAAAACATAGAAATGGTTTCTTATAATATTACTGGTGTTTTACACTCTCCCTTGGTTTGTGGTGGTTCTCTTTTTGTTAGACATCTTCTACTTCCCCTCTTCCCGTATTTCATTGTTTCACTTATTCCTTTGGCTTGGTTATCTCTTTCAAAAAAACTAAGGTGGGGGTTTAAGGTTTCATAGTTCTGTACCAAGTGATATTGTTTATGGATCATGTTCTAGGATGTGGACTTCTCGTTCTTGATGAATTCATTGATCTGCACATGATTTTAGGTATGTGTCTTATTGTCTTCACCTTTTCTTCAATCACTATCTGTGTTTGACAATTATATATTTTTTCCATAAAAAATATAATTTTGTTGGTGTTATTAGTTATATTTACAAGATTTTTATAATGATATAAATATTTAAATTGATTTTAATAAAATGTTTTATATTCTCTATAACATCCCTAAGTTATGAAACCTCTCACACTTTAAATCAGGTTGGTTATAAGACATCATGTTCACCTACCCATAAGATAGAGGCTACCAAATAATAGTGGGGGTGTGGGGAGACTATACCCCCTGGTTCATAGTTATTATATAGAGTAAATATAAAATATAAATCAATATCATAATAACATAAAATAGAGGAATATGTATATCATAGAACAAAAAAATAGAAGAAGGAACCAGAAAACCAATAACAATGAATCATGTAATGACGTCATGAAATTCATCTAAATTTCAAACTGAAAACATTGTAAATAAAATAATTTTAGGAAAAAAATTAAATGAAAATACCCTGATCCCAAACACTATCTCATTCCCTTCTAACAAATTAGGTCCTTCTCATTAGAAAAAATCACCATGAAGGCCTATTTTCGTTTTCTAAACCTGCATCCATGTAATCTACTTTGGTGCCAAACGATAGCCTAAAGAGGGTTTCGGTAAAACTTAGTAGGTCATCACCACCATGTCTAAACAAATCAAATATAAAAAATAATTTCACATAATAAACTGAATAACAAGTGTATTAATTAATCAATTAATATGAATACAACAATCAATGTGTGTTATCATTATGCTGAAATGCTTCTGATCATATATAACAACCATTCCAACCATATCCATACACCAGTGGCATAATAAAAAAACTAGAAAAATACATCTGTACAAACATTTTAACCTCTAGTAAAATCCCTATATAAAATTATTTCATAATCAGCATGGTCAAGAATATTATATAATCATTTCATCCTCCCGGAAAATCATTATATATAAGAATTTCAACATCAACTGGGAAAATCCCGCTATATAATAATTTCAACCTCTAGTAAAACAATATAAATAACAATTTCTACATCAACTAGGCCGATATCGATGTGTATTCATTTCATCAACACTAGGAATACCCCTCTATATAATCATTTTACCATCAACTCGACCAATACTCTTTTATAATCATTTCACCCTCTGAGAAAAAAACAATATATGTAATAATTTTACCATCAATTAAGTCAAACAGTTTATATAATAATTTTAGAATTACTAGATATATACATATATATAAGTATGTCATAATCATACTAAAATATTTAAAAATGACTGAATATAATAATATCACATCATAGGACTCAATGGATAATTATGATAATTAAATTTTTCCTTTCAATTGAATATTCATTTCTATATAAAATTATCAAAAGTCATGTCAATATCCCATAAGATATTAGGAATGTGATTCTATACCAACTAATTACCTAAAAACCCATGTCATAAAAAACATACTTTAAACCATTAGCTATTTCCTTATTTATCTATAGTCGGCCCGCCCAATGGGTAGCCAAATTCTAGGTCCCAAACCCACTACATCTAATGTGATCCAAGGAATAATAAAATCCATGATTTCTCATCATTTATCATCCAATTAAGAATTACTCATGTTTTGTCAACATAATAGAAATATTTCACATAATTAACAATTAAACAAACCATAGGGTAAGTTTTAGGAAACGTATTATTAACTAGTGATCAAATTAATACATAAAACATAAAATTACAACAAGAAGGATGGTACAAGAGATCTCAAGAAGAACATAAATCAAACCAAATAAATATGGACATCCAATTCATTAGTGGTCAAGACACTACACCGTAACAATTGGGGAAAAAGGAAGAGGGAGAAATCTATAAAAAACCCTAATGGGGATCGAATGTGTGATAAAAAAATATAGAATAAAGGAAGGATATCGAAAAAATCCTAGAATTAACCTAGGATGGATAGAAGAGGGATACATAAAGTTAAAATTAATAAACATAATTGATTCATTCTGTTAAAACTATTTAGGCCAATAATTACATTGTGTGTAATTCTTGATTTAAGAGTATACCAAAATTCAAATTCCATAATGTGAATTTTACCATTCATGAACATTATATGTCATGTATTGTGTATGCAAAAAGTGTAACCAATTCACACCATGAGCTTATTCACAACCTTTACTCATTTCAGGGAATCATCCAAATGATAGTTACACATTATGTAACATATTTCACTGCATATAATTTACCTGTAGTAAGTGTTAATACTAGAATTCTCTTAAGATCCCAAATACCCCCTGAATCCTTCTAAACTATTGGGAATTCGTCATAATCTCATTTAAATTGACTCTACCTGGACACCATTTATTCATAAAAAAATACATCCTCCAACTTTTTGTTATATCCCCAATAAAGAATCCCCATCAGTAAACTAGACTCAATCAAGAATATTTAAAGTTAAGGAAAAAATGAAAAATGTTTAATGAGAAACAAAAAAATATGAAAATACATAAAAAAATATAGGATCTTATAAACTACCCATCATATAATATCTCATCCTAGAGCTTCTCAATTCGTCACTCTATGGTTTTATTGAAAAATTATTTCCACTATGTTCGCATATCGGACTCCATCTCTCAAGTCTCCACCTATACATTCCAATTTAAAAACTACACACAACCCAAAATTATAGTCCAAACCCATTGATAATTCTATCTATGACCTAAAATCATTATCTAAATATCCTAAAATAAATAGTCTATAATAAACATGATGTCTTTGATTCATAGTACATGACGTGGGTTGGGATGATATATTTGAAGATGGAACACATGAAACTGGTCCTATATGAAATTTAAGCATTTTGGAAGGCCAAATTGGTATTCCACTCGACCAACCCTCCTCTCTATTTTATATGGCCTGAAAAACTAGGTTCTATCTTTTCTTGTTTCATGAAACATTTTCCCCCAACCTTGATTCTACATGATGTAAAATAATTTGACTATCCTCAAACTTCATAGGTTATGTCTGATTGTTAGTGTATGATTTATAACTACTCCATGTGGCTACCAACCATCATCAAATCAACTAAACCTATTTTTATGTCTCCTTTATGAAACTATGTCCAAAAAATCACTAACTCACCTAACTTTAACCAACAATGTGGTGATCAAAACATTCTTCCATACATAACCTAAAATGGAACCATTTTTATCAATCATTAGAAACTATTTTTATAAGAAAACATCATAACTTTTAAATGATTCCCCCATGAAATACTAAAATCCAAAACCTTGTATCATACAGAATCTTCTATAATATGAATAATCTACTCAGATGGACTATGAATATGAGGATGATGGTTCACACATAGAATAACGTGTAATCCTAGAGCCTTATAAAGCACCTTCTAGAATTGTGATGTGAAAAAAATCCTCTCTATCATAAATTATACACCTTGGATATCTACAAAACTGAACTATCTTTCACATTCAATGAATACCTAGATCATCAACGGTGAAGGTATTCTTGATAGGCTAGAAGTGGAAAAAACTTTGCCAGTAAATCAATAGTCACCCACAATGTATCTTTATTTTGAGGTTTCTTGGGATATCCTTTTAAAAAATTCATAGAGACAACATCCCATTTCAACTATAGAATGGGAAGAGGATGCATCAGACTACATGTCATCTGATCCTCGACCTTCACTTGATGATAAGTGAAAAATTACACCATGATTATTGATACCTACTTCTTTATTCCTTAACACTAGTACTATCTACAGATATCATGATACATATTTTCCAAATTAGGATTGATCATTCATCTAGAAGCATGAAACTCTCTCATCATCTCCCCATACAAGAAAGTAAGAACCCATACAAGGAAACTAAAATTAAATTATATTGAATTCCAAGAGAACATTATGATGGTGGATTCCCGCCATATAACTATTATCCTTGAACTAATCCCTCTATATCAAATAATATCCCTCTCATGATCCTGTATAGAAGAATGGTTTCAATAGATATCTATGTCATATCTAATAGTCCATAAGTTTCATGAAAATCATGACGCATGTGTGTAAAGAGCACCATCATCCTTTACACATCACAAGACTCATGTGCTTCATTGGTCAGCTTTAGTTAGCTCCAATAATCAGAAAAAAATTGATCTTTACTTGTGTATAATCTTTATAAAAGAATAAATACAATAGATTATAACACAAAATCCCCTTTGAAAGGTTTGTGTCTCCCTCAGAATGATAGAACCAAAATATATTATGTTCCTTATACACCATAATAATCTTTTCTAAAAAATAGTTTCTTCATTATCTCAATTAATTCATTACTACCTTTAACTCAAAATCATGAATAGGATTATTCATTTCATGAAGTCTCACCTATCTAGAGCCATAAGAAAATAGTTGATCATCATATATAATTATTACTCTGTTTCAATCATTGGATTCATCATAGTACACCATAATTTTTCTAACTATATCATGTAATGTGAGGATATGTCGTGAGGTCAGTCTACTCTTCAGCTACCAAAAATCTCATTAAAAATATACTGAACAAACAGACGTCAAAATTTCTTATTAATCATGAAAATTTGTGCTTCAAAATATAAGAATTCCTAGCTAATTCTCCGATAATAACCTGGGAGACATAGAATGCTCTGAATCATGATGAAATTAATGGGATTATCCATAGAAAACATGGGTTAAACTTTTATGGGTCCACTAAAACATTAGATTCTAATATGAAATGACCTAATAAGTGTGACTTATAGATCCATAGAATTCATTTTTGTTATCTTTTTGTAAATATTATGATCCCTTAATGTACACAAGATGGACTCAAGATGTTTAGAATGATAATCAGTAGACATTAATTAAACTAATATGTCATTGACATTAACCAAAACAAGCTGATCTAAAAAAGGATGAATGTTTTGATTTATCAATTCCATGAATATCATCAGTTTGTCCTTAAAAAAAAGAATCACTACCAACTCATTCAATACATTACTTTTCGTAAAATAAGTGTGAGGAATGTATTGTTTTCCCATCCTCAATTAATGGTATCCTAATCTCGGTTAAATATTGGAGAAGATATTAGATCCTCTTAAATGATCTAAGAGAACATCAATTCATGGATATGGATATTGTGTATTTATAATCATATGGTTTAGTCTTTGATAATATACACAAAAGAACAAAGTCCCATTATCCTTCATGGGGAAATAAACTAGAGAACCCCATGGAGATGTACAAGGAAATATGAACGAATTATTTCCTATACATCCAACTAAACATTAAAATATTTAATCTCTTTAGGTGTCATTCTATATGGTGGGATGGAAGGTGTGTCATCTCCTGGAACTAAGTCAATCCTAAAATCAATCTATTTGTTTGGATGTATGTTGTATAAATTCTCATTAAAATATAAAAAAATTGTCTACCACTAGAGGAAAACTATCATTATGAATTCCACCAATATTAAGAACCAATCGTTCCATATAAGAAATGAGAATACCCAATATGTACTAAATTGGTCATGAATGACCAGCCTGAATTCCCCACTCTCCCTTGTGATTCCAATTATATCCATCTAGAGATAGAAAGGTATCAACCCACCTTAATAGTTGATATGATCCTGGTATAGAACTAGTCAATCAATACCAATAGTATATGAAAACCATCCATTTCATTTTTAAGCAGTACCAACAAGAAATGGTAACCATCAATATCTAGAGAACTCGCCTTGATGCATTTAATATTCTATAATCACACTCCCAATAAGAAATTGATGATAACAAAACCACACAAGGCTTTAATATTTAGGTCCAATCTATTTTTATAAAGAGTAGATAGAAAATAATTTTATTATCTTGTATCATACAAAACTGATGAAATGTTAGATGGTGGTAGATTCGTACTTATGATGGTAGAAGTCCCCACATACACACTAGTTAGAGTAGTATACAATGAATTTAGATAAATTTTCATTATACCTTGGGCTCTATCTTGACACCACATGGCTATTCACTCTACCTTGTATTGTCTCTCTTGTACTAGGGCACCACATCCCAGACCTCAATGTAATCATCCTAGGGAACTCTATCTTCTTGTTTACAGGGGGTGTCAGTTTCCTTTTTAGAATATGGAACATATCATTATAACATACCACTAATATATTAGGATATATTCCTAATAAATATTTATAGATGACTTAACAAACAATAAGGATGAAACTCCAACATCAGGTATAGACATTAAGGATGTTTGTGGCCCAACTATCCACACTGATATCACTAGTACAAAATATGGTTCATAGATGGATTTCCACATCCATAAATAATCTTCTCACTATAACCGTGGTAATAACAATCTTCATTGTGCTTCTTTTAACCAAAATTAGAGCTCCCATCTTGCCATCCCAAAATATTATAGCTTTTGCACGTGTCCTCTCATTGAATCACTTCTATAATGATTCATTTTTTCCTAATATCCAAAAGGTAATCAAAATAAATAAATTCACTTATAACCTAATCACAATGCGAATGGTATCCAAAAAATATATCTTCTATGTGATATCATCAGTACCTAAAGTTCGTGAAAAGCATTTCAGGTCAGTTAGGCATCCAATGTAGTCTGTCACTAAAATTTTATGATGAGTCGCATGCCTGAGATAACAATCTTTCTCAGCCATCATGGTTTCCAAAAATATGTTTCTCATGAATTCATCTTGAAATCCTTGTAAGATAATTCCTCTTACTACCAAACCTTGTATAGAATATCGCACAATTCTTTGTCAAGTGCACAAAGCATATATGAAGTAATATTAACCCTCCTATATGTCGTTGTCTTGGGGTGCTTTAATATCATCTAAAATTACTCAATATAGAAATCAACTGGAATAGGGACTTCCCTCCCAAATTTGTATAATTGTCTTGTATAGTTGAAACACTATCATCATCTATAACATTGAAGGCATGGTGTGAATATTCTACCTTTAAATTTATCACATGACCCACAAGAATCTATCTTGATGCTAAAAATCCACCTTATCCTAAGAATCTATATTAATTGTTTTTTCATCTATATTATGAGGGTACTAATTGGAAATCTTCTGAACCTCTTCTTGAAGACACTCAGGATGCAATTTCTCTACAATTAAAACACACTCTTAAAAACACTGGCCAGAAACATGGTCAACAATAAAATGTTACATGAACAATGAACCACTTCCTCATGTCTATCCAAACATGTATTAAAAGAGATTTATTATAAAATAATAGTTCTTTCATATCATTTGTCATATAAAACATGTATCTCATTTCCCATTTCATCTATTTAAATAAATCACATGATATAAATATGCCCATATAATGAATAATACATGTTAATATACATCCATGTGTTCCTATCCTAATGCATTCTTACTAATCTCATTCCATACATAGACGTGATTATAAATTTGAATAAATAATAACATCACATAACCTATGAATAATACTGTGTGAAATAACATCAACTGTAATAAGTGAACATCTGGATCAACAATCTCATCCCTATGTAATTGTATTATCCCACATATATGGTTATGATGCACACCTGAAAAGGATCAATAACAAGTCCTGAAGCATCCTATTTTACATTCTCTAATTCCCATATATTAAATAAATAAAAATGAAAAAAACACACTCCTTTAACTTCACTTTGTAACATCTCCCGATTCGATGCTCTCTTCTGTGGCCAAATTGGGTTTGTTACATGGCATCATCTGCACCTCCCCATATTCCAGAGGATGGTGAATGGTAGCTGCAGTATGATGGATATAGTAGGGATACTATACCCCTAGTTCAGAGATACAATACAGTAGAAATAAACAATATAAATAAATATTAGAGAAACAAAAAATAGCTGAGATATTATATCATAAAACATGAAACTATATTGAGGAACTAATAAAATAGTAATAATTTATCATTTAATGATATAATATAATGAATCAAAATGAAAAATTGAAAATAAAAATAAAAGAATAAACTGAATTAAATAATCCAAAATGACATGGGTCCAAAACCCCATGATGATATCGTATATAAACATAATCACATACAGCTTGTAAGAATATGTAATGAGGTGCCTTGACCTTATCGAATCATGCATCTTTATATTCTTCTCAGGAACCATATGATGGATTGTATAGGGTTTGAGTACAACATTGTAGATGGACCCCACCATGTCTAAACAATACATTTCTTATAATAAGTTATAGTAATAAAGAGAATAACCTGTGTATTAATTATTAAATTAATAAAAAAAATTTCATTAGCACTATGAATAAATGTATCTGATCATATAACACAACCATCCCAACCATATTCACATACCGAAAGTATAATAAAAAAAATACTTCCAAATCACTTTGTATAACCATTTTATCCCATAGAAAAATCCCGTTTTATAATCATTTCATTATTAAATGGCCCAATCATACAATACAGGAATTTCAACCTATGGGAAAAGACGTATATGTAATAATTTCCATATCAACTTGGATAGGATCACTTTAAAATCATTTCACCCTCTGAGAAAATGCCTATATATAATCACTTCAAAGTCAACTAGTCCAATCGCACTATATAAGTATTTCAGCATCATCAGGAATAAATAACAATTTTATCATTTTAGTATCAACTATTCCATTACCTCTATATAATAATTTTAACCACTTGTAAAATTAAAAAATATAATAATTTCAGTATCAACTAGGCCAAACCCTCTATATAACCATTTCATCCTTTGGAGAAAACCCAATATATAATCATTTGAACATCACTGGGTCCAATCCCTCTATATAAGCATTTCAACATCACTAGGAATATCCCTCTATATAATCATTTTATCATCAACCAAGACATTTAATAATAGATATAATATGAAAATATCATATCGTAAGCCACAATGATAAATTATGAATATTTGAATTTGGATATCAAATAAAAAATAAATTATATATAAAATTATAAACCATAATATCAATATCCCATAAGATATGAACAATGTGACTCTATATAAAGAAATAACTTGGCAATGAATATCATGATAAAAACACTTTAAACTATTACCAATCCATTATTTATCTTGGTTCGGCTCAACCAGCTGGTAGCTGAATGCCTGGTCATGAAACTATTGCATTCAAAGGGTTCCAAGGAATAATCCAGTCCATGATTTATCATCTTTCATCATTAAATTAATTAATTTTCATGTTTTTTGGTGCAATAATCATACTAAACTTACATATCAAGTCAATAGACTATATTTTTTGGTTGACACCACCAACCATTCACTACAGATCAAGGAAATGCTTTGAACAGAAGATGACAATAAGAGAGAAGGTGTAGAAGTTCAAAATAAAAATATAAATCAAACAACATCACTATCAGAAGATGATACCAAATTGGTAAACATATTATACAAAAAAAATAGAGAAACAAGGAATACAGGGTAGAACCTAATAAAAAATTACACATTTGGGAATATATGCATGATCTAGTCATCAAGAATGGATTATGATACTCCAAAATGGCATGGAATTTACCTAGTAAGGATAGAGGATGATTGTGAGAATTTGAATGAAGAATCTTAAGAATTTTTTCCCTTAAACATCCCAACCTATGAATTATATGTTATTTAATTTGAAAACATGGTGAGTTGTAACACCTTGAGATTTTTTGGAACATTTTGTTTTCAATTAATTTGATCTTTTGATATTTCTCATTCCACGATACACTGAAGATAGATTTAAAATAAGTTGAACATTATTCTCAAAAATCAACAACTTGGAATATGTAATATGAAACACCAACCTAGAGTATTTTACACATATCAAAAAATGGTTTCATAAATTACAATCAAGGTTGACCTTCCTTGATTGCTTGTGTAACACCCACGACAAAATATTACCTAAACCTAATATATTATTAAAAATACAATTTTAATGAGACATATCATATCAATTAATTTTATGAAGATGAATATTATTAACTATATTATGAAAATATATTTTTTACAAAAATATAATAGGTATTCATATCTTACCAATTAATAAGAAATTAATATGAAAATCAATTGAATATAAAGGAACATTTTATTATGGCCACATAGGTGTATTAACCTATTAAATTAAATTAATTACAATATATAAGTGGTTTTAATATATTATATATGTTATATATTCAATCAATTTTTTTATATTCATCCAATATATTTGGTATACATGAGATAAGAACAACCCCAACTTTATGCTTAAACCCCTGTATATTTATTAAGGCATTTCTACCACCTTGAATGAGGAATACCTTTAAAATATAATTTATATAACTTTTAAATAGTTAATATGTCAAAATGAACATCATATTTGTAAGTGAAAAATAAAATTTCTGTTAGGATAAATTTTTTGATTTTTTACTTAAGGTTTTGTAATTCAAAAAATAGTTTAAATACTAGATTTTAATTCAAAACTATTTTTAATCTATTTTGTTGATAAGGATAAATTATATTAATAATTTTTTTAATATTAATTTTATATAATTTTTTAATCCATTAATTAGATTTAGGTAATTGAAACCAATTTCACATTGAAATTTTATATAAAAACGTAGCAATCTTTCAGAGGTTTTTACGTTAAAAAACAATACTATTGTCCAATTAGTGAGATTAATTTAAAATTATATTTTTCCACATTAGGGATTATAAATTTAAAAGTGGATTAGATATTTGGAATAATAATAATTTAAAATTTCAAATAATTTTAAGATTAGTGTTTCCCATAAATATTTTTTATAATGATTTAAATTAATTGCATTCGTTAAGACAAATATAATGTTAATAAAGGACAAAACCATAAATATAAGACACAAAACGACCTATAAAATTATCAAAAGACACATTTGGTGTAACCTATTTGGACATTAACCCTCCATTATTGATTTCTGTTGGTTTTTATTATTTTTTCAGTTAAAAATGTGGGGACACTGAACTTGTTTTCAAAACTTCCTAATGTGTCCTTTCTCATCGCTATAAAAGGACACATCCTCTACCCACATACTAAAAAATATAAAGCCACATGTTTCTTCAAAAATCTACTCAAATAAGATCCCAAAATTCCTCCCTTATTACTTGAATACTTATCTTGGGAATAACGAATCTTAAGTGATAATTTTCAATCAAACTGAAAGGCATTACCTATTTTTGAGGTAACATCTTCCCTCAAGATTGACTCCTTTATTTTCCTTCTCCACACCCTCTGATATATTTATTCCATTATTATATAAAAAAAATAAAGAAAAATAATCTAGGATTATTTTATGATAAATTATGCACCTACACTTAAACACACTCTTATCATGTGGGTAATAAAAAACTCTTTCACTGTATGGAGAACTGGATCCTCACAAAATTATGTAAGGTCATTTTTCTAGAACCTCCTACCATAGTGGCCATTATGATGGACACACTTTTTTTATTTTTCATATATTATATTTCTTACTTATTTATTACTATTTATTCCTTATAAAAAACATATATTTTTACTTTTTATTTGGTGCTAATACATTAATTTCGTTTGAGAAAGTTTGGAATACCACCCCCTCAATGCGAAGTGATTCATTCAAAAAACTCATGGAATATATTAAAGATGGATTTAGTGAACTTATATGATTTAATAATGATAATTTAATAATGATATATATATATACATGTCATTTAGAAACTTTTTTCAATATGTCAATAAAAATGGTAACACTGATCATGCATATTTACGACTTATCGTATCTGTAAATTGTGAATATAATTTCATAATTATTTATGATATAGATTATTATAATATACCTATAATAGATATAATTTATATTTATATAATGTTTTACATTTTTTAATCATGATATTCTTATAAGGAGAAACTATATAACAAGGTAAGACACATGTGAAGAACAATGATAATATTACCCAAAGTGAAACATTAACATATCATTATTAACAAGTGGGTAATATAATGTAATAATAGAAAAATATGGTTTTATGTAAAATAATATTCTTCTAATGAATATTGATAATAAAATAATATTTATTACATAAGAATATTTTATGAGTATGAAGAGAGTCAAGATACAATGTATGGGGATTTCATCTCACATTTTATTTTCAGCTGATACATACTATATTATCTACAATTTCATTTTTTGGGGGTATGTACTACCCATTACAGTATTATATGAGTATTATATTTAAATATAAGGGTATTCAGATATCCAGTTTATGATATTTCATTCATCGGTTTCATGTTTCAAAAATACCAAATAGTTAGAAATGATTGATCTTAATTTTCCTTCTATGAGACTCGTGTTTTGTTATGAACCTAATCTATTTTTCAAGGTGTGTATATATCAATTTTATATATTAGATAATGAATCTAAATATTTTAGTGATATTTCAAGATTTATTTAAGTTCTTTTTCTTACATTGATATAATAATCCCATGTTACCATATTATAAGAGTTTATTGAGATAATCTCATCACATGTTCATGATTGATTACATTTCTGATTACATTAATGAATTATTTATTTTTAAATATCAATAAAACACATGTGTTTCCTTATATTATATTTACTCAATATATATGAATGAATTATTTCCGGTTTTTCAATCTTATGATACATAATATTATTTATAAATTGTTTTTAAGAAAATTTGATTGTATTTCTTTCACTATCAAAAATATGTTTTATTTTAAAAACCCTATTCTGAAAAATGTTTTCAAAAATTATTTTAAATGATCCTTGATGATCATTATCAAGAAATTTTTATTTTAAAATTTATTTATTTTTTCCAATGTTATATTATATTTTTTGAAATCTCTTTTAAAAGAAAAAAGTTAACAAAGAAGATTTTTTTTAAAAGTAATTTAATTGTTTTATTGATTTATTTATATGTTTCAATGGATTTAAAAAATATCAAAACATTTTTAAGATTTATTTATTTCTTGGAAAAATGTCAAAAAAATTGTTTTAAATATGTTTTGAATCATATATTATATGTTGTCAATGAAAATGGTTTTCAAAAGTGTTTCAATCTTATTTTAATTTATTTTCAATGAATTTTTATTAAAATGTTTTCAAGCATATTTAATATGTTTTCATGTAAAATAGATTTCAAAACATTTTCATGGATTCCATACATGTATTAAAAATATTTCAATGAAAAAGGATTCGAAAATGTATTGACTCTTATTATATATGTTTTAAAGTAAAAACTATTTCAAAATGATTTCATGATTTTTTTACAAGTTTTAAAGGAAAATGGGTTCCTAATTGTTCTCATGATTATTGAATAAGTTTTCATGTAAAACGGTTTTCAAAACATTTTTAATCATTTATTATATGTTTTCATGTTTTTTCAATGAAATTGTTTAATAAAAATTTTTGAATCTTATTTTATAAGTTTTTAAGGAAAATTGTTTTCAAAATGATTTTAAGTATTCTTTATATGATTTCAAACTATTTTATATGAAAATTATCTTTAAATGAATTTATGTATTAAAACATAATTTCAAAGAAGAAATTATGTATTACACTGGGTGTCATACTAGGAATTATTATACTTACACCTATATGGGATTTTCTTGCACATGTCGTTTGTTGGGTAGATGATTAACCTTTTGTAAAAGTTCTTTGTAGGCCATGACTAGGTGGTTCTTTGTAATGTTGGACTATAAAAGATGTGTTTCGGAAAATTTCAGACGATAGGCCCAATACCTATTTCTTACTGATTGGACATGTGGTTACAAAATCCTTTATTTTTATGGGAATTATTTTTTCCACATTTACATTCAAGTACTTTCACTGATGTATTCATGTTGTTGGATAAAATTATTTTCATGAATTTTTCAGTTTTTGTTTTTACATTTTATCATTTGTGTATTGAATATGTGTATGTGTGTGTCTGTATATACTTTATGATAATTCCTCCTATTCTGCGATATGCCTACTCGATTCTAGTCACCAGCCCCAATAATATTAGAGGCATGTTTGGGGTAGTCATGGCACTGTACCCTTTGGGATGTGTCATGAAATAGTGATATTAGAGGGGTATTTTCTACTTTAGGACCAGCAGTCTATCAGATTGGCCTTGGTAAACTATGTTATTGGATTTGATTTCAACATTCATGCCAGTGATTTTGATGTTGGTGCGGAAGCTGACATATCCACACACCAGGACTCTAGACATATTGTTTTCGACTCGGTACATGAAAACAATAGATTTAGGGAAAACCCCATGTTAAATGAATCATATAGTAATGGTTGTGTTTTCCATGTATGTTTTGATTTATCTCTCCATATTTAATCAATTAAACAGGGTACATCTTTATTTATTTCAGGATTCTTCTATCTGGATAGCCAACTAGGATCCCATTCAATGATTATGAGGATGATCCTCCTGGTGACAAGTCTTTGGTATTGGGACATGTACCCGAGATATCACCTCTAGGTAGTTTACCGACTATACCCCCACCCATCGATATGAATCTAATAACAATATTACCAGTTGAGGGATCATGGAGATGCAGTGCATTCCAAGAGTTTCAGATGTAGTGAACTCATAGGTTTAGGGGTGTGGTAGGCCCCTAGCTGGTGAGGTATTAGCTAGAGGTAGCCATCTGTGATATCATTCGTGTAAGTACGCATGTGTAATATATGGAAGTATTTATAGACTGTTTTTATGGCTATATGGGGTGATGGTGGAGGTTATTTACTCAAAAACACAATGAGACAACTCTCTCCAAGACAGACATCCAGCGTATCTTCATAGAGGATATCTTTTTGAACACATTGAAATCAGTACACATATTATATCTTCCACATCTATAGTTGGAATCAGGACTATAGTATATTATTCACAATGTTAAGTCACCATTTTTGCTACACCATGGAGATGGTGGAAGAAAAATTCTTCAGGGCTCGTACATTCGAGTAGGGTTTACTCTATGACAAAAAGGCATCAATGGTATACCTTAGCATTCAAACTTATTCTAGGGTACATGAGGTAGATCTATATGTGGAGAAATTTCTTGAGGATAAGACACCAGTATTGGGAGATAGTAGTGGGAACATGGTAGCTATGACTTTGACAGTAGGTAGTCGATGCCAGTCATAGGGACCAAAGTGGGTCATTGATTAATGAATGTGACCCAATGACTCATTGTCTACTATGTTAGCCTCCTAGTATCACTCGAATGACCCCATGGATAGATGGTGTTACTCATGTGGAAGTCGGGTACATCTAGTACATGATTTCCTGACCCATCATACATTATATCATGAGATGATTGGGGGACTACCGATATAG
Organism: Viscum album; assembly: GCA_963277665.1. Classification (NCBI taxonomy): domain Eukaryota; kingdom Viridiplantae; phylum Streptophyta; class Magnoliopsida; order Santalales; family Viscaceae; genus Viscum; species Viscum album. Next base: position 274,759,042 of record OY728142.1, on the reverse strand, counting down.
AAGGATAGATAAGAGAATGGTGGTAGGCATGGAATTGGATGTGGAAGAGGGGATGGTAGAGAATAAATAGGTAGTTGTAGGTTCAAAAAACTACAAGCACCCCTAGGTGGTCCATTCTAGGATCAGGGAGATGGTGGTTAGGGATACAAGTGATGGAGCCTTATGGCCCCAAGGCTCCATGGATGATATGAGGTATGATCTGTTTCTTTTCTACATTAGCTATAGTTTTTATAGGCATAGGTTCTAGTCATTCCCTTAATTCGAGGAACCTTATTTGGGACATGGAGATAATTTTTTGAACTATTTTCTTGACCCTTACACATGGATACTCCTATAGGAGGTGATTCAATGATCACACGCTGGTTCCAATAGTGTATCTGAACTCTTGGATATGAGATTTGTTGTTGGGATATTGGGGTAGTGGCATCGAGGTATTACGAATTTATTCTTCGTATATATTTTTTATCCATAGTTTATGTTTAGAGTAACTGTTTTAGTCATATGGGGTGGTGTGATCGTAGTGTTGTAACAAATTTTTCTTCTATTGGTGAAATGTAAATGCATACAGTGCAAGATGGACTAACACATATTAAGGTGTATCCCATTAATAAATATTTGGCTAGCATCACCATCAATGCAGTTGATGATATGAGTCCTTAGTTTCATACATTGGTGGAGGAGTATGATGACGTCTTTACTGAAGATGTTACAATTTTAACACCCTATTCGGAGATAGAATTATAAATTTTTTTACACCCTAGTATAGAAACAATATCTACACCTGCATTTTAGATGGCCCCCACAGATCATCATGAGCTAAGTGTGCAGTTGGAGGACTTGCAGAGGAAGGACTTCACAAGACCCAATATTTCACCCCATGCAGCGACAATATTGTTTTTTATGGAGAAATACAAGATCTTGAGGTTATGTGTGGAATTAATATACATGATCTCAGGGACCATGAAGAACATGTATCCATATATGAGGATTGATGAACTATTTGATTAGTTTAAGGGGGTCTGATGGTTCACAAATATCATCCTTAGATTAGGCTATCACCATTTTTGAGAATAAAAAGAGAGTATACTAAAGACGACCTTCTGGTTTTGTTATAGTCACTGTGAGTACTTGGTGATGTAATTTGTATGATGAAATCCCAATAAGTGTTCATGGGGATAATGAACTAGATATTTTAGCCTTATGTTGACTAGTTCATGGTATACTTCATCAATGAAATCCTACTATACTTAGCAGATGAGGATGATCACACGACACACTTGAGGATGGTCTTGAATGCATTCCATGGAAACCAACTCCATGAGAAGCTATAGAAGTGTTTGTTATGGATTTGAGAGGTCAATTTCTTGGGACTCATCATCTCAAAGGATTGATTTATCATAGAACCAGCAAAGGTTGAGCCAGTTCTTTCTTGGCATCCACCCAAGATTGTTACTGAGGTACGAAGTCTCCTTGTATTGATATGGTACTATCAGAGGTTTTTTCCATACCACTCCATAATTGTAGAACCCTTGAATGATTTGACACAAAAGGGGTATCCTTTTTGGTGGGAATATAAGTATCATTAGTTCATTCATGATCTAAGGTAGAGTTTTATGATCACCCCCATCCTAAATTTATCAGAGTAACACGTCGATTTTATGGTGTTCTGTGATTTATCAGGGACCATTCTTGGTTGTGTCCTGATGTAAGGCCTAGAAATTATTGTATATGTTTCAAGATAGTTGTGACCACAATAGCATAAATACTTGACCCATGATCTCAAGATATTATTGGTTATCTTTTCATTAATGATGTGGCGACACTACCTAATGGGAGAGCTTTTTATCCTCTTCTTAGATCACAAGAATCTCATCTATATATTCTCTCATAAGGATATGAACATAAGGAAAATGCTATGTCTAGACGTACTCTAGGACTATGATGTTGTGATTTTCTATACTCAAAAGAAGGGGAATGTGGTGGAATATGATCTTATTTAGAAATCTGGCATGTATTGTATCAATATGATATCAGAAAATTTGGACTTGTTACAGATATATTTTGTGGATAAAGATAGAACATCTTACCTCCAGTCGATGGTTATCAGTCCACCACTCTTAAAAAATGTTAGCGATACAGATCTCAGGGACACTGACTATGACAACATACATTCTCATATGTCCAGAGTACATTCAAATTGTGGATATTTGAATGGTGGGGAGAACATATTACTTTTAAGAGGGTGCACTGTTTTACCAGTGGTGTTGTGAGAGGTTATTTTAATAGAGTTCCATACATCCCATTTGATGTTAAATTTAGGTGTGGAAATGATGTACCAGGACCTATGATGCCAGTTTTTGTGTCCTGGGATAAGGAAGTGAGTTTTTGAGTTTATTTCTTGATTTATATCTTGTCAGCATGTGAAGACTAAGCACCAGGTTCCAGCGGGTTATCTAAAACCCATGTGTTACTGGAATAGATGTAGGCTGTGATATCAATAGACTAAGTGAATTTTTTGTGACTTATTTCTAGGGGAAATGACTCTACCTAGGTGATCATTGACTGACTCACCATGTCATACCACTTTCTATATATCTGGGAGAATAGGTCAGTATAGAGATTAGGATTCCTCTACGTGCATGTGATAGTTTGACTCCGTGGACTTCCATAAAAGATATTTTCATATTGTGAAGATATATTTACTTCATGATTGTTGAAGGGATTTTAGGTGGGATTAGGGAATCATTTATACTTTATAATTGCATTTCAACCTCATATGGAAGATCAAACAGACTTGACCATTAATGTTGTAGAGGACATGTTACTGGTGTGCATGTTGGACTTTGTCCATGGTTAATAGGATCACATACCATTGGTGGGGTTTGCAAACAAAAAAATTCTATCACACCGCCTTTGGTATGGCACCATTCAAGGCCTTATATGGGTGACCCTAAAGGTCACCACATTGATGTAATGACGCAAGAAAGTTAGAACTCATGGGCTCAGTGTTGGTGCGAGCTACTATAGAGAAGCTACAGATCAACCAGAGAAGTTAAAGACTATAGAGAGCTTTAAAAAGACAAATGTTGATATGGGACAATGGCCATTAGAGTTTGGGGAAGGAGGAAACATGATTTTTCGTGTCACCTCAATACAGATTAGGGATATTTTTTTGTTGTGGAAATCTATATCCTATGTTCACCGGCCCTTCCCAGATACTACATTGATTTGGAAATGTGTCTTACAGATTGGATCTACCTCCAAAATTAGATGAGGTACATAACATCTTCCACATGTCAGATCTGAGGAGGTATGTGCTTGTCTCATCACACATCATCTACAAAGAAGATATGTACATTGTGGATGGAGTGACTTTTGGTGAGTACCAAGAGTAGATCAAAGATTGGTAGGGGAAGATCCTTCAAGACAGTCGATTCCTCTTCTGTCTATTTGGTGGCAGCACTAGAATCTCTAGGAGAGTACATGGGATCATGATTCTCAAATTCATTCTTTGAACCCGAATTAATTTATGTAGCCTTTCTTGGATTTTTATGGACATAAATACCAATGATGTGTGGAATGTAACATCTTAGTTTTTAGAATGTATTATTTTTTAAAATTACATTAAATGATTCTGTGACCACTTATGGAGATAACCTGTAATTCTGAGGCCTTGTTTTCCTGGAACAACAATTTGAAAAATACTAATCTTTTAATAAAACGTGCACATAATTATCCTCAATAAGTATAATAACTATTAAATAGGTGCCTATATTAGAAATTTAAGGGAACCATTGATATCAAAGTAGTTTATTTATTTTCATAATGATATATCTTTTTTTAGCATGAGTTTCTTGTAGAAAATTTCTGGGAGGGTGAAACTATAAATAAACTTTTTTTCTAATTTTTTTTTCAAATAATGACATTTCCAATTATTATGGATTTTTCATGAATTCTAGGTTATCTCCATAAAATAATAATTCATGTGAGAATTTGAGAAAGAAATATCTTGAACCCAATGGGGACTAGATCATGGATCGATGATCGATGCATGACGAAATCAAAGGATCTATACAAAGATCATGACATAACATAGTTCTTCATCGATGATTAATCACATCATGGTGGGGAATATAATTTTGAGTTTTTCTTGTCCTTTCTTTAATTATATGATAAACTCAGACCAGTCAACAAATATATTGGTCCAATGATGAATTATTGTTGTGGGATTGAAAAATATATGTGGGATTATCAAGATATTTATTTTAATTCTTCATCATTATTCCTTCTCAAAAAACAGATTGAGGACAACCAAAAGAAGGGATATAGTTTGTTCCTTAGGGTATTGTTTTCCTTTTATTTTCCAAATTCTTTGTGTTCTACTTCATTAGGCCCCCAGGCCATGTTTTTACTTTATGGGTAGCCTTGAACGTGATCGGACAACCAGATTAGAGAAAAACATTTATCAGATGACAGATTAATATATATTTGGACATGTGGAGCCATGATATTTGACTATTTGATATTACTATCTTCAAAGGTAGATCAGGGACCACAGAAGGGACTACCAGTGATGTCTTGGAGTATATTTCTAATGAGGGAAGTTGATGACGATCAATGGCTATGGAGAATGGTGGAATCATTGGAGGTAGAAGCATTAAGTGTGGTTAGAGGTCATGTGGGAGTTGGTGGAGCTGGGGTTGTGGAGATGTGGTGACATGGAGCTAAGGGATGCAGTAGTGGTATCCACATTTTATGTGGGCATGCATGTGGCCGACCATGTGCATGAAAGTTGGGATAAGAAAATGGAACAGGCCCAGCAGGCGGGGTCAGACCCGAGAATATTAGTGCGGGACAAGGCCACAATCGACTATGGTAGTCCACCGTGAGCCATGGTCACTCCAACTATCACCAGACCATGACATGAGGAGGTGCAATCGACTATGAGGATAGACCAAAATAGCTGTGGAGAGGTCATTCTAGGCATTCAACCACCAAAGTTATTTGACCGACCATGTGGTCAATCCACTAGCATTGGGACCCCAAGTTGAAATAATAAACTATGTTAACATTCAAACAGTGTGTCTGTTTAACGGTCCTTTGAGGCATTTGGACCCTACCGATGAGTCTGAGGTTTTGGGTCAAGTTGTATGGTTTTATCATGGGCCATTATAAGATGATATAATTCCATTTGGTAGATTCTTAGATGGTTTAGTATGGTATTATATCCACATAACTATATTGTAATCACATCTAGGGACCCTTCCTAGATAGAGTCAGGTTTCCTTCCCTCAAATTGGATTTCAATACTATTCCACCGTTATTGGAGTTTTTATATAATTGATGTAACCACCGATAGTTATGAATTGGTCCACCATATTTTGGGCCAAAACTATAGGGTTAGTGGTTCTCACCTAGGAGGTGTGAAGGATCTCCTACATGGAAAATTGAACTAGATTGGGATAGTGGTAGTCCCCAATGAGTTTGTAAGGGTCCCCTATCTATGAATCCTAATATTTTTTGATCAATACATTCTCATTTGGGAATGTCCCAAATGAGCTCGACCTCTTCGTGACCCTCTATGATGATGTCATGGATTGAGGAGTGAAATAAAGACACAATCCCAGTTTCCTGAAGCCACAACATTATTACATAACATTGACATTATTAAAAAGATCAAATCATGAATTACTGAGTAGTTTATAAGTTTTGGATGACCAAATACATACACAGGTTCATCATTACAACTTGAAATGAACAGAAAACATATAAGTTTTATTTGTAACATCCAAAACTCAATGTTTATCCCACAGGTCATTTATAATAAAATTCTTCATGTCCTGGGATAATGAAACATAAAAAAGGGGTGAGCTCAGATGATCAGTAAGGGTATTTAATATAGTGGAAGATATCATAAACATAAACATTAGGAATTATGAATAATTCAAAACACATTCCTTTAAAAAATAAACATGAACATAATATGTTAGCAATATGAGATGTGTAAATATTCCACAATAATGCACAATAATGGGTATTCTTCTAGCCGAATAACAATATGAACTTTCAATCACTAGTTTTCTAATGAGATAAATGAATATTCCAGACATTCTAAAACATACCGTCAATGACTCGTCCATGAAATATGAAAATAATTAAGTCCTTGTCCAAAACCATATCTAAAAATGGTAAAGGCATCAGCCAAGTACATATATATTTTCCTCATGAGACCAACCGATACATCGAGGGGCTATAGTGCGACCCACCCATCACATAATAAATCCAAATAATTCCTAATATGAATGGGGATTAACAAAAAAATATATACATTCATATTAAAACTACCATATTAAACATAATAAAAATTCAATGAACATTAAGCATAAACACTAACCACTCAGAGTAAATGGTGAATGTTTCTAAGATAGCACATTCAGAGTCAATATAATCAAAAATCACTCAACAAAATATGGTATATGATATCATAGGATATAATACGCAATGATGTAAATGATTCAAAAAATGATGTATACAAAGATGAAGATACTTTTAAATGATACCATTGAAAAATACTTGAGGAAATAATCTTTAATAATTCAAAAGTGTCCCATACCACCTTGAAAAATTAAAATAATAATACCATAAAATATCCTGATAATAAGTAGACTCTTTATATGATATTCCAAAGTGTATTACATAGACCTTAATAAATAAATAAGTGGTGAATAGAGAATATAGCTCATAAAAGCTAATGTGGGTGAGAAAATTCATTTTTACTTTGGAAAGAAGAGTTATTTTTAAAAGTCATTTGTATTTAACTAGAAATTAGATAATAAACATGTATATCAAACAAAATAAAAAGTAATTTCATTGAAATATATTTGATAAAAAAAGCAACACTTATTTATGTGAAATATTTTAAAATGTGTTTTTAACGAATCATTAAAAATAAAATGTTCCAGTGCAGTTTAAGGAAAATATTAAAGCATATTAAAGCACAAAGGTATGTATTCTTTCATAAAACTATAAATGAAACAAAATATATTTTCATGTTAAAATTTGTGATTTTAGAAAGATAAATATTTATTAAAACTTAATATATAGTGAACTACAGAAAAGGTATGAACTCGAGAAGTTCATTGGATAATGCTTTCATTTTGAAGGAACTTTTGAATGAATCTTTTAAAAAATGAAACCCCACCCATAAAATAAAAAATTATTCGGATTGATACACATATAGAAAAAACTGAAACACAATTTATGAGTACAAAATAAGTATATATAATTTTTTCATTTAAGATAGTAGAGAATATGTACACCCCAGATGAAAATGGAGGTTTGGGTAGAACATAATTACAACATTATAATTAATTGAATGATATGATGAAAAGTTAATAATAATTAAATGATAAATTAAATAGAATGAAAATAAATATATTCATGATATAAAACAAAAATGTTAAGTATATATGAAACATACATTGGTAATAGAAATGAAGATGAAAAATCTCACAAAAATGAAAGTGAGGTGGAGAAACCACTTACCTTAAGTCTGATGGCATTCTTCACATGATATTAATAACCTGAATAATTAAATTTATTTTCATCAATTATTAACTTAGGAACCTTATATGCATTTAATTATTTATTATAACATTATTAAGTTCATTCATGTCTTCTTTTATGGGTTAATATGTTCGATTTCATTCTTCATGTCTATTTGTTTCATGATCGATATACTTATATTCTTTAATAGAGAATCATGTAAAATGAGGATGGTGGTCCATAATCGATTTTATATGTTATTATTTAACAAATAAAATGATAAATGTTTTTAAATTTCATTTGGTTACATGTATTGAAGATCAAAAAATATATAAATTATTTATTGAAACCTATTTGCGGTAATTGGTATTTTTTGAACACAAGGAACTCATTCTTCATTAGAAATCAAAACCATGTGTATAAAAAGAATAAAAAACCATAGATCAGATATAATAAATATATTATATTATATTTCTACCATAATAATGGTTTCATGACGATAATTGAAGTGGGTATTACAAATTGAAAACCCATCATCCTTGATTTTGGTAAATTAGCACATCTCCGAAGGTTTTTTTTCACTACTATCATAATAAATGGGTAAATGAGAGATGATAATAAATTATTCCATAATCATAAAAAAATTAAATTACATGTAATGTAATATAGTTTTAAAAAAAATTATTATGATAGGTGAGGATAGAAAAGAAAATAATGGAACGTGAAAAGAAAGTAAAAGAATTACAAAAATGGAATTTACCTCATAAATTAATCTTCAGTGAGAAACCCATTAAGGGAGATGATTTGGACTTTTATGAGACCATATGATACAAGATATGGGGGAGGATCTTGGTTGGATATCTAATCAGAAAATATATAGGGCACAAGGCTTGATTTTTGTGAAGTGAAGAGGGCGTATGGGTTATTTTATATTGGAGGAGAGTAGGGTTTCCCCTATCACAACCTGACCTGTGTTTTTTGGAATTTTTAATTAATTTATGGATTTTATATATTTTTGTTGAGGTTCAGGTTTACTCCAGAAAAACACTTTAGAGTTATGTCAAAAAGTGTGTGTTTTTAGTTAATGTCAATGGACGTACGGGCAAAGCGTGTTTTGGAAACCACCTGTGGCTTCGCCCAGGAAATGACATGAACCGTTCGTCTTCGGAAAATTAACAAATTGAGCATATTTTGTAAACTATAGTTTCATTTATAATATTTAGTTTTCTTAATGAAATTATATTATTAGTATTAAAATTAAATGAATATTTTTATTATTATTATTTTTATCGTTATTATTATTATTATTATTATTATAAAGCTTCATTAATTTTATAATAGTTATTTAAAATGATATTGTTATTATTATTAGTAATGAAAAAAATATTAATAAATAATTTAAATTGTATATTATAATTATTACCAAAATTTCATTTTTATAATTATTATTTATATCTATATTTGTTATAAAATATGTTTATATTATTATTAGGTGTATTATTAATATTGTTGTTATTAATGTTATTATAACAATAATGTTTCTTAAAACTATTACCAATTTATTTATCATCATATTGTTATTCTTTTTATTTTTGTTGTTATTATTGTAATTATTATTACATTAATATTATTATTAGTTATTTTATAAGGATTTATTTTCATTTTTTATTTTTTTGGTTTGTTTATGGTTTCACACTTGACCCCACATCCCTCACCTTTCCCTCACTAATCACCAACCCCCCCCCCCCACTCGACCTCATCTATGCGTAGTGTTGTGGAACCCCCACTCCCTCTCAACCCCAAATATGCATAGTGCTATAGTGCCTTCTGGCCAGCACGCTTCCCTTGTGCCGCCTCTCTCTGTGCGCAACAGGATTTTCAGGACCATGTCCCTTCGGGAGCCCCTCATTTTCTCCATCTTTCTTATTACCCTCCCTTATATCCCTAAAAAGTACTTTTGGTTGTGTGACCTCCCCCTATGATAGTCGATTCTTCAAATTCTAGGGTTTTAGTTTCACCCTAAACCCTAGATTTTAGCATTTTGAATTTAGGATTTAATTCCATAAATTAATGGCCTAAAGTTGATGTTTCAGGTTGGTTTGGTATCTCACTGGTGTGGTTAAGGTGTGAATGGTGTTTTTCACCAATTCCGAGGTATTTTTTATTGATTGAGGTGGGTTCCTCTTGTACAAAACATTTGATTTATGTTTCACATATTTAATTTATTTCACATTATTTGGATAATTAATTGCTGACTAGAAAATTCTAAAATAATTTATTTTATGTGCAATTTGTTGGAAATGAGTTTTCTTTGTGAAACATGTCAATATTTTTATTGTGAAAAGGTTTTCTTTATATTTCCTACATGTAGTTTATAATTTTGAATAAATTACTAAATAATGACACTTGTGCCATTCACAATTTGAAATAGTCCAGGTGTGTTGTTGGACATAAAGATGTAGGATCGAAATATAATATGAGATGCTCAATATACAAGAGGGGGGTGAATTGTATACTTTAAAAATTCCTTTGGAACCTTTAAAGTTAGTTATGAATAACTAGAGTTTCCTTAAGAAAAGGAAAGGGCAAAGTTTAACAAAGTTAAACTAAGTTAATTCACAACACCTCTAACACCGAACTGAACTTGGAAAGGGATTCCAAAAGTAGGTTTCAGAAATATGATTCTGGATATTGAAACTTAACAAAAGTTACAATATGAGATTCTACCTTAAAGCGTATAGAATCTAAACTAATCAGAGTAAGTAAGGAAGTATAAAAAAGTTATACTTTCCTTAAGATACAAATTGCAGCGGAATAAAAACAAGTAGTAAAACTACTAGTAACAAGATAATAGTCTTTTAACCCAAAGAGAAGGGTATCCAACAACCTTGGATAAAGGTCCCTTGATTTATACTTTCAAGCAAGTCTGTCTTACCCACACTAGGGTAAGCCCTCGATACGAAGATCGGAGTCTCTGTCTTGCTATCCCCGCAATCCCTCAACTTCAAGGTAGTTGGTAACCTCTGTCTTTCTCAGCAAGAAAGCCATCGATCTTTAAGGTAGTCGGCACCTCTGTCTTTCTATCCTCGGAAGCCCTCGAATGTAATCACCAACATTCGGAGTCGCACAAAGCTTTGAGAGTTAATAAGAGACTCTCTCTCTAGAAATCACTTCAACAGCATGTAAGCACTTTTTCAACAAACGGCACCGAGCTCTTTCAAATGAGCTCCTATTTATAGGTAAGGTCGGCTCCTCCTCCAACGGTCATATTTTCCATAATGTTAAGAGGGACCTGTACACGTGTCACTTAGACAACGGTTAGTTTATAACAAAATGGACGACATCGTTTTATGACAAAACAAGTGTAACAGAATGTACGACATCGTTTTAAACTCTAACATAAAGGTTCGGAATAGAAACTTCGGAGTGAAGGTTCGGAGTGAATAAATTTAGACTGTATAAAACAATGATAATCAGATTCTGTTTAATAGGATAATTCGGAATGAGAATTCAGAGTAGGAATTCGGAATAGGAATTCGTCATCAGAAATCGTAATGAGAATTCGTCATCAGAATTTGTAATGGGAATTCGGAATGAGATTTCTTCATCAGAATTCGTAATGAGAATTCTTCTTCAGAATTCGTATCCTGAATCTGGAATAGAACTTAGTCAGAATTCATATCCGGAATTCGGAATGAAACTTCCTTATAGTTCTTGTCCAGAACCGAATCCTAAAACAGAATGCTTTTATATCAAAGTTTTAATGACTCTGAGAAAACGAATCTGAATCTCATACTTAAGAAAAATATGAATGAAAATATGATAAGGATAATTTTCCTTATAAAAGCGATTTTCCTTAAGAAAGCAATTTTCCTTATAAAAGCAATTTTCCTTAAGAAAGCATTTTCCTTACAAAAGCGATTTTCCTTAAGAAAGCATTTTTCCTTATAAAAGCGATTTTCCTTAAGAAAGCATTTTTCCTTACAAAAGCGATTTTCCATAAGAAAGAATTATTCCTTATAAAAGCGATTTTCCTTAAAGATAAGGTGTTTGTGATTTTCAAAACAAGAAGGAATGGAAAAGTCATAAGGAAAACCTTATTGACTCAACAATCTCCCCCTTTTTGGAAAGCACAAACATCCTAACGAAAAAGCTATTCTAAGAAGAAAGAAACACATTAAAGCTTATCTCCCTTGGTTTAAAAAATATAGATGAATACGACTAACTCCCCCTTAGGCTTTGAAACTCTAAGGATCGTATTCATATTTCCGGAGTGATGTTTCTTTAAGAAAAACTCCCCCTTAAACAAACTCTTATTAGAGTTTTTTTTCCTTGGGTATTTTCCTTTCTCGCCCTTTGATAAGAACTTATTAGATTTCCTCTTTTTCTTAAGGATCATTTCCTTCTCCCCCTTTGTGATTTTCAAAAAGAATTGGAGGGAATGGAAAAACTTAACAAAGTACCTGAAAAATTAGTAATGAAAACTATAGAAACAACAAGCACGATTCTCATTAGATTTGAAATGTCAGCAACAAAATAATTACAACAAAAAGATCGGATTGGTCATTTCGGATCTTTCTCCTTCGACATTAGCCCCTTAAGAATTGTCTTGATCTTCTTTATGTCTTTGTCATCTTCCTCTACTTACTTCTCTAAGACGACTATTCATGCTGACTGAGCTTCAATGATTTCTTCCTGAGCCTTCAACTTTTCTTCCTGAACTTTCATCTTCTCTTCCTGAGCCTTCATCCTTTCTTCAAACTCGATCCGATAATCCCTTTCATATTTCCAACTTTGATTAACGGAATTGAGCTTTCCATTCAGATCTCTCACTTTGTGAATCCGAAAGTTCTTTTCCTTTGTCAATTTTTCTTCGAATGATGCAGTCAGCTCTTTAATCTTCTTGTCCTCGGTTTCAAATGCATCCTTAACATTATCCTGAAACTCAACCAGCAACCTCATCTCTTCCACAGTTTTCTTAGACCAGCTTGTCATCCTCTTGCAAGATCTTTTATGTGCTTCGTAACCAATGAAGAAATTTTTGAACTGGGCTTCAATCTCAACACATTTATCCATAACCATTGATACGGAGTCGGTTTTCTGATTCAGCGCATGTTGAAGCATCTGGCATCTAGAGTCAATACTGGAGAAGGTTGGAATGGTTCCCACCAACTTCTTCAAAGACTGGACAACAAAATCATGCCCCAACGAAGATGACTCCGAATCTGAAATCTTGCTAGATGAATTTTCTTCCTCTATAAGCTTCAACTTCCTCTTCGAAGAACTACCAGCTTCCTTCCTCATCTTCTTTTCTGAACTCGGGGTATCAGCAAGAATTTGTTTCCCCTTATCTTTTTCCGGAATAGAAACCTGTTCCGGAGATTTCTTCTCACTGTCAGACACTTGAACAACCAAATCTTCCTCATCAGGAACTTCTACATTTTCCTTCTGAGCAGCATCAAGTAAAAGATGTTCTTCTTCTCTCAAACAAGAAACTTATTCTTCACCTTTCTCTTCTTCCAATTCAGGAGTAACATGCTTTGAAGATTGAGCTTTAGATGTTCGGAGCGAGAGGTGTTCCGAAGGAGTTCCTTTATATTCATCTACTTGTTTGAGCACATCTCCTGTCTCACCACTTCCTTCAGCAGCTTCTTCAACTTGTTACACTTGCTCTATTTCCTCAGTATTCGTAGCAACATTTTCTTCTGGATCATCAAGATTTCTTCCTGGAGTCTCAGGTAAAGATTCCAGAAAAAAAGTTCTCGGAACGGGAATGGTTGCTGAAACCATTTCATTGAACTTTAACAATGCTTGTACAGCCTCGGCTTCTGACATTTTCTTCTTCAGTTTCTTCTCCTTTGCTTGTTTCTCGAGCTCATCAGCAGCCTTCTCTTTCAGAGCTTTAGCCGCTGCAGGATCCAATCCGAACTGCGGATCCCCTTCTTTTCACTTCTCTTTGTCAGCTCTCCACTTTGCTGCAACCTCATCAGTATAGGTTTTCTTCTTCTGAGACTTAGGAGGTGCGGAGTGGACTTCCTTAGACTTAGGTTCCTCAGCATCGACTACCACTTCTTTCAGCTTCCTCTTCCTTACTGGCTTGGATGATTCCGGATCAGCAGATTTCGGAGTCACTTCTACTTGAGGAGGCAGATCAATGAACTTCCCAGACTTCTTGTCAAAATCTATATTCATCCTTTTAAGAGTGGCATCATTGAGCAACATGATCTTGCAAACTTTCGGCTTTGAACTGCAAGCTACCTTGAAAGATTCTAGGCACCGAACTATGAGCTTTGACAATATTGCTGGGTACATTACGATCTGAGCTCTCAGATTCCCCTTCTTCAAATTTTCAATGTTAAGAAGAATATGCTTCATCAAGTTGAATTTTCTTATATTTATCAGGAAATATAAGATATATATCTCACTCTTCTTCAGGCTATCCTTATCTTCTTTTCTCGGTACGATAAGCCCTTGCACCCATAACTCCAGAATCTGGATGTTTGTAGAAAGGCTTGCTATTTTCGGAGCCTTTTCATCATCTAATCCGATAATTTCTAATGCCTTTTCCTTGTTGAAACTACCCAAAGAGTCTGGCAATACGTGGGAAATAAACTCAGCTTCCCCTTCATAACTTAGCCCTACCAAGCTTGCAGCATTGGTGTAAGAAAGCTTATATGTCTTGCCATATGATTTGAAAGAAAATTTTTCTCTATTATCTTCCTCGAAGAAAGCAACTGACTCATAAAACTCGACAAGCAAGTCAGAGTAGACTTCATCTTGGTTTCCGGTTTTTGATACCGCAACACCTTCCCAGCCATTCAGCTTGATATTCTTTGAAATAATAGAATCGTAGTTGCTGAAGAAATTCGGATGAACTAACCTTTCTCTGTAGACTAACCACTGAGAAATAGGCTTGGTTGAAGACATTTCTTGAGAATCTAACTCTGCAGACATTCGGATTCGAAGCCCTCTGAGAAGTTCAGAATCGAGAAGACTGAAGTTCGGAACTGAGAAAACTGTGGTTCGGAACGGCCTTAAATCGGAGAGTCAGAGCTTCAGCACGCAAAAGCTTGAAATCGATGTGGGATGAGAAAATAGGGTCTCCTTTATATAGGAAATGGGATGACGGTTCAACTTCCTCGGTTGATCTAACGGTTTAGAATGATCTGAGATCAGATCTAACGGTTTAAATCTTGAATCCGATCTTTTTGAGGTTTTATTAAAGTAAAGAATTAAGAAATCCAAAAACCAAAAACAAACTATAAGAAATTGCCAGCAAGTAAAATATGATTATGAAAACTTCAGTAAGGAAATCATACCTTTCGGATTAGCTTAGGAAAGTTATTCGTAATGGGTAATATAAAGACGACTACGAAAAAGTAAATACAAAAAGTCAATACGAAAGACTCAATACGAAAAAGTAAATACGAAAACTCAATACGAAAGACTCAATACGATAAAGTAAATACGAAAAGTCAATATGAAAGACTCAATACGAAAAAGTAAATACGAAAAGTAAATACAAAAGACTCAATACGATAAAGTAAATACAAAAAGTTGTTATGGAAGATTCAGTACGAGAGTTCCGTTATGAAAATACCAGTACGAAAGTTTTCCATTCCGGAAATTTTCAATACAAATACTTCCATTCCAGAAATATTCTGTGCGAAAATATCCTTTCTGGAAAATTGTAGTTCCGGAAATTCCATTCCGGAAATTTTCGTTCTGAAAAGTTTGAAAACAAATTTTGAAAAACTTTGTTAAATAAACAATCAAATGTACTCCCCTTATGAAAAGGAGTTTATTACTGTAAGGAGATTTTTTCAACAGAAAGTTAATTAAGGAAGATTACCTTATGATTATCATTCCTAGCTTCTGTTTAATATATTCAAATCTATCAGAAGGCAAGGATTTTGTGAAAATATCAGCAAGTTGATCTTGCGTTCCGATAAACTGAAGAATAATATCTCCTTTGAGTGTGTGATCCCTAAGAAAGTGATGCCTAATATCTATGTGTTTTGCACGAGAGTGATGTGCATGGTTTTTAATTAGGGAAATGGCACTTGTGTTATCACACAAAATTTGAGTTTTAGTAAAACTCAAGCCATAGTCTGTGAGTGTGTGTTGTATCCACAACACTTGTGCACAACAACTTCCAGCTGCTACATATTCAGCTTCAGCAGTGGAAAGTGCAACAGAATGTTGCTTCTTGCATGACCAAGAAACTAATGAATCTCCTAAGAAATGACAAGTTCCGGATTTACTTTTCCTATCCATTCTACATCCACCAAAGTCAGCATCAGAAAAGCTTTTTAGAACAAAATCATTTCCAGAAGTATAAAATAATCCTAGATCAATGGTTCCCTTAAGGTAGCAAAAAATTCTTTTTACTGCCTTTAAGTGAGATTCCTTAGGATTGGATTGATATCTTGCACATAAGAATACTGAAAATATTAAGTCTGGTCGACTAGCTGTTAAGTAAAGTAGACTTCCAATCATACCTCTAAAAGATGTTTGATCTACTGGTTTCCCAGCTTCATCAAGATCTAGAGAGTTTGGGGTACCAATAGGAGTACTTATACTCTTAGTGTTTTCATAACCATACTTTTTAAGAAGATCTTTAATATACTTATGTTGAGATATGTAGGTTCCTTCTGGTTTTTGAGAAATTTGAAAACCAAGGAAAAATGTTAACTCACCCATCATACTCATTTCAAACTCATATTTCATTAGACTAGAAAAAGATTCAGTCAAAGATTGCTGAGTTGAACCAAATATAATGTCATCAACATAAATTTGAACAATCAAAACATTTTTCTTATCTTTCTTTATAAAAAGGGTTGGATCTGCATTTCCCTTAACAAAGTTATTTTGAAGCAAAAATCCAGTAAGTCTATCATACCATGCTCGTGGGGCTTGTTTAAGGCCATACAAAGCTTTGGTAAGTCTAAAAACATGATCTGGATATTTTGTATCTTCAAAGCCAGGAGGTTGTTCAACAAAAACTTCCTCTTGAACATAACCGTTAAGAAAAGCACATTTCACATCCATTTGGAAAAGTTTGAAATTAAAGAATGCTGCAAAGGCAAGTAGAATGCGGATAAGTTCAAGTCTAGCTACTGGAGCATATGTTTCCTCATAGTCTATTCCTTCTTGCTGATTATAGCCTTTAGCAACAAGTCTAGCTTTATTTCTAACAATGACTCCATTTTCATCACATTTATTTCTAAAAACCCATTTTACTCTAATAACAGAAGTTTCCTTAGGTCTTTTAACCAAGGTCCTGACTTTATTCCTTTCGAATTCATTTAGTTCATATTGCATTGCTTTGATCCAATCATCATCACCTAAAGCTTCATCAGTGATTTTAGGCTCTAATTGGGAAAGAAATGCTAGATGTTCTACTTCATTTCTTAAGGAACTTCTAGTCCTTACAGGTTGATTTACATCACCAATGATACTATCAATGGGATGATTCTTAAGAAACACCTGATTTGGGTTTTGTAAAACCTGTTCATCAACATAAGGTAGAAAGTCTTCTGGGGTAAATGTTTCAGAAGTATCTTCTAGAACAATTTCCTTATCAGAAGGTTCTTCTATCAAAGGTTGAAAATCAGTTTTTGAAAACACATCCAAGGATGTAGGTTGGGAGGTTTTAAAAACAAAAGGGTCTGATTCATCAAATTTTACATGTACTGTTTCTTCAACAGTACAAGTATTTTTATTAAAAACTCTATAAGCCTTAGAGGTTGTGGAATAACCTAAGAAAATCCCTTTATCAGACTTTGGTGCGAATTTATGTAAGTTATCTTTATTATTCAAAATGAATACTTTGCAACCAAAACCTTGAAGTAGGAAAGTCTTGGTTTTCTACCATTCCATAACTCATAAGGAGTTTTATTAAGAAAAGGTCTAATCAAAACTTGATTTATAGTATAACAAGCAGTACTTACAGCTTCAGCCCAGAAATGTCTAGCAATAGAATATTCACTCAATATGGTTCTAGTTATTTCTTGAAGAATTCTATTTCTTCTTTCAACTACACCATTCTGTTGAGGAGTTCTAGGTGCTGAAAAATTGTGAGTAATACCTTTCTTACTACAAAAAGTTTCAAAATCAGAATTTTGAAATTCTCCTCCATGATCACTATGAATAGTTTCTAATGGAAGGTTTTTCTCATTTTTAACTTGAGCTCTAAAACTTTTGAAATAAGAAAAAGCTTCAGATTTCCTTGCTATAAAATAGACCCAAGTAAATCTAGTGTAATCATCAACTAGAACAAACACATAGTATTTGCCTCCAATGGTTCCAGTTTGTGTTGGACCAAAAAGATCCATGTGCACTAACTGTAATGCATCAGTTGTTGAGACTTCACCGATTGACTTAAAACTAGATTTATGTAGCTTTCCATATTGACAAGGATCACAAACATTAGAAGAATAAAATCTAAGCTCCGGTAGATCCTTAACAAGTTTCTTGTTAGAGAGTTTACATAGGTTTCTAAGATTACAGTGTCCTAATCTTCTATGCCATAACCAAGAATGATCTTCCATTGCACTTAGGCAAGGTAAATCTTGGCTTCATAGGTCTTCTAAGTTTAAGGTGTAAACATTCTCTTGCCTATTGGCTGAGAGAATAAATTCTTCCTTGGAATTGTGAACTAAGCATTTATCATTCCTAAAATTCACAAGGTAACCTTCATCACATAACTGACTTATGCTAATGAGGTTGTGCTTAAGACTTTTAACAAAAAGAACATTTGAAATCAAAGTTTTACCCAAAAGAACTATATTACCAATACCAACAATCTCTCCCTTAGCATTGTCTCCGAAAGTTACCTTTCCTCCTTTCGTTTTGATAATCTTTTCAAAAAATCTTTTGTTACCAGTCATATGCCGGGAACATCCACTATCCATGTACCAAATATTGTTGCTGGAACTTTCTTTATTTTCCTGAAATTAAGAACAAAGTTAGATTTTCGGAATCCAAACTTGTTTGGATCCGAGATTTCCAGACAATAAAATTTTAGGTATCCACATTTTCTTACAAAAGTAAGCTTTATGAAAACCTAAGGATTGGGTTTTGTTTAAGGAACAATTTTTTGCCCAGTGACCACCACATTGACATTTAGTGAAAAATGGGGCACTTTGAGGAACAAAATAATTGTTACTGAAAACTGGTTTTGCATGGGTATAACCAAATCCGGATTTATTTCTTAAAGGTCGTATTTGAGAATACATCTTATCAAAATTTTCCTTACCATGGGTAAAGTTTGATAATCACTTCTTTAAGGAAAAAATTTCGGACTTGAGTTTTACAACCAAGTTTTTGTCCTCAAAATCATTAGTTTTGGAACTAGATTTAGGCTCGAAAACATTTTTCTTAGAAATTACTTTTTCTAATTCTTTAGAAAGTTTGTTCTTCTCAGAACTTACTTCCTCAAGATTTTTTGAAATACTTTCAAAATCAGCATTTTTCTTATCAAGATCTTTAGAAAGATCTGATATCTCTTTAGTAAGAATAGAATTCCTAGAATTTGCCTTATCAAGTTTCTTGTTGAGTTTGGAATTCTCAATCTCAAGAAGTTCAGCAAATCTAGAGACTTCTTCATAAGTAGGTAAAGTATTTTCCTCATCAGAAGATGATTCTTCATCAGAAGAGTTATAATACTTACTATCATTAGAATTTAGAGAAACATTGGTCAATGATTCATCATTTCATACCTTATCCATAAGACAATGATTATCAATAGGTAATATGGCTATAAGACCAAGATTCTTCTGTCCTGAAGATTCATATTCAGAAGATTCATCTGAAGAGTCACCACCACTGGCACTCCAGGTGTCATTAGCTTTCAAAACTTTCTTATCTTTAGCTTTGTAATACTTCTTCTTGTTCTTTTCTGAATGTCTTTCCTTCCTTTCTTTCTTTTTGAGCATAGGACAATCTGGTCTAATATGTCCAGCTCTCTTACATTCATAACAACTAACTTCTCCATCTTTCTTATCTTTCCTGTCCTTCTTCTTATACTTGGATTGAAAGTTTCTCTGTCCAGCTATCTTGTTCATCCTTCGAACAAGATTGGCTAATTCATTTTCTAAAACTTCACTTTCACTAGATTCGGATTGGAAAATGACTTTCTTCGATTTGGATCTGGTTACTCTCTCAAGAGTCTTAGCTTTCATATGATTTGAAGTTGTAGTAAAAGCAACATTACCATTTCCATTCTTCTTCTTGATGTTGTCAGCATCTCTCTTCATTCTGGTCTCATGTTGTAGAAGAGTTCCAAATAATTCATCAAGAGTAATTTGAGTAACCTTCCTGTTCTCATCTATAGCTGTTCTCTTGGATTCCCATTCATTGGGCATAATGTCAATTATCTTGTCCACAAGAGCTTCTTCATCTAAACCTTTCTCTCCCATAGATTGTAGACTGTTGACAATAGTCATAAATCTTTGTTGAACTTTACAGATAGGTTCTCCATATGGAAAATTGAAGCCATGATATTCAGCTCTAAGCATAGCTCTTCTAGTCTCAATCACTTTAGAAGTCCCAAAGTGTGTAACCTCTAACTTCTTCCATATACAGTTAGCTGCTTCACAAGAAGAAATTTGGCTATATATATTTCTAGTCATTGAACATAATAATGTATTGCGTACCTTATAGTTGAGTTGATATTCTTGCTTCTCCTGGTTAGTAAAGGTTCTGACTTCCTTGTCAGGAATTTTATAATCACCAGTAAGCATCACAAAGTTGTCTACTCCAGTATTGATAACAAAAGTCTTCATACGATCTCTCCAGTACTCATAATCATTACCATCAAAGATTGGTGGTCTTGTAGGATTCAGATTGTCAATAAAACCAACATTAATTCCTGCCATACTAAATAATAACTTGGATACAAACTTGTTAGTAGCTTAGAATCCAAATCACAAAGTTCGGAATGGGAAAAGTTCAGAATGGATAATCCGGAATGACAAAGTTCGGAATAGAAAAATGAGCAAGAAAAACTTGTATGTGAGTACATGTATTTCAGTAACCTTGGCTCTGATACCAAATGTAAGAATGGTATAGAGTAAAAGGTTTCCAACCTCTGATACCAATTGTAGGATCGAAATATAATATGAGATGCTCAATATAAAAGAGGGGGGGTGAATTGTATACTTTAAAAATTCCTTTGGAACCTTTAAAGTTAGTTATGAATAACTAGAGTTTCCTTAAGAAAAGGAAAGGGAAAAGTTTAACAAAGTTAAACTAAGTTAATTCACAACACCTCTAACACCGAACTGAACTTGGAAAGGGATTCCAAAAGTAGGTTTCGGAAATATGATTCTGGAGATTGAAACTTAACAAAAGTTACAATATGAGATTCTACCTTAAAGCGTATAGAATCTAAACTAATCAGAGTAAGTAAGGAAGTATAAGAAAGTTATACTTTCCTTAAGATACAAATTGCAGCGGAATAAAAACAAGTAGTAAAACTACTAGTAACAAGATAATAGTCTTTTAACCCAAAGAGAAGGGTATCCAACAACTTGGATAAAGGTCCCTTGATTTATACTTTCAAGCAAGTCTGTCTTACCCACACTAGGGTAAGCCCTCGATACGAAGATCGGAGTCTCTGTCTTGCTATCCCCGCAAGCCCTCAACTTCAAGGTAGTTGGTAACCTCTGTCTTTCTCAGCAAGAAAGCCCTCGATCATTAAGGTAGTCGGCACCTCTGTCTTCCTATCCTCGGAAGCCCTCGAATGTAATCACCAACATTCGGAGTCGCACAAAGCTTTGAGAGTTAATAAGAGACTCTCTCTCTAGAAATCACTTCAACAGCATGTAAGCACTTTTTCAACAAACAGCACCGAGCTCTTTCAAATGAGCTCCTATTTATAGGTAAGGTCTGCTCCTCCTCCAACGGTCATATTTTCCTTAAAGTTCAGAGAGACCTGTACACGCGTCACTTAGACAACGGTTAGTTTATAACAAAATGGACGACATCGTTTTATGACAAAACAAGTGTAACAGAATGTACGACATCGTTTTAAACTCTAACATAATGGTTTGGAAAAGAAACTTCGCAGTGAAGGTTCGGAGTGAATAAATTTAGAGTGTATAAAACAATGATAATCATATTCTGTTTAATAGGAGAATTCGGAATGAGAATTCGGAGTAGGAATTCGGAATAGGAATTCGTCATCAGAAATCGTAATTACAATTCGTCATCAGAATTCGTAATGGGAATTCGGAATGAGATTTCTTCATTAGAATTCGTAATGAGAATTCTTCTTCAGAATTCGTATCCTGAATCTGGAATAGAACTTAGTCAGAATTCATATCCGGAATTCGGAATGAAACTTCCTTATAGTTCTTGTCCAGAACCGAATCCTAAAACAAAATGCTTTTATATCAATGTTTTAATGACTCTGAGAAAACGAATCCGAATCTCATACATAAGAAAAATATGAATGAAAATATGATAAGGATAATTTTCCTTATAAAAGAGATTTTCCTTAAGAAAGAAATTTTCCTTATAAAAGCAATTTTCCTTAAGAAAGCATTTTTCCTTACAAAAGCGATTTTCCTTAAGAAAGCAATTTTCCTTATAAAAGAGATTTTCCTTAAGAAAGAATTTTTCCTTACAAAAGCGATTTTCCTTAAGAAAGCATTTTTCCTTATAAAAGCGATTTTCCTTAAAGATAAGGTGTTTGTGATTTTCAAAACAAGAAGGAATGGAAAAGTCATAAGGAAAACCTTATTGACTCAACAAAAGAGAGGGTTTTTGGATTTTTTTTGACATAAAATTCTTTCGTTGTCAATTAAAATTGTTTTATAAACATTTAACTAGTATATTAGATAGTATATGTTATGCGGATTATGTTTTGGAAATATTTAGAGGTTCTTTAGAGATTTCACACCCGTTATGGTCCACCTTTTCTGAGTTGAGTTAAGGTTTTATATCTCGATATTATTTCACACCCTTTATTTAAGGACTTTTTTGTTTTGATGCTCTAATATTTGGTCTATAGTGCGTTGGACTCTTATCATTTCTCTTTGGATTGTTTTCCTTGATATTTATTCTTTTACCTATTTATAATTGTTGGTTTTTATTTTTTGAATCTCTAGTAAATAATTTTGAGATATTGGTATTTTATTTTAAGTGTGTTAACCATTCTATAGTATTTTATGAGTCTCTGATTTTTTGCAGTGGTTTTTGACCATCTTCTAGGGAATGAACACATATCTATAGGTGCACACACAAACACACACACACACACATATATATACTACTTGTCCTCCATGAACATATTCCCTCATGGAATGGGGAATACGTGCATTGATTTAATGATATATATATATATATATATGATAGTACGTGCGTGAATGAAGGTAGCATCATCTTCAGGTTAGAAACAATCAAGATGAAGAATGTTTCCCTGGGTTCTCGTTTGAGGTTGGTCCCCCACTGCACTCTCCTATTAAATTTGGAATATTTTATTTACATCATATTTCATCGATTTTAGATAAATGAAAAATAATACTATATAATTATTTGTGGAATAATTATTTGATGTAAATGAAAATGTTTACTTTAAGCATGGCACTTAAATTTATTTCTTGATGAATTGTCACACAATACTAAAAGAATCACCTTTTGGACTTTGGATATATTTCATGAACATTCAAGTGTGGATCTAGTTTGATGATAAATTTTTTCCTCTGACGTGTGAGAAAATGTGTTGGTTTCATTTGATAAATGATGTTTTTTAATGTTACATAAGGCATTTTAGGAACTTTAATAAAATAAATTATTTTGAAAAATATTTTTGGGGAGAATCAGTGGTGATCATGCTGTGTACATTGATATTTTATGTATGATGTTTGTACATTGTGAGATGTAACATTATAGACATTTCTGACTCACCACTCTTTCCTCATAGTACAAACCATGAGAACCTAGGATAGTAAGTGAATTGTCTATGAACGATTGCTGCACGAGTTTAGATTAGGCACTTTCTATTGGACCATAGAATTGATAGTTTGATATTTTATTGATATAGTATTGGGACCCCCAACTAGGATAGGTAGGTAAATGGTCAGACATTAGGGTTTTATAACGTCATTGAGTAGGGAATGTCTTTAGGATGAGTCACATGTATAATACGTTCTATATTTTTCATGACCTCATAGGTTCGACCCGTGTTTTCTTTAGAACTTTTTTGTATGTGGAAGATGATTGAGGTGCCTAGTTTGGCTGTTGGCTCCCATATTCCACTTCATCCATTTACCTTATGGTGTGTTGTGTGCACGTATAGTTTTCCTCTAGTTTAGCAACTAAAATTTGGATTCTAAATTGTTTGTGGAAATGTTTTTAAAATGCAATGCATCTTTTTTCTTACAATCCATAACCATGATTTTAAATTGAAAATGGAATTGGACTGTTAATTTAATTATATTAATGAATGTGGGTGTGAAAACACATATTTTATACAATTTATATCAAACATAAAACTATTAAAATAAAAATATTTAATGGTAGTGAATTTTGAATAGATTCTTGGGCACACCTACTGAGTTTTAATACTCATGCCTATAATGTTTTCTTGTTTTTAGTTTCTTCTATAGGTTCAATTTCTAGTTTAGATTGTCTTTGGTGATGTTGGTTTTGTTGTTGGTGGGGTACTCTTAGGGTCATGTGGTGTTTATATGTGGTCTTATTAGTGAGTTCTTGTTGGTATTTCTTTCTTTTTCATATTGTTTATTTACATTGTGTTGCTTTATTTTCTTTCCAATGCATAATTTATTTTCACTATGATAAATAGTTATAAATTTTTCTCTATTGATTCTCTAGAACTTATTTCCAACCCGAGAGGATCGAGAACACCTCTCTGGACTTGCCTCAGATCAGCTTGGGTGACTGATTTAGGGTATACCCAGGTTGGTTCGTGACATTCCCATTATTTTACTCATTATTTTATTAAATTTCCAAAGACAACCAGTGGTATTGATTCTTCTTAAAAAGAATAGTAATATATTCATGTGAGTTTTAACCAATTGTTATTACATCATCCATGATCTTATGAATAGTGAATTTTAATAATAACATATATATACAATAAATTACTATATTTCACTATTTATAAAAAATTCATGAATATTAGAAAAATCCCAATAAATCACTCTAATAAATTTTTTATATCTACAATTATAAAATTGACTCTATTTTATCAAAATAAATTTTGAAATAATAGAAATTTAATTTTTAAATAATATAAATTTTATTTTTAACTAATAGAAATTTATTTTTTAAATAAAATCATTATTTACTTGAAAAATACAGATATAAATTTAAAACTAGTTTTATAATACATTCAAAAATTAACATACATATTTTTAAAATGTCTTAAAATTATAGGACAAGAAAATTATTTTGGAATAAATTTTAGGGAAATGAATTTTCTTTTAAATCAATATATTTATATAATATTCTAAATAAATATTTTTTACTCACAAAAATACCAACACATAATTATTAATTTTAAAAATTATCTATTTCATTTATAAGTTCTCTAAATGTTATTTATACCTTCATGGAGCTAGTTACTATTCATATGGGTCATGTTACTATTCATAAGGTTATGTTACTTTTCATATGGGTCTATTCACCAAAAATGTAAGTAGATCTTATCAAACTATAAATATCATATTGAACACAGCCATGTGTGTTAATTTTTCTAATTTCAAATCACAGATGTGTAAAAATTATGTTTACTATCAAGGTTATATCAATGTGTTTTTTAGAGAATCTGTATTTTATGAATTCAATATTAAATTTATTTGAAAAATCTTGGTATGTTGCGAGTTAGTTTACCTAGAATGTGTGTTATTTGAGTAGAAACATGTGGTTAGTAGTTTATTTGGTCCTCTTAATGATGTGTCCTCAATATTGATAATATCAGGATATTCTTGTGACATGTGATGTGGACATATACCTGTGTGGAGCTAACTCTATTTTCCATTATGGTATCTCCATTGTGGTATAACAATGTGGGTATTTCCATTGTGGTTTTAGGGTGTCCTACCTAGTATTACTATACTCACCCCTTAAATAGGCTTTTCCTGTATGTGTCATGTCATGTGAATATTATTGACCATTTGATGGAGTTCTAAGTAGGCTAGGAAGAGGCAGTGCTTGTGAGATCAGGAAAAGTGAGGTGTGTTCCGATGACATTCAGACAAAAGCCACAGTAAATATTAACTTAAAAGTTAGACTAGTGGTTAAATAATCTTTTCTTTTTGTGGGCTTGTTTTCTCATATTTACCTTCCAATTCAATCAATGTTGTAATCTTGTTTTGGATATAGTGGTTTTAATCTATTGTTTACTAAGGTTTTTTATTCATTTCACCATTGGGGGATTATAGATGTGGTTGTTCATATATATACATTAGGCTAATTCTTCCCATTGTGGGATATGCATACCCAGTGATAGTCACCATCCCTAGGCCTATTAGAGGTGGTCTGGGGGTAGTCATGGCACATGCCCCTCTTGGATTGATTGTGACACAACCTATGTTCATTAATGTGCAAACCTTGATATATGGTAATTTGGTAAAATGTTATGGTTCAAACATCCCCTTTAAGGGGAAATTTTAGTAATAAAATATATGATTTAGGTTTTAATTAATTAAATATTAAATTATTAATCCTTTGATAAAACATAAAAATGTTTAAGGAAAAATTTATTTTAAGGTTATTGGAATGTAACTCCCCCAAATTTTGTGAAATATTTTTGTTGAATTATGTTAATCTGTTGATATATTTGATTTAATAAAACATTGAAAATAGTATTTAACTACGTAAAACATTCATTTCACGTGAAACCATCTTGGAATATATTACAGGCAATACATAATTGGTCTACGTTATGCAGAACAACATGGTTAGTATACATCACATTAATGATTGTCCTTCATCGATGGATTGTGTAACACACAAGACCATGTATTACAAAATAGTAATATAGTATAATAAATATTTCTAAAATAAAATAAAACCATACTATTAAGTTTATAAATATGAATATTATTAAACAAATAATGAAACTATTTGATTAAAAAAATATAATATGAATTCATAGGTTAACAATTAATTTGAAAAATATAAGAAAACAGATTGAATATAATAGAAAAATAATATTATGGCCACAAAGATGTCTTATGAAAGTAAATTGAATTCACTGAAATTGGTATGTGATATTAATTTAATAAATATTTTATATATTCAATCAAATGTTTTTCTTATTCATATAATATATCTTAAATCCTTAAGATAAAAACCAACCCTAGTTATGCTTAAAACCCTATATTTTAATTAATTAAATTTTACCTCTTTTTTGGAGAACCCATTTAAAATACAATTTTTATAACTTTTATAGATTTAATATGTCAAAATAAACATTATATTTGGAATAAAAATATAAAAATTAGGTTAAGATAGATTTTTGGTCGTTTTATGTATGGTTTCATCTTTTAATCAATAGTTAAAAATACATGATTTTTTTTACAAACTTATTTTCACCAATTTTATTTATATTGTAAACATAAATTTTTAACTTTATTAATTGTTAAGTTGGATAATATTTTTATCATTAAATCTATTTTAGGAAATTGGAACCAATTTTACATCGAAATTGGATATAAAAACATGGTAATCTTTTGGACATTTCTATGTTAAAGAGTGGCAATGTCATCATTTTTACAAGATTTAATTTTAAATTTGTTTCTACCACTAATGGGATTAGAATTTGGAGAAATTTAATCCATATTTGGAATAAATATATTTTATATGTTATAATATAGAGAAATTTTTATTTGACCAAAAATATTACTAAATGTGATTAAAATTAATTACCTCAATTAAGAGAAAAATACGGTTAATAATTTATTAGACCATAAATATTAGACCCAAAACGACCTATACACTTTTAGAACACCCATAGTATTGCCATAATTATTTCATTATACTTACATATTTGAGTTTTGGTGGTTTTCTATTAACTTTTTAGGTAAATACAAGGGTACACCTAACTTTTTTTCAAAAATTCCACTTGTCTCCTTTCCCTTCCAAATAAAATGTACCGCCTCTACCCACTTCCTAACGCCTATCAATGTCATTGTCTCACCAACCCTTTATTAAAATAAGCTTTCATATTCTCTCCATTACTCATATAAGACATAAAATTTGAATAAGTCAACTTAATACATCATTTTGAAATATACCAAAAGGAGTTACCAAATTAATATGTAACATCTTTTCTCAATCTCTTTTCCATTATTTTTCTTTATCCGCCCATAAAATATAATTATAACATTATTTTACGAGAAAAACCAATATCCTAAATATATTAGGATGTTTTTATGCTATTTTTTTTTACCAAAACCCACACACACCCACATCTAATGTGTAATTAACATATTATTTATCTGTTAGGTGAACCATTTCCTCACAAAATGATGATTGTAAATTTTTACATCACTACATACCATGATGGCCATTATAATGGCCAATATATTTATATATTTTATATGTTATATTTATTTATTTTTTTATTTATTCCTTTACAACACATATCATTTTAATTTTCATTTGGTGTTAATATGATTATTTCTTTTGAGGAAGTGTGGACTACCGCCACCTCAAAGTGATGTGATTCATTCAGACACCATAAGGAATGAATTAAGGATGGGTATAGAGAAAATATATTGTAAAATAATTGTACTATAATAAAAATAATAATATATACATATATATAAAACTTTTAATTGCATAATTTCTTTCAATGTGATAATAAAAAAAGAAACAGTGTTCCTACATATGTATGTCTTACCATCTCCACAAACAATGCCTTCCATTTTATACATATTTATTATATAGATTTATATAAATAAAATTTATATACATGTTATTTATATCATTATTTTCATTATTTAATCATGATATATGTATACGGACCAATGATATAAATAATTAAGACACATGTGAAGAAAAAAAGTAAATATTTTCCAATGTGAATCCTTAACATAAGATAGTTAATAAGAGGGTATTATTTGGCCATAATAAAATTATATAAGGTATTATGAATAATAATATGATTCTTTAGAAGATTTATAATAAAATAATACTTATTATACATTATGTTTGTATGAGTATGAAGAGAGTCAAGATACAAGCTAAGGTTATTTTATCTCACTTTTTATTTTTGTGAGATATATGATACGTTCTATACTCATTCCATTTATGTGGTGTATATACTAACCACGACATTATTATATTTATATTGTGATTAAATTTATGGTTATTCAGATATCCATTTTATTTTTTTTCATTCATGGGGATTATGAATCAAATGTTACCTAATCGTTAAAAATGTTTCCTCTCAATTTTCCTTCTTAGAGACTCATGTTTTGTTACGCACGTGATTTTTTTTTGATATGTGTATACTTATATTTTAAAAGGTCTATAATGAATATAATTAATTCCCCTGATTTTTTATTCATCATGATATTTCATTTTATTTCTTGGAATGTATGATCCAAACATTAAAATTTCGAAGAGTTTATTCAGGCAATCACAACGCTTTTCGAGATTGTATAGGTTTATGCTACCTTTGATGAATTCATAGGATATATCTCTCAAGAACATTCATGTGTTTCATTATACTCTATTTATTATATATATATCTATGTATTAGATATATTTTTCCTATATATAGAACATAAGATAATTTAAAATGTATTTTTATAAATATATCACAGTATTATTCTCTTCAGACGAAAATCTATTTTATTTCAATAAACATGTTTTAAAAAATGCATTAGAACCATTCTTGAATATAATTCTTATAACGACCCATACATTACATACATTTTTAGTACTTCAAAATTGAAGTAAAATTATTACAACATATAACAAAACCATGAATAGACCGTATAGGTATATTATCTTTAGAAACTGGGAAACATAAAAAACTGGTTCATAAAGCGTCTATACTGTCTCCCATTTATTTTATCATATCTATAGTCCCTTTTGGAATATCTTACTTAATAACCTTCTTCCTGACCTGGGGAAAGAAAACATACAAAAGGGTGAGCTCAAATGCTCAGTAAGGGTAAACAAAAGAAATATCAATCACATCATATTCATAAGAACATAACATTTTGGAAATCTTACCCTGAAAAAGAGATCAAAATTTCATAACATGGGATAAATCATGGAAGTGAAATGTAATCACAATAATCATAAATTAAAACATGAATCTTTATGGAATACGCACACAATAATATAGAATCATTTATTATTAGTCAAGACTCATTTCCAAGAATAACTTAGTGTACAAAGTCCATTTCTTAACTGAGTTCATTCCTCGTTTCATTCCTGTTTCACTGAATCGGTTTAACCTGCCGGTCCAGACATGTCTATCTAATGAGATATAAAGTCTTTACCCAATGCATTGGAGGGAGATATAGGTCCCACCCATCTCATAATGATACCATTCTTATGTGTGCCACAAAATCATAAATCATACATCATTGCATAACCCATGTAATGAAAATGGGATTCTTAAACATCGTGACATCAAAAACAATTAATATAAGATAAATGAATTCATAAAAATAATTCCATCACAAAATAATCAAATAAATGTAATAATAAAGATATAAACAGAACCCTATATTATCTTATATGGAAAATAATTTTGATAAAACAATTGAACTCCATTCTTGAGGAAAATATCTTTTCTACATCAAAAACATTTTTCCTTTCTTAACATTTCATAAAATTTTAAACTAAAAGAAGTTGATTTAAAAAAACATGAAAACTTATAAATGAATCTTCTTGGAAATAATGTTTTAAAAATATATTCATGCCGTATAAGTTAAAAAAACATTCTTCTCGTACTTTTTTCGGAAAAGTCAAAAAGTACCTCGTACGAAAAACGACAAAAGATTCATTTCATATCCTTTACTAAAAACTCACCAAAGGGTAAAATTGGAATTAAACAATTTTAGGTGGATGGAAAAAATATTACATATTTAGGGAAGATGGATTTGGATGATAAAATACACCCCATTAAATACCAAAGTAAAAACAATCTCGGATAAAAATGAGATTGTGATATTTTCCCTTACCTTAGGTCCGAGTTGCTTCGTAAGTGTCCGAACCACATGTATAATGACTTAAATAATTTCATTGACTTATTCCAGAATTATAATCATTGTTATGAAATCATATATGGTCATATTATTAGCTTATTATTAGTAATATTTCATTGCTACTTGTTATTCGGGTGTTTATTACTTTTTGTTCTTATGCGTGTTTTGCCGAATAAATTCTTATTATTCTCTTTAGGTTATAGATACTTCATTTCCAGAATGGTATTACTGTAATATATATCATATTAATTCATTAAATTCATTTATATAATCATTATGAAATGAAGATCATGTATAACGAGTCGCATCACATCATGGAGATGGTATTCCGTACATACGCACGAGCGATGATATTGTTCCCATGATCGTGGAATTGTGTTGGAGTGTATGTATACTATTTCAGAATCAATATCACTTTAAAAAAATCATATATATTTATTCTTTACACCATTATACCAATCCAAGTAAGGTGGTGGTGTAAAATAGATTACACCACGGCGTAGAGACGGTATTCCGTACGTACGCACGCGCGGTGATTTCGTTTTCCATAGGATG
The DNA here is from genome assembly GCA_963277665.1 of Viscum album. Lineage (NCBI taxonomy): Eukaryota > Viridiplantae > Streptophyta > Magnoliopsida > Santalales > Viscaceae > Viscum > Viscum album. The sequence continues at coordinate 274,727,738 of OY728142.1, read as the reverse complement.
AATAGATGGTGAAATAGGGTTGTTTAATACTTATAATTACATATCAGTATATGAGTGATACATATGTTATTAATTCATAATGAAACAACTAACTAAGAAGAAGTGGAAGAAGAACTAAAGTTGAAAGAATCGGTAACGGACATTACCACTTCTTTGAAACGCGTCTTTGAGACCTCCTTTTAGGGCACTAAAATTGGTATTTGAAGAATACCAGTACCTATAGGATGTTTCTAGGGATGTTTAGAGGATATATTGGCAGGGTTTGTCCGATCTTGAAGGCTCAAAGTGGTGTGAGGAAGAGAGGGAGGAGGTGCCCTTTTATAAGGGAGGACAGGGCACCTTTAGAAAAAATAAAAATATTATTTTATTATAAAGACATATTCGGTTTTAAATAGATCCAAATTGATTTATTTTGAAACTAAGGTGGGGATGGGTCGAACTCCTCTCATAAAATATAATTTGGACAAGTTTAGTTTACTATTTAAACCTTATCATTTAGATTTGTCTTTAAGTTAGATGATTTTACTTTTACCGTGTCTTTTTGTGTTCTTACACTATAAGGTTAATAAACATACCATAACAAGCCAAACGAACCCCAAGTTGTTTATTATTAATATATATATCCTTTGATAAGTCATTTTTCAGATCCTTATATATTTGTAATAAAATATCAACTAATAATATAATATGTTTTTTAGAAACAATTTTATATCAATTTTGACACTATTTTGTAATTGATTTTTGTGAAAATTATAACAGAATTACTAGTACAAAAAAAGTAAATTAAATCAATATTAACATGTCATATTAACATAGAAATTTATTGTAATTCATAAAAAGTCTCAAATTACATTTATTTGGGTATTTATAACATCAATTATGTCAATATTTCATTAATAAGATAATTACTTCATCATCATTGTGTCATAAATAAATTAAATTATTTAAAGTCTAAAAATTATTAATAAAATATAATAATGTAGGAAATAGGTTTATCTTTATAATGAATATTTATAGTGGAATTTATCTTATGTATAACCCTATATTAAAAATTATTTACTTATTAAACTTTGATTTTAACTATTTTAACCCTTTTTAAATAAATTAATAATAAATGTCCTAATCTAATCCATCTGGGCCAAAAGGGTCATATATTATTCATAAGGTTGTTTTTGGTCGAATTATACTTATCCAATAGAATTAGGACATGTGTTAGGTAATAATAATATCATTGTTACCCTTAGTAACCCTATTTACTCTTAACCGTGGTAAAAAAAAGTAAAAAGTAAATATTCACCAAAAATTATTTTCATCTCATTGAACCACATTTTAGTCCTTGGTATTAACCATGTCTCTAGGATTTTATAAATTCCACTCATAGAAGCAGTAAAATTAATTTTTATGTAAATTTGCAAATTCTCCTAGGAGCTGGGTAAAAGACGGTCAAAAGTTCAATAAAATTTTTATATATCTAAATTTATTATAAAATGACTCCAATGAATTACTTTGATATTATAAAGGTATTATGTATCAATTTTTTCCTAAGATAAATTTAAATAAAATAAATAATTATTTAAATAAAATGTCAGTTTTTAAATAGTAACCTAGTGTTTTCACTATTCATCCAAAATTGAATGTTCTTAGAAAAATACCAAAATTTCACCCTAGGCTAATTTCGATATTCTGATTCCAAAAATGAAGTCCATTTTGAAAAATAAAATTTACAAAATTTCAAAAAGTGGGTATTACTATTCATAACGGCTAGTTTTAATAATATTTTAAAAGCATATCGTTGTTTGGTGAAACTCAGTATTGCGTACGACGCAAGCTATCGAGGAAGGTCAAAATTGCGTGTAATGAAAGCCAAGCTAGTGTTGTGTGTAGTGAAAGATTCCTTTGATGATTTATATAACATAAAAACAAAATATTTCTCATAAAAGTCTTCGGTGTTACATTTTACCCCCCTTAAAATGAATTTCGACCTTGAAATTCGTCACTTGTAACAAACAGATGAGGAAACCACTCCCTCATCATATCCTCAATCTCCCATGTAGCTTATTCTAATTGGTGGTTCATCGATAAAACATTCACCAAGCGAGAGGTCTTGTTCCATAGGACTTTTTCACTATGATCGAGAATCTCTATTGGCTGTTCTTCATAAGAAATATCTTCTTCCAGTGGTACAAATTCTGAGCTGAGTACATGTGAAGGATCAGGTATGTACTTTCTCAGGAGAGATACATGGAACACATCGTGAACTTGATAGAGATTCAGTGGAAGTGCCAATCGGTAAGCAACCTTCCCAACACGATCCAGTATTTTGAAAGTACCGATATATCTAGGGATCAACTTTCCCTTCTTTCCAAATCTTGGGACCCTCTTCTAGGGAGATATTTGTAAGAACACTCTATCACCCACTTCAAACTATAGGTCTTTTCTTCGGTTCGTGGCATAACTTTTTTGACGACTCTGTGCTGCTCTTATGTTTTGTTGAATAGATCTGACCTTTTCTGCCATCTCATCAACAAGATCAGGTCCTAATAGCTTTCTTCCCCCAACTTCATCCCAGCAAGTTGAAGTCCTGCATTTCTTTCCATAGAGATCTTCATAAGAATCCATATGAATACTGGATTGAAAGATATTATTATAAGAAATTTCCACCAAAGTTAGGTGTTGACCCCGAACTCCTTTGAAATCCATAGAGCAAACTCTCATCATATCTTCTAGAGTTTGAATTGTCCTCTTAGACTGACCGTCTGTCTGAGGATAATAAGTAGTGCTGATACTCAACTCTGTATCCAGAGTATGCTGAAGACTTCGCCAGAACATCAAGGTAAATCTTGGATCCTGATCAGATATAATGGGAAGTGGTACTCCATGCAATCTTACTACTTCCTTTACATATATCCTGGCAAGCTTATCTAGAGAGAAATCCTCTCTAATAGCAATGAAGTGTGCAGACATTGTAAGATGATCAACTATGCCATAAATAGCATTATTGCCTTTGGATGTTTTAGGAAGTCCAGTGACAAAGTCCATAGTGATGTTTTCCCATTTCCATTCGGGTATGGGTAATGGTTGTAACATCCCCTTAGACTTCTGTCTCTCTGCTTTATCTTGCTAACAAACCATGCATCAAGAGTCATATTCAGAAACATCTCTTTTCATTCCATCCCACCAGAAGTACTATTTCAGGTCCCTATACATCTTCATGCTCCCAAGATGAATAGAGAATGAAGAACTATGAGCCTCATCCAGCAGCTCCTTCTTTAATTCTGGGATGGGTGGAATACAAATCTGATTCATGAACTTTATTATCCCATCACAATCAAGGTGGAATTCATGAATATTTCTCACCTTCTTTTGTAACTCTACATCTTCTTTATGTGCCTCATTAATCTTCACATGTATAGATGGTTGAACATTCATTTTAGAAAGATACTATTTTTCCCTTCAATTATAATTCCATGATCCATCCTTTGTAAATCCTTAAATATGGGATCTTTTGTGATTCTTATCATGGATAAGGTAGCATGGTTTTCTCGAATTAATGCATTTTCCACCTTGTTTTCTTTCCCAGGGTGGTAATGAATTCAGTAGTCGTAATCCATAATCAGCTCCAACCATCTTCTTTGGCGCATATTCAGCTCCTTTGGTGTGAAAATATACTTTAAACTTTTATGATCAGTATAAATATCACACCTTTCTCCATAAAGACAATTCCTCCAAATCATTAATGCAAAGTTTATCGCAGCTAACTACAAATCATGATTTGGGTAATTTTGCTCATGGATTTTCAACTGTCATGAGGCATAAGCTATCACCATATCATTCTGCATAAGCACACACCCCAGCCCCTTCTTGGATGCATCACTCTAGATCACAAACCTTTCTCCACTACAAGGATGAGTGAGTACAGGTGTGCTGGATAACCTTCTTTTCAACTCCTTGAAATTCTCTTCACATTACTCTGTCCAAACAAACTTAACTACTTTCCGAGTCAACCTGGTGAGTGGATTAGATAATCGTGGAAAATCATTCACAAAATGTCGATAATATCCAGCCAACCCAAGAAAACATCAGATCTCGTTTACTGTTGTTGGTCTTGACCATTTTTCGATAACCTTTGTTTTTGCTGGATCCACAGATATCCCCTCTTTTGAGATTATGTGACCCAAAAATGCAACTTTTTGAAGCCAAAATTCACACTTGGTAAATTTGGCATAAAGCATCTCCTTTCTTAGGGTCTTCAATATAATTCTCAAGTGATCATCATGTTCTTCCTTCCTCTTTGAATATACAATAATATGTTTTATAAATACTACCACAAACTAATCAAGATAGTCTCTAAAAACTCTATTCATCAGATCCAAGAAGATAGCAGGGAAATTAGTAAGACCAAATGGCATCACTATAAATTCATAATGTCCATACCTTGTACGGAAATCCATCTTTGGTATATCCTCCCTATTGACCCCTAATTGATGATACCCTGAACGAAGATCAATATTGGAAATCTATTGAGCTCTGCATAGTTGGTCAAATATGTCATCAATGCACGGGAGAGGATATTTGTTCTTGATAGTGATATTGTTAAGTTCTCTATAATCAATGCAGAGTCTCATTGATCCATATTTTTTCTTAACAAGAAGAACAGGTGATCCCCAAGGTGATTCCCTAGGGCGTATGAATCCCTTATCAAGATTCTCTTGGAGTTGCTTCTTCAATTCCTGCAACTCAATTGGGGCCATTCTATAAGGTTTATTTGAAATAGGCAATGCACCCGGTACAAGTTCTATTGAAAACTCAACTTCACGATTTGGTGGAAGTCCCAGAAATTCCTCCGGAAAGAAATCATCAAACTTCTGTACAGTGGGAATATTCTTAATCGTGAGTTTCTCGCCAACCATTTGAGATAAATAACCTTCATTATAGTGGAATCAAGACCCATAATATGGACGAAATTTCCACTGGAAGGTTATGTTCATCCTTGCATCGATAGACGATCAAAGATTGATCTGGAATATGAAATGTGACTTCCCTTCTTTGGAAATTGATATGAGCTCCATATAGATATATCCAAGCCATTCCAAGAATCACATCAAATTCCACTATAGGTAGGATCACAAGATTTGCAGGAAGCACATTCCCACAAACATCAATCAGAGAAGAATTATAAACTTTTAATGTGAATGTTGTGCCATTAGGGGTTGTCACAGCTAACTCAACATCAAATTGTTGAGGTAATATAGTGATACCCTTATAAAATTCTTCATAAATAAAAGAGTGGGTGGATCCAGAATCAAATAAAACATTTTCTACATTAGAGTGGATGTTAAGTGTACCTTTCACCACTTCGTTATCGTACTCCACATCGCTGATAGAAATTTCATGTGGATTTCCTTGGTCTTTAGCCTTATGATATTGTTGATCTCGATCATCATCAACAACCCTTGGATTAGGGCATTTATTGGCATAATGCCCCATCTCCTTGCACATGAAACATTGAAGTGTAGTAGGTTCATTCTGTGTTTCCCTTCCTATGATTTCATAATTAGTCATCTTCTTCCCATCATTGCGGCAGTCAAATGCCCGATGACCTTCCTTCCCACATTTGAAACATTTACTTGTCCCTTTAAGATAAATCTCTCCATGTTTCTTTCCAAATTTTGAGCATAAAGGAAAGATCATCTTCTTTTCAGTGTGCTCTTTAGATTTTCCTTTGAATTCCATTTTCCTCTTCTTATCAAACTCATATGACTGATGGGTTACTCCAATCTCCATCTCAACTTTGAGAGCACATCGAACGATTTCGTCGTAGATATTAAAGTCCCTTATGGATAACGCCCTTTGAAGACTTGGTTTTAAGCAACTAAAGAGTCGATCGATCTTACTCTCAGGTTGGATAATAATACCAGAAGCATACCTTGCATGTCTTGTAAAATTTGCTTCATAGGTACCAACAGATTCATCATCCTTTTGCTTTAGTTCAAGAAACTCCTTCTCCATCTTTGTTCGGATAATATGAGGGATGTACTTTTCAAAAAATAAGTTCTTGAACTCGTTTCATTCCATGGACTCAATTTCATATCTTGGCCTCCTATTCTTGATAAGATTCCACCATTGATCAGCATCACCTTCCAAACAATACACTTCTAAGATGACTTTATCATGTTCAGATCATTGAATAACTGAAAATATCATTTCAGTAGTACTGATCCATTGTTCAGCAACTAATGGATTAGTAGACCCGCTGAATGAAGGTGGACGCTGTCTCATGAAGGATTCAACAGAATGTTGATACTTCCTTTTCTCGTTTGGAAGTCTTGCATGATTAATAGGTTGAGAAAGTTGTGTGAGCATGGCTACAAGATTTTGCATTCCAGATCCCATAATTTTTGGTTGCTCAGGGGGACAATCATTGCATTGCATGTCGCATTCCGCATTAACACGGTTCCTTCGGGTTCCATCCATTGACTAGAACCAAGAAGAATATTGTGAGAAACACTAATTATAATAGGAAAAACACATAATCAAGAATAAAATGTCACACTTAAGGTCTTATCATAGGTTGTTCATGACCATTTTTAAAACACTAAGATCGTGTTCTATGCTTAGACTTATTCGTAGGGTTCTTACTAAGGCTTTCACATCCTAGTTTCCAAAGGATGACTATACCTTTCCTCTGATACCAAATATAATGACCCATAGTTTACATATATTTATAGTTCATCAAAATTGAAGTATACTTATTACAACATATAACAAAACCATGAAAGGACCTTATAGGTATAATGTATTTTGAAACTGGGAAACATAAACAACTGGTTCATAAAGCGTCTACACTATCTCCCATTAATTTCATTATATCTATAGTCCCTTTTGGCATATCTTACTTAATAACCGTCTTCCTGACCTGGGGAAAGAAAACATACAAAATATTGAGCTCAAATGATCAGTAAGGGTAAACAAAAGAAATATCAATCACATCATATTCATAAGAACATAACATTTTGGAAATCTTACCCTACAAAAGAGATCAAAATTTCATAAGATGGGATAAATCATAGCAGTGAAATGTAATCAAAATAATCATAACATAAAACATGAAGCTTTGTGGAATTCACACATGATCATAGAGAATCATTTCTTATTAGTCAAGACTCATTGCCAAGACTATCTTAGTGGACAAATTCCATTTCTGAACCGAGTTCATTCCTTGTTTCAGTCCTGTTTCACTGAACCGGTTTAACCTGCCATTCCATCCATGTCTATCTCATGAGATATAAAATATTTACCCAAGGAATTTGAGGGATATATAGGTCCCAACCATCTCATAATGATGCCATTCTTATGTTTTCCACAAAATCATAAATCATACATCATTGCATAACCCATGTAATAAAAATGGGATTCTTTAACATCGTGACATCATAAAACAATTCATATAAGATAAATGAATTCATAAAAATAATTCCATCACAACATAATCAAATAAATGTAATAATAGGGATAGAAATAGAACCCTATATTATCTTAGAGGGAAAATAATTTTGATAAAACACTTGAACTCCATTCTTGAGGAAAATATCCTTTCTACTTCAAAAACATTTTTCCTTTCATAACATGTCATTAAATTTTAAACTAAAATAATTTGATTAAAAATAAACATGATAATATGTAAATGAAGTTTCTCAGAAATAATTTTTTAAAAATCCATTCATGCCGTAGAAGTTAAAAAACATTCTTCTCTTACTTTTGTCGGAAAAGTCAGAAAGTACCTCATACAAAAAACGACAAAAGATTCCTTTCATATCCTTTACTAAAAACTCAACGAAGGGTAAAATTGTATTTAAAAAATTGTAGGTGGATTGAAACAATATTACATATTGAGGGAACATGGTTTTGGATGATAAAATACACACCAGTAAATACCAATGTATAAACAATCTCGGATAAAAATGAGATTGTGATATTTTCCCTTACCTTAGGTCCGATTTACTTTGTAAGTGTCCGAACCTCCTGTATAATGATTTAAATAATGTCATTTACTTATTCCAGAATCATACTCATTGTTATAATATCATATACGGTCATATTATTAGCTTATTATTAGTAATATTTTATTGCTACTTGTTATTCGGGTGTTTATTACTGTTTTTTCTTATGCGTGTTTTGTAGAATAAATTCTTATTCTTCTATTTACGTTATAGAAACATCATTTAAAAAAATTTATTAGTGTAATATATATCATATTAATTTATTCAATTCATTTATATAATCATTATGCAGTGAATATCATGTATAACGAGTTGCATCACATCGTGGAGACAGTATTCCGTACGTACGCACAAGCGATGATATTGTTCCCATGATCGTGGAATTGTATTGGAGTGTATGTATACTATTTTAGAATAAATATCACTTTACAATAATCATATATATTCATTCTTTACACCATTATACCCATCCAAGTAAGGTGGTCGTGGAAAATAGATTACACTTGGGCGTGGAGACGGTATTCCGTACGTACGCACGTGCGATGATTTTGTTTTCCATAGGATGGATAGATAGTGAAATAGGGTTGTTTCATACTTATAATAACATATCAGTATATTAGTGATACTGATGTTATTAATTCATAATGAAACCACTAAAGAAGAAGAAGTGGAAGAAGAAATAAAGTTGAAAGAATCGGTAACGGACATTACCTCTTCTTTGAAACGCCTCTTTGAGACCTCCTTTTAGGGCACTAAAATTGGTCTTTGAAGAAGACCAGTACCTCTAGGATGTTTCTAGGGAAGTGTAAATGATATATTGGCCGGGTTGGGACGATCTTGAATGCTCAAAGTGGTGTGAGGAAGAGAGGGAGGAGGTGCCCTTTTATAAGGGAGGAGAGGGGCACATTTGGAAAAACTAAAAATATTATTTTATTATAAAGCCATATTCGGTTTTAAATAGATCCAAATTGATTTATTTTTAATCTAAGGTGGGTATGGGTCTCAATAATTTCATCCAATAGAATTTGGACAGGTTTAGTTTACTATTTTAACCTTATCATTTAGATTTAACATTAAGATAGATAATATTTCTTTTACCGTGTCTTTTTGTGTTCTTACACTATAAGGATAATAAACATACCATTACAAGCCAAAATAACCCCAAGTTGTTTATTATTACTATATTAACTTTATCTAAGTCATTTTCTTGAGCGTTAGATTTTTAAGAATAAAATATCAATTAATAATATAATATTTGTTTTAAAAACTACTTTATGTCAATTTTGACACAATTTGGCAATTGATTCTTGTGAAAATCATAAAAAATTTATTAGTTCGAAAAAAGATAATTAAATCAATAATAACATGTCATATTAACATATAAGTTTATTTTAATTTATAAAAAGTATCAAATTACATTTATTTGGGTATTTATAACATCAATTACGTCAATATTTCATTAATATGATAATTACTGCATCATCATTGTGTCAAAAATAAATTAAATTATATAAAGTCTAAAAATTATAAATAGAATATCATTACGTAGGAAATATTTTTATCTTTCTAATGAATATTTATAGTCTAATTTATCTTATGTATAAACCTATATTAAAAATTATTTACTTATTAAACATTGATTTAACTATTTTAACACTTCTTTAATTAAATTAATAATAAATGTCCTAATCTAATCCATGTGGGCCTAAATGGTCATATATTATTTCTAAGGTTGTTTTTGGTCGAATTATACTTATCCAATAGAATTATAAAATGTGTTAGGTTAATAATAATATCATTTTTACCCTTAGTTACCCTATTTACTTTTAACCGTGGTAAAAAAAGTAAAAATTTACTATTCACAAAAAATTATTTTCATCTCATTGAACCACATTTTAGTCCTTGATATTAGTCATGTCTCTTGGAGTTTCGAAATTCCTCTCATAGTAGCGTTAAAATTATGTTTTATGTAAATTTCTAATTCTCCTCGGAGGTGGGTAAAAGACGGTCAAAAGTTCAATAAAATTTTTATATATCTAAAATTATTATAAAATGACTCCAATGAATTACTTTGAACTTATAGAGGTATTATGTATAAATTTTTACCTAAGATAAATTTAAATAAAATAAATAATTATTTAAATAAAAGGTCAGTTTTTAAATAGTAACCCAGTGTTTTCAATATTCATCAAAAATTGATTGTTTTTAAAAAAAATACCCAAATTTCACCCTAGGCTAATTTAGATATTCCGAATCCAAAAATGAAGTCCATATTGAAAAATAAAATTTAAAAAATTTTAAATAGTTGGTATTACTATTCATAACTGCTAGTTTTAATAATATTTTAATAGCATATCATTGCTTAGTAAAACTCGGTATTGCGTACGACGCAAGCTATCGAGGAAGGTCGCAATTGCGTGTAAAGAAAGCCAAGCTAGTCTTGTGTGTAGTGAAATATTCCTTTGAATATTTATATAACATAAAAACAAAATATTTCTCATAAAAGTCTCTGGTGTTACAATTCTAAATGAAAAAGGATTTTAAATATTATTTATTTTTTTAATTTTACCTGTTATATGATTTCAAATATATTTTTAATGAAAAAAATTAAAAAATGTTTTATGTTTAAAAAGTTTTTGAAATGTTTTAAAATATATATTTATGAGTAAAATAAAATTTGAAACAACATGGTATAATTTATGTATGCTCGAGCATTACACAATGTGTAATATATATTCGCATTGTGTGACCAGTTCACTCCATGAACATGATCACATCTAGTACTAATTTCATTAAATAGGCCTATTGTAAATTACATATCGTGTGATACATTTACACAATTTGTAATTTTCCAATAGGTATATTAAATACAATATTTCTAAGAGGACCTTGAACCGTATTTGGATCCATCTAAACTCATGTGAAACCATCGGTATCACATTAAACACATTTAATCCACTTATCCATTAATTAAAACAAAAATAATCCCTAAAAATTAAGTCAATTACCATACAAGGTAATTAAATATCTAAATTAGAATTATACGACATTGATTGAAGACAATGCAAAACACAAATTAAATAGGTTTAATGATGAACTCATGGAGGGAATTTTTTGAAAAAAATATGAGATAGTACACTCAATATAATTAATAAAATACCTAATATTGTTTTTAAAGTGATTTGATCATTTAAATTAGTGATATTGGATTGATAAGGCTTCAATGTGACTGTATATTGGGTTGGAAATATTATATGATTTGGTTTATTTCTTGTTGTGAAAAGTTTGGGGTATTTCATGTTGAACCCGCTGGGTTTTGATAATTTTTTTATTCACCATGATTGATTTCCATGGTACTTCCCATGAAAAAAATGTCATATATTTGCATGTGGATGATAACATATATATGTATTCACACCCATTCATATATAGTTGTATATATATATATATGGGAGCTCCTGGGGACACTTCTTTGAAAACCTGGCTCCCAGAATTGTATTGGGTTCTTCAAAGTTGTTTCTAAAAGTGGCCTTGCGAAGGAGTCATCTAAAAAGGTTCTTCAGGTCATTTGGTACATTCTAATGGATTCATATAATGATGGTTGATTTATAAATTATTATTCATAGATTTTTTTCAAAATATTGATTAATTATTTGTTTTTCTTTTTTTAATAGCAGTATTTTAATGGTTTGGATGAGAATAATTGTTTTGGGGTTTTGAGATGGATTCTATTAGATAAATATATGAAGGATGACTTGAAAACATTAAGTACATCATTTAAATTTCCATGTTATATCATGGAAAACCTCTCGTTTAATTCAAATTTTGAATGGGTTTTTCCAGGAGGTAGTTTTATCATTATAGTTTGAATGTATTGATCATTGATTATGATACTATTTATTTATTTTCTACCTCAATTCCCGGATTTATTATAATAATTGGAACTAAATAATTTTTTTAAGGGATGGTATATGCTTCAATCAGTGAATAAATTTATAAAAAAATGACCCCCCATTATTATAAATCATTCTTGGGGGGTTATGTCATTGGTGAGGCGAATCAAGAATGTTTGAGTTGGTTATAGACATAAAACATCACTGATGGGCCAAAATGGTTTTGAACTGAGTATATCAAGGATCACCTGACTGATGGTTTAGAAATTTCCGAATATTTTTTATTCTTTACTACGTATTTTATTTAGGATTCAGCTATTATGTTTTTCGCTAATTTCACATTATACATTTCAATTCATCTCAATTATGATTATCAATTAATTCCACCTGTTATTCCTTATTTTATGAAAACATCCCACCTTTATTGGATTATAATTTATTTTTTCACATATTGTTTCCTTTGTTTGATTAGGTTTTTATTTAAAAATGGTCTCTAGGGTGTGTTTTTAAAAGAGTTCTCTTGAATATTTTTGTAACTATTTTTTTAAAACATGTTTATATTTTAAAGATTGCTTCAAATCAAGATATTATAATTGAAATACCTTTAAATGTGTAATAATAATATTTTAATATGTTTTTAAAACAATATATTATGGTATTTTTTAATAAAAATAACTACATCAACTCTATTGTGATTTTTTACTAAGCATGATTATTGTCAAACACTACTTTTTGTGCTCAGTTTCAATAGATATGATATTTTTTATAGGTTCAAGTATCAATTTACGATCCCTAATTGAGAAAGTGGTTTTGTGGATGGATAGTGACCAAGATGTAACATTGCGATCATTTTGGTTCTCTAATTTTGTATTAATATCAAATTTTTAACATAGACATATCATCAAATTTGGTCTCCATATATAAGTATCTTCCTTCAATTACATTATCAATTTTTAAGTATTCTTGTTTTTTATACTCTATTTATTATTTCTTGTAATCGAATAATTTTTTTTAATGATTGTTATGATAACCTCGAATCATTTAATATAATTGGGGGGGGGGGTAGGGGATGACACCCCAGGTATATTTCATACAATATTAGGTCTCAATTATTGTGATGGCATAGTATGTTTCATAAAAAAAACAGTATCATAATGACCATAGTTATTTGGGAATGTCTATAATATTATAGAAAATAATAATAGAACCCTGGAGGTAGGAGTTGGAATATAGTGTCAATATTTTAATCATCTTGATCCTTTATTTAACATGGTTTATTTGGTTTTGAATTAATTTTTGGGATTTCCTTATTTTATTCTAGAAATCTTTGACTTTTGTTGGTGGTATTTGAGATTACAAAGATTTGGTATGGGTGTTTTCAATGTTTGTTATGTTTTTATGTGAACGTGAAGGAATAATTAGATGAAAATGGTTTCCTTTAATTCTCTATAAAACTTTATATAGTCCATGAATATGGTTATCATTCCTTCCAATATAAATTTCATGGTTTATGTACTGTCTACAAAACTATGCACCTGAATCTTTTGTAATAACTAGCCTCTATTAAATTTTTTGGATATAATTTTAATCTAATGTATTAATGATCTATGTTTTGGTATTATTAGTAAGTATTAAATAAAATTTCAAGATTTTTTTATGAATATTTTAGTAAATTTATTTTGATTTGGTAATTGATGTTCGGTTTCAAAGTGAAATTTGAGGATGGCCATAAAAACATTAAGGGGTTCATGTGTAATGAAATAAATAGATTTTAAATGAACTATAAAAATCAAAAGGATAATCCCGTGTGATTTTAAATTGACATGAAATGCAGATTTGAATTTTATTTAATAGTGTGAAATTGAAATAGGTTATTAAATTTCAAATTGCAAATTCAAAATTTTGATATTTTAAACATGATACTTTCAAAATAGATTCAAAGGTGATCGTTGTAAATATATTTAATTATTATTTTCATATGAATGGTTATACTATGTTGAAATTAAATCCTTTCCACTAGGGTCCCAAGATGGTATTTTTGTTAATTTGGTTATTTATTTATTTTTTTCCATTGAGTATGACACCCAGTTTTGTTGTGAAAGTTTCAAATGATTTGGGTATCCAATGTCCAATTGATGACACTACCTAGACTCATGAGATAGTGATGGGGTCGTTATTCTTTTTAGTTATTTCCCATATTGTGTGGTGATCTGGGTTCTATAGAGGAGTGTAGTGGGAATAATTTTTAGTTGATGACTTTGTATTTGAAAAATTTTGATGTTTGAAGGGTGAAGGATGGTATAAGTATGTGTAAATTCAAGAGTTGGGATTATTGGATGATCATAATCTAATATCGGTTAAAAATTATTTTTAAATGGAGGATTTCTAATACACTGATCACTCATTTTTTCGTTATTGAGGGGATTGAGGTAGAGAATTTTGTGTGGCTTATGAGTCTACAATTATATTGATGAATTATTAAAGAATACATAGACCATTTTAATGAGAAAGTTCTTTTTTATGAATGTTGTGTTATTTATTTTCATTGAGATTCATATATTCATGAAGGGGTATATCCTATATTTTAGTGTTAGAGTTATTTTAGTTCACCATTTCTTGTTAATGTATTTAGTGAAGGAGGTATCCTTGGTTGTGTTATAATTTTTGGAGAAACCCATGGAATATAGTGGATATGTTTTTTTAGAATTGATGAAGAATCCTAATATAGTGAGGAAAACCAAATGGATGATAATATTTCAATTAAAACTTCTCTAGTTAATACTTATTCTAATAGTAATCCTTTTTCTGAGTTCTTCCAGTGTGGTTGGTTATTTAATTATAATACCTATTATTTAGATGTTCTGAATATGTTTCACTTGTTATTTAGTTGGGACACATCCAAATGTTCTGTAATAGAAAAAATCTTTTGTGAAGGATTCTATATTTGGTTTTGAAATTTGGATCATGATTCAAAAATATTTAGACATAACACTCCATTTCATATATCCAATATGTCTTGTTCTATTTTTGTTTTTTGGTTATGGCCTTTGGTGTGTTCTATTGGGCTCTTTTATTTTTTATGATCATTTTGATAGTGAGAAGTTATTTTGAGGAATTTATGAAAGTGATTTTTTGGTAACCAATTCTTAATATATATATATAAATTTAAACATTTTTATGGATTATTTATTACATTAAATAAACACACTCCCATTGGTTTACAAGTTAACTAAATTGTCTCCAAAAAATATCTTTATAACTATAACATTTATTTGAAACATAATACACAATATGCATCTTTATAACATGGGTAACATAAAAAAAAATAAACAGTGAGATCAGATTCATTTTATGGGAAAATAGTGGAGATACTTAATAATAACATTAGCATGAGGGTTTGAATACATGATCATAACCTTTGACAACTACACCCTTAATATCAAGGATCATAATCATGTTTCATGTAATAATTATTCTATGATCATAAGACATGAATAATAAGGAAATAAAATAAAAAGAACCCTGATATCATAAAATTTGAATAATACATGACTGTTTTCCCTAAACAAAAGCATATAAAATCCTTTCCATGTTGGTAAATGCACATATCCAAGTCCATTTTAATGAAAACATTCCATTGCTCTTCCAAGTTCACTCCTCAATCCAGCCCCATATTAAACTACTAATCTCACATTTCATTACATCCATGTATTACAATATTAGGATCACTCCCCATTCCATAAATATATATCTCATGAAATTTTTAAAAAATTCCCATGTGTGTTGTTGGTAGATATAGGTCCCACCAGTCATATAATGAAAACCATATTTTTGTGTTCCATAAGACTATTAACATTAATAATATCATAACCCATGAAATTAAATGGGTATCCGGAACATTTCATTATATATCAACCTATGGAAAAATAGATATGTTTCAAAATCATTTCATCCAAGAATAACTCTTCAATTGATGTAGTTTTTATATGAATATAACCCATGAGATAGAATATAGTTTAATAATAATAATACATGGGAAATTGAAACAAGTTTCAGAAAAATAATTCTTTCAAAAGATAAACAATTCAGAAAAACAATATGAATGGTGTCCTAGGATCATATACCAAGAAAGGCATGATTAACACTAATAGATTTCATCGTATTTGGAAACTAGTTTTCAAATATCATTTAAAACATTTCTCAAGAAAATTTTCTTTCCACTTTTAAAATTATGTTTTAAAAATATAAAATTTGGAAACCATTTTTATGTAAAATGAACTTGAAAAAATTTAATGGAATATTTGAATCAATTATTGTTCATTCCATCATATAATTTCATTCATGTCATACACATTAAAATGTTAGTTCATTTCACATTTTTGGTAAAACCCAGAAAAGAATTTCCTTAGAAAACTAAATTATGATTAATTTAAAAATATTTTTATAAGAATTAAAACATGTTAAATTTTTTTATAATATAATTACATTTTACTATTAAATAGAATAAAAATTTAGAAGTCATTGTTTTCAAGGAAATCAAATTTCTGAACGAAGAGATAAATATAATCAAGTTCTTATTAAAACAATTTCATAATTATTGTAAATAATGTAGAGAGAGAAATTTGTTCCATTACTTGATGATAACAGGAATAACCCAATGATTATAATATTTATGAAAAATCATGAAAGGTAGGTCTTGATATTTTAACATCATAAATATAATCATAAATAATACAAATAATTGATGAGATTTTTACAAATATGTTTTCCAATTTGGTAACATTGAATCAAAAGACCTATAAAAGAATAATATAAAATAAAACATAAAACAAAATTAGGATTAATAAATTCATTATATCAAATGTAATTTTTTCCGTATAGACGCATCAGGAAATAATATATGTGCCTAATATATGTCTCAATAAAGTAAAATTGAGAGAAAAATAACCGTACCAATTTAATAAAATTTTTACTATAAACATCATGAATGAGAGATCATAAAATGGATATGAAAATACCAAAAACTATCATTATAACATTCACTAAATTCATACATTGTTTTTACACATACCATATTCATGAAATAGTTGGGGAACATGACTTGTGTCTTACAAAAAAAAGTGAGATAGAAATCCATAACATTATGCTTTGAATCTAGTCGTACTAATTCAATGATTCTATATATTAATTATAGTATTATTGTAAATATATTACATAACTAAAATAATTATGATAATACCAAAAAATATTTCATTATGTATTTTTATTACCAGTTTACTAAAAATTCCGTGATAAAATTACGTTTCACATAATAACCACTTTTTCACTATATATTTTCATTTTTCATAATTTTGGCCAACTTACTTTAATCAGGATTTAATAATATTCTTATTGACCAAAATTATATAAATATAATATTTATTCTATATAAATCATTTTATAATAATTTATAAATGATAGAAATATGAAATGTAGCACACTTTCATGGAGATGGTAGGTCATACGTAAGCATGAATGTCATATCCATTTCCTTGTTGGATAGGAAGAATGAAATTTATATAATATATTATCATTAACGATTATTTTTTATTTCAAATATATCACACATATTAATTAAACCCTACCAAAATACATTCCTTGTTATGGATGAATGAATCACATCACTTTGTGAGGTGATAGTCCACCGTACACACAAACGATGTAATCAAAATACCAAAAAATGGAATGAATGAATGTATATGTGATTTCAAAAATCTAGAATATCAATAATATCATAAACATAAATAATATGTAAATCATTACTCCCTAACCTTCTAGGTGATAATAGAAAAACAAATGACATCAGTTTGTGAGGCGGTAGTCAGCAATAAACATGAATGATTATTTGGAAACTCATTTGATGGATATATGTTGGTTATTAGACATAACCTTTAAAAAAAAAATAATCATATATATAATATATTTACTTTATTATATTATAATTGTATGAAATTAATTAAATTGGTTTGAGGACGAAAAAAACAAAACATGTTCGTTGATGAATGTAATTTCTTCTTCGAGTATCTTTTTTTTTGGTTTTCACCAAAAACATAACATTAATGGATATATACCCAATTTAAGGATTATATGATTATAAGATAGAATTGGAAAATTTACATGGTCTTTTATTGGGAAAAAAATTGGTTTTGAAGGTGTGGATAGAGGGTAAGATAGGGTTTCCTTTAACAAGGGAGGTGATTGGAAAACTAGTAATTTTTTTAATGAAATATTTAAAAACATTATTTTTTCATGTAAAATGGGTCCAATATTATATTTATATAGAAACTAGAAGTTTTAAATACTTATTATGGTCATGAAATGTTTGGTTAACAATTTTATTGGTCATTTTCAAATAAGTATTAATATTTAGTACCTTAGTTAACTTATTTTTCTCTTAAGCACCATGATTAATTTTAATTGTTATCACTAATCATTATGGTAAATAGTTAATTTGGCCTTATTAGAAGTTATAAATTATTATGATTCAAAATATTAAATCTATATTTCTTAATTCCTCTCATATAAGTTAAATAATTTAGTTTAAAATTTATTCCCAAAAATGGGATAAGACAATGTGTTTTTAATGTAAAAAAGTTCAAATAGTTGAAATGTTTTTATATCTAATTTGATTTTGAAATTTATTTAAATGAACTAAATTGGGTTTATTGATGTATTATTGAAATATTTATACTTTAAAACCAATCATTAATATAATTTAACTTCAAAAATAAATTAAATTTAATGAAGGATTTCATTTAAAATTCAACAATTTCCCTATTCATTCAAAAATGAAATATTTCATTATAATCAAAAAAAATTACCCTAACCTATTTTTTACATTATAAATTAATAAATTAACATTATTTTACAAAATTAAATTTTTAAAAGTTTAAAAATATTATTATTTCCCATAGAATGACATAAAATCACTTTTTTTATAAACTAGTATTTTCACAATATATGACCATGTTATAAAAATTTATATAATTCATTATAGATATGTTTTAATTATATAAATATTTTATAAATAACATTTAAAAACATGTCACAAATATTAATATTACTATGATTAATAGTGTTTTTATAACTATCTTGTTTAAATAAATAAAATTATAAAATGATATTTCATAGAAACTAAATGATTTGTGTAACTTAAGTTAAAAAATGTATTGTGTGAAATTAATGCTTAGAATGTTGTTTAGAATAATGCAATAAATATTTAAATTTAATTTATTCAAAAATAATATTAAACAATTATGGCGTCACATTCTTCCCCCATAAAATGATATTTCACCTAAAAATTTTTCACTCAAATAAAAACTAATAAGGATACTTCTGCCTCATCAATTCCTCAAGTTTTCATATAGTTTCTTCAAATTTATGGTTTCACCAAAAAATGTTACCAAGTGAGTGGTCTTGTTTCATTGAAATTTCTCTATACAATTTATAATTTTCAAAAGTTGTACCTCATAATAGAGAATACGCTCCATTAGTAGGACCTATGATTTTAGTACATATGAATGGTTATGTATGTACTTCTTCATGAGATATACATGGAACACATCATGGACTTTAGATAAGTTCTGTGGAAGCTCTTATAGATAGGATACTATCCTAACATAATCAAAAAATTTAATGTGACTGATATATATAGGGATTGCATTCCCTTTGTTCACAAATCCCATAACCTTCTTCCATAGAGAAATCCTTAGAAACAACTTATCACCAACTTAAAATTCTAAATCACAGTGGTGGTTATCAGCATATCCTTTCATTAAACTCTTATTTAACTTTATATGATGTTAAATGTCTACCTTTTTCATGGCCATTTCTTTTTCTATCTCGAGTTCCAATAGATTTCATTCTCGAACTCCATTCTAAAATGTTGTTGTTTAATATTTCATTCCCTAGAGGTCTTTATAAATATCCATCTAAATTATTGAGTGAAATCTATTTTTTTAACTCATATGGAGGAATGTGGTGATCCCAACCACTATTGAAATCCAAATAAAGCAATATCAACATATCTTCTAGGGTTTGAATTTTTATGTCATACAAACCGTCTGTTTTATTAGGATATATTGTGTTGAAACTAAATATTGTATCAATTCATTTCTGAATACTGTACCAAAATGATGAGGTAATCATTGGATCCTGATTAGATACAACAGAATGTTATATTGCATGATACCTTACCACTTCCATAATGTATTTCATAGAGAGATGATTCATAGATAATCATTCTCTAACAGGGAAAATGTGTGGTGACATTGTCCGGAAATCAACTATAATGAATATATCATTATTCCCATTATATTTTTTTGGATTACAGTGTCAAAATCCCTGGTTATGTTCTCCCGTTTATTTTTTCATTTTTTTAGTGGGTGCAACATCCCCTAGACTTTTGTCTCTAACCCATAATCTATATGAATACCAAATAGCGATATACATACTGTACAATATCTCTCCTCATCCCATCCTTCTAGAAGTATCTTTTCAAATATATATATATATATACATCTCTTTACTTCCATGATTTATTGAGAATGAATAACTATGAGATTACTCTAATAGATCCTTCTTTAAATCTTGTAATGATAGAGTGAATACATAGGTCCTAAACCATATCATTTTTCCAAGAACACGGTCAAAATTGGGAGCATTTCTATCCTTCTTTTACATCGCTACATTTTACTTATGTACCTATTTAATACTTACATGGTTAAATATATGAACATTAAATTGAGAAGGATAATATTTTTCCCATTAGATCAGGATATCCACATCCATCCTTTTAAAATCTAGAAATATTGGATCTTTGTATATCTTCATCATGGTTAAGATAGAATGGTCCTTTCAATTGAAAGCATAAACCACCTTGTTCACATTTCCATTGTGGTAATACAAAGACTAGTCATATAATTAATCATTTATAAACATATTATTTGTTTTATTTTCAACTCCTTCAATGATAATTAATATTTATTATTAACATTTGTTACTAGTATATATATACAACACATTTATCTGTAAAGATAATACCACAATGAAAAATTTACTAAGGCTAAATCCAAATCATGATTTTAGTAAATTTTCTCATTAGTCATTAATTTTTTTGAGACATAATCTATAACTATTTATTTTTTCAAAACAATACATATTATTCCCTTATTGGATGCATCACTATAGATTAAAAAATATTATACACAACAAGGTAATGTAAGAATAGGTGAACTGACTAATATTTCCTTATTCTCAATGAAATATTTATCACATTAATCTATCTGGAAGAAATTTTCACCCTTCAATGTAATCATGGTATTAATATTAAATATTTTTGAGAAATTCTCAAAAAATATTTAATAATATCCCTAAAAAAATGAAAATAATGGATCTCAATCACCGTAGTGGGTTTGGGAAAACATTAAATAGCCTTTTTATTTAATGGATCTTCTAATATACCATATCCTCAAATTATATAACCCAAAAATAAATCCTTTGGAAAACTAAATTAAAGATGTTAATTTTTTTTCATATTGTTCAACTTTCCTAGTTTATTCAGTAAAATTATTAAGTGATATTCACTCTCTTAATTTAGCTAGGAAATTATAGTTATATAATCAATAAAGAATAGAATAAAAAGATCTAGGTATTCTCTAAAGAATATTTTAGAAAATATATTAAGATAGAAATAGTACTAGTAAGACCACATGGAATCACTACATATTCATATTGTCTATACCTTGGAAGGCATGTTGTGATGGGTATATAATTCATCATATTTCTTAGTAGATGATATCCAAAATAAATGCCATTATTAGAACAGTATTTAGATATGTGTAGCTAATAAAACAAGTCATCTATATGGGGAAGGGTATAATTGTTATTGATCTTAATGTATTTCATCTTCTTATAATCAATAAATAGTTGTATTGATCCATATTTATATTTCACAATAATAACATCTTCACCCCATGTTCACAAACATGGCTGATTAAATCCCATATCATGGTTTTCATGGAAATTTCTTATTCATTTACTTCTACCCAATTTGGGAAATTATTTTGGGATTCATTGAAATTTTTGTGGAACTAGTTATGATATTTATTGAGAATGAAACTACATGTTATAGTTTAAGACTGGGAAATTATTCTAGAAATATATAAACATATTTCGGTAAAATAGGTATACCATTGATGAAGATTTTATCCCAAATCATATGCGATAGACACCCCTTATTAATGAGATCTAATACCCATATAAATGATGTGACCTTTATAGGAATAACATACAAAATGTCACCTTGATATTCTATCATAGGTTTGTTTAGAATATCAAATTTAAAATACCTTCCTCAAAAATTGATGAAGAAATTATGTAGATAAATCTATCACATTCCTGATGACGTCATATTAAACTAGTGGTAGAATGAATTGATTAATTGGAATAAAAATTCAACCAACTCCAACTGAAAGGAATCATATATGTGATATGTTATCATCATTCCATTGGGGGTTTTCACTAATAATTATAAAACAAAATCTTTGTGTTGAATATTAAAACCATAACCATAATAATTATATTTTAATGAATTGGTAGATTGAGAGTAAAATAATAAGTTTGAATTTCTAAAGTAAATGGTAATAGTAACATTCACATTTTCCTTAAAGTACCATCATTGAACATAGCGATCACAATATATTTCCCCTTGTCCCTCCGATTAACGTGATTCTAAATTCGATCATCATAACTAACCCGAAGGATTGGGAATTGATTAGCATAATTTACATTTTATAAAAACATGAAGCATTGAAGTGGGGGAGGTTTATTCTATACATCATTATCTATACTCCCATTTTAATCAAACTTCTTTCCATCTCATTAGAAATCCATTTCCTGAAAATCATCCCTTTCACGCATAAAATTTTTATTTTCCTCTATATGATTATTTATTCTATGTTTATTTCCACACATTGAGAATAAAATAAATATAATATTCTTCACTCTATCATTTTTTATTTTCCTTTAAACTCTATCTTCTATTTCATATCAGACCCAAGAGATTGATATTTAAAAATCACATCATTTCCACCTGGGTAGAAAATCAAACAATCACATCATATCTAGTTATGTCTCTTATGTATAATTAACATTGAAGACTTTGTTTTAAGTCATTTAATAACTAATCAACTGTATTTTTTGGACAGATGATAATAATAGATGTTTAACTTGAAAGTCTTGTAAAATTATCCTTTTAGATACTAAAAAATTCATCATCACTTTATTTGAACACAAGTAACTCTTTATCTATATACGTGTGAAGAACAAAAGGAATGTACTTATTTAGAGATATGTTCTTGAACTAATCCTGGACCATGTATTCAATTTCATCAGATTTACATGTATTATTTATAAGAGTCCATCATGGATCTATATCACCCTCCAAAAAGTAGACACCAAAAAATACTTTTTCATGATCCAAACAATGTAGAATGGAATATATCATTTCATTGGTAATGTCTCATTTTTTAGTAACTATTGAATAATAAGTGATACAAAAATAATTTGGATTTTTTCTCATGAATTAATCAATAGAAAATTGTTCTCTTCTTTTCTAATTTGGATGTCGAGTATGATTCATAATTAGATAATGATTTATGAGAATAATAATGAAATTTTTTATTCCACCTCCCATGAAATTTTAATCATCAGTAGAACAATCATTTCATTGTCCATCACACTCTCCATTAAAATGAACCCGTCAAGTTCCTTCCATTGACTAAAACCAAATAATATATCTTAGAAAATAATATTCATAGTGGGGATCTAAATCATCATAAAAAACCACATATATCATGTCCAAATCATGATACTTTCTTTTTTTTATATTAAACCTTAGTTTTATCCTAGTTAAATCACAGACATTGTCAATTTAAATCCCTCAAAATGGTTTATAATGAGTTAATGAATTCCAAAATCATATCCCTAGAGAGTGTTAAACCCTGGGTGAAGAAAGACCCATTTCTATGCTCTAGTTCCTGGTTGATTAATTCTCAATATGGTTCTTTTGGGGGTAATTATGCTATATACATTTGCTCCACACCCACATCCACTTTTAGTTTCCAAACATTGATCTCATTAATTTGAATCCACTCTCTCAGAATTTTACCATTATTCTAGAAAATTTTCCAACACTTTATGACTTATCCATAGGCATTTCCTTGGTGATCTCTCTATGTTTTTCTCATCATAGTTTAGAAGGGTAGACTAAAAGTATGATCATATACCAAATATAGAATTCCAGGACAAACATACAATAATATTACCACATTTTTTATAATTATTTACTATATTAACCAATCACACACCCAAAAACAATTTTAATACAGTTTCATTAAAAATATTTAAACATAAAACTAGTCCATAGGTGAACTAAATCATAACCCACAACGTTATTCATTACTAGGACCCTTCTTAGAAGCATCCAAAATAATACATTTCTTCATAAAAAAGAGAATTAATATTCATAAGAAATGGGTATCTCTTATGTGCGTTATGGTTAAACAGGATACATGTGCAGAAACTCTTACAACGAACGAGAATATATTTGGACTCTTCAAACTCATTGGGAACCCAAGATGAATAAAAAATTCAGCATCTTTTCATTGCCTACAATTTCTCTTGCTGATTTTGGGAACATTTACAAGAGGTATTTGAGAATCCTTTATTAATGAATATTATTGATTATTTATTGAACTCGGTCACTACATTTGGTCAAAGTGAGTAGGTCATAGCACTTCTTCTCACTGCTGTTGCGGCAGCCTTTTCTTAGATTTGGTGGGCGCAAAATCAGGTTATTTTTGAAAACTCTCGGACCTCTTTGAAGGATGGTCTAACTGTTGTATATAGGGATGTTCAAGCTGCTTCCAATATATGAACATGTACAATAAATAATAGTATTTCTGATCTTATAATGCTGAAAACGCTTGGGGTATCTCGCAGGGTCAAGAAACCTTTTATGTTGAAATCAATTAGATGGATTCCTCCCATATCATCATCACTGAATGTGAATGTTGATGGTGCATCATCTGGTACACCCGAACCTTCTAGGTGTGGTCAGGTGTTCTGTAACCATCAGGGAATCGTTAAGGGCTGCTTCTATCATTATATCAGAATTGGTTCTACACTTGATGTTGAATAATGGGCTATGATTAAGGCTATCAACTATGATTTCCACCATGGTTGGAGGCACATATGGGTGGAATCTGACTCAAGTAAAGTAGTGCACATTCTGAAGGCATGGTCCAGGGATGTCCCTTGGAGGATTCTTCCATCGTGGATTTCACGCCTGCATCTCCTTGAGTGTCTTCAATTGGATGTAAATCATGTTTATAGAGAAGAAAACCAGATTGTTGATGCTCTGTCCAAGAGGGCGGTTATGGAGGTCTCCTCACGATGGTCCTTTGTAATCCCGGAATTTTTCACACATCTTGTTGACCTGGATGTGTGTGGTATTCTCTATTCTTTCCTTTTTAAACCCCCTTGCACTACCACATTTTCAGTTTTTAATCTTTTTGTAAGGTGGGGTCTTTGTCTAGATCTTGGAACTGCATTTATATTTATTGATAAACAGGAGATATACATAAGCATAACATTAACATAAGTGTTTGAGATCCTAATAATGTAATTTTAAAACCATGCCCTTAATATAAAAGATCATAATCATGTGTGATGGGATAATTATTGGATGTTTATATGAAAATATCATAATGTAATCATATAAAATGATTCATGATAAAATAAAATTGGTATAAGATTTTATTGTTTTCATAAAAATAATAATATAAAATCAATTACATATTGGTCAAGGCTCTCTACTAAGGTCATCATACCAGAAAATGTCCATTGCTGAACAATTTTATCTCTTCTTTACTACCATGTATTATTGTACCATGTTCACTCTTTGTTTTATACTTGTATTACAATAAGGACCCGACCTTAAAACATTACATAATATTGAATTAAAATAATAATTCACGTTGAGGATTTTTTCAGTTTTAGTGTTTTAGAGAATTTGGACATAATTATTATATCACAAAATATTACAATGTTGACACTTCTACTCAATTTCCATTTTATTCATAATATAAATACTCTTGAAAAAGTAGTCATGTCTTGTTCCATGCTATAGATAGAATGACTTTTCCTTGATCCCATCCTTGACCCTATTTATCTTTATGTCCGGTGAAAACATTTCAAAATGTGGGATGAGCATAAAAAGCTCAGTGAGGGTTATAAAACAATGAATGAAAACATTAGTTCATATATACATAAAAACATAATCTTTTTTACTTACCTCATGAAATCATAAGATTTATGAATAACAAGTAGAACTCATAAATCATAAAGGTAACATGTGACATCCATAACATACTTACATTATAGCTATCGCAGCTGCATAGGGAGTTACTTTGGAATATCCATCATAGTATATTCCCTAAATATTTTAGGATAAACATTTAAATTTACCTCCATCACACTACCCAAATGTACTAGAGGTCTATCTTGGGCACACCCACCCTAGGATTATCATTGAACCACCAGTATATGAAAATAATGTCCAAGAACCATAACATGATCAAAAAACATAACATAAGCATAAAAAAAGATAACATTTCCACATTGCAATAAAAATATAACATTTTAATATATTAACGTCTCAAAAACATTATCAAAATCATTTAAAATACCAAAAATATATAAAATAATATATCTAATTTATTTTCCTTTAAAAACATTATGGCTTGTTAAGGAAGCCAAATATCAATAAATACTCGCAGCGACAGAAAGTTTGTTATCACTGCTTACGTTAAAAAGTAACATTCTTTTCTTGTCATTGAGTAAAAAATTCATAGAAAAATATTCCCTTTGAATGAAATGAATAGTAAATGGTTTTTATACATCCTATAATATAACGTCATGTATTAGAACAAAATATCCCTCAACGAAAGGAGAATGAGAAGAAGTACCTTACCTCATGTCTCACTTGACACATTAGTTCTTTAATCTTCTGAATAATAAACAAAAGATAATATATATTTTCTTAAGAACCTTTTTCAAGTTTATTATTCCTTTTATATCAATTATTCCCATGTTATAGCCATTATGTAATCATTTATGTTAATAATGGTTGTTTTGTCGATATTTGGTACTTGTGTAAAAAATGAACACCTTATAATTACTAGTTGTCCATTTGGTCAATATTATATTATATTTAGAATGATATTAATTATTTAGATATCATATATATATAATATATCCAGTATATATAGGAATTTATAATAGTATATATCATTTGGAGATACGAAATGAAATGCACCGTTCAAGGCGACGGTAAGCCGTACGTACGCATGAACGCTACATTCATTTCTATTTTTTATATTAATAGAATGAACATATAATTATACATAGTTATATTATAATTACTAAATAATATCATATATAATATCGTTAACTCTATCCTTTATTCGTCCCACATATGGAATTAATGATTCATATCACTTTGAGGGGTCGGTAGTCCGTACTTCCCCAAATGAAATTATCGTCTTTACCCATAATGGAAACCAAAAAGGTATGATATAAAAGATAAATAGAGAATAATAAAGAATACATAAACATAATATATATCATATATTCATATAATTTCATCTTAATGTCCACCATGAGAGGCGGTAGGAGATAATCAAACAATCATCGTTTCATGAGGAGTTAGTTTTCTATCCACAAAAACAGTATGTTCTTCACCGATTAGATGGAGGTGTGTGTAATTTTTGTTCGAATACATCTAATAAAAAAATTCTAGTATATTTAAGATACTGGTTTTGTAAAAAAATATTGGAATTAAAAGATTTTAGGTTTTAGAGAAGTAAAATAAAAGAAAATAATTTAAGAGGAATCGTTACCTTTAATTAGTGTAACTTCCTTTGGTTTGAACCAAAAGGACTTCTTGAAGTGCCATAGACATAAGTTAAGTATTATAGAAGTAGTATAGGGATATATGGATATTAATTGGGTAGAGTTTGTATGATCCAAAAGTCTTGAGAGGTGTATTGAATTGGTTAGAAGTGGGGTCCTTTTATAAGGTATAGGATGGGCTCTTTAGGAATGTGTGAAAATAATATTTTATTATATAATGATATTCAGTTTCTAAAGGTCCAAAACTAGTTAAAGTCGAAGATAAGATGACTCAAGGTATAAATATAATCATAAAATAATAATTGGACATGTTTTGGATGTTATTTTAATATTAATAATTTTTTTTATTTAAATCATTTATTAATGATGTAAATACTGCATCACTATTGTGTCATAAATAATTTAATTTATTTTATGTATATAAATTATAAAAAAACTACCATGATTTAGGAAATATATTTATATTTTCAATTTATATTTATAGTATAAAATATAATGAATATAACACTATGTAAAAAATTAGTTTACAATGAGATATTTGTTTATGTCATTTTAGCCATTACTATAAGTTAATTAATTTGAAGTGTCATTATCACTCTCAAGTGGCTCATTGGGGTCCCGAAATGGACCCAAAGATTCCCATGGACATAAATGACTCAACCAATAAGTTTAGTAAAATTGTTATGGTAATTTTGTTTTATTATAATATACTTTTTACCTTGAATTACCCAATTTACCTGTAACCGTGGTATATAAAAGATAAAAGATACTATTCACCAAAAATTATTTTAATCTTATTGAACGAAATTTTACTAAATAATAAAAACCATGTATTTTGGATTTTTTAAATTAAATTCACAGAAGTGGTAAAATTTCATTTAAATGAAAAATTCAGTTTTTTAACTCCTACTAAGTGGTTTCACTATTCATCAAAAATTGACGCTTTTTCGAAAAATACCAAAAATTCAGCCTAAGATATATTTGATATTCTGAATTCAAAAATTATTTCTATTTTACCAAATTATAAACATTTAAGTTCAATTAATTAATTTAAAATTAATTCCTGTTGTTAAAACAAATAACGTGTTTTAAATAAAATAATAACTATCAAAAGATTGATACTTGTTTGTGCCCAATTTCAAAGTGAAATTAATTATAAGGACCATCATTGGATTAAATGGTAAAAATATATTCTAAATACAATTGAAATCCAATTATAAAGGTAATATAACCATATAAATGAATTAGATTAGAAGGAACTTTTGAATTAAAATACAGTATATTTCACTATTCACTAAAAAATGAACTTTATCAAAAAAATACCGTAAAATTTACTCAACGTAAATTTTGATGTCTTTAATCTAAAGAAGAATTTTATTTTTTCAAATAGAACATATAAAAATGACCAAAAATATATTTAATGAGGGCTCACTATCAAAAGGTGGTAAATCGACCTTTTTCTGAATATTAGGTTATCTATGCCTAAAATTAGATTAATTCATATTTTAAGCCCCTAAATTTTATTGGATAAATGTAAAAACATTTAACAAAAATTTATAATCATATTTTAGTTAGTTATATTCATTCCCTCTAATACAACAGTAAGGCATTAACTACCCTTTAAAATAATAATTATATATTATTAGTGTGTAACGTAATATTTCAAAGAAACCTGTTGTTGCGTATAGAGTACTCTATCGAACATAGAAAACCATTTAAAGTAAAATTAATATTTAATTCAAAAATAATAATAAATGTGAAAATGTATTATTCTTTATTTACCTATGATGTTACATCCCTCCCCCTTTTTGGAAATTGCATCCGCGTAATTTTTATTCACTTATCAAATAAGTGGGGGTATTTATCCATCATAGGATTTTCAGATTCCAATGTTGCCTCTTCAACCATATGGTTTTTTTGAAAAAAAAAATTACCTGGTGAATTACATTAGTCCACAACACTTTCTCTCTATGGTGAAGAATCAATACGGTTTGTTCCTCATAAGTGACATTCTCTTCGAACTAAACTACCTCTGGGCTCAAAACATGAGATGGATCTGGTATATACTTTGTCAACATTGAAACATTAAAAACATTTTGTACCTAGGATAAACATAAAGGTAAAGGAACTATGTATCAAACTGATCCAACTTTCTTCTAGATTTTATAAGGTCCAATGATCCTCGATTCAACTTTCCCTTCTTACCAAAATGCATCACACATTTACATGGAGAAAACTTGAGAAAGACATGATCACCAACATCAAAATAATGATCCTTCCTCCGGTTATCTGCATAACGTTTCTATCTTCTCTGAGCTATTCTCATATTCTTCTGAATCAACTGAACTTATTCTGCCATCTATTCTACCAATTCTGGTCCCATGAGCTTCCTTTCACCTACTTCATCCCAAAATGCCAGAGTTCGACAATTCTTTCCATATAATGCTTCAAATGGATCCATCTGTATAATGGAATGAAAACTGTTATTATTAGAAAATTCAACCAGAGAGGGAAGTTGGTCCCAACTTCCATTGTAATCCAGTGAACAAGCACGTAGAATATCCTCCATGGCCTGAATTGTTTGTTGTGATTGCCCATCTGATTGTGGATGATTTGTTTTACTAAAATTTAGTTCAGTACACAATGACTTCTGAAGGCCTTTCCAAAAGTTAGAAATAAACCTAGGATCACGATCAGATACAATGTAGAGGGAACTCCATTCAACCTGATTATCTCTTTAAGATACAACCAAGAAAGTTGATCTAGAGACAATGTATCTCTAATTGGAAGGAAATGAGAAGATTTAGTCAATTTATCAACAATAACTCAGATTGCATTATTACATCGAGATGTCTTTGGTAATCCCACACTGAAGTCTATGGATATATTTTCCCATTTCTACTCTGGAATCGATAAAGGCCGAAGCATCCCTTTCGGTAACTACCACTCTATTTTAACCTGTGGAAAAGTCAAACACTTCACAATAAAATCAGAAATATCTCTTTCCATTCCATCCAACTAGTAATACTCTCTAAGATCTATGTACATCTTAGTACTACCAGGTTGAAATGACAATGGGGAACTATGAGTTTCACATAACAACTCATTCTTCAACTATGAATCCCAAGGCACACATAATCTCTTTCGAAATCTAAAAACACAATCATTATCAATGTTAAATTTAGGCAACATACACTTCTGAACCAACTCTACCATTTTTGGTAACTCACTGTCTTCTTTCTGTGCTTTCAATATTTTTTCTGATATAGATGATTTCATTAACACTTCATACAAATCAGAGAAATTTTATTCACCAACAACTTCTATGCCAATGTTTATCAAATCAAAAACCAAAGGATACATTTCCAAACATGACATGGTTAATGAAGCATTAATTTTTCGACTCAAAGCATCAACCACATTATTTTGTTTTCTCATATGGTAATGGATCATGCAATCATAATCCTTGATTAATTCCAGCCATCTCCTTTGTCTCATGTTTAATTATTTATGAGTGAATAATTACTTTAAACTTTTGTGGTCAGTGTATATTTCACATTTTACTCCATACAAATGACGCCTCTAAATTTTTAAAGAAAAAACAACAACAGCTAATTCCAAGTTAGGTGTAGGGTAATTTATCCCATGTGGTTTCAAATGATGTGAAGCCCAAGAAAGTACCTGATCACTCTACATGAGTACACAACAATTTCCATTAAATGATGAATCACTCTTAATAACAAACTCACCATTTCTAGATGGCAGTGATACAATTGGTGCATTCACCAATTTTATTTTAAATTCCTGTAAATAATCATCACATTTTGTTGTCCAAAATAACTTAACAACTTTATGAGTTAACATAGTAATTAGACTAGATATCAGTCCAAAATTTACAATAAACCTCTGGTAATAACCTGAAAAACACAGAAAACTACAAATATCTGTCATATTTGTTGGTCATGTCCATTTTTCAAAAACATTTGTTTTAGCTAGATCAACTGTTATGCAATGTTTTGAATCTATGTGACTAAGGAATGAAATTTTCTATATCCAAAACTCACACTTTCTGAACTTCCCAAATAGTTTCAATTATTTTATGGTTTTTAAGAAAACCCTTAAATGACCTTCATGTTCCTATTTACTTTTGGAATAAACAAAAATATCATCAATGAACACAACCACAAACATATCCAAGAACTCATTGAAAATTCTATTCATAAGATCCATGAATATAGCAGGTGCATTGGATAAACCAAAAGGCATAACTACAAATTCATAATGGCCATATCTAGTACGAAATGCGGTCTTCGGAATGTATGCTTCCTTTAATTTCAACTGATGGTACCCCAAACTCAAATCAATATTCGAAATATACTGAGCTCCCTAGAGATGATCAAACAAATTATTGATATGAGGAAAAGGATAGTTGTTATTAATAGTGATGCTATTCAATGATCTATAATCAATGCAAAGTCGCATTGATCCATTATTATTTTTAACAATCAAGACCAAAGAACCTCTTGGTGGTGTGCTAGGTCGAATGAAACATTTATCTAATAACTCCATCAATTGTTTATTTAACTCTAAAAGTTCAATTTGAGCCATTCGATAAGGGGGCTTTGAAATTGGCTTAGCATCAGGAACTAAGCCAACAGCAAATTCAACTTCGCTATAAGTATAATACCATGCAACTCATCAAGAAAAACATTAAGGTACTTATTTACCACTGCAACATAATTTATCTCAACACTTTATTTATTTTCATCTATATGTGCAACGTAACATTCATTTCCATCTTTTACTTGTTCCTCAGTTTCCTATTACGTTATCAAATTCAATGGTTCATTCTTGTACAAAAACTAAAAATCATTCTAAAAAGAAACATATTTAGCTCCACAGTAAATCTTTGCATGATAAACAAAAATCCAATCCATACCCAAAATAAAATCAAACTCTACTATAGGAAAAACAATAAGGTTTGCTGGTAGATTCTTCCCTAACACAAGGAAATGAAGGTTCTTAGAATTTAGTTTTGTCTCACCATTTCCCCCAGGTGTTTTTACCATAAGTTCAAGATTTATATCATGAAATGGAATTCCCATTTTATTAGATAACTTCTTATAAATGAACGAATGTGTAGAACCTGAATCAAAAAACACATTGGCATAATCTGAACTAACAAACAAACAGTGTACCTAATACTACTTAATTTGACAGCCCAACATCTACTAATGTAGTTGCAAAGTATTTCCCCTCCCCTTTCTGCTTGAAGTCTAGATGATTTATCTTAGTTGAGTTCTTAATTGGACACTCATTTTCATAATGACCCATTTCATTACATTTAAAACAATTTACTATCTTTAAATCGGATTTTGTCTTACCATTAAGCTGATCATTTTCAGTGCAATTTAGAGCATCATATTCCATTTTCCCACATCGGTAGGACATACCAGAATTCAAAAGACATTCCCAATAATGTTTTTACCACAATTTTCATGAGTATTAAACTTATGATTCTTACCATAAGACTTTTTTGAAGAGTTCTTCCCTTTCACCTGCCACCTCGACCTCTTATTCTGTAGTATGTTAAATAAAAATTAATCATCTGAAAACTCTATTTCCACCTTCTCCACACAGCAAACAATATTTTCATTACTTTTGAACTCACAAAAAGCTAATTCCCTTTGATACTTGGCTTTAATCCTCAGTAAAAACGGTTGATTTTACTATCTATATCTCATATGAAATTTGGAGCATACCTTTCTAGTTGGGTTAATTTTGCATCATAAGAAGACACTAAGTCATCCCCTACCTCAATTCATGGAATTGTTTTACCATTCTACGACGAACCACCATAGGAAAATATTTCTCAAGAAACATACCATTGAATTCATCCCAATCGAGAGCATCAATCTCCTCACAATCCCTAATATTTTTCATCATCGACCACCACCGATCAGCTTCACCATCAAAATGGTAAATAGTGAGACTAAAATTTTGATGTTTTGAAAAATCCATGACCTTTAAAATATTCTACATTGTTTTAATACACCCTTTTACTAGCACAAGGTCGGATGATCCTTTGAATGATTGGGTATGTTGCCTCATGAAATGCTCTACTACAGACATGTTCCTCTGTGGTTGATCTGGTAGATCTCGTGTATGGGTACCACCACCATTTATAGCCTGAGTCAATTGTTCCATCTCTACAACAAACTGTTCAATTCCGATCCGACTATCTCAAGATGATGATTTGGAAGGTTTCCTTCCTCCTGATGTCGTCACAACATAGCTTCCATGTTTCCTCTACAGAAAACTATTCTGAACATATAAATATCTTAGGATAAGCAACATGGTTATCTGTAAATTCTATTTGATTTCAATATTAACATAAATTACATTATGTATATTTATTTAACAATATCCTAACACCTAAATTTATCTAAACCAACCTTTGATACCAACTATAAGGACCCAGTCTTAAAACATTAAATAATATTGATTTAAACTAATAATTCACACTAACGATCTTTTAAGGTCTAAGGTTTTATAGAATTATGACATAACTATTACATTTCAAAATATTATAATGTAGACACTTCTACTCAGTTTCCATTATTTTCATAAAATAAAAACTCCTAAAAAAAGAGTCATGTATATTTCCATGTTTTAGACAGCATGACATTTCCTTGATCCCATCCTTGACCATATTCATTTTTATGTCCTGTGAAAACATTTGAAAACATGGGATGAGCATAAAAATCTCAATTAGGGTTAAAAAAAATGAAAGAAAACATTAGTTCATTAATACATACAAAAAATAAACTCTTTTTCATACCTCATGAAATCATAAGATTTCTGAATAACATATAGAAATCATAAATTATAAAGGTAACTTTTGGCATACATAACATACTTACATAGTAGCTATCACAACTACATAGGGTGTTACTTTTGAATACACATCACAGTATATTACCTAAACCTATTATGAGAAACATTCACATTTACGTCCATCGTGTTACCCAATGAATTAGAGAGCTATCTCGGGCTCACCCACCCTAGGTTTTTCATGCAACCACCCATATACGTAACTAATGACCAAGAACCATAACAAGATCATAACACATAACATAAGAATAAAGGAAAGATAACATTTCCACATTGCAAAAACAATATTACAATTTAATATATTAACCTATCAAAACCATTATCAAAACCATTTTCAATACCAAAAAATACATTAAATAGTATATGGTATTTGTTATTCTTTAAAAAACATTACGACTTGTTATGGAAGCCAATGATCAAATAATACCTGTGGCGGTGGAAAGTTGTTGTCACCATTTACATTAAAAAGAAATAATGTTTTTTGTCGTTTAGTAAAACACTTCGTAGAAAAAAATTCCCTTTAAATGAAACAAAATGTCAAAGGTGTTTATACATCATATAAAATAAATTCGTGTATTATAACAAAATATACATCAATGAAAGGAGATTGAGATGAAGTCCCTTACCCCGTGTCTGATATGACCCGTTTGTTTTTTAATCTCTCAAATAATAAACTAAAGTTAATTATACCTTCTTAAGAACCTTTTTCAAGTTTATTATTCCATTTATATCACTTATTACCGTGTTAGAGACATTATTTAATCATTTATGTTAGTAATGGTTGTTTTGTCAATATTTGGTAATTGAGTCCAAAATGAACACCTTATAATTACAATTTGTCCATACGTTTTAAAACCCGAGACTTTTATTGGAAATATTTTATTTTTTATGTTATATAAATTATCAAAGGAATCTTTAACTACACACCACACTAGCTTGGGTTTCTTTACACTCAATTGCGACCTTCCTCGATAGCTTGCGTCGTATGCAATACCGAGTTTCACTAAGCAACGATATGCTATTAAAATATTATTAAAACTAGCCGTTATGAATAGTAATACCCACTTTTTGAAATTTTGTAAATTTTATTTTTCAAAATGGACTTCATTTTCTGGATTCAAAATATCGAAATTATCCTAGGGTGAAATTTTGGTATTTTTCTGAAAATATTCAATTTTTAATGAATAGTGAAAACACTGGGTTACTATTTAAAAACCGACATATTATTTAAATAATTATTTATTTTATTTAAATATATCTTAGGTCAAAATTGATACATCATACCTTTATAATTTCAAAGTAATTCATTGGAGTCATTTTATAATAATTTTAGATATATAAAAATTTTATAGAACTATTGACCGCCTTTTACACACCTCCTAGGAGAATTTTCCAATTTACATAAAACATAATTTTATCGCTTCTATGAGTGGAATTTTGAAAATCCGAGAGACATGGTAAATATCAAGGACTAAAATTTGGTTCAATGAGATGAAAATAATTTTTGGTGAATAGTAACTTTTTACTTATTTTTACCACGGTTAAAAGTAAATAGGTTTACTAAGGGTAAAAAAGATATTATTATTACCCTAAAATATGTCCTAATTCTATTGGATAAGTATAATTCAACCGAAAAAACCTTAGGAATAATATATGACCATTTAGGCCCACATGGATTAGATTATGACATTTATTATTAATTTATTTAAAAAAGGGTTAAAATAGTTAAAATCAATGTTTAATAAGTAAAAATTTTTTACTATAGGGATATACATAAGATAAATTCGACTATAAATATTCATTTGAAAGCTAAAAATATTTCCTACATAATCATATTTTATTTATAATTTTTAGACTTTAAATAATATAATTTATATATGAGACACTGATGATGCAGTAATTATCTTATTAATGAAATATTTACATAATTGATGTTATAAATACACAAATAAATGTAATTTGAGACTTTTTATGAATTAAAATTATTTTTTATGTTAATATGACATGTTAGTATTGATTTAATTAACTTTTTTCGAACTAATCAATCTGTTATAGTTTTCACAAAAATCAATTACCAAATAGTGTCCAAATTGACATAAAATAATAATAAAACAAATATTATATTATTAATTGATATTTTATTCCTAAAAATCTAAGGATCGGAAAAATGACTTATATAAGGTTATATATATTAATAATAAACAACTTGGGGTTTGTTTGTCTTATTATGGTATGTTTATTAACCGTATAGTGTAAGAACACAAAAAGACACGGTAAAAGTAAAATTATCTAACTTAAAGTTAAATCTAAATGATAAGGTTAAAATTATAATCTAAACTTGACCAAATTTTATTTTATGAGAGTATTTTGACCCATCCCCACCATATCTTTGAAAGGAATATATTTGGAGCTATTTAAAACCGAATATGGCTTTATAATAAAATAATATTTTTAGTTTTTCCAAAGGTGCCCCTCTCATCCATTATAAAAGGGCTCCTCCTCCCTCTTTTCCTCACACCACATTGAGCCTTAATGATTGGAAAAACCCTAGAAATATCTCCTCTACACTTCCCTATAAACATCCTGTAGGTGTTGGACTTCTTAAAATACCAATTATAGTGCCCTAAAAGGAGGTCTCAAAGAGGCGCTTCAAAGAAGAGGTAATGTCCATTACCAATTCTTTCAACTTTATTTCTTCTTCCACTTCTTCTTCTTTAGTTGTTTCATTATGAATTAATAACATCAGTATCAGTAATATACTGATATCTTATTATAAGTAAGAAACATCCCTATTTCACCATCTATCCATCCTATGGAAAACGAAATCACTGCGCGTACATACGTACGGAATATCGTCTCCACGCGGTGGTGTAATCTATTTTCCACCACCACCATACTTGGATGGGTATAATGGTGTAAATAATGAATATATATTATTATTTTAAATCGATATTGATTCTGAAATAGTATACATACACTCCAATACAATTCCACGATCAGGGGAACGATATCATCGCTCGTGCGTACGTACGGAATACCATCTCCACGATGTGATGTGACTCGTTATACATGATCTTCATTGCATAATGATTATATAAATTAATTTAATGAATTAATATGATATATATTACACTAATACCATTCTGTAAATGAGGTATCAATAACCTAAAGAGAAGAATAAGAATTTATTCGACAAAACACGCATAAGAACAAAAAGTAATAAACACCTGAATAACAAGTAGCAATGAAATATTACTAATAATTAGCTTATAATATGACCATATGTGATATCATAACCATGAGTATGATTCTGTAATAAGTCAATGACATTATTTAAATCATTATACCAGAGGTTTGGACACTTACGAAACCAATCGGACCTAAGGTAAGGGAAAATATCACAATCTCATTTTTATCCGAGATTGTTTATACTTTGGTATTTACTGGGGTGTATTTTTTCATCCACATACATGTTACCTAAAAATTTAATATTGTTTCCATCCATCTACAATTTTTTAAATCCAATTTTATCCTTCGGTGAATTTTTAGTAAAGGATATGAAAGGAATCTTTTGTCATTTTTCATACGAGGTACTTTTTGACTTTTCCAACAAAAGTATGAGAAAAATGTTTTTTTAACTTATACGACATGAATGTATTTTCGAAAAATAATTTCCAAGAAGCTTAATTTACAAGTTTTCATGTTTATTTTTAACCAAATTGTTTTAGTTTAAAATTGTATGACATGTTATGAAAGGAAAAATGTTTTTGAAGTAGAAAGGAAATTTTTCCTCAAGAATGGAGTTCAATTGTTTTATCAAACTTATTTTCCATATAAGATAATATCGGGTTCTGTTTCTATCCCTATTATTACATTGATTTTATTATGTTGTGATGGAATTATTTTTATTAATTCATTTATCTTATATGAATTGTTTTATGATGTCACGATGTTTAAGAATCCCAATTTTATGTTATGATGTATGGATTATGATTTTGTGGAACACATAAGAAAGGTATAATTATGAGATGGGTGGGACCTATATCTCCCTCCAATTCATTGGGTAAAGATTTTATATCTCATGAGATAGACATGGATGGAACGGCAAGTTAAACCGGTTCAGTGAAACAGGACTGAAACGAGGAGTGAACTCGGTTCAGAAATGGACTTTTTCCACTAAGATAGTCTTGGCAATGAGTCTTGACTACTAAGAAATGATTCTCTATGATTATATGTGTATTCCACAATGTTCTATGTTTTAAGTTATGATTATTGTGATTACATTTCACTACCATGAATTATCCCATGTTATGAAATTATGATCTCCTTTTTAGGGTAAGATTTCCAAAATGTTATGTTCTTATGAATATGATGTGATTGATATTTCTTTTGTTTACACTTACTGAGCATCTGAGCTCACCCTTTTTTATGTTTTCTTTCCGCAGGTCAGGAAGAAGGTTATTAAGTAAGATATTCCAAAAGGGACTATATATATGATGAAATAAATGGGAGACAGTGCAGACGCTTTATGAACTAGTTGTTTATGTTTCCCAGTTTCTAAAGACACTATACCTATACGGTATTTTCATGGTTTTGTTATATGTTGTAATAAGTGTACTTCAATTTTGAAGTACTAAAAATGTATGTAAAGTATGGGTCGTTATAGTTGGTATCATATGGAGGTTATAGTCACCCTTTGGAGACTAGGATGTGAAAGCCTTAGTAAGAACCCTAAGGATATGTCTAAGCATAGAACATGATCTTAGTGTTGGCCATGAACAACCTATGATAAGACCTTAAGTGTGAAATTTTATTCTTTATTATGTGTTTTTTCTATTATAGTTAGTGTTTCTCACACTATTCGTCTTGGATTTAGTCAATGGCTGGAACCCGAAGGAATCATGTAAATGCAGAAAGCGACGGGAAATGCAATGATTATCCCCTTGAGCAACTAAACGTTATGGGAGCGAGAATTCAAAATCTTGTAGCCATGCTCACACAACTTTCTCAAGCTATGAATCATTCATGAATTCCAAACAAGCAAAGGAAGGAGCAACATTATGTTGAATCCTTCATGAGACAACGTCCACCTTCATTCAGCAGGTCTACTGATCCATTAGTTGCTGAACAATGGTTCAGTACTACTGATAATATATTTTTAGTTCTTTAATGTTCTAAACAAGATAAAGATGTCTTAGTAGTGTATCGTTTGAAAGGTGATGCAGATCAATGGTGGAATCTTATCAACAATACGAGGCCAAGAGATGAAATTGAGTCCATGGAATGGGACGAGTTCAATAACTTGTTTTTCAATAAGTACTTCCCTCGTATTCTCCGAACAATGATTGAGAAGGAGTTTCTTGAACTAAAGAAAAAGGATGATGAATCTGTTGGTACCTATGAATAAAATTTTACAATACTTGCAAGGTATGCTTCTGGTATTATTATCCAACCTGAGAGTAAGATCGATGGATTCTTTAGTGGCTTAAAACCAATTATTTGAAGGGTGTTAGCCATAAGGGACTTCAATAGCTATGGGAAATCATTCGATGTGATCTCAAAGGTGATATGGAGATTGGAGTAACCCATCAGTCATATGGGTTTGATAAGAAGAGTAAAATGGAATACAAATGAAAATACAAAGAGAAAACGGAAAAGAAGATGAG
This sequence comes from Viscum album, assembly GCA_963277665.1. Lineage (NCBI taxonomy): Eukaryota > Viridiplantae > Streptophyta > Magnoliopsida > Santalales > Viscaceae > Viscum > Viscum album. Next base: position 274,687,271 of record OY728142.1, on the reverse strand, counting down.
TTTTCCTTTATGCTCAAAGTGTGGAAAGAAATATGGAGGGAGTTGTCTTAAAGGGACAAGTAAATGTTTCAAATGTGGAAAGGAATGTCATCGGTCATTTGAATTCCGCAAGGATGGGAAGAAGATGTCTAATGATACAAAAAAAGTAAGGGACACACATAATGAACCTACTGCACTTCAATGATTCAAGTGAAATGAGATGGGGAATTATGCCAAAAAAATTCCCTAATCCAAGGGTTGTTGATGATGATCTACATCAACAAAATATTAAGGCTAATGTCAATGGAAAGTCAAATGCAATTTCTATCAGCGATGTGGAGTATGATAACGAAGTGGTGAAAGGTACACATACCATCCACTCTAAAGTAGAAATTTTTTTATTTGATTCTGGATCCACCCAATCTTTTATTTCTGAAGAATTTTCTAAGGGTATCACTATATTAAATCAACAATTAGATTTTGAGTTAGCTGTGACAACCCCTAATGGAACAACAGTCGCATCAAAAGTTTATAATTCTTCTCCGATTGAAGTTTGTGGGAATGTGCTTATGAAAATCTTGTGATCCTCCTTATAGTGGAATTTGATGTGATTCTTGGCATGTATTGGCTTTCACTATATGGATCTCATATCAATTTCCAAATAAGGGAAGTCACTTTTTATATTCCAGATCAATTTTTGACCGTCTATCAGTGCAAGGACGAACATAACCTTCCAATGGAAATTTCTTCCATATTATGGGTCTTGATTCAACTAAATGAAGGTTATTTATCTCAAATGGTTGGTGAGAAAATCACGATTAAGAATATGCCCATTGTATGGGAGTTTGATGATGTCTTTCCGGAGCAATTGTCGGGTCTTCCACCAAATCGTGACATTGAGTTTTCAATAGAACTCATACCGGGTGCTTTGCCTATTTCAAAGACACCTTATAGAATAGCCCCAATTGAGTTGCAAGAATTGAAGAATAATCTCCAATAGAATCTTGATAAGGGATTCATACTCCCTAGTGCATCACCTTGGGGAGCACCTATTCTGTTTGTTAAGAAAAAAGAGGGATCAATGAGACTCTCAATTGATTACCGAGAACTCGACAAGATCACTATCAAGAACAAATATCCTCTCCAGCACATTGATGACATATTTGACCAACTACGCGGAGCTCAATACTTTTCCAAGATTGATCTTCGTTCAGGGTATCATCAATTAAGGGTCAAAGGGGAGGATATACCAAAGATGTATTTCCATACAATGTAACGCCCCGACCCTAGTTACCCAGAGTCGGTGCATTATTACATAACATTGGCATGATCACAAGAATGATCAAATCTCGAAAGACCGATTGGTTTAGTATCCTTGGAAACACTAGATATATTCATAAGTTTTACATTACATCATAAAGTGAAAAACTACTACGACTACATAATGTCTCCATAGTCCACACTATTATCCCTTCATAATATCCATGCAGGTCATTCATAACTTACTTTTTCACATCCTGGGAAAAATAAAACATAGAAAAGGGGTGAGCTCAAATGCCCAGTAAGGATAACAATATAGCGGAACATTCAAAAATAAGCATAAACATTTAAGGCAATGCATTACTAAAACAAAAGCCTTTTAAACTTGAACATCAACATAGTATGGAAAAAGTAAAATGAAATAATGCCATTTACTTATTCACATGGATATTATACTAATCGAATAATCACATGCAATATCAATAACCACTTTCATAATGTCGGAATGCATAATTCTGAACATTAATTTCTTTGTCAAGGCCTCGTCCCAAGACCTAGGGGCTAACTGTAACCAGAACCCAACCCGGAGTGCCTCTAATAATCGGACACCAACCCGGAGTGCCTCTAATAACCGGACACCAACCCGGATTTCCTCTAATAACCGGAGACCAAACTGGAGTTCCTCTAATAACCGGAGACCAAACCGGAGGGCTTACTTTTATCGGTCCCCAACCCGGGACATACTTGTCTAACACATTCATCTGAATGAAAGTTTGAAATATAACATGAACATTCGGATTTAAAATAACTTATGAAGTTTCAATAAATTAAAAAAACCATGAGTGACATAAGAATAGCTTATCCACAGTCAAAAATATCACAAAACCTTCAATGAAATATGGATGTTTTGTATCATAATAAATCAACTTTAAATAAGCTTAAAAGCCATCAAAGGATGTTGACATAGATGAAATAAAGACTATTTTAGAAAAATATCTCTCTCAATTTTGAAATCATTTAAGAGTCTTATATTTATGAAATAAAACATTTTTTTTGAAAATATTCGTATTATCTTGTAAGGGAAGCTTCGACGATTTTATAACGGCGGTAAATAGCCGCACCTGCCGTATAAGTTAAAAAAAAATTCTTACCTTAAATTTATCGAAAGTTAAAAAGTTCCTTGTTTGGAAAATGACGGAAAGATTCCTTTAAAAACACATAAGGGTATAAATGACTTTAACCCATATTCTTTGTAAATAGTAAAGATATTTTGAAATACATTTCAAAGAAACATGGATGATGATGATAAAGAGATCCTAGTAGACAATTGCGTATAAACAACCTCAGATAATGAAGAGATTGTGAAATAAACCCTTACCAATTTGATAACTTATGAAACGTACAACCCATGAAAGAGGTATCATACAATGAATATGTAAATACACATAAATTAAGGTGTATTACACAAAGAATATAATTATGGGTAGTACATACACCACATAAAAGGTAATGGTGGCAATATGACATGAATCTCACGGGAATAAGGAGTGAGATGAAAACCCATTACCTTGTTCTTTTCCTTGGTTGGGGTAGGTTAAACTCCTGTATAATTGTGAAATAATTGTTATTAAATTATACAATAATCATATACATTAATATGATATCATATATGATCTTTTAATATTGATTTTATAATAATATCTTAGTACTATCGTTGTTTCAGGTGTTAAATTACTTGTTTTCTTTTATATGTTTTGTTACATAAGCCATGTATTTAATGGATAGGATGTATATTATTCATATCCATAATTATATCAATTCCTTAAACATCATTTTTAAATCATCAAATGATAATTAATCTTGAATGGATACGATGGAGAATGAATCTCATCGCGTTCATGGAGACGGTAGTCCGTACGTACGCACGAGCGACAATATCATTCTTTTGAAATAATATATAAATGGTTGTTATATCATATATAAATAATCATTAACATGTTATATTTATCAGTTACATGAGTTACATATCATTATTATACCCATCCAAATAATAATATATTGAATAACAATTACACCACGACGTGGAGACGGTAAGCCGTACGTATGCACGTATGGTGACATGTTATTCAAAGGGTGGATAGAATACTGAATATGGTTGTACCATATTTATAATAACATCATTGTATATATATGATACTGGAGTTATTATTTTATAATGGTAATAACAAAGTAAGAAGAAGTGGAAGATGAAACGAACTTGGAAAAAGGTGGTGAACTCATTACCTCTTCTTCGGGTTCTTCCTTTTGATTTGATCAATAGGGCTCCTTAGGTTGGCTTTATGATCAAACTAAGGCCTCTATGTTGTAGTGATAGAAGTTGGGAGAGTATTTGGGCATAGTTTTTCTGAACCAAAAGGTTTTGAAGGTGTGAAAAAATGAGAAGGAGGAGTGCCCTTTTATAAGTGGGGTGAGGGGAACCTTTGGAAAAGCTAGAAATATTAGTTTATAATAAATTAATATTCAGTTTATAATGGCTCCAATGTTGATTATTTAAATTTTAAGGTAGGTATGGGTCAAAAACAACTCAAAAAATAGAATCTAGAACGGTTTGGGTACTTATATTAACCTTATTTTTAAGTATTAACTCTAAGTTAATTAGTTTCACTTTTACAATGTCTCTTTGTATTTTTATATAATATGGTTAATAAACTTACTATATACATCCAATAGACCCCCCAAGTGGTCCATTAATGATGAACCTATCATGATATAAGTCTCTTGGCCGAACCTTAGATTTTTAAGAATTTAATATCAATTAATAATATAATATTTGTTTTAAGAACTCTTTTATGTCAATTTTGACACTATTTAATAGTTGATTATTGTGAAACTCATAACAGATTTATTATGTAAAAAAAAGTCAATTAAATCAATTATAATATATCATATTATCCTAGAATGTTAGTTTAATTTATTAAAAGTTTCATATTATATTTATTTGGGTATTTATAATATCAATTATTTTAATTTTTCACTATTATAGTAATTAATTCATCATCATTGTGTCATATATAAATTAAATTATATAATGTCTAAAAATTATAAATAAACTATCATTATGTAGGAAATCTTTTTATCTTTCTAATGAATATTTATAATCTAAAATACAACATATATAACCCTATGTAAATTTTTTTTCTAAAAGATATATTCTCGTTTCCTTTTTGTATTCATTTTAACTTAATTGTAATAAAGTGTCCCTATCACCTACAAGTGGCACCATGGGGTCCCCAAATCGACCAAAATATGCCTATGGTCGAACATGTATCAAACAATAAGGCTAGGACACGTTTTAGGATAATTTAGTATTATTATAATATTATTTTTTAACCCTTATTTACCGGATTTACCCTTAACCATGGTAAATAAAATATTTACCGCAGTAAATATTCAAAATGTCTAAAAATAAAAGTTACCTATTTACACAATTTGAAAATCCTGATTCCAAATATGGAATCCATTTTTCTAAATTCCAAACACAGAAGTGGCAGAAATTAATTTAAAATTAATTCCTGCTGTCAAAACAAATAGCGTGTTTTTAAGAGATAATAACTATCAAAAGATTGACACTTGTTTATGTTCAGTTTAATTGTAAAATTATGTCCAATGACCAACATTATATTAAATGGTAAAAATATATTCTAAATATACTTTAAAACCACTCAAATTCATAATTTATCACTATTAATTATTTTGATTAAAAAAGTTGTTTTTAAATAAAATTTATTAATTTTCACTATTCATCAAAATATGAAAGTTATCCGAAAAGTACCAAAATTTTACCTTAGGCTAAATTCGATACTCCGAATCCAAAAATGAAGTCCATTTTGAGAGATAAAATTTCTAAAATTTTAAACGATAGGTATTACTATTCATAACGGCAAGTTTGATTGGTTATGGTGTGTTAGAACTCGAAGTTGCGTACAACACACGCTACTGTATTATTCAAAGGAAAGCGTACCGTGGAAGCTTGGGATGTTTCATTTTAAATTTTTTGATGTCCTAATTTAGTCAAAAAGTTTAAAATATTGTATTTAAAAAGGATTCACTATTAAAATTTGATAAAAGTGAAATACTGAAAATGAATATGTTCTTGCATTATGTCTATGAAACTCATAATATGGATTATAAAATTATAAGGATTATATAAAGTTTAATATTTATTTAATACTATTCATAACCTCTTTTGAATGGATTTTTTTGGTAATTCATGGTGTGATTGAACTCGGTGTTGCGTGTAGTGCAAGTTATTGAATTATTTTGAAGAAATAACACACTATGAAATCTTGGGGTGTTACATTCTCCCCTCCTTCAATAAATTGCGTCCTCACAATTTGGAATTGTTCTTTGAAAATAAAAGGTTGAAAATAGAAAATATATTTTTGGGAAAACCCACATCGGAAATTGGGTTACTAAAATTTAGTCTAAATATGAGGAAAAGAGAAATAAAAGGGTCACCACAAAATTATGATCTCGATTAGGAGAACATTGGTGGCAATTAGAGACATATAATTGGAGGGAAAATGTAAATATTTAAAGGTAGTGATTGAGGTCATCAATCAAAAACAAGTATAAAATTAATGTCCTTAAACTCATCAATCTATGATGATTTGAAATCCCATCGGTTCAACAAAACATAGGGTATTGGGATAACACATTTTTGACGTTTCAAAATTTCTTAGTTGAAATCCCACATCGAAAAATGAATTAATGAGGCCTCTATTTAAAATAAAGAGTGGAAAGTATGAAGATTACCGAAAATAACACATACTAGGGTTCCATGTTGGAAAATATGGATATGAAAGAGAAATCTAACCATAAATTATCTGATAGAGAGTGGTAGAGAACATGGCAATTAAAAGGCCAACAATCCCAAAACCATAAATTAGTAATGATTTAAGGTACCATCTAGGACAACATTTTTGTTCTAAGTTCCTTTTATTAATGTTGAGGAATTTATTTAAGAGATTGGCTAAGATCATAAGGAGATATACTTACTTTATAATTATGGTTTTACCCATTAATAAATTTCTTCCACAAACTCATCTTTCACTCTAAAAGATAATAGAACGTAAAAAAATTTCTATTTATACTATTTGTACAGGGTTCCAAAATGAATGAATTTATAATTCATCTACATGATATTTTAAAAAAAAACTACATTATTTATTCTAGGACTTCTCGTGGGCCAGTGGTAGGTGATACACCCTTGTTGCCCTTCGGTTGCGGGTTCAAGTCTCACAGCCTTGCCGAACGCGACGGGTTGCCGCCCGACCTCCGGGTTGTCCTTTTATGGAAATCCAAAATAATCTAAACTAGAACTATCCAAAATACTTTTCTCCAAACTCACAGTCCAACATTTATAAGGAAGGTAAACATAATTTAGATCCTTTTTACCCCGTAATAGAATATTAATACCTTCATCATGTATTCTTTTAATACACTGAAACATCCTGAATTACCATATTCCTTATTGATTACATTCATGCTCCATTATTCCATATAGAATGATGGATATACTTCATCAATCCAAAAATGTTTTAAACCCCAACAATGATGGAATATACAAATCATTAATCAGTTCCAAGGTAGTCAAGAATATCCAATATAATTTATCCAAAACAATCATGGATTATTTCAAAATCACTACCTCGGTATCAGAACTATATTATGGTTTATCATTCTCTCAACCATATATTTTCCAAAACTTTATCCTGCTATTGAGTCACTTTTCATTGTTCCACACAATCTCAAGTCGTTAATGAAATAGTACTGCAGTACAATCCTTATATACTCCATAATTATTATAACAAGTACATTGTTGATACAACACTTAATTGACATAATCAACATAAGAACTCTAATCATTCCTCTTCATCTGTGGTAGTATCATAACTTGATTATTATCTAATATAATCATTTGCGGCATAGTCTGATGACTTGGACATAGGTTCGAGAAGTGTCCAAACTCTTTGCAAATGAAGCATTGTACATTTGAAACCATTTTCTTACCCTTGCAGTCACGTACTTTGTGCCCTTTTCCTCCAAACTTATAACAAACTCCCATTCCTTTTAGGAAAGTTCCAGGGAGTTTCTTTCCACAGTTATCACATATGGGAAAATTCTTCTTTTCCCTCTTCCCTTTATCCATCTTTCTCTCTTACATCCTTTTCTTCTCTTGCTTCCCTTCAAATCCATAGAACTCAGTAAACTCTTTACTTATCTTATCAACACATGATATTATTTCTTCATATGATGATAATACATGTGAGACTATTTCTATTGTAAATTATGGCTTATGACCATGAAATATATGATCCTTATTTCTCTTTGTATCATGTGCATTGCTAGAGTTCTCATTCCTTCTACTGGGTGCATTTCTAACCAATGGCATACATTAGATTAGTTTATCAATACCTAATCCAAAACTGGTAAAACACATAACATAAATTAAATAGTTTATGGATATAATCCATAATCATAAAAATGTCTCCTTTGAGGAAGTATATACTCATAAACCCTTTATAATGATTTGTAAAGAAAATGAGAGTTATCTTAAGCATATCCCCCAGGAGTGTCGTAACCAAGAGTGCAGCAAGGCCCGTTGTCGTGCACCAGTTTCCGTTCGAGTCTAGCTCAAAGTGGTGTTTTCGGGTTTTACCCCTAGGTACATCTGTGCCAGAGCCGCCTCTACCTGCTCGTATTGAGACAGGGATATATTGCTCAGAAAACTCACAAAATCTCTACAATACCAAAATTATAGGAAGTTCTTCTATACTAATCCTCAAAATTCATCTTAAATATATGTGCTCTAATCAGAGTTTATCTAAATCTAGCTTCCAAGGTTTGTACTAAACTTCCTCGGATACCAACTGTAACGCCCCAACCCTAGTTACCCAGAGTCGGTGCATTATTACATAACATTGGCATGATCACAAGAAAGATCAAATCTCGAAAGACCGATTGGTTTAGTAGCCTTGGAAACACTAGATATATTCATAAGTTTTACATTACATCATAAAGTGAAAAACTACTATGACAACATAATGTCTCCATAGTCCACACTATTATCCCCTCATAATATCCCTGCATGTCATTCATAACTTACTTCTTCACATCCTGGGAAAAATAAAACTTAGAAAAGGGGTGAGCTCAAATGCCCAGTAAGGATAACAATATAGTGGAACATTCAAAAATAAGCATAAACATTTAAGGCAATGCATTACTAAAACAAAAGCCTTTTAAACATGAATTTCAACATAGTATGGAAAAAGTAAAATGAAATAATTCCATTTACTTATTCACATGGATATTCTAATAATCGAATAATCACATGCAATATCAATAACCACTTTCATAATGTCGGAATGCATAATGCTGAACTTTAATTTCTTTGTCAAGGCCTCGTCCCAAGACCTAGGGGCTAACTGTAACTGGAACCAAACCCGGAGTGCCTCTAATAACCAGACACCAACCCGGAGTGCCTCTAATAACCGGACACCAACCCGGAGTTCCTCTAATAACCGGAGACCAAACCGGAGTTCCTCTAATAACCGGAGACCAAACCGGAGGGCTTACTTTTACCGGTCCCCAACCCGGAACATACTTGTCTAACACATTCATCTGAATGAAAGGTTGGAATATAACATAAACATTCGGATTAAAAATAACTTATGAAATGTCAATACTTTAAAAAAAACCATGAGTGACATAAGAATAGCTTATCCACAGTCAAAAATATCACAAAACATTCAATGAAATATGGATGTTTTGTATCATAATAAATCAACTTCAAATAAGCTTAAAATCCATCAAAGGAAGTTGACATAGATGAAATAAAGACTATTTTAGAAACATATCTCTTTCTATTTTGAAATCATTTAATAGTCTTATATTTTTGAAATAAAACATTTTTTTTGAAAATATTCTTATTATCTTGTAAGGGAAGCTTCGACGATTTTATAACGGCGGTAAATAGCCGCACCTGCTGTATAAGTTAAAAAAACATTCTTACCTTAAATTTATCGAAAGATAAAAAGTTCCTTGTTTGGAAAACGACGGAAAGATTCCATTAAAAACACATAAGGGTATAAATGGCTTTAACCCATATTCTTTGTAAATATTAAAAATGTTTTGAAATATATTTCTAAGAAACATGGATGAGGATGATAAAGAGATCCCAGTATACAATTGCATATAAACAACACCTTATAATGAAGAGATTGTGAAATAAACCCTTACCAATTTGATATCTTACGAAACGTACAACCAATGAAAGAGGAATCATACAATGAATATGTAAATACACATAAATTAAAGTGTATTACACCAAGAATATAATTATGGTTAGTACATACACCACACAAAAGGTAATGGTGGCAATATGGCATGAATCTCACGGGAATAAGGAGTGAGATGAAAACCCCTTACCTTGTACTTTTCATTGGTTGGGGTAGGTTAACCTCCTGTATAATGGTGAAATAATTGTTATTAAATTATACACGAATCATATACATTAATATGATATCATATATGATCTTTTAATATTGATTTGATAATAATATCATAGTATTATCGTTGTTTCGGGTGTTAACTTACTTGTTTTCTTTTATATGTTTTGTTACGTAAGCCATGTTTGTAATTGATAGGTTGTATATTATTCATATCCATAATTATATCAAGTCCTTAAACATCATTTTTAAATCATCAAATGACAATTATACTTGAATGGATACGATGGAGAATGAATCTCATCGCGTTCCTGGAGATGGTAGTCCGTACGTACGCACGAGCGACAATATCATTCTTTTGAAATAATATATAAATGGTTGTTATATCATATATACAGAATCATTAACATGTTATGTTTATTATTTACATGAGTTACATATCATTATTATACCCATCCAAATAATAATATATTGAATAACAATTACACCACGACGTGGAGACGGTAAGCCGTACGTACGCGCGTATGGTGACATGTTATTCAAAGGGTGGATAGAATACTAAATATGGTTGTACCATATTTATAACAACATCACAGTATATATATGATACTGGAGTTATTATTTTAGGATGGTAATAACAATGGAAGAAGAAGTGGAAGAAGAAAGGAACTTGGAAAAGGGTGGTGAACTCATTACCTCTTCCTCGTGTTCTTCCTTTTGATTTGATCAAAAGGGCTCCTTAGGTTGGCTTTCTGATCAAAATAATGCCTCTATGTTTTAGTGAGGGAAGTTGGGAGAGTATTTGGGCAGATTTTTCCGATCCAAAAGGTTTTGAAGGTGTGAAGAAATGAGAAGGAGGATTTCCCTTTTATAAGCGGGGTGAGGGGCATCTTTGGAAAAGCTAGAAATATTAGTTTATAATAAATTCATATTCGGTTTCTAATGGCTCCAAAGTTGATTATTTAAATGTTAAGGTGGGGATGGGTCGAAAACAACTCAACCAATAGAATTTAGACAGGTTTGGGTACTTATATTAACCTTATCATTAAGTATTAACTCTAAGTTAATTAGTTTCACTTTTACAATGTCTCTTTGTATTTTTATATAATATGGTTAATAAACTTACTATATACATCCAAGAGACCCCCCAAGTGGTCCATTAATGATGAAACTATCATGATATAACTCTATTGGAAGAATCTTAGATTTTTAGGAATTTAATATCAATTAATAATATAATATTTGTTTTAAGAACTCTTTTATGTCAATTTTGACACTATTCAATAGCTGATTTTTTTGAAACTCATAACAGATTGATTACTTCGAAAAAAGTCAATTAAATCAATCATAATATATCATATTATCCTATAAAATTATTTTAATTTATTAAAAGTTTCATATTATATTTATTTGGGTATTTATAATATCAATTATTTTAATTTTTCACTATTATAGTAATTAATTCATCATCATTGTGCCATATATAAATTAAATTATTTAATGTCTAAAAATTATAAATAAAATATAATTATGTAGGAAATATTTTTATATTTCTAATGAATATTTATAATATAAAATCTAACAATATATAACTCTATGTAAAAACTGTTTTTCTAAAAGATATATGCTTGTGTCCTTTTTGTATTCATTTTATCTTAATTGTAATATAGTGTCCCTATCACCTACAAGTGGCACCATGGGGTCCCAAAATCGACCCAAATATGCCTATGGTCGAACCTATTTCAACCAATAAGGCTAGGAAACGTTTTAGGTAAATTTATTATTATTATAATATTATTTTTAACCCTTATTTACCGGTTTTACCCTTAACCATGGTAAATAAAATATTACCGCATTAATTATTCAAAATTTCTAAAAATAAAAGTTACCTATTTACACAATTTGAACATCATGATTCCAAATATAGAATCCATTTTTCTAAATTCAAAACACATAAGTGGAAGAAATCAATTTAAAATTAATTCCCGTTGTCAAAACAAAAAGCGTGTTTTTAAGAGATAATTACTCTCAAAAGATTGACACTTGTTTATGTTCGGTTTAATTGTAAAATTATGTCCAATGACCAAAATTATATTAAATGGTAAAAATATATTCCAAATATACTTTAAAACCACTAAAAATTCATAATTTATCAATATTAATTAGTTTTATTAAAAAAGTTGTTTTTATTTAAAATTTAGTAATTTTCACTATTCATCAAAATATGAAAGTTATCCGAAAAGTACAAAAATTTCACCTTAGGCTAAATTTGATACTCCGAATAAAAAAATGAAGTCCATTTTGAGAGATAAAATTTCTAAAATTTTAAAAGGTAGGTATTACTATTCATAACGGGTAGATTGATTGGTTGTGGTGTGTTAGAACTTGAAGTTGTGTACAGCACACACTACTATATTATTCAAAGGAAAGCGTACCGTGGAAGCTTGGGATGTTTCATTTTAAATTTTTTGGTGTCCTCATTTAGCCAAAAAGGTTAAAATATTGTATTTAAAAATGTTTCACTATTAAAATTTGATAAAAGTGCAATACTGAAAATGAATTTGTTCTTGCATTATGTCTAAGAAACTCATAATATGGATTCTAAAATTATAAGGATTATATAAAGTTTAAAATTTAGTTAATACTATTCATAACCTCTTTTGAATGGATCTTTTTTTGGTATGTCATGGTGTGATTGAACTCGTTGTTACGTGTAGTGCAATTTATTGAATTATTTTGAAGAAATAACACACTATGAAATCCTGGGGTGTTACATACAAGGTATGGGCACTATGAATTTATAGTGATGCCATTTGGGCTTACTAATGCCCCTGCTATCTTCATGGATCTGATGAATAGTGTCTTTAGAGACTATCTTGATCAGTTTGTGGTAGCCTTTATAGACGATATTCTTGTATATTCAAAGAGCAAGGAAGAACATGAATATAACTTGACAATTATATTGAAGACCCAATGAAAGGAGAAGATTTCTTCCAAATTTACCAAGTGTGAAATTTGGATTCAAAAAGTTTCATTTTTGGGTCACATAATCTCAAAATAGGGGATATCTATGGATCCAGCAAAAATAGAGGTCATCAAAAAATGGTCAAGACCAACAACAGTAACCGAGATCCGAAGTTTTCTTGGTTTGGCTGGATATAATCGACGTTTTGTGAATGATTTTTCACGATTATCTAATCCACTCACCAGGTTGACTCGGAAAAGAGTTAAGTTTGTTTGGACAGAGGAATGTGAAGTTAATTTCAAGGAGTTGAAAAGAAGGTTATCCAGTGCACGTGTACTCACACATCCTTGTAGTGGAGAAAGGTTTGTGATCTAGATTGATGCATCCAAGAAGGGGATGGGGTGTGTTATTATGTATAATTATATGGTGATAGCTTATGCCTCAGGACAGTTGAAAATCCATGAGAAAAATTACCCAACTCATGATTTGGAGTTAGCTACAGTAATCTTTGCATTAAAGATTTGGAGTCATTGTCTTTATGGAGAAAGGTGTGATATTTATACTAATCATAAAAGTTTAAAGTATATTTTCACACAAAAAGGGATGAATATGCACCAAAGTATATGGTTAGAGCTGATTAAGGATTACGATGGCTCAATTCATTACCACCCTGGGAAAGAAAACAATGTGGCAGATTCATTAAGTGGACAAGACCATGCTACCTTATCCATGATGAGAATCACAAAAGATCCAATATTTATAGATTTACAAAGGATAGATCATGGAATTATAATGGAAGGTGAAAAATCATATTTTTCTCAAATGAATGTTCAACCATCTATACATGTGAAGATTAAAGAGGTAAAAAAAAGAAGATGTAGAGTTACAAAGGAAGGTGAGAAATATTCCTGAAATCAACCTTGATTATGATAGGATAATAAAGTTCAGAAATCAGGTTTGTGTTCCTCCCATCCCAGAATTAAAGAAGGAGCTGTTGGATGAGGCTCATAGTTCTTCATTATATATTCATCCTGGAAGCACGAAGATATGTTGGGACCTGAAAGAGTACTTCTGGTGGGATGGTATGAAAAGAGATGTTGCTGAATGTGTCTCTCAATGCTTGGTTTGTCAACAAGTTAAAGAAGAGAGACAGAAATCTAAGGGGATGTTACAACCATTACCCATACCCGAATGGAAATGGGAAAACATCACTATGGACTTTGTCACCGGACTTCCTAAAACATCCAAAGGCAATAATGCTATCTGGGTCATAGTTGATCGTCTTACAAAGTCTATACACTTCAATGCTATTAGAGAGTATTTCTCTCTAGATTAGCTTGCCAGGATATATGTAAAGGAAGTAGTAAGATTGCATGGAGTACCACTTTCCATTATATCTGATTGGGATCCGAGATTTACCTCGAAGTTCTGGCAAAGTCTTTAGAATACTCTGGATATAGATTTGAGTTTCAGCATTGCTTATCATCCTCAGACAAATGGTCTGTCTGAGAGGACAAATTAAACTCTAGATGATATGTTTAGAGCTTGCTCTATGGATTTAAAAGGTGGTTGGGATCAACACATACCGTTGGAGGAATGTTCTTATAATAATATCTTTCACTCCAGTATTAAGATGGCTCCTTATGAAGCTCTATATGGAAAGATATGTAGGACTCCAACTTGCTGGGATGAAGTTAGGGAAAGAAAGCTATTAGGACCTGATCTTGTTGATGAGATGGCAGAAAAGGTCAGATCTATTCAACAACAAATAAGAGCATCTCAGAGTCGACAAAAAAGTTATGCCTACAACCAAAGAAAATACATAGAGTTTGAAGTTGGTGATAAAGTCTTCTTACGAATATCTCCCTGGAAGAGGGTGATGAGATTTTGAAAGAAGGGAAAGTTGGGCCCTGGATATATCGGTCCTTTCGAAATACTGGATCGTGTTGGGAAGGTTTCTTACCGATTGGCGCTTCCACCAAATCTCTATCACGTTCATGATGTGTTCCATGTATCTCATGTGAGAAAGTACATACCTGATCCTTCACATGTACTCAGCTCAGAAGTTGTACCGCTGGAACAAGATCTTTCTTATGAAGAACAACCGATAGAGATTCTCGATCGTAGTGAAAAAGTTCTATGGAACAAGTCCACTTGGTTGGTGAATGCTTTATGGAGGAACCACCAATTAGAAGAATCTACCTGGGATCTTGAGGATATTATGAGGGAGAGGTATCCTCATCTTTTTGTTACAAGTGACGAATTTCGAGGGAGAAATTCATTTTAATGGGGGTAGAATGTAACACCCGAGACTTTTATGAGAAATATTTTGTTTTTATGTTATATAAATCGTCAAAGGAATATTTAACTACACACAACACTAGCTTGGCATTCTTTACACGCAATTCTGACCTTCCTCGATAGCTTGCATCGTATGCAATACAGAGTTTCACTAAGCAACGATATGCTATTAAAATATTATTAAAACTAGCTGTTATGAATAGTAATGCCCACTTTTTGAAATTTTGTAAATTTTATTTTTCAAAATGGACTTCATTTTTGGATTCAGAATATCAAAATTACCCTAGGGTGAAATTTTGGTATTTTTCTGAAAACATTCAATTTTTGATGAATAGTGAAATAACTAGGTTACTATTTAAAAAATGACTTTTTATTTAAATAACTATTTATTTTATTTGAATTTATATTAGGTCAAAATTGATACATAATACCTTTATAAGTTAAAATTAATTCATTGGAGTCATTTTATAATAATTTAGATATATAAAAATTTTACTGAACTTTTGACCGTCTTTTACCCATCTCCTAGGAGAATTTGAAAATTTACATAAAACATAATTTTACCGCTTCTATGAGTGGAATTTCGAAAATCCAAGAGACACGGTAAATATCAAGGACTAAAATGTGGATCAATGAGATGAAAATAATTTTTGGTGAATAGTAACTTTATACTTTGTTTTAACACGGTTGATAGTAAATAGGGTAACTAAGGGTAACAATGATATTATTATTACCCTAACACATGTCCTAATTCTTTTGGATAAGTATAATTCGACCAAAAACAACCTTAGGAATAATATATGACCATTTAGTCCCAGATGGATTAGATTAGGGCATTTATTATTAATTTATTTAAAGAAGGGTTAAAATAGTTAAAATGAAAGTTTAATAAGTAAATAATTTTTAATATAGGGTTTTACATAAGATAAATTCGACTATAAATCTGAATTAGAAAGATAAAAAGCTTTTCTACATAATGATATTTTAGTTATAATTTTTAGACTTTAAATAATTTAATTTATTTATGACACAATGATGATGCAGTAATAATCTTATTAATGAAATATTGACATAATTGATGTTATAAATACCTAAATAAATGTAATTTGATACTTTTTATGAATTAAAATACTTTTATATGTTAATATGACATGTGAGTATTTATTTAATTAACTTTTTTCGAACTAATCATCCTGTTATGATTTTCACAAAAATCAATTACCAAATAGTGTCAAAATTGACATAAAATAGTTTTCAAACAAATATTATATTATTAATTGATATTTTACTCCTAAAAATATATGTCTCGGCCAAATGAATTATATATATTAATAATAAACATCTTGGGGTTCGTTGGGCTTGTTATGGTATGTTTATTAACCTTATAGTGTAAGAACACAAAAAGACACGGTAAAAGTAAAATTATCTAACTTAAAGATAAATCTAAATGATAAGGTTAAAATTGTAATCTAAACTTATCCAAATTATATTGTATGAGAGGATTTCGACCCATACCCACCTTAGCTTCGAAATAAATCAATTTGTATCTATTTAAAACAGAATATGGCTTTATAATAAAATAATATTTTTTGTTTTTCCAAAGGTGCCCCTCTCCTCCCTTATAAAAGGCCACCTCCTCCCTCTTTTCCTCACACCCCATTGAGCCTTCAAGCTCGTCCAACCACTACCAATATCTCCTCTCCACTTCCATAGAAACATCCTAGAGGTCCTGGTCTTCTTCAAAGACCATTTTTAGTGACCTAAAAGGATGTCTCAAAGAGGCGCTTCAAAGAAGAGGTAATGTCTGTTACCGATTCTTTCAACTTTATTTCTTCTTCCACTCCATCTTCATTAGTTTTGTGAATATTAATTGATAAAATCAGTATCACTAATATACTTATATGTTATTATAATTATGAAACAACCTTATTTCACCATCAATCCATCCTACGGAAAACGAAATCACCGCGCGTGCGTTCGTACGGAATACCATCTCCATGCCGTGGTGTAATCTATTTTCCACCACCACCTTACTTGGATGGGTATAATGGTGTAAATAATGAATATATATGATTATTTTAAACTGATATTGATTCTGAAATAGTATACATACACTCCAATACAATTCCACAATCATGGTAATGATATCATCGCTCGTGCATACGTACGGAATACCGTCTCCACGATATGATGCGACTCGTTATACATGATCTTCATTGAATAATGATTATATAAATTAATTTAATTAATGAATATGATATATATTACACTAATAACATTCTGGAAATAAGGAATCTATAACCTAAAAAAAAGAATAAAAATTTATTCGACAAAACACGCATAAGAACAAAAAGTAATAAACACCCGAATAACAAGTAACAATGAAATATTACTAATAATAAGCTAAGAATATGACCATATGTGATACCATAACAATCAGTATGATTCTGGAATAAGTCAATGACACTATTTAAATCATTATACAAGATGTTCGGCCACTTTCGAAGCAAATCAGACCTAAGGTATGGGAAAATATCACAATCACATTATTATCCGAGATTGTTTATACTCTGGTATTTACTGGGTTGTATTTTATCATCCACATCCATGTTACCTCAATATATAATATTATTTCCATCCACCTACAATTGTTTAAATCCAATTTTATCCATCGGTGAGTTTTTAGTAAAGGAGATGAAAGGAATCTTTTGTCGTTTTTCATACGAGGTACTTTTTGACTTTTCCGACAAAAGTATGAGAAGAATGTTATTTTACATTATAAGGCATGAATGGATTTTTAAAACATTATTTCCAAGAAGCATCATTTACAAGTTTTCATGTTTATTTTTAATCAACTTCTTTTAGTTTAAAATTTAATGACATGTTAAGAAGGAAAAAATGATTTTGATGTAGAAAGGATATTTTCCTCAAGAATGGAGTTTAAGTGTTTTATCAAAATTATTTTCCATCTATGATAATATAGGGTTCTGTTTATATCCCTATTATTAAACTGATTTGATTATGTTGTGATGGGATTATTTTTATGAATTCTTTTATCTTATATGAATTTTTTTATGATGTCACGATGTTTAAGAATCCAATTTTTATGCTATGATGTATGGTTTATGATTTTGTGGCACACATAAGAATGGTATCATTATGAGATGGGTGGGACCTATATCTCCCTCCAATGCATTGGTTAATGATTTTATATCTCATGAGATATACATGGCTGGAACGGTAGGTTAAATCGGTTCAGTGAAATAGGACTGAAACGAGGAGTGAACTCGGTCCAGAAATGTACTTTTCCCACTAAGATAGTGTTGGAAATTAGTCTTGACTACTAAGAAATGATTCTCTATGATTATGTGTGTAAGCCACAAAGTTCCATGTTTTATGTTATGATTATTGTGATTACATTTCACTACCATGAATTATCCCATTTATGAAATTATGATCTCTTTTGCAGGGTAAGATTTCCAAAATGTTATGTTCTTATGAATATGATGTGATTGATATTTCTTTTGTTTACCCTTACTGGACATTTGAGCTCACCCTTTTGTATGTTTTCTTTCCCCAGGTCAGGAAAAGGGTTATTAAGTAAGATATGAAAAAAGGGACTATAGATATGATGAAATAAATGGGAGACAGTGTAGACGCTTTATGAACCAGTTGTTTATGTTTCCCAATTTCAAAAGACACTATACCAATACGGTCCTTTCATGGTTTTGTTATATGTTGTAATAAGTGTACTTCAATTTTGATGTACTAAAAATGTTTGTAAAGTATGGGTCATTATATACGTTCAATAGTATATTATATCCAAGATGATATTAAATATATAGATATCATATATATCATATATATCTAGTATATATATGAATTTATAATAGTATATATCATTTTCAGATAGGAAATGAAATGCACCGTTCATGGAGACGGTAAGTCGTGCGTACACATGAACACTACATTATTTTATATTTATTATTTTAATGGAATAAAAACATAAAGATACATAGGTATATTATAATTAGAGTATAATATAATATATAATATCATTAACTACATCCATTATACATCCAACATATGGCATTAACGAGTCATATCACTTTGAGGGGGCGGTAGTCCACACTTCCTCAAATGAAATTATCGCGTTTACCCATAATTTAAATAAAAATGGTATGATATAAAAGGAAAATACAGAAGCATAAAGATAACATAAACCTAATATATATCATATAAAAATATAGTTTAATCTTAATGTCCACCATGAGAGGCGGTGGGAGATAATCGAACAATCATTGCATCATGAGGCATTAATTTACTATCCATAGAAACAGTCTGTTCTTCATCCATTAGATAGAAAAGTGTGTAATTGTAGTTCGAATAATTCTCATAACAACATTATTGTATATTTATTATATAGGAATTATTAAAAAATATTGTAATAAAAAGTGTTTAGGGGTTGGCGAAGTAAAATAAAAGAAATTAATTTAAGAGGAATCGTTACCTTCTATTGAGGTAACTTCCTTTGGTTTGAACCAATTGGACTTCTTGAAGTTCCGTCTACCTAAGGTAAGGCTTTCAAAAGGATTAGAGGGATGTAGGGATATTAATTGTGTAGAGGATGGATGATTAAAAAGGCTTGTGAGGTGTGGGGAATTGGTTAGAAGTGGTGGTTTTTTAAAAGGGGGAGGATGGGCTCTTTAAGAAAGTATAGAAATATTACTTTATTATATAATGATATTCGGTTTATAAATGCCAAAAACTAATTTAATTTGAATATAAGTTAAATCATGGTCGAAATAAAATCATCCCATAATAATTGGAAAGGTTTTGGATGTTATTATAAAATTTATAATCTTATTTATTTAAATAATTAATTAATGAGGTAAATACTGCATCATTATTGTGTCATAAATAATTTAATTTATATGTTGTCTAAAAATTAAAAAACATATACCATGATGTAGGAAATATTTTTAGCTGTAATAGGAATATTTATAGTTGAAATTATAACTTATATAACACCATTTAAAAATTAATTTACATAGAGATATTTGTTTCTGTCATTTTTCCTTTTCTTTAAGTTAATTAATCTAAAATGACATTATCTCTCCCATGTGGCTCAATGGGGTCCCAAAATTGACCCAAAGATTATCATGGTCGTAAATGAACCAACTAATAAGGTTAGGGCAAGTTTTAATGTAATATTTATTATTATAATATTCTTTTTAACCTTGAATTAACCTATTTACCTTTAACTACGGTAAATTAAAGTCAAAAGTTACTATTCACCAAAAATTATTTTCATCTTATTGAGTGACATTTTATTTACTAACAACAACCATAAATGTTGGATTTTTGTAATTCAATTCACAGAATTGTTAGAAATTCTTTTAAATGAAAAAGTCGGTTTTTTAACTAATTATAAGTGGTTTCACTATTCATCAAAAATAAAAGCTTTTCATAATAATAAAAAAAATTCGCCTAAGATATATTTGATATTCCAAATTAAAAAATTATATATATTTTGCCAAATTCTAATCATATATGTCACATTAATTAATTTAAATTTAATTATCATTGTTTAAAACAAATAGGGTGTTTTTAAAAATCAATAACCATCAAAATATTGATACTTGTTTATGGCTAATTTCAATTTCAAATTTATTACAATGACCAAAATTGGATTTTATGGTAACATATATGCTAATTACACATTAAAAACAATTAAAAATATAATATAATCATATAAATAAATTATATTAAAAGTCACGTTTGAATTAAAATGCAGTATATTTCACAATTCATTAAAAAATGAACTTTATAAGAAAAATACCAAAAAATTACCCAAAGTAAATTTTGATGTCCCGAATCTAAATAATAATTTTATTCTATCATGTAGAACATATAAAAATGACAAAAACTTTTTTTAATAAGGATTCTCCATCAAAATGTGGTAAATTGGCCTTTTTCTAAATATTAGAGTATTTATGCTTAAAATTAGATTCATTCCTATTTTAAGACCCTAACTTTTATTGGATAAATGTAAAAACCATTAAAAAACATGAATACTAATATTTTAGTTAGTTACATTCATTCCCTCTAATACAATGTCTAGGCATTAACTACCACTTGAAATAATAGTATTTTATTATTAGTGTGCAATGTAAGATTTCAAAGAAACACGTTGTTGTATATCGGGTACACAATCAAACATAGCAACAAAATTAAAGTAAAATTAATATTTAATTCACAAATATTAATAAATATGAAAATTTCGTATTCATTATTTACCTAGGGTGTTACAATTAATACACTGGGTTCACTCCATATTCCTTATCTATCTATCTCATGAGGTATATAAATCTTAACCTAATACATTAGAGAGAGATATCAGTCCCACCTCTCACATAATGAAAACCATATTTATGAGTTCCACAAGATCAGAAACATTAATAATAACATAATCCATGAGATGAAATGGTTATCATAAATATTTCATCATATCACAACATATGGAATTGATATAGTTTTCCGATTCATTTCATCATTTCATAACCGATGAATATAAGCTGTTTTCATAAGTGTGTATCCCATGGAAGAGATACTGGTTTTATCAACATAATACCATCATGACATAAATCGTCATAGAAATAATATGAATGGTATATTTGGATCATATCACCTATAAGGATTGAGTAAGAACAACATATGTTATCTTATATGGAAACTAATTTTCAAATATCAATTAAAACATTACATGAGGAAAATATGCTCTCTAATTTAAAAAATTATATTTACAACATACAAATTTTTGAAATTTTTTATTTAAATATATACATGGAAACATATAATGGAATCTTAAAAGAAATTATTTTTCATGATGTCGGAATATTTCATTCCTTACATACGTATTAAAATGAAATTTAATTCGCCTTTTCAGTAAAAGTTAAATGAGATTTGTTTGAGATAAAAAATAAAGATTCCTTACAAAATATTTTTATAAAAAGTAAAACAAGGGTAATATAAATTTAAAAAATCATAATAGAGTAATGGTAATTTTTTTAAAACTTTTTTAGAAAACTTGGTTTTTGTTGAAAATAAATTCCATACTAAAAATAGAAATAAATCTAGTTATTATAAAAAATTCAAAATTACCTTAGTTAACAAAGAGTGAAAAAGTGTAAAATTGAATTATAATATCATTAATAACACTAGAATATAAAAATTCATTATAATTATGGTGTGGAAGTTCATGGTATTTTTACATCATATTTTTTATTGTTAAAAAAATCAGGATAATTGATGAGATTGTAACATAAAATATTACAACTTTTGTGACATTGAATAATTATTACCAGGAAATAATAACATAAAATGAAACATAAAATATCATGAGGTAAAAAAAATTCATGATATTATGTATGGAAGGGTATTTATATGAATGAATATATGTTGATAACGTATGTCTCAAAGAAGTAATATTAAAACGGAAATCCCCATACCTCATTGGAAACGTTTTATCTATAAAATTAATCAAAGTTAGAACCAAAAATGGTAATGGAAATTAAAATAATAATATCTAGAAGAATAATAATATAAATATATTTTAATTATACACACCAAATATAATAAATTGTTAGTGAATGTGGATTGTGTCTCACACAAAATAAACGTGAGATAGAAAACCCTTACATTAAGTAGTGACTGTCATCGTACTCATTAAATCCTCCTATATAATTAATAAATGTTTTTTATAAATTTATTTAATAATAATAATAATATATATCATACCATATATTATTTTCTAAGGACATTTTATTACCCATTTACTAAATATTCTATGTTAAGGTTACATTTCGGAAAAAATCGCATTATTTTTCGTATATGTTTTAATTTGATTTATTTTTTATCCCCCTAATTAAATTATGATTTTAATATCTCAATATTTATAATTATGATATATATATATATAATTTATATTCAGTAAATATTTATTTATAATAATTTCTTGGATATTGAATTAGGAAGTGGAATACACTATTCATAGAAACGGTATGTCATACGTTCACATGATAGATACTTCTAATTTCTTATCAGATAAAAAGAAATCAGATTATATGATATTTTATTATTAAAAAATATTTTTTATGTCACATATATCACA
This sequence comes from Viscum album, assembly GCA_963277665.1. Classification (NCBI taxonomy): domain Eukaryota; kingdom Viridiplantae; phylum Streptophyta; class Magnoliopsida; order Santalales; family Viscaceae; genus Viscum; species Viscum album. The sequence goes on along the minus strand of OY728142.1, from coordinate 274,664,083 downwards.
TATTTTAATTAAACTACTCTTTAATACATTCCATGTAATGTGTTAATGAATCATATCACTTCACAGGGTGGTAGTTCATTGTACATAAGAATTATGTTACCGTATACACAAAAAATGGAAATCATCAAGAAATGAGTAATATATTAATTCTAGAAACATAATGATATAATAAACATCATAAATATCATATTTAAATATATGTAAATCATTATTCACAACCATTATAGGTGGTCATGTAAAAAAGAATGACATTGGTTCGCGAGGCGGTTGTTTGTTGTGCACACAAACGACGATTTAATAACAGATTTATTGGATGTTTTTTGTGGTTTCAAGTAGTAACCATAACAAAAAAACATCAAATAAAATTTAATATACTTAAATTATTATATGATAATGATATAAATAAAATTTAAGGAGATTGAGTATGAAAAAAACAAAAACAATGGTTGATGAAGGTTTCCTCTTCTTCGGGTATCTTTTTTTGGTTTTCAACAAAGGCCTTCCATGATTGGATTACTACCAAAAGTAATTACTAAAAGATTAGTGCATGTAATTGGGGAATTTATTTGGCCAAGTCTTTGTATAAAGAGTTGGTTTTAAGATTTTGGATAGAGGTAATGATGAGTGGACTTCTATATGGAATTTGGGGGGGAAACTTTTATATTTTTGAACAATAGAATTATGCCCAAATTTTTTCATTGTCACATGGATCCCATTACAGACAAATAAAAATACTAGATGGTATAAGGTAGAAATATATCAAGAAGATTGGTTTTGGAAATTTTTAAATATCATTTTTTCCAATATGTTTAAATTTTAGTCCCTAAATAATCTCATGTATCTCTAAATCGCCGTGATTAAATTTAACTACAATCACTAATCATTATGGTAAAAAATTATGTTGAACCAATTAAAAAATTTTAATTATAATTATTCAATATATGAAATCCATTTCTCTAAATTCCACTCACATAATTTGTTGAAATTATTTTAAAATTTAACCTCACTTGTGGGATGAGACAACACGTTTTTAATGTGAATAAGTTCAAATGTTTGCAATGTTTTTATATCAGACATCAATATGAAATTGATTAAAATGAATTAATTTTTTTTAAAATATCTATAATTTAACCAATTTTACATTAAAATAAATTTAAAATTTAATTTAAATTTACATATAGTGTAAATGAAAAGATGGTTTACAATTAAAATTTAATATTATTCAATATTCATGCAAAAATGAAATATTTGTGAAAAATCTCACAAAAAATAACAGTAAATTAATTTTTTTATTAAGAATTAAATAATTAGTTTTATATTATAAAAATAAATTTTAAAAAGTGAACAATATATTATTTAGTTATTGCTTATAGGACATAAAAAGTTGTTATTCTCAGAAAATACCACTTTTAAAATTTATAAATACTTTTCATGAAATTATATATTTCATTAGCATTAAATTTTATTTATAAAAAAATTAGTAATATTATTTAAATATTTTTTATTAGCATTCATATTATTAATTTTAATGGCTAGGTTCTAACTATTTTTTTAACAATTAAAATAAAAAAATTGCGTTCTGTAGGAACTCATTATTGTGTGTAATGCATGTTAAACCAGATGTTGAGTGAAATACAAGATTAACAAGGTGTTTTGAATAAAGAGATACAATAAGTAAATTTAATTTATTTAAAAATCATAATAAATCAAGGTGATACCTATTTCAGTTGGTTTTATTGTCTGAGTCTCCAAGGATATACATTTTAAAAGTATCCCTTAGGACTTGTATTGTTTTCATTAAACCACTACAATTACTAAATTTAAAATAGTGGTTAGATTCACCTCAGATCACCACCTCCTCTCCTATTAGCATGGTTGGTTAACTATGAGTGCAGTGGAGTTTTCATAAGAGGTTTTTCATCCTTTTTCATTTGGAGCCTATAGCTCATTTTCTTCTCTCATGGAACATGGCGTGTTTCAGGGGGAAAGAAAGGGGTTTTAGTGGGGATAATTTTCACACCCTGGCCAATAGATACATATTTATTATTTTAATTTTTTTTGGAATTTCAATTATATTTAGAGTTGATCTGATGAAAATTTCTGTGTTTTGGTACTTTTTTCAAAGGGGCATTGTAAGCCTGTAGGGTTTGTCTAATCATGTCAAACCCATGTTCTTCAGTTTGTAACCTAGATAATTCCATTTTTATAGGTCATAAATGGTTTTTACAATCATTTGATTTCATGTTTCTCTCTAGTGAGGGTTACATCACTTGGGAATGGTTTGGTAAAAATGAAGGCCAAACCGTGTACAACACCCATAATCATAAATTTTCTATTTTTACAGAAATACCATTTCTGGGTTTAATCCTAGATGGGGTGTTTAATCCCTATCCATTCAAGGCTGAAAAATTGGGGGTTTGTATCTTCACCCCACTCCTACCTACATTGTATTTATTAGGGTTTTCTCCCTCAATTCAAGGTGGTTCTCTTTTTAGTAAGACTACATTATCTTATCCACATCCCTTCTTCTTGGTTTCTCTTATTCCCATGGCTTGGTTAACTATTGGTTATACCATATGAAGCATTTTCATTTTTTAGGATTTAATTATTAGTATTAGTTTATGTGGATCATTTCATGGGACTTTTTTTTCTTATTTCCAATGGTCTCACTGAATCTGCTCTTGATTTGAGGTAGGTGGTTTTGTGATTTGACTTTATCATCACTATGTATATCTTCTCAAGATATATAAATTGGGTTCCCCTCAAATTCTAATTTTTTATTCATCATTAATTTTTTCAAAATAATTACCTAGGGAAATAATCATGTCAATTATTTTCATGTTATTTTTCTTATTCTATGTGTTTAATAAAATGTCTAACTGGGTTTTTATGGTGTTTTAATCATTTAAATTAAAAAAAATTAATTTATAAATATTTCATATTGTTTTTTCTTTGGGATAATATATATTTTTATTTGGTTTCATGATTCTTGTGTACTTCATGAAATTTTAATGATTATCTACCTTGGTTTTCATAAATTTTTTTTGTTTCATCTCATTAATTGGTTCCCTTGCTATATCATTTGAATACATATGCACATATATTCATGTAGTTACGAACCTATATATTTATCATCATTAATTAAAATATATTGGTGTGTATATATATATATATATATATATTTGGAAGTTATTTGAATGTTTTATTTGAAAAAAGTGCTCTCAAAATGGTCTTGGTTTCTTCAATGTGTTTTCAAAAAGTGGATTCCTAGAATATATTTATCAAAATGTTCTTAGGACAGTTTTTCAGTTTAAAATGGATTCGTAACATTATTATTAATTTATAAATTGTTTTCAAAGGTTGTATTTTCAATGTTTATTTAATTGCTAAATAGGATTTTTAGAAACATTTTATATAATTGATCGAATGTATACGGTTTTCAAAGGATTTTAAGAAAATTGATCGTAGTTAAAAATATGAACCCTGATTGATTACTTGAAGTGGTTGCCCTGAATTTATGTGCAACATCAAGGATTACCTCTTTTTTGAGTGGTGTATTTTAAGGGTATGTGTTAGAAGGTGGTCTATGATTTCTTATTGGCATGTAATGATCTTTGATTGAGATTAAGTTTATCTATTTTTTACTTCTCCTCCTTTTTTTTACTATCATTTATGCATCCTTAGTGTTTTTGTGACGAATGATATATGATTTTATCTACATCCTGATTAGTTAGACTAGATCCCTTATGGTATGTTAAGGTCAAGTTAGGTTTTCCCACTGGTGAGGCAAGTTAAGAATATCCATATTGGATATAGTCTTAGGAACATCACTGATAGGGAAATAGAAGGTTCTGAACTAGGTAATTCTATGGTCACCTGGAAATAATTTTATAAAATTAACATTATTATTTATCCACTAATGAAAAATTACATTATGAATCCACTATGATATTATACACTAATTTAACAGTATAATATTCCATTGAATCTCGTTTATGTTTCTATTTTGATTCACCATGTTAGTCACACATTTATATAAATCATTTTATTAATGAATTTATGGTGTCATTAGTGTGATTTGAGCATTCTTTAAAATATGTTTATAATGTATGTTTTTATATATTTCCCTATTAATGGTCTTATCAAATTTTTAAAACATAATTCAGTTTTAATTATGATTTCTATAGAATTTCTTATAATTAGATCTCATTTTAAATGTTTAATATGAATTTTAAAATTTTATTTTTGACTATATATTATAGTATTTTTTATAAAAAGAAATATCATCGGGACTCTGATGATTTTTTTATAATCACAGTCATGCTCACACATTATATTCTCTACTCTGTGATAGTATATCCATTTTTTAGTTCATGTACCACATTGTGATCACACTTGGAGTGATTGGTTCTATGTATATATGGTGAGAAATAGTTCACATGGGATTTCTGTTTGGTCCGTAGTTTTGTTTTAGTTTTTATTTTCTATCAAAGATGTATTTCCCTAGTTAGTCAACTTTTGTTTAGATATTAATTCATTTCCTTTATCTATGTTAATTATTTTATGTATTTTTTTGTTCTTGTAGTATTTTTATAATTTCATATAAAATGTTGAGTAAAATTCCAACATTTTTTATGAGCCCTCAGTGATTATCATCAGGATGAGGGGATCATGGATTCCCCTTTGGTATTTCACAGGTTGGATCAACTGTATCTTTCATAAATTACCCATGAGGGATTATGACACTAACTATTTGATAATTAATGTAATGAAGTTGTGATAGTCTATATAATGCATTATGGATTATTTTTCATACTCATTTATATATGATTAATATATTATAGAATTGTAATTATAGTTTTGATAATAAGAGAAGAAATTAAATAATATGTAAGTATAACACAAAATATATTGAAATATGGATCTTGACCTATTAATAAAAAAATTAAAAATGTTTTATTATTTTAATGTGGTTATATTCATATAAATTTCCTCTTGAGTTCTTGTAAAACATTATACTCATTTAATAAATTGATATGTTATATATAGTGAAATTGAGATCTATTATTGAGAAATAGGATTCATACCAAAGTAATACCGTTGAATGATATAAATTTTTTTGAATTGTTATCAAATACGATGAAATGTTTTTTAATTTATAGAAACCACATACTAAATTATATAATAATTAATCTAATAATGTAGAAAAGGATGATTTTTAATAATATATTAAATATTTTCTTATAATATCTATATGAATGTTTTTTTGCAGGGATAAAACAATATAAAAGAAACATGGGAAAGTTTAAACCTATAAAATTATATACAACACAAAAAATATCTACCATGAATTTAAAAATCATGATATATATGATGTTTATAAATAATTGTTTTAGTCTAAAATGACTGATGGTACTTTTATTTACACTCATGTACTCATATGACTAATCATATTGTATTTAATTTAGCTAGGTTACTACTAATGCCAAATATGATTTAAAAGTTAATCTTTCAGTCATTATCAAATAGATTTGGATAATTCATTGGTTGTAATAAAAAGAATGAGATCAAAAATATTTTACATTTTTATCCTTACTATTATTATGGTGGAATAGTATTGTAAGAGGGATGAAATCTAAAGTTACATGATTATTGTATAAAATAATAAGTAACATGTTATAGTCACCTAGAAAAATGTAATAGTTTGGTTGAGAATCCACAACTGATTAATTGAAATTAAATAATTATCAACGAGTAAGTAAAATATTTAAATTATTTTAAGATGGGATGTAATGCCCCGACCCTAGTTACCCAGAGTCGGTGCATTATTTTTATACATTGGCATGAATACAAGGAATCAAATCAAGAAGGACCGATCGGTTTAGCAGTCTTGGAAAATAGATTACATGCATGAATGCTGCATTAAACTTCATAACATAAGAAGAAACATTAATAATCTTTCATGAATGCCATTATCCATTGGATTGACCATGCATATCAACCACAAAACACTTCTTGGAATCCTGGGAAAAATAAAACATAGAAAAAGGGGTGAGCTCAGATGCTCAGTAAGGATAACAATACAGCGGAAACATTCATAAATAAGCAAAAACATTTAAGGAAATTTATAACTAAAACAAAAGCCTTTTAAACATTAACTTCAACATAATATGGAAAAATAAAATAAAGTAATTCCATTTATTTATTCGCATGGATGTTCTTCAAGTCTATTAATCACATGAAATATCACTATCCACTTTCATAATGATGGATTGCATAATGCCAGAATATTATAACCACATAGTCAAGGCATGTCCATGAATACAAAAAATATTTTTTCAAGGACTTGTGCCAAGACACTAGTTTGTCTCATGAGACCTACCAATGCATCGACGTGCTATAGCGGGCTCCACCCGTCACATATTATGTCCAATGTATTCATCATATGAATAGGTTTAAACATAACATAAACATTCGTATTAAAACTAGCATATGAAATGTCAATACTTTCTCCATAAACCATGAATGGTATAAAAATAACACATCCACATTCAAACATATCACCAAAACTTCAATACAATATGTTTATTTTGTATCATAATAAATCAACATCAAATAAGCTTAATATCCATCAAAGGATGGTGACATAGATGAAATCAATACTATTTGAGAGAAATATCTATTTTTTAATCATTTAAAAGTCACATAATTATAAAAGGAAACATTTACTTTGGAAATATTCTTATAAGATTTTAAGGTAAGCTTCGACAAATTTATAATGGAGGAAAATAGCTGCACCCATCATATATGTTAAAAAAGACATCCTTACCTTTGTTATGTCGAAAAGGTTAAGAAGGAACTTGTTTGGAAAAAGAAAGAAAGATTCCTTTATAAACAACTTATAAAAAGTCAAAAAGGGTATAAATGACATTAACCCATAGTCTGTAAAATAGTAAGAATGATTTGAAATACATTTTTAAGAAACATGGATGTGGATGATAAAGATGTCCCAGTAGATAAGTACGTATAAACAATCCTGGATAATGACGAGATTATGAAATAAACCCCAACCAATTTAATAACTTACGAAACATAAACCCCATAGAAGAGGAATCATACAATGAATATGTAAATACCCATAAATTAAAGTGTATTACAAAATGAATACAATTATGGGTAGTACATACACTATAATAAAGGTAATAGTGACAATATGGCATGAATATCATGAGAATAAGAAGTGAGATGAAAACCCCATACCTTACACATTCAATTAGTCGAGGGTACGTTTAAGATCATGTATGAAGACCGTAGTATGCTATTAAATTATACCAGAACCATATTAATATTTATAATATCATATATTATTCATTTATGACATTTTACTACCCATTTAATAATAATTTACATGTTAAATTAACATTTCAGGTAATAATCTCTTTCTTTATCGTACGTGTTCTAACCTGTTACTCATGAAGGTATGAATTTGAGATAAGGTGGAGTGCCCTTTTATAAGAGGGGTGAGAGGCAACTTTGGAAAAGCTAGAAATATTATTTTATAAAAAATTTATATTCGGTTTTTAATGTCTCAAAAGTAGATTATTTAAAGGTTAAGGTGGGGATAAGTTGAAAACCTCTCAACTAATAGGTTTTAGATAGGTTTGGGTCACTATATTAACTTTATTCTTTTGATTTAACTCTTAGTTAGATAGTTTGACATTTACCATGTCTCTTTGTATGTTTATATTATATAGTCAATAAACTAACTGTAAACATCCAAGAGACCCATAAGTGGTCCATTAATAATACACTTATCATTATATAATTCCTTTGGCTGGACCTTAGATTTTAGGAATAAAGTATCAATTATTAATATAATACTTGTTTTAAAAACTCATTTTTGTCAATTTTGAAACTATATAATAATTTATTTTGTTAAAGTATTAAAAACATTATTCATTCGAACCAAATTCATTTAAGAAATCCTAACATGTCTTATTAACCAATAAAATTTTTGTATGTCATCAAAACTTTCAAATTATATTTATTTTACCATTTTTAATACTAATTATTTTATTCATTCATTAATAAGGAAAATACAGCATCATTATTATGTCATAAATAAATTTAATTATTCAATGTCTCAAAATTATAAATAAAATACCATTTTGTTGGAAATATTTTTAGATTTATAATGAATATTTATAGTAAAAAATATAACATATATTACCCTATATAAACATTGTTTTTCTAAAAGATATATGCTTATGTCATTTATGTATTACTTTAACATAATTAATATAAAGCGTCATTATCACTTTCTAGTGGATCCATGGGGTCCCAAAATCGACCCAAAGATGCCCATGGTCGGACATGTATCAACCAATAGGGTTAGGACACGTTTTAGGGTAATTTATTATTATTAAAATACTATTTTTTACCCTTATTTACCGGATTTACACTTTAACCATGGTAAATAAAATATTCTCCGAAGTAATTATTCAAAATGTCTAAAAATAAAAGTTATATATTTACACAATATGGACCTCCTATCTCTAAATATGGAATCCATTTTTCTACATTCAAAACACATAAGTGACAGAAATTAATTTAAAATTAATTCATGTTGTTAAAACAATAAGAGTGTTTGTAAGAGATATTAACCTTCAAAAGATTGGCACTTGCTTTTGTCAAATTTAAATGTAAAATTTTGTCCAATGTCCAAAATTAGATTAAATGGTAAAAATATAATCTAATTATACTCTAAAATATCTAAAATTCATAATATAACACTATTAATTATTTCAATTAAAAAAGTTGTTTTTAGATAAAATTTAGTAATTTTCACTATTAATCAAAATATAAAAGTTATCCAAAAAGTACCAAAAAACCATCCTAAGCTAATTTCGATATTCCGAATCCAAAAATGAAGTCAATTCTAAAAGATAAAATGTATAAAATTTTAAAAAGTGGGTATTACAATTCATAATGGATAGTTTGATTGGTTGTGGTGTGTGTTGGAACTCGAAGTTGCGTACCACACACGCTACTGCATTATTCAAAGAGAAGCGTACCATGGATGCTTGGGGAGTTACATTCTCCCCTGCTTCAATAAACTACATCCTCAAAATTTGAAATTATTTTTAAAATATAAAAGTTTGTAAATAGAAAATAACTTTTGGAAAACCCACATCGAATATTAGGATAATAAAACTTAGTCTTAATAAGAGGAAAAGGGAATAGAAAGGGTCACCACCAAATTATGATCTCAATTAGGAGAACATTGGTGCAAATTAGAGACATATAATTGGAGGAAAAAAGTAAATATTTATAGGTAGTTATTGATGTCATCAATCACAAACAAGTGTAAAATTGAGGGCCTTAAATTCATCAATCTATGATGATTTAAAATACCATCAGTTCAACAAAACATATGGTATTAGGATAATTTTTTTTTGGTTTTATGATCCCGTCACTAAATTATAAGAAATAATTTCTTCATAGAATTAGAGAAGAAGAAAAATATATACTTGACAAGTATAGTCCCATCCTTTAACTAATTTCTAATACAAACTCATCTTTCACTCTAAAAGATAATAGAACATAAAAATAATATTCTATTTATCCTATTCGTATAGGGTTTAAAAAATGAATATATAATTCATATACCAGAATTTTTTAAAAAAAATATAACATTATTCAATCCAGGACATCACATGGGCTAGTGGTAGGTGATACACCCTTGTCTCCCTTTAGTTGTGGGTTCAAGTCTCGTGGCCTTGCCGGATGCGACGGGTTGCTGCCCGACCTCCAGGTTATCCTTTTATGGCAATCCAAAAAAATTCTCAAACTAGAATTATCCATAATACATATATCCAAACTCATAGTCCAAAATTTATAAGGAAGTTAAAAACAATGAAGATCCTTTTTTCCACATAATAACATGTGAACACCTTAATCATGCATTATTTTAAAACACTACAACATCTTGATTTACCATAAAACCTTATTTATTACATTAATTATCCCTTATTCCTTATAGATTACTGGATATACTCCCTCTATCAAATAATGTTTTAAACTCCAACAATGATGGAATATACAAATCATTAATCAGTTTCAAGGTAATCAAGAATATCCAATATAATTTATCCAAATCAATCATGTATTATTCCAAAATAACTACCTCGGTATCAGGACCATATTATGGTTTATCTTTCTCTCAACCATATATTTTACAAAGATTTAACCTACTATTGAGTCACTTTTCGTGGTTCCAAAAAATCTGAAGTCCTTAATGAAATAGTACTACAGTACAATCCTTATATACTCCATAATTAATATAACCAATAAATTGTTGATACAACACTCAAATGACATAATTCTCTAATAACAACATAAGAACTCTAATCATTCATCCTCATCTGTGATAGAATAATAACATGATTATTATCCAATAGCAGCATTTGTGGAATACTCTGATAATTTGGACAATAGTTCACATAGGGTCCCTACTCCTTGCAGATGAAGCATTATACATTGGAAACCTTTTTCTTACCCATGTTGTCGCGTACATGGTGTTGTTTTTTCCCCACACTTATAACAAACATTCATTCCCATCAGGCATGTTCCATGGTGTTTCTTCCCACAGTTGTAACATATGGGAAAATTCTTCTTTTCCCTCTTTCCTTTATCCATATCTCTATCTATTATACTTTTCTTCTCTTTCTTCCCTTCAAACCCATAGGTCTCAGAGAATTTCTTTACTTATCTTATTAACACATGATACTATTTCTTCGTATTTTGAGAATACATGGGAGACTACATCCCTTATAAATGTTGGCTAAATACCGTGAAAGATATGGTACTTCTTACTTTTTGGATCATATGTATTTCTGGAGTCCACATTCCTTCTACTGTGTGCCATTTCTATGCAATGACATTAACTAGGTCAATTTAGAAATTGCAATGAATAATTCCAAACTTTAAAATACCAAACGTAAATTGAATAGTTTATGGATATAATCCATAATCATAAAGATGTTTTCATTTAAGAAGTATATACTCATAAACCCTTCATAATGATTTTTAAAGAAAATGAGAATTATCCTAAGCATATCCCCCGGGAGTGTCCTAACCAAGAGTGCAGCAAGCCCATTGTCGTGCACCAGTTCCCATTCGATTCTAGCTCAAAGCGGTGTTTTTAGGTTTTACCCCTAGGTAGATCTATACCAGATCCACCTCTACCTTCTTTTATCCAGACAGGGCTGTATTTTCTACAAAAAATCACAAAATATCTACATTACCAAAATTCTTGGAATTTCTTCTATAATAATCCACAAGGTATATCTTTGGTCTATGTGCTATAATCATAGTTTATCTAAATCTAGCTTCCACGATTATTGCTAACCTCCTTCTGATATGAACTGTAATGCCCCAACCCTAGTTACCCATAGTCAGTGCATTATTTTAATACATTATCATGATTACAAGTAATCAAGTCCCAAAGGACCGATCAGTTTAGTAGTCTTGGAAAATAGATTACATTCATTAATGATACATTACACTTCTTAACATAAAAAACAACGTAAATAATCCTTCACGAATGCCATTATCCCTTGGATTAACCCTGCATATCAATCACAATACAATTCTTGGAATCCTGGAAAAAATAAAACATAGAAATGGGTGAGCTTAGATGTATAGTAAGGACAACAATACAGTGGAAACTTTCATAAATAAACATAAACATTTAAGGAAATGTATGACAAAAAAAGCCTTTAAAACTCCAACATCAGCATAATATATCAAAAATAAAATGAATTAATTCCATTTACTTATTCACATGGATATTATACAAGTTGAATAATCACATGCAATATCACAAACCACTTTCATATTGATAGAACACATAATGTCAGACTATCATAACCACATATTCAAGGCCTTGTACCAAAACTACAAATAAGATTTTTTCAAGGCCTTTTTCCAAGACACTGGTTTGTCTCATGAGACCTACCGATGGATCGAGGAGCTATAGAGGGATCCACCCGTCACTTATTATGTCCAACGAATTCCTCATATGAACTGGTTTAAATATAACATAAACATTCTTATTAAAACTAGAATACGAAATGTCAATACTTTCTCCATAAACAATGAATGGTATAAAAATAAGACATCCACATTCAAACATATCACAAAACCTGAAATACAATATGGATGTTTTGTATCATAATAAATCAACATCAAATAAGCTTAAAATCTATCAAAAGATGTTGACATAGATGAATTCAAAACTATTTGAGAGAAATATATCTTTTTTTAAATAATTTATAAATAAAATAATTATTAAAGGAAACATTTACATTGGAAGTATTATTATAATATTTTAATTGAAGCTTTGACAAATTTATATCGGTGGAAAATATCTGCACCCACTGTATAAGTTAAAAAAGACATTTTTACCTTAATTCTATCGAAAAGGTTAAAAAGTACATTTTTTGGAAAACGGCAGAAAGATTCTTTTATAAACTTCTTATCAAAAGTCAACAAGGGTATAAATGACTATAACCCATAGTATTTAAAATAGTAAGAATTATTTGAATTACATTTTTATGAATCATGGATGTGGATGATAAAGAGGTCCTAGTAGATAATTACGTATAAACAATCTCAGATAATGAAAAGGATTGTGAAATAAACCCTTACCAATTTGGTAAATTACAAAACATACACCCCATGAAAGTGGTATAATACAATGAATATGTAAATACACATAAATTAAAGTGTATTAAACAAATAATATAATTATGGTCAGTACATACACCACTCTAAAGGTAATATTGGCAATATAGCATGAATCTCACAAGAATAAGGAGTGAGATGAAAACCCCTTACGTTGCACTTTCCTTTAGCCGAGGGTACATTTAACCTCCTGTATGAAGATTGTAGTATGTTATTAAATTATAGCAGAACCATATTAATATTTATGATATCTTACATTATTCATTTATTACTTTTTACTGCCCATTTAATTATAATTTCCATGTTAAATTAACATTTCGGGTAATAATCGCTTTTTTATCGTACGTGTTCTAACTTGTTACTCTTGATTTTATAACATAGATCATAATTTAAATACTTCAAAAATATAAAACATTATTTATATATCATATATATTAAGAATAAAATTATGTATAATATATATATATATATGTGAAATGGAAAACACCATTTATAGAGACGGTAGTCCGTACATATGAATAAACGATGTTTCTGTTTTCATAGAGTATTGAAGGTAAATAAGTGCATAAAATATATGTAAGTAAATATATATATATATCTTCAATATCATTATTATTTAACATATTAAAAACATATTAGTAATATATATTTTTATAATTGTCAATGAATTGTGAATCTGGAAATGAATCTCATCACGTCGTGGAGACGGTAATCCGTACGTACGGATGAGCGACAATATAATTTCAATAAAGGTGTGGAATTGGATGGTATTTTAAATTTATAGTGACATTATTATGTTAGTTTCATTATTTATATACATATTACTCATCATTATATCCATCCAAATAACATATTTTTGAATAACAAATTACACCACGGAGACATTATCATTCATAAGATGGATAGAATAATGAATATAGTTGTGGAATATTTATAATAACATCGTAGTATATAGAAAATACTGAGGTTATTAATTTATAAGGGAAATAACAAATAAAGAATAAGTGGAAGAAGAAAGTAATTTGAAATAGGGTGGTGAAAACATTACCTCTTCTTCGGGTTCTTCATTTTGATTTGATCAAAAGGGCTCCTTAGGATGGAATTCTAAACAAAATAATGCCTCTAGGTTGAAGTGAGAGAATATGAGAGAATATTTGGGTAGGTTTTGGCCAAGAAAAAAGGCTTTGAAGGTATGAATTTGAGAGAAGGAGAGTTCCATTTTATAAGAGGAATGAGGGGCACCTTTGGAAAAGCTTAAAATATTATTTTATAATAAATTTATATTCGGTTTATAATGGCTCCAATGTTTATTATTTAAAGTCTCAGATGGGGATAGGTTGAAAACCACTCAACCAATAGGTTTTAGACAGGTTTTTGTCACTATATTAACATTATCCTTAAATTTTTACTCTTAGTTAAATAGTTTTACATTTACCATGTATCTTTTTATATTTATATTATATAGTCAATAAACTAACTATAAACATCCAAGAGACTCCCAAGTGGTCCATTAATAATACAAATATCATTATAGAAGTCCTTTGGCCGAACCTTATATTTTAGGAATAGAATATCAATTAATAATATAATACTTGTTTTAAAAACTCCATTATGTCAATTTTGACACGATTTAATAATTGATTTTTGTAAAATTTTTAACAACATTATTAATTCGAAAAAAAAAATATTTAAGCAATCCTAACATTTCTTATTAACCAAAAACGTTTTTGGATGTCATCAAAACATTCAAATTATATTTATTTTATCATTTATAATATAATTTTTTGATTCTTTCATTAATAAGGAAAATATAGCATCATTATTGTGTCATAAATAAATTTGATTATTCAAGGTCTAAAAATTATAAATAAAATACCATTTTTTATGAAATTTTTTTATATTTCTAATGAATATATATAGTCGAAAATATAACATATATAAACCTATAAAAATTATTTTTCTAAAAGATATATGATTATGTCAATTGTGTATTTACATTAACTTAATATAAATTGTCATTATCACTTACAAGTAGATCCATGGGGTCCCAAAATAGATCGAAATATACCAATGTTCGGACATGTATCAGCCAATAAGGTTAGGACACGTTTTAGGGTAATTTATTATTATTATTATTATATTATTTTTTGACCCTTATTTACTAGATTTACCCTTTAACCATGAGAAATAAAATATTTACCAAAGTAATTCTTCAAAATGTACAAAACTAAAAGTTACCTATTTAAACAATTTGGTCCTCCTGATTCTAAATATGGAATCCATTTTTCTAAATTCAAAACAATGAAGTGGCAGAAATTAATTTAAAATTAATTACCTTTGATAAAACAAAAAGCATGTTTTTAAGAGATAATAACTATCAAAAGATTGTCACTTTCTTATGTCCAGTTTAAATGTTAAATTATGTCCAATGACCAAAATTGGATTAAATGGTAATAATATAATCTAATTATTCTCTAAAATCACTCAAATAAATAATTTATCACAATTAATTATTTTGTTTAAAAAAGTTGTTTTTAATTAAAATTTATTAATTTTCACTATTCATCGAAATATGAAAGTTATCCGAAAAGTACCAAAAATTCACCCTAATATAATTTTGACATTCCGAATCCAAAAATTAATTCCATTTTGAATGATAAAATGTATTAAATTTCCAAAAGTTGGTTTTACTATTCATAACGGCTAGTTTGATTGGTTGTTCTGTGTGTTAGAACTCGATGTTGCATACCACACATGCTACTGCATTATTCAAATAGAAGCATATAGTGGAAGCATGGGGTGTTACATGGGAAAATGTATATTAACATACATAGAGTACCTTAAGGAGTATAAGTAACATAATGTACATTTCACCTAATGTATCAGTGTGAAATAAATAAAATAGTTTATTTTGAATGGTATATGTTTCCAATTGTATATTACATGATTTGTGTGTGTATATATATTTATTTCTATATTTATATTTTATTTCGTTAATTATTAGTGGATGAGTTTAGAAGATATTGGTTTACACATTATGGATCACAAAAATATTTTTTCCTTATTAAAATTTTTGTATGTATTGTTAAATAATTGTTGATTTTATATTCATTATAATATATCTTATGGGTTAAAAAAGGAATTTTATTTAAAAAAATCTATTTTAATAAAATTAAAGTTGATTGAGGCCCATGATTCCTATTATTATATAGTTTATAACATATTATTAAGATTTTTTTCCCATAAAATATATCTCATGAGATATAATTTTGTCTCACATAATATTATTTATTTTGAGAAAATATATTTTCCAAGAAACCACTTATAATTATTGTTGAGTTTGGAGATGTTTAGATTAGATGATAATTTATTTACTAAAAAATTTATTATTTTCTAGATATGTATTTAATCTAATTGTATTTCCAATAAAAATCCTAAACACTTTTACAAAATATTTGACATAGAATATAAAAATATGAACATCATGTAAGAGTTACATTTTTTTCTTGTTTTCAATAATTCCATAGGAATATTTTATTTATTTAAGAGTTATGAGTATTAATTTAAATACATCACAATATTGGGTACATTGACGAAAATTTATTTGGTTTTAATGACCAAGTAATTAATATGTGGATTGAGAATATGAATCTCATATTTATTTAGAACCACATTTTTAAATATATATTTATAATAAATATTTTAGTAGAAATAACTTATATTAAGAAAATTTCTACATTTTTCTTTGGTAGGTTCTAGACGGTGGTGAGATATGTTTTCAAAAAACTAATAAAATTAAAAAAACATGAGTTCATCAATGGTACCAATTTATTAATATGTGGTCTTACTGACACTTATGTATATGGCTATTGTTTATATTTTATTAATTTTTTTTTGAATATATAATGTATCATTTTATATAAATACATTTAAATTTAAACATTCACTCATGTAGTTAGGGTTTCGTTTAGTGGTAAGAACCCCATAATTTTAGATGAAAAATAGGGGTTCAAAACCCATGGGGCGTAGGATATTGTTGCAACACTATAGCGCTAATGTAGTAGCTGAGATACTATTGCAATTGTGGAACTATAGAGGTGGCAGGGGAACTGTAGTGACGGTGGGTACAGTGCAGTACTGTAACAGCGCGGGTACCGTAGCATTACTATTCACAAAATGAGTATTGGGCTTAAAATTTTGGCTTACGGGATATGTAATGGGATAAATGCCCAATGGGCCTATGGGATTTGAAATGGGTTTCCCTTTACCTAGATAAACTGGTCTTTTCTTTGCTTTAATAATAAAAATGAGGCTTCGGTCCCAACTTTTAAATAGAAAATTTAAACATTCACTCATGTATTCATCATAAAACAAGATTTTTTCATAGGAAATAACTTGTTGGAGATTAAATGTATATTTTTTCCCAAGTCAATGACTATCAAGGAAAGATATGGGTTGGGATGAAATGTAATGATCGATGTTGATAGGAGATTATATAGGGAATCATAGTTTAACAATGAGGTGGAATTGATACTTGTGATATAGATTCACCCACCAAGTATCCAATATGGATTGTTATTTTTATTTTCATTAGTATTTTTGGGGTACATATTTCATAATAATCCCCAATATATGCATTTAATGGGGTACCATGTATGTAAACTGTCGTACATTGATATATTTAATATATCAGACTTAAAGTTGTGATAATCTGGGATTGGTTGGATATGTGGTTGATCATGTTTTCAATTTCACTAACTAAGATGATTTTTATACCCCAGTGTGGTAGTTATAGCATCCAAGCCTCCAATGAGAAAGATATTGGATGTGTATGGTCTTGAAAAGTTGAGTGAAATGTGATGTAATCTACAATTAAGATAAATTACATGTGATAAATTCATCAATATTAATGGTGCACTATGTATTAATAATTAAAAATCAATACTTACCCATTGAATCAAGAATATATGAATTTTATTATATGATAATGAATTCTTCCATGTACCATGGTTAAACTCAATTTTTTTTGACAAATTTTATATTTTATTATTCGTAATTTATGAGATATTTTAGAAAGTAATTTTCCAAAGATTCATTTTTTTATATTGATCATTCCATATACCATTAAATATTGTCTACCATTTTAATTTTTCCTATAAAATTATATTTTATTATAGTAATAAATTAGGAAATATAAATATATTTAATTTTATAAAGGACTATAATGACCCAAAAAGGTTGTTTGAATGAGGATTTGTCTTGTTACAGTTTGATTTTATGAATATGAGATATTATTTAATTAGTTATCTATATAGATATTTCGCTAAAATTCAAATGATTATTGGATATTATTTGACATGTTTTTTTTATATTATTATATATATAAAACTATGAAAAAAAATTTGGAGACATTAGTGAATTGATATATTGAAAAATATTAATACACAATAGTCATATCCCAACATATGATATTGATATATCACTATACGTGATATAATGATACGTTATAGGATATATGTTTATCAACAAGCTGAATGTAATTTTCTTGTAATGAACTAACCCAGGATTCCTTGAAACCCTTCACCCTACCAGATCTGCCACATACCCAAAAGGCGTTCTTGACCTCCAAAGGCTGGAGACAAACACTCGGGCATTAAACAAAAAAATTGAGGGAACGATTTCACCCAACCTAAACAAGCACACAACATATACATATATATATAATATGTAGTAACAACGGAATACTACTAAATAATATGCCAAAACTGTAAGGAATGCTGTGAAAACAGATCAACTGTAATAGTATCTAAAACCAAAATGATATGTCTGACTGCAAGGGACTGAAAACCAAATAGTTACTCCAATGATGGCATGAATGAACTCTGAAAATCTCACCGCCATCTACCCATATCAGTTGACACGATCCTTGTTGCCTCACTGCGACACCATTCCTTTACATGCACTAGGAGACAAACAATGGTCTATGCACTACCGTAATAGTGCACAAGGTGTGAGCTAACAGGCTCAGTAGGATCCCACCTAGGTGTTTCATAACATGTCTCTCTATAAAAATCTTGTATGATAATTTTAAAATTATACATGGAATGATAAAATGTAAATAAATTTTACATAAAAAATATTAAATTTCCCTTTCTCCACAATTCTAATCAAAAGCAGATATAATAGTTTCAAGAAATGTTTCCATATAATCATTCACAAGCATAAAAATGAATTTCAAGGATAACTCAGAAAGCTATGTAATACAAAATAGAAGCACATATATCACAAAAAAAATGAATACTACATGTCGAAGAAGTAGACTACTCATACCAAATAATCAGCTGCACAAAAACTAAACCATGAATAATATTCCTTGTAAGTAGAGGAATTCCCCATGATTAACCCCCACCCCCCCCCCCTAAATTCACTATAAATCCCCTAGAACAATGAACCTATAAAATAGAAGAAATACCCAAGAAAAACTTCTTTGATAATGACAACGCATTGGACTATGGCCTCAAGATAACCTTCAACCTATGTACCCAAGGTAATCCATGTGATCTTTTTCACAATTCAATTTCAATGACTTTGAAAACCATTCAAACCCATTTCACAATCCATTTATGATAATCCAAGGAAAACCCATTTTCCTTAAAAAAACCATTTTAAACACACACCAACCATCATTCCAATTTCATAAATCATTTATTAAAGTAATAGTAATTAGGCTCACTATCATATTCTTGAGACAGAACCACCTACCATATGGTCTGGGTCTCACACGCCCGCAATGGGATCCAAAACCAAGAACAAAGTGACAAAGCACCAATAAAGAACCTACAATAAAATCCATGATAAGATTGATTCAAATATAAACAAAAAAGGTTTGAGAAAGAGGGGAAACCCATATACCTCGAAGAAGAACACCTGCCGCACAACAACCAATGAAGGGGAATGGCCTCTACAATGAGATCCCATAATGGTTATAGAAGAAGATGAAAACGATCAACCATCATAGATTAAAGGATTTGATAATGCAAGGTAAGGTTGTTGTTGAGATCAACTTGAAAGAATATATAGAAAATAACCTACATCAAGAGATGCACCATAGATGAAATGATGAAATAGAGCTGATAAGATTGATCTAGAAGATGATAAACCTTTCAAAATCACCGATGAGATGTTTAGGGTCGAGAGACCTGAGGTTTGAGAGAACAAGGCTGAGCGAAACTGAAAAACGCATGACATAAAGCTGGGTAGTGGTTGGGTCACAATGTGTACCTATTGGTCTTATTATGTAGGCCATGTTGGATAAGTTACACAAAAAAACTAGTCTCCTTGGGTCAAAAACCCGATATTAATCCCCTACACAATGAGTATATCAGGTACACGACATATAACATCTAATGTAATGATCCCCCCCCCCCAGTTCACAATGTGATCTCCCAGTCCTCAACATGATACCAACACAATGTAAAGGTCATGTAATTTTGGTACATGATGTGTTCCTGCTTAGCAGTATGTTTTAAACCCAGGAAGAACACGTAAAATGATTTTCAAAACTATGATGGAACATTGAAAAAATGAAGCTTACCCTATCAATGTATCTAGATGCTACAAACTCCTCACCATAATGGCTTTATGTCCCTATGAATGTGGAAGATGTAGTCCCTGGAATAATATGGGGCCACTAATACCTCATCATTGACTCGTGTTCACATGTCTCATGATAATCTAATCCTTGTTTCTATAGAAATCATACCTACGTATTCGACATCCCACACAACACATTTTCTTGAGAGTCAAAAATCTGAACTGGTTTCTCCAGAACAGAAGAATTGAACTCTAACTCAATTTATTATGAACAATGAATGTGACTAGGATCAAGGTGATACTTACTAAGCTAAGATATATGGAAAACATTATGAATACCCATAAACTGAATCGATAATGTTAATCGATAAGTAGCCTACCCAACACGTTCAGTGATCTCAAATGGTCCAACATATCTCGTGGCCAACATTCTGTGTATTCTATGTAGACAATGACCCAACTGAGGAGAAACATTCATGAAAAGCTAGCCACCAATAGAAAACTCAAAAGGATGACACCACTGATCTCCATGTGATTTCGGTTGACTTTGGGTTATAACCAGATGTCATCTCACCTCTTGAATCATTGATGACGTCTCCTGTACCAGACTTGTTCCAACCAAAGATACTTATCCCAACTCAGCCCAACAAATGGGTGATATGCATGGGAAACCATAGATCACCTCAAATCGATCGATTTTTATCAATGATTGATAATTGTTACTATAATCAAACTCAAACAGTCCCAGATGGCAATCCCATGATCAACCGAAATCCAAGCCACGGGAATGAAGCATATCTTCCATGATCTGAATCACATGCTCCATCTGGCCATCTTTTCGTGGATGGTAAGTTGTTCTCAACCGGACTTGATTCTCCACTTCCACTTGAATACTCTTATTAACCATGAGGTAAACCAAGGATCTCTATCAATAACAATAGAATAAGGACTCCCATGTAGGCTCACAATCTCCCACACATACACCTTATCTAGATCTTCAACTTTAGTGGTGTATTTGATAGGAATTAAATGAGCAGACTTCCTCAACAGATCAACAACCACCCAGATGTCATTTTTTCCTTTGGTTCTTCCATATTAACCCAACAAAAAAATCCATTGTCACCTCATTCCATTTGCAAAATGGCACCATAAGAGGCTGAAGAAAACCAAAGGGTTTTATGTTATATTCCTTTATCTATTGGCTGGTGTAACTGTGGGACACGTAATATTCATTGTCACGCTTCAGACATGGACACCAGAACCACCTTCTCAGATAATTATACATCTTCTCAGTTCATGGATGAATGACCCTTGAAAACATATGATAATCAAACAATAATGAACTCCTCACCGATGTTGGGATGACTACTTGATTTTGGAAGTGAAGTATCTCATCCGAAGAAAGGGACCATCCAGGAGTGGTCTCCACACCGTAAATACATTACCAAGTCATCTGAAACTCATAATTCAGCTAATTATTTCAAAAATTATCCATTAGGTGAGATGATGATAAAAAAACACTAGTCAGAACCATACCTAAAGCATCCTCCTGAGTTTCCAAGGGTAATTAAGAAAAAATCCGCATAATATTCCACTCCTTCGATTCCAGAATAGCCTATGATTCTATCTTCTTTATTATATAATCTGCATAAAAAATCCCTTTCCCCAGGGTGCATGTGATTTCTATGTCAAAAATCTGGAGGTATTCCACCCATCATCTCTATCTAGGATTCAATTCAATATGTGAAAAATAAAACAACTCATAATTTTATGATTAGAGAACATCATGATCCTCTCCCCAGGGAGATAGTACCTCAAACAATTAAGCGCATGCATCACCGTAGAAATATCTAAATCATAAGTATGGAAGTTCATCTTATACAGTTGGAGGTGACAATATCTGTAAGATACCACATTATCACCCCACAATAGCACGCATCCCAAACCAATTTTAGATGCATCAAAAAACACCACATACCCCTTACTAGGCTCAGGTAATATTAGAACAGGCACTGATGTAAAATTTCATTTTAGTTCATCTATATATGTTTGACACTTTTCATCCCATTAGAATCTCACTGCCTTCATGGAAAGAGCAGTCAGAGGTTACACCAACTTAGTGAAATCCTTGATGAACTAGTGGTCGTATCCAACATGTCCAAGGAAGCTTCATATCTCAAAGACAGTCTATTGATATGTCCTTGAAAAAAACAACTTTTACCTTCTCTAGGTCATCTAAAAAGCCAAGATCAGAAATTCAATGATCCAATAATTTCACTTCTCGAATCTAGATACTACACATTGAAAGTGTTCCATATGAACATTGATTTCTCAGAACTTCTAGCACCAAACATAGATGGTGCTTGTGCTTATTCTCAGATTTTTCATAAACCAGAATATCATCCATGAACACCACCACAAAAGTATCGAGATAATGATATACTATCTAATTCATCGAAGCCATACAAATTGTGGGAGTGTTAGTCAAACCAAAAGGATTCAAAATATATTCATAATGGTCATACCTTCTCATGATGGCTATCTTTGCTATATTAGACTCTCAGAATCTTAGTTGATAATAACCCGACCAATGATAAATCTTCGAGAACCACTTTTCCCCCTTTAACTGATCAAACCAGCCATCCTTATGAGGCAGAGGGTATTTTTTCTTAACGATTACCCATTTTAGCTTTCGATAGTCCGCTCACAACTGTAGTGAACCATCCACTTTCTTGGAAAATATCATAGGGGCTACCCAAGGAGAAAAGCTAGGGAAAATAAAACTTTTCCATAATAGGTTTTCCATCAAAATCCCGATATCTTTAAACTCCACTGGTTCTATATGATATGAATGCATTGATATTGGTTGCGTACCTAGCTCAATGTCAATCAAAAACTCTACCTGTATCTCTGGAGGAAGACCATAGATGTTGTCTAGGGAAACATAAGTAATGTCTCAAATTATGATAGGAAGATAACCAATTGAAGAAAAGTCATCAATATCAAATGAAATAGCTAAAAAAAACTCTAGAGCTCTGGGAAGGAATGTTCTACATGACCCGGCCTCAAGTCTTAGTCTCCCAGAAGCACATGAGAGCTCCCATCTGCAGCAATAAACAAAACACACTAACGATAACAATCAACTTCATCTCGATGACTGACAATCTAATCCAAAATGATGATGATTTCAAAAAGATCCGGATCAAGAATGACAAAATCCTAGACGAACTCTGTATCAACTATTTTCAATGAACAAGAAGGACATTGAAACCCTTACTCATCCCTATTTCCTAGTGGTGTCTCTAAATCCATTGGGAATATGTTCCATTGGTAGTTTAGGAATATCAAAAAAACATGCAGGTATAAATGAGTGGGAGGCACGAGTATCAAACAAAGCAATTTCTACTAATTCCACAACAATAAGTGTACCTCTCATTATTTTTGGACCTGCCTCAACTTCTATTGGGAACTCATCTACTATGTGTAAATGCATCACTCTTGAGGCCTGTGGCTTGAACCTGTTGACATTGAAGCTTATCACTGCACTAAAGTAGCATTGGGAGATGAAGAACCATGAACATAATGAGGTGTATTCATCACCTAACAAAAATGATGCAGATGACCAACACGTCAATATATATTGCACGATATTGGTGGAATATTAAAATAACACATTGTGTTTACTCCCATGCCACATAGATAGAAGTCAAAGGCACACTTCCAGCTACAACGGATGGTTCATAAGAGTCTCGATTATGAGCCCCACCCCCACCATCATAAAGACACATATCATAACATCCCAAGGTAACATGAGTCCTATTATGACAAGTTCTATCTAGACACTTATCGCAACATACCTACCAAGTCCTGATAATCCTATCTCTAGTCTAACAAATGTCCTAATAAAAAGATTCCTGAGGAAATAATGCCATATTATACCCCACTGTATTGAATCAAAGATGGTTTCCTTGAAACATGACACCTGACTAGATCCTCCACATACCCGAATCACGTTCCTAATCTGCACGAGCCATCAACAATCATTCGGGCTTCGAACACCAAAACTGAGGGAATGATTTCACCCAACCCGAATGTCCACACAATATATATTTGTATATATATATATATGGAGAGATAAAGAATGAATAGTGGAATATTAACATATATATATGCCAAAACTGTAGGGAAAATAGTGGAAATAGAACAACTGTTATAGAAGCTAACCCCAAAGGACATGTCTGACTGCAAAGGACCCAGAATCAAATAGCTACTCCAGTGATGAAATGGATGAACTCCAACCATATAACCACCAGAAACCCATCTCATTTGAGACGAACATCACCACCTCACTACAATACATTGCCTCTCCCTAAACTACAAAAAAAAATAGACTATGCACCACTATAGCAGTTCATAGGGTGGGACCTATATGAATTAGTAGAATTCAAGCAATGTGTTCTATAAAAATTATTTATATAAAAAATATTTGAGTCTCATTTTAAAATAAGACAAGGCTTGATAAGAAGTAAAGTAGTGTTATAGAAAACATGGTAAATTTCCATTGTCCCACAATTCTAAAAAAATCATGTATAACTGTTTCATGAAATGATTCCATATAATCCTTCACATGAATCAACATGAATATCAAGGCTAACTCAGAAATCCATGAAAAACAATATAGAAAAATAGGTATCACAACATGAAGGAATACTATAGGTCTACATAGAAAAATACATATACCAAAATAATCAAGTGCACAAAAACTAATCCTAGAATAACATGCCTAGGAAATAGAGAAATACCACATGAGTAAACCCCTGAAAACTCACCATCGTTTTTCTAATCAAATAATCCTAGGAAAAAGAATAAACCCCAAGACAAACATTTATAATAATAAAAACACAATCGATTATGTCCTAAAGATAACCTTCCACTTATGTACGCATGGTAACATCTGTGACATTTTTCACAATTCAATTTCAATGCTGTTGAAAACCACTCAAATTCATTTTACAATCCATTTATCCAAATCTAGGTAAAACCATTTTCCTTCAAAACCCTTTTTCAATACACACGAACAATCATTCTGATTTCATAAATATTTTTATAAAGAAATACAAATTACGCACATGATCATAGGATATATATGTAACCACCTACCACAAGGTCCGGTTCTCACATACCCACAACGAGATCAAAAAACAAGAACGAAATCCAAATCCCCCAACAGAGACCCTATAATCCAATCCATGATAATATTGATTCAAATATTATCTGAAAAAATTAGCAGAAGAGGGGAAACCCACATACCTCGAAGAAGAATTCCCACCGACCCACAACCAATGATGGGGAAATGGCTCCAGAATGAGATCTCACAATGGATCTAGAATATGGAGACACATACCCACCATCTTAGATCAAAGGATCTGATAATGAAAATAAAGGGTGCTATTGCGATCAGCTGCAAAGAAGAAACTGGAAGGAACATGTACCTAGAGAGACGCATCATTGAAGGAATGATGAAACAGAGATAATCAGATCGATCCTGAAGGTGAGTCGCCTCTAACAATCACCCAGAAGAATTTTAGGGATGTGTGTCAAGAGGTTTGAGAGAACAATTCCTAGAATAACTGAAAAACGTGTGACCTATACCTGGGCACAAGCTAGGTCATGATGTGTACCCAGTGGTCACAACGTGTAGGCCATGCTGAATAAGTTACACTAAAAAACTCATCACCTCAAGTAGAAAAACTGATATTTATCCCCTACACGGCATTTAACAGCTCACAACCTCATCCCCTAGTTCACGATGTGATCTCTCATTCCTTGACATGCAACTATAACTTAGTACATGTCGTATAATTCATGTACACGACATCTACCTACTTATTAGTCTCCAGTAAATCCAGAAAAAACACATAAAAGGATATTTAAAATAGGTAGTGAACCTAGAAAAGGGAAATATACCCAATCAAGGTAACAAGATGGTACATTTCTGGTGTTAATTACTGGAAGAAATATATGTACATTTATTTGGATAGAATAGATGTGATATTATAATTCAAATATTTTCACTTTTCTTTTTCCACCTAATGTTATAAAATATTTTACTAAATATTATTGGATAATATTTAAGGGATTTATAATCAATCACAATGAATCATTGAAAATTAATGATCATTTTATGTTGAATTACAATAAATATGTGATAAAATTTATAATTCTAATATCATTTATGAAATTATTAATGTATTCACTCAGATCATAAAGTATCTAATAATAGCCTATAAAAATTATTTCATCCTAATAGTGATCGTATTTAGTTTGATACATTTAATGTCAAAACCCCCTCTGTTCATTCATTCCTTTCTAAAATGGGTCACTCGAATTCCATGGAATAAAAAAGAATTTTAAAGGAGATTTATATATTAATAAACCCTATGGATAACTATACATATAGAATCATGATGATAAATGTTAATGAATCTACATTAGACACATATTTATATAATAGCCTCAATAAAAAGGTATGTTCATTATGTTTTTATAATATATTTTAAACCTAACATGTAAGGGATATTTTTAGAAATAGTTTTTTCTTTTTTTATCCTCATCTTATTGGGAAGGATGTTCCCTTTAAAAATTAAATTCACAAATATTACATTAATTCATATAATGGATTATTATATTAATGTAATATAAGTCCTTTGAATTTTATTTTAATTATTTGGGAACTTTATAAATCGTTTATAGATATTTATATATATAACATTATCAATAGATCCATATAGGCATGTTTTTACATCATCCTAAATATACATTCTAATAATTTCATATACTAAAAGAAAAATTAAATAAAAATATATATTTTCATACATTATTAGATAATTTGTTTCCCTTTAATAAATTCTAAGTAATTAAAAAGACTATTTTCTAAAAAAAATTCATTTTTATTGAAAATTTGTTTTTTCCTTATATGGTGTAAATTCAAAAAGTCATTTATAACCAAAACAAATTACATTTATTTATGCACAATGCATAAAAATACATTTCACTTACTGGGGGATCTTAGTTCAATTTAATATTATTCTCCCAATTTATCATATTTTTATCATTTTTACCAGTCATAATAGATCTTTGTTTGAGATCTTCATACCTGATGTCATGATATATTTAATATTAAAACATTTCATCAATATTCTTCATTTCAATAATGTTTTTTACAATAGAAGGAAATGTTATGAGACACTTCCTTATTTTCAAATCCTTTTAGACATCCAACATCCTTTGATCAATCTTTATAGACCTCAGATTTTATTTCATCAAATATATAAAAATTCTATGTTTTATATTGAATATGATCCCCCTATATTAAGGTTATTAATTATAGTCATTTTATTATTATTCAGGATTATTTATACTTATATAAATTATTTCTATCATGTTTCATGTGTGTTTTTTCATAACTATAATTTCATTATTTTATTATGTTTTTAAAACATCAATTTTATTTAGTTCATTTATTTCTAGTATGTGTGATATAATCACTCTCTTTATATTAGAGAATGCATATAACAATTTATTTCTCAATTCCTAGAAATGAAAAATATTTTTCACATCTATCATTATTTTTTGTTTAATTAGGAACAAAAAAATATAATAATTTTTTCCACAATGCATTCTACTAACATGGAATATTTTCTCCCCCAAATGTTGGAAATACTAACTTATTGATTTGATAGTCAAAAAATTATTATAAATTAATCGTTGGTTTGAGGATCAATATATCTCATGATGGATGGTAATTTATATATAATATATATTCTAATCTCTTTTATGTCCTAGTTTTTTAAAATTATGTGGGATAAAATGGTAAATATATCAAAAAACCAATAATTCTGAAATGTGAAGTATAAATATCAAAAATAAATTCTAGTAATATTAGTTATTTTTTATTATATACACATTGTCTTTTTTGAATTAGATTTTAATTGTAATATTTCACCACCACATGAAATTTTTAATATATTTATTATAATTATTAATGGCCAGTAAATAAGATATAAGTAATGTATTGATGTTATATCAAAATCATTATGAGTATGCATTTGATTAAATTCATATTCTTCCCCAATTCTAATTTCGATATAATAATCACTGAAATATTGCCTAAAAATTCACTATCACTCTCTTGACTTACCTTCATGCAGATATAATTGTGGAACTATACTATCAATTTAGTCATTTAATCATGAAATTATGAAAATTCTATATTTCATGTATAGATAAAACATACACATGAACATATACTAGGGAAATATATGAATACCATATAATATATAAATGTTTAACATAGTGGATGAATTAGTCGACATATATTCTAGTTAATTTGTTCAAGAAGAATATACAATTCATATATAATTACACGTTTTGATGGTTTGGTAATTAGTTTTCCAGGCGAACAAGACTCAAATGGATACTTTTTCTTAGTGGATTGCTATCTTTCATCTTCATTAGATTTCCATATGTATTTTAAATAATACCCCACCCCCTCCATTATTCGTAGCCATGGATAACCCAATAGGGAATGAATAATTCACATCTCAATTAATTATTTATTACCATATATGTTTCAATTACATCTTTATTATGATTATTCAATCTAAAATATATTTTTTTATTATTTTTATTTTATTTCACTTACCCAATTAATTATTGATATAACAAGTGTATTAGGTGTTTCCATTGGTTTAAGATTGATAAGTGAAAAAATGTCGGTATATATAATTGAAACATGATGATTTTTAAATGAATTTTATGTTATAGAAATCATTATTTATAATGAAACATTTCTAATTAGAAAAAATAAAACATTATTTACTGTTCCATATTATCATATTTACAGGACCTAAAAAGGTGTAAAAAATCAATTATGTTTATTTTATATTTAAATGAAATTTTCTATTTTTATGTATTATGTGTGTCATATTTAATTTTGATTTGAAAATATCCTCATTGTGCTTTGAAATTTTTAAATCCATTTTACATATTTAATGTAAAAAATTTAATCTTAATAAAATTATTAACTCAACATTAAAAAAACATAAAAATAATATAATAAAAAAATTCTCTTTATTATATATGAAGAAGATATTTTATAACATGAGAAAAATCCTGAAAAATATCACTAATCCTTATTAAATTTTATCAGGTTATAATCACAAATGAAATTACTCACAGTGTGGTATCCATATTATTCTATGGTTCTTCATGGTTTTTGGTGAAATTTTAAACCATTTCCATCCCTTTCTCTGACTCCATTTCTAAATTTACCTTATTTTTAAGATTTATGTGTTGTAATGTATAATTTTTTTACATTTTATAAGGTTTTGTATACAGTGGACCAAATTCTATAGGACCCTATTCTATAGTGGAAATATTCACGATTTCATTAAATGCATGAAAAAAATATCTTTTTATTTTGATAATAATTTCTTCATTTCCCCTTGATAAAATCATTGTCTCTGTCACACTAGTCACAAAATACACCATGATAAGGTCATTATTTTTTGACTCCCTCATCAGTGGTTGAATTATTTAAATATATCATCTACCTGAAATAATTCTATTTTTGAACTAGTAGAATGAGACTACTTATTTTTTATCATAATATAATATTAATTTTTTTTTACGAAAAATAATAATTGGTGGTCATAATAAATTATATATCCTCACATATTATACTATTATTTCCAAAATAATTTAGATTCTTGATAATCCATATAATTCCTCTTGAACATATAAATAAATGTTACCTCAAGAGGGAAATAATTTTATTGAGATAAAATTTGGTGGATGGTATTGTTTTATTCATTCGATTTATTATAATCATATAAGAATGGAAAATATAAAAAAATTCAACAATATTATCATTTGTAATATGAATATCATAATAATTCAATTTCTGTACAATTTTATATATTCTAAAGAAATATTTGCGTAAATTACAATCCCTGAAGTGAAAAACAACTTACTCATCACATGTAGTAGGGATAAAATATTCCTTTATATGATTACACATTTTCTAAAATATATTTTAGAGAATTTTTATGTTTATTTTCATGATATATCCTCATTTTTTTGATAATTATTTTGTGATAAATTAATTATTAATTCATTTCATTATCCATGATCCAAGACTTGAAAATACATGCAACAATATCAGGATCAATATATTTTAGTTTTATATCATTTGAAAAGATGATTACTATAATATAAAAAAAGAACTAATTTTGAGACAATGGTAATTAAAACTATAATTAGCCTCATAAATCATTTTTCTTAATTTATGGAATCCAGTTTGAATGTATTAGATGAAACCTAAAAAAGATAACGCACCACATTATGATAATCCAAGAAACCAACATGAACAAAGAGTTCGTGAAACATTAAATAAAATAATTTGTCTTTTTTCTAGATGGGTCACTCATTATTTATTCAATGGAACATTGATATATTGATCTCAATGTAGCCAAAGATTATCTTCAGTATCAATGGAAATTATTCCCATGACATATACAAAGACCTTAATAGGAAAAACATCATGATCAAATTCCTGGAATACAAAATTAAATTGTGTCTTCAACCACATCATGATAATAATATTGAGTCCATTAATAAATCACCCCTTATCATGTTTTGATTTTTCTTAAAATGTGAATTTGATGTAAATTTTCTTTCTTGTGTTTTATTACTCAATTAAATCATTTCCAAAATTGTGGTGTTT
This sequence comes from Viscum album, assembly GCA_963277665.1. Classification (NCBI taxonomy): domain Eukaryota; kingdom Viridiplantae; phylum Streptophyta; class Magnoliopsida; order Santalales; family Viscaceae; genus Viscum; species Viscum album. Next base: position 274,632,957 of record OY728142.1, on the reverse strand, counting down.
GTATTTTATTTTTATGGAGAAGTGAATGGGGAATGAAAAATACCTACGATATTTTTTTATGGGTCCACTACAATGATATATATCATTCAATATATAAATCTTATTACAATTGTTATTCTAATACTATTAATTTAAAGGTATGTTTTCCACCATCTAGATATAAAAGTTTCTTCTATCTAATCTTGTAACTACTATCTCTGGATGTAATGAATAGTCCATTAATTTCCAAGGCTTCTTTTCAAGATTGGAAGTTAATAATTATGTTTTCACTGTTAAAATATTTTCACTTTTTGAACTCAATCAATAATATCCTTAAAATTCTAAATCTTCCTTTATTTTACTAGAACAGAAATTCAGGTTGAATCCCCTCTCTGAATTACTATCATCAATAATTCCTCCTAGAGAATAATTCACTTCTTTTCCTCCATCTATGTTTGTAGTCATTCATTGAACTATACCCAAATTTCACAATCTTATTATAAATCTTTACATCACAAGAGATATCCAATGAAAAATTTAATGATAATATCCTATATAAATTATATTATTCATCCACTTCTAGGCCCTAAAATCCATGATACATACTATAAGATGCATGCAATAAGATTTTAGAGGAATTATACAACTATATTATAGGTTTGGAATTAAAATTAGTGTATTTATAACATTTATCTATTTATTTTCATTGAAACCATTTCGATAAATTCATTTGTTAATGTTTATTTCACTTAGATTGATTCTAAATCATAAGAGGCATCCATTTAGTAACCAATAAATCATTTTCCACCCTAGTAAATTTTAGATTCAGGGAAATAATCAATGAATCAGTCATCCTATCGATATATACATCTTGTCATCCAATTAATCTACCTCGAGGGAATAAAATGGATTTTCCCCACTTCTCCAATGATGTAAAACATGTAATAAGTGACCATGAATATTATAGGTGGAAAAAAATAAAACCATGATTTAAAATGAATACAATTTATATTACATTACTCTATTAATTTGGATATAGATAGAAGATAATAGGTTTTTATGAAAATTAAATTATTTTGGATTTGGGGATCAATGTGAAAATAGACTTCATGTTTCTTAATTAGAAAACACAAGAACCAATAAACTAAATTACAAATAATTTTAACAATACATGGATGTTAGAAAAAAATTGTAAACCTTGAAGATAGATCCAAAGTATCATAGTCATAAGTTCATGATTCCTATACATCATAATGGGATATATAAGATGGAAAAAGTGGAATGATTTGAAGGATTACTGGGTGATTTAAAATTCAGAAACAAGATCATCTTCATGGGATAATTGAATCAAAATTTTTCAAGCATTAATGAGTTCGACCATCACATGATTTTATAGTCAAATTTTCAATTTATAAATATATTAATGGAATCAACATAAGGTTTACACAATTAAAAATTAGATAATAAGGGGAGATCATGTATATATGATCCTTATATGAATTTCATTGGGGAAATTGATAGTGAAAGAGATATATTATCAAATCCATGGACCAACATGCATAAAATGATTCTATAAAAGGGTGAGATAAATTATAGATTAGTGAAGGAAATGGATAATAGGGAGGGACTAATGTGATACATATTTTCTTTTTTATGAATCAACCCCACCCCCTCGGGATGAAGATGGATTGAAGGTCTATCCAGTGTTAGTTAGGGAAAATCATTTTACTGTTGGGTAATTTTATGAATTATGTTTGTTTGAAATAAGAAATATTTTTTTAATTTTTACAAAATAATATAAAATTGAAATGACTATTTTTTTAGTTATACCATTTAATTTTTTCAAAACAATTTTATCATTGTTATTTCTAGTGTCAAAAATAAATACTTGTTCACAACATATTAATCAATTGAATATTTATATTGGATACTCATTTATAAAATAATAATTAAATATAATTTCCCAACTATTATGTATGCATAAAACATTGAAAAAAGATAGAAAATTATCTATTTATGGTGTAATATAACCTCACACATTGAAATATTTTTTGAAGATAACATATGGTGAAATTAATAATGGGATATAACTTATGAGATAATTAAAATAAATATAATAAAATATGTTTTAAGGAAATTTAAAACATGTGAAAATAATTATATTTTGTTTTATTTTTTATCTCCCATTTTTTACTATATTTAATGTAATAGATGAAATGGGTGACTCGTTTTTTATTTCATACCGTGTTATTATAAGAAAATTAATTCTTAAAAATTCACAATGATAATATTTTTAATAAAATATTATCGAGTAAACTATTCATATAAATCATTAAATACTGTAAACACTATTATATTTTTTAATAAATCATTAAAAACTATATGTGTATAAATTTTATAATATATATGCATGTATAATAATAACAATAAATAATAAGGAACAAATTTCTATAATTTGGAATTCTAATGGGTCATGGTATCCTGGAAATACCACATATTCCAATAACACTGTGAAAAGAAAACTAAAAATTAGAAATATAATTTATGTTTTATAAAAGAGACATAAAGAATCATGAAAATGATTAGTAAATGGAGAGTAATGGAATTATATAGTATATATAGTATGTTAATGGTATATATGATTCATTAAATTGGGTAATTATATTATAAAATATGATCATTAAGTTGGTAAATTGATATTTATAATGGTAACAACACCATTGTAATAGTAAGACAATCATTGGGGTAACTGATGAAATAAACATACAATTAATTTTTATCATGAATTTTTTTAAATATATGTATAAAAATTTCATAAATTAATTACACAATTCATGTAACATGATGTACATATAAGTATACATATTTTTTAAATCATACTTTTCATTATTTAATAAAAAAATTATAACATAAAATTATGTTATGTTTCTATAATTTATAAATATATTGTTGAAAAAATGAGTATATTTTTTTGAATCATCATATAAAAACTAGGAAAGGTTGATGATTAGATAATTTTATTTTATAATGAAATACATATGTGAATAATGAAATATAGTAAATTTTGGAATATTTTAGTATAAGTAAAATACATGATTAATTACATCATTGATGATACTATAAATCATTTGTTTACTCGCATATGTATTATATATTATATTTAACAAAAAAAATAGTCTTATTCATATTATTTATCAACAATAATAATTAAAACCAATATTTACCCCAAATAACACTCTACCCTTCACTTATTAATTCACCAGTCATTCACTCAATTGTCCTAACATATAAAACATATTAATTATTAAAATATTTAACATATCTTCTAAAAAAATTATTATCCACATTTTAATAGTAATTTTCTATCCAAATCAAGGTCATTAAAATTATTTATGAGTGATTTAGTGGTAGCATCTCAAAGAGGAATGTCAGAGTTCCATTGTAACCGCTTTCAAATTATATTCTTCTTATTAATTCTAATTTATATTGATCAACTTCATAAAATATTTTTTAATCATGAAATAAATGATATGATGATTTTTTTAATATTATTTTTAATGATATATAATAAATTAAATCAATTTTTTTTAATTTCTAGTCCTGTCAATGTTGATTTAAACACCCTATATGAACAACCTTTTAATCAACTATTACCTCCTTTCATGGATGGTATTAAAAATGGGTTTCTTATATAAATATAATTTTTAATCCATATTTAATAATAATTATTGATAAAATATCATGGTACTAATAACATTAACAATAAATATTAATGATCATCTGAATTTCCTAACATAAATATATTAAATAAATATTCAATAATTTGTAATTATTTTAGAGAAACTGATAAACTGTTTAACTTCTAAAATTTTAGAATGATATCAATAAAATACCATGAAACTTATTTATCTTATGAAAACATTGGATAATTAAAATTTTACCTTATCAATATTTAGAAGCTTCTTTAGAACTTTGGAATGAACATATTCATGAAAAATAGGTGGTTCAATCCTAGACTTTCCAGTCCTGTATAGGCCTCAGACTATATTAGACCACCCTTCATATATTAATGAATATGATATTTGTGTGTGTAATTTTTTTGTGTGTGTATTTGTGTGTTTATATGTCTATAAATTAGTTATAAGATGAAATCATATTATGTTCATGTGTTTTTAGAACCACTAATTTTTTCAATAAATCATGTATCAATCCTTCCTTATATAATGTTTTCCCCTTGTGAGTATACACAACAATTCAAAAAAGTAAAAAAAAACAAATTAAAATTCATATAGGAGGGGACGTGCAGCTTATATCAACAAGAAGGATAAGATATGGGGTGAGGTTTATAGGTATTCTATCTTAGGGATATAGTAATAAAATGGTATTTTACGTTTGTTGGATGGGACAAGGTGAGAGAGAAGTGGAGGGGAATGGGAAAAGAAATATTGGGGTCGGTGGGCTAGTAGTAAATCCTAAAAATAACTTGCATGTGGTAGGGTCGTTGAAATGAACTGACCCAGGTTACACTAAAACCTGACACCCGACCCACTCTGTAACATACCTGAAGGGTGTTCCCAATCCCCACAGGATGGAGACTAGGACCTGGGCTTCAAACGACAAAAAATGAGGGAACGATTTTTTCCAAAATGAATGACCAAAATTTATATATATATATATATATATATATAAAAGTTTAAATAGTGAAAGACAAACAAAATTAAATTCCATACTTGTAATGAAACAGCAGAAACAAAAAAACAGAAATAGTATCTAAAAACTCCAAAAAGAATGTTCGACTATAGGAGACTCAAATCCAAACAGCTACACCAATGATGGAATAGACGAACTCAACCATCTCACCATTATCTATCCATTCCAACTGACATGAACCTCAATGCCTCATTGTGGTGCTTTTCATTTTTCAGTACTATAAGAAAAACAAAGGTCTACACACCACCGATGAAGTGCATAGGGTGTGAGCTAAAAGGCTCAACATGATCCCACCGAAGTGTTCCATAATAAGTCTCTATATAAAAAATCATATATGCTCATTTTTAAAATATAACATGGAATGATAAGAAGTAAGTCCTTTTTTATATATGACATGGTAAAAATGTATCTATTCCATATTTATAAACAAAAGAATCTATATTAGTTTCAAATAATATTTTCTATATCATTTTTCACACTAATAAACTTGTACATAAAGGTTTACTCAGAAATCCAAGAGATAAAAAATAGAAGCTTAGGTATTAGACACTAAGTAATATTATAGATATATGTAGCAGACTACTCATTCCATAAGAATGAAGTCCATAAAAACATATCCTAGAACAACAGGAATAGGAAGTATAGGAATACTCTTTATGTAAACCCCCCCAAAATGTCAATATTGGTCCCCGAGAAAAATATTCCAAAGATCAAAATGAAATCCTCTAGTAAAACCTCATGGATAATCACAAATCAATGGATTATGGCCTCAATATAAACATTCCACCTAAGTACCCAATGTAACTGATGTTATATTTTTCACAAACACATTTTAATTTCTGGAAAACCCATTCAAAACTATTTAAAAAATACATTAATCATAATCTAGGGGAAACCATTTTTCTTTCAAACCCCTTTTTCAATACAAAAAACAATCATTCCTATTTCATAAATCAATTTATAAATCATATTTCAATTCAAAACAAGTAGGTTCATTATCATAGCCTAATGATGGATCCACCTACCTCAATGTTTTGGTCACACACATCCAAAATGGAATAAAAAATCAACAAAACCCAATAATGTCGTCAATGAATTCCATAGAATCAAACCCAAATCTCGAAGTATTGATTCAAAATAAAATACAAGGGGATGGAAGACAGATGAAATCCAACATAACTCACGAATTAATGTCCTCTTAACCACAATATTCCAAGGAACTACATTCAAAATAAGATTTCACAATTGATATAGAAGAGGAATACAAGAAACATACAACTTGGATCAGTGTACTAGATATCACAAGGCATGGTTGCGATCATAATTAATTGCAAGCAAGAATAAAAATTAATACTTACCCAGAGAGATGTATCTTAGAAGAAATGATTAACTAGAGATGATCAAATCAATTTGAAAGGTGAGACACCTCTTAACAATTACTCATAGTAGTTTAGGGTTGAGTGGAAAATAGTTTGGGAAAAAAGGACAAGAGAAAAATAATAACTCATGATTTTAAACTGGGTACAGTTTGGCTCACAACTTGTAGTACACACTACATAATCTATGACAAAAAACATATCGCGTTGTGTAAAAAAATCCACTATTTAACCCCTACACGACATGTACCTCAGGTACATGATGTGTACCCGCTAAAGGCATGATCTCCCCATTCATGATAAGATCTCCCAGTCTATGACATGCCACCATCACCAAGTACACAACATGTACATCAGGTACACTATGTTTACAAGTTCTACAGTATACTGTAAACCAAAAAAATCGCATAAATGGATTTTAAAACTATAAAGGAACATAGAAAAAGGGGAAACATACCCAATAAATGTGATTAAATGTTATAAACTCCCCACTATAAGAACATTAGTTCCTTAAGAATTCATGTAAAAGATGTAATTTTTTGAAAAAGATGAAGCCAAAGCTCCCTCATAAATGACTTGTGTTCCCAAGACACATGATAATCCAATCCTTATTTCCATATAACTATGACTAATTTTATCGAATTCCCATGTTAGAAATTCACTTTAGATTCAATGTTCTCTGATAGTTTCTACATAATAGAAGCCTCTGATTCTAACTCAATTTCATCCCAACACATAACGTGAGTGGGATCAGGGGGATACTTCCTTAGATAAGATATGTGGAAAATCTCAGGAATTCCCATCAATAGAGTAGGAAAAGATAACTGATAAGAAACATTTCTAATCCATCCAGTGATCTCAAATGGTCCATCATATCCTAGGTCCATCTTTCCATGTTTTTAATGTAGATAGATGCCCAACTTAGGGGTAGAATTTCAGAAAACCCATTCAACAATGGATAACTCCAAAAGATGATGATATCAATCTACATACAATTTTTGAATACTCTAGGCTATAACCAGACATCATCGCACCTCCTAAAACTTTTCTGATGTCTCTTGATCTAGGAATGGTCTAGTCAAATCTACATCACCCACATCTACCAAAAAAAGAGGTGATTTTCATGTGAAACCATAAAACAACTCAAAAGGATACATTCGGATCGATGACTAGAAATTATTGTTTTAAAAAACTCAACAAGTCCCAGATGGAAATCCCATGATCCACAAAAATCCAAGACATTGGTACAAATCATATCCTCTATGATCTAAATTACATGCTCTGTCTAGCCATCTATATGTGGATGGAAATCCATACTCAACTGGACCTGAGTCCCCATTTCCTCTAGGATACTTCTCCAGAAACATGATTTAATCCTTGGAGCACTATCAGAGACAACATCAAAAGGACTCTTGTGTATCTTCATGGTCTGATATACATATATCTTACCCAGATATTCAACATTAGAGGTTCCCTAAATCAGAATGAAATTAGAAGAATTTGTCAAATGATCATCAACCACCCATATATAATTTTTCCCACTAGGTGTCTATGGAATCCCAATGACTATATCAGTGGACACCACCTCCCAGTTCTGAACAGGTACAGAGAGTGGTTGATGAAAATTAGAGGGTTTCAAGTGCTTTGCCTTTATCTGTTGGTAGTTTTAACAGTGGGACTCCTAAGATGGCATGCCTCTCTTCATACCCATCAACCAGAATGATCTTATTGTGTCATAAATCAAATTTGTAGCACCTCGATGAATGGCCCAAGAATATCTATAGTAATCAAACACGATTAAACTTCTCAAATGTGTTGGGACGACAACTCACTTCCCAAAGTGAAGCTTTTCATCTAAAGAAAGAGACCAACAAGTAATATACTTCCCACCATAATGGTTGTTCTAAATCATATGAAACTCATCATCCTACAGCTAACATAGCATGATAGACTCCATGAGAGATGTTGATAGCTGGAAACTAGTTTGAACCATCCCTAAAACATCATCCTAAGCATCCAAGTGCAACTAAATGTAAATACTGATAATATATCACTCTTCTTTCAATTCCAAAATATCTCATGATGGTACCTACCTGCTTAGATCATCTACGACACAATTCTATTTCCCCAGGGTGTAGGAGATGGTGAATTCAATCACTTGAAGGTATTCTACCCATTGTGTTTCTCGGAGAATAATTCTCTTTGAGGAAAAGATATAGATCAGTCTCTTATGATTAAAAAAAATTGTGAACTTCTCCCCAATGAGATAGTGCTTCCAAAATTTAAGAACATGCATCCCCACAACATGATAAATCTCATGATTGGGGTAGATCTTCTCATGTGGTCAGAGCTGATGAGATCTATATGCTACGACATGATCATCCTGTATAAGAATGCATCCCAAATCAGCACCATTTGCTTCATAGAATAGAATATACCCCTTACTAGGAATAGGTAAGATCATCACAGGTGCCAACTTCCAAGGTCATTTAAGTTCATTAAAAAAACATTGACACTTCACATCCTATGATAATTTCATAGACATCATGGTAATATGAGGGAAAGCTGATTCCAGTGTAGATAAATACATGACGAACTGTCAGTGGTATCCAAAAAGACCAGGAAGCTTTTATCTCAAACACATTTTGTGGTTCCTTACAGGTATGATAGCTTTTACCTTATATAGATCAACTAATCATCCATGTTCATAAATTCAGTTCCCTAATAACTTTAGTTATTGAATCCAGAAATTTAATTTTGAAGGATTTAAATACAAACTATAATTTTTCATAATCTCTAGCACCAAACTTATATGATGCTTGTTCTCACACATGGATTTTAAATAAACATGAATAGCATCCATGAATACTTTCTCAACAATGTCATGATATTGCTGGATTATCCAATTCATAAAGGCCATAAAAATTACATAAGTGTTAATAAGACCGAACGACATCTCAATATATTCATAGTCTCTATACCTTCTCCTCTTGTCATCTTTGGTATATCATACTCCCAAACTCTATGCTTATGATAACCCGATTGAATATCGATCTTTGAAAACAACATTTCTCCCTTCAATTGAACAAAAAATAAACCAAACGTGGCAAACGATATTTATTCATAACCGTTCCTTGTTTTAACTACTGATAGTTCACACATATCTGAAATGAAAAATCTTATTTCATGTCAAAGAGAACAGGGGATGGCCAAGGTGAAATAGTAGGGTGAACTAAACCTTTCTATAATAGGTCTTTCAACTAGATCTTGAGTTCTTTTAACTAGAATGGTTCCATATGGTAATAAGGCTTTAATATCAGTTACATACCTGGTAGCAGGTCAATCATGAACTCTACCTCTCTCTCTGGAGGAATCCTAAAGAAGATGTTGGGAAAAACATCAGGAAATCATCAATCAACAATAGCAGGACCCTAAATAGAAGAAACTACATCGAGATCAAATGCTACAACAACAAAAAAAACTCTGGAGCTCTAGGCTAGGTGGTTTGTCATGAGCTAACCTTAGGTCCCACTCTACCTGAAACACATGAGAGCTCCAATTACTAGCATGAATTGAAACACACTGATGATAACAATAAACCTAATCTCAATGATAAGAATTCCAATACATACCAATGATGACATCAAACAAATATAGATCAATAATGAGAAAATCACAGACCAGCTATGTGCCAGCTATCATGAATAAAAAAACACACCATTACCCTTGTTCTCTCCTCTTTCGAAGAGGTGTCACAAAATCCATTATAAAGGGAATATGTTCAATTGGAATGTTATGAATGTCAAAAAAACATGCTGATATAAATGAGTGGGACGCACCAATATCAATCAAATAAGTATCTAATGATTCTAAAATAGGGAGAAAACCACACACGATTTCCGGACGTGCATGAACTTCTATTGGAAACTAATATATTTGTGTAAATGATTCACTCCTAAGGCTAGTGGGTAGAGACCTATGGTCGTTGAAGATTTTGATTTCAATATAGTAGCCATTAGAGCTGATGAACCCTGACCATAACATGGTGTATTCATATCCTCACCGAAACGTTGTAGATGTCCAAAACATAAATAGTGATTACATGTCTTCATGAGAATAGGACATGAACCTCTAGTGTAACTACCCATGTCACACTAGTAATAATTTTTAGGTAAAATGCCAGTTGTAATGGATGGTGTGTAGAATACTCACAGCTGAGACCCACCTCCACCACTCCCCATGATGGTACAATCACTTAATCTTCTTATCATGAATGCTACTGAAGCTATCCCCAGTTGGATGAGAAGAGGAAGTAAAGATAACATTGACTCCTATGCCCATATCTCCCATCATGGATATTTCCACAGTCTCCATATAGGTATAAAGCTTCAACATGATAAAATGTGATCTCATATACGGTCATAAACAATGTATTTACTTCTGTGCATTTATCTTGTCCTTCAATACCATGTCCGGAAAAAAATTGATTGTCTTAGAAAATCTATTGGTGTAGGCTAACACCGAATGCTCTTCCTATTGTAATGATAGGAACTCGAGATATTTTTCCATCATTAGTTACTCTAGAAAAAACTGGTGAATGAATAGGGGTTTTAAACCATTCCAATCCAATCCCATATGTTTGTCTTCATAGACCATAGAGTCCCACCAATGCATAGAGGAACCCTCTGTTGATTCATAATGTGTTTCAACTTTCCCATTGATCTTTCTATTTTGGAAATCACAAATTAATTTTTTTATTCCACATACACTTCTTTTCATCTTAACCATATATGTTGTTTTCCACTGTAATCATAATTGTTATTTTCCATCATAACCATAAATTTTATTTTCCATCATAACCACATATCTTTTTTTATCATAACCAAATATTTTTTTACGCATCGTAATCATGTTAAGAATCATAATCACATTACACATCATTATCAAGTTATGAATCATAGTCACATTAAATATTGTAATCATATTAGTTTTCATAATTATGTTATGCATCGTATAAACATTTTACAATGTGACCTAGTTAGGTATCAGATCCACATAATGCATCATAACCATGTTATGCATCGTAACCATGTTCTATATCATATCCATGTTATGTACCATAATCATGTTATACATCATTACCATATAATACTTTTCATCAATGTTATGTATTGAAATTATGTTATACATTGTTACCATGTATCATATTAATGTTATGAATCATAACCATGATATGTATCGTACTCATGTAATGCATTGTACTCATGTCTTACTCTAACAACACATAAATTTTTCACATAATTATTCATTATACTCATTATTTCATATTTCTATATCTTTTATTTTCTAACCAAAATGATGTCATTGATTTTATTATAAACTAATCAAAATTATGTCATGTATTATTATTTTTTGGTCTATTATAATGCCATGTGTCCAGGTACTTCTATGTTTTCAGAAAAATATGACTGCTGAAATCGAATTTGGACATTCGATTGGAGGCCTATAAATATGAGGTCATTTTTTCCAGAGAAGAAGACTTGGAAGATTTAAAATAAAAGACAATATTGTTATTCAAGAGGGAGATGGTGTATCCTCTCTCTTAATTCATGTAAAAAACCATGAAGATACAAGACGTGAATTAATTATTCCTAGTTCTTGTATTTCATTATGTTCATTATATTGCTTTGGGAATCCGATCATTGTGACAAAGATTGATGGATTTTGGAGATAGCAAGATAGTTTTTCTGATCGTTGTATTGAGGGATTTCTTTTATTGGAAAGAAAAAACTTCAGATTACCATCATAATAAATGGATTTCATAGATAAGAAGATAGATGTGTCGATCAACATATCTAGGTCTTACCCGGGTGCTAGTAAGATAGACCACATTCCCTTGGTGAACGGATATCCTACTCTTTGGGATAAAATAATTTTAATTCCCTTTACATGTCCACTGGTATTTGTAATGGAAATGAAAATTTTTTATTCCCTATTTCTATTCATATTATTTTCTATTGTATTTATTTAAATATAATAAATTACTTTAAATTATATATATTACAAAAATATTATATACGTTGTGTGGTAGAATCATTTACATTTGTTATACTATGATCATTGTATACAGTTCGAATACAATTGTTTTAATAACATGTGGTATCATATTATTTCATGAGGCTCAAGGACCAGTCTGATCATTTTTATTATATCATAAGTGGAATTGTGAATTTTATTTGTTTAATATCTCTTAAACTATGTTTTTTCTAAACAGCTTAAATACAAAATTTTTATACCTACAATTCACCTCCCTCTTTTTTTGTGCCATCTCATATACATTTACATCTATATTTTGACCCAGAAATTGATATTAGAGGAGGTTTCCACTGTTTGGGTTTAATTTTTTTATTTATTTATGTAATAATTTATATTTTTATAAACCCCTTGTTTATAATTACTTACTAAACTAATTTGTGGAGATGAAAAATGTTTGTTTTATAAGATGGCAGAAATGCATATTAGTTCAATTGAAAATATAAACCCAAATATATAACCTATTTTTTATGGGAATAATTATGAGTACTGGATAGATTGAATGAAGAAATTTTATCTCAAAAATGGTGTAGGTAATTTGGGTATGATCAATGGAGATTACAAAATTTCAATCAAGGAAGTCAAAACATTCTCCAACCAGGATAAAATATAATATCAACTAAATTACAAGGTATGTAATACTCGGTTATGTTCCATAACTAAGAATATATATAGACTGATATCATCATGTGAAGTAGCCAAATATGTCTAGAAGAAACTATAATTCACACATTTTGGTATGTCTAAAGTTATAAAATCATGAATAGCATTGGCCTGAGCTAAATATCATTTTTTTGTTTTCCATATAGTGAATCATTATGAATGTATCAACAATGAATTTTGGAAATGGTAAATAGTCTTCAATCTATGGGAGAAAAGGGTTTGATGATGCAGATCATGTAGAAAAGATAATTAATATCATGTCCAATGAGTGAGAATAAAAAAGAACATATATTGATGAGAACAGGGAAGTCACTCAAATAACTGTTGATGAATTATTTTTTACTCTCTTACAACAAGAGACAAGAATGAAAAGAGATTCATATTTTATTAAGAAGGATAATGGTAATGAAAGTGTAAATTTTTCTAATAAATCTAATTCCAAGACATCATTATGTGTTACTAGATCAAAATCCAAAAAATATATTATTATATAAGAATTTAGTGAATGTTATCATTTAAAAAATGAACTAGCCAATATTGATAAAAAAATTACCAAGATTCCAGGAAAGAATTTTTTTTTGTGCAAATATAAAAATAAAGATAGAATAGAAGATAAAGAATATTAAGTAACTTTTTATTAATGTACAAGATAAGGTCATATTAGAAGATATTTTCCTTTTAACAAAAATAAAGACATAAAAAATGATTATTCTTAATGAAATAACAAAATGTATAACAACTATAAAACTAAGAATTTGTTGAAAGAAAATGATTCGTGGGGTGTAAGTGGTGGTGATTCTTCAGAAAAATCTTCTGAATATGAATCTTATTTTTAGATGAATGTTGGAAATATAGCCAGACTACCTATTGAAAATCATTATCTGATGGCTAAGGAACACTATGTTGAATTTCTTACAAATGTATCTTTAAATTCTAATTAGTATGAGAAGAAATATTATTACTCTTCAGAAGTTGATTTATCCTTATGAGAAGATAATTTACCTTCATTTAAATAATTGTCTAGATTTTCCTAACTAATTTAGAATGAGAATTTGAATCTCAGAAATCAACTTTATAAAGAAAATTCTAGAGTATCAATCATTCAAATAAAAGGAGTAGGTCTTTCATATGATCTTGATTAGAAAAAACTTGATTAAAAAATTATTTCAAAAAACCATATGGAAGTAAATTATGAGAAATATAAACATTATATGGACTTTGTAAAACGTGTTTTAGTGGAAAATGTTTGTGAAAAAAAAATCAATTCCAAAACAATTTCTAGTGAGATAGGAAATTTTGTCAAAAGACTTAAATATAAAATTTTTTTCTCTTAAGAACCATTTATCAAACATTACAACTGGTAAATAAATCTTTGACAAGATGTATTCTAAACTTCTACCTATATGAAATAATTCTAGAATAGTTTATTCATGCTCAAAACCTTTTTTAGACTTAACTACTTCATTCATAAAAGTGCCCTCGTTTTTCACTAACTGTCAGAGTGCTGGACATTGGGAAATAAATTTTTACCTTAATAAAACCCAAAATTTAAGATTTCAGAAATCATACTTTGTAAAAATATGTGGATTTTTATTGTTCTTTTATGTAACATTCCCATATCCAAACAATTTTGGGTCCTAAAAATATTTTTGTTTCATTTTTCCAAAAATTTTCTTTCTACCAACAACAAGAATATTTGGAAAAATGATAGTGGATGTTCTTAACATGTGACTATGAAAAATGTTTTCATTGAAAGATCTTTGAAATTAATGTTGGAAGAGTTACCTTCAAAGATGATGCTAAAATATAGATTATTGTTATATGTAATATTTTTGTTTTAAGAAAATTATCAATTTAAAATGTTTTGTTTGTTAAAGATCTTAAAAACAACCTTATAAGCATATGTCAATTTTGTGAGGAAGGCTACCATGTAAATTTTCGTAATGATAAATATTAGTTCACAATTCCAAGGACAAATTAATTCTCTCTATCCATAAGCATGAGAATGTTTACACACATAACATAGATGATATTTGGATCCAAGACATACCTTTCTTAAGATAAATGGAAGACTAATCTTGGTTATGGAATTTAAGGTTAGGACACTATAACCTTAGAGCCATTTCAAACTCTCAAAGAAAATACATGTTAATGATCAATATAATGTCATAATTTATTCTTAAAAAGTATATGGACCTTGTCAAATGACAAGAAATATAAAACAATCTTAAAATAAATTTTTGAATTTTCAACTACAAATGCATTGTAGTTATTGCACATGTATCTTCTTGGTCCTACAAAAAAAGGAAGTATTGGAGGAAAATATTGTGTATTTGTTATAATTGATTACTACACCTGATTTACATGGGTCTATTTTCTAGCAACGAAATATGAATCCTTTTTTATTTTTCCAATTTTTTAGTGCCGAAGCTAAAAATAAGAAATCTTACCATTGATTTCTACTTGAAGTGATCATGGTGTAAAATTTGAAAATTCAGATTTCGAAACATTTTGGAGTGAGAATGGTATTACTCGCATCTTTTTAGCTCTAATAACCCCTAAATAATGATGTTTTTTAAAGACTAAATCATATTATTCAGTAAATAAAATGAACCATGTTGACTGAATATTCAATTGCTAAGCATTTTTGGGCTGAAGCTACAAGAACTGCATGTTATACTAGAAATCTATTTTTAACTAGACCATTTATTAATAAAACACCTTATGAATTATTGAATGTCTAAAAATTATAATTTTCTTACATCAAATTATATGGATTCAATGTATTTTTATTGAATACTAAATATGACCTATATAAATTAGCACCCAAATCTGTGGAAAGAATATTTCTATGTCATCCGACTACTTCTAAGACTTACAATGATTTTAACAAAAAATATTTTACTATTGAGGAAACCGTGCATGTTAAATTCAATGAAACCAATCCTTCTATTTTTAAATAACTCCTTCAAAAATCGACATATGTTTTTAAATAACTGGTTATCAACCTTTGATTGAAAACTCTTATGAAAGGGAAATTACTCAAGAAAATGTTTCTAAAATATTTACTCCAAAAGACTTTATATCTTATGTTTATGAACAGGTTTTACAAAACCCAAATCAATTGTTTATTATGAATAATCCTAGTGATAACATCAGTGGTGATGTAAATCAACCCATTCGATCTTGAAATTTCTTGAGAAATGAAATAGAACAGCTTTCTTTTCGATCCCAATTTGAACCTAAAACTTCTAATGAGGCCTTAGGTGATGAGGATTCGATTAATCTAATGCATGATAAACTAAATGAATTTCAAAGTAATAAAGTCGAGATCTTGGTTAAAGTAACTAAATAAATTACTGTAATTGGAGTTAAATGGGTTTTCAAAAAAACAATGTCATTAAAATATAGTCATTTTAATAAAGAAATCATGACTTGGTTCAAAAGGCAATAATCAACTAGAGGGAATAGACTATGATGAACCATATGATATGTTGGGAAGAATAAAATCTATTCATATTCTATTAGAGATTTTAATATTTATTAACATCAGAATTTTTCAAATTGAGGTATAATGTTATTTTCTTAATGTATATGTACAAGAAATGTTTTTTGTAAAAAACTCTTAGATTTGGTTGAACTAAAATAGCTTGATCACATTTTTAAACTTACCACACATTTCAATTGCCTTAAACAAGACCCTAGAGATTGGTATGATAGACTTACATGATTTATTTTATAGAACAGTTATGTTAAATGTTCTTTCGATCCAAATCCTTTTATAAAGACGGAAAACAAAAATATTTTGATTTTTCAAATCTATTTTTATGACATTATATTCATATCAACTCAAAAATACCCTTGTAATTATATTTTGAATATCATGAAATATGAGTTTGAAATGAGTACGACGGTGAGTTAACATTAATTTTAGGTTTTAAAATCTCTCATGAACTAGAAAGAACCTATATATCCCAATATAAGTAAATAAAAGATCTTTTTAAACAATTATGGATATGATAACCTAAAAAGTATTAGTATGATAATAAAAACCTCATATTCTTATGATCATTGTAACACCCTAAGATTGCATAGTGTGATATTTCTTTAAAATAATTCAATAACTTGCACTACACGTAAAACCGAGTTCAAGCGCATCGTGACTAACCAAAAAAGCCGTTCAAAAGAGGTTATGAATAGTATTAACTATATTTTACACTTTATATAATCCCTATAATTTTAGAATCCATATTATGAGTTTCATAGACATAATGTAAGAACAAATTCATTTTCAGTATTGCACTTTTACCTACTTGTAATTGTGAACCCTTTTTAAATACAATATTTTAAACCTTTTGACTAAATGAAGACATCAAAATTTTAAAATGAAACATACCACGCTTCCACGGTATGCTTTCCTTTGAATAATACAGTAGCGTGTGTTGTACGCAACTTCGAGTTCTAACACACACCACAACCAATCAATCTAGCCATTATGAATAGTAATACCTACTTTTTAAAATTATATATATTTTATATTTCAAAATGGTCTTCATTATTGGATTTGGAATATCAAATTTATCCCAGGGTGAAATTTTGGAACTTTTCGGATAACACTTATATTTTGATGAATAGACAAAATTACTAAATTTTAATTATAAACAACTTTTTTATTAGAATTAATTTATATTGATAAATTATTAATTTGAGTGGTTTTAAAGTATATTTAGAATATGTTTTTACCATTTAATACAATGTTTGTCATTATACATAATTTCACAATTAAACCGAACATAAACAAGTATCAATCTTTTGACAGTTATTATATCTTAAAAACACGGTTTTGGTTTTGACAGCGGAAATTAATTTTAAATTAATTTCTTCCAGTTCTGTGTTTTGAATTTGTAAAAATGGATTCCATATTTGGAATCAGGATGTTCAAATTGTTTAAATAGGTAACTTTTTTTAGACATTTTCGATAATTACTTCGGTAAATATTTTATTTACCATGGTTAAGGGTAAATCCGGTAAATAATGGTTAACAAAATAATATTATAATAATAATAAATTACCCTAAAACGTGTCCAATACTTATTGTTTGATACATGTTTGACCATAGGAATCTTTGGGTCGATTGTGGGACCCCATGGAGCCACTTGTAGGTGATAGGGACACTAAATTTTAATTAAGTTAAAATGAATACAAAAATGACACAAGCATATATCTTTTAGCAAAACAATTTTTACATAGAGTTATATTTGTTGGATTTTCGACTATAAGGATTCATTAGAAAGATAAATGATTTCGTAAATAATGATATTTTATTTATAATTTTTAGACTTTAAATAATTTACTTTATTTATGACACAATGATGATGCAGTAATTACCATAATAGTGAAAAATTAAAATAATTGATATTATAAATATACAAATAAATATAATTTGAGACATTTTATGAATTAAAATAATTTTCTAAGTTAATATGACATGTTATGAATTATTTAATTAAATTTTTTTTAAGTAATCATTCTTTTATGAGTTTCAAAAAAATCAACTATTTAATAGTGTCCAAATTGACATAAAAGAGTTCTTAAAACAAATATTATATTATTAATTGATATTAAATTCCTAAGAATATAAGGTTCAGCCAAGAGACTTATATAATGATAGGTGTATCATTAATGGACCACTTGGGGGTCTCTTGGATGTATATAGTAAGTTTATTAACCGTATTATATAAAAATACAAAGAGACATTGTAAAAGTGAAACTAATTAACTAAGAGTTAATACTTAAAGATAATGTTAATATAATGACCCAAAACTGTCTAAATTCTATTGGTTGAGTTTCTTTCGACCCATAACCTCCTTAAAAATTAAATAATCAACTTTGGAGCCATTATAAACCGAATATGAATTTATTATAAATTAATATTTCTAGCTTTTCCAAAGGTGCCCCTCACCCCTCTTATAAAAGGGAACTCCTCCATCTCATTAATTCACACAATCAAAGCCTTTTGGATTGGTCAAACCCTACCAAAATACTCTCTCAACTTCCCTCAATACAACCTAGAAGCCTCAGTTTGATCAGAAAGCTAGCCTAATGAGCCCTTTTGATCAAATCTAAAGGAAGAACCCGAAGAAGAGGTAATGTTTTCACCACCCTTTTTCAAATTCATTTTTTCTTCCACTTATTATTTCTTTGTTATTACCATTATAAAATAATAAATCTGGTATATTATATATACTATGATTTTATTATAAATATGGTACAACCATATTCATTATTCTATCCACCCTTTGAATAACATGTCACCGTACGTGCGTACGTACGACTTACCGTCTCCACGTCATGGTGTAATTGTTATTCAATATATTATTATTTGGATGGGTATAATAATGATGTGTAACTCATGTATATAATAAATATAACATGATAATGATTATGTATATATTATATACTATTAAATTATATATTATTTTAATATCAAAATAATGATATTGTCGCTCGTGCGTACGTACGGGCAACCGTCTCCACGAACGCGATGAGATTCATTCTCCATCGTATCCATTCAAGTATAATTATCATTTGATGATTTAAAAATGATTTTTAAGGACTTCATATCATTATGGATATGAATAAGATACAAACTATCCATAAAAAACATGGATTATGTAACAAAACATATAAAATAAAATGAGTAGGTTAACACCCGAAACGACGATAATTCTAAGATATTATTAACAAATAAATGTTAAAAGATCATATATGATATAATATTGATATATATGATTCTTTTATAATTTAATAAAAATTATTTCACCATTATACAGGAGGTTAACCTACCCTCAACCAAGGAAAAGTGCAAGGTAATGGTTTATTTCGCAATCTCTTCATTATCCGAGGTTGTTTATATATAATAATCTACTGGGATTTCTTTATCATCCACATCCATGTTTCTTCGAAGTGTATTTACAAAAATTTTTAATATTTAAAAAGAATATGGTTTAATGTCATTTATACCCTTATGTGTTTTTAAAGGAATATTTATTTCGTTTTCCAAACAAGGCACTTTTTACCTTTCGACAAATTTAAGGTAAGAATCTTTTTTTAACTTATACGGCGGGTGCGGCTATTTACCGCCATTATAAAATTGTCAAAGCTTCCCTTACAAAATTATAAGAATATTTTTAAATTAAATGTTTAATTTTATAATTATGTTACTTTTAAATGATTTCAAAATGAATATTTTAAAAAAATTTGAGAGGTACTCTTTATCAAGATCATAATTTTAAATGTTTTAAAGATTTATCTTTATAAATATTTTTAATTAATGTCCATGTTTTCAAAATAATTTTAAGGCTTTATTTATATGGACATGAAGGTTTTGAAATGATATTTCTTTTCGATAGTTTCAATGTGGTATGGGACACTTTGATTCAAAAATCTCTTTTAAATTACTTTTTTTATAAATGTGTGACTTTTCAATGATTTCGAGAAAAGAGATATTTCTCTCAAATTGTTTTGATTTAATCTATGTCAACATCCTTTGATTCATTTTAAACTTATTTGAAGTTGATTTATTATGATACAAAACCTCTATATTGTATTGATGTTTTTGTAATATGTTTGACTGTGGATGTGCTATTGTTATACCATTCATTGTTTATTGTGAAAATATTGACATTTTGTATGCTAGTTTTAATACGAATGTTTATGTTATGTTTAAACCTTTTCATATGGGAATTCAATGGACTTAATATGTGACGGGTGGAGCCCGCTATAGCTCCTCGATGCATCGGTAGGTCTCATGAGACAAACTAGTGTCTTGGCACAAGGCCTTGGAAAAATCTTATTTGTAGTTTTGGCACGAGGCCTTGGCTATGTGGTTATGATTGTCTGGCATTATGCATTCCATCATTATGAAAGTGGTTATTGATATTGCATGTGATTATTCTATTAGTATAATATCCATGTGAATATGTAAATGGAATTATTTTATTTTACTTTTGTCATACTATGTTGAAGTTCATGTTTAAAAGGCTTTTGTTTTAGTTATACATTGCCTTAAATGTTTATGCTTATTTTTTAAAGTTTCCGCTATATTGTTATCCATACTGGGCATTTGAGCTCACCCCTTTTATATGTACTATTTTTCCCAAGATGTGAAGAAGTAAGTTATGAATGACCTGTAGGTGATAGTATGTGGGGATATGAGTGTGGAATATGGAGACTATGTTGTTGTAGTAGTGTTTCACTTTATGATGTAATGTAAAACTTTATGAATATATCTAGTGTTTCCAAGGCTACTAAACCAATCGGTCTTTCGAGATTTGATCATTCTTGTGATCATGCCAATGTATTGTAATAATGCACCGACTCTGGGTAACTAGGGTCGGGGCGTTACAGTTGGTATCAGAGAAAGTTTAGTACAAACCTTTGAAGCTAGATTTAGATAAAATCTGATAAGAGAACATAGACCTAAGATGAACTTTGGGGATTAGTATAGAATAACTTCCTAGAATTTTGGTATTGTAGAGATTTTGTGAGTTTTCCGAGCAATACATCCCTATCTGGATACGAGCAGGTAGAGGCGGCTCTGGAACAGATGTACCTAGGGGTAAAACCTGAAAACACTGCTTTGAGCTAGACTCGAAGAGGAACTGGTGCACGACAACGGGCCTTGCTGCACACTTGGTTACGACACTCCTGGGGGATATGCTTAGGATAACTCTCATTTTCATTACAAATCATTGTTAAGTGTTTATGAGTATGTACATCCTCAAAGAATTTTTTTACGATTATGGATTATATCCATAAACTATTTAATTTATGTTATGTGTTTTACATGTTTGGGATTAGGTATTGTTATTCATAAACTAATCTAGTGTAAGCCATTGTTTAGAAATGGCGCCCAATAGAAGGAATGAGAACTTCAGCATGGCACGTGATCCAAAGATTAAGAAGGATCATATCTTTCATGGTCTTAAGCCAGAATTTATAAGAGAAATAGTCTCCCATGTATTATCATCATATGAAGAAATAATATCATGTGTTGATAAGATAAGTAAAGAGTTTACTGAGTCCTATGGCTTTCATGGGAATCAATATAAGAAAAGGATGGGAGAAAGAAATATGGGTAAAGGGAAGAGGGAAAAGAAGAATTTTCCCATATGTAATAACTGTGGGAAGAAACACCCTGGAACTTGCCAAAATGGAATGGGAGTTTGTTATAAGTGTGGAGGAAAAGGGCACAAAATACGTGACTGCAAGGGTAAGAAAATGGTTTCAAATGTACAATGCTTCATTTGCAAAGAGTTTGGACACTATGCGAACCTATGTCCTAGTCATCAGACAATGCCGCAAATGATGCTATTGGATAATAATCAAGTTATGATACTACCAATGATGAAAAGGAATGATTAGAGTTCTTATGTTGATTATGTCATTTGAGTGTTGTATCAACAATGTACTTGTTATAATAATTATGGAGTATATAAGGATTGTACTGTAGTACTATTTCATTAAGGACTTGAGATTGTGTGGAACAATGAAAAGTGACTCAATAGCAGGATAAATTTTTGGAAAATATATGGTTGAGAGAATGATAAACCATAATAGAGTTCTGATACCGAGGTAGTGATTTTGGAATAATACATGATTGATTTGGATAAATTATATTGGATATTCATGACTACCTTGAAACAGATTAATGATTTGTATATTTCATCATTTTTGGTGTTTAAAACATTTTTGGATTGAAGGAGTATATATATTATTCTTTGAGGAATAAGGGATCATGAATGTAATCAATATGGTTTTACGGTAATTCAGGATGTTGCAGTGTTTTAAAAGAATACACGATGATGGTGATCAAATTTTATTACGTGGAAAAAAGGATCTTCATTGTGTTTACCTTCATTATAAATTTTGGACTGAATTATTTTGGATAGTTCTAGTTTTGATTATTTTGGATTGCCATAAAAGGACAACCTAGAGGTCGGGCGGCAACTCGGTGTGTCCGGCAAGGCCGCGAGACTTGAACCCACAACCGAAGGGCGACAAGGGTGTATCACCTACCACTGACCCACGTGATGTCTTGGTTTGAATAATGTCGTTTTTTTAATGGATGTTCTAGATGATTTATAAATTCATTTTTTTAACCCTTTACGAATAGGATAAATAGAATATTATTTTTAAGTTCTATTATCTTTTAGAGTGAAAGTTGAGTTTGTGGTAGAAATTAGTTAAAGGATGGAACTCTACTTGTCAAGAATATATTTTTTTTCTTCTCTTATTCTATGAATAAATTAATTCTTATACTTTATTTAAGGAATCCTAAAACCAAAATTTTGTTATCCTAATACCCTATGTTTTGTTGAACCGATGGTATTTCAAATAATCATAGATTGATGAATTTAAGGACCTCAATTTTACAGTTGTTTGTGATTGATGACCTCAACCACTACCTATAAATATTTCTGTTTTTCCTCCCATTATATGTATCTAATTTCCACCAATGTTCTCCTAATCGAGATCATAATTTGGTGTTGACCCTTTCATTTCTCTTTTCCTCATATTAAGACTAAATTTTAGTAACCCAATTTCTGATGTGGGTTTTCCCACAAAGATATTTTCTATTTTCAAACTTTTATTTTCGAAAAACAATTTCAAATTGCAAGGATGCAATTTATTGAAGGAGGGGAGAATGTAACACCCCAAGATTGCATAGTGTGTTATTTCTTCAAAATAATTCAACAACTTGCACTACACGCAACACCGAGTTAAAGCTCACCGTGACTTACCAAAAAAGCCGTTCAAAAGAGGTTATGAATAGTATTAACTGAATTTTAAACTTTATATAATACCTATAATTTTAGAATCCATATTATTGGTTTCGTAAACATAATGTAAGAACAAATTCATTTTCAGTATTGCACTTTTACCTACTTATAATAGTGAACCCTTTTTAAATACAATATTTTAAACCTTTTGACTAAATGAGGACATCAAAAATTTAAAATTAAACATCCCAAGCTTCCACGGTACTCTTTCCATTGAATAATATAGTAGCGTGTGTTGTATGCAACTTCGAGTTCTAACACACACCACAACCAATCAAACTAGCCGTTATGAAAAGTAATACCTAATTTTTAAAATTATATATATTTTATATTTTAAAATGGACTTCATTTTTTGATTCAGAATATCAAATTTATCCTAGGGTAAAATTTCGGAACTTTTCGGATAACACTTATATTTTGATGAATAGTGAAAATTACTAAATTTTAATTAAAAACAACTTTTTTAATCAAAATAATTTATATTGATAAATTATGAATTTGAGTGGGATTAAAGTATATTTAGAATATATTTTTACCATTTAATACAATGTTGGTCATTGGACATAATTTCACAATTAAACCGAACATAAACAAGTATCAATCTTTTGACAGTTATTATATCTTAAAAACAGGCTTTTTGTTTTGACAGCGGGAATTAATTTGAAATTAATTTCTTCCACTTCTGTGTTTTGAATTTGAAAAAATGGATTCCATATTTGGAATAATGATGTTAAAATTGTGTAAATAGGTAAATTTTATTTTTATACATTTTCAATAATTATTTCGGCAAATATTTTATTTACCATGGTGAAGGGTAAATCCGGTAAATAAGGGTTAAAAAATAATATTATAATAATACTAAATTTCCCTAAAACGTGTCCTAGACTTATTGGATGATACATGTTCGACCATAGGCATCTTTTGGTCGATTTTTGGACCCCATGGAGCCACTTGTAGGTGATAGGGACACTTAATTTTAATTAAGTTAAAATGAATACCAAAATGACACAAGCATATATCTTTTAGCAAAACAATTGTTACATAGGGTTATATATGTTGGATTTTCGACTATAAATATTAATTAGAAATCTAAAACGATTTCCTACATAATTATATTTTATTTATAATTTTTAGACTTTAAATAATTTAATTTATGTATGACACAATGATGATGTGGTAATTACCATAATAGTGAAAAATTAAAATAATTGATATTATAAATACACAAATAAATATAATTTGAGACTTTTTATGAATTAGACTAATTTTATAAGTTAATATAACATTTTAGGAATAATTTAATTAAATATTTTCGAAGTAATAATTCTATTATGAGTTTCACAAAAATAAACTATTGAATAGTGTCAAAATTGAAATAAAAGAGTTTTTAAAACAAATATTATATTATTAATTGATACTAAATTCATAAAAATATATGGTTCGTCCAAGGGACTTATATCATGATATTTGTATCATTAATGGACCACTTGGGGGTCGCTTGGATGTATATAGTATGTTTATTAACCATATTATATAAAAATAAAAAGAGACATTGTAAAAGTGAAAGTAATTAACTAAGAGTTAATACTTAATGATAAGGTTAATATAATGACCCAAAACTGTCTAAATTCTATTGGATGAGTTATCTTCGACCCATATCCACCTTAAAATTTAAATAATCAACTTTGGAGCCATTAGAAACTGAATATGAATTTATTATAAATTAATATTTCTAGCTTTTCCAAAGGTGACCCTCACCCCTCTAATAAAAGGGCACTCCTCTTCTCATTACTTCACACCTTCAAAG
Source organism: Viscum album (assembly GCA_963277665.1). NCBI lineage: Eukaryota > Viridiplantae > Streptophyta > Magnoliopsida > Santalales > Viscaceae > Viscum > Viscum album. The sequence goes on along the minus strand of OY728142.1, from coordinate 274,607,485 downwards.
CCTTTTAGTTCGTCCAAAACCTGCAAAAATACTCTCTCAAATTCCCTAACTACATCCTAGAGGCCTTAGTATGATTATAAAGCCAGCCTATGGAGCCCTTTTGATCAAATCAAAAGTAAGAACCCGAAGAAGAGATAATGTTTTCACCACCCTTTTTCAAATTCATTTTTTCTTCCACTTATTCATTATTTGTTATTACCATTCTAAAATAATAACTTCATTATCTTATATATACTGTGATGTTATTATAAATATGGTACAACCATATTCAGTATTCTATCCACCCATTGAATAACATGTCACCAGACGTGCGTACGTACGGCTTACCGTCTCCACGTCGTGGTGTAATTGTTATTCAATACATTATTATTTGGATGTGTATAATAATGATGTGTAACTCATGTAAATAATAAATATTACATGATAATGATTCTATATATATTATATACTATCCAATTATATATTATTTTAATATCAAAATAAAGATATTTTCACTCGTGCGTACATACGGACTACCGTCTCCACGAACGCGATGAGATTCATTCTCCATCGTATCCATTCAAGTATAATTATCATTTTATGATTTAAAAATGATGCTTAAGGACATGATATAATTCTGTATATGAATAAGATACAACCTATCCATAACAAACACGGATTATGTAACAAAATATATAAAAGAAAACTAGTAAGTTAATACCCGAAACGACGATAATTCTAAGATATTTTTAACAAATCAATGTTAAAATATCATATATGATATCATATTGATATATATGATTATTTTATAATTTAATAACAATTATTTCACCATTATACAGAAGGTTAACCTACCCTCAACCAAGGAAAAGTGCAAGGTAAGGGTTTATTTCGCAATCTCTTCAATATCCGAGGTTGTTTATATGTAATAATCTACTGAGATTTCTTTATCATCCACATCCATGTTTCTTCCAAATGCATTTCAAAACATTTTTACTATTTAAAAAGAATATGGGTTAATTTCATTTATACCCTTATGTGTTTTTAATGAAATTTTTCCATCATTTTCCAAACAAGTCACTTTTTTCCTTTTGACAGATTTAAGGTAAGAATGTTTTTTTAACTTATACGGCGGGTGTGGCTATTTACCGCCGTTATAAAATCGTCAAAGAATCCCTTACAAGATTATAAGAATATTTTCAAATTAAATGTTTTATTTTATAATTATGTGACTTTTAAATGATTTCAAAATTAATATTTTATGAATTTTTGAAAGGTACTCTTTATCAAGATCATAATTTTAAATGTTTTAAAGATTTATCTTTCTAAATATTTTTAATTAATATCCTTGTTTTCAAAATGATTTTAAGGATTTATTTATATGGACATGAAGGTTTTGAAATGATATTTCTTTTCAAAAGTTTCAAAGTGGTATGGGACACTTTGATTCAGAAATCTCTTTTAAATTACTTCTTTTATAAATGTGTGACTTTTCAATGATTTTGAGAAAAGGGATATTTCTCACAAATAGTTTTGATTTCATCAATGTCAAAATACTTTGATGGATTTTAAGCTTATTTTATGTTGATTTATTATGATACAAAACCTCTATATTGTATTGAAGGTTTTTTAATATGTTTGAATGTGGATGTGCTATTTTTATACCATTCATGGTTTATTGTGAAAATATTGACATTTTGTATGCTAGTTTTAATACGAATGTTTATGTTATGTTTAAACCTTTTCATATGGAAATGCATTGGACTTAATATGTGATGGGTGGAGCCCGCTATAGCTCCTCGATTCATCTGTAGGTATCATGAGGCAAACTAGTGTCTTGGCACAAGGCCTTGGCAAAATCTTATTTCTAGACTTGGCACGGGGCATTGGCTATGTGGTTATGATAGTCTGGCATTATGCATTCCATCATTATGAAAGTGGTTATTGATATTTCATGTGATTATTAGATTAGTAGAATATCCATGTGAATAAGAAAATGGCATTATTTCATTTTACTTTTGTCATACTATGTTGAAGTTCATGTTTAAAAGGCTTTTGTTTTAGTTATACATTGCCTTAAATGTTTATGCTTATTTTTGAAAGATTCTGCTATATTGTTATCCTTACTGGGCATTTGATCTCACCCCTTTTCTATGTTTTATTTTTCCCAGGATGTGAAGAAGTAAGTTATGAATGACCTGCAGGGGATATTATGTGGGGATATGAGTGTGGAATATGGAGACTATGTTGTTGTTGTTGTTTTTCACTTTATGATATAATGTAAAACTTTATGAATATATCTAGTGTTTCCAAGGCTACTAAACCTATCGGTCATTCGATATTTGATATTTTTTGTGATCATGCAAATGTAATGTAATAATGCACCGACTTTGGGTAACTAGGGTCGGGGCGTTACAATCATAATGAAACTAGGAAACCAGTTGATCCAAAAAAAATTAGTGGAATGATATAAATCATACTATAATGAACATCTAATCATCTACATTTACTGTTTTTAGTATGATAATGTGCAAGATATCAATATAATCTAAAGGAATATCATTTAAAAGTGGTTAATGAAACTTTTTTCTACTTAAAGGGAACAATGAATTTAAAACTATTTTTTTCTTCTAAAAATGATTTTTTGATGTGTTTTTTCGATGCCAACATTCGGGGTTGTAGAATGGATCGAAATGGTACATATAAAAAATCCATTTATTTGGTGATACCTTAATTTTTTTGTCTGTAAAAATAATCTTCTGTAGAAATTTCCACTACTTAAGCAGAATATATAGAAGGTCAAAGTTGTTGTGCTAAATTTTTATGGAGGAAACACACACTCAATTACTATGGTATGAGTTTTTCCAAAGCTCAAATACTATGTGATAATACTTTGCAATCTCTTTTCGTAAAAACCTTTCACATTAATCACATAATAACCACATAGATATAAGGCATCACTTTCATAGAAACCACACACTTAAAGGATATATTATTTCACAATTCACTAGAACACAAGAACAACTTGCTGACATTTTCAAAAAACCATTATCTTCCAATAGACATGAATATATTAAACAGAATCTAGGAATAATCACTATAATGTAATGATTCACATAAACTTATTATTTAAACTATCTCATTATATTATGCTAATCCTTTATAAGGGGGAGTATACATTCATTTTGTGAGTTTCACATTTTATCAGTTTCATTTTTTATCCGTTCCATGTTTTCCAGTTTCATGTTTATCAGTTTCATAATTATCAGTTTTATTTTTCAATATTTCATTTTTTGGGTTTTACAATTTTGTTAGTTTTAAAATTTTATCAAGATTAGTATTTTATTGGTTTTATAATTGTATCAGTATAAGTTTTTTTTGTTTCATATTTTTTCGGTATAAAAATTACTTTCTTATAGCACTAATGTTTTGTTATCGTAAGAACAATATACTGAAACAAATATATCTATCCTGATAAACTGATAGGTAAAATTTATAAAACCTTATATTTTCTATTATATTTAACATAGTTGGTTTTCAAATTCTTTCATTTAACTTATAATCCAATTCATTATGGATTTTTTTTAAACCTCATGAATTTATGGTCATTATCAACAATTGGATCTTTTAGATCTAATCTCAACCATCAAATTTCATTATAAAAGAACCCCTTCCTACCTAACCCACATTTAAATACATATAAATTTATCTGAATATTTAGTGCTCTATAAATAGCCATCATGGTTCATAATAAAATACTACCTCAATTTTCATAATCAAAGAAGTCCTCATCTTGTGTAACCAGTAAAAACATCATTGTTTGAGATTTTTATCAAGTCCTTCATGTTTGAGTCAACTACTTCATCTCTGAAACAAATGCCTCTAAAATATTTATATTCTATTACCATTCGAGGATAAATGTTAGTTTATCAATATATTAAGTAATCTTATGATTCTTCATTGAAAAGGATTATAAATTTCCAAGGAAGGAAATCTCTGGGTATTGAATGTCCTAAATCAGATTAGTTTTTTTTGTTTTATGAGGAAGTGTTACAATTATATTAATCAATGGATATAGATAATGGACTCAAAATCACGATTATAAAGTATGATAATAAATTCAAAACCATAAGGAAAACAAGTAGCTTTATTCCTAGGAGTTATTTGTGAGGGATATGCTCTATGTTCTTCCCAAAAATTACCGGAACATGATGGGACTATTGACACAAGGTAATAAGGGGAATATCTCTTTTAGAAACATGATTATAATAGGAAGGTAAATCATCCATAATTTGACAATCATTTTATTTCCCTCTGGATTAAAGGTTTCCATGTTCCAAGAAAGAGTGAAAAGGAAACTATGAATGTTAATGATGTCTATCTTATTGACTACCTTATGAATATGAGAATGTTAAATCTAATGGGTTTTATTTTATTAACCATCAAGAAATATAATTATGGTTCCATAAATTCCCAACTGATCATTTTCCTTCTATCTTAAGAATATTTTTGAATTAATTCATATGTTTCTGCATCGTATCAATTAAATAAGATCTGACAACATTCGAGGAGACTCTCATCACTAAGGATACAATTAAAAGACTCAAGTTCCGATTTAATCCCAAATCCAAAAATATTGAGAATGATTAGGAATATGTGAAATAAAAAGAAATAGATGAAGGGAATGAAAGACCATATATGAAATGAAAATCAACCTCAAGATAAATAAATATTTCTAAGGCCACAACCCCTAAGAATTCAAAGAAACAAAATGCAGTATCAGTTGAGGTTGGAGCAGAGTGGAGGAAGAAGAAGGATGAAGTGAATGAAGGTGATCCACAATTTGGAATGGATCCTACTAAAGCACAGTCTAAAATAATATGATATGAAGAATCCCTTAAAGGAGGAGAGAATAACGGATGAAGAAGATAATAGCCCAATATATTAATATTGACAACCTTCCAAAGATAGTTGTGGAAGTCATAATTAGAATAGTCATAAGAGAACCAAATGATCATACTTAACTGGATCTAGAAATGAAAGGGAATGGGAAATAGGCATCTAAACAATCATCTACACAAAGTCTAATTCAATAATGTGAAGAATGTGAAGAAGAAAAATTACATGGAGAATAAGATGTGGAAGATAATTTAGTTTCAAACAAAAAAAATTATTCATCAGAATCCTCAGAATCCCCATATTTTGAGTTTCATCTCATTAAACTCAATAAAAAAATATGTTTACTAAAGGGATACCTCCATGAAATTAATTAAAATATCAGATATAGAAGAAGAAGATAAATACAATAAGAATCAGAATCAACTAGCTGAATTTAACATAACTAAAACTCATTTTGGAGATCTTAAAAAAATAAAATTAAGATACAAATTCAGAAAGTTATATTGCAGTGAAGGGAATTAAATATATTGAACAATACTTGAACAGATTGGAAAAGACAATCCCTTTCTTACCAAAAATTGAATCCATGATAGATATCATTGTTGGTAGTCATAATGAATGAATGGATTATGTCATAAATCTAATTTCATGGTTTTTGAATCATAAAATTGTTTTTAAAGTATTCAAATAATGGGTTGTTGAGAATATAAATCCTTGTAATCAAGTTGTTAAGTGTTCATACAACATTGATGATAAGCCCACATATCATGAGGAATACATTGATTAATTGGTGAAGCCTGTAAATGATCTCAATTCAGTCTACCAATTATTGGTCACCAATTTTAATGAAAAAGTAGAATCCTTTCAATGACTCAATACCTCAAAAGGAATAGCCTATAAATAGATTGAAATTTTAAAGGAAAAAATTGACAATGGATGTAATGAGACTGGTTTTCTATCGAATAGATTTGTAATCTTTGAGAAGGCCTACAGGATCAAAATGGATGATTTCAATTCTTAAGAAGTTAAACTTAATGAACAGCAAAAATTCAATTGAATACATGATTAAAGGCTTTGAAAAAATGACAGTATTTTACCTAATTGATGAGAAGAATAAGGCTCAGTGATAACTCATGAAAAGTTGATTGAGTATAGAAAAAAAAATCCAAAATATGATTTTTTTTCTGTGTTCAAACTCTTGGAAAATCAAAAGGGGAATGAATGATTTTTTAACTCTAGTTGTAATAAAAAATTATTTCATTTAAATTAAATTAAATTGTTTTGTACTATGTTTCTATACCTATTTTCAGGAAAATAATGTTTTCCCTTATTATTTTTGAAAATCACAATGGGGTGAATAATTTGGAAAGGAATAAACTGCTTAATAATGAAGATTTTTTCCATAATAAGGAAAGCGAGAGAATACAATATTTAGGGGGAGAACTCACTACCACAAAACCGGGCAAGGATGGCACCTTCCTTTATCAGCGCTAAAAGAAATGCATTGGTAAAGGGGTAAAAATTTATCATCTCTAGATAAAATCGCTGATAAATGTACCCTTTATTAGCTCTAAAAAAAGCAATTATAAAGGTGTACCCATTATCAGTGCTTTTTTTAGTGCTGATAAATGATACATTTATCAGCACTTTAATTATCCCTTTTATCAGCACTTTTCTTAGCGCTGATAAAGGTTACATTTATCAGCTCTTTAATTCATATGAAATTATTATATTTATATTCAAAAATAATGTTTATTGTATAAATTAAATGAAGAACACATGTTATAACTAAATATATATATACATAATTAAATAATTACAAGATTAATAATAAATATATTTATTAGATTTATATGATTTATTAGATTTGTTAATTCATTATATTTATTAGATTTAGTAATTCCTTATATTTAATATATATAATAATTAAATTTGTTTATATTTAATGTATTTTTTTTATTTATAAACATATAATACTTTTTAATATATATGTATAATTAAAATTATTGAATATATATTTGTTTTCCAATGAATTGGGGTTAATGAATATATCATGCGTATATGTTATGCGATCAAATTTGTGCATGAATAATGTCCAATTATAGATTATAATTACATATCACATTGATGTGTTATTTATTTATAATTATTTATGTTAACCATATAATATATATGTTCTAAAAAATGTACACTTATAATTAAAATTGCATTATATTTGAAAAATAAATAAATATAATATAATATTTTCAGTGATATATATATAAATATACATTTCAAATAAATTTTTAATTTTAAGTATTACTAACTATATATAATTAATATATTTATAATCTTTAAAATATATAAAATTAATATATTTATTTTATATATTTATATGATTATAAATAAAATAACTATATTTCGTATAAATTTATAAGAATAAATAAAGATATATTTATTTAGAGTTATAATTATTAATATATATATATATATCATAAATATAATTTTAAATAAATATATAATAATATAAATAAATTTATAAATATAGACATTTATCAGTGCTTTTATTAGCGCTGATAAAGTATTGATTTATCAGCGCTACAAAAGAGCTGATAAAGTGTGTCTTTATCAGCACTAAAATGAAAAGCGTTGATAATGACATCCTTTATCAGTGCTACAAAAGAACTCATAATGTCTTACCTTTATCAATGCTAAAAAAGAACTGATAAAGGTACTCTTTATCAGTGCTTTTCATTTTAGCGCTGATAAAGGCCCCATTTATCAGTGCTGATAAAGGTCCCTGCGGGATTTATAAATGCCACCGTGTCCTCCTCCTCCTCTCTGCACCCTGTCAAGCTCCCGCAGAAGCCCTACCCTGCGCCTCCGCTGCTACCTCCTCTCTCCCACTGCCTTCTTCTCCTCCTCCTCTGCCACGACCATAGCCTCATCTCCTCCTCTGGCGCATACTTCTCCTCCTCCTCCTTTTTCCGCGGCTCCCCCTCCCCGCACCCTGTCAAGCTCTTGCGGAAGCCCTACCCAGCGCCTCCACCGCTGCCTCCTCTCCGCTGCTGCCTCCTTCTCCTCCTCCTCTACTACGGCCACCGCATCACTCTCCTCCTCTGGTTCCTCCTTATCCTCCTCATCCTCTTGTCGTGGCTCCTCCTCCTCCACCGTGGCTCCTCCTCCTCCTCCTCCTCCTCTATAGAGGCTCCTCCTCCTCCTCCTCCTCCTCCTCCACCGCGGCCTCCTCCTACTCCTCCACTGCAGCCTCCTCCTCATCATCCTCCTCCACCTCTTCCTCCTCCTCCTCCTCCTCCTCCTCCTCCTACTCTGCTGCCTCAGCTGCCTCCGCTCCCTATGAGTTTCCTCTGATGTCTTCGATGCCTCTACTGGCTCCGCTATTGACAGATCCTCCTCCTCCACCACCGGGTCCTCCTCCTTAAGGTGAGTAAAATTGAATTTTCATGAATTAATTATGTTTGCATTTATTGTCAATATTGAGATTAATTTTGATTTGGCATGATTCTTGTGTGTGATTCTTGTCTGTGTGACACATGTATATGTGGTTGGTTACTGGTTTGATCTTGATTAGTTCTCCCCACTATATCCTTGTGATAAAAACCAGAATAGAGAGATTATTTTTTTTTTGAATGGTTGTTACAGTAGATTAGGATTTCACTCAGTCTAGTGGCCCTTAGTATGGATCTTTTTCGGATTTTGGATACTACCCCCTTGTTAGGCCTGGTAGGGTTTGAACCGTCCGTGTTGGTGAATTCATGTCATCAGGTGAGGCATGCCAACGGGTTGAGACATATGTTTAGTATGTTCTATATTGTACAATATATTGTACACTATTCTCCTGGGGATAAAAAAATGAACCATAATAGGGTTTATAAAAATTCTTTCGAACTACCCACTCTCTCTGGGTTGGGTCATATACCAATTTAAATATCACATCCTTTCTTATAAAATAACAGTGCCACCAACCTATCACATTTGGTTTGATTTAAATATCCTCTAATTCCACAACATAGTAGATGATCCCCTCTCACATACGGTGGGTCTCACCATCACATCACATAAAAACAATTTGAGAAGGGAATATCTATAGACATCCTCTCACAAAACTAATCCAAACCAATACTAAGTGATCCCCATTTCTATATCTCACATCATTTTATGATACAAAAAAATGATATAAGGATGGAATAACAATATCCAACCTCTATCACAAGTCAAAATGCACAATTAGTAGATGTATACCATGGAATTCACACACTAATCCCCTTTGACCAATGCCTTATCACTCAAAGTAGGGTCCTACCAACACCTTATCACTTAAATAAAGTCCATCCATATTTTCTCATTCCAAAAAAACATATAAATCATAAATATATGAGGGTCCTATATAGAAAACCTCTCATACGAGCTAAACCACATCATCAATAGGTGGGCCCTGTGGATGATCATACTTCAACTAGGTGAAAGTCATATGAAGTCCCAATCTCTTAGTCGGTCTGACCATAAATGATAAAAGTCACTATCCATTTAGTATTGCATAATAATTTCCTTAAAACCAACTTGTTTATATATGAAAATATAATTCCAACCTATTTACATATTAATTCTTCCTATAAGGGAATCTACTGGGTTCTACAAACATAACCCGTCTCTAAACATTGATACCAACACACACTCATCTCTACTTGGTAATGTCACAACCCACATGCTATATATGATCTAGGCCTCGATAGTCTAGTCTATATCATCTTCTAATTCCCACATTATAACTCATTAAAAATAAATAATGACCATCCTAAGAAACTCACCTTATGATCCTTGGACACCCTATGCTAAGTCATCTATACTATTACCATGACCCTCACTTAGGTACTATATCATATCTCCCCTTGGATATCTCTTAATCCAATTATAAAGAAGAAATCATCTATGTCACACTTCACCAATTCCTATATGGAATATCCCACTCATCACACACACCATGAATCTTATATATCCTTAAGAGGGTGTTCCCCATCATACGTGAGAGAAAAACTATATTATCCATCTTCATTAGGCCTAATACTCTAATACTTTCTCAAATAGCCTGAGAAAACCTAAATAGGCTATAAAAATATCATACCAAACCCGATCCTTTCATAAACACAACTAGAAACCTCACCTCCATGGAGACATAATCTCTGTATGATCAAAAAATTAAAAAAATTCAATAAAACCCTTACTCTATCTCTTGGTGGATCAAAAACATTCTATCTATATACCTAGATTGCTCTTGATTTTTATCCCTTTCACTAGAACACAAATACTCATGCCTGAATGCACAATCATTCATAAATTGGAACATGGAATTGTATTATAGGGTCCACCTACTGCAAATAATAGATTATCCACCTCACCAAGATCAACTCATCCTCTACCAGGACTATACATGCCTTATCTAATCTTGTACCAATGATTGAGACCCAATCTCAAGGAACAATTCCCAAATAATTAATTATAGAAACTTATAATTAATAATTCACCTTAATATAATTTGAAATAATCTTTTAAAAACTCACTTGGAGACAAAACACCACCTAAACCACACAAAACACGGTGAGTTCATAATATGAGGATAAACTCTAGCCAATACAATCAAAATCTACATCATCTGAATTGTTTTAAAGATGATATAGTGAAATCATCACATAAATCCTAGTTAAAATCATTCCAAATCATAGGGAAATCATGGATAATAGTAATGTATGATTTATGAGGGATGAACTCACTAACGCACTATAAAAACATCCCAAGAACCACCTCTCATTAGGGGGGATCTATGAGAGGAAGAGAGTGAATGAATCCCAAGAACCACCTATGATTTTCTATTAATGAGCATGCCCCCACCATTTTTGAAGTATCTTGTTTTTTATCTAAATTATACTCATATTCATTCTCCCTTAAGATATATACCCATCATTTGGATTTCAAATAGGATTAATATAAATAAATAATAGATGAATGCCAATCATTTGACAAAAGAGTATGATGAAGGTGTGAAAGAGTTTATCAAGTTTGCACAAGATCATGGATATGACAATTCTCAAATCCTTTTTCCATGTTTACGCTATTGTTATTCAAAAAAATTAGTCCAGAGGAGTTGGAATAACACTTGATCTGCAATGGACTAAATCAGAGTTACACATGTTGGAAGAAACATGGGGAAACAACGAATATAGGTATTGGCTGGGATAACACTGCGTTTTATGGGTCATCTGATATGATTACAAGCATGAACACTGAAGATGAACATATGGATGATGTTATTGAAAATGTGAATAATGATGAAGTCTGTATTGAGGAAATGATAAGGACCATCGAAGATGAACATCGTGATTGCCCAAAATTGTTTGAGAAGTTAAATAGTTTTGCAAAGATGCCATTGTATGCCGGTTGCACTAAATATACAGCATTGTCATCCGTACTGAAGCTATAGAATTTGAAAGCATGCAACGGGTGGAGTGAATCCCATTTTATAGAACTACATTCGCTCCTAAATGACATTCTCCCAGAAGACAATGAGCTCCCGAGCCAAACATATGACACCAAATGAATTCTACGCTCGATGGGTATGATCTAGGAAAGAATACAAGCCTACCTGAATGACTGTATACTATTTCTCAAGGACCACAAATCACATAAAGAATGCCCATTGTGTGGTGCTTCTCGATACAATAAAGATGAATCCAGTCCTTCTAAAGTTGTATGGTACCTTCGAATCATTCCAAGGTCTGGGTGCCTAAATGGAAGTGAGGAGACTGCAGGACAATTAACATGGCATGCAGATACTAGAATTAAATATCGGATACTATGTCACCTGGAAGACTCTCCTAATTGGAAGATAATTGATCATGAGTATACTGAATTTGGAAATGAGTCAAGAAACCTTCGCCTTGTGTTATCTATAGATGGAGTGAATCCTTTTGGTTTTCAAAGAAACAGTCACATTACATGGCCGGTTATTTTGGTAAATTATAACTTACCACTATGGTTATGCATGAATCTAAAATACATCATGTTATCTAGGCTTATATCAAGTCCAAAACAACCAGGTAATGATACTAATGTTTATTTAGCTCCATTGATCGTAGATTTGAAATTATTATGGGATTCAAGTGTTAAATTGTTTGATGCTTACAAAAATGAATATTTCACTTTGAGAGCCATGTTGTATGGGATGATTAATGAATTCCTTGCTTATGGAAATTTTTCAGGATATAGCATTAAAGGAACTCAAGGGTGTTCCATTTTTGAACAAGGTACATAATCAATTAGGTTGAACATTCATCGAAAACCATGTTTATAGGACATCATTGATTTCCACCCCAACGACATATGTACTGATCTTGGAAGACATCATTCGATGGATGTTCAGAAGAATGTAGAAGACCGTCTCCACTAACAAGAGATCAATTTTTTTTGAATGTTAAAAATGTAGAAACTACTTTTAGTAAACTGGCTACGAAATACCTTACAAAATCAGTTGGAAAAAGAGATCAGTTTTTTTTAATTGCAATACTCGAATTGTCTGTATGTCAGACATTTTTTTGATGTTATGCATGTTGAAAAAAAAATTGGATAGTTTCATTGATACATTTTTAAATACACTAAGAAAAACAAATAATGCAATTAAGGCTAGGTTGGACATGGTTGTGATGGGAATACGAGAGGAGTTGGCACTAGTGAATGGTGAAAAATGAACATTTCTTCCTCCAGCTGCTTAAACTCTTTCCAGGCAGGAGAGATATTTATTTTTCAACTTCTATAATGACGTAAAGGTATCATAGGGTTATTTGTCAAATATCTGGAACCTCATGTCAATGAGCTATTTGAAGTTAAGAGGTCGGAAATCACATTACTACCATGTTTTTATGCAAGATCTCATTCCTATTGCTTTACATTGTATTTTTCCAAGATTGTCCTCCATACATTAACGAAACTGTGTTTATTCTTCAAAGCTATATGCAACAAAGTTATAGACCCAGCGAAATTGCCAACTATGGAAAGAGAAATTTCCGTCATATTATGTGAATTAGAAATGTTCTTCCCGCCTTCATTTTTTGATATGATGGTTCATTAGATGTTCCACTTTGTGAGAGAGATTCAACTATGAGGTCATGTATATTATAGTTGTATATACCTCATTACAGATGGATTTACCCCATTGAATACGTTTATGAATCAACCGCACCTCAATTCGATGCACGGTGTGACTGGTATGGCTAAAAGTTTGTGATATTAGTTTGAAAGTGACATTAACTTTAGCAAACAACACAAGTGACATAAGGAAAATCGGGAAATCACATTTGGATTGTTTTGATACATTAGGAAAATGATCCATTAGTCATTTGTGATGTGTACGAATCAAATGCCCATCAATCCGACGCATGGTGTGACCGGTATGGCTAAAAGTTTCTGATATCAGTTTCAAATTGACTTTAACATTAGAAAAAAGAACCAGTGACACACGAAAAACTGAACAAACACATTCATATTATTTTGATACTTTTGGAAAATGATACATGAGTCACTTGTGACGTGAATGAATCAACCGCACCTCAATCTGATTCACGGTGTGATCGATATGGATAAAAGTGTCTGATATCAGTTTGAAATTGACATTAACTTTTGAAAACAACACAAGTGACATACAGAAAACCAAGAAAATTCATTTGGATTGTTTTGATACTTTTGGACAACAATACATGAGTCATTTTTTAGGTGTAATATTAAACCGCACCTCAATCCAACCCACGGTGTGACCGGTATGGCTAAAATTGTCTGAAATCAATTTCAAAATTGACATTAACTTTAGAAATCAACACAATTGACATAAAAAAACCGATAAATCGCATTTTGTTTGTTTTGATACTTTAGGACAATGATCCATGAGTCATTTGTGACATGTAAGAATCAACTGTACCACAATTCGATGCACTATCTGACCGGTATGGCTCAAAGTGTCTTATATCTGTTTCAAATTGAAATTAACATTAGAAAACAATAGATGTGACATACGACAAATCATTAAAATGAGTTCAATTTTTTTTATACTTTAGGAAAATGATCCATGAGTTATTTGTGACGTGTACAAATCAACTGCACCTCAATCTGATGCACGGTGTGACCGGTATGGATAAAAGAATCTAATATCAATTTCAAATTGACATTAACTTTAGAAGACAACACAAGTGACATGCGGAAAACTGACCAAACACATTCGTATTTTTTTGATACTTTAGGAAAATGATCCATAAGTCGTTTGTGACATGTACAAATCATCTGTACCTCAATCTGACGCATGGTGTGACTGGTATGGCTAAAATTTTCTGATATCAGTTTCAAATTGACATTAACTTTATAAAACAACATAAGTGACATACAGAAAACTAAGAAAATGCATTCGGATTGTTTTGATACTTTATGAAAACGATCCATGATTCATTTGTGACGTGTAAGAATCTACCGCACCTCAATCTGACACACGGTGTGACCGGTATGGCTAAAAGTGTTTGATATTAGTTTCAAATTGACGTTAACTTTAGAAAACAACACAAGTGGCATAAGGAAAACAATGAAAATGGATTCGGATTGTTTTGATACTTTAGTAAAATGATCCATGATTCATTTGTGACGTGTTCGAATCAACTGCACCTAAATCCGACCCATGATGTGACTGTTATGGCTAAAAGTGTCCGATATCAGTTTGAAATTGACATTAACATCAGAAAACAACACAAGTGAGATAAGGAATACTGAGAAAACACATTCAGATGGTTTTGATACTTTAGTAAAATCATCCATGAGTCATTTCTGACATGTACGAATCAACCTCACCTCAATCTGACGCACGGTGTGACAGGTATGGCTAAAATTGCCTGATATCAGTTTCAAATTGACATTAACTTTAGAAAACAACACAAGTGACATACGTCAAACTAAGCAAAAACGTTTGAATTGATTTGATACTTTAGGAAAAATATCCATGAGTCATTTTTGATGTGTAAAAATCAACCACACCTCAATCCGACGCACGGTGTGATAGTATTGCTAAAAGTGTCTGATATTAATTTCAAATTGACATTAACTTTTTAAAACAACACATGTGACATAAAAAAACAATAGAAATGAATTCGGATAGTTGTGATACTTTAGGAAAACGACCCATGAGTCATTTTTGACATGTACGAATCAGCCACACCTCAATCTGATGCACAGTGTGACCGGTATGGCTAAAAGTATCTGATATTAGTTTCAAATTGACATTAAATTTGGAAAAAAATACAAGTGACATAAGTAAAACCAAAAAAAATTCTTTCGTATTGTTTTTATACTTTAGGAAAATGATCCAAGATTAATTTGTGACGTGTAAAAATCAGCCGCACCTCAATCCGATGAACGGTGTGACCAGTATGGCTAAAAGTGTCTGATATCAGTTTCAAATTGACATTAACTTTAGAAAAAAAACTCATGTGACATACGTAAAACCAAGAAAATGAATTCGATTTGTTTTGATACTATAGGAAAATGATTCATGAGTCATTGTTGACGTGTATGAATCAACCGCACCTTAATCTAATGCATGGTTTGACCGGTATGGCTAAAAGTGTCTAATATCAGTTTCTAATTGACATAAAATTTAGAAAACAACACAAGTGTCATATGGAATACCAAGAAAAGTTGTTCTTATTGTTTTGATACATTAGGAAAACGATCCATGAATAATTTGTGACATGTAATAATTATCTTCACCTTAATCCGACGCACGGTGTGACCGATATGGCTAAAACTGTCTGATATCAGTTTCAAATTGTCATTAACTTTAGAAAAAAACACAAATGACATATGGAATACCAATAAAACTCATTAGTGTTGTTTTGATACATTATAAAATGTTCAATGAGTCATTTGTGATGTGTATGAATCAACCTCACCTCAATTCGACACACAATGTGACAGGTATGGCTAAAAGTGACTGATAACAGTTTGAAATTGACATTAACTTTAGAAAATAACACAAGTGACATAAGGAAAACTGAGAAAACACATTAGGATTGTTTTTATACATTAGTAAAATTATCCATGAGTCATTTGTGATGTGTAAGAATCAACTCACCTCAATCTGACGCACGGTGTGACATGTATGGCTAAAAGTGTCTGATATCAATTTCAAATTGACATTACCATTAGAAAACAACACAAGTGACATATGAAAAACCAAGAAAATGCATTCGGGTTGTATATATACATTACAAAAATGATCCATGAGTCATTTGCAACGTGTATGAATCAATCAAACCTCAATCCAATGCACGATGTGACCGGTATGGCTAAAAGTGTCTGGTATCACATTGAAATTGACATTAACTTTAGAATACAACACAAGTGACATACAAAAAACCGATAAACCACATTAATATTGTTTTGACACATTATTAAAATGATCCATTAGTCATTTGTGATGTGTATGAATCAACTGCACCTCAATACGACGCACAGTGTGACCAGTATGGAAAAAAGTGTCTGATATCAGTTTCAAATTGACATTAACTTTAGAAAACAACACATGTGACATACAGAAAACCTAGAAAATGTGTTCGTATTGTTTTGATACTCTAGGAAAACAATCCATGAGTCATTTTTGATGTGTGAAAATCAACCGCACCTCAGTCCAACGCATGGTGTGGCCTGTATGGCTAAAAGTGCCTGATATCAGTTTTAAATTGACTTTAACTTTAGAAAACAACACAAGTGACATACAGAAAACTGAGAAAATTCATTCATATTTTTTTGATACTTCAGTACAATGATCCATGAGTAATTTTTGACGTGTATGAATCAACCGCACCTTAATCTGACAAATAGTGTGATCGGTAGGGCTAAAGGTGTCTGATATCAGTTTCAAATTGACATTAACATTAGAAAACAACACAAGTGACATGTGGAAAACTGAGGAATTTCGATCAAATTGTTTTGATACATTAGAAAAATTATCCATGAGTCATTTGTGATGTGGAAAAATCAACCAAACCTCAATCCGATGCACGGTGTGACCAATATTTCTAAAAGTGTCTGATATGTGTTTGAAATTGACATTAACTTTAGAAAACAGCACAAGTGACATTCATCATATTGAGAAAAAGTGTTCGGTTTGTTTTGATACATTTGGAAAACGATCGATGAGTAATTTTTTATGTGTATAAATCAACTGCACCTCAATCTGATTCACGGTGTGATCGGTATAGATAAAAGTGTCTGATATCAATTTCAAATTAACATTAACTTCACAAAACAACACAAGTGACATATAGAAAATCGAGAAATAAAATTCATATTGTTTTGATACTTTAGGAAAATGATCTTTGAGTCATTTGTGATGTGTACAAGTCAACTGCAACACAATTTGATGCACGGTGTGACCGGTATGGATAAAAGTGTCTGATATCAGTTTCAAATTAACGTTAACTTTAGAAAACAACACAGGTGACATACAAGAAAACCGTGAAAACAGATTCAGATTATTTTTATACTTTAGGAAAATGATCCATGAGTCATTTCTGACTTGTAAAAATCAACCGAACATCAAACTGATGCACGGTGGGACCGGTATGGCAAAAAGTGTTTGATATCAGTTTCAAATTGACATTAAGTTTAGGAAACAACACAAGTGACATATGGAAAACCAAGAAAACGCATTCGGATTGTTTTGATACTTTATGAAAACGATCTATGAGTCATTTCTGATATGTAAAAATCAACCGCACCTCAATCCAACATATGGTGTGACCGGTATGGCCAAAAGTGTCTAATATAAGTTTCAAATTGACATTAACATTAGAAAACAACACAAGTGACATATGGTAAACCGGGCAAATGGTTTCAGATTTTTTTGATACATTAGGACAACGATCCATGAGACATTTGTGACGTCTACGAATAAACCACACCTCAATCCGATGCACGCTGTGACCGGTATGTCTAAAAGTGGTTGATATCAGTTTGAAATTAACATTGACTTTAGAAAACAACAAAAGTGACATACGTAATTCCAAGAAAAAACTTTTATATTGTTTTGATACTTTAGGAAAACGATCCATGATTCATTTGTGATGTGTATGAGTCCACTGCACCTCAATCTGATACATGGGGTGACCAGTAAAGCTTTTCATTCGATAAATAATCAGTATTTATTAAATGAGATATCTCATCCAAAAAAAAATTGATTTTACATTATTCCCTTTCATTGTTATTAGAATGAAAACATTTGTATCTATTATTTCTATATATTAGTTTCTAATTTCCATATTAATGTATTCTTTCATATTAATGTTTTAAATTATTTCATTATTTTATTACTAACATAATATTTGTTTTCTGATATATGTGAATTTTTTCCCTTGAGTTCAGATGCTTTGTTCAGCATCAAATACCATGGAAGAAAAGTTTTGATAGGGGATCACAGATATCAAAGGATGAAACATTAATGTTTATAACTGTTGTTGGATAATATTAATTGTAACCATGTAAAACATTCTTTGAAATTCATATAGTAGTTTGTGTTTTTGTATTCATGATGTTAAGTAAATGTATATAGAATTGTTTGTTAAAATATTGTGTGTGATATTCCGTATTTCTGTTATTGGTTCATGTGCAGGTGCTATTTTCGACAGGTGTGAAGGTGCTGGTTGTGTTGGTGTAGGGGAAGGTGCCTTTATCAGTGTTGTTTTGAGCACTGATAAAGGATTCCTTTAACAGCGCTAAAAGAGGGCAGATAACGGGCCTCATTATCAGCGCTCAAGAGAGAACTGATAATGGAACCCCGTTATCAGTGTGAAAGAAACACTGGTAAAAGATCCCCTTTATTAGCCCTTTTTTTCACTTATAAAGGTGGTATTTATCAGTGCTTTTCAGAGCGCTGATAAAGGGGACCCCCTTTATCAACGTCGGCATTAAGAGTGCTTTTTTAGCGCTGTTAATGTCTGTTTTTAGAACTCATAAAAGGCCA
The DNA here is from genome assembly GCA_963277665.1 of Viscum album. NCBI lineage: Eukaryota > Viridiplantae > Streptophyta > Magnoliopsida > Santalales > Viscaceae > Viscum > Viscum album. The sequence goes on along the minus strand of OY728142.1, from coordinate 274,588,563 downwards.
AGTTGTAGTAATGGCTCCAATGAAAATATATAGTAAATAGAATACAGTCCTTATAGATAATCATTGTTCTATTGTGGAAGTAATTGTATTAATTATTACTATAATAAGTGTTACTAAAATCATGGGGAGATAAACCTTTAGTGTTTGTTTTGTTTTTTCATTCCAAAAAGGGGGATATTGGTGTGTCAAAATGTGATTTTAATTTACTATATATCTTCTTGTTTTGGAAATATCAGATTACATCTTTTTTTCCATAGATATTATTTTTCATTCTAACCATATATCTTGTTTTCCATTGAAACCATAATTTCATTTTCCATTGTAACCAAATATGTTGTCTTCCATCTTAACCAGATATCTTGTTTCTCATCATAACTACATATTTAATTATACAGCGTAATCACGTTAAGCATCGTAATCATGTTACACATCTGTATCATGTTACACATCATAATCACATTACGCATCGTAATCACGTTATGCATCATAATCACATTATGCATCATAATCGCATTATGCATCGTAACCATGTAATGTATCATATCCATGTTATGAATCATAACCATATTATGTATCATTATCATGATATATCATATCGATGTTATGTATTGTTATCATGTTATACAATGTACCCATGTTTTACATCACATCTAGGTTATTTGTTGTAACCAGGTTATACATTGTAACCATGTATCGTTTTTATGTTATGCATTGTAACCATGTTATGTATCGTACTCATGTAATGTATTGTACTCATGCCTTTCTCTGATAACACATACATGATTCACATTATAATTCATCATACTAATTCATTCATATTTCTATATGTGTTATATTCTACCCTAAATGATGTTGTGAAGTTAGCTATATAGTAATCAAGATTATGTTTTGTATTCTTTAAATTTTTACCATTATAGTGTTAGGTGTCCATATCCCTCTGAGTTTCTTAGAGAAATATGGCCGTTGAAATCAAATATGACTATTGGATAGGAGGCCTATAAAAGAGAGGTCATTTGATCCATAGAAGAAGACTTAAATAATTTAAGATATAATACACTATAATGAATTTAGATAGTATGTTGTAATCTCTCTCTTGCTTCGTGCAAAATGACTTGAAGATACAAGATGTGAATTGCGTTTTGTAGTTATTATATCTAAATATGTTATTTTTATTTCCTTGTGCATCTGATCATTGGGAGAATGATTGAGGGATTATGGGGACAAAAAGACAATGATTTAGATCATTGTATCTCGGTCCTTCAAGTATTTTAATGATGGAGGTGCTGATTACCTTCTTAATTGAGAGATTCCATTGATAGGAAGACAGATGTGTCGATCATCATATCATGGACATCCCTGTGAGGTGGTAAGACATACCATTTATCCTAGGTGAAATGATACCCTACTCTTTAGGATAAAACAATTGTAATTCCCTTTACTTTTCCAATACTATTTTTTAAAAAAAGTAATTCATTTTTTCCCCTTTATATTCTTATTCTATTCAATTGTAACTATTTTAATTACGATACATTCATTTATATTACAAATTTTATTAAAATATTTTATACGTTGAATGGTATAATTATTTACATATTTTATACTCTAATACATTTATTAGATCTAAATAAAATTATATTAATAACCTATGCTATTATATTATATCCACCAGATCCAAGACCACTCTGATCAATTTTATTATTTCAAAAGAGGCTTTGTGAAATTTATTAGATTTTGATTTCTTAAACTAGGATTCTTCATAAGAGTTTAAATACAAAAAATTTATACATACAATTCACCACCCCTCTTATATCGTGCCATCTCAAATACATTTACATCCATATTTCGATCCAACGCCTCGAAGTTTAAATGTTGTGATCTTATCTCAGATATTTTTAGTTTTCTCCAAGAATTTGGATATTTGATTGATCATATCTATCAATGCCTCTGTGTCTTGAGGTTTAGTTATCCCTTTAAATGATGACTGCTTCTTGCATAATAATTATCATGATTGATCCATTTCTCCTCTAACTCCTCGTTCTATATCAACAACAACATTTTCAACTCTTGACACGTCCAAATCAACATAATAGGCTACTTGTATGATTGTCTCGATGATATTAGGATCCCTAGATGGATTCCCTTGAGGAGATTTAGAAACACCTTCTAGAGGAACCCGTGGAAGATGCCTCGAAGGCATACTGCTGCATATCGAAACATAATATTGATTAGACAAGAAAAAATATTAGTTCAAACTAGAAAACCCATAATCAAATAAAATAATATTTTGAAATAAAATCCAACATTAGAGAAAGAAATATCGAAATCCCATGGTAACATTGGTATTATTTCTATAAGTGATGTCAAAGGATTTATCGCAATATACCTCTCAAGTCCCAACAATCATATCTCATCTATTACTGGCATACCAAGAAATGATTCAAGAGAAAAAACCTCCATTGATACCAAAATATAGAGAACCAACCTATTTTTACCTGAATCATGACCCATGACCCGATCCATCACATACCCAAAGTGCATTCCCGATCCCCAGAAGCTGGCGACATGAACCCGGGAATGGAACGAAAAAAACTAAGGGAATAATTTTTACCAACTGAAATGACCACACAATATATAAATAGAGCATGGAAGAAACATCAAAACCCTAAAAAATATTATTCCCTATCTGTAACAAAATAGTGGAAATAGAACAACGAAAACAGTAGCTAAAAACTCCAAAAAAAATTCGACTACAAAGGACTAAAAACCAAAAAATTACTCCAATGATTACATTGATGAACTATAACTATCTCACCACCAGATACCCTTACTAGCTAACACGAACCTTTATACCTCACTGTAGTTCCTTGCCTTTCCATTCACTAGAATAAAAACAAAGGTCTACACACCATCGAATCAGTGTAGAGGGAGTATGCTAACAAGATCTGTAAGATCCCACTAATGTTTTCTTTAAGAAGTCATTATATCAAAAATATTGTTTTCTCATGTTTAAAAGATAATGGTATGATAATATGTAAGGTATTTTTTATAGAAAACATGGGAATAATTTCTCTTTCCCATAATTCAAATCAAAGATAGGTATAATAGTTTCATTGATTATTTTACACATCATTTTTCACAAGAATAAATATGAAAATCAAGGATCACTCTGAAATCCATGTGATAGAAAAACAGAATCACATGTATCACATAGCTAGGAATACTATAGGTCTAGGAAGAAAATTACTCATTCGATGCGAATCATGTTCACAAAAATGTATCCCAGAACAACGGGCCAAGAAAGAAAAGGAATACCCTATGAGTAACCCCCCTCCCAATATCAATATCATACCCCTAGAACAATAGGCCTAGGAAATAAGGAAGTTCCCAGTAGATACCTCATTGATAATCATAATGAAATGGATGATGGGCTCAAGATAAACCTTCCACATAAGTACCCAAGGTAATCCATGTGATATTTTCCATAAACCCATTTCAATGCATTGGAACATCAATAAAATACATTTCACAAATAAATTATTCAAAATCCAGGGGAAACCATTTTTCGTTCAAAACCCCTTTTTAATACACACAAACATCATTAATATTTCATAAATCATTTTATAAATCAATTTGAAAAAAAACAAGTAGCTTCATTAGCATAGGCTAGAGAAGGAACCACCTAACCCAATGTTCAGGTTGCACATTCCCACAACAGAATCCTAAAGTAATGAAACCCAACAACGCCATCAATGAAGGCCCATGAATCAATCCTGAACCTCATTGGTTTTATTCAAAATAGAAGATAAGTGGTTGGAAGATAGAAGAAATTGCACGTACCTCTAGAAAGAATGTATGCTTCACCACAACATGCCCTGGAATGGCCTTCAAGACAATACCTCACAATAGATCTAGATGAGGACATAAAACAAATTCACCATAGATCAATAGATCTGACAACACAAGGGTAAGGAACTATCATGACAAATCACAAGTAAGAATTTGATAGAACACTTACCTGGAGAGATGTACCGTTGAAGAAACACTGATATGGAGTCGATCAGATCGATCCGGAAGGTGACACCCCTCTGAAAAATGCCTATGAGCAGTTTAGGGTTGAGAACCAAGTTGTTCAGGAATAAATCATGAGTGAAAATGAAAAATTTTGGACTTAAACCTGTGTGTCGGAAAATTCATATTATGTACCCCTTGGTCATGAAATATAGTCTATAAAGTATAAGTTACGATGAAAAAAACATCGCCTCAAGTTAAAAAATCCCTTATTTAACCCTTACACTATGTGTATGTTAGGTGAACTATGGTTACCTCACATACACGATGTGTACCACCTCAAGGCATGGTTTCCTCATTCATAACCTGATTTTCTGGTCCATGAAATGCAACTAACAACAAGAACAGAATGTGAACTTTAGGAACACAGTGTGTAACTATTCTGCAATCTACAATAAACTCAGTAAAATCACATAAAATAATTTTAAAAATAGAAAAGAACATATAAAAATAAAATACATACCGATTCAATGTAATGGAAGTTACAGTTGTAGCTAAAAAATCGTTACCTTTTTTATAGAAATATATTTCATGAAAACTTTATATACCCATTTCAAAAAGTGGGAAAAATTATCTCATCCTAGCCTATATATATGTTTTTGGTAATAAATATTACCATATTTATTTCATTTTATAAATCCTATCTGAATAACCCAAAATGATAGAGGTTAGAAATATCAATCTAAAAATTGAACAACAAAATATAATAAATATATTTAAATAGTTTAAATTGAAAACTAATAAGAATTTGGACTATGTAATTATATTTTATAATTTATCCATTTAAAATATTATAGGAATATCCAAATGATATTTGGGATTCAAGAAATGGGGACTCAGTCACCTTCATTATTAATTTCATATTTTATTATCCCTCTCTATCTATCTCTTTATATATCATTCTTTCAAATATAATCTTTTATAAATTTTTTATATATTTTCATGAAACATTTTAATTAATATTTTATATTAATAGGGTTCTATTTCATTTTCCAACCATTTATTTTTGTATATCCCTCTAAAAATTTCTTTTTTCTTTTTCATTTCCATTTATCACTCGTAAAAAACTATTGTGTTACATGGTTTCTAATGTACTCATTATTTAGATATTGAAAATTCTCATTTATTACCCATTTTTTTGAAAACATATTCCCTTACATCCTTCAATGGTATTTTTACCCTCTTCATTAAATATTGATAAAGGTGATTGTTTACATAGATTCATCAATATTTATAATAATTTTTACTTCATATTGAGATTGTTATTCATGTCATACAAATAATTATTTACAAATAAATATCTAATACTCCACCCATAGTTTTTAGAATATTCTATGTAACCATAATAATTTATGATTTGTGATATTATTATATTCCTCAATTCGTTATCATGTGCTTTTTATTATTTATGTGTTATGAGTGAGTTTTTAATATGTGGAAATCATATTCATGTAATATTAAGATGCCTCGAGTGGTACTAGATTTATACGCCCCAACTAAATTTTTTATGAAATAAATACATATAAGGAGTAACATTTTATGGTGCATGATTAGTGACCCTAGTGTATTATGTTATAATTTCATTGTAGTGTGCCTCAAAATAGGTTCTTTATGACATGTTTTAATATTTTATCACACTATTATAACATTCATTATTACCACGAATCTATAAAATCATTTCCTTAATATATGTTTATATGTGATGACTTATGGTCCTCCTCTTTTATGATTCAGTGTTATGATTATAATTTTTTTTGATAACTCAGCCTCATGTTTATTTTTTATCCCCTTAATGGTCCATTTAACATGCCCATTCTTATATTTATATCTTCATAGTGTCCAATGAAGTGATATGTTTATAAATAGATCTAAAAATATAATATTAATATGTAAAAAAATATTATGATGTTAATTTTAAAATATTATATTATTTTATTATTCCAATATTGAGATCAGGCCTCTAGATTTCCAAGTTAATTTATTAATATGGTATTTATATAATCATTTTATATAATATTATGTTAAAGGGAGTGAATACATTTTAGTTTTAACTATTGAAACTAATAGTTATTTTCAGGATTTTGTTAGTTAAAATTATATGAAATTAACCACAAATTACCTATATTTAATAATAAAAAGACATAAGTCACCAAACACTTGTAATTTACAAGTTACTATAACTAGGTACATAATTTTTCATTTTTATTCTTATTAATAAGAGTATTTTCATCATTAAAATTTAATTATTTTACTAAAGGCATAAAAATATATAGAATAATCTTATAAAACAATGATATGGGTAATATAATGATTTGTTGAACAACATGCCTAGTATGATAGGTGTGGAAATAAAATTCATCATTGAAGCACTATAAAAATATAACCAAGTTATGAATAAAAAACTATACCATTTAGATATATAAACGTCCTTAAATAAAGGAAAATAATTAGTTTAGTTCTTTATACCTAAACAATTACCTCTTTTAAAATATATTTTAGTCCATTAATTTTATGAAAATGGACAAATTCCATTGAAAATATATTTTTTGTTCTCTAATACATAGAGAAATATATATATATATACTAGTTTTTATCACAGATATGGAAAATTCAATGAGTGTTCAAATTGGTCATAAATATCAAGATAAAGGGTGTAAACAACACAATTTAATGAAAATAATTTAATAGATCTTTTTTAGGAAAATATTTTCTTTATAGTAATTATATTAAAAGAGAGGGGTAATTTCATAGAATATAATAAAATTAGGATTAATCAATTCGGTCAGATGAATAATATCACACATGAAATAAAATATAGACCATTTGATTTACTATAGATGTTGAAGGAAATGATTTTAATTTTTTTAGTGTTTTAACAATAGGAGTTCCAAAATATTTATCAATTTTATAATTTTCTTATATGATGAAATAGTTTGATTTCCCCTTAATGTATAGATACAGATTGGTGAATCACAACAGTATTATAAGAAAAAAATAATAGGGGAATGATATTTAATTCCTTCAGTTAAATTTATAAATAGGACAGAAGGAATAATTTTTGACTACCCACATGTCAAGAGTATGGTAAACAACACCCAAGGAAAACCCTAAAAGTAATATGGAAATGATTCAAGTATATTAAAGGATGTAATAAAGCTTGAAAATATCAAATTTATATTAATAGTGTAATAATTATTATGGAAAAAATGATGGTTCCACTCAGTTCTCTGAACATTGTCAAATATTTCAATTTATTTGAAAGTAAATATTGTTAAAGTCAATTAAACCCACCAATAAAATCAATGAAAACTAATTTCCATAACCTCTAAAGACAAGGGATAATGGGAAAACATTTATTATCACAACTATTGAGGAATATCATAGGTACTCATTTTTTATTATATAATAGTGAATTTACTATATTTTTTCATTACTTCATTCTTATTTTTAAAATATTTTAGAAATATTCAAACACTACCTAATGACAAGGAGGTATAATTTTCAGTAAAACCAATAAATATTTCAATTTTTACTTATTAGTTATATAATTATTCCCTAATTATCATTTTTGCTATGAATCTCTGAAATAAATCTTCTTATTCAGTATTTAGAATAATTTGATTTCAGACTAGATATTATTTGGTTGTCTGTTTATAGAGATAATATCAACTTTTATGAAATATAAATTTTATTCCATATCCCAAAATATCCTCCAATATTAGGAAAATTATAATATATTCATAAATATTATTTGGAAACACCTTTATAAGTGAGATTATTAATGCCTTATGATCAAGTATAAAATATATAAATGCTTGAGATAATGGAAATTACCATCCATGATGACATTATCATTGTAAGAGATATACTAAAGTGTTTTTATAATATATTGCAGGTACTCCTTTAGATTTAGAGGTTAAGTTCACTCTAAAACATATAATCATAACATTAATCATATAAAATATTATAAATATAATACTCCCCATTCAATTATAATATTTAAAGGGGTAATTGAAATATAAATTTTGAAAGGTTTTCATTTGAAAAAATTCATGGTATCATTTTTAAAAATATTTTATTGAAAAAAGAGACATGAAATCCTTGAAAAGAATCAAAAAATTAATGAAGAATTATCTATTAAAGTATTTAAATATTTCAAGGAATAATGGAATCATGTTGGTTAAATCTTGACATGGAGATCCTTTTTTTTACAGGGTATACTGATTAAAAAAAATTGGTTCTAACTAAAAGTAGTGGAAAATGCTGATATACTTGAGTTATAATCGTATTATATTCATGGGATTTTAAAATAGGTAATCTTGGAGTATTATTTCATGGATGAAGGCACTAATCCATGGAAAAAGTGAGGAATTCCATTTTTGATTTGTAATTGGACAAAATGGTTATTACGTAAGGATGTAAAACATGAATTGGTGACAAAAAAACAAGTATTGTGAGCATGTGGATGGTTGAAATACTTTATGTGGCATATGAGAAAGATCAAAATGGTCATACAGATATACAAGGTTTCTTTACATGTTAAAACTTGAAATGGGAATTTAAAATTAAAATATAATGTGGCATAATTATATTTACCTATTGGGGTTTTTTGAGTCGTTCTGAAAATGGGAGACAATTCATTTTATATGGAATGGTATTGGGATTAATAATTATAATTATTTTATGTTGTGGTATTGAGTTTTCTATGTCATGGTGGGGTTTTAATTTCATGATTTAAAATGTATAAAATATTATATTTATAGAACAATTTTTTATTTTATGGTCATGGATTGTGTGTTTAACAGTTAACATGGACTTTAAATTCCAAATGTTAAATTTTTATATGTCATGGTGAGCCATGTTTATGTTAATATCACTATTTTTGAAATCGTCTATTTTTTAATGTTTTATGTTACCACATTTTAATGAGTGTGACTCAAATTTATTGGTGTTAATGCTTTAATATTCCCATCATATTATGGAATTTTAATGATATCCTTCAAGGGAATGATGGAGAATCTCTCTTGATGTTAATGATATATCTCCATACAAGAAAGGTAAAATTTCATCAAAGATCATGTTTAGGATTAAGAATCATAAAGGGATGTAAAATTATTGAGGTAAAGAAACATTGTATGAATATTATCTCGAAAAAAATGGTGATTCTTAAATTGGATAAAGGATAATCATATTTTTCACATACCTAGGTGCAATCTTCATTCTTTTTTCAATTAGTTCCCATGTTTTGGAAGAGTAGAGAAGTGTCTTCATTATAATTGGGGAGATAAATTATTTTTAAATATATTATGAGGACCTAAAACATAAATGGTATGTGATAATTATATGATTTTATAATTAACATGAATGGTGATTAGTTTATTTTGGTATACTCGAATATCATCGAGTTTGTGCTTCTTGGAAGTAGTTCTGTGAACATGAACCGAGAAAAAAAATTATGCCCCACTTTAATTATTTATCACTTCCATATTTCTATGTGAGTAAGAGAATAGGTTTTTCTTAACGACAAGAAAATATCATTGGGAATCATTATCTAAAAACACCATATAATGATTATCCCAAGGGTATTTTCCTTGTGTGGGTCCAAAAAGTTGAATTTAATTGGACTATTTTATTTGAAGGAGAATTATCTCTTTAGAAGCCATATACGTGTTTATTAGTCCCAAAGGGATTACAATCAGTAATGGGGAAAAATTTAACTATTGAAGAATCCAATACAATAATACTTATGATCATTAGGAACAAACATTTATATATATTTCATTAATGAAATTTTAGTTAATAAGGTGAGTGTATCTTAACCCGAAACTGATTGTAAAGTCATAGATATCAAACCCTAATTAAAAAATTCATTATAGAAATATTTATGCAATAAAATATAAAAAAGTGATATTTATTAAATCCTTACAAACATTTTTGAAAACATTTCTTAATATCTATGAATGAAACTCAATGTTATATGAAGATAAAATATAGGTTCAATGGAAAAATTTATAAGCACTTGAGGATGCACATGAATATATTTATTAATCAATAGTTTGATCAGATGAAGGAGATTTTAGAGGAAAAACACAGACTCAGATAATACTCTATTTTATCCTAATTTTGAATTATATTTTAAGGATATTAACACATTATTTTAATAAGGATGTCTCCATAATTAAGGGAATTTTTATAAAGGAAGTTACACTAGATAATATTTATATCAATCAGATATAATATGAGATATGAGCTGATGATGATGATCTAATGGAAATGGAGAAATATCATGAACATAATAACTGTAATAAAAAGTTATTTTCGTAGTGGATGACCCTAGTAAAAAATTGGATGATGAGGTTATCTAATTACTTTTCAAAAATCATAAAATGGAAACTATGTTTCAAGGAGAAACATTGACTCACTTTCTATTGTTCTTAAAGTGTTGGGCACGTCACTTTAGAATTTCGTGTGTGATATTTAGATGATTAAGAAGATGTTGTTCTAATGAAGTGGCCATCCTATGATGTGAAATGATATAAGGAAACCATGTATAATTTATTCAATAGGAATAAAAAAATTTATTAACATTAAAATAACATAAAAGAAATTAATGTGAATAAAATTCAAAATTGAAAATACCATAATTAAAATGTTCTATTAGATTTCATATGATTTAAAAATATAATATAAATTTGATATTTAAAAAATTAAATTTTGGGTATAGTATTCATCAATGTGGAGTTGAAAGCTACAATTTATGATTTATACATTTTTAATATTGAAAATGAATAAATCCAATGTAGTTATTCCTGATTCCAAACTCTATATATAGTAGTAATAAGAGTAGAAAGATGAATTGGACTCTTATATTGGAGGGATAAAAATAAAACAACCAAGGAAAAAATGTTTAATTTTCCTGAACTCAATATTAAGGTGGAAGACCACACCCATATCATTGATGGATTGACCAAAAGGGTCAAATATAACATCAAACATATTAAGAATATTCAAATAGAATTTACTGAATTTAGATAAAAGATTAAAAAAGAGTACATACTCATAACTCATGGTACAATATCACGAAGATGGATTATGTGGGATGTGTTTAAATTGAATGAGATATATATATATATATAATGGATAAGTTATTTCATTTCTTATAAAATAAAAACATCAATAATGTTAGGAAATCTAGTTATATTCTATATCATTAATAAATGTATTTATAATTGATGATAAGGTACTAACATGGTTTCCTCAAAGGAATATTGGTTTTCAGGAAACCGAAAGACCTATTAGAGAATAAATTATCACACATATCAATACTCTCTAAATCATTTGTTGTTATAATGTAAACATAGAGAATATGTTAATTTTGTGTTAAATAGTTTATATTTACATCAAGGTAGAAGATCAATAAATAATGAAACACGTAGTTTAACATAATACATATGTTTTTGTTTTTTAATGTTTGCTGTTAATGATATGGATTGAAATATATGTATTGTTTATTAAGAATAAATAAGAATGTTTCATAGGATACCCATGTGGGATAAGATCATGGATTAAAGAGTTATTAAGCAACCAAAAATAAAAAATTAAGATTCATCTTTATAAGATAAGGATGACATGTATTATATAGGGGGGGATTTTATTCTAATCTATATTAGTAGTGAGAAAAAAATTGTTTGATTATTATTAAAATGAATGATATAGTCATTATTTTAGTTATTTAGTTGAAATCAATAGAATTATTTTGGGTGTGGATTCATGAAAATAAATTCACATACCATATAAATGAGAATAAAGTAATTTTATTAGTACTTAAACTCATTGAAAAAGATTTCAATTATTTTATAAAACATATAGGGATTAAATATAATTGTCTACATTAAATCCAAATTGGTGGTAATGATATGAGGAAGAAAAATTTCATGGTTATTGAAGGCCTTTAACACAACTATGAAGTATAATCCAATTTCATAACTTGGGGAACGAAATAAAATTGCACGGAATACTTGTACTAGAAATGGTATGTATTATTAAATTTAGATGAAGGAAAATAACATTAAGGGTAATCTAAACATTGTTAGTGGAGATGATGATATGTGATTTCTACCCAATAATTATGAAAATGGTTTTTGGCACAAACATTTTATCCATTTGAGACAAAATCCCAGGGAAATTTTTTTGAAATATGATTGATCATATTATTTCATTAATAATATATGTGATCACACTCATAAATGTGGAATTTTTTAAAATGGTAATAATAGATGACTTAAAATAGTAATGATAAGAAGTTTACATGGTTTCAAGACTTTCTGAAAGTGGATGTTAGTGGGTTTATATAACCAATAGTCATTAAATAAAACAGTTATTGTGTCTTATTAATTTATTATTTTATTATAATTTCATTGTTGATTGTGATCAATCATAAGTTCAATGTGCTCAATTTCACAATACATTATCAATGGTTGGTAGAAACAATGCTTGAACTAAAAATTATGTATTTTCAGAGTAATAGTTGCATGGAATTTACTAACATCCAAGTATATTATGCTCTTGAAAATAATAGGATAAGGAATAAACATTCAACGGTGAATACTCCTAAATTAAATGGGTTTGTATAAATGATGAACTTGATACTTATCAACATTACAAAAAATGATATTGATTGAGAAATAGTTGATAGAGTGGTTTTCAAAACTACGTGGCACTGACCATAATATATATCACAAATTGAGCCTTTTTATTTCTATAATTATAAAAGTCCTCATATGCTATGTGATATAATAAGGTTCCTATATTGAGGCATTTTTTAATCATTCAAAGTAAATAAATTATTCATATTGTGTATAACATCCACATGATGTTTGAATCATGAAGATTTGATTAAATCCTTCATTGGTATTATTCAATGAGAAATATTTTAAAATGATTCAAATACATTCTTTAGAAATATTTATAAATCCCACTATGTCACTATTGTAAATAATGAGAAAAAATTTCAACACAACAGTTACCAATTTCTAGAGGAAACTTAACACCCTCATATTTAGGAATAAATTTATCTCAAAAATATATTATTTGATCAATTTCTCTATAACCAATACTAAACTAAAATGAGCCATGAAATTTTGAGTATTAAAAAAATTAATAATAATAAAACCAATGGTAGATAAAATGATATTATCCAATTAAATATGCTTATATTTAGAGTATATTTATTTAAAATGATTTAATATATAAAATAGCTTTCTATTCAAAAATAAAAATTTAATTTATTAATAAGATAAACTAGATATCCTTTAAAATTTTAATTTTAAATTATATAATATCTCAATATATAATAAAACATATTAACATTATTATGTAAGGAATTTTTCTGAGATTATACCAGGAACACATAATATTAAAAAATGATATATTTTCAATAAAATATATTTTATAATTTTTTAAGATAAATTTGAAGAATTGGAATTTAAATTTATAAAATTATTATATTTTTTTACTACAAAGATGCACATTTTTTAAATATATTTATTAAAAAAATTATTGGGTTTTATGTGAATAGTTTAAAAATAATTTCACTTTTTTGACATAATTAATATTTAGTTATTAATTGAAAATTCATGAAAAAATATTATAACACCGAATTGGTATTTTATAATTGAATTTATAATTTGAAAAATGTTGGTTTTATATTATAAACCGATGTTTTATATTTTAGAACATACGTTTTATTTTTTAGAAAAACCCCTTTGGAAATACATTATATATATTGAATTTTAAAACTAATTTTTATAACTACATGAATATTAATATAATAAACTGTGTTTGAACCAAGAAATAATTTATTCCAAATTTTGTAATAAAGACCAATTAATTTTCAATTGTATATCCCATATTCGGATTCCACTAAGTTGGGGGGAGAATCAGTGGTCTTATTTTATAAATTATTCTATTTTCATTCCCCCTCTTGAATTGGTTATGGTTATAAAACCACTAAATAATCTCTTATAGCCTTAGGTACTATTTAAAAATAATAATAGTGATCTCGAATCACAATATTTTAATTAATCGGTACTAAGTCATACTCCAAGTCATCTCGGTTTCATGACCTAAAATAAATTCTCTACAATAATCTTGTCATTAATTACAATGCCTTAAGTAGAAATTTTTATAAACCTCAGTAGTCAGTACAAAAATAGATCATGGTTATATACACTAGAAAACAATTCTTCTACTTTATTTGATTATACATCCTAATATTCTTCTTACTGCTTGACTTGTTACTCACCCAAGTTATATTAACCCATGCTTCATATACATGTTTATTATATAATTTTATATGAATAATGTGAACATTATAAAAACAGTCACATGAGGACCATAATAATTTAGTTCATTTGGAAATCAAGAAATAAAATCATCTAACATAGTGAATGATATGCAACATCTTTGAAAAAGATATTCCCCATCAGTACACTTCACAAGGGTACCCTACTTAAAACCATTCTTCATAACCTGGGGAAAGGAAACATAAAAAAGGGACAACTAAAATGTTATGTAAGGTTTAACAAGGATCAGACATAATCATGAGATATGAATTAGGGTATGAGAACATGATAATAACATTTGAAAACCATACCCTGTATATCAACGATCATAATCAAAACTCATGGATTAAATATTAGCATATCATAAGACATGAATCATAATAATATCAGCGAACATGTGCCTTGAGAATATAGCATTGGAATAAGACATGGAATTTGAGTTATACACATAATAATAGAAAATAAATTCCTTTTTGGTCAAGTATCACTCCCAATACCATTATAATGTAAAAATTACATTACTAAATTGTGTTTCATCTTTATTCCTGTCCTATATTATTAACCATGCACACTTCACATTCAAGCCCTATATAACAGAACGAGTATCACTTCCTCCTCTTTCCCTAAATTAAAAACCTATTTTAATTCCCATTCAAACACTATATTATTGATCTGGGGATACTTCCCATACCATCCATTTCTATTAGATGAGATATAAATATTTACCTGATGTATTGGATGAAGATATTGGTCCCACCCATCACCAAATGAAATCACTCATATGTGTTTTAAAAGAGAAAAAACAATCATCATATCATAATTCATGATTTGACATGGGTATAATAATCTTATCAACAAATAATAACATTTTTAATGGAGGCACATTTCATAATCATTTAATCATAGCATTACCCATGAAAACAAGAAGGTTTCATAAGCATTTAATAATGTAATATTGTATAGAAGAGAAATAAGATTAAAAAAAACTTATCATCATAAACATAAACCACTGAAATAAACAGAAATAACGGTTCCTTTGGATCATATCCATAGTAAATCATAAACTACATCAAAATATTGCATCTTATATAGAGATTGATTTTGAAATATCACCTAGATCATTTTGTACTAAAAATAACCATTCCTTGAAAATCACTTTAAGAAGTAAAACAATTTCAAAATCCCTTTATTTGAAAATTTATGAAGTAATCATTATAGATAATTTAACAAATTTCATCAGTAAAATATCTTTACCTATATAAAAAACTATTTTTAAAATAAAAAATCATTTTGAAAACAATCTTCATTGAACATAACCTTGAAAACTTATAAAGGAATATTTTAAAAACATTTTAAATAATTTGAAAACTTAAAATACTTATGAAACACATTTAATTGAAAGTAAATATAATTAAAAAACATTCCAAAATATTTATGAAGATATTTTCGTTTTGAAAATATTTTCAAAATGTATAACCTAATATTTAATGAATGGATTGGTTCTAATGATGGATAATTCTATACAAGACATATATATAAAAACAAAGATTATTTTTATATTATTTTAAAAAATAGAAATATACTTGATCGAAAAATGTAAATAATATTGCTCTAAAAAAAATTATTTAATTTAAAATATTGGCTAACATTTCTATTATATGTGATAGGATAACAGTATACATTTTTTTTAAAAATTATTGAAGTCATCGTTTTCGGAGAAGAATTTTTTTTGACCAATGACATATGAACATCATCTTTTATTAAAATTAATTTTCTTAATTATCACAATTAAAAAATAGTGGAAAAATAGTACCACTACATGAATATATCCGGAATAAAAATAGGTGAATAAAACTTATCACAATTCTTGAAAGATGAATCAAAATATTTCATCAATGGATGCATAATCATAAAAAATCCCCATAAAAGACGATATTTTTGCGATAAAATTTTATAAAAATAGTAACTGTTAAAAAAAATACACATGAATAAATATCATTAAATGGTTTATAGAATCTCATGAAAATAAGTTTATTTGTGATAGAACATGACAATGGGTTATTGTATACACATAAAAAATAATATAGGAGCATAACATAACAACTTTCTCAAAGAATGAAAATTGAGACAAAATTCCCTTACCAATTTCGTATCTTTTGAACTGTAATCCCGAAAAATGATAGATTCTTAGTGGATATATAAATACCACTATAATTTATTATAATCATCATAAAATACAATTAAGTGAATTATATACATTGCATAGATGAAATAGGCGGTGAATGTAGCTCGTGTCTCACAAAAGTAAAAAGTAAGATGAAAATCACATAACATAAGTCTTGACAACAATTGAACTCATTTATACGCTACTATAATATATATAAATTTAATATAAATATATTAAAAATCAATACTCATATATATTATGTTACAACCCAGGTAAATAAAGAAGAATACATTTTAATATTTATTAATATTTGAAAATTAAATATTAATTTCACTTTAAAGGGGTAGCTATTTTCGATTGAGTACCCGATATGCAACAACAGGTTTCTTTGAAATCTTATGTTACACACTTATAATATAATATTGTTATTTCAAATGGTAGTTAATGCCTAGCCATTGTATTAGAGGAAATGAATATAACTAACTACAATATTATTATACATTTTTTATAAATGTTTTTCCATTTATCCAATAAAAGTTAGGGGATTAAAATATGAATGAATTTAATTTTAAGCATAAATACTCTAATATTAAGTAAAAGGTTGATTTACTGTCTTTTGATAGAGATCCCTATTTAAATATTATTATGGTAATTTTTATATGTTCCATTTGACAAAATAAAATTCTTTTATAGATTTGGGACATCAAAATATACTTTGGGTAACTTTTTGGTATTAAACTGATAAAACTCATTGCTTAATGAATAGTGAAAAAATGATGTATTTTAATTCAATGGTGCATTTTAATATAATTTATTTATATGGTTATATTATCTTATTAATTGGTTTTATAGCGTAATTAGAATATATTTTTACCATTTAATCCAATGTTGGTCATTGTAATTAATTTCACTTTGAAAATAGACGTAAATAAGTATTAGTCTTTTGATAGTTATTGTTTCATAAAAACACGCTATTTGTATTAACAAGGAGAATTAATTTTACATTACTTAATGTTTCTTATTTGTATAGAATGTTGTATTTCATGGCCTAGATCAAATTGCTTTTACTTTATTAATTAATAAATACATTATCACATCTTGATTTTTCTTCTATGTGATGATGCATGTGATAATGTCCCAAGGATAACTGTTGAATAAAAGGGTCATAGCGGATCCCTACTATGATGAGAATTCGGAAGTGCCGTAACACTATTCATGAATATATTTTATATGGTTGGATGATATTATTTGAGGTAAAAATAATAATACAGGCCATTTGGGTTTAGGACTCATAAAATATTTAGTCAACTTTTTCATGGTGTGTGCCCTTGGTAATATCATGGAGGATATTATGATAATGAGACCCGCCCGTAGGAAAAACACATTTCATAGTGTCATTGGATGTTCTTATCTTCGGACATGTGTATTGGTCCTTAGACATTAATATTATTATTAATGATTATTAAAACACGTGCACTTAGATATATTAATGAAAACTGTGATGACACATGATTCACACTCTAATTTACCCAAGAGAAGAAGGTAGGATGGTCCTTGTAGTCTAGCTTGGGTTGTCAAATACTCAGAGTCCTAAGAAGTACCTACTGACATGAACATTCTATGGATTTTTTGGGCAATTAAGTTTCCAACTTGGTTTGATTTAACATTGTTTTAAAAGATCACTAACATATTTAAGTTAATTCAATTTATGGTAATGAGTTTATCCTAGGTTATCGCTTGGGGTGGATTGGATGAATTCCTTTTTTAATTAATTTAATTTATTATATTTGAGATGGGTTCATTTATAAAGATCAAATACAATCATCACATACTAGTTTAATTCCTACACACCTTAATACTAATCACCTATACACTTGATGGATCAATATTTAGAGCACTCCGAGGTAAAGGTTCGTATTAGCACTTGAAATGTATGGCCTTAAATTTAATAAGGATGAAGATGTTTTAAAATCATCAAATAAAAATATCATTTAAAATAAGTGATTTTCCATTAATGGAGTGATAAATAACATCCAATCTAGCACCTTTCTACTCCCTTGGATCAACCCATAAAATAGTTACCCCACCATTGATGACATGTCTTCAACAGAAGAGGGATGTTGACTTACGAAGGTGGAATTTAAGATGTAAAAAAACAACAAAAATCGATCACTCCACTGTTGTGGGATAAATATCACAAATTATGGTGTGAATAAACTCACACATTGAACCAAAATTATCAACTTGATATGTAGAATAACAGAATAATTGTAAAGGAAGAACTTTTATTATGATACTAATGTGAATTAAACAACTTACATGAGAAAGAAATGCGATTACAAACACAAAGCGGCACCATAACACAATAATGACCAAAAGCTCAAAAGATTAAAAAACCATCATCACCACTGCCTTAAATAGAAATTTTGGGAGACTTGGGTTGATCCTCAAACAGTACAAACAATCTTAGTTGATTTAGGTAGGCCTAGGGTGGTGGAAAGCTTGTGGAACTTAGACTTTTCCACTTTTGACCTGAGGTGGAATCCATCTTGCAACCACCAAATAGACGCGCTTGGAAAACCTTCTAGATGGACGAATTAGAGTGGTCCATAGAAGAATAAAATTTATCATTAGATATCTCATAATCACCTATAAAATGCAGGCCCAATTGGAGTTTTGGATTTAGAGATATGATTAAATTGGTGGGTTGTTTTTCTGGGCCACAGAATCTGGCCCAGAATTTATCTCTAAATTGGGCCACCATAATAACAACCATGGAGGTTGAATTAGCACTGGTATCTGCAGAATTATTTGTTCCCCTATATGTATTCTAGACGAACACAAAATGTGGGATTTACTGGGCTTGTATGTTGGGCCCCACATACTAATGAGTGGGCTGGTGTCCAATGTCCCTTCTCCAGAATTGTTTGCATGAAATCTCATTTTGGTGGTATTTCAATGTGAATCTTCCAGCACTCCACAGGTATGAACTATTCCCAATATAATTATAAACCAGAAAATTAAATATAAAAATAAAATAACGATCATCAGGTACTTTAAATGATGTTCAAAAATATACCACATAATAGATCATTTTATGAATGAATTACAATCATAATGTGAAATGATGTTCAAAGTGTAAAATTCACTAACATTGTTTTTATTATTAATAAATCACATGAATATTATATATGTAATCAATGAATATAATCCTCATTTGGTAGCTAATCACAACCCCAACATGAGTTTTTCTAGTCCCAAAAAAAATATATCTCAATATTATGAAATATGAATTCCCTTTTCCAAAAAATTTTAATACACAATGATCACCCCAAACCTGTATACCAAAAAATCATGAAACTAGTCATAATATTTTACTAAATGATATTTTCATTAGAATATCCCAATCCCAAGCCCATTCCTTTGTTCAAATTCATCTCCATATTTCATCCAATATCAATTAAGAGTGATGATGTGTTTTGCAACACATTAGACATGGGGGTTCATCATTATTCAAGAGGTAAATGATTGAATCTCTAGGTGGAATCACATTTCAATATTGAGATGAGTATTCAAAAAAATCTATTATTGTAGATTTTTTTTATTTTTTTGTTTTTGCAATTTTTCCATGGTAATTAAAATTTCACTCAACAGAGTCAACCCTTGTAGCGAGACTTTGTCGATGACTCCCAAACTCAAAGACCTTAGGGCACCAAGTAAAGCCCACATACTCGGGCATCATCTGAAGTTAACTCGATCAAAAACAAATTCAAATTACCAAAAATAGAGATAAAATTACTAAATATGGGCCAGAGAACTATGGAGTCACGATCCACAAGTGAAGAAATCCATGCTTTAGGTCATTTCATTGCTCTAAGCGCATATTTATTGTCTTTTTAAAAAAAATATTGAATACAATTATTAAAACTTAAATGATCACCAAAACTATGCTATTTATTTGGGGGACCCCATGAACTCAAACTAATACCCCACTATTCAAAGGGCGTGAATTGTGATATTTTTTTTATTAGGAAGAAAATATAAATGATGAAATATCACATTGGACAACCACACCTTCCAAAATCTATGCTAATGAAATTATATAAGTATTAAAATTAGAATCAGGTCATGCTAAATTATTTGATATTTTGTTTCAATGTGTGCAATGTGTATTACCATGTTCAAGGTTAAATAAATTTTTCCTTCCATTAAGGTACAATTTTTTTCAAATCATTTATTTTTTTGAGACTAATGAATTTTTTATTTTATCTCCCTCCAACTTTAAATAACACTATCCCTAGTGTTTAATGAAACGAAAATTTAGAATGGGTTAGAGTTAGAGAATGAGTGTTCAAAAAGGAAATTGAAAATGAGGATCATGGAATGATGTCACCTGGTGGTTGAAGTTGAAATTCTTGATTCTCCGTTTTAATCTCTTGACCTCGATGTCACTCTGAGAATTCCTTAGTGGAGAAAAAAAACAAAAAAAACTATATATATATATAATAAAGAACGTAAAATATAAGCATATATAATAAAATTATAGAATAAGGAAGCACAAAATGTTGTAGGTCAGTGGTAAGCTCACGCCCTTGTCTCCATTTGGTCCCTGGTTCGAGTCCTCGTGGCTTCGCTGGTTGTGACGGGGTTTTCCCCACGATCTATGATGTGGCCTTTTTTATTATATTCTTATTTATTTTTTTGTATTTTTATTTTAAACTACAAACACATAAAAATAAATAAAATAAAATGACGATACATTCTCTTATTTTTAAATTTCTGGATAAGGTATTACTCAAGGATCACACCACGTGACACAGATGAATATAGCGCTCCCCTTTTGTAACCATCAATGCTCTGAATAGAAGAATAGTTCAATAGTATTTTTTTATTTTTAAATATCAAGATTATTCATTAATCATATTTAAAATATAATGTTTATTGAAACAACAAAATGATTGGAAACTTGAAAATAATGGGTTTCCACTATTGCAGCGCTTTGATTAACGTCGTTAGCTCGACTTGGACCCCTAATTGATTAATTATTATCAGCATCTAAGGTAAGTTCGCACAATTCTTCATCAACTTCATGTTTTTGTAATGGTTCTATGAATGGTTTGACTCCATGACCATTAACTTTAATGGATTGACCATTGGTGGGATCTTGAATTTCTACAGCCCCATGGGGGTACACATGATGCACTATGAATGGACTTGACCTTATAGACCTTAACATTCCCGGGTTTAGATGATGCTTTGAACTATATAAGAGCACAAATTTTCCCGGTTCAAAATGTTGGACATTGATATTCCTAGATTGGTGGGCTTTAACTCTAGATTTATTGATCCTGGAATTTTCTTAAGCCTCCATCCTTAGTTCCTCAAGTTCATTGAGATCTAATTTCTTTTTTGTTCTGGCCAATGAAATGTCATAATTTATTTTCATAATTGCCCAAAAATCCTTATTCTCAATTTAAACAGGTAAATTCCATTATTTTCCACAAACCAACCTATATGGTGACATTCCTAGGATGGTTTTATATGCTGTATGATACACCCAAATAGCATCAGAGAGTTTCTCGGACCAATCTTTCCCAGAGGGATTGACAGTTTTTTGAAGAATATTCTTAATCTCCAAATTTTCTAACTCATCTTGACCATTGGTTTGGGGATGGTATGCAGTTTAAACCTTGTGATAAATCCCATACATAGACATGAGTGAAGAGAATGAAAGGTTGCAGAAATGGGTTCCTTGGTCACTGATTATAGCCCTAGGAATTCTGAATCGATAAAAATTTGCTCGTTTAGAAATTGGATCCCAACATGATAGTCATTAGACTTGGTGGGAATGGATTCAACCCATTTTGAGACATAATCAATAGCTAAGAGGATTTATAGGTATCCCCTACAGTTTGGGAAGGGACCCATGATATCGATTCCCCAGCAGTCAAAGATTCCAATCACTAAGATGGGAGCGAGTGGCATTTGATCCGTTTTTATGATTTACCCTACTTGTTGACACTTATGAAAACATTGACAAAATGTATAGGAGTCCATTGAGAGTGTGGGCCATAAGAGACCACATTGAAGAATCTTAGCAAGTGTTTTATTAGAGGAAAATTGACCTCCACATGCCTCACTATAAAAGAATTTAAGGATGGACTCTTGTTCATATTCTGCGACACACCTCCTAATGATTTGGTTAGGGACGAACTTATAGAGGTATGGATCATCAAACACATAGTGTCTAACATCATAAAAGAATTTCCTTCGAGCTGTAGTACCTAAGAATTTTGGAATGACTCATGTTACCAAGAAATTGGCTATTTCGGCATACCAAGGGCCTACTCAGAGAGTATAGGTTCTCACCAAGAAATGAATCAGACAAAGAAAGGTGATTTTAGTTGTCTTTGAATTCTATCCTAGAGGGGTGATCAGCTACAACATTTTCAACGCCCTTTTTATCCTTGATTTTAAGGTTAAATTCTTGTAAGAGAAGGACCCACATAATCAGTCTAGCCTTTACATCTTGTTTTGGGAAGAGGTATTTTAGTACGGAATGGTCAGTGAACACAAAGATGGGGGATCCTAAGAGGTAGGACCTAAACTTCTCTAAAGAAAACACAATATAAATTAACTCTTTTTCAGTAGTGGTGTAGTTGATTTGGGCATTATTTAAGGATTTTCTTTCATAAGATATGATATAAAGAGTTTTATCACAACGTTGTCCTAACATAGCTCCTACAACAAAGTCACTGGCATCACACATAAGTTTGAAACAATGATTCAAATTTGGAGATTTCATAATGGGAAGAGAGGCGAGAGAGGATTTGAGTATTGAGAATGGACCCTCACATCTTTCTATCCAATCAAATAAAGCATTCCATACTAGGAAAGCACAAAGGGTATGAGAGATTGAACTAAAGTCCTTGATGAATCTTCTATAGAAACCAGCATGTCCTATGAAATTCCACACTTCCTTGACAGTTTTGGGTGATGGAAGGTGACGAATAATTTCATCCTTGGATTTATCAATATCAATCCCCCTACTTGAGATTAGATGGCCTACTACTAGTCCCTCTTTAACCATGAAATGAAATTTTTCTCAGTTTAGGACCAGATTATTTTCTTCACATCTTGAAAATAATCTCTCCTCATTCCTCATACATCCCTAAAATGTATCCCCAAACACAGAGAAGTCATCCATGAAGACCTCATGAAAATCCCATACCATGTCTGAGAATATTACCATCATGCACCACTGGAAGGTTCCAGGGGCATTCCATAACCCGAAGGGAATGCATTCGAATGAAATGGTGTGGAATGGGCATGTAAATGTAGTCTACCCTTGATCCTCTAGGGAGACCTCTATTTGACTATACCCTGAGTACACATCTAAGAAACAGTAGAAGGCATGACCTGCCACACTCTCAATGACTTGGTCAATAAATTATAAGGGTAAATGGTCCTTCTTGGTGGATGAGTTTAGTTTCCTATTTTCAATGCAGACCCCCAATCCACTACTCACCCTGGTCGGAAGAGTCTCTCCATCCTTATTGGTTATCACTGTGATTTTTGCCTTCTTGGGAACCACTTGGATTGGGCTGACCCACTCACTCTCAGTTAAGGGATATATGATACCAGATTTTAACAAATTTCATAAGTTATTTTCTCATTACATCCATGACATTAGGATTGAATCACTGTTGAGGTTGACAACATGGATTTTAATCAGATTCCAGAATAATCCTCTTGAGTCCCAATAAGTGGGCTAATCCCAGGAATACCAGACAGGATCCAACCAATGGGTTTCTTATGTTTCCTTGGGTTATCTAGAAGCATCCTCTCATGATTTTCTTCAAGAGAAGAAGAAATGAAAATAGGATGTGTTTGATTGTCCCCTAGGAAGGAATACTTGAGTGCAGCGGGAAGTTCCTTCAATTCAAGATTAGGTTGGTTCAGAATTTCAGCAGAAGATTAGGACATTTTATCATGTTTAATTTAGTTTCCTAGAGTTTTAGATAGGATCGATTCCCCACGTGTATAAGTTTTAGCTACTAGATTGGCTTCATTAGATTTAGGGAAGGAATTTAGAGTGTTCTTCCTGAAATAGGTTTCCTGAAAGGTTTCACTGATTCTTTGACCTAGAAATCAACTTAAGAGAAATTTGAAAATGATTCAATCAAAGGAGATAAACTTCTATCATGTGAACAAAGGAAATCAATCTCATCCTGACTTAAACATCCATAAAATATTCCTTTCTGTTCAATGGATTCATTATCAATGCATCCTATCATATTTGCTTCATTAATGTCCTCTTCATCCCCTATTTGTGAGCTTGCATTATAGATGTTCAATTCTAGACTCATGTTCCCAAAGGTGATGGTCATGTTCCCATTTTGGACTCGGATAACAGAGTTGATTTTTTTAAGGAAGGTACCACCAAGGATAATTGGGGTTTGTTCCTTATTTTTGGAGTTTGGACAGTTGTTAAGGACAATTAATTCAGAAGGGTCGAAGAAGTTTTCAACCATTATCAGAACATCCTTTAAAATCCCCCTTGGAACCCTAATGCTACAATTTGCAAGTAGAAGTGTGACAGATGTGGGTTGGATTACCTCAAGGCCTAAATGGCAGTACACAGCATAGGGGATGAGATTGTCACTAGAAACTTGGTCACAAAAGGCCTTCACAACTTTTCTCTCTCCTATTTCAACATTGATGTAAGGGAAACCCGAGTCATCCAACTATGGAGGGATGGTCCCTTGAATGGTGGTGCTCACATTAACCACCAAAAGGAATTGGTTTTTATGTGATTTTTTTAAAATGTTCACAAGTCTTTAAGGTACATTGAGTATGAAGGTATGGTTTGGATTGCATCGAGAAGGGGAATGTTCAACTTGACTTGTGAGAATATTTCCCTCAATGTTTCACTCAATTCAGGATTTGTTTACCCCCTTATGCGTTGAGAAAATGGGGTAGGCTGTGGGGATTTTTGTTGAAGATTTTTTTCTTTCACAATGCCTTCAGTTTCCTCAGTTTTATCTTGTGGTTCATTTTAATATTTTTTAGATTTTTATGTTTCACATTGTTTCTGACTTGTTTGATCCGATTTCTCAATTTATTTCCCACTTCTAAAAACAATCACAACCTTTAGTTGTTCATGAGTGGTTTGAGTACAACTTGACTCTCCCATTGATGTTGAGGATGGTACCTTCTGAGTAGGCATGGGTGTGATTCTGGTTTTGATGGATTGAAGTTCTTGTTTTAGGGAAGTGACTTTCGAGTTCATTATTTCCATTTGTTTGCACAGTTTTTCATGTAGGCTTTGTGGAACAGTTTGTTTGGTTCTTGCGAAGATTGGTTTATCCCAGGGTGATATTTTGGTGGTGGGTTGGTTTGTTGAAAATGGACTATTGGCTGTTGGTATTGGATAGGTTGGGTTTGGAACTGGTTATTGGTTTGGTAGTTCTGATGCAGGTAAGGATTTTGTCCCTATGGTTGGCTAGGTTTCTGGTAATCATTCTACTGGAAGTCAGGGTGTTAATTATACCTTGGGTTGAAAGTGTTTCGATATTCAGGATTTTGAATGTTCAAAGCATTTACTTTATCCGGGGTTCCTCCTAAAAGAACATCTTTGATGGATGGAATGGTTGGGAAGTTGTCTATCTTATGGTCATGTAAGTTACAAATTGTACCAATAGGGTCTACAGTTTGGATTTCATGGACATTCCTAAGGTTTATCTCTTAAACTATCCTAGAGAGTGCTGCATGTTTAGCCCTAAGGCTTTCCTCTTCTCAAAGTGTACGAATTCTGGTAGTTTTTTGTTGCTTTTTAGAATAAGGTGAAGTTCCCCATGTTTGGTTTTGTTCAAAAAGGATTTCTAGATACTCATAACCATCAATTGGGGCTTTGTTTTTAAAAGTTCTATTACACATTATGTTAATAAATTGATTGTTCCTAGGGCCCAACCCTTCATAGAAAATTTGAACTTATTCTGGTATAGAAATAACATGATGTAGAACCCTATATAAAGGGTCCTTGAACCTCTCCCATGAATCATAGAAGGACTCTCCATCTTTTTCAACAAAAATTGGATGATCTATTTAAGTGCAATTGTTTTGTGGTGGGGAAATTATTTTTAGTAGAATTCTCTTTGTAGTTAGTGCCAAGAGTTGATGGATGATGGTCTGAATTTTGTTAGACAATTTTTAGCTTGATCCATTAATGATAAAGGAAATAACCTCATCCTAGATAATTCTATTTGATGTTGGGGACACATGGTTTCCACAATGTCATTGAACTCCTTAATATGAAGGTAGGGAATCTCAGACTCCATTCCATGAAATGTGGAAAGATGGTTTAGGACATGGGGTATAAAGATGTAGTTGGAATCTCCTAATGTGTTGTGTCTAATTCATGAGGGGGCATTGGTCCAGGAAGGTTTTATGTAGTCATTCATGGTTTGATCAAATGCATTCACCATGAATGGGGCTTTATCATTTGGGTTTCCATTTTTGTTCCCACCCAGGTTTAGGGGATGGTTTTTTGAAGGCCTTCCATTGAAATAGGCTCATTTTTTTACTCTAGAGTATTTGAAATAATAGGATATAATGGAAATAGTTCCCATGGTGTAAATGACTCCCCAATCTGAGGAATTTCCACCCTAACTTGATGGATTGATTGATCGCAGGTGTAGGAAGACATGCACCAAAAGAAAAAAAATGAGAAAGGGACAAGACAAGAGAATTTGGATTAGACAAGAAGAAATGTGGGGGAAAAGAATGGTTGTTTAGATGAGTTACATGGGTCCCCTAAAATGGCACCAAAATTTGATTCACGTTCAAATATAACCAATATAAGAAGGTTCGACGGTCCTTGTAGTCTAGCTTGTGTTGTCAAATACTCAAATACCTAAGAAGTACCTATAGACACGTACATTCTATAGATTGTTTTTTCTATGAAGTATCCAACATAGGTTGATTTGAGATGGTTTAAAAGGATCACTAAAAGATTTAAGTTAATTCAAATTAAGGTAATGATTTGATCCTAGGTTATCGCGTGGGGTGGATTGGATGAATTCCTTTTTTAATGATATCAATTTCTTATATTTGAGATGGGTTCATTTAAGAAGATCAAACACAATAATAACATAATGTTTTAATGCCTACACACCCTAATACTAATCACATATACACCAAAATGATCCACATTTTGGGCACTCCAAGGTAAAGGTTCGTATTAGCACTTGAAATGTGTGGCCTTATATTCAATAAGGATAAAGAGGTTTTAAATTCATCAAATAAAAACATCATTTAAAAAAAGTTATTAGCCATTAATGGAGTGAGAAATAACATCCAATACATCCCCTTTCTATTCCCTTAGATCAACCCGTAAAAGATTTATCCCTTCATTGATGACATATCTTCAACAGAAGTGGGAAGAAGACTTATGAGGGTGGAATTGAAGAAGTACAAACAACAAAAAAAATCGATCACTCCACCGTTGTGTGATTAATATCACAATGTATGGTGTGAATAAATTCACACCATAAAAAAGGTATCAGCATGATATGTATAAGAATAGAATTAGTGTAAAGGAATAAATTTTAATAAGAAACAAAGGTTAATTAAAAAACTTACTTTAGAAATAAATGCGATTACAAACACAAAGCGGCAACACAACACTACAATGATCAAAAGATCAAAAGATGAAAAACTACTCCATCACTACTGCCTCAAAATATAATTTTGAGATCCTTGGGTCTATCCTACAATAGTACAAATCATCCCACTTTATTATGGTAGCCCTATTGTGGTGTAAAGCTTGTGGAACTTGGACTTTTCCACTCTTGACCCGAGGTGGCAGCCAACTTGCAACCACTGAACAGACGCTCTTGGAAGACCTTCTAAATGGCCGAATAAGAGTCAGACATAGAAGAATAAAATATAGCCCCAGATTTCTCCTAACATCATGTATCATTTGGGCCCATTTGGAGTTGTGGATTCCAAGATATGATTTAATTGGTGTGCTATTTTTCTGGGCCACTGAATCTGGACCAGAATTTTTCTCTACATTATACCGCCTTAAGAACCACCATGGAGGCTGAATTAGCACTAGAGTCTGAATAAGGATTTGTTCCTCCATATTCATTCTTGAATCCCACAAAATTTGGCATCATTGTGCATATATGTTGGGCCCCACATTCTCATCAGTGGGCTGGTGTCCAATTTGCCTTCTCCAGAATAGTTTGCATGAAATCTCATTTTGGTGGTCTTAAAATATGAATATTCCAACACTCCACATGTATGAATTGTTTCGAATATAATTAGAAACCTGAAAATTAAATATGAAAATAAAATAATGATCATTGGGTACTTTAAATGATGTTAAAAAATGCACCACATAATATTGCATTTTAAGAAGGAATTACAATCCTAATGTGAAATGATGTTCAAAGTGTAAAATTCACTAAAATAGTGTTTATGAATAATAAATAACAAGAATATTTTATATATTACCAATTAAAATTTTCCTCATTTAGTGGCTAATCAACATACTGTTCACAGCGAGGTATGATACGTTGGGTGTGGCACAAGTAATTCTGCATTAATAGATAAGGTTTGAAAGGATTTGTCCCTTCTGTTCCATAAAGGAAATAGATATCTCAGGATCATTGATGTAATTGATATATCATAAATAATTTCATGGCCATGGTGAGGAATGGGCGATTTCAATTTCGGAAAGTCAAAGAAATAATAATCAGGCACATTGGTTGATGGAACTAGCTTGTAACCCGCTTGATTTGAGATATTGAGACAAGGGGATTAAATAACAAGGTAAGAATTTTTATTAGGTCACACATCAATGCAGTGTGAAAATATTTCTCTTGGGTACCTTGACCCGTTGTTAGATAGTAATCATGGACATTAGGCATGCCCACCTAATGCCAACGAGAAAGAGGCCTAGAGGGTCACACACTAAGTGTTTCAAAATATCTCAAGTAGAATAAAGATTATTCCTGTACATGGTTTAACAATTATTGAAAGAATACTAACTCATTTTAATTTTAGAGGAAGAATAAAAGGAAAACAATTACACATAGGGTATTAAAGATTACATGCCTTGTAGTTTTTATTTTGAAAACAACTACACGGCATGTATTAATAATTACACACCGAGTAGTTTTCATGGAAAAGAAGGATACACCATGTATTAATGGTTACACAACATGTAGTTTTTCCAGTTGGGATTTGGAGGAAATAGTATCAAATTATTAAATGATTTTATTATAATTAGTGTGGGAACATGTCAAGGAACTAATAAATAGACATGGGGGTTTTAAATAAGAGTTAATGAAATAAATAAAATTGGTAACGTGTTTATTTATTATCATAAATCTATAACTTCAAACCTGATTATAAATATCCTCACAACCCCAACACTTTTCCACAAGGAATCATAGTGGACAACAATTCTGAAAAATTCTCTCAAGACCGAAAGAACTCCTTCCTCAATGAACGGTCTCAAGACCGAGAGAGATCCTCTTCCATTGGATCAAGGCGATCTAAGGCAGACAATGAAAGCAAAGGATTCTCCATTCTAGCACGTGGAGATTCCTTTGGAGACATCTAGAGATACGTGGAGCATGTGTGGATCACTGTTAGATGTATCATACACTTGGATTCTACAACGCAACGATGAGTCACATCGGATCGTGAGAAGAGACATCAATGAATAAAGAATTCAATCAAGGTAATTTTTTTTCAATTAATTAATTTAATTATAACCAAAATATTATGATCCCACTTTGTGGATTCCATCACTATTCTTCTTCCTGTTGTATATCTATGATTTGATATATGGAGACTGTCATTTATCGTCATATTGATCCCGGATTGATCATTGCTAATGAAAAAAAACCTAGTGGGCACATCCACCAATGAGATTCCGCTGCGCCCGGATCCTTCAAGTGGTATCAGTGGAATCATATAATTGATATTAATTATTTAGTTTTTACTTGGTGGTTTATGCATTTAATAATTTAGTTGTTTCAACTCAAGTTAATCATTCTTTAAAATATGAATCCTGATATATGTTCCTCCCCTCTCGTTTCTCATTCAACTTACCGAAACAAATTTTTCATTAAATTTTGATTAAAATAAAATAGAGAAACTCATCCGGAGGTGCCAAACACTCCTGGTCGTACAACACAAGAATACACGGTGTGTATTCGGAAGTACACGTTGTTTATTCTAGGTTCAATGCATTGAATTATCAGCCAATTTAGGTCGTGTATTGGATTCTATCAATGTCATTTATGACACCATGTGTTGACCAAGAACATGTCGTACATGGTTTCCATATTACATGCCATGTGGTCCAACTTAACACGGCCTGTAGTCCCTTCGGGTAAGGGTTGGACCGTGTACCCCTTACATGGCTTTCCCCACTAGAAACCATGTAACATGGATACTACACAGCGTGTGTCCAACTGTAAATGTTGTGTACTCTGAAAATTTCCAAAGTACAAAAACACATCGTGTCCCTATGTGTGTACTTCGGATGGACAGTGAAAAAAAGTAAACGCCGTGTAGTTGGAACTACACTCTATTTAGTTATCCAAATTATGCATATTTATTATAATATATTATTATATTATACAAACCCTTCATAAGTTTACCATAGTGAAGGTGTAAATCTGAGGCACAACATGTGACAGGTGTTATATATATATATGTGTTTAATTTAATATCCGTGTAAATAGGAATTCATCGAGTTGCCTCCAAAGTAAAATTTACGTACAAAGGTAATTTTAAATGATTCTATTTATTAAAAATTATGATGGAAGAGAGTCTCAAGGAAATTAAAGAAAAAGGTTTAAGATTAAAGGATTGATTATTTAAAGATAATTAATTGATTAGAGTGTGATTTATCTTAAACAAGAATGATTAAATAATTTATTGATAGTTTTATTAATGTGTAATATCGTTGCATTCATGAATGATCATGAGCTAGACCAAGAACTTTTTATGTGAATGGATTATTTTAATTTATTTATTTGAATTAAATGTGTTGGTCTGCGAGCCTTCTCCTCATTAATATGTAGGACATGCACGCCCAAGGTTTCTTTTTGTGAAAACCCCTTTTTACCCCTCACCAGCATGTGAGATAAATACATATGTAATGGATGTAGCTCCCACGATACTGTAGACGGGTCATGTCAGGATCCAAGGTGAAACCAATCCAAGATGATACAAAGGTGGATTGGTGGAAATCTATAAACACAAACCCGAATGGTTCACAGTGTTTCTCCCCTAGGTCTTGGGATAGTTTATCAACCACTAGATAAAATAACCAATGGAACAATCTCATGATGATACCATTTATTTTATTTCTATCAATTTCATGGTTTAATTATTATGGTTCTGTTGTCACGGTCACATAATTAATGAATTAAACAAGAACGAAAGATGGAAATAAAATAAGACTGGATTATGCATAAATATTATCTTAGACATGTTTAATCACTTATGTATACTTCACTTAATATTAACAACCATGTAATCAAAGATAATAAAATGGAAACTTATGTATAAGGGTAAAATTCCTCAAGGGAATATTAAGTCGGTATAGCCATCCCTAATTTGGTTAGAATCGAACCATAGTTCAAAGTGCTTGACCAACACTAGTTGGGGTGATATGAATTTTTGGGGAATTCTAATTCAATTTTTTTGGTTGAATTAACTTGGTTCACATCAAGGGTTTACTACCACAGCAGTACATGGTGTGACTAATAGTTAAAGGTTGAGGAAATCCAAAATAAAAGGATTTCAGGATCGGGGAGTCCACTCAGTGGATCAAGGAGCTGCGAGTTATTACTGTTGGAATTTGGAATGACTACATGCTACCTTTGAAGTATCTTGACCAACTCTATTTGGGATATTGAGAAGGGAAATATGGATCCTTGCAACTATAATATTTAGTCAAAAAAATATTCTCATGTGAATGGGGAGGGCTATAGGATTTCGATAAAATAGTGGGAGACTAATAAGTAATACTTTATTATCTTGTCTCTGTTTTTGTAATAAATTACTAAAACTTTTTTCTTCTTAATATGTAGAAACAGAAAGAAAAATGACATCAAACATATTATTGCAATCCATACTCGAGAAGTCAAACATTCTCACCAACAGAAATTTCCAAGAGTGGCAGAGGCGTTTACGTGTCATCCTTCGCCATGAAATGAAATTGTATGTGCTGGAAGAGGTTCTTCTAGTTGTGCCTGGAAAAGAGAAAAGTTATGAGGAAATATCTTTCTATGCCAAACATATGGATTATTCCACAGATGTCCAATGTTTCATTCTATTGTCCATGACTAATGATCTCTTGAATCAACATGAAAACATGGATGTGTATAGCATGATGTCTCACCTTAAGGATCCCTTCCATGAGAAGGTGAGGCAAGAGGGATATGAGATCTCTAATGCTTTGTTTACAACTAAACTTGGAGAATCTGCACCAGTTGGGCCTCATGTAGTCAAGATTATTGGATACATTGAATGGTTGGACGTCTTAGGGATTATGTTCCCAAATGAGTTGTGTATAGATATCATCCTATAATCATTGCCCAAGATCTTACCAAGATTTATTTTCAACTACAACATTAGCAGCAATAAGAATAGTATATCGGAACTTCTGAACATGATTCGCCAAGTAGATAAGGACATGGGGTGTGACAAACCCATATACCTTATGGGGAACAAGAAAAGGAAGGTTAAAACAAAGGGGCCAAAGAATTATAAACGGTCTGAAGTCCCTGAGCGTCGTCCCTCTAAGAAGGGGAAGATTTAGAGGCAAGGTAAGGAAGATGAGGTGGTATGTTTTTCATGTGGATATCAAGGCCACTGGTAGAGGAACTGCACCCATAAGCGTGGGGATGCTAAAGGTGCATTCGTTATCAAGATCAACCGTTCCACTTCTACACATGGGGTTTTAGATAGAGCATGTGGGGATCACATTTGTATTCTAATATAGGAACCAAGTAGATTTAGAAAGACTTCTAGAAGAGAGGTGGATCATAGAGATTCCAATGGCACGAGGCTAGCTGCAATATCAATTGGTGATTATAGCCTACCATTGCCGACTGGGATGATTTTGGTTTCACTTAAATGTAATTATGTGCCTAGTGTTACCCATTACATAATTTCTGTATATTGTTTGTATATGGATGGATTTATTTTCATGTATGGAAATAAGGGTTGTATTGTTTATAAGAACAACGTATGTTATGGTATGGTGCATTTAAAAAATGGTTTTTATGTATTAAATTATGAAAACCAGGTGTTGGAAATCAATAACGAAACAAACTCGCATGACTCAAACATCACCCAGTTGTGGCATCACAGTCTAGGTCATGTAAATGAGAAATTATTGACAGAGCTCTGCCAAGATGGCTATTTAGACTCTACTGAGCTAAAACCACTTGATACATGTCATTCATGTTTACAAGGAAAAATGAACACGCTGCCTTTTGGTGGACAAGGTGAAAGGGCCACCAAGCATCTAGCAATGATGCACACGGATGTGTGTGGACAATTTCCAGTAGAAGCTAGAGGTGCATATTTTTACTTCATTACATTTACTGATTAGTTTAGTAGTTATGGCTATGTCAACATAAAGAGGTATAAGTCAGAAGCCTTCAATAATTTTATGGAATTCAAGAATGAAGTAGAGAATCAACATGGTATGAAGATAAAGATACTTCGATCGGATCGAGGTGGAGAATATCAGAACCAAGAGTTCTTCGATATTTTATGGGAGTATAGGATTCCATCTCAAGCCACTCTTCCTTATACACCACAATGGAATGGTGTTAGTGAAAGGAGGAACCTCACCTTGTTATACACGGTGAGGTCGATGATGAGTCGTGTAGATCTTCCATTATCCTCTTCGGGATATACAATACAAACTATAGCATACTAATTAAATGAAGTACCAACTAAGGTGGAAAATGGAATTCCATAAGAGTTATGGAATGTATAGAAACCCATTTTGTTGCATACACATGTATGGAGATGCGAGGAAATTTTAAGGCCTTCTCAAGAAAAAAACTAGCACCCCGAGGTGCAAGGTGTATCGTTGTAAGATATTACCTATATAACCCTCAAGATAAGAAAGTGATTGTCTCTAGAAAAGCCAACTTTCTTGAGAGGTAGCACATCATCCTAAGGGATAGTGGGAGCAAGATTGACTTCAACTAAGTTGATTCTCAACATACACATCAGTTGGTAGAGGAACAAGTTCCACAGGTCCCTGTGGAAGAGGTTCCTGAAACACAAGTACAACGTAGGATCTCAAGAGAGGTAAGGGAACTAGAAAGATTTTGTTTCTTAGTCACCAAGGACGGGGAATCATTTTTGTTACACAATGATGAACCTCTCTCCTACAGGGAAGCAGTAAAAGACTCAGAAGCTGGAAGATGGCTAGAAGCTATGAATTCTGAGATAGATTCCATGTATCAGAACCAAGTCTGGGTTCTAGTAGATGTTCCATTTGATGTAAAGCCTGTTGGATGAAAATGGGTATTCAAGAGAAAAATGGACATGGAAGGTAATGTTATCACCTATAAAGAATGCCTATTGGCTAAAGGATTTAGAAAACGTCATGAAATAGAATATGATGAAACCTTCTCGCCAGTTTCCATGTTTAAATACATAAGAATCTTACTTTCCATATTATCTTACTATTACTAATATATTTGGAAAATGCATGTCAAAACAACATTTCATAACGAGAACCTTCAAGAAGATGTCTATATGACACAACTAGAAGGTTTTGTGACACCATGTGAAGCCAAATGGGTTTGAAAATTGCAGAAATACATTTATTGATTAAAGAAAGGATCCATGTCATGGAACATTTGATTTTAGGAAGCCATAAAAGAATATTGTTTCATTAAGATCAAATGTGTGACATGTTTTTATAAGCAGTTTAATGGGAATACGATCGTTATCCTAGAAGTATATGTTGATGACATATTGCCTATTGGAAACGAAGTACCAGTCATACAATAAGTTAATGACTGGTTGAACAAGTGTTTCTCCGTGAAGGACTTGGGTGAAGTAGCCAACATTCAAGGGATCAAGATCATTCAGGATAGATCCAAGAGGCTGCTTGGACTATTTCAGGGTACATACATTGACCAGATACTAACGAGATTTAGTATGGAACAATCCAAGAGGGGATTGGTTCCAGTGTCACATGGTCTACATATTTCGAAGAAAATATGTCCTCAAACACAACAATAGAAAGATAGAATGAGTAAGATCCCATATGCTTCAGCTAAAGGATCCATCAGGTATACTACGTTATGTACCAGGCTTGATGTTCCCTATGAACTGAGCATGGTAGGAAGATATCAAGAAGATACAGGAGAACAACATTGGACTGCTGTTAAGACTATCCTAAAGTATCTGAGAAGAACTAAGGATATGTTCTTTATGTATGGAGGAGATGACAAAATTTTCAATAGAGGTTATGCTGATGTTGGTTTTCAAAAAGATTAGAACGATCTGAATTCGCAATCAGGATATGTTTTCTGTCACAATGGAGTAGATGTGAGCTGGAAGAGGTCAAAGAAACTAGTTGTCGTCGATTCTACAGGTGAATTCCGAATATATTGCAGCTTCTGATATATCCAAGGAAGCCATCTGGATTCAGAACATTGTCCAAGAGATTGATGGGGTGCCTAGTAGTAAAGATCCTGTCATGTTGTGTTGTGATAATACTACAGCGGTGGATCTGGAAAAAGAACCAAGGTCTCATCAAATTACAATGATTATACTCTGAAAGTGTCGCCTTTGAGGAATTTCTATCACAGGGGTGAATTTGAAGTGAGAAGAGTGTCCATGGAAGAGAACATGGTGATCCCCATGACTAAAGGCATATCTCAGTAGAAGCATGAATATCATGTGGGAGATATCAGGTTAAATGTTGTTAGCAGTTGGATCTAGTCTATGTGAGACACTGTTGGAGTTGGTGGCCTAAAACCAACTACTTTGTACATTATTCATTAATAAATACTTTATCATATCTTGATTGTTCTTTTGTCTGACAATGCATGTGATAATGTCCCAAATATAGATGTTGCATTAAAGGGTCATAGCAGATCCCTGCTATGATGAGAACTCAGAAGTCCCATAACACTATTCATGAATATATGTTCTACAGCCGAAAGATGTTATTTGGGGGACACAAATAATACAGGCCATTAGGGGTGAGGACTCATAAAACATTGAGGAAGCTTCTCATGGTGTGCGCCCTTGGTAATATCCAAGAGGATATTATGAGACCGAGACCCGCCAGTAGGAAATCCACATTTCACAGTGTCATTGGATATTTCTATCTACGGACATGTGTATTGGTCCTTAGAGAATAATATTATTATTCATGAGTATTACAAGTTTCACACATAGATGTATTGACGAAAACTATGACGACACACAGTTCGCAACGAGGTAGGATACGTAGGGTGCGTCACGAGTAATACTGCATTAATAGAAAATGTGAGAATGGATTTGTCCCTTCTGTTCCATAATGGATGTAGATATCTCTGGCCCTTTTATGGAATTGATATAGCCTAAATAAATCCATGTCCATGGTGAGGAATGGGGGAGTTCAATTATGGATAGTCAAATAAATAATAATCGACCTCATGGGTAGATGGTACTAGCATGCAACCCGTTTTCTTGGAGATATTGAGACAAAGGGATTAAATTACATAGTAGGAGTTCGTATGAGGGGACACATCAATGAGACATCAAATTCTTTCTCTTGGGTGCCTTGACCCGTTTCTAGATAGTAATCTTGGACTTTAGGCAACCCCGCCTAATGCCAACGAGAAAGAGGTCTAGAGGGTCACACACTAAGTGTATCCAAGTATCTCAAGAAGAATAAATATTATTCCCATAAATGGTTTAAAAATTATTCAAGGAATCCTAAGTCATTTTAATGGTGGAGGAAGAATGAAATGAAAACAAGTACATTTCGGGTATTAATGATTACACGCTGTGTAATTTTTTATTTTGAAAACAAGTACACGCCATGTATTAATGATTACATGTCGTGTAGTTATCATGGAATACAAGTACACGCCGTGAATTAATGGCTACATTCCATATAGTTTTTCGTGTAGGAATTTTTAGGAAATAATGTCATTTTATTTATTGATATTTATTATAATTAGTGTGGTTGCACGTCAAGGAATTAATCATTCAACATGGGGGTTGTAAATAAGAGTTAATGAAATAAATAAAACATGTAACGTGTTTATTTATTGTCATAACTCTATAAACTCAAAGCAGGTTATAAATATACTCACAACCCATACACTTTTCCAAATTGAATCGTTGTTCGCAACAATTCTGGAGATTTCTCTCTTGTCAGAAAGAACTCATTCCACCATGAACGCTCTCAAGACAGAGAGAGATCCTCTTCCATTGGATCAAGGCGATATATGGAAGACAATGCAAGCAAAGTCTTCTCCATGAAAGAACCTAGAGATTCCTTTGGCGACATCTAGAGATACGTGGAGCATGTCTGGAAAACCTCTAGAGGAATATTACAATGGGATTATACGATGCAATAACGTGTCACATCATATCATGACCGATGACATCACTGAAGAACGAATTCCATCATGTTAATTCTTTTCAATTAATTAAATTATTTATAATCAACATATGATTATCCTCCTTTATGGATTTTGGGACTATTATTCGTCCTTGTCTATTTCTATGATTTGATCTGTGGATTCTGCTGTTTATCGTCGTATTGAACTTGGATTGATCATTGCAATTGAAAAAAGACCAAGTGGGACCATCCACCCACAAGCTTCTGATGTGCTCGGATCCTACATAGAATTTGGTAAAATATACATCATTTTTAAATTTTTAATATCAAATATATCTTAGGTTAAATATTTGGTATTCTTCTGAAAAGCTTCAAATTTTTATGAATAGTGAAACTACATAGTAGTAGTTAAAAAAATGACTTTTTCATTTAAATGAAATATTACCACTTCTGTGAATTAAATTTTGAAAATCTGAGATACATTTTTTTATTAGTAAGTAATATGTGGTTCAATAAGATGAAAATAATTTTTGGTAAAAAGTATCTTTCGACTTTTATTTACCACGGTTAAAGGCAAATATGGTAATTCAAAGTAAAAAGAATATTATAATAATAAAAATTTACATTAACACTTGTCCTAACCTTATTGGTTGAGTCATTTACGACCATGGGCATCTTTCGGTCGATTTTGGAACCCTATTGAGCCACTCGGGAGTGATAATTACACTTTAGATTAATTAATTTAATGTAAAGGAAAAAAATGACATAATCAAATATCTCTTTGTAAATTATTTATTACATAGTTTTATATAAGTTATCTTTTCAACTATAAATATTAATTGGAAATCTAAATTTTTTTCTACATTATGGTTTATTTTTTTAATTTTTAGACATAATATAAAATAAATTATTTAGGACACAATAATGGTGTCATATTTACCTCATTAATAAATGATTTAAATAAATAAGATTATATATATTAAAATAATATCCAAAAGCTGCCCAGTATTTTTGGATGATTTTATTTAGACCATGAGCCATATTAAAATCGTCTTTAATTAGTTTTGGACCTTTATAAAACGAATATAATTTAATAATAAAATAATATTTTCAGACATTACTAAAGAGCCCCTCCTCCCCCTTATAAAAGGACACCATTTATAACAAGTTCCTCACATCTATCAGGCCTTTTGGAACATACAAAAGCTACACAATTAAGCTCTCTAAATACCTATTCTCCTTCTATAAGCCGTAACATATCCATAAGGCACTTCAAGATGTTCTTTTGTTTCTAACCAAATGAAGTTATCCCAATTAAAGGTAACGATTCCTCTTCAATTATTTTCTTTTATTTTACTTATGAAACACCTAAAATCTTTCTATTCCTTTATTTTATAACAAAAATAATATCCTCAATATACTAAGATGTTGTTATGAGAAGGATTGAAACTGCAATTACACACACCACCATCTAATCGGTGAAAAACATACTATTTCTGTGGATGGAAAATAAACACCTCATGAAACAATGATTATTCTATTATCTCATACCGCCTCTCATGGTGGCCATTAAGATGACACTATATTAATATATAATATATATTATGTTTATGTTTTATTTATTCTTATTTATTTTTCTTTTATAGAATACCTTTATAGTTTCCATTATGGGTAAACGTGATAATTTCATTCGAGGAAGTGCGGACTACTGCCCCCTCAAAGTGATATGAATCGTTAATTCCATATGTGGGATGTATAAAGGAAGAAATTAAGGATATTATATATGATATTATACTATAATTATAATATACCTATGTATCATTATGTTTTCATTCTATTAAAATACGAAATAGAAATCAAAGTAGCGGTCATGCGTACGCACAACTTACTGTCTCCATGAACAGTGCATTTCATTTCTTATCACAAAATGATATGTACTTTTATAAAATAATATATATACAGGATATATATGATGTATATGATATCTGAATAATGAATTTAATTATTTATATAATATACTATTGACCACACAGACCACATGTAATTATAAGGTGTTCATTTTTGACTCAAGACCAAATATCGACAAAACAACCATTATTAACTTAAATGATTACATAATGTCTATAACATGGTAATAAGTGATATACAAGGAATAATAAACATGGAATGGTTTATCAGGAATGTATAAATTAACTATAGTTTATTAATCAAGATATTATAGAACGAACGGGTCAAGTCATACACAAGGTAAGGGACTTCATCTCAATCTCCTTTAATTGAGGCATATTTTGTTCTAATACTTGACTGTCTTTTATACATTTTCTAAACACCATTTACTTTTCATTTCATTTAAAGGGAATCTTTTATACGAATCATTTTACTAAATGACAGAAAGAATGTTTCTTTTTTAATGTTAGCGGTGACAAAGACCATTCCACCGCCACGAGTATTATTTGATCTTTGGCTTCCTTAACAATAGGTATTGTTTTTTAAAGAAAAATAAATACCACATACTATTTTATGTATTTTTGTTATTGAATTTTTTTTGATATGTTAATATATTAAAATGATATATTTCCTTTGAACTTATGTTATGTTTTATAATCATGTTATTTTTCTTGGGCATTATTTACGTATGTGGGTGGTTCCGGGATAAACTTAGGGACGGTGAGCCCGAGATAGCTCTCCAATGCATTGGGTAACGGGACAGAGGTAAACATTAATGTTTCCCCTAAAAGATTTATGGTATATACTGTGATAGGTATTCCAAATTAACTCCCTAATTAGTTGTGATAGCTTCAATGTAAGTATGTAATTGATGCCACAAGTCACCTTTCTGTTATATGATTTCTATGTGATATTCATAAATCTTATGAATTCACAGGGTAAGTAAAATAGTTTATGTTTTGAATGTATTTGTGAACAAATGTTTTCTTTTTTTATAACCCATACTGTGCTTTTTATACTAATACCATGTTTGAAATCTTTTC
This sequence comes from Viscum album, assembly GCA_963277665.1. Classification (NCBI taxonomy): domain Eukaryota; kingdom Viridiplantae; phylum Streptophyta; class Magnoliopsida; order Santalales; family Viscaceae; genus Viscum; species Viscum album. The sequence continues at coordinate 274,547,361 of OY728142.1, read as the reverse complement.
ATAGGACTTAAAAATGAATAGGGTCAAGGATGGGGTCAAGGAAAAGTCATGCTATCTAAAATATGGAACTAGACATGACTCTTTTTTTCTTGTTTTTTTATTTTATGGAAAAATGGAAATTGAGTATAAGTTTCTACTTTGTAAACGTTTGAGATGTAATAGTTATGTACTAATTCTTAAAATTACTAAACCTAAAAATATCCAAAATGTGAATTATTAATTTAAATCATTATTATGTAATGTTATAAGGTCAGGTCCTTATAGTTGGTATCATAGATCAGTTTAGATAGCATTAGGAGTTAGGGTATTGTTAAATTAATATCCATAAAGTAATTTGTTTAAATTTTGAAATCATATAGCATTTTCAGATTACCATGTATCTTTGCCTAAGATATTTATGTGATCATAATAGTTTTCCGTAGTGGAAACTAGGAATCTCTGTTGAGACGACATCAGGATGAAGAAAACCTTACAAATCAGTAACCTGAGATGGTTGGAATCTGAGCTAAATAGTTTTTTGCAGTGATGACACTGTTGACTCAGGCTATAAATGGTGGTGGTATTCATGCATGAGATCAGAAAAATCAACCACAGAGGAACATGTCAGTAGTGGAGAATTTCATGAGGCAACATCCCCCATCATTTAGAGGATCATCTAACCATGTGCTAGCAGAAGGATGGATTAAAACACTGGAGAAAATTTTTGATGTCAGGGGTTGTTCAGATCATCAAAAGGTAAGTCTCGCTATTTACCATTTTGAAGGTGAAGTCGATCTGTGGTGGTCGATGGTGAAAAATATCAGGGTGAGTGAGGAGATCGATGCTCTATATTGGGATGAATTCAAAGGTATGTTTCTTGAGAAATATTTTCCTAAGGTAGTTCATCATAGAATGGAAAAACTATTCGTGGAATTGAGGAAGGATGATGACCCAGTGGCTGCTTTTGAAGCAAAATTCAGTCGATTGGAAAGGTATTCTCAAAATTTAATACGAGGTCTTGATAATAAAATCAACCCTTTTTCAGGATTAAATCCAAAGTATCGAATGGATTTATATTCTCATTAGTTTAAAAGTTATGGAAAACTTGTTTGTTGTGCAGAGAAGGTGGAAATGTTGTTTTCCGATGATGAGGTGTTCTTTAATAAACAATAGAATAAGAGGTAGAGGTGGTAGGAAAAAGGGAAGAACTCTTCAAACAATTTTGATTGTAAGAATATTAATTTTACAGTTTGTGAAAATTGTGTTAAAAAGCATGCTGGGAAATGTCTTTTGATTTATGGTAAGTGCTACCGATGTGGTAAAATGGGACATAAGGATCGAAATTTCCCTAGAAATGATCAGGTTAATGGTATGAAAAAATCCGATTTATAGTCTGTAAAATGTTTTAAGTGCAATGAAATGGGTCATTGTGAAAATCAGTGTGCAATGAAAAACTCAACTGAGGGAAAGCAGCTAGAATACATGTAGATAGGTGTGGTGAAATACTTTGCAACTACTTCAGCAGATGATGGGTCTTCAAATGAAGTATTATTCAGTACACTATTTGTTTGGTCAGATTATACCAATGTGTTGTTTGATTCGGGGTCATTCGTTCATTTCTGAGAAGTTATCTAGAAAAATGGGAATTCCATTTCATGATATAAATCCATAACTTAAGGTATAAACACTGGGGGAAATGTTGAGACAAAATGAAATTATTATAACCTTATTTTCCTTGTGTGCGGGAAGAATCTCCATGCGAACCATATTGTTTTGCCTTAAGTAGTGTTTGATGTTATTTTGGGATTGGATTGCCTTTCTATTTATCATGATAAGATTGTCTGTAGATCTAAAGAGGTTTCTTTTTATAAATATTTTCATTTTGTGTAAAAAAATGAACCATTTATTTTGATAACATATCAGGAAGCTGAGAAACTAGTAAAATATGGAAGTGAATGTTACCTTTTTGATATTGTTGAAAATAAAGAATGTGTTGAGATTAATGATGTGCCAGTGGTAAATGAGTACATTGACATTTTTCATGATGGGTTTCCTGGTATTATACCTGATCGGGAAGCTGAATTTATTGTTGACTTAGTTTCTGATGCTAAGCCAATTTTAAAACCCCCTTATCAAGTGGCTCAAACTGATCTTTTAGAGTTAAAGAAGAAATTGTAGGAGTTATTAGATAATGGTTTAATTCGACCTCTAACATCACCATGGGGTGCTTCTATCTTGTCTTTTAAAAAGAAATATGTTTCAATGAGACTTTGCATTGATTATAGAGCATTGAATGACATCACAGTTAATAACAAGTATCATTTTCCTCATATCGAGGATTTTTTTGATCTGCACTAGAGAGCTCCGTATTTTTCAAAGATTGATTTGAGGTTAGGGTACCATCAGTTGAATGTATATAAAGTAGACATTATGAAGACCATATTTCATACTAGATGTGGACATTATGAATTTTTAGTTATGCCTTTTGGTTTAACTAATCAGCTACTATATTCATGGTTCTTAGGAATATAATTTTCCATGAGTTCTTGGATAAGTTTTGGGTTTTGTTCATTGATGATATTCTCGTTTATTCCCAAAGTAAAGGGGGACATGAAAGTCATATTATGGTTGTATTAAAAACCTTAAAAGAAAAGAAACTATTTCTGAAATTTAGAAAGTGTGAGTTTTGGTTACAGAATGTTTTTTTTCGTGGTCACATTCTTTCAAAAAATGACATAACAGTTGATCCATCTAAAACAAATATTGTTTAATAATGGACAAGACCAACAAATATAAATATGATTAGTAGTTTTATTGGTTTGGAATGTTATTACCGGAGGTTTTTTGAATGTTTTGCACGGTTATCTAGTACAATTAATAAGTTAACACGGAATGGTGTTATGTTCCTTTGGACAAAATAACCTGATGATTGTTTTCAGGAATTTAAAAGAAGATTAGTGAATGCTCCAGTTTTGGAACTGCCATCTAGAAATGGTGAGTTTTTTATCTATAGTGATTCTTTATTGAAGGGACTTGGTTTTTTCCTAAAGTAGAATGATCAGGTAATTACTTATGCTTCACATCAGTTGAGACCACACGAGTTAAATTACCCTACACATGATTTGGAATTAACTATTGTTGTTTTTTGTTTTAAAAATTTGGAGGAATCATTTTTATGGATTAAAATATGAAATATATACTAACCACAAATGTTTAATATATATATTCACTCAGAAATAATTAAACATGAGACATAGGAGATGGTTGGAATTAATCACGGATTATGATTGCACGATCCATTACCATTCGGGAAAATCAAATAAAGTGGAAAATGCTTTGAGTCTAAAAATTAATGCTTCATTAAACATTATACATTTAAAACAAGATCCTTTTGTTTTTGATTTGATAAACTTTGGCATAGAAGTATTTGGTGCAGAAAATGCTTCTATTTTGTATCAGGTGTTAGTGAAATAATGTCTATAAAACAAAATAACAAAATGGAAGAAAGAAGACAGTGAGTTGTAGAAAAAGGTATCGTTAGTTCAAAAGGGTAAGATGCCTGAATTTAACATAGATAATGATTTTTTGTAGATTTGGAATGATTTTTATCTGCCTTGTGATTCGTTGTTAAAGAATGAGTTATTATGTGAAGCTCATATTTCCCCGTTTTAAGTTCATCCTCGCAGTACTAATATGTACCGATATATTCAGAAGTATTACTAGTGGGATGGATTGAAAAGATGTATTGCTGATTTTACTTTAATGTGTTTGACTTGTCAGGAGGTTAAAGTAGAGAGGATGTTACCAAAAGGGATGATTCAGCCTTTACTAGAGCCAGAGTAGAAATGGGAAAATATTACCATGGACTTGGTTGTGGGATTACCGAAGACATCTCGTGGTAATAATGAAATTTGTGTTTTTGTTGATTGATTGACTAAATCTGCTCATTTCATTCCTATTAGAGATACATTGTATCTAGATCAAATTTCATAGTTGTATATTAAAGATATATTCTAGTTTCATAAATTTCCCCTATCCATTGTATCAGATCATGATCCCTGGTTTACTTATAACTTTTAGAAATGCCTTCATAAGTTGTTGGGTACTGAATTAAATTTTAGAACAACTTTTTATCATCAATTAGATGGGCAGTTAGAAGAAACAATTCAGACATTGGAGGATATTCTACGTACTTGTTCACTGGATTACCTGGGAATTTGGGACCAACATATTTCGTTGGATGAATTTTCTTATAATACAATTTTCATTTCAGTATACAGATGGCTTCATTTGAGAAATTCTATGGAATGTTTTGTCGAACACCAGCATATTGGGATGAAGTAGGTGAAAGGATGCTAATGGGACCAGAATTAGTAGAGGAGATGGCGGAAAAAGTTCTGTTGATTCAGAAGAATATGATAACTAGTCAGAGATAACAGAAACGTTATGTGGATAGCCGGAGGAAGGATATTTCTTTTTAGGTAGTTGATCATGCCTTTTTCAAGGTTTCTCCATAAAAAAGTGTAATGCATTTTGGTAAGAAGGGAAAGATGAGTCTAAATTTCATTGGACATTATGAAATACTAGAGGAAGTTGGATCTGTTGCATACAGAGTGGCTATACCTCCATGTTTATCCCAGGTACATAATGTTTTTTGTGTTTCAATTTTGAGTAAGTATATTCCCAAACCATCTCTTGTTTTGATCCCAGAGGTAGTTCAGTTGGATGAGAATAAGTCTTATGAGGAACAACCAGTCCAGATTATTGGTCGTAAAGAGAAAGTGTTGCAGAATAAGGTAATTTACCAGGGAACGGTTTTGTGAAAAAACAATATGGTTTAAGAGCCAACATGGGAATCTAAAAATTCTATGAGGGATAAATACCCCCACTTATTTGATAAGTGAATAAAAATTGTGAGGACGTAATTTCCCAAAGGGGGGAAGGATGTAACATCTCAGGTAAATAAATAATAATACATTTTCATATTTATTATTATTTTTTAATTAAATATTAAATTTACTTTAAAGCGGTTTCTATGTTCAATAGCCTACCTGAAACGCAATAACGGGTTTCATTAATATCATACGTTGCACACTAAGAATATATTATTATTATTTTAAATGATGGTTAATGCCTAGCCATTGTATTGGAATAATGAATAGATCTAATTAAAATATTATTATACATGTTTTTTTAAATGTTTTTACATTTATCTAATAAAATTTTGGGGCTTAAAATATGAATGAATCTAATTTTATGAATAAATACTCTAATATTTAGTAAAATTTCGAATTACCATCTTTTGATGGAGAACCATCTATAAATATTTTTTTGGTCATTTTTATATGTTCTATTTGAATGAATAAAATTCTTCTTTATATTTGGGACATCAAAATTTACTTTGTGTAAATTTTTGGTTTTTTCTGATAAAGTACATTTTTTAATAAATAGTGAAAAATACTGTATTTTAATTCAAAAGTGCCATTTAATGTAATTTATTTGTATGGTTATATTATCTTTTTAGTTGGTTTTATTGTGTAATTAGAATATATTTTAATCATTTAATACAATTTGGTCATTCTAATTAATTTCACTTTAAAATCGGACATAAACAAGTAACAATCTTTTGATAGTTATTGTTTCTTAACAACAAGCTATTTGTTTTAACAAAGAGAATTAATTTTAAATTAATTAATGAAACTTCTAAGTTTATAATTTGGTAAAATAGACATCATTTTGGAATACAGAATATTAAATATTTCTTAGGCTGAATGTTTGGTATTTTTCTTGAAAGATTCAATTTTTGATGAATAGTGAAACCACTTAGAAGTAGTTAGAAAACTGATTTTTTCATTTAAATGAAATTTCAACACTTCTTTGAATTGAATTTAAAATATCTGAAATACATGGTTTTTATTAGTAACTAAAATTTGTTGTTCAATAATATGAAAATAATTTTTGGTGAAAAGTAAATTTTGACTTTTATTTTCCGCGGTTAAAGGTAACTATGGTAATTCAAGGTAAAAAGAATATTATAATAATAATAAATTACCTTAACACTTGTCCTAACCTTATTTGTTGAGTCATTTACTACAATGAAAATCTTTGGGACTACTCTGGGACCCCATTGAGCCACTTGGGATTGATAATGATACTTTAGATTAATTAACTTAATGTAAAGCCGAAAATGACATAAACAAATATCTATTTTAAATTAATTATTACATGGTGTAATATAAGTTATCATTCTGACTATAAATATTCATTGGAAGGATAAAACTATTTCCTATATCATTTTATTTTTTTATAATTTTTAGACATCAAATAAATTAAATTATTTATGACACAGTAATTCTATAGTATTTACCTCATTAATAATGATTTAAATAATTAAGAAAATAAATATTAAAATAACATCCATAACCTATAGAATTCATAATGAATGACTTTATTTAAACCATGAGTCATCTTATATTAGACCTTAATTAGTTTGGGACCATTAGAAACCAAATATCATTATATAATAATATAATAGTTCCACACTTTCTTAAAGAGCCCCTCCTCCCCCTTATAAAAGGACACCACTTCTATCCAATTCCTCACACCTATCAAACCTTTTTCCTCATCTATACTCAGATCAATTAATATCTCTACATCCATCTACCTCTCCTAGAAGCCATACCTTAGGAATAAGTCACTTCAAGAAGTCCTTTTGTTTCAAACCAAAGAATGTTACCCCAATCAAAGGTAACAATTCCTCTTAAATTCTATTCTTTTCTTTTACTTCTCCAACCCCTAAACTCTTTTTATTATTTTTTTATAACAAAACCAGTATAATAAATATACTAGGATGTTTTTATGAGAATAATAATAAATAAAATTACACACACCTCTATCTAATGGGTGAAGAACTTACTATTTATGTGGATGGAAAACTAACGCCTCACGAAACGATGATTAATCGATTATCATTTACCGCCTCTCATAGAGGCCATTAAGATTACACTATATAAATATATTATATATATTATGTTTATGGTTTTTTAATTCTTCTGTATTTTTCTTTTATCATATACCTTTATGGTTTCCATTATGGGTAAACGCTATAATTTCATTTTAGGAAGTGTGGACTACCGCCCCCTCAAAGTGATATGACTTGTTAATGACATATGTGGGGCATATAAAGGACGAAGTTAATGATATTATAAATTATATAATTTGTAATTATAATATACCTATGTATCATTATGTTTTCATTCCATTAAAATATGAAATAAAATGAAAGTAGCGTTCAAGCGTACGTACGGCTTAACGTCTCCATGAACGGTGCATTTAATTTCTTATCTCCAAATGATATGTACTATTATAAATTCATATATATAACTGATATATATTATATATATGATATCTAAATAATTAATATCATTCTGGATATAATATACCATTAATCACATGGACAACTTGTAATTATAAGGTGTTCATTTTTGACTTAAGTACCAAATATCAAGAAAACAACCATTATTAACATAAATGATTACAAAATGCCTAAAACATGGTAAAAAGTGATATAAATGGAATAATAAAATTTTAAAAGGTTCTTAAGAAAGTAGAAATTAACATTATTTTATTATTCATGAGATTAAATAACGAACGGGTCATGTCAGACACGAGGTAAAGGACTTCGTTTCAATCTCCTTTAATTGAGGCATATTTTGATCTAATACACGACTTTCTTTTATACGATGTATAAACAACGTGGAATTTTCATTTAGTTCAACGGGAATATTTTTCTATGAACCGTTTTACTAAATGACAAAAAATAATAATTATTTTTAATGTAATCAGTGGCAATGACATTTCTGCCACCACGATTATTATTTAGTCTTTGGCTTCCTTAACAAGATGTATTATTTTTTAAAGGAAAATAAATACCAGATACTATTTTATGTATTTTTGGTATTGAATATGGTTTTGATAATAATTTTTATACGTTAATATATTGAAATGTTATATTGTTATTGCAATGTTGAAATGTTATCTTTTATTTTGTGCTGATATTATGTGTTATGTTCATGTTATGGTTCTTAGGCATTATTTACATATACGGTGGTTCCCTGATAAACCTATGTTGGGTGAGCTCGAGATAGCTCTCCAATTCATTGGGTAACATGGCGTAGGCAAATTTGAATTTATCTCCTATGATATTTTGGCAATAAACTATGATGGGTATTCCAAAATAACTCCCCATATAGTTGTGATAGCTACAATGTAAATATGTCATAGATTCCACAAGTTACCTTTATAATTTATGATTTCTATGAGTTATTCATAAATATTAGGATTTCATGGGGTAATTAAAAGAGTTTATTTTTTGTATGTATTTATGAACTAATATTTTCTTTCTTTGTTTTATAACCCTTACTAAGATTTTTATGCTCATCCCATGTTTTGAAATGTTTTCACAGGACATAAAGATGAATAGGGTCAAGGATGGGATCAAAGAAAAGTCATGCTGTCTAAAAAATGGAACTCTACATGACTGTTTTTTCAAGAGTTTTTGTTTTATGAAAAAATGGAAACTGAGTAGATGTGTCTACTTTGTAATCTTTTGAGATGTAATAGTTATGTCCTAATTCTCTAAAACTCTAAACCTGCAAAGATCGTTGATGTTAATTATTCATTTAATAACATATTATATAATGTTTTATGGCCGTGTACTTATATATTATACAACATATGACTTTATTTTGAACTTTTATTACCTGTTTATTAAAATTTCCTTGTTAATGTTATGTTTTAGGTAATAACCGCTTTGTTCACCATTTCTGTTTTTTACTTGTCATTTTTGGTAATTTTTTTCGATCATGGTTTCATCATCTCAAGATTTGAATACATAATATTAATAACATATAAATTAATTATATATTTATTTAATCTAATAAATACTATTTTGTGATTGTAAAGAGAGTACATCGTTCGTGGATATGGTAGTTTGTTCTTACACATGACCACTTTTTCAATTTCATTATCATATTGAATGAGTGAAAAATAAATGGTATATATATTATCGTTAAATAATCAATGTTATTTCATATATATCATATATTTTTATTATACTCATCCCTAATACATTTTGTGTAATTCCTGAACAAATCACATCGCTTTACAAGGCAGTAGTCTTTTGTACACAAAATTGAAGATATTGTAATGCAAAAAAAATGGAAGGCCTAATGGCGTGTGTGCTATAAATATTAAATAGTTATAATTAAATATTTAAAATCAATAATATAATATATAAATTGTAAGAATATCATTATCCAAAACATTGCAATATGGTAATGAAAAAATGGAGCCCATCAATTCGCAAGGTGGTATTCTGCAATTCACATGAATTAAGATTACACCACCAATTTAATGTATGTGTTTGTGTTTGTAGGTGGTAACATAAACATAATAAAATTTTAATATATTTAAGATATTAACGTTATTGTATAAGTATTATATAAAAATAATTTAATGGGTTCGAGGAATAAATAAAATATGAACATTATTTTATAAACATTACCTCTTTTTCAGATATGTCCTTTTGGTTAGCCCCAAAGGCCTTAATTGGTTAGATTTATAACCAATATAAGACATATTGGATGAGAGGATGTATGATTAAAAGTTATTTAGGCTTGTATTTTGATATCCAATTGGATGTATTGTTGTGAATATGTGGGGAGAGTGAGTGCCTTTTTAATTGAAGAGGTGTGTCATTCCTGTAAATACTCAAAAGTATTCACTATTGGGAGGTCACTGTTACCTAATGTGGCTCCAAAACTAATAAATTATTTTTTTAGGGATTATATGGTCGATCCAAACCACCACCACAAATTTATGCATATTTTTTAAACATTTTATTTCTTATCTTCTATGTTTCTTTATTTTGATATTAATCATTATATTATCTAGTTTTCTTATCAATGTAGTTTGATCATTAAGAATAAAATAAAATGATAATTACTAGATAAAATTTACCCAATTATTAATAATATTAAATATAATTTATAAAATATAAATACCATGAATTTTGGAAATTTATTTTAACATAAACACATGTAACATTAAAAAACAGTACTTAAACGTTAACAGCACTAACTGAGTTTTCCTATTTTATAATCAATATAGTCATTATAAAAGCATACTTGGACCATTAATGGTCCATGTTATTTTTTTTAAATTTAAAATTCAATTTAATAATTTTATTATTTTTATTAATTTTAAATCATTTAATAAAGTAACATTTATTTCAAAATGACATTAATGTCAATGTCGATATTATTTGGTTAATTTGAATTAAAAATTATCATTTAATTTATAGAATTTTGATATATTAATATCAAAAATATTTTATATTGTATATTACAATAATACATTATTGTTACAATATAATTCATTCAATTTAATTCACTATTATTATATTTAGTATCATTTATTTTATTTTATTGATAACTAAATAAATAATATATTTGAATTTCTTAATAACATTAATTAATTATTTTATATCTAATAATTAAAGAGAACATATTATTATAATAAAAACTAATTTTCTTCAAAATAATATTTATATCCAAACCTATGAATACTTTTTCTTTATTCTAAAGCTTTACAGATATTAAGATCAAGGATGGTAAATTTTTTATTTACTATACATTTTACATGGGTAAGTATCTTATATAAGTGTCCCAAAAATTCTTAAAATTACATCCTATGGTTTAAAGGGTATATATAAGGCAATAAAATGACTGTTTTATAAAGGGGTAGGTCGTTTTACATCTCATATTCTACGTTTCACTACTAGGTAAACTCATTTTTACCATAATAATTATAACTAATTGTAACCGTTTTCAAAAATAACATGGTCAAAAATTTAGTTTCCCTTTTAGAAAATAAATATTTTCCTGATTAAATATACGGAATCCATTTTTATAAATTATTATCACAGAAATGGATGAATTAAATTCAACATTAATCCTATATATGGGATGATAAATCATGTTTTTAAATTTATAAATGATCAAAATATCACAATGATTTTATATTTAATTTCAAAATTAAATTTATGATAATAACCTAAATTGGATTAATAGATGTATAATTTATCCATTTTTACTATAAGACGAAAAAAATTATTTTTTATCACTATTAATTATTTATTCAAATAAGTTTATTTCAATTAAAATTCATTATTTTCCACTTTCCATAAAAAACGGTAATGTCTCATAATAATACCATAATTATTCCCAAAGGTCATTTTGATATTAAACACTAAAACATTTTTTTTTCAAAATAAATTCCAAAAAGTGGCAAATTTGATTTTTAATTTTTGTGAACCCGGAATGATTAAGCCATCTTTTAAAAAATGTACTATTTTTCAATATACTTTTTTTCTTTTAAATGATTTTTATTTTATTTATAATCAATTGGTTACTAATAAAAATTTGAACTGTATATATTTTAATAATTTGGATATTCTTATTCATTCTCTCGATTCCAATGGCTACGAAATAACAATCGTATTAAATTATATTATTTATAATATATTGTAGTACAATAAAACATTTTAATGTGTGTAATAAAATATATTGATGGAAGTCAGTGTTGTGTGTAACAAAAGCCAAACATATTTTTATGGTAATTGAAACTAAACATAGTGTTTGTTTTTGTGAAATTATAATTTGGTGTTTCGTATTACACAATCATAACTTGATGTAGCATGTAACGCATTCCATCATTGAATATTAATTTTTTCGAAAAATAATAATTCATAGAAAATCAGGATGTAAATTCTACACCCCATTAAAATGAATTTCTCCCTCCAAATTATTCTTTATCATATATGTTTTTATAGTCAAAATTTCCATTCATTTAAACGCACATCCAAAAATTGTAAAATAAAACATTACGGGAAATGGGATAGACGAAAACATAGTGGTTACCCAATTTAACTCATAACTATAAATCCAAATTGGAGAATGCAAGTGGGAAGAAAAGACTACGAAATAATTAAATGTAAATAAATAAAGAGATGGATAGAGATAATTGATAATAACAAATATAATTATCCAAATAAATTTAACAACCACAAAACCATAAATTAATGAATCATGAAATTGTTCATTCATATCATCAAAAATGCTGATAATAGAGAAACATTTTATTTCATGATCCTTATCCTAATATTGAATAACTGTGATCAAGGGGGTGTAGAATATTACATCCTGATTTCATGTTATTTCATAAAAAAATTAATTCATTATTAATGTATTTTTTTAAACGTGGTAAAAATTATAATTACCATAAAACCTTGTTGAAAAAATATATTAAATGACCCTATCCTTTAACACATATTTTTACAGGACTTTTAGCATAATTAACCTCAAAATAAAAACCAAGGATTGTAATGTCTAGTGTCTTTGAATGATTAGGTACCCATTTAGAAATAATGAAACCATATCAGAAAGATATCTTATTTAATCTCAATTATGATTACCTAACATCATTTTATCATTACATATTCATAGGAAGACATAGAGAATACATGAATGAAAGGGAACATCAAAAATTTCTAGTGAGGAAATAAACATAGCAGTAAACCATAACCTCTGGGTTATAAGGTATAACCACATGACATGAAAAGACATAGAACATGAATAAAAATAATGATTAATAACATATAGAACATGGGATCATGTAATCATTACAATATATGAATGTGGAAACAACAATCAACATGACATAACAATGAGTCAATGCAAACTGTCAAAACCATTGCACATGGCGGACAAAGACCTATAATGGAATCATGTTTACACTCTATCCCAACATGATATTTCATGAGACTAAACAATATACATTGAATTAGAACACTATTTTTGTTCACCCATCATTAAATGTTCATTCATATGTGTTCCACCTGTAGAATCCATATAAACGGTTACCCTTGGAAATAACTGGGTATCATAATCATGTCATAAGGTATAACAAATGGGAATATCATAATTATGTCCATGAAATTATGGATTTAAATCTTACATGGACATTAATATTGAAAAATAGTCTTATATTATGATATTTATTTGTAAAACTGAAGTGACGATATGTAAAAACTGTCTTTAAGAAAAATTAGAAATGAAACATTTTAGTGCGGTTTAAGAAATCTATTAATGAACATTTAAAGAATAAAAGGAATAATCTTTTATATAAAATATGAAATTAACCAAATTATATTTTAATGATATAATTAGTCATTTAAGAATAATAATTGGGGATTAAAATAGATTATGAATGGGACTTAAAAATTTGTAATAATTTTAGAAGATACCTATAATTGGGTTTTCTTATAAGGAGGAATTGAGAAGGAAACATTATAAAACATGTATTTCTGTATAAAATAATGGATTATTGATCTAGGAACATATTTTTGGGGAACACACAAAGAATTTGTAAAGATTACATAACAATAATTATGATTTATATTTAGGGTAATGAGAGATAATGTGTAACCTAAAGTAAAAACCAGTTTTCAGAGAGAATCCCTTACATTATTTCCGGAGCTATACTCCAAATACACTTAATTTTCTGGAAAATTAAATTAGATCCATTAATTAACTAATTAAGGAAATATTATATATATATTTGATATTTTATAATTTTATTAATTTCATTTATAGTATTTTAGATGAGTGATAATATTCAATTTAGTTATTCTAGGAGTTTTATTTATATGATTTTATGATTGGTACCCTTGAGGTTAATTATGGGAGTTCATTTCCAATGTATGTAAAAATTCAGAAGTGTAATTATATGATATTGAAACTCCTACACAATTTAAAATGGTTTTATGTATCATTTTTTTTACCGAATTGATAATGATTCATCAGATAAAATGTTAATGATAAATGTTAGCTTATTTTGGTGAATTTTCAATCATTATGTGCATCATTTTGATTTATTATTTAATATTATGAAAATATAATAGATCCAAAACATTAAATAATTTGGAATACATATATTATATTATGTTTTAAACATAATAATGTTTTTATGAACAACCTCTACTGTGGTAATGGAAAATAAAAATGCATCATCCATGATGGTGGTAAATAGACACATCAGGGATGAGGTTTTCCTTTTTAGAATAAAAGGAAGAGTGTATATATTTTCTGATTTAATTAAAATCCCATGATTTTAAAATGAAACACTAAGTTATTAAATGAACTAATAAATACATTGTGACATTTTTATACTAACAATTAAAAATAATGTTTCTACTTCTGTGTTTTGAATTTCAAAAAACGGACATACGTGATTGTTATCATTATGTTTTTTGGAGTCTAATAGAACAAATGTAATTTTTGTTGATTAGTAACCTACCCATATGAAGAGTTACATATCATTATAAACATTATGTTACCGTTATTAATAGAATCATGAACCGTATGAATATTACTTTACCATTATGAATAGAAACATTAACATTTTGAATAGTAATGTAGCCTTATAAATTCTAAATTCACTAATGAAATTATTAATACATTTTATCCATCCTAATATTCTCATGGAAACCATGTAATGTACACAACCAAAACAATGTAATTAACAAAATATTTTTAAAGAATAGGTGGAATGGAATTCTAAAATTATCATGAAATGTGTTATAAAAATGAATATGCTTTTTTAAGATATTAATAACACTATTTTAACTTTAAAAAAGGGGGTTTGAACACATTTGATGAAATTCAAACCTGAGGTAAGGGAAACTTTAACTAAAACATTATTTTAAATGTTTTAAATATTTATTTTTATAAATCATTCTATTTCTTGTACATGTTATGAAAATGGTATTAATGAATTTAATTATGTTGGTATTATTGTTTTAATTTATCTCATGTGTTTTTAAATGGAAAATTTTCATGTGTTCTGTAAGGGACTTTTCTTTTGAAATTCATCTTAATCTATCTTATAAAATATTCAAAATGATTTTCCTTTTTTATATATGGAGTGAGCGGTTTCTCCAAATTTCATGATTCTATATTACAATTATGTTTACATTATATTATTGTATAGTTATTTTTAAATAATATTATTTCATTATTATGTGCACTATTTTTATATTTTAAAATGGATTTGTTCTATGAAATAATTGTATATTTAAAATTTGAATGGGTTTAACTCATGGGAAGAAAGGAGTTATCTAGTGATTTATTCTTGATATGTTTATTGGACATTATTATGTTTGGTTAATTCGATTATTTAACAAGATATGATGGGTTGATCCACATTATAACTTAATATATGTTGGGTTGATCCCATTATATCTCAAGATATGATGGGTGAGCCCCATTATTTCTCTCCAATGCATTGGGTAAACTAGAGATGGAAGTTGACCGAATGGTTATTCCATGTCTAAGGGTGATTTTAAGGGTGATATAATAAGTATGTCCAAAGGTAAAGACATGATGTTTCTATGTTTGCATATGAGTTTTCAAGAAAGTGGGTTATAATGGGTTTTTATGCTTCCACTGGACTAACAGTTTTTCATTCTTTATATAGATTACTGAGATTTTTATTCTCATAACATGTTTTTAAAATGTTTTTCACATGATTACTTTTAAGAAAAAAGGGAAGTTAAGGTGCTAGTAAAGATGGATCCAATTAGTTATATTGTGATTATTTTTTTAAACTATGATTCAATATTTGTAGGTTTTTTTCTAATTATTTTGAACCTAGAACAGAAAAGCACTTCATTTTTATAATGTACTATGTATTTTTTTAATTATCTCTTATACAAAAAAACACACATCATGTTTTAGTACTGAATCTGAAAGTGCTAGTTCAAGTCATAAAAGTTGTTATCAGAGGTACGTTTCAGAAAACATTGGAGAATAGATGTTGGGATTTTTAAAAAAAATTAATGATAGTGTTTAATTTTAAAATTTTAGTTAATTAAGTACACAAAAAATGTAGTTTTATCATAATTATCCATTTTTAAGTTAAAAAAGATAAGTACATTCAATGAATTGTGAGGGAAAATTTCATTTAGTGGGGGGGGGGGTTGTAAGATCCTGAGATTTTAAGTGAAAAAACTAAGTGCTTAAATGAACTAATAAATACTATGTGACCTTTATAAAATAACCATTAAACATAATATTTCAGCTTTTGTGTTTTTCATTTTGATAAACGGACATACACAGTTGTGATCAGTATGTTTTTTTTAGAGTCAGATAGAACAAAAATAATTTTGGGTGAATAGTAACTTATCGTAATGAATAAAGCCATTCCCTTACTAATATTAATGTACCCTTATGAATAGTAATTTACCCTTGTGAATATTGGCGTGATCATTATGAATAGTAAATGTACCCTTATGAATAGTAATTTGAATCTTATGAAGAGTAATGTACCCTTTTGAATAATAAATTCTCTAATAAAATTGAAAATAATATTTATCCATCATGAGCCACTCATGGAAACCATTTAATTAACACAACCAAAATATTGGAAGTAACAAAATATTATTAATTAATATGTGTAATGAGGTTATAAATTGATCATGAAAAGTGTTATAAATAAGAATATGTTTCTGTAAAATATTGATTACACTATTTTAACCTTTATACAGGGGTTTAAACATGTTTGAGGGAAGTCGAACCCGAGGAAAGGGACTATTTAACTAAAAAATTGTTTTAAACTTTTTAATGATTTATTTTTATAAATCATTCAATTCCATGTACATGTTAAAAAATGGTTTTAATGAATTTATTTTTATTGGTATTAGTGTTTTAATTTCTCCCTTGTGATTTTCACTGGTATATTTTTCATTTGTTATGTAAGGGATATTTTTTAAAATCCTTCAAAATGTATCTTTTACGAAATTATAAAGATTTTTATTTATTTTTTATAAAAAGATTGAGAATATTTTCTAGATTTCATGATTATATATTACAATGTTGTTTACATTATATTATTTCATAGTTATTTTTATAGAATATCATTTCATTATTATTTTTAAAAAAATTATATTTTAAAAAGTATTTCTTTTAGAAGAGATTGTATATTGAAAATATGAATGTGTTTTTCTCAATGGATGAAATGAGTTATTAGGTGATTTATTCTTGATATGTTCATTAGACATAATTATGTTGGGTTATGCCCATTATAGCTCAAGATATGATGGGTAGAGAGAAATTATAGCTCATGATATGTTGGGTTGAGCCAGATATAGCTCAAGATATGATGGGTGAGCCCCATTATAGCTCTCCAATGCATTGGGTACTCTAGGGATGAAAGTTGACAGAATGGTTATTTAATGTGCAAGGGTGATTATAAAAGTGATATGGTAAATGTGTCCCAAGTCAACTACATGATGTTTCTATGAATTCTAATGAGTTTTCATTAAAAAGGTTTGTAAAGGGTTTTCATGTTTCCAATGGACTAATGGTTTTTCATTTTCTAAATATCTTACATAGATTTTTATGCTCATCACATGTTTTTAAAATGTATTTCAAAGGATTACAATGAATATCAAAGGACAATTAAGGTGCTAATGCAGATGAACCCAATTAGTTATATTCTAATTATTTTTATAAACTATGATTCAATATATGTATGTTGTTATCTAATTCTCTGGAAACAAGAATAGAAAAAGCCCTCATTTGTATATTGTATTGTATATTTTTAAGTTATCTATTATACAAAAAACTAAATAGCATGTTTTAGTACTAAATGTAGATGTTCTATGAGGGCGTGGTGTTGTTTGGCCTAAAACATGTGTTCCATGATGATATGTTCTTTTTGTCTTAAAGTCTTCGATTTTTTTTCACTTTTATATCAAAAGTGTTTGAATAATAAAAATTTAATTTTCAAAAATTTAGTACACATAAGAAAATTGTTTTTCTTAATTATCAGTTTTTAAATTAAAAATTATATGTACAATTAACGAATTGTGAGGGTGCAATTCATTTAATGGAGGTATAATGGAACAACATTATATTTTAAATGGAAAAAAATAAAGTTCTTAAATGAACTAATAAATACTATGTGAACATTATAAACTAACCATTAAACATCATTTTTTCGATAATGTTTTTTAAATTTTAAAAAATTGACATACACAGATGTGATCAGTATTTTTTTTGGAGTCTGACAGAACAAACATAAATTTTTTGTGAATAGTAACCTACCCTTATGAATAGTAACAAACCCTTAGGAATAGTAATGTAAACTTATGAATAGTAACAATAACCTTCTTACTAGTAAAGTACCCCTATGAATATTAAATTCACCAAATGAAATTATAAATAAAATTTATCCATCAAAAACCACTCATGAAAACCATGTAATCCACGCACTTGAAACAATGTAATTAAAAAAATATTATTAATGAATAGGAGGAATTATGTAATAAAATGATCATGAATGGTGTTATAAACATGAAGATGTCTCTAGATGATATTAATAAATCTATTTTGACCTTCATAAATGGGGTTTAAACATGATTTAGGGAAGTTGAAACTGAGGTAAGGGACTCTTCAACAAAACAATTATTTTAATTGTTTTAAATATTTATTTTTATAAATAATTCTATTTCATTCCCATGTTTTCCAATTGGGTTTAATGTATTTTTTTATATTGTTATTAATTTTTTAATTTCTCTCATGTTTATTCAAAGGTATATTTTTCATGTGTTATATAAGGGAAATTTCATTTATAATTCTTCTAAATGTATCTTTTACAAAATTCAAAAACATTATTCATTATATATACAATGAGATTTTTCTCATAATATGATGATGCTATATTAAAAAGATATTTACATTATTTTTTTCATATTTATTATTGGATAATATTATTTAATTATTATGTGAATGTATTTTTTGTTTTTAAAGGGATTTTCTTACAAAAGAGGTATATTGAAAATATGAAAGTGTTTCTCTCTTGGAATTAAAGAGTTATCAAGTGATATATTACTAATTTATTCGATGGACAAGGTTATGTTTGGGTTGATCTCATTATAGCCTTTGATATGATGGATTGAGCACTATTATAGCTCAAGATATGTTGGTTTGAAACCATTATAGCTCAAGATATGACAAGTGGACCCCATTATAGCTCTTCAATACATTGGGTAATTCAGATATAGAAGTTGACTGAATGTATATTACATATGAAAGGTTGATTTTAAGAGTGATATAGTAAATGTGTCCCAATGAAACTACATGATGTTTCTATGCATGGTTATTAGTTTTCAAGAAAATAATTTCAAATGGGTTTTCATGTTTTCACTAGAATAATGGTTTTTCCTTTATTATTTACCTTACTGAGCTTTTTATTCTCATCTCTGGTTTTTAAAATGTTTTTCACAGGCTTCCTTTGAAGATCAATGGATAGTTACGGTGATAATTTTGACAAATCCAATTTGATATATTGTAATTATTTTTGTAAACATTGATTTAATATATGTTTTTTGTCTAATTCTCAATAAAATAGACTGGAAAAGGTCCTTATTTGTATAATGTACTATGTTTTTTTAGTTGTCTTTTATACAAAAAATACAAAGCAATTTTTAGTACTGAATATGGAAGTACAGGTGCCGGGATTTATATTGTATTATTCCCTTCACATAATCAAATTATAGTATATAATAGATACTAGAGTTATCAATCCACTTTCATAGAGCAAGGTGAGGATTTTATAACAAAATAAATGACAACGAAAATAGAGTAAATGAAAATGAAAGAGGATTTTACCTTTTCTACTTCTTCTCCTTGAGAACCTCCTATGGAAAATTGGTCTTGATCTTTTGTTGAGAAATATTACTCTTGGAAATGTGGGACAAAGATGGTAAGAGGATTGGGATTAATTTTTATAGTCATTAAGGCAATGGAGGTGTGATGATAAGAGGTGGTATTTGTAGTGGGTGGAGAAGGGTATTTTTTATTGTTTTATTCATTTGATTATTATATTTGTGCAATTATATCAATAGTTTTGATTTGTGTGTCTATGTACAGTAACTAGTGAATAGTAGTTCAAACTAATGGATTATTACCACATCTATACATCATCCAAGACTTAATAATTAATCTATTTATTAAATACCATAAATTACCATATTTTGATATTCACAAAAAATTCAACTATCTAAAAAAAATCCGAAAAATTCAACCATGATATTTTTTAATGTGTTGAATAAAACATTGGAATCCATTTTATGGATATAAATATATAAATATGTAAAGTTTACCATTTATTTTAAATCATCCTTTATTCCAAAAATACTAATTCTAATATTATAATTGATTTTATGTAGCATTGAAAAATTATTTAATGTTTCATAAAATATCTTATAATCATAACAAAAAAATATTATTTTTATGATTAAATTTTATGAAAATAAATTTCTTTTTAAACCATTATATTATTTATAAAATTGTAACTAACAAATTATGTTTCAAAAAAATACCATTACGTAATTTATCATTTTCAAAACACTTATTTACATACTAAATGATATATATATATATTTTTATTTCCATTCATATGATACCTAAATTTTATTTATACACACATAGTTGATGATACTATTTAATTGAAATGGTTTCTATTCTTAATGATTGAATTACAATTTTTATGGTCATGCTCTTAATCCATTGGTATAGTTGTCTTAATTTCAATGAATACCCCTTAGTTTATTATTAATTTATGATAACAATGATTTTATTAGGTTATATAGGTGATTTATTTTTTTCTACATTATGAAACTATTATAATAAATTAATATTCATTGATAAAAGTGTGGGATATCACATTTATCCCCACTTATAAAATTTTTCCCTATGAAATTTCTTATTTTATTATAAGGTGAAAATAGATAATTGTACTTATCCTTAATTGCTTCCTCTAGATCCCATGTCGCCTCTTCCTACTTATAGTTCCTCGATTGTATTTGGACCAATTTATTATTCCTTTTGTATTGAACTTTATCTCTATAGTCAAAGATTTTCATTGTCTTGTATTCATATGAGAGATCATTCTCTAGTTGTACCACCTCCAGATTCAGTGCATTTAACAGATCTTGTATATACACCCTCAAGAGAGATATTTGGTATACATCATATACTTTTGATATTATAGGTATAAGTTTCCATCGATAGTCCACTGCTCTGACATGATCAAGAATCTCAAAGGGACTGATGTACCTGGGACTCATCTTTCCCTTATACCAAAATTTCATGATCCTCTTCCTTGGAGATATCTAGAAAAATACCATGTATTCAACCATAATATTAAGTTATCTTTGATGAGTATATACATAGATCTTCTACAAAATTTGGTCGTACTTGACCATTTGGGGAATATTTTTTACCTATTCTACTATCTCATTGACCAATTCACATCCAAATAGCTTAAATTCACCAACCTCATCCCATAATGTCGATGTTATGAATATTTTACCATAAAGGGACTTATATAGTGCTATTTTTTTTTGCTTGATTGGAAACATTTTAATATGATAACTCGACCATATGTATATGTTGTTCCCATCCTCCTTTTATGTCCATACAACATGGTCTCAAAATATCTTATAGTTTCAAAAGATTCCACCAAGAATGTCGATCAATTTAAATATGATAGGTTGTATTGAAGTCCAACTCATTGTTTAGATAATGTTGGAGTATTTTCCTAAACATTGAGGGGAATATTGGATCATGATTAGATATAATCGATTGTGGTATTACATGAATCTTCACTGCTTATATGATGTATATTAGTGCAATTTTATCAAGTGAAAAGTATTCTCAAATCAAAGTAAATTGATTTTTCTTTATAAGATGATCCACAACAAAAAATATATAATTCCAACCAATGGATGTCTTTAAAAGTCTAGTGATAAATACCATGTTTATTATTTCGAATTTCTATGTTATTATGTGTAATTTAATCACCACCCCCATATACTTTTTCCTTTTAGCCTTAACTTACTGACATACCAGGCTCTTTGATGTATATTCAATGATCTCTATCTTTATAAAGTCCCACCAATAGTTCTATCAGAGATATCAATACATCTATGTGTTCTAAGGGTGAATAAAAAACATTGATCTATGTGAATCATTTAGAAGATCTATATTTTTCTCTTTATTGGAAGGTAAACATAGACATGACCCAGATATTATGAATCCTTACTCATCAATTTTGAACATTAAATATTTATCTTTTCTAATATCTTCTTTATTTTTTGGAATTTCAACATCATTTCATTGAGAATCATTTATGTTCTCGAGAGGGTGTGGTTATGAAATAATTTTAGAAATGATTTATGATATTCCTTCCTTAATGATTCACATGTACAAACTTTGAGAATATAAGAATATTGTATCCTTCTCAATTATCATCATTGATAATGTTTCAGGATCCCTTTAACATAGAGGATCTTCCTCATTATTATAATTACCAGGATGGTAGTGGATTGAATAGTCATAATTCATGATCATATCTTACAATATTCACTAGATTATATTAATATCCTTATAAGTGAATATATATTTTAGGATCTTATGATCAGTATATATTTCAATATTCTATATATAGAGATAATACAACTAGTTTTTAGTGCTAATATCATGGATGCTAACTCTAGATCTTGTGTAGGATAGTTATTTCTCATGAAATGTGAACTTCCTTGATGCGTAAGCTACCATGTTATCATTTTACATCAATATATATCATAATCCCTTCTTTTAAGCATCATTGTATACCACAAAGAGATCTCCAATTGTTGGAGGATTGAGTACTAGTGTTGTGATGAGCCTCTTTTTCAACTCTTTAAAGTAGTATTCAAATTCATAGGTCTAGACAAAATTTTCTCAAATATAAGTCATCTTTGTTAGTGGGTTTTAATGTCTTGATATGTTTTTCAATAAAAGTATAATTTACCCAGCTATACTAGGGAAACTATGTATCTCTATTAAAGATATAGTCTTGGGTCACTCTATAATTTCTTTTTTCATGAACAGGTCTATAGATATTCCTTTTCAAGTGATAACATGCCCCAAGGGTGATAATTTCTTCATAAAAAACATCATTTAATGATGGTTTCATAGGCTTATCACTTTGAAATTTGTTTAACAATGTATTAAAATGCTACTCCCAGTACTCCTTGTTTTTTATGTTTATCATAATAAAATCAATAATGACAATCAAAATTTTGTGGAGATAATCTCTATAGAATATACGAATTAAGTTATATTTATAGTGAATTAGTGAGCCCAAAGGTCATCAGAATGACCTAGTAGTGTCCATACATGGTTCGAATGGATGTTTGGGGAATATTTTCCCTTCCACACCATTAATTAGTGATTTCCCTATTGAAGGTCCACCTTAGAGAAATATGTGGCTCCACATAGTTTATAAAAACGGTAATATATCAGTGGAAGGGGATATTTATTATTAATAATGATATTATTGAGCTCTATATAATCAAAGAAGGGGTCCATGGATCCATCCATCTTCTTAAGGAAGAGAAGTGGTGAACCCCATGGTGGAGAACTGGGGCATATAAAACCCTTCACTAGATTCACCTGTAACTGCTTCTTTAGTTCTTGAAACCCAAATGTGTTAATTATAGTGCGTTTATTGGATATATAAAGATATCTTGAAGTACGTTCAATCAATAACTCAACCTCTTTTTCAGGAGAATGTATAAGAAATTATTCAGGGAACATATTAGTGTTATCTCTCACGATGGGCGTGTATTCTAGCATGATTTTGTCTATTTTCTCAATCATTTCAGTTAGATATTATTTCACATAAATAAATAATATCCATATTTGAGATGATTATACTGAAGAAGATTCATCCACCTATTTTCACTTGTACATAATTGGCGGATAACCTGTGATTTGAAGAGTGACCATCCTTTCTTGATAGTTGATGTTATATTTGTGTAAGGATAATCAATATAGGACTAAAATAGCATCAAACTCTTCCAAAGAAAGTAATAAAATATTTTCTGGGATGTTCATTACCCAAAAATTAACCTAGGAGGAGTTATGTACTTTCGATGAAATTATTTCAACAAATATGATTCTCAAAGATAACTCAACTGCCTTATTTTGAGGTGGTTTTTGTATAGTTCTACTAAACTGGTAAGATATGAAAGAATTTAATGAACAAGAATCATATAGTACATTATTTATTATTGAATTAATAACCAGTGTACTTATCACCACATCATTGTTGGGTTCCACCTCAATAGTCATGATAACTTTCTCCCATCCTAGAGTCCATGCAGGTTGTTGTTAATTGCCTCCAAAAAACATGATCTTAGGGAATTGGGTTGAAAAATTTCCATGTTATTGTAGTTGAATAACTCCACTATAGGATGAGTGTTTCTATAAACCTTCCATTATTTTTCCAAATTTTTTGGATTCTTCATACCAATTCATAAATTATTATGTTTATTCCCTTCTATTTCACATTTTAATAACCTCTTGGTCCCCCTTAAGATGTTTCGAGGATGCTTCTTCCCACAATAATGACACATGGGTTGTTTTAGTTTCATTCCATCATGGTATTTATCTATTCATCCACCCATATTAAACTCCATTTTTTTCTTTTTATGTTCAAACCTATGAGACCACTAAGAGTACCCAATCACCAATTCAACTATAAGAGAACAATTAAAAATCTCCTTATAGAATTCAAATTCTCAAATCTATAGGGATTTTCATACACACATCTTTAGTCCACTAAATAATCCATACACTTTTTATTTGGCATTTGTGAAAAAGAAATAGTTTTTTCCTGCAAGCATTGTAATGATTTCTTCATACGCCCTAATAGACTCATCTTCCTTATACTTTAGTATTACGAACTCCCTTTATATATTTAGAAGGATATGATGGTTGAAATATTTATTGAAAAATATTTCATATAACTATTCAAATTCCACGGATTCAATTTTCTTTATAATACATTGTTTTCTTTTTTGAGAAGTTTCCACCTCTGATCTACTTCACTATCAATGTTGTAGACTTCCAGTATGACTTCCTCCTACCCTGAGCATTGAATGACAGAAAAAAACTTCTCAATGGAGTTAATCTATTGTTCCATGATGATGGGATCATAAGATCTACTAAATATGGAAGGCCTTTATTGTATGAATGATTCAACGACAATATTCTATAACTTATTATATTGAGGTAATTTAACATGATTCACATTATTACTCATTAATTTATCTATTTAATCATCTACTTTCATTAAATATTTACTGATAAATCCGATCATATTTATAATTTTATTAAGGAAATCATCACATTTCCTATCACATTGATTACTATCATGGGTTCTCCTATATGATGCCATAAACTAAGAAAAATTATTCATAGTTAGGGAGGATTAAATAATTATCTAAAAAATAAATCATTGAACATATAAGGATAATCATATAAATGGAAATCATATCATAACATGTGTTTCCCTATGATTTAATCTAGGTTATCCATTGTGATAGAATTATATCAACTGGTCTTCGTAAATTTTAATAATAGTAATCTCAAAAATATCAAGAACATGTTATGACACAAACTATAATAACCCTATCCCTTTACACATATTTTTACATTATTTTAAGCCTAAATATCAATGAAATACATACTGACGATCATAAATTCTAGTGCCATTATTTGATTAAATAGATAATTAGAATTAATGAGACCGAAATAAAAAAAATATAATCTATATAATTTGATCATAAATTATTTTTATCTCTTACATATTCATAGGATAACCTGGGGAATACATGAATAAAAGTGATGAGCTAAAATTTCTTGTATGGGAATAGACATAGATGTAAAGCATACCATATGGGTTAGAAGGTATAACATGATGACCAAAAATTCCACATAACATGAATAAAAATAATCTAGAATAATATATTGATCGTATTATTTTGAATACATAGAACAATATCAATGTTTGAACTGCATACAACATGACATAAGCATGACTGAGGGCAATGTACCAACACCATTTCACATGGAAGACAAAGTCCCATAAACGAATTAGGTTTACTCCAGATCCAAACATGAAATATCATGAAAATATTCATTACCCAATAAATTAGATCTCAATATAGGTGAAACCATCAAAACATGTTCAACCATAAGTTTTCCACAAGAATAATCACTCATACGGGTTACCCCATGGAATGAATTGGGTATCCAAATCATGTCAAAAGGCATAGCAAAAGGGAATATCATAATGGTGACACTGAAATAATTACTGTAAATCAATATTAAACATGTATAATTTAAAATAGGCATAGTCCAGGGTGTATTAAATAAAATTGAAGTATAAATGTGTAAAATTAGTTTATTATACACATTATAAGAAAAATAATTAGTGATGTTTAAGAAAAATATTAAAGGGAATTTATAGGGGAAAAGGAATAATCTTTTATATAAAACTGGAAAAGAATCAATATTGATTTTCATGATAAATTGATTTATTTAAGAATAATAATGGGTTATTTAAATAGATTGGTGATAGTATGTTAAAAGAGGTATAATTAGTGAAGTTTCATATAATTAGAGAAGCTTATTGAGATGAATTGAAAAAGAATCCTTATAAAACATGTATTTCACCACAAAATAATGTCTAATTAATCTATATAGATATTTTTTGAGAATAAAAAAATTAGAAAGGTTAAATAATAATAATAATTAATCATTTCATTAAGGTAAGGAGACAGAAAGTCGAACCCAATTGTGAAAATGGGGGTTCGGAGGGTATCCCTTACCATGTGTCTAAAACTATTCTCCAATTTTACTTAATATCTTCAATAATAAAATAATCTCAATTAATTAATTAATTCATAACCTATTGTAAATTTATTTTATTTATTATAATATTAATAGGTTCATTTATCGCATTTTGATGAGTTGTAATATTCCATTTTTTTGTTCTGGGAGAGTTTATTTCATGATTTTATTATTGTTTCCCTTGAGTTTAATTAGGGGAGATCATGTCAAATAGAAAGAAACATTAGTAGTGGAATTAAATGATATTTATGGTCCTGTGTAATTTTAAATTGTTATATATTTCATTAATTTACATCAATTAGAATTATTCATTAGAATGAATGTTAATGTTGAATGTTAGTTTATTTTTTTTCAATTTTTTATCGTTAAGAATTAGCTTTTTATTATTTAATATAATGAAAATATACTAATTTTTTAACACTAAATAATATATAATAAATTTATAATAATTCATTATTAACAATAAAAATTATATTATGACCATAATTGAAGGTGGTAATGGAAATTTAAAATTCATCATTCATGACGACAGTAAATCAACACATCATGGAAAAAGATTTTATTTTTAGAATAAATGTATGATTGAATAGATTTTATGATTTATTATTCTATTAAAATTTATCATTTTAGTATATAATATATATACAAGAGTAATCATTTTACATTGGAATAGGGATGTGATTATTTGATGAGAAATGAAAAAAAGGAAAAGAAAATAAAAGAAAAAGAAAGAGGATTTTACCTCTTGAACATCATTCTCCTTTAGAGCCTCCATAAGGAAACTGGGTTTCGTATTTTGTAGATACCAAAGGCTCATAAACATGTGGGAGTCTTTGGAAGAGTATTTTAAATAATTTGGTCAAACATCAAGGCTTTGGTGGTGTGCGGATAAGTGTTGGTTTGGGGTGGTATTTATAGTGCTAAGAGATGGGTATTTTGGACGATTTTTTTTTAATTTTTTTCTAGACTACCTATAGGGATGATTTAGGTGACTATTTACAATAACTAGTGTATGTGACATCAAAAAAAATGGCTTCTTACCTCATCCATAAATCATCCAAAACTCTATAATTCATATATTTCTTATGTACCGTAAATTAACATATTTCAATATTCACCAAAGAATCAACAATTTTAGAATGATATTAGAAATTCACATAATCAACTTTTTTATGTTTAGAATTGAAAATTCGAATCCATTTGTCACAAACCATCCTAGTGGTCCCATTAAAAAACTCTCCAATACCTTATCCAATAGGTCAGGGGCTGGAGACTAACAATGAGTAGGCAGATCACTGACATGGGATGCATTGCCTATGTACATGTACACATGTACTAATCTCAAATCCTAAAAAAATACTGAAATGTAAAAACCACCATGAAAACAATTAATGAAAACAATTATACCTAAACGAAGAATGTAAATCAAGAATATAAAGTAAACTAAAACTAGGGAATGTACAATCCCACCAAAAGAAGTATGTAATCATAAATCCATCCTATAAGAAATTGTATTGGGACTACATTTTTTAGCCGTAAGAACACACCTCAGCCTTCCTGATCTCAAAAATCTTTATCTGGTCTTGGTCCACCTAGGAATCCATCCAATGTTCTATTGTCTTCATAATACATGACACATGAAAACATAGTCAGGGAAAGGGTGTGTATAACAATACTCAGTAGGACACCCCAAAACCACAAAGCAGCACACACAAAAATATATAGTCAACATTATACAATATATGTCTATAGGTCATATAATAAAAATATCGATATATTCTCAATATAAAACACACAATATATAAGTATTTCATAGCTATCACATACCGAAACTAAGGATCCATCTAAAAGATTCCACAAAGAACTTATCCGAGTGAACACACTCATGTGTCCAATAGCACTGATAACGTCCATTTGAGAAGTGCTTCTCAATGAGAATAGTCACGAGAGATACAATAATAGATCTAAATAGAGGTATATACTAGAATATTTAAAGAGAGAGATAGAGGGATTATAAAATAGACAAGGATCACATCCTACGACATGTGGTGATAACAATAACTCCATCTGAATTAATCTTCTAAGTAGATGACAAATGTTGGGTGAAGTTAGTCACGTTAATGCCATGTATTCTAACTAGGCTACAAATAATGAATAGGGGATATCACATCGAGAATATCTGGGGATTCCAAATACGATAACCTGGAATCCCTATTAAAGGGATCACACTCTTAAAGAAAAGGGAATTATTCCCACTAACTTTCACGGAAGCGATAAAGGGAATGAATATGAAAAAAAATGTGTCCAAAATACTATGGAACATGATTCATGTGTTGTAGAAAAGTATACATGGCATGTAAGAGGGTCAAAAGACATCACCTATGACCCTAGGTATTTCTCATGAACAATAACTTCTGTCATTCAAACTATGTCATATAGATGATGGGTACATGGTATGTTGAAGAAGTCAGTTGTTGTGTCCTTCGTTCGAGGTAGACCCATGTACTCTGGCCTTATGTTGGAACTTTTTTTCAACTCATGTATCAATTCCCATGTACCCATACATGGGGGTAGTCTATGTATGTAGTCTAGGACAATTCGTGTGGGGGAGTACACGCCATGCTAAAAACCCATGTGCTCCACTCCATGTCAATGTATCTTCCGAGATACAAGATTAGTCTCTGAGAATGGCCTAAATTCATTATAATGGGGTCACAAATATGGTGGGATTTAACTGAATCTTAAAATCCTATCTACCACATAGTGGGGGCCACCAACCATGTAACCCCAGGTTACGTGCCTTCTTCATCGGAATTTTCTAGAAAATGGTGTTCTTCATCCATGTGCCTTGACCAATCTCCAGGAACCTATTTTTCTGATCCATTACCCCAAAACATCATAATGAAGGTCTCTATATCACTCAAGAAACAGAATCAAGGTGTTTTGTTTCTTCCATTGGCTTAGAAATCCATTTTGATTTGTTCTAATGCTAACCAATTGAATAATGGTTTCTTTTTATTTGATATGATTCATCCATAAACATCATTGTTGCACAATCGTTAAGTTATCCCGATGTTGGATCATCAATTTTGGATCATTTTTCAAAGAAATTAATGCACAATGATAATTCGTTCATATCATCATGAAGAACGAATAATGTGTACAACAAAATGGGGATAAAATATTCACAGGAAAAAACCCCATGGAACGATCCTTGAAAAATGTATGTTATGGACTATATCCTTTCCCATGATAATGATAAAAAATATATGTTAATTTAATAATTAACCTCGTAAATCCAATAATTAAATTCATCTCACAATAAAATGATCAAACTACGGATCAAATTATTCATTTTTTGGTCCATGTTCATCATTGAATTCATGAACAAGTAAGGAAAACCAAAATAAAACTTCTTATCCTTGATTTGGATCACTCAGTGATAGTGATCATCCATTTCTCCTCCATCTTTGGTGAGATCCGTCAAGAATGGTGTTCATTGGTCATTGATCTAAAATTTCATCGACGTTCGATTTAGAGGATTCATCAGGGATCTCTCTACTGCCTCCATGAAATTTCAAGGGTTGAGGTTCTAACCCTAGATCACAACATAAAGGATCATTTAAAAATAAATCATCAACATATTATTTTGTCTATGAAATAGTAAAAATATAATATATTTGGAAATTTTTTTAATCATTAAAACGTCTATAAAATAGATTTTACATCCTACAGGCGTCGACCAATATTAGGCCTCGCCTAGGGTAAATATGATGATTTAAACATAGTGGTACCCCCATATTTCAAATCTGAACACCCATTGAGATGTTATTACTCTTTTTCTAGAAAAATACAAGTGCATTATATTTAATATTTTATTCTTATTCAAACATTAATTACGGGAACACCTATCCTCAATAATCACATGCCATCTCAGGGCTTGGCCTCAAGATTAATCCATATAATATTTAAAAATAATAAACCAAAAAATATGGGAAATTATCTTCTTTTAACCTTGGGTATTTATGTCCCTAAAAAACAATAACAAATTATTCTTAAAAAGATAAGGGTACTAAGCATGAATCTGAGCCCCTCACACCCAAGTTCTCTCATGGAAATTTCTGTGTTTCGACTAGAAACACACTAAAGTAATCACTTTCCCACATAAGATCTTCACCTACTAATACACTATCTCTACTAGGTATTCCAGAAAAGTCACTACATCCGTGATGTCTAGATTTCCCTAGTTGATGAGGTGTGAGGTTTCATGTGCATACCTCCTCCACTAGAACACCTTGAAAACATCATGTAGATGATCTAACAAAAAGGGTTGATCTAATATGTATTCCACCTTTCAACACTATGTAGTATCTAAAAAGGGGAAATGAACCTCCTTGCTTGACACCCCTGCCAAATCTCTATAATCCTTGTTAAGGTGAACCCCATAAAAACACATGGTCTCATTCTGTATACATCAAGGTTCTCAAAGGCCTATTCGCATAATATTTATAATGTCACATTATAGTTTTAATTTGCTCCAGGATGATCTAAAACTTCTCAATACTTTATTCTACCAACTCAAGAACCATGAGTGATGACTCAGTAGGGTCAGTCTAGTAAAGTGGATACCAACAGGTTCACCCATACAGAGTCTCAAATGGATCCATAAAAATGTAGTAATGGTAGCTATTATTGTACACAATCTTTACTGGTGGTAAGTGATCCACACAACTACGGACAAAATCTAACAAGGAAGCCCACATTATTCCCTCCATAACCTAAATCGTCTATACCATCTAGACGTCATTCTGGGGGTGAAATGATTTTATTATGTCTAACTGTGTCCCAAAGACTTCCTACAATACCTTCCACAAACAGGATTTAAAAAATGTTTCACGATATAAAAAATTTTCCATGGAATTCCATGGAGTTGAACTATTTCTTGAATGTAGAGGTGTCCTAATGTCCCTACTGAACTCTACCCTTGAATAACTTAGAAGTGGGATGATATGGTGATTAATTCAACTATAACCTAGATTACATCATGTACCTTGTGTGTATGTGGTTTTTTAATCATGATGTCATTTGATACCTCTTCCCACTTCCATTATAAATCCTCTTGGGTTTGAGCTAAACACGTTGGAACATGTTGCTTAGACTTTTCTTGCTGAAACTTATTGTATTTAGAGACAAAATATGAAACATAATTCTTCATTCCCAACCACCAAAACTAAATTTAGATGACCTTGTACATTTTCACCACACTTGGATGTGCCCCCAAAGGGGATGTATGAAACTAACTCAGAACCTCCTCCTACAGCACAATTGGAACAACTATTCATCCTCTGAACATAATGACATGCTCCCAATCTTCGAATATCCATCAATACCATGCCATATAGGTATCTTAGAACATATATTCTCACAATCGGTATCCCCATTCTATGCCTCCCTGACTCATAATTAGAGTGGAGAAGAAATAACCATTCATTGTAGGTAATCATCTCCTTCTACATCCACAATGGATAATTATAATGAGGCAAACTACTCCGATTTTGATTTCAAAATATGTGAACTAGATCACCTTAAATGTGTATCTTACACCACATTTCCCTTCCCAAGAATATATAAAATCTATAATTCATAATACAAGAAGAACAATATCAATATCCTCTATCTCAAGTTCAGATCCTTTTGAGAGAAGATAAACATGATAGTTTTATTATTAGAGTATCCAATAAATTACTCACCCATCAGGTAGTGTTGCGACATCATTAATGAGGTCACTACCACAACAAACTCAAAATCATGGGTGGTGTAGTTCTGCACAAGTGGTATCAACTAGAGAAAACCATATGAAGTCACTACATTCCTATAAATCATGAAAAAACCAATATTGTTTCATGATGAATTGCAGAAAACTACATACTTGACACCCTCCACTAGATATCTCATGTTTGTCGCACTTGTCAAACTCTGCACCATATATTGAAAATCATGCTAGAACTTCTCTATCCACATTAAAGGCTTCTCATTTAAATTAAAATATCTCTTCGGTGCTGATACCATGGGCAAATCTAGTACGAATATCTGGTAATATCATACAAACCTAAGGAATCCCTG
Organism: Viscum album; assembly: GCA_963277665.1. Classification (NCBI taxonomy): domain Eukaryota; kingdom Viridiplantae; phylum Streptophyta; class Magnoliopsida; order Santalales; family Viscaceae; genus Viscum; species Viscum album. The sequence goes on along the minus strand of OY728142.1, from coordinate 274,514,389 downwards.
CACCTATTTCAAGTTCATTGGTGGCTTCTAACGTTGCCTCGACCATGGTTAGGACCACAACCACTACATCTAATGAGATATTATTCCTAAGAAATTAGAATTTTTAAATCTTGAATGGGAACAAAAATATATTCCAATAAAGATGGTTCCCTCAAATTAAATCCAGGGCCCTCATTCAAAGTCTCATTTCCTACTTAGATGTCATGTACCGAAGGATATCATCGATGAAGACTACCATGAAATGATCTAAATAAGGCTCTAATATCAGTTCCATGAGTCCCATAATCACTTCTAGGGTGTTCTTTACCTGAATAAGAATAACCAAGTTCTCGTAGTTACTGTATAAACATCTTAAATTCATCTTTGGAATATCATCATCCTATACTCACAATTGGTGATAGCCTAATCGATGGTCATCCTTTGAGAACCATCGCGTCCCTCTCAACAGATCTAAGAGGTCCTTGATTCTCAGTACTGGGTAATTGTAAATTATAGACACTTATATCAGTTTTCGGTAGTCCACAAACAACTTCTTGCTCCCATCATCCTTTTTGACAAACAAAATAGAGGATTCAAAAGGGGAAATAATGAATCTCATAAATCGCTTCTTCTATAAGTCCTCCAATGGCACCATTAGATAGGGAATCTCTGAGGGATCCATCAGATATGCTGGTGTAGATATTGGTGTCATCCTGGGCTGTAAATAAATGTTAAATTATATATCTCAGTGGGGGAGTAAAACCAGAAACATCTTCTATAAAGACTTCTTCATACTCTCCGACCAGTGCAAGAAATTATAAGCTCTTAACATCAACTACAATGAGGGTTATTCCATCCAACTGATGATTAATAATCCTCACCCTTCTATGAGTGACATCATTCTATGCTTAATGGATTTTCCTTTCATCAATAAATGAAAACCTTATTCCATCACTATAGACACACCCCACCTTTCACCTAAAACTGTCAATTTGAAAATGCATGGTGGATAACCAATATATATAAAAAATGATTTTGTAAGGCCTTATTGATGCCACCAAGAGGATCAAACCAAAAATCTCACCTCCAACGGTCAGGTCCCAATATCGATACAAATTTCTGATCATTGATTCTTCTCTAGATGGTGACTCCATTTGTTAGGGTTGAGTCAGCGCATTAACCAAAATCTCATGGTTTAGAACAATATATGTGTTGATAAAGTAATGACCATAACCTATGTCCATCAATACTATACTAAAGTAGAAAAGACGCATACCATACCTCAAATCCTTCCTAGATCCCCTAGGTTATATTCCTCGATTTCATGCATCTTCCCTCACCCCTATACTCCATCTCACTGGTCCTTGAGTAAAACATCTAGTGGTGGTGGCGGTAACATGTTTAAACATCGACAACCATCCGCTGTTCTCCTAGCTCCTCCGCCACACTTTCTTCCCTATGGATCTACTTTCTTCAGTTGTTATCATATCCTTAATGTTCCATCCATTGTCTCCCTATCAGCAGTTTGGTGGGGCCTAAAATCTCAATGGAGATGCCCCATACCATCACATGAATTGCGCTGCCTCTCCTAGTGCTGACGAGACCTATCCTGTGAGCCCTAGACTGCATATCCCATATCCTCGTATATCATCCTTAATCATCTCCCACATATGGTTTCCTAAGACTAACATCGGCTCTGTGTTTCCAAGGACTCTACACCTTCTCATTCACCACTGACTATCACCAATTGTATATGCTCTTCCAAAAACCATTAGACCGCCAATGTTCTCTCATTAACCATAGCGTATGTTAGAATTCATAGATATATAACACTAGATAATATATATCTACCCAGCCCTCACTCGAGATCTTATCGATTTTTCATTGATCTCTAACCATAAACATAGAGTACCTGGAATGGATAGTAAACCTTGATGAATAATCAACCATGGTCATGCTACCCTGCTATAGCCGAAGAAGCTCCTATATATGCATAACTATCAGTGTAACAAGGGGAACTAATCTCTAAAAAGAAAGTTGAACTATGTCCATGAAAGGGTCACCTCATTATATTTTTGGATGTCCAAACTCCACCATAATCCTATCTATCCATGTAGCGGGCTCATCACCAGGACAACCATCTGATCCGCTCATGTCCGGACTAGACAGAAAACTCAATTCACTGTCTCATGCTAGTCATCAACGAACTATGGGTTAGACTCACCTCAAAATTTGAGAGGTATCTTTCCTTGAAAATCATTAATGAAGTTCATCCTTCACTCCTCATCTACTAGTAATGTGAGTACCATGTGACTCACTTCAGGAGGTGGTATAGATTGTGAAATACTTGGATGTTACTTCAGGGAAACGGGTCCCTATATCGAAGTCTCGTCATTGAGGGGTGCATCCTCATGATCAAGATACATAATACAAGTTGTTATGCATCTCAAGGGAATATTTTAAGAATATAAGACGTACCATGGTCAATGAGTATATATGGAGAGCTTACTCAAGAAGGAAATAAAGACCACACCCCATTCCTATATGATTTATGTGCCATAATTTCCCCTGCAACCAATGATTTTTTCTATCGAGTTGATATGATGAAAAGCAGATTCCATGTGCATGGATACATCGAAAGCCCAAAGAAACACTAGAGTCCCTAGAATGAATGTTGATCTCTAAACACATATCACAGTTTCCCTAAAATAATCCCACAGACTCTTGGTCCTAAAGGGGAACTGACCGACACTGATGCAACTCTATCTTTCCCCGTCCGAGTGGATCCCATGTCGCAACCCCTCATGACTACCTCTCATAGGCTAGGGGTTGTGACTAGCATTGAGTATGAATATCACTAACATGGGGGGGCATTACCTAAGTACCTTTACGCATGCACACAACTCCATACCCAAAAATTGGTGAAATCTGAAAACAAATAAGAAAACAATGAATTCATACCACTATATCCCAACTAATAGAGTACGACAGGAAATTAAAGTAATTTGAAATTTGGCCAAATACAAACAACCAATAGAATTATTTAGAAATAATTCTAACCATTATGCGAAGGAATTTTGACTTCTGTCTATAGTCATAGGGTAACACCTCTTCCTTCCTAATATCACAAAGCTTCGTTTGGTCCTTTTTTGCATAGAACTTCATCAAAATGTCACCTGTCTACACAATACATGGAACATGTGGGAAAAGAACATGAAGGGGTGAGTATAGCACTACTCAGTAGCACACCCCAAAAACACAAGTAAATACACAATGAAATATAAGGTAATTTCTACATTGTATTTTTCTATAATAAATATGACAACAAAATCTAGTTATACTCAGTCCAAGACACATATTCAAGTTGTAAGTGATAACTGCCACATACCAACACAAGGGATATATATCAGGGATTCCATAAATTAATAATCTGAGAGAACACACTCATAAGTTTGATAGCACTGATGAAAACCTTTTGAGAAGTATTTTTTATAGGTAACAATCACAAGAAAGATAATTTGATAGATTTGATGAGTGAGATACACTGATATATTTGAAGAGAAAGATACGATACAACATATGAGGATCACAAATAGTTCCATAGGGTGATGCCAAAAAATCCATCTGGATTATCATTCTAATTATAGGATTGGTGCTAAGTGAATTTGTTCACATCAATACCATGAAACCTACCTTGGGAACAAAGAATAAATAGAAGATCATGCATCGAGCATCTCAGGGGATTACAACGATTCCATTCAAGAAGTCATGCTAATGGGATCATAATACTATGAGTAGGGAATTATACCCACCAACATTCAGGGAAATGATAAAGGGAACAAAACCTAACAAAACATGTCCACAATATGGTGGGAAAGATATTCAATCCATGTAGAATGGTATACACATCATGTGGTATGGTAACACGTTGTGTCCCTTGACCCCAGGTACTACCCCTGTACAATTTCCAAAGCCATTCCAACTGTTTCATGAGGAATATGGGTACACATTGTATAAAAGAATTCAAATGTTGTGTCCTACCATTTGGGGTCCACTCGTGTACCTTGACAGTGTGTCGGCACACGATTTCAGCCCGTGTATCACTTCACGTGTACCAGTACATGGGGTAGTTCATATACTTGGTCCAGGCCATGTCATGTGGGGGAGTACATGACATTATGACAACCCATGTACTACACCTCATGTCTATGTATCTTTCATGACACATGCCAAGTCTCTTGGAAGGGCATACACAATGTGTGTCATTTAACTAAATCTCAAAACCCTAGCTTCCACTCAGTGGGGGCCACACACTGTCGAACCCTGGGTTACACACTTTTTTCATTTTTATTTTCTATAATTTTTTGTTATTACGATTCACACCTCCATCGATCTCTCAAATCCATTTTATATGACCCATTCATTATGAAAATTCTGATCAATTGTCATCTCATCAGCCAAACACCGAACCGAGGTGTTCCAGGTCTTTGGTTGGCATGGAAATACAATTTGATGTTTTTTTATGCAAACCGATCGAAGAATGATTTCTTCTGATTCATTCTAATTTATCCATTTTCTTCACCATTATGCCTCTATTAATTTTTCCTGATGCCCGACCTTCAATTTTGAATCATTTCTCTATGAAATGGGGGCGTAAAGATCATTTGTTCAAAACCTCATGAATAACGATGAATGCATAGAACAAAACTGAGGAGAAAATATTCCCAAGGAACAAACTCAGGGTTTGAACCTTGAATGTTTTTTATTCTATCCTCGATCTATTAACGTATGAACAATCAACAAATCTATGTCAATATAATAGTCAGCCTCATAAATCCCAAAATTAAATGTATCCTACAAGAACGATTGAACTGTGGAACAACATGTTCATTGGTTTGTTGATGTTTTTCATTGAATTCATGAAAGGGGGAGGAAAACCCAAATAATCCATCCTACCTTTGATTGGGATAATTTGGTGATGAATATTGGTCACTACATCTTCATCGTTGGTGAGATCCATCAAGAAAGGCATTCTTTGATCAACGATTTTGGATTCCATCACTGTTCAATTGAGAGGATTTTTTAGGCTTCTCCCCAGTTCCTTAAGGGAATTTCTTGGGTTGAGACCCTATCCATGGATCCTGGTATAAATAATCATTTAAAAAAATCAGTGTCTATGGGTCTCTTCATCAAAGAAACGGTAAAAATAAAATAAATCTATCATTAAATTTATTCATTAAAACATTAGAAAACTACTTTTCACAACATACCTACACCGACCAATGTTAGGCCCCACCTAATGTAAAGTCACTTCCCTTAACGCAATAGTGCCCTTGATTTTTTATTAGTCCAATAGTTTTGATGTTATTCAAAATTTTAAGAAAATTGAATAAGCATGATTTTTTATATTTTAATAATTTTCAAACATTTATTTTTGGCACACCGAGCCTCAGAATCGCACGTCGTCTCATTGATTGGTCAAAAAATTAAGGTTTAATATATTAAGAAATAATAGAATGAAAATTCCAGGACATTACATGATTTTATGAAAAAACAATATCCTAATATGATAATTTTAATTTTTAATTAAAACAATAATTTATTAAAAAAATACTAATTTTTATATTATAAGAAATTTTATGACAATTTTAAAAATTAAATAAATTAACATAAACATATATTCTAATCATGTAATAAGAAAATATAAATTTATGAATCTAGTTTAGGAAAATTAATTTAATTTCAAATAATTATGTTAGTTATAAAATTGTAAACAAACAATTATGTTACACAAAAATACCAATAAATAATTTATTATTTATAAAAAATATTTTACTTATTCCTTGATATAAATTTTTTATATTTCCATGCATAAGAGACATATATTTTATTTATAATTTCATAGGGGAGGTTACTATTAAATGAAACATTTTACAATTTTTAATTATCACATTACTATTCCAATGGTCAAGTTATTATTCCATTGCTATAGGTTCTTTAATTTCAATAAATACCACTTATTTCATTATTAATTTATTAATATAATTTTTTTACTAGTTTATCTATGTGATGTATGAGTTTTATACTCAATAAAAAAACTATAAAAATATAAATTCCATTGATAAATTTTTTGGTTGTTACAAATCGTTCTTCTTGAGTCCATATATAACAAAAATAATTAGATATATTCATTAAATCTAAAATTATGTCATCATTATCCTTGATTACATAAAAAAATTTAAATAAATTAATAATTAGTAACCTGGTAATCACTACGATCAAATTTATTTAATCATATAAAAAATATTTTTATCCCAACATTCTTATCTCATCATACAAAACATATTATGGTTTATCTTACCTTAATCAAACTCTCACATTCCATTAAACCACATTATTACTCCATCAACATCATTCAATGTATTCATTAATATCCTTAAAAATTAAATTATACTAGACAATAGTTATAAATTTGGCCGTTTCGATAACATTATCAATGATAACTAATACATAAAAAATCAATTATTTCACCTCATACTTAATAAATTAACTTAGCTTCGTCATATTATTACTTAATACCTCTTTATTTTTATATGTCATTCATACTCTCATCATCATAAATAGTATAACAATTAATCATACCACCTCTCTGATTATCATCAAGATCTTTCCACTTAAGTAATTGATTTTCATAATTCCCATACTTTTGAAATTTAATGCACTGAATAGTAGATGATATCTTAAGGATTCCATTATTCTCATCCATTATGAAAATTAAACATTTCATTTTCCCTTTTTAGTTACATTGTTTGAACCTTCTCCACATTTAAAACATATTCTTATTCCTCTAAGACATCCACTTAGTTGTTTCTTTCCACATTCCCAACACAAATGAATCTGAATCATCTTTCCTTCATGGTCTTCATTTCTCGAACACATAGAGAACTCCTTCCTTCTCTTCTTTGGTGAGTTTGAGGGTCAGTTAAGATAAAAATTGATAATCATGTTCCATAAAAACATATTAGGCATAATAACAATATACTTTACTCATATTATGATCCCATTTAGCTGATCATCCACAAATCGTCCATCATATTAAATGTTATTCCATTTCCTTCTATATCTCACCATTCACTAAAACCAAAATGCATGGTGTTTGAAAAATTAATCATAGTGGGAAACAAAATAATCCTAAGAACCAAAAAATATAATGTCTAAATCATCTTGTCTTCATTAATATATGACTCCTATGTATATCATATTCTATACATAGTAATCATAAATTTAAATACATCATGATGGTTCATTAAGTTTTTTTTCTTTCCCAAAGCATATCCACTATGAGTGTAAAATCGGAGGTTCAATCAGGCATGTTGTCGGGCACTAGTTCCCAATCGGGTACAACTCAATTGGTGTATTTTGGGAGTGTTTTACCGCAATGTACATTTATTTCAGGTCCACATTCACCTTTAGTATCTATAAATGAATTTAGTTTCACATAAACCACCCTCTAAATACTTTAAAAAACATACAGGGCATTTTCATAAATATTAATTCATCCCTATACTAATTTTTAGTGACATACCAAAACTTATCAATAGAAATATCACTTGAGATCTCACAAAATTTTTCATTTCCTAGTTTAAAACAGTTAAAGAAATTTTTTCTTTACTACCAACTATATTGACCTAGTATTATCATAAATTTATATCTAATATTTTTAGATAAATACTCATTAAATTTTATAAACACATGCCTAATGAATATAATATTTTTGTTCCATTCGAAACCTATAAATATAAATTTCTAACTTTGTGAAATATATTCAACATCTCTCATATTTATCTTCACTGTTAATAATCATCACAATAATACCCTAACTAAAACCATTTTTTATAACATATGGAAAGGAATCATATTAAGGGTGAACTTAAATGCTCAGTAAGGGAAAACATGGAAGATACATAAGCATGAGATAATAATAATTGTATCAGAACATGATCATAACATTTAAAACCATACACTATATATCAAATAATATAATCATACCTCATTGAATAAATATTGCATCTCTGAAGACAACAATCATAAGATAATCATGATCATGTTCCCAGAAATAATAACATTGGAATATGGAATTGATTTTTTATTATAGAAATAATCATATAATATAGTTTCCATGTTATCCAAGTCACACTACCAATACCATCATAACAGACACAGTCCTTTACTGAAATAGTTTCACTCCTCATTCCAGATCTGTTTTATTGATCTAGGTTCACTTATCATTCCATCCTTATATTACTAAATTGATTTCACTTATCATTCCTTCCCTATCTAAATTAGGGTATATAAATCATTACCCAATTCATTAGAGATAGATATAAGTCCCACCCAACACATTATAAAATCATAATTATGTGTGTTTGAAGAACATGAAAATTCATTATGACATAACCTATAAAATGAAATGGGTATCAGAAATATGTTATATTATCACAAAATGTGAAAAAGATAAAGGTGTTATATTCATTTCATCATTGGAAAACCTATGAAAAGAAGCATGTTTTATAAGCATCTTATCATAGAATAACTCATCGAATAGAAATGAGTTTCATAACTAACTTTTCATCTTAAAAATTAACCATTCCAAGTATACACAAGAATGGTGTCCTTGGATAATATCATAAATAAAAGATAGACTATATCAAAGTATATGATCTTATATAGGGAATCATTTTGAAAGATCACCTGGGTAATTTCTTATAGAAAATATACATCAATTGAAAATCACATTTTAAAATGTAAAACAATTTTAAATTATTTTTCTTTGAGAATCAAATTGAAAATATATAAAGAAATATTTAAAAAAAATTAAAACATTTCATGAAGAATATGAAAAGTACAATTTAAAAAAAAACATTAAAATATGACAAATTTTAAATACCTTTTTCATTAAAAAATGTAATGGAATCTTTTATAATCATTTTTAACTCTTTTTAAAACATAAAACACTTAGGAAATCCTTTTCTTTCAATAGAATTTAAATATAAATATCGTTACAAAATATTACAGAAAAAATTTTCATTTTGAATACATTTTTTAAAAAAATATCAAAATCATCATGAATGGATTGGCCGTAATGGTGGAGATTTCAGTTCATGACCTATACATAAAAACAAATGTTCCAATCATATTATCAGCAGTCATCAAAATATCCTTGCTCAGAAAATGACATAGGGATTACATTTAAAACCATTTCATAAATAGGAAAAACATGGGATAACTTTTTTCAAAAAAATATAGGATTATATTATAAATATTAAATCATTTTTTTGTTAAAAAACTTTTGGAAGAAAACTAATATTTGACATAATAGAGAATGAAATTCATATTTTATTGAAAATGATTTTTAATTATATTAATTACCAATGATTATAAATATTATACCACTACGTGAATATAACATGAATAAAAATATGAGAATAAAATTAATGATACTTATTGATATATTGATCATAATATTTCATTAATTAAAACATAATCATAAATAATCTTGATATATGATGATATTGTACCATTATACTCTTACAAGTTTATTAAAAATGTATCATAGTCCCCATGAATGAATAAATTTAAATAAATCATGAAGTTTCTTAAAAATAAGGTTATTAATGATATAACATTTCATGAGATATTATATACACCTCGTAAAATAATATAGGTGATAAAATTACATGTGTATTAAAGAAGGAAAATTGAGAAACAATTCCCTTTCGGGTTTGGTAACTTTTGAACCATAAAACCCAAGAAATATTGATCATAAAATGTATGTCTAAATACCTATAAATGTTATTGGAAACATAATAAAATACATTCATGGGAATTATACACACCATATGAAATAAATAATGGGTGAATATAGTCTGTGTCTCACAAAAGTAAAAAAAGTGAGACTGAAATCCCTTACCTTTAGTCTTGACATTCATCGTACTAATTCCAAATACATTATAATAAATATAAATTTATTATTAATTTTTTAAAAAACTATATTGATGTATATCAATCCATAAGATATTTTATTATAACATTTTATTACCTATTAATTCACTATTCCTTGTTAATGTTACGTTTCGAGAAAAAATGATATTGTTTTCTATATATGTTCTAAATTTTCATTTTTCATTATCGAAATTATATCCTAGTATCATAATTTTTAGATTATAGAATATTATATATATAATATTAATTATATATTTATTAATAGTAATCCATAAAATTAGGTTGCATGGAATTGAATACATTGTTAATGGAGACAGTATATATTACGTATGCATAAACATTGTTTTCATTTTCTTGCCTATTAAACGAAATAAAAGTAAATATTATATATATATATGTGTATAATAATTACAGTAGTATTATTATGTCATATATATATAATATTTTTATCAAAATCATCCCTAATACATTCCATGTACATTTTGAATGAGTCGCATTGATTTGTGAGGTGATAATCCATCATACTGAAAAATGAGATTTTAATATTACCAAAAAATTGAAATGAGGAATGTATGTGGGATATAAAAATTACTCAATTATAAAAATAAAATAAAAAAAATATAATATATAAAATGTATCTATGTTAGTATTCAAAACATTGAATGGTGGTAATGAAAAAATGAATGATATTTGTTTGCGAGGCTGTAGTCCTTCATACACTAGAATGATGATTTCAAACCCCGTTGGATGAATTATGTGTGATTTTAGGTGATGCCTTTTATAAAACGTTATATAGTTATATATAAGCTACTAAATTTATTATATAATCAATATATAAAAATAATTGAATGGTTTTTTAGAACAACTAATTTAGAAATGTTTGTTGTGGAATGTTACCTCTTCTTCGACTATCTCCTTTTGGTTTTCACTAGAGTTCTTCCATGGTTGATTTTATTCCCAAATTATTTCAAATAGGATGTTATTATGGTATTTTAATAGATATATGGTCATTTATTGTATGATTTAATTGGATTTATTTGTGTGAAAATGTTTCATGAGTGAGTGCCTTTTTATAGTTGATGTGAAGTGAAATTCTTTTAAATACTTAAAATTATTCACTATTGGGAGGCCAACATTACCTAAAGTGTCTTAAAAAAATATAATTAATAGTTAATATGGATTATATGGTTGGTGAACACCTGAAAAAACATTTATACCTTTTTTTATTCATTTCATTCCTTAACATCTAAATTTCATTATTTACCATTTTGGTTTTACATTATGTAAACTAGTTTTCTAATATATATAGTTTATCTATTAAGAATAAAAATGAAATGAACCTTACTGGATAATTTTGAACCACTAATTCTAAATATTAAATCCAGTTTATAAAATAATAAACCTACATATTTTGGAAATTAATTCTAACATAATCATATGTAACACGCAAAAAATAACCCTTTACCCTAAACCACACTAATGTAGTTTTTACTATTTAATTACAAATATATTAATTATAGTATAATAATTGGTACATGAATTGAAAATATAAGATATTTAGTGACATTTAAAAATAAATCGATAAAATATGTTGTCTTTATGTATTTTAATTCAATTGATAAATTACCATTTATTATAAAATGGCATTAATGTCAATTTAGACATTGTTTAATTAATTTGAATTTTAAAATATCATGATAATGATGGAGTTCATAAATATTATTTTAAAACCTATGTAAAATGATTTATTCTTCTTCAAAATTAATTTAACACCATTATTCATTTAATTTACATCAATTTTCAAATTTTATATATCATTTTGTTTTTATTATAAACTACATAATTACTGTGTTGGCCTTTCCTATGCTTTTTATGTAAATCATTAATCTCTAAAAAAAATTATATTAATTATTATAAAAAATTTAAATCATTTATTTTAAAATTTATATTTATAAATAGCCTTATTTAGTTTTATTTCTATATTCTAAAGCATATATATATATTAAAATCAAGGAATGTATATTTTTTTTTACATTACTTAACTTGTTCTACGGCTCACTATCTAAGAATATTGTCCCAAAAATTCATATAATTACATACTAAAGATACATAAGACTAAATAGGGAAAGAAAACTAATTTTAAAAAATTAGGTTATTTTACAACATTTATTATTTATTTAACAACTTACTAAATAGGTTTTTACCTTAAATTATGTAATCAATTCCGAAGGTTTTCACTAATAACATTGACAAAAAAATAAGTTGTACTAATAAGACATTAAAAAATATGATAATTTCGAAAATGGAATATATTTTTCATAATTCAACTCACATAAATGGAAATTGGTAATTCAACATTATTCCAGCAGAATTGAGGACAATGTTGGGTTTTAATGAAAAACATGATCAAATTGTTACAATGTTTTTATATTCATTTTAATTATTAAAATAATTATATTAAAATAAATAAATTAATATATGTATAATTTAATATTTATGGCATTTAAAATAATTAAAAATATTGATTAAACATATAAATTATTTAAACAAAAAGGTAGTTTCCAATTGAAATTAAGTATTTTTTAATTATCATCAGATAATAAAACAAACAAGAAAAATAAAAAACCTCATCCAAATATTATTTTTATATTAATATTTCAAATTTAAAATTTATTTTTTCAAAATAGTTTATAAAAATTTTAAATAATAATTTTAAATTATGTGCCCATGTAGGATTAACACATATTTTAGAAAATATATTGTTTTCCCAAAAAAGATTTTTGTTCATTTAAATGATTATTATTTTGTTTATAACCACTAGTTAAATTATAAATATGTGAAAAATATTTATTTTAATATGTTATTTAATAATATTCATTCCCTCCATTCTAATGGATAGTCGATAACTATCATATCAAATAATTATATTAATAGTTTACTATAGTTCGATAGAACTAAATCTTGTGTTTATAGAAATATATTGAAGGAACATAGTATTGGTTATAAAATAAGAAAAAATATATTTTCATGTACCATTAGATAAAAATATTTTTTTTTACATTAATATCTTTTTATCACATATAAATTAATCTTTTCTTGGTACAACATGTAATGAAATCCATTAACGAAATTTAATTTATACAATAAAAGTCATAAAAACATAGCGTGTTACACCAGTAATATTATCATTTTTCTTATTGGTGTTTATTTAGCAGTACAATTACCCCTTAATTATTTATTGTTATATTACTCAAAATCTCAATAGGATCAATATTGCTCACATGTAATTATTCAGAAACATCATTTTCCATTGACCAGGTCTGTTGAAGTTTCTCAACAACTTCTGATCTTTAGTGAATGACCTGGTCTTCCATGGTCATCCAAATTATGAAGGATATATTCTCCTTATATTATTTAATTCCCAAGAAATATAAATAATATTTTAATATTACTTTATGCAATAATATTCTTTCACATATAAAGTGAAAATTGTATATAAATTCTCACCAGATGAATTTTGAATTCTCAGTCTAACTTATTTTATTCATGCATATCAAAAATCGTATATAATTTATAAAATTAATTCATATATGAATATTAATTTCATTAAATATATATAATATTATAAATTTAGATAATTATTCTACTATTTCATGAATATTCCAACTCCTCTTCATGAAAACCCAAATAGATACATGGATTCACACAATGGAATATATTTTAATTCACATTGTAGTTCTTAATCTTAATTAAAACTAAATGGATTTATATGAACATAAGAGTAATTCGTGAATATAATTTATTTGGGGGATTGATCCTCCTTTAATATGGAGTCTCGCATTAATGGATCACATGAACCTATCCTATCTCCTTCACATAAAAATAGTATTTCACTATATTACTTGTAAAAACCAAAAGTGTTATATGATATATTAGAATTCTTATTCATAAAAGAATCTGGGATTTAAAAATAATCAATATAATAACATATATATATATATATAGATATATATATATATATATATCTCTCTGAGTGTGTGTTTGTCTGTGTTTTGTGCCTATGTTTCGTGGAAAACAAGAAAGATAACATGAGGTATGATGTTTTGTTGAAATCGAATAAGATATGTTCGAGTGAGATATCTCCACACAAAATCAAGAGTGTCACACAAGATCACAAATAAAAAGTTTTTTCATTTAAGAGATCTATAGAAGTATTCCACATTGAATATAATTTTAAAGACCAATGTTTGATTTTAAAAATTCATTATCTCTTCTCAGTCCTAGCTCTGATATTTATAAATTGGTTCTATAACTTCTACCCCGGTATTTTAGCTCATTTGATCCACTTTTCATTGTTAGATTCAATTCCATGTAAATCCACTAAAAATAATGAGTCTTGGTGAATTATAGAAGAGAAATATTTTTCATATAATTCACATAATATTCCAAAACCTTTTATTATAGAATCAAAGCTCCAAGAAAGTCCATAAATATTTTTTGATTATGCCTCATGTGCATAAATAATCATACACTTCACCATTAATTAGAAAATATAACTGAACTATCTATCACCATTCATGAAATTATCTCTAAAACAATATATAGTTGTAAAAAAATAACACATTCTTAAAAAACATTCATGCATGTAAGACATAGATTGAAATCATGACTTTGGGATGATCATGCATGCCTCATTCGTTCAATTAGATCATTGAAGATGGTCGATCAGATAGACACAGAACACCGATCTCAAACATTACATAATAACCTCTTCAATGGGTAATACATGATGTTTGATTATTGGATATACATGATTGATTAGGTTAGAAGATTAATGTTCAATGCATAAATTTTTAATGGATGGATAGTATCGTGTACATTGGTTGATTTCTACTTAAAACATATGAGTATACACAATAAAATTTATAATAAAACTCAATATTGAATCCCATAGTTGTGAGTATTTATTTCATCTACTATATTCCAATAGACTTGACATGTTATAGAACTTTTCTGTAAATTGGGTTCCCCTGGGGGTGGTTCCACTGACTCATTTTTTGTGTTGTTCACATGATATTCCTACCAGTGTTGGAGCTCTGCCTATTCAATGATGCCTTGTTTTAGACAAGCTAACCTTCTTACCATGAGTTATTTCTAGCTCCCACAAGTGTTGTTTGGGTGGTTCCTTATTTTTCGAATTTCATGACATTTTTTTATGTAAATCCCAACTCAAATAATGTCATAAATAATATTCTTCATGAAAATAAATAAATATATTTTTCTTGGCCTACGTTTAAAACATCAATAAATATTTTTTCATACTTCTCAAAATAATTCATTAAATATAAACTTTAATATATCTTCATATAAATAATTGTTTTTATTTTTACAATTCATTTAAATTTTATTAATAATGTTCACACTTCTAATGAAATTAGGAAATTTAATTAAACATTAAGAATAGTTCAATGATTTTTTGATTTTTTATTGGCCCCATTATTATGCATGTCATCGAATTTCTCTTTTCTATGGACTTGGAATTACCTCAATAACCCTATATACTTACATAGATTATCTATCATCCATGAAATCCAATTTCTCTACAAGTATCATTGGATCCTATATTATGAATTTTTTATAAATTTACATGATGATATATTTAAAAATAATACATCATGTATTCTTAAATATTACATGTACTCTGTTCAATCTCCCTCTTTCCATTTATTGCTGATACTTCTTCACATTATAATGTTTATATTCAAATATTTAATATTATTCTTTCCATTATTTAAAATTTAGTCAAATGTATAAGAATTTTTTTCTCACCACATAAAAATTCTTAAAATGTATTTATGACATTCTCTTATCTTATATCATTAAAATACATACCCTTATAAAATGGTGTGGGAATGTTGACATTAGAAACTATTATTAAAAAGTTCCATTATCTAGAAAACTATATCTCTATATGGGAAAAGGTTTTCCGAAAAAAACATTTTTTATATCCAACTACAATAATGTTGTCCATAAATTATTCAAAAAGTGATATCAAAATCATATGAATCAATTCATTATGTTTTGGGGTTGCTCAAACAATAAAATCATGAAATGTATTGTATCATATATGTAAATCTATAAAAAAATAAATAATTTCAATTGAAAATGATATATCTCCCCCTTATTAGCACGATATCAAATCACTCATGAAAGTAACTATCAATGTATTCCATGTAGGGACATTGGACTGATTTTTATAAATCATCTTCCAATTTTAAAATGTTTTTCATAATAATTACATTAAATATATGGTAATGATTTAATAACATTAACTCATAAATTTTCTCCATAAAGTGATACATATATATCTTTCAATTATATCAATGTTTGTACATATATATATATATTGGAATAAAGACATACCATCTTATTCCTCATAAATAAGAGTTAGACTATGAGTTTTTTATGACCTTTCTAGGTTGTTCTTCCTTTTGATCTCATATTTTGATTTAAATTTCTTCTCATGATTATTGTTTAGTAGATTCATGTTTAAATTTATTTCTATAACAACATCCATATATACAGTGGTGTTGTTTAACTCTGATGTCAAAGAAATTTCATTTCATTTTTCTTGCATCATCCTTTTCAGAGTGTTTTTTTGGCTAGTAGGATTGACAGGAAATTATTCATATCATTCCATATTTTCTCACACATTTCACATGGATTATTTTAAATATTTAGATCATCACATGTGTGTTCTTTTTTATGAAATCCATTATCTTCTTTAAAATATCATTTCTAACCTTAGTTTCATTATCTATTTGATCTATCTTCATTTGTTTAGCTATTTTTAGTTGATCTGAAAAAACTATTTGAAATTCTATCTATGATTATTCAATACTTTTCAGTTTCTCACATTTATTCTCATATACACATGACTTTATCACTTTTTCCTTCTGATTTTTCATCCCATTAATATTACATGGAACACATCCATGTTATTTTGTAATGAATACCTTATCTCAATGAACTTCTAATCTACATTTTCCAAACACTAATTATAATAATTAATACATGTTTTTTATTGATATCATGGATGAATTTCTTGTCACTTATTTATTTATTTGAAAAAAAATTCTCATCTATTCACCTCAAACCACCTTATTTCATTTATATTTCTTATAAAATCAATTTTATACCAATAATGGTATAATATTTGTTTATATTTTCTATAATAGATACAAAATAAGATGAACATTGATTTTGTATTTTTTTTAGAAACAACCCCAAAAAACCCCATTAATTTGTCTTAATATAAAAAATAATAATTTTCTGTATGGGGAATATTCTTCCAAGCATACTCATTTTATCATTTGACGTGGTAGAATGTCACTCTCTTGACTTCTCAGTTCATACAGATTCACATGTATTATTAGTGATAACATTATAGTTCTCAATATGTTTAAATTTAAATTTACATTGTCTATAAGAACCCTACATCTTACTAGCATTGTAATATTCGCCTTAAACATCAATAGAAATTATATTGTTTTTTATGACATTGTGCTACTCATTTTTAATAAGAATGAATGTTTATTGTATCAAACCCTATTTTTATTCCCTTTCATCCATTTTCTTCTCAACAACATAAATGATGTTTTCTTACACATAATATATAAACATTATCTTATTAATCTCAAAAATATATGTTTTTTATTTTTTGATCAATTATTTTTTTATGCAGCTTATTTATTCTTCTATTTAAATAATTCCTTCTTCTATAGTAAATGATTTTTTATCTCCCAAATACATGATTCCAACTCACCTTTAATATATCATTTCATCTCTATCCTTTATTTCCCACCATCACCACATCTTGATAAATTAGGTCATACATCAACTTTATCATGTAATGTATCCTCTTCTTATGAAAAGACATATAATCATGGATCATATTCACCATGTTCTATCATCAAATTTATCTTTCTACTACTGAAACTAATCCGTTTCATATTTTTCTAATCCTATTTTTAAAATTTCCCATTTTCCCCACTAGATTAATGTTTTGTTGAATATTAACTAGAAATGTTTCCCACGCTACCACAATTCATGGTTTTTTGTAAATGTATTCAATCTATTTTCAAAATAACTTTTTTGATCCTCATGACATATGGGAGGTGATTTTAATATTATTTTATTCTCCTTTATCAGTTGAATCAAAATATTTGAAAACCTATTCCACCATTACATTTACTCTTCTCATAGATTCAAAAGATATTTAATTTTTTGTCTTATTTATGAACGTTAGAGTTTTTTCATCTCATAATATATGAAATTATTATATAACTTAACAGTTTTAAATCATCTCTTTCTTCCCAATATGATATTTTTTAATCTTACTAATATATAAAATTCCTCATCCAATGTTTATACAGTTATATAGTCATCCATATTCTTATTCAGTCCTCAAATTTTAATGACTCGCCAATTAACTCTGTTAAACACTCTAAAATATCCTACCTTGATTCACTCTATAATAATAACTTGACTCATTCTTCAAAAGATCTCAAGGGTGACTCCCTCTATGCCCAAGTCTTCTAAAAAAGAAACATGGTTCTAGGGCAGTACCATGGGAGGAAAATACTCCCTAATTTGAGTTTGTAATAAAAAAAATAAAATAACCTTGTATCATATACTAATAATATGTTTGGGAGTATGAAAGATTAAAAAATATAAACATCCACAAATAAACTGGAAACATAAGTAGATATTTATAAACATGACTGAAAAACGAATGAAATATCGTAAGGCTTGAAAAGAGTTTTCATAAATATAATTTACAACCCACTAGGTCAAAAATATAAACATACAAAAATTATAAAAAATAGTTTAAAGGACCTCCAATTATATTCGATCCATATATCATCCCATATTATGAAATGATTAATGTTATCATGCTTAATCCTAAAATTTTCAACCCAATAATTATCCCAAACCAGTGCATCTAATAAACAGTAATGAGTTACTCATGTGCCTTTGTATAATGGAATCCCAACAAGGCTGTGAGTGTAACTCAATGGTCCACCACGAACAATTTCAAAAACAATAACCAGAGAAAAAAAATTATATAAAGAGAAATATAAGAAAAATTAAAAAATATGGAAATGATTATATGTTTCAAAAAACCATTTAATAATTATGTTATTATTCCTCAGGTACTAAAGTGACACATGGGCCAACTATACCTAAATCGAACAAATCTAGTCATTTGATTAATGAAACATAGGGTGATACATATTTTACATGACATACGGGGATTTAAATTTATTAATTAACTCATGGAACCATAATCCAACATTCAAAGGTACCCATATTGTGTTTTTATGATATCCACAACCATAAAATTTATTAGGTGTCACAACCATGTATCAATATAGTCTAGGATCAGTGCATTATCCCAAATCAAAATCACAAATCAACATAATCTTTTCCTTAAGTTCTCGTATTGAACATAATAATTGCATCGATATCATCCATTCAAAGATAATCATTATTTCACCTAAACATAATATATATTATAATTTCCAAGAGCATAATTCAAGTTCCTAAACCATATAGTATACCATTGATTCCTTTATAATCATTCTGACATATCAACTGATCCATCATTTATCAAATACTAAGGTTCAACATCATTACCTTTATAAACATTAAAAATATAAAAATAAACCCTAATAATCCTAAATCATTTATCGAGGACCCAACATTCCATTAAAAAAATATGTCTTAGAATTCCAATACCTTTTCCAATATCGAAATATTATTCAAATCACTCATTTAAAAATCGTGGATACTACACATCCGTTCAAAAACATTTCGTATCCACCCTCAAAGACATGGTTTTTCCTATTTATATTCATAATAGTCTGAAGTATTTATTTTAATAAAAATATTTAAAATTGATATTAATCCATTTACAATAAAGGGGAAACCAAAAACATATTTTAAATGAACATTTTGAATTCTCTAAAACAACCCTTTTAAAATAATTTAGATTTCCCCACCTCATTTTAACACACTATCCACTTTAAAACAGTTTTTTCACACATTTAGTCCCAAACAAGATTCAAAACCCAACTTGGGTGATTAAAACCATTTCAAAATCATCATATGAATGTCTAAATATCTATTCATATATAAAAATTAAAAATAAACCTTTAAAAAGTTTAGAAAACATATATTCTTATGTCCTACCAAGTATCCCTCAACCATTCAGTCAATCCAACCAATGACTTCAACCATGTTAATCTCATAATAAACCTATTTTTTAAAATATATTTTACATATTTCATGAGTTAAAAAACCCCATGGGTGTCCATAGGTTCATAATAACAAACACTAACTGACCTGAAGAGATTCGTAGAGGTCCATTTTAATTATTTAAATCCCAAATATATTTTCCTAAACCAAGGAAACATTTCACCACATTGGGGAATTAAGGTTTATAACACACATGCAGATATGTATATATATATATAATGAATTATCAACATTATTAATAAATATCTTATACCATATACCACATCAATGAATCTTTACCAAACATTCCCATGTCTGGACGGCTTTTCCAAGCCTCGGTGAAGTATTATCCAATTCCCCTACATCAAAATGAGGTCACTATAACCACTGAATAAATTAATTCTTGATAAGAAAAAAAAATTAGTTAATTTCAAAGAAAATATAATCAATTAATTAAATCGAAAATTTAAATAATTTTATACAACTCAATGGGTCATTGTTTCGCACCGGAACTAAATCATTCATCTTCCCAGAGACCCGTGACGAAACCATGACAATATTCAAGGATAAATCCCTAATGGGTGGAAATATTTACATGGTTAATAAAAAATATCATTGAAAACCCAAAACAATATCAATAAATCAATGTAACATAATACAATTCCATGAAATGGAGTATATAAGTCATCTTGGGGTCTCCTCTATGCAAGGGAATCGAATTCTCTATGAAAATGGTTAATTACAACTTGATCTAGTTGAATCGTAATCAAAAACCTAATCTGTAGAACTAAAAATCTATATAGTATAAATAGTAAGAAGGAAATAATTCATTGGTGGTTATATCATACCTCAAATCATTGAATAAATTAGATGAAACAACTAAAAGTTAACTTAGTTGAAGGATTGAAGTGGAGGAATCTGTTGGGGGTCATAGGAATTAGAGAGTATGAGAAATGAGAGATGGGGACTACCGATATTAGTTGAAATTATAATTTTACCACTTATTAAAGGGATCATAATTTGGCCACATGTTTTTCCAAATTGTGCACCTACTGTTCATCTAACACTTCTCAAATCTCTCCTCCTCACATGGTTACAGAAAAAGATTTTCCAAACCACGCGACAACCATGTGGGAACCTCTGTAGTTAAAAAATGGAGCTTGCATGGTATTTTTGGCCCCTATCAAATGTTTTAACAAATCATACTCTTATAGAAAATTATTTTCATAGTCAGGGTGCACGTTTAGTGTTAATAATAATCTCTATCCAATTTCCCTTAAAACTTATCAAACATATCCTGAAGCGCTTGAGGCTCACCCAATCACTAAAGATGCATCCTAAGAACCAAGGCACATCAAAATATATCACATAAAAATTTTTGTACTATTATAATTCCATTCCAACAACTTATTTAAGGATCGGACTATCCTCAATTTCAAAACATATACTTTTCTCAAATTCTGAGCAATCTTATAGTTGATGGGTTCTATATTTCCCACACTATAAAACATATTTTCCCCATGAATTCTCGATTTTCCTACACCTACACCACCTATCCTACTTAAATTTAGATGAAATAGAAAAGGCCGCATATCATTCCCAAATAATCGAAACACATCCAAGGAACAACCCTAAACTAAAATAAATTAAACCCCAAAACATAATCCAACACTCATAACCCTAATCAAAAAATAAATATAGATCATACCTATTACTATCAATCCCAAAACACTTATGGTATTATCATTAGGTCATCTATCATTCTTATTGGGATCCCCACCATAATATCTAACTTAAACCCACAAACTTATTATCCTCAAAACCTTCACAATTTGGAAAATCCCATTGGAAACATGAAATCACTATTGAAAAAAATTTCTATAATGATTCCCTACTTTCCACGCCAAAATATCCCTAAAAATTCAATTTGAAAATAGATACCTCTCCTCATCACAGAAAGCCAACTAAAAAGGTCACATAACAATCATTTATTCAATATTTTAGAAAGAATTTATTCTCTAATAAACCCATTTCATTTTCTAAAATATAGCTATCATTTTAAAAAATACACATTGTATGTGGTTCAAAACCTACAACATCCATATCATATGAAAATGAATGTTGAACCCTCATAGAACAACTCCTTTAGGATATACATTGTTCAGACTTCCATTGTGTCACCATATTACAAGGTAATGAGGCTTTTATACCTTAATAAATCATGTGTTATTTTGAAATTCCCGTTTAATTTTTTACCCAACCCTTATTGACATTTCACGACTGATCCAACAACCATCCATTTCTTCCATCATTCCATACTTTGAGTAACAGTACCCCATGAAATCAATTATTATCATGTATATTCAAGCCATCCAATCATAATACTGATTCTCAGACAACATCTTCTACTATATCTAATTAATAACATGTTATTCAGTGAGGAATCTATTAGTACTTAGCTCTACTAACTCTCCAATAACACAATTACCCAATAATCAACTATTTATTGGTCACACTAGTTTTTTATCCCACTCACACAAGGGTGAAATAATTGAGACTAACTTCCCACTACCCACCATAGGGGCCTCCCCATCATCACATCCATAAAAAATTTCCCTCCACAAGAATCTCAAATTTATTCCACAACTGAACATGATGGATAAATGGGTTTGAGACCCCTATCCATTGATCATATCCTTAAAAAGGAAACCAACTTCTAACCATGTATCATGCAATCATTACTCATGATACTCATCATAATACCATTACAAAGTGAGCTTCACTCTTTTAAACAGCAGATTAGGTACTCCATATGACCCATTTGATCCTTAACTACTTACCAAAGTGTCGACCATGACAATTATGACTAAAAACACTTCTGTATTACTCCCCCTAAGAAAAACCTCTTTACTTGATTCTTCAACCTCTAACAATCCCAGCTTGTTTTAACCCATATCGCTCATACCTTCACACCTTATCCTTCTCCATTCTCATTCCCAAACCTAAAACATTATGATTATAACTATAGAGTCTTAGTACGTAACACCTAAAAGACTCTAATCGCACACAACTAATTTCTCAACCTACTCATGGTGACCTAATTAATACAAGAATCATGGAAATATGAATTTATAGCACCAAATCCATAATTCAAACAACACATCATGCCACCCTATATTCATGCCTCTAAGATCACATTGATTATTAACTGTTACATGAACATTTATAATCCATACATAAATCCATTTTCAACTCTAGTAATTTATATCCCAAAAAAATAAACTTATATTCTAGAGGCATTTTCCATAAATTTATTTCAGGAAAGAATCACATAGCGTAGTGAACCCCTAGTGCTTCCCAAAAGTAGTGGAAACTCATGAATAGAAAAACATGTCAATGACCATAGAAGGATAAATAACAATTTTATAATTCTCATTGAGTTAATTTATTCTTTTTTTAATTCCTAATGAAGTATAAAAAACTAACTAAAAAGGCCACCCAACCCATCCTTCCCTACAAAACCATATGTACTACCAAAAAATCACCACTTTATGTTCTTTTATTCTCAAGGAAAATAATAATTTCTTCCTGAATAATCATTCCCTAAACGCACAAGGTATTTGTTACCCCTACAGTAACTATCCAATAAAATCTCAAATTTCTATCACTAGAAACCCTTGAGTACCTCTTGTACTCTTGATCCAGATCATAACCACTATTAACATCTTATAAACACAGTCGTTACCCATGTTAGGAATCTCTATGAGAATACCCATTTATAAACCATCCACAATTATAAATCGTTATCACATAAGTACACATTCTCAAAACAAAATATAGCTATTTTTTATCCCCATAATATGAAGAAACCTTTGTGATTTGCAGTCAAAATGAAAAAATATACACATGTTCCCCACACACCAAATGGTACTTACAACATGGACGACCCATCTCGTAGAAACCCTCAAAATTTCTCTGGCATTATAATATAAGCCGGATTCATGTCATGAAGGTAACTAGGCTCTCCAACTTATTCATGATATTCTTGTCTCGTTGAAATTCATTATCTGCACCCACCTAATTTTATGAAAACCTGTAAAAGTCCATAGAACATGGGGTGTTAGGAATGCACTCGTCCAAATGGCAATGAAAATAACATTCAAAACATCAATCTCTAAGGTATCACATACAAAAATATTCGTATGTATTACTGACCTCCCACCACTTTGGAACCCATCCTCTTTGAGAATCTCCACATGAGACCACTCTCTAGTATACAAGGATGCATACATCAGTTAATGTAAAATTACCCATACCAGAATAATAACCACCCACAAGGGGTATAAAGTTATGCTCATATGCATACAAACGAACTGTGGTCACTGTATCAAATAGTATGAGGACCATGTAATCCTAGTATTCCACATAGAACACATAACTATATATTCAAATGACCTTCCATAAAAATAAAACAGATATAAAATTCATCTTAGTTGAGTGGAGTTCCACTAATTATTTACATGGGGAAAAAAATTCAACGTATTTGACACTTTAAATAACAGTTCTTGAATTTTCAATGAACTTTTAGACTAGGATTCATATTTTTCATATGAATCATACATCCCTAGAATGATTGATTATATTCCTATTATATCAATTGTCTAAGCTTCAAAACCAAATTCATGGCCTCTTTAATTGGTCCATGATCTAGATGACCATCACAATTCATAAACATCCAATCAAAATGAGTTTTTTCTACGGTGAAAGAAATATCTAGATATAATATTTAATTAAAATAACATTAATACATGTCCTAGTAACATACGAATATTATAAAAATAGGATTTCTAGACACAGCTTATTGATATATATCACATACTTTTAAAAAAATTATAAATATACCATCCACCAGATCCAATAACTACGTCAATAATGAATAGAATACAATGATAAGACATTATAATATTCGACATTGGTTCACTCCATAAAAAATTGGATAGGTTCACTTGTAGACATTAGGAAAACCTCCCCATATTTCATAGGGTACTAACTAGAAATATGGTTATAATGTAGTACCATGGTGAATCTATACCCACTGATCAGACTGAGTAATAAATTATTAAATTTCCAAGTATCTTATACTGATGATAATAATCAGAGAAAAAATGAATAAATAAATTTAAATAAATAAAAATAATCATAAAATGGATGAACATAAATATAAATATAACTGAAAAAAAGAATAAAATTAATTAGGTCTCAAACATCTTTGTCATCCATACGACTCACCATCCACCGGACCGATTACATAAACATACCAAAGAATTACTGATTGAAAAGAAGATCCACTTCATCTCTGAGAAAATCACATCATGTCTCTAGATACCATGTGATCTATCATGAAACATCATTATAACATAAACTCATAACTCATCTCAAACACATTTTTATAATAAACTTATGACGGCTTCATGGGTGCCCAAGTGCAGTGGTGGCCAAAACAGGGTGTGAGTACAAATCAGAAGTCCACCACCAATAGTGTAGAATGTAGTAACAGGTTAGAGAAATAATATAATAAAAAAATTTAAACATAAACAACATGTAAATTATTATACAATTTAAAACTACTATTGGACCTCGGTTTTTGAAGCAACACTAAGGCCTACAAAACGTACGTGATCCTACGTGAGTCGTCTGAGTGATGAAACAAAGGGTGATACATAAATTAAATAAATAAAGGTGAATTTAATTTATTATTTAAATCTTGGAATCCTAAATAATCAATATAGGTTATACATATCATTTTTCCATGTTATTAGTTCTTAGAACATTAGTACTACATTAGAACCATGTATCAATATTATATATGTATGGATTTTCAGTCCTACACTAGAACATTTCATCAATTTCATTTATTCCAAGAGCACCAATATATCACCTAAACCATGCCTCAATATCATCTAGTCCTAGATCATTTGTGTAGTACCTAAACATAAAGTATACTACCTTTACCCCAGAGTATTAGTCAAACACTTAAACCATATAATATGCAATTTGTGCTCGGATCGTTAGTCTAAGATCTTAGCAAATAAATCACCTTAATAAAAGCCCATTAAATGAGTGGCCATGTAGTTTATTTAAAAATGACCTAAATAAACTATATATCATGATATGATATCTGTAATTTTAAATATTTTAACCACATTAATTAAATTAGGTTCATAATACCAAACATGTCTCAAATTGAGGAATTTGGGACGAAAACCCTCACCTTGTTCCCCCGCTAGGTTGGTCGCACTCTAAAATCATATAAAACAATCCTATATAAATTAATAATCTAATTCAAAGAATTTTTATATATATACATATATCATTTTATAAACTCAATTTCTAATTATTCCATATATTTAAATTATTTATTTATTTCCTATTTTTGATAACGGGGTGTGGGTAATCTTTAATGTTTTAAAGTAATTTTGTAAGGATGGTGAAAGTATTCATTTTTATTCCAATATTAATCTTTCCAAAATAATTCATTTTTATATAAGTTATTATTCATAATTAATTTTATGAAAAACATTACTTTCATAATTTCATTATTCTTTATCCTAGAAGATGAAATTTAAAATTAGCATATATCGATGATTTTTAATCTATAAAAGGAGTTTTCTTCATTTTGGGGTTAAATATTGAAGTTTCATTTATATAAAAAAATCATTATTTGTATATCATATAATACTAGTAAAAAATAGTTCTAAACATACATAAATTTATAGGGGGTGTATCAGGGTGATTATCAAATTAAAATTTTTTGTTCAGTCATTTATTTCTAATTAAGGATGGTTTTCCCACATTGGTAATAAATATGTTAAACTTGTATTACTTGATATCGTAACCACTAATAAAATTATAGATATACATGAAATTAAATCATATACCGGACACCTATGTTTTTCTAGGTTCACCACAAAGGGCTATTTCAATGGAAAACAGACTATAAATTTTTTTAATTATCCTATATCGATAAATCATTTATAGTTCGTTGGATACAATGTTTCACTAATAGTCACTCGATGCTAGGAACACTTATTTTAAAATTTTTTATGGTTATGTCACTTCTTACCCAATGATAATTTCCTCTTCTACACTTTTATTCACTACATTCACGTATTTTATATTACATTTTATAGACATCGTGGTATCATCAATAGATAATGACCATCAAGGTTTATATTTATTCATCATGAGACTCTTCTTACACCATATCTCATGGTATTATGCTTCATGGTTCTTATTTTATACTGCACTTTTCTATTATTATAGATGATATTAACACCTCAATGATAAAATTAAATCATTTTCATCCAAAAAACTATCACATCAAATATTATTATTTTTATGCGTATAATTCCACACTAAAATTATATTTGTACACTCTGATTTCTACTAGTGTTCTTGTGCACTAACATTAAAAATTCATTTTCAGAAACTATTATTGAAAAAAATATAAATTAATGAACTTCTATATGTTCTTTATAAACTGCCCATTGTTATATGAAAATTTACAAGGGATTCATGATATGATTCCACATGAACAATCCTTTATTGTATATGGACTCTTTTTCATTGTGTAATGGTTTCTTCTAGAATGAATGATTCCACAATTTCATGCCTTTCTACTTGAACACATATAATTCTACAATTTTCTATTCAATCTTAGGATATTTCCTTTAACTTATGATCACTATATAACGATTTTTAATGAGGTATTTATAGACATATACCCTGGAGATATCACTAATCGATGGATTACTCAAAATTCCATTCATGAACTAGTATAAATGCTATGAGTGAAGTAATATATAGTTCACATAAAAACACTATGGATCACATATAAAGATTTAATCTAGTTGAAAAAACACCAGTTCTATATTGTTCATCCTATACAATACAATATAAATTTACAAGATTCCTCCATTATGGGATTCACAAAAAAAAACAGCTTCCTACTATAAAAAACATTTCCTTCTTTTCCTACCAAACAATAAACAATATGTAGGAGTTTTGACATAGTGAAAAATATGTCACCTCTAACATTATCTAAATAAATGTATATTAACATAGATATTTTTTGGATCTACTAGAAATACCAAATTTTCGTGAGAAATGTATCTTATTCCATCACAAACTCCCTTCTTCAATATAAGGCCACACATTCTTTATATGAGAATATATTAACATTGTCAAATTTCCTCAACAGTAAAATTCTTTTGTGAAATCAGATTATTTTTCTGTAGTGATTCACTTCCAACATGAATTATCTTTATCATGATTCATTCTTCAATAAATATTTATGTTGTGATTCAATCCCCATATAAACTACCCTCTATGTTATGCCATTACTTGATCTAATTAATTCACTATATAAAATTTTTTACTTTTTCAAAATGTTTTTTTTATTTTTGAATTTCTATAAACAATATTTAATCTTTGTTTATCGATACTAAAGAATCAACTACAATAGGTCATCTAGGATTCTATTATATTATAATTCCTATCTTTAATAGTTTCCACAACTTTCACACATCACATTTAATTTCCCCACACAACATCCTCATGCCTTGTAAACCCCCTAGTAATTACTTCAATCATCTTCCAATATTCCATATATACTTTTTTATATAATGTTTGAACAAAATATAACACAAAATATATGCATGGATCCAACATTCACCTTATTTGGATATTTACTTTAACATTATCATTAATCAATCCTTCTATTGATATACAGGGTAATGTCTCTAATGTCCCATTCCTATGGATCCATGATTCCTTAATTTCTATTTTATGACTTTTTTATCCTCCTTTTACATCAAAATTAAAAGGTTTTTATAAAACCAGATTTAATATTCACATCCCCTTTCCCTTAGGGTCCTTTCATATATTCCTTTTATGTTATATCTCTGATTTAAACCATGAATGTTAGGGATGAATTGAATGAAAATTTTTATTAATCATCCCTCAAAGACTCTGTGGTGTCTATATGGGATTCCATTATTTAGATATCTAGTCCCACTTAATAAGATATTTTTTCTTAATATATTTTCTATGCTATTGAATAAAACATTTATGAAACATTGTTCTCTTCAAATTACTAAAAATCAGATATTGTAACCATTTACGATCGAATCCACACTATTATTTATTATTACACATTAATGATTGGTTTTTAGTTAGTGGAATTACCATATGAGATTATATCATTGATATTTATTCTATGCCTACTGTGTTGGAAATCGTTATAGGAAAAATTTGATTGGCCAATGAACACCAATGTGGTCTATTTCTATCACTTTCATCCATATATTCTTGCATCAAAACATTCTTTCTATTGAAACCCGATACTATGATATTAATCACATTAACACAAAATAGGCATTGAATAAGAAATTTATTTCATGTGTATTATAGAACCCAAATTCTATGTCAGGGGACACCATGTTATATAGATTACATTATGGTACCACCTAGAATGCATGATCATCAATTATTTACTTGATTCAATTCTCATATGATGATAAATAACCTAGTGTACCATTCATAAAATATACCAAGTAACATATAGATTAGGAATAAATAATATATATTATATAAAATATTTATGTGAAGATAGATATTGAATTAATCATCATAATGGGACACCCCTTCTTGGAAAGGCTATTGATTTTCTAGAATCTTTATATTATCTTGATAATATTTAGTTAATAACACAATGTTAGAAAATAAATAGATAAATAGTAAGTCCATGATTGAATCTAATTATACATCCATTTCACTTCTCTTGGTTTAAAAAAACAACAAAATATTCATTTTGATTTAAATTTTTTAATTATCAATGTGAAATGGAACCATTGGTCATTCAAACATAGCTTTCATAGTTTTTTATCTTTATATTCGGCTCTTCATTATTGGTACGTCCTTTATCCCCATATGTGACTTCCATATCCATCATGTAGATCCATGTATTTAAATTAAACCTCATATTAAATCTAACACCATACTTGAATTTTAGGAATTATAACTATTAATATCACATGTACCACATTCATCATATAAACATGTGTTCTTTCTGTACACACATACCTTATAGATTGTTTCTCCCACTTAAGCTTGTTCCAAATCAAACATATATTATAAAAAATTAAAATCATGGGGATAGGTTTACATCCAAAATAATCAAATATAGGATTTCATTTTATCATGATGGAGTATCCATTTCCATCCATATTTTCTCCAGAACATTATTTTAGTGATGCTTCACATGACATAGCTTATGAGATTTCATATTTTTATGCCTTATTTAAAATATATATGTATTATCATAGGACTCCTTTTATAATTGATGAAAGGAACATTATTTTTACTATTACTCCTACATATACATAGACAAAAAAATTATATAGAAAAAATCTAGTGCAAGGAATGTTTACCACGTCTACGTTTTTTACATCGGTTAAATATATCCAATGTGAAAGGTTGTAAAAAATCGTTCTCCATGTCAGTTATTTTATAAATAACTTTATAAAGCCTTGAGAATTGATTTATAAATTCGGTTATTTGATAACCAATTTCACAAGTACTGATATTTGATCTTTCACGGCCATTATTTTATAACCGGCGTTAAAGATCAAATCTCAGTGCTTTATCACATCGGTTATAAAAAAACCGACGTGATAAACCTGAAAAAGTAGTTTATCATGTCATTTATTAATTAACTAATTCGATAAATCATTTAAATGATTTATTAGAGCCCGTAGTATGTCATTGTGTTTTATTTGATCCGGTCACCTGTGAATTGTCTCTCTCACGCGGAAAACCTAGAAAGGATTCTTCAATTTTATTCCTTCCTACCTCGTTTTTTCAACATCATTCCTCATCTTTATTATCACCAAATCTATCAGGTCAAATAAAAACACCCATGTAAGCCTCACACACCTCAGTTTCATTCTTTATTTTTTGCGATGCCCTAGATTAATGTTTTTAGATATTATTTTTCTATCATTGTTCTTTAAATCATGGTAAATTTCATAGTGTTATTTTATAACACGCTATATTGTTTTTTGGTAAATTAAACCATGGGGGTGATATCATGAAATTTCAATGATTTATGTCGCTTCCATGTGCGTTCTATCATGTGTGTGTTCATGTACATCCATTTGTGTGATACCATGAAATCATTATCGGTCACATATGACATATAACCTTACAACCAAGGAAGTTATTCAATACATATCTTTACCATCTACAATTTTTTCATTCAATAATTCTTAATTTTTGTAATATATTCAAACTAAATTTACTTTTCTATTCAATATGTTAGTTTTCCATATATGTTAAACCTCTTTATTTTGTGTTTGAATATTAACTAACATACTCTACCATTCTCTTTAACAAAAAAATGGTTGGACACAGCCCCCTCCCCCACCCACATCCACACCCAGAAACCACCACAGGACACCCCCTACCCCCGTGGATAGCCCCTCACCTTCGTAGACACCCCCACCCCCTAAACAACCCCCACCCAAAGGACACCGCACACCCCTGGACAACCCTAAGCCCCATAGACAACCCCCCCCCCCCCCCCGGACACCCC
Organism: Viscum album; assembly: GCA_963277665.1. NCBI lineage: Eukaryota > Viridiplantae > Streptophyta > Magnoliopsida > Santalales > Viscaceae > Viscum > Viscum album. The sequence continues at coordinate 274,482,456 of OY728142.1, read as the reverse complement.
CACCCCCTGTACAACCCCCTCACACCCCCCCCCCCGCCAAACACCATCCCCACCCACTTGGACACCCCCACCCCATTGGATAGTCCCCATTTACCCTAGACACCCCCACCCCTGTACATCCCCCACCCGTACTAGACACCGGCAACCCTGGACACCCCGAACCCCTGGACAGGCACCCCCCCCCCCGGGACACACCCACCCCCTGGACACCCCCACCCCCTAGACACCCCCACCCCACCCCTTGGATAGACCCCCCACCTTTGGACACCCCAACCCTTGGACAACCCCAACCCACTGGACATCCCTTCACCACCTAGACATCGCCACCCAAATCGACAGCCCCCCCACCCCTCGGACAGCCCCCACCCCTAGACACCCCCACACCCATTGATAGCCCCCCCAACCCCTGGACAACCCCCAACCCTGAAAACCCCACCCCCTGGACACCCCCACCCCTTGGATAACCCCTCACCCCCTAGACACCCTCACCCCCATGGACACCCCCGGTACACCCCCACCACCAAGGACTTCCCCCACCCCCTGGACAACCCTCAGCCCCTAGACACCACCAAACCAATGAAACCCCATCTAGAAATCCCCCCTCCTAGACCCCCCCCCCCCAACCCCCTGGACAACACCACACCCACTGGAATGCCTCCCCCCCAGGACACCAACCCACCCCCTGGATAACCCCCACCCCTAGACACCCCCCTGGAAACCCCCAACCCTAGACACCCCACTGCATGGACACTTCCCCCACCCCCTCGACAACCTCAACCCCCTGGAAAACCCCACCCCCAAGTACACTCCCCACCCTTGGACAACCCCCACCCCTGGACCCCCCCCCCCCACCCCTGGACAGCCCCCACCCCCTAGTGACCCCCATGGTCAGAGCCCAACCCCCTGGACTAACCCCCCCCCCCCCCACAAATACACACACACTCCCTGGACAACCCCCACCACCTGGATAGCCCCCCCAACCCCCAAGATTTCCCCCACCCCCTCTACACCCCTATCCCCATGGACATCCCCCTCACGCCCAAAACCCCATCCCTCACCCCCTTGGACTCCCACCAGAAACCCCCACCCCATAACCCCCCCCCCCACCTTCCCACCCCCACTAACTTGGACATCTCCACCCCTTGGACAGCCCCCTTCCCATACCCCCCTTCCCCCACACCCTGAACACCCCAACCTCGATAGCCCCACCCCCTGGACACCCCCACCCCCTGGACACCTCTAACCCCCTGAACATCCCCCACCCCCCATGGATAGTCCCCAACCCCCAAACATCCCACTACATCCAGACACCCCCACCCACCGGATATGACCCCAACCCCCGGACAGCCCCACCACCCGGTCACCCCCACCCCTAGACACCCCACCCCCTTAGATATCCCCTCAACCCCTGGACACCCCCACCCCCTTGAACACCCCTGGACACCCCATCCACAGTGGGTAGCCCCCACCCCGTGGACATCCCCCCATCCCCTGGACACCCCCAACTTAGTGGACAACCCTCCCCCCCCAAACCTAGAAATACCACCCAACCCCTGGACACCACCCCACCCCTTAGACATCCCCCACCCCCTATACACCCCTACCCCTAGACACCCCCATTCCCCAAGACACCCCACCCCCTGAACACACCCCATGGATAGCCCCACACCTCTGGACACCCCACCCACATGGACACACCCCACCCCTGGACATTCCCCACCACTTAGACACCCCCACCCCTGGATATCCAACACTCCCTGGATAGCATCCCCAACCCATGCCCCCCCCCCACACACACACACACCGCTTGGGCAGACACCACACCCTAGACAACCCCATCCCCTGGACAACCCCCGCCCCGGAAAACCCCCCCACCCCACTCCCTAGACAACCATATCCCCTTGGACAGCCCCCTCACCCCCAGGACCCCATCCCCCACCCCCATGGACACCCCCTGGACACCCCCACCCTCCAGACACCCCCCACACCCTAGACACCCCCCTAGACACCACCCACCCCATGTATGGCCCCAACCCCTGGACAGTCCCCCCCCCCCCCCCCGGGAATCAATACACCTCGGACACCCCCTACCCCATGGATATCCTCCTCACCTAGAGGACCCCCCTTTGTACACCCCTCAGACACCCCCACACCCATGCACAACCTCTCCCCCCCACCCCTGGACACCCCCACCCCCTGGATAGCGCCCCCCTAACCACACTGGACACCCACTAGACACCCCCACCCCCATGGACACCCCTACTACCTTGGAAATCCCCGACACCCCCTGGACACCCCCACACCCACTCCCTTGAACACCCCCCCCCCCACCCGGACACCCCCACCCCCTTGGAACTCCTCCCTGGACTTCCTCCCCCCATATCCTTGGAATCCCCCACCCCCATAGACATCCCACACCCCCATGGCCACCCCCCCCCCACCTCCCCCTGGAAACCCCCACCCCCTAGACACCTCCACACCCATGGACAACCCCAACCCCTAGACACCCCCACCCCCATGGACAGCTCCAACCCCAAATACACTCCCACCCCTTGGACACCCCCTCACCCCATGGACACTTCCACCCCTTGGATAGACCCCCCCCCCCCAACTCCCTAGACCACCCCCCGGAGAGACCCCCACTCCCCTTAACACCCCTACCCCCTTGGGTAGCCCCATTACCCCCTTGGGTAGCCCCATTACCCCCTTGGACCCCCCCCCCACGGACACCCCCACCCCCATGGACAACCCCCCACCCCTAGATGTCCCCTTCATCATATTTTTCATGGTATAAATCTAAGTTTCAACCCTTGGATTTGGTATTGTGAAACTGGACAGAATTCCAGATCTACTGATGATGATGATTTACAAGATGGTGACTCTAATAGAATTAAAGAAGTTGTTCGTGATATTTCAGTAGAACAAATTGAGATAGAGCCACTAGTTGTGCATCAATACGGTGATGCTAAAAACCATTGTATCATGGTTGTATGGATTTTATAGTTTATTTAGCATTTTCAGGATTGATTAACCATAAGGAGAAACATTGATTGAGTGACATACGTTCTAAATAGATACTAAATTTTTAGAAGGTATTCTTCCAAAAGACAATGTTCTTATAGATTCATATTATAAGGCCTTGAAAATATTATGCTATATGGGATTGGGATACATGAAAATACATGCCTATATGAATGACATTATGATATATAGAAAGGAATTTGAATTTTTTTCAGAGTGTCCTAAACGTGGGACATCACGGTATAGGTTGGATGAAAAAAGAAAGGTTGATATTGTGATTACAGAGATCCCTGCCAAAATATTTTGGTATCTTCCTATAATTCACCATTTTAAATGCTTATTTTCTAATTCAAATAATTAAAAAAAGGATAATATGACATGTTGATGTGCGGATATGTGACGGAAAAAAACATCATCCAACTGATTGTCTACAATGGAAGAAAATTGATGAGTAATATCCTACATTTTGAAAGGAAATTAGAAATATAATTCATGGTTTGTTCACAAATAGAATAAATCAATATCGAATCCTGAATAGCACACATCATTCACGGAATGTCTTATTTGTAATTTACAACCTCTCTCCTGAAGATTGTATGAAGCGTAAATATTTAATGTTGGGTATAATGATCTCTAGTCTGATGAAACCCAGAAATGATATTAATGCTTTCTTTTAACCATTGATTGATGATTTGAAAATTATATTGGAGAATGTTATTATGGTGTATGATTCCATTAAAATAGAATATTTTAAAATTCATGCAATGCTTATGTTCACTATAAATGACATCCCATCATATATAATTTTTTGGATACAGTGTTAAGGGGCATAAATCAAGTCCAATCCGTGAACAACATACTTCATATTATCAATTGAATCATGGGAGAAAAATAGTATACATTGGTCAGTGAATGTTTTTCCAATAGATCAATCTTATAGAAGAATAAAAATGGAATTCAATGGATCATAATAATTTTATACTGCTCCAAAAAAATTATCCCATGATGTATATTTTGAGAGGTTGCAAAACAATGATGTAAGATTAGGAAAGACAAATAAATTTGTTAATAACAGACATATTTGGAAGAAATGTTCAATATTTTTTGAGCTACCATATTGGATATTTCATGAAGTGAAACATAATATTGATTTCATGCACGTGGAAAGAATATAAACAACAGTTTGATTGGAATATTATTATATATTAATGGAAATAATAAATATGGGTTGAATGAAAGATTATAATTACTATCAATGGGAATATGTTTATAGTTTTCTTCCACTCCTAATGAAATACGATCATTTCTTCCCCCATATTTTCATACATTATCCAAGAGTGATAAAATTAACTCTTGTGAGTGTCTTCATGATATAAATGTGCTACAAGGTAATTCTTCATATGTACAAAATTTTTACTCTTTGAAGGATTTGAAGTTGATAGGTATAAAATGTCATGATTGTCATGTCAAGATGCAAAAACTTATACCTGTTGCAATGCGTGGAATATTTCCCATCTATTTCAGAAAGACTATAATAATGTAGTGTTGTTTTTTAATTAAAATTTTAATAAGTTTATTGATGTGAATGCTATTAATATTTTGGAAAATGATTCAATTAATATACATTGTAAATTGGAAATTTATTTTCCTCCATATTTTTATGATATAGTGGTGCTTTAAATGGTCCATAAGGGTTGAGAAATAAAGTTTTGTGGACCTATAAATCTTATTTGGTTGTATCCTTTTGAAAGGTATTTGAAAATATTTAAAGGGTATGTTATGAATTCATATCGACATGTATCCTCCATTATTGAAATGTATATTTCAGATGAGGTTGTGGAGTTTAGTATGAGCTACTTGGATGCAGCGGAACACATAGGTTTTCCTCCATCTCGTCATGCATGAGTTAATAATTATGGAAAGGGGATTCAAGTCATGAAAGACAAATTGTTGTCATCTAAATAGAAGAATAATATAAAATTATACATATTGAATAACATATTTTATGCTCAACCATATATCACATTTCATATTAGTGATTAGAAACAATGTCATCCAAAGAAGAAAGAAATTTGGATTTTGAATGTTCACAACAAAACATTTTTTCCATTGTTTAAAAAGACCATGCATGGTAGATCAAATGTTTGAGAGAAATTAAGATGGTTAGTGGGTTGTCCAATTTTAAATGTGAATACATGGTCTTGGTATTACATTAATAGAAATAAATTTCATAAGAATGCTCAGGAAAATAGATGTGTAGTGCAGAATAGTGGTGTATTGGTGTTTTTAGAAGAAATGCATTTTTCGAGTTCTGAAGGGAAAAACCCAATTTCTGCATCAAGTCCATATTATGGAGTCATTTAAGAAATATGGGAGGTTCATTACATTAAAATTAATGTTATTTATTTAAATTTCAAATGGTTTATTGGTAATAATAGTGTCGGACAAAATAAATTTGGAATTATAGTTGTTAATATGAATAGATTGGAAGACACATCTGATTCTTTTATAATGAAACACACGCAAACAAGATTTTTTATGTTCTTGATCAATCAAATATGCAGTGGTCTATTTTATTTACTAGGGAAAATGAATTTTTTAGTGAGGATAAACTTGATGAAGAAACTGATTTATGTGAGAACCCTACTTCCATAGAATGATTAGAAGAAAATAATGATGGGTATGGTGAAGACATGGTTTTTGACATAAAGAACGATCACGATAAAGGAATTTGGGAAAAAAATATACTATTACATTGCTAAATTATCATGTAACATATGTTTATTTATTGTTTACATTTATTAATTTCATAAAATTTTAGATATTGTAATTTATATATTTATTAAAATGCATACTAAATCCAATAAGTTGAATTTTTTTTTATTTTAATTTATTAGTTTAGTTAATCATGTTTACCATTACATAACTTATATATCTATTGATTATGTTGAATGAAAATTACATAAACATGTTTACCATGTTGACCATGTTTACCATAATTTACAATGGTTTACCTTTTGAAAACTTTTATATTTATATATTTTTTTGAATAAAAATTACACTACCATGTTTACCATATTAACCATTGTTTTACATGATTACCATATTTACCATGTTTACTATTAAGTAACATAGTTTAGTTTTTCATATTTAGTTTACATTAGTATTTTAATATTTGTATATTTATATTTTGGAACTAATGATTGCTTTTTTGATTTGAAGTATAATGATAGATCAATTAGTTGATCAACCACATGGTTCTAGAGATGATCATCATTATCATACCTCTTGGGAGGAACATTTACATGATCATCTTGATGTTCCCTAATCTTCCTGATGAGATCTAATGATGACAAAGAAGAGTTCAACAGTTAGTAAATGTGGATGCACACATTTACCAAAATTATCACATACCCATATCCAGTAATAAGGGATACTAGTTTAGTTTGATGAGAATGTTATTCCTAGAGGTCCAAATGCAAAATAATTTATGAGTTTTGTATCAACTTAGGATATGTGCAATGTAATAATTTATTATAATGATTGGAGAAGTGCAGAAAAGAGATAATATATCAGTTATGAGAGAAAATTTTGGTATGATATTTTTCTATTGTTTGAATAATATTTAAATGTTTAAATTATAATTTCGTTTAGCTATTTTTTATGAGATGAAATTTGATATTCCTCACACAGGTGGGGTGATGAGGAAATGTTTATCAATGGATGAAAAGAGATGGAGGGATATACAATCTACCCTCACATCCGATTTCATATTTTTTCATAGGAAACCGGATAGTCCATGTCATATATATCCTTTCAGAGATGAAGACACATGGAAACAATTTGTGGAAAGTAGAAGAAAAAAATAATTTCTCATAAGGGAAATGTAAATTTCTATAATATTTCTTATATAAATAATCTTATTGATGTTATTTTTATAAATTAGTAGTCTTAAGTTACAAAAAACAAGGACATCCCATCTGGATATCAAATCTAAAAATGTATAACCTAATAGTTTTTCTCATGGAGGGTATAGTTTATTGGAAGAAAATATTTTGCCGGAAAAATTACAAAAACATAGAGATGACTCTTCATACTCTTGAGAGGTTTTCCTTTCATCCCCTCCATCAATACATGAAAAATGGACGAGAGATCAGATGACCAAAAAGGTGAAATATCATTTGGAATAATCAAGAATCATAGGTAAGAGGATTGTATGATATGATATTTTATTTAAGTTAATTATATTATGTATATACTTTGAATCATTTCAGAAATGTTCAATTAATTAAAAAAGATAATCTTGAGGAGCATAGCACATAGGGGGTACTTACAGCTTTTGGGAGGCAAGATATTTTATCTGCTGCATTGGGAAAGCCAGAACACCCCGGTAATGTATGAGGATACACGACAGGTGTATTTTTAAAAAAAAGAGTTTCTATGATCTTAATCATCTTCTATTTTGGGTGTGTATAAAAAATTGAATCCTTAGAGGATTAAGTTCATAATATTAATGAGATGATGGAGGAAAATATTGGAGAGTCGGTACATTCTATGTTGGCAGACATGCGGAGACAATTTTAGAATGTATCTCTCACTCCTCCTCCTCCCCTTGTAGACGCCATTATTTATCCTCCACCTCTGCCAGCAGCTCCCACTCCCCCACATCTAGACCCCATTATTTATCCTCCACCTCAACTCGCAGACACCATTTTTTTATCTTACTCCTCTACCATGACATCCTACTTATTGTGAGTTATATGTTGATGATCCTTAACAACATATAGTTGCATATGGGATGGTATATTGTATAAGAGATACAGTTCATTGTGAATTTTTAGAGGTAGAGCATAATAGGGTCACTGTACAAGATATTATTGATATATCAGCTCAAGTACCATTACCTACAGATGAGGTGACGATAGTTCGACATTGTATCAGGCACTTTTTAGTTTGGTCATCCATAATTTTATCAATAATTACCCTATAGGTATGTATTTTATATATTTTATTTTATTTCTTATTAAAGTTGTTTTAACATTTCCAACCTAGTATATTTTTCTATTTATTTAAAAAAATACTTCAAACGTAAAGAAATACTCAATAGAAAACAACAAAGACAAATTGGTGTGACATTAGATACAGATTCTAGTAGTCTTAACAGATTGTCATGACATTCAAATTTTTTAGCTGATCATTATTCATTTCCAATAGAAGCTCATGTTTTTATATGTTCAATAAATGTTGGGATTGTGAAAACTGATATCATAGAACATGTTAATATAGATAAGTTGGGCATTAAAATGGTGCAGATTTTCTCAATATAAGTCTTAACACCTTTCCCTGCGGTATATTTATTAAAAATGTATACATATATCTTTATTGTATTAGGTATATTTATAACAATTGTGACAATAATGGGAGGAAAGGTGCATATGAATTCACAGACCCACATATGATTTCCCCTAAAGCACATGTATTGGATGAGGAACAAAGTACAATTTCTAATGCTGAAGGATTTGAACAGAATATAGTCACACAGTGTTGGATGATGCCTTTTTGTGAGAGCTATGAAACATATATCTGGAAAACTATTCTTTATCTTTTAAAATAAAAAACCACTAACCATAAATTTTTTTATATCAGTGATCATTGGATGTTTTGTGTTTTAGTCCAAGGGAGAAACACTTTATTGGTTATGCTCTATCCTTGTAGTTGTGCAAGAATGTTTTAAGAATATGTTGGAAAAGTATGTTTCAATTTTTTATTAGTTTTTGGTATTACAATGAATTATAAATTTATCCCATTCATATTATTTTCAAACAGGGGATGTGCATACATTCAAAAAAACACTAATAAAAGGGGTTCCAAGATCAAATATGTAAAATTAACGGTCAACATCCATTTATAATTTTTAATTTTCGATGTATTACATAAAAATGCTATTTTGAATTAAGACTCATTTAAATAGAATATTCATGAAGTCATGTAATTCATAAATGTGGATATTATATGTTAAGATTTATGTATGAAATAATTATAACTGAAATAACAATGCTCTTTGACCATGTTAGATTTCCTTATATAATTTTCCATAATATTTCTATTGATTTATTCATTATACATGTTAACTAATTTCCATTTAATTTGTAGCAATTTGATGACCCTCAACCATATGGTTCTCAATAGGTCAAACACGTATAAGTGGAATGGTCAAAATATTTTACTAGTTTGATTGGATTTTAGTTTTTTTTCAATGTAAAATGTAAATTTGAATATTATAATTATAATTATATATTTGGTAGTTTTATAGTTGTATTTAGGTATTTTAGTTGTAATTTTATGTGTTGAATTTTATATAGGTAAATGCTTAATTTTTATCTCATTATTTTAATTGTGTTATAGTTTTGATGTTTTTCAGCTATGAATTCTGCTCTGGCTTTGGGTCAGCTTTTGGTCTGGTTTTTTCTTGTTTGCAGTTCTACATTGGAGGAAAATAGTAATGGTTTCACTTGTTTTTTAAAGGATTTTTTACGTTAGTTATTTTATAACCGATGTAATAAATTCATAGGTAAAGGTTTTTACATTGGTTATGTAATAAACAACATCATATATCAATATTCATGTCTGGTATTCAATAATTGACGTGAAAACCTATTCACTGATAGGTTACTACATTGGTTATTTTATAACTAATGTAATAAATGCTTGGGTATAGTGTTTTACATCTTTTATTACATAATAGACGTTGTATATAGTTTTTCATGTGTTTTATACAATAACCAATTTGAAAAACGATTTAAAGGTGGGATATATTACCTCGGTTATTACATAACCGACGTAATATAATATGACCCAAGTCAGTTATAAAATAAACGATATAATAAATAAATCATCCACATGATTTTTCATATCCGTTCATAAATATCGGGCATGAAAAATCCTTCAGATGCTCGATTTATGACATCAGTTATTTAATAAATGACATAATGAACAATTTGAATTTATTGTTTTTTGTCGTTTTTAAAATAACTGATGTAAAAAAATATTTATAAAGTCTCCTTTAATGACGTCGTCTAAAAACTGACTTTAAAATAATAAGAATAATCGATGTAAATAATGTTTTCAGCACTACTAAAATGTTAAGTATTTATTTTTTCACATTTTCACTCTTCATTTTGTGCACAGGCTTCATAGGCATTGTCCGCTATAAGGTTGTTGGATTGAACCCATGTTTATAAGTTTTCTTCAGGAATTCACCACATGTAATCTTCTAACACATCCTCCTCTACATGAGTTCACTTTTTCTTTCCTTCATTTTTCACCTCTTTGAATTGTTTGTAAAACCACCACAGGTAACCTTGTCACATTCTCTTCTTGTATCTATAACAATATTTGTCTACCACGGTATGTCTATCATAATGTGAAAGGTATTTTTAATCATGAATAGAGAAACTTCTCTCCTTTTATTTATAAATTCATTATATTCTTTTGAAGAGGTTTTTTTGTGAGTTTAAATTATTCAGTTCTTTACATACCTTTCATTGACTGCCTTATTATTATCCCAATACAGTAACCCTTTTTCAGCAAAACATTTAATATTCCTATATATTCTATCATTTTGGATTCTATAAGATTTTAAAAGATACTTATAGATTCTTTTTCCTTCAAAACATTCTTCTAGATATAAAATATTAACTAATGCCTGTTATTTAACCATATGAAACATCTCCATCTACAAAATGCATCATGTCATCATTTCTTAGTAGAGATGTAGTTTTATTTAGTTTTATTTTTCTTACAACAATACCTTGGGCTTTTAGACACATACATAGGGTGTGTTCCAGTCATCAACAATAGTATTATCTCAAAGATAAAATTTCTTAGAGTATTGACATGATGATTTGGAAATATTCTTCCTTTGATTTGTGGATTTTTGAATTAGATCCTTCCATAACCCTCTTCCAGACGTTTATCTAGATGGGAAATCCACCTTAAAAATTCTATTATCAAAATGAATATTTTACCCAAGCACCATAATTTTTTGTATTTCTATTTTAGTATAGATTTTATAGCATTTAATTTGGAACTAGTTTCATTCCCAGATATTCTTTTATCATCAAAAGGTGTCTTAAAATGGATGAAACATTCATTCAACTCATATTCTGAGACAAATTATTATTTAACCTCATTTTAAATTTCTTTTCAAATATCACATAAATCTTTCATCTTATAACCCATCGTCAATATGTAATATTTTTGGGAAGTGAGTTATATTTTAATCCCCTTATTCCATATATACATATCATTACTGAGTGAATATTCTACTTATTTTATGATATCCAACTAATCCACCTTATCTTTTAGTGTTTGTATCTCTTCCTGACCTATATTTAATATATATATATATATATATTGATAATAATGCATCATGAACACTTCTAAATTTTCAAAGTTCACATCAGACATGTGTGGTTTGTGTGCTCCACTAAATCCTTCAAAACAATTCCTTATAAAATCATCATCATCAAATTGAACCTTAATGTTTCTATTTAAATAATTTCATACACAAGAGACTCAATCTTCTTCTTTAATTATTTAATAGAATCTCTCAAATTTTATATTACATTGGTTTTTTACTTCAGTTGACTTTTTTATATTCACTGAATCTCTATAGTTCACATGACTAACATAAATGTCATTTAAAACATTCTGTAGTTATTACATATGTGTTTCATACACATGCACATATTCAATTGTCTTTTTATTAAGGAACTATAATTCAATAATTTTTTGTTGAATATTTAATTCTGCAAGAGAACCTTCATGATTTACCTAATGATTAATAATACACTCTGGTTCATTATTCGCTTGTAAAAGACATAAATTATATTATTTACAAGAAACATATAAACATGATTTATAATTATAAAAAATAATTTAATTTAATTCATTCCCCTTGACTTCTATATATAATTTCATATGAGTCTTGTTCTTATTATTTTTATTCCTCTTCAATTTTTTCACAAGCCAGACTTTATTATTGTTCATCATAGGCTTCCCCTTTACACATTTTACTTATAAAACATCCAAGATATTCCATATCGCATTATATAGAAGAATAAATTTTAGTTTTATTATAGAATTTGATGAATTAGGATATATTCATCATATTTTCTATATCTACATTTCTAATTTGTTCATTGTACATTCTCAAGTTAGTATCTCTTAAAATATATATCATAACATATTCACCACATCCTTGTAGTAACCTGATAATTTCTTTATTAAATACATATCATTAATTCCTTAAAATCGATTCTAAATCATTGAATTCGTGGTCATAGACTTAAATATATTTTCAATAGTCAAACAGTGACTATTAAATTTCACTCAAAAAAACATTAGACAACTAGATACAACCTGATTTGGGGTAAATTACTGTTATGGTTGAAATAAAATTTTTCATTAATTCAGTTATTTATATTTTATTATATTATTCCCACATTTTTTGGAACAATGTTCAAACTAAATTACTTTTTAAAATAACCATTGTTACAGTTACAGTTAAATAAGAATGTTAATAATACACAAGGCATATAGATTTTACTTAGTTCCCCAAAAGGGATGAATCCAAGTAAAAAACACTAATGATGGGTTTATGTGTCTAATTATTTTAATATTAATTAGTTATATTGATATAATGGTTCATCAAAGATCACTCAATACTAGGCGCAATACCTTTATAATTGTATAGGGGTTGGTCACCCTTTTTCAAAGGCACAATACCTCTTCTCCACCTCTATTCATTTCTTCCATTATGGAGTTTTCATAGTTTATTGACATGTAGCTATCTATAATAAATAATGAACATCTAGGCCTTTCTATGTTCCTTATGATACTTTCAATTCATTAAAACTCATGATATGATTTTATACTATTGTTATTTTCCACAACACTCTTCTATTATGCTAGGAGATATAATCATATCAATGAGATTTTGAAATATTTTTCTACAAAAACAGAATAACTATAGTGCTTCATCTCTAGATATAAATAATTCTATACTATAATGATCTTGTTACACTGTAAATTCCACTCGTACACTATCATTTATATACTAAAATTAAAAATTATTTTTCAGGAATTATTCATTGTTGTAATGCCTTGTTTTGACTAGTATTGTGTGCTTCATTAACTCTCCTCTCTGTTATATGAATTTATAAGTTCTTCAGGATATGATTCCTCATGAAATTTCCTACATTTTATTTTGATCACTTTGCATCACGAATTGGTTTGTATACAAAAAAATGTTTCCATGTGCTGAAACCTTTTTCTGTGAAACCTAGAGTTCCCTAATGTTTTAATAAATATTTTGATCTTCCTTTAAACATTTTATACTTTTATAATGGTGACATATTTAGGTCATTATAAGAAAAGGACATTATGATATTATTAATCCCTATATTACTGTCCAAAATCAATATTTTTGTATTTTATAATAACACTTTTAAAGGTTCAGTTTAGACCCTAAAAAACCACCATGAGAATTGTGATGCACATGAAAACACCACCTCCATCCACAAATTAATCAATTCCTATAAAGACAATCCTATATAGTTCAACATATATTTCCCATATTCCTCAATTATGGCTAGAAAAAAATGTTGATTTATACCAATAATACTTTTCCTTATAATTCTCAGAAAAAACCAATATGATATAGTTGATTTAACATAGTGAAAAAATAACATCAATTCAAACATCATCTGTATGTCTTCATAACAACATATGTGCTATGTGTCTCAACCAGGAATACTCTATTTCCCTTGAAAATGTCCCAAAATTCACCCTAAACTAACTTATTCACTATGTGGTCACACATTATTATTATGTGGATATATTTACATTTTTAAATTTCATCACCTACAAAAATATTATAAATATTCATAATCATTCTATATAGTGACACATTTCCATTAAATATTTCATTTTTTAATGATGTAGTCTTCGAGAGATCTTCATTAGGTGATTTAATTAACAAAGTGATCGACCCTCATTGTTATGTGGTCATATAAAACTAATTCATAATATTTGATAAAGACATCACATTCTAAAAAATAATTCAATGTCGCATAAATTATATGAATAAAAAATCTATTCATATCTACTCCTTAATGGAACATTAATGGAAACCCCTATATTTTCATACCCAATTTTTTTTGAAAAATTGATAAATTTATCTATTAAAAAACCCCATCTTGGATTCGAAATTTCTATTAACCCTAAATCATATGAGTTTATCTATACTACAAAATCTAATATATTAGGTCATCTGGGATTATCCATTATATGTATTTGGTGCTTCAATAGTCCCACAGCTTTCTGATGTGACTTTTCATTTCTGCAAACAAATTCTTCAGAACTTGTACAACCTCCAGTAACACCATCAGTCATCTACGAATATTCAAGATATATTATTTTATATAATGTTTGAAAAAAAACCCAACACCAAAAACAGGTCTTCATCTAACATTATGTTTTATTAACAATCCATTATATAATTTCATATCATTTTTCAAGTAGGTCGTCAAACCAACCAAAAAACCAACATACCATTATTAATGGATAATTATGAGGTCATTAAATTAAAATTTCATTATATTGGTAACTTAATAATTTAATTTAGTTTTTATTAGTTTGAACTATAATAATTATATGGAATTATGAAAATAATTTATGTATTAAAAAATATTTCCTATTATAAATATATTGTATTCCTCTTACCTTTTTCCAGGCCAATTAGTATTATTAAGATTTTTTACTAGACAAATCATTAATAGGATTATTTAATTTATATTAACATTACCTTATTCATATAATAAAAATCATGTTTATATATGTAAATATATTCGCATGAGTATCATATAATTTGGTGATGAAATGAAAAATGAAAAATTATCATTCCATGGAGGTGGTAGTCCACACTTATGATTAGATGATGATGTCATTTCACATCGAATATGGTAAAATTTATAAATGAATTAATAATTAAGAATATAAAATCTTTCATAAATATGTTTTTATACACTAAAATCAATATTATGACATCCATTTTAAGGTAGTGAAGGAAAATGAAACATGTTGAGCCATAGAGGTGGTAGTATGCACAACACATGATTCGTAGATTAATTTTTATTAATGGAAAGTTGGTGTGTGGTTAATGGTTTTTACCTTAATTTTAATAAAGAGAAAAATATAATAATGATTAAAATATTATCATTATAATATATTTTAATTAAATTTTTGGAATAATAAAGTCATATAAATAAATTGGAAAAAACGAAAGAGAGGTTATGAACTTATTAACGAAATCATAGATTATCTCCTTTGTCAATGGGTTAAGCCTTTGAGGGGTTGTATATTGAAAAAAATTATAATATTATTTTGGTGAATAAGACTATATATGAAATCATTGGAATATTTTTTTTCAAAAAAATGTGGTTGTTGTGTGAGGTAAAGTGAAGAGAATAGATCCCCTCCATAAGTGAAACCAGATGAGATTTTTGTAAATAACAAAACTTTTAAATAATAAGAAGAAACTCACAAAAAATAAGTCTATAAATTGGAAAATAATGAATTTAATAAGATTTAAGGTCAATATATTACATAAAAACACATTATTACACAATTTTTAATCTTGTATCCAGTATTTTACTCAATGATTGTTACATTGAGCATTTTAGATTTTAATATGATTACTTGTTTTTACCATGGGTGACTTATTCATTATTCAAAAAAAATGGTTCTTATTAGATGATTCTAAAATAGTTATTCGGAATTATAAATCAATTTTATTTGATTAAATTTCTAAAGTAAATAAAATTTAAATTTAAAAACTGTATGTATAATGTAAAAAAACTATTTTGTGATAAATATAACATATGTTATAAAATTATAAATATGGGTTTGGAAATCAAGAATAAAATTTATAATTATAAATTAAATTATAAAATTAATATTTTGTTCTTTAAAAAGGATAAATTATTTTAAAATTCTTAATTATATACTAATATTTTCATAAAATACATGTTATTTGAAAAATATATATTTTGGAATATTTACATAAAAATCAATATTTTAACCAAAGTACTAAAAATTCAACTTAATATTATGTAATTATGATTAATCCAAAAATTATTTTTATTATTTCATGTTAAATTTTAAAAATTTGATAATACGATGTTTAAATAAAATCCCAAAAATATAGTGCAAAACTATCCAATTTTGGATGATGGATTTTAAATTTTTTTTTATTTTTTCCAATCACTTAGTATTGAATATATTGGTAATATATTATAAATTTTATTTATATGTTTTACAATTATATCATTATAATGTACATTTATTTAAAATAAAACACTAATTTTAGGATAAAATTATTCTCTTTTTTGTTTTTTCAATACTAATCAGATTTCATTAATACGAAAAGTATCAACTATTTTATTTCTATATATATTTTATAAAGAGGATACACCTATTCATTTATAATAATTCAATTACAAGGCTTTTACATTCATACATAATATTTATATTTTTTTTTAAAATATATCATACATTCATATGAGTTTGTTGTTTCTTGTGAGATAATCCATTCAAGATAGTATTAATTTAAAGGATCCAAATAAATTGGTAATTACATTATACCATCATAAATACATTGGTTTTTCATTATTTTAATTATCACCATTGATGAAATTATAATATGGAATTCTTATGATATTTATTATTCTAAATATAACTTCCAATGTGACATCTCCATTACTATCATTAGTTGGATAAACATACGTATCTATGCTCAGACAATATTGATTTTCTATATCCAAATAATTACTCTCCATAGTATAAATTTCCTAAAACCTTTTGAATCTCCAAGAAATTAATCTATAGGTAAATAATATGTTCTTCCAAAATTAACTCTATTATTCAACCCTGAGTTCATTAAATCATGAACAAGTCAGTATAGTCCGAAAAATGATTTATACATCACCAAACAATCATGAATGAATAATAAACACCATGGATACTAATACAATAAAGAATTATTTATTAAAATCTAGGAACTCTTTGTTAATTCTAACTCAAAATAATTGAAACCTTTATATTATTCATACCTCAATCTTGATTTCATCAGTAATTATCCCAAATAATATAACATAGTAAAAAAATCAATTTTGATGGATACTAATTCCATTTAATATATGTTCCCAAACCCTCAATGAATAAGTACTAAATATTAATCATTATTTTTCTACATAAACCTCATAATATTTTGAAAGTACCAAATTAAAATTGATTAATATCACTCACTAATTAAAATAACTATGATTATTAAAAAAACAATTCCATTATGGTATAAACATAACTACCATAGGATAAACTAGGAAACTCACTTTTTCAATAATAATAGTAATATACTACAATTCCTAAATATTTAAGTATTCTCCCACATTTAGTTATAAGACATTGTTGTTTTTGATACATAACATTTTCAGCTTCATCTTTGTGATCATTTAAAAAAATACTAAACCCAATATGATTATGATAATATTCAAATTAATCAGAGTATATTAATATGAAAATTCAATCCTAAGATGAACTCTCCAATGAAACCATTATTTCGATACATGATACCTTCATTTCAACAATGTCATACATGGTTAATAATATATCTCTATTTTTCCTTCGTAGGTTATGTTATGTTGTGTCCTTTAAATCATATTAAGATAATCTCTCAATATATCTAGGAAATGGGTTCTTTATATTTATTCAAAAAGAGTGTTTGATTAACCAAATCATATCCCTAAAACTATTTAACTATGTGTTTAGTTATGATTCGTTCTTGACACTAGTTTATGGTTGATTTAATACCCAAAATGCCCTATTACAATATATTTTCCCTAGGTATAAATATTATAGATACTATATCCCCTTTAAAATATCAATATGGGGATTTGTTGTCTTGTAAAACGACAAAAACTCTACTTTTACAAAAAAATTAGATCTTATCATATTCTTATACATATCATTTTTTATTATACATAGGGTTTTACTAATGTTCTCTCATCATAATCAACAAAATATTAACTGAACTGCTCAAAAGGGTAAAATATAACATTAAAATTACTATAAACCTTAACTTATAAACCTATGAAAAAATTTATATCTACTATTTTATAATCAACCAATCTGATCGAGTTCTCCTAATTTTTTAAACCATGTTATTTTACCAACTATTAAGACAATGTCCTAATCTTCTAGTAATGAATTTAATTGAAGAAAATATTTCATTACATTAAATTCGCATGACCTCATAGGCTTACAGTTTTAAAGAATTAGTAAAAACCCTCAACTAAAAAACACATTCCTTTTTAACTAATATACAATTTTATTTTCCCTATGTGAGAAACTACTTAATATATAACAAGTATTCATCATATCAAACAACATTTTCACTGAAGATATCCTTCTAGACACATATTACTTGTTACATTTATACTTAACCATGGGAAATGTAAATATATGAAATTAGTGATCTTAGATCTGTCACGACCCGTCCTCGGGGCCCGTGCCGTGACTACCCCAAGCTCGCCTTCCATAGGCCTGGGGCTGGCAACTAGCACCAAATGCGTAATCCCGATAAAAAGTGAAGGCATTTCATTTATAAACTAAAACACACACAAATGGTTGTAAACACAAAGTAAAACTGTATACAAAAGAGACTTTTGAAACGATAGGGTCCGGAAATACAAGCCCAGCAGTAAAGTACAAACAACTGTAAAACAAGTATAGATACAGAAAAGTAAAATAGTAACTACTGAGTCATCCTCTAGAAATCCCTCCTGAAGGGTGGGTACAGATGGCCTCCTCAGCACCCCAGGTGTACATACCCGAAGATTGACGTACATTTACATTACATTACATTTTTGTAATACTTAGTACATAACAAAAACACACACACAAGGATCGTATTAGATTAGTGTCTTTGGAAACTCGGAATATAATCTTCTAATCGTGGTGAAAGCTCTTCAACATCTCCCATAAATATATTCCTTTTTTTTACCTAAAACCTTTATTTACATCCTAGGGAAAATAAAACATAAAAGGGTGAGCTCAAATGCTCAGTAAGGGTAAACAAAATAAATATCAATCACATCATTTTCATAAGAACATAACATTTTGGAAATCTTAACCTGCAAAAGAGAGCATAATTTCATAACATGGGATAAATCATAGTAGTGAAATGAAATCCCAATAATCATAATATAAAACATGAACCTTTGTGGCATACACACATAATCGTAGATAATCATTTCTTGTTAGTCGAGACTCGTTGCCAAGACTATCTTAGTGGACAAAGTCCCTTCCTGAACCGAGTCACCCTCGTTTCAGTCCTTTTTCACTGAACCAGTATAAACTACCATTCCAGACATGTCTATCTCATGATATATAAAATCATTACCCAATGCATTGGAGGGAGATATAGGTCCCACCCATCTCATAATGATACCATTCTTATGTGTGCCACAAAATAATAAATCATACATCATTGCATAACCCATGTAATAAAAATGGGAATCTTAAACAACATGACATCATAAAACAATTAATATAAGATAAAGTAATTCATAAGAATATTTCCATCACAACATAATCAAATCCATGTAATAATAGAGATATAAATAGAAACCTTTATTATCTTAGATGAATGTTTTTTTTGATAAAACACTTGAAATGGATTCTTGAGGAAAATATCCTTTCTTCTTCAAAATCAATTTCTTTTCAAAAAACATCATGAAATTTTAAAAGAAAGAGATTTTATTTAAAATAATCATGAAATATTTTGGAGGAAGCTTCATGAAAATAAGTCTTTATAAAACCGTAAAAATCGGTTCGTGCCGTTTAAGTTAAAAAAACATTCTTCTCGTACTTTTGTCGGAAAAGTAAAAAAGTACCTCGTACGAAAAACGACAAAAGATTCCATTCATATCTTTTACTAAAAACACACCAAAGGGTAAAATTTGATATAAACTATTGTCTAAGGATATAAATATTACATATTTATGGAACATGGATGTGGATGATAAAATACACCCCAGTAAATACCAAAGTATAAACAATCTCGGATAAAAATGAGATTGTGATATTTCCCTTACCTTAGGTCCGATTTGCTTCGTAAGTGTCCTAAAATCCTATATAAGGATTTAAATAATGTCATTGGATTATTGAAGAATCATATTAATTGTTATGATATCATATATGGTTCACTTATGACTTTATATTACCCGTTCTTTTTGAAATTCCATGTTAAAGAGCGTTTTGGGTAAAATTGTTTCATTTGTCGTCCGTGTTTTGACTTGTAATTATTCATATGATTACTTAGATCATGATTTCTTAATTCCAGAATATAAAAAATGATTTATATATATATATATATATTCAGAATATACATATATATAATAAATCTGTAAATGGAAAGAAATACACCGTTCATGGAGACGGTAGGCCGTACGTACGCATGAACGTTGTTTTTGTTTCCTTATTGAGTTGAACGGAATTAAGTAGATGACATTCATATATATACACATAAATCCAGTATCATTATTATTTAATATATTTCATGATTAATTATTATATATACTTTATAATCATTCATGAATGGTTTAAAGTGGAGAATGAATCTCATCGCGTCATGGAGACGGTAGTCCGTACGTAGGCACGAGCGATGATATCGTTCTCATGATCGTGGGACTGTATTGGAGTGTATGTATAATATTTCAGAATCAATATCACTTTAAAATAATAATATACAGTTATTATTTACACCATTATACCCATCCAAGTAAGGTGGTGGTGGAAAATAGATTTCACCACGGTGTGGAGAGGGTATTCCGTACGTACACACGCGCGGTGATTTCGTTTTCCGTAGGATGGATAGATGGTGAAATAGGATTGTTTCATACTTATAATAACATATCAGTATATGAGTGATACTGATGTTATTACTTCATAATGAAACAACCTAATAAGAAGAAGTGGAAGAAGAAATAAAGGTGAAAGAATCGGTAACGGAAATTACCTCTTCTTTGAAGCGCCTCTTTGAGACCTCCTCTTAGGGAACTAAAATTGGTCTTTGAGGAAGACCAGAACCTCTAAGATGTTTCTAGGGATGTGGAGAAGAGAATTTGGCAGTGTTTGGCCGAGCTTGAAGGCTCAAAGTTGTGTGAGGAAGAGAGGGAGGAGGTGCCCTTTTATAAGGGGGGAGATGGGCCCCTTTGGAATAACTAAAAATATTATTTTATTATAAAGTCATGTTCAGTTTTAAATAGATCCAAATTGATTTATTTCGAGGCTAAGGTGGGGATGGGTCGGAATCCGCTCATCCAATAGAATTTAGACAAGTTTAGGTTCCTATTTTAACCTTATCATTTAGATTTAACATTAAGTTAAATAATTTTACTTTTACCGTCTCTTCTTGTGTTCTTACACTATAAGGTTAATAAAATTACTATAAAAACCCAAAAGAACCCCAAATTGTTTATTATTAATATATATAACCTTATCTAAGTCATTATGCCGAACCATAGATTTTTAGGAATAAAATAACAATTAATAATATAATATTTGTTTTAAAAACTATTTTATGTCAATTTTGACACTATTTAGTAATTGATTTTTGTGAAAATCATACGAGAATGATAAGATCGAAAAAAGTTGATTAAATCAATACTAACATGTCATATTAACCTATAAAATTAGTGTAAATCATAAAAAGTCCTAAATTGCATTTATTTTGGTACTTATAACATCAATTATGTCAATATTTCATTAATAAGATAATTACTGCATCATCATTGTGTCATAAATAAATTAAATTACTTGATGTCTAAAAATTACAAATAAAATACCATTTTGTAGGAAATAGTTTTATCTTTCTAATTAATATTTACAATCGAATTTATCTTATGTATAACCCTACATTAAAAATGTTTTATTAAATAAACTTTGATTTTAACTCTTTTAACCCTTCTTTAATTAAGTTAATAATAAATGTGCTAATCTAATTCAAGTGGGCCTAAATGGTCCTATTTTATTCATAAGTTTGATTCTTGTCGAACTAAACTTGTCCAATATAATTAGGACATGTGTTAGGGTAATAATAATATCATTTCAACCCTTAATTACCCTATTTACTTTAAACCGTGGTAAATAAAAGTAAAAAGTTACTATTCACCAAAAATTATTTTCATCTCATTGAACCACATTTTACATACTGACATCAACCGTGTCTCTCGGATTTTTGAAATTTCACTCACAAAAACGGTAAAATTAAGTTTTATGAAAAATTCAGTTTTTTTAACTACCACTTAGTGGTTTCACTATCCATCAAAAATTGAAAGTTTTCCGAAAAATACAAAAAATTAGGCCTAAGCTATATTTGATATTATGAACTCAAAAATGATTTCTATTTTACAAAATTCAAAACATATCAGTTACATTAATTAATTTCAAAATTAATTCCCGTCGTCAAAACAAATAGCGTGTTCTTAAGAGATAATAACTATCAAAAGATTGACACGTGTTTATGTCTGGTTTAAATGTGAAATTACATCCAATGACCAACATTGTATTAAATTGTAAAAATATATTCTAAATATACTTTAAAACCACTCAAATTAATAGTTTATCACTATTAATTATTTCGATTGAAAAAGTTGTTTTTAATTAAAATTTAGTAATTTTCACTATTCATCAAAATATGAAAGTTATCCGAAAATCACCAAAATTTCACCCTAAGCTAATTTCGATATTCCGAATCCAAAAATGAAGTCCATTTTGAAAAATAAAATTTACAAAATTTCAAAAAGTGGTTATTACTATTTATAACGGCTAGTTTTAATAATATTTTAATAGCATATCGTTGATTAGTGAAACTCGGTATTGCGTACTACACACGCTATCAAGGAAGGTCGCAATTGCATGTAATGAAAGGCATGTCAAGGATACGTGTTGTGCAAGCTCCTTTTGGTGTAGCATACAATAAAATACATTAATGAAATTAAAAAGAATATTTTTCATAAAATCTCGGGGTGTTACATTCTACCCCCCTTAAAATGAATTTCGCCCTCGAAATTCGTCGGGGTTATAAATAGTTTACTATTCGAAAGTTTATTTAATAGAAACCCACATAGTAAAAAGTAATACCAAAACCAATCTTTAAAAAAAAGTATGAAACGTAACGGTTACCCAAATAAACTAATCACTGGGTTTCAACATAGGTGAAAATATGGATATGGAAGAAAAATCTAACCATCATGTTCTGATGAAGAGTGGTAGAGAACATGGCTATGGAAAAGCCAACAATCACAAATCCATAAATTTGTGATGATCTAAGGTACCATCTGATTAATTTGATATAATCTTTTCAAGGTCGCTTCCCTAAAGTTGAAGAATTTGAATTAGAATAAATACATACTTTATTTTGGTACAATCTCACTGTTTTTTGTGCCTTGAACAATTTCCACTTCATCTCTTAAATAAATGAAGTTTAATTTGTTATTCGTGAAGTGTTAGCAGATCATGTGATAGAATGACGGGTCATTCCATCTGTCTCAAACAAAAGGTTAGCAAAAGTTATTAAATATACATAAGTCATTTTATAGTGAGATTAATCATATATGGTTCCTAAAATAGACCTATAATTCATATATCATACTGCTTAATATAATAAAACTAGTTTCTACTAAACAGGGACTTCCTGTAGGCCAGTGATAGGCGATAAAGGCCAATCGCACTTCGGTTGTGGGTTCGATTCCCACAGCCTTGTCCGATGCGATGGGTTGTCGCCCGTCCTGCAGGTTTTCCTTTTTCTAAAGCTATATTACTATAAATTCCCATCTATAATATCGAAAAACTTTTTATCCTAACTTATGTCCAACATAATCCATTCTAATATTTAGGCTTATCTAAAATAGTTCGGTCCAAGCTCGTAGTATAATGAAAATGATTACTTGAAATGTCACGGAACAATAACGTGAATGCCATCATTTATCCCCCATATATCAAAAGATATATCTTGTTGGTCAAATTACAAACATGTGAATACCTTAATCATGTATTCTCTTGAAGAATGAATACCCATTGAACCTTAGTGAAAACATGAATGCAGTTAAAAGTTAACAATTTCCACATACCAATATCCTCAAAATTCTATATACTCAAACCATGATATCACTTAGTCCTTATATCAATCATGAGCTCATGAATACTGTTAAACATTTCATTTTCTCATTTTCCCTTCATTATGCACATATCATCTTATTTCCAAAAACATCTCAATCACTTTGAATACCACAATAGACCAATTCATAACTATTCCAATACTCCATGATACAAAATTATTTTGGAATCCCATTACATAAACACTTAATCATTCCACCACATCGTTGTCATATTCAACATCGCCAATAGTGATCGCATGTGACTTCCCTTTGTCCTTTGCCTTAAGAGGTTGCTCATGTCGATCATCACTAACCCTTGGATTAGGGCATTTATTAGCATAATTCCCCATTTCCTTGCACTTGAAGAATTGAAGTGTTGGTGGTGCATTCTCTGTAGTGTTTTCTTTATTCACATCATTAGAAACCCTTTTCCCATTACTTCGACACTCAGCTGCTCGATGACCTTCTTTTCCACACTTAAAAAAATTTCTAGTCCCTTTAAGACAATCTCCACCATGCTTCTTTCCACACTTTGTGCATAAGGAAACATTCATCTTCTTTTCACCATTATTATGAGATTTCTCCTTGAACTCCATCTTTCGTTTCTTGTCAAAACCATGAGATGGATATGTAACACAAAATTCCATTTCTACCTTGATAGTACAACGCACAATTTCTTCATAGCTACTGAAGTCTCTTGTAGCTAATGCCCTTCGAAGACTTGG
The DNA here is from genome assembly GCA_963277665.1 of Viscum album. Taxonomy (NCBI): domain Eukaryota; kingdom Viridiplantae; phylum Streptophyta; class Magnoliopsida; order Santalales; family Viscaceae; genus Viscum; species Viscum album. The sequence continues at coordinate 274,457,429 of OY728142.1, read as the reverse complement.
TTTTAAGCCACTGAAAAATCGATCAACTTTACTTTCAGGTTGGATGATAATGCAAGATGCATACATTTAAAGTATTGTAAAATTCGCTTCGTATATACCAACGGATTCATCATCCTTTTGCTTTAGTTTGAGAAACTCCTTCTCCATCTTTGTTCAAAGAATACGAGGGATGTATTTATTGAAAAATAAATTCTTGAACTCGTCCCATTCCATGGACTCAATTTCATCTCTTGGCCTCGTATTCTTGATAAGATTCCACCATTGATCAACTTCACCTTCCAAATGATATACTGCTAAGATGACTTTATCATGTTCAGAACATTGAAGAACTGAAAATATCTTTTCAGTGGTACTGATCCATTGTTCAGCTACAAGTGGATCGGAAGTCCAACTGAAAGAAGGTGGACATTGCCTCATGAAGGACTCAATAGAATATTGTTCCCTTCTCTGCTCATTTGGAAGTCCAGAATGATTCATAGCTTGTGTAAGTATAGCAATATGATTTTTCACTCCATCTCCCATAACATTTGTTTGTTCAGGAGGACAATCATTGCATTGTCCATTGCATTGATCAACACGGTTCTTTCGGGTTCCAGCCATCGTCTAAATCCCAAAAAGAATAGTGTGAGAGGCAAAAATGATACTAAAGGGGGAGTAACTTCAATATCTAGCATCTTTGGTTTAATCTAATATCGTTACCATGGTTCTAGGACTATATCATATACATATACTTATCCCTAGGGACATCCCTAGACATACCTTAGAAATATCTCTAGGGATCTAACTAATGCTTTTTCATCCTAGTTTCCAAAGGTTGACTAATCCTTTCCTCTGATACCAACTGTAGAGACCTGAAGCTTGACGTACATTGACATTACATTACATTTGCGGAATACTTAGTACATAAAAAAAACACACACACAAGGATCGAAATAGTTTAGTGTCTTTGGAAACTCGGAATATAATCTTCTAATCGTGGTGAAAGCTCTTCAACATCTCCCATAAAGATATTCCTTTATTTACCTAAAACCTTTCTTTACATCCTGGGGAAAAGAAAACATAAAAGGGTGAGCTCAAATGCTCAGTAAGGGTAAACAAAAGAAATATCAATCACATCATTTTCATAAGAACATAACATTTTGGAAATCTTAACCTGCAAAAGAGAGCATAATTTCATAACATGGGATAAATCATAGTAGTGAAATGAAATCCCAATAATCATAACATAAAACATGAACCTTTGTGTCATACACACATAATCATAGAGAATCATTTCTTATTAGTCCAGACTCATTGCCAATACTATCTTAGTGGACAAAGTCACTTTCTGAACCGAGTCACCCTCGTTTCAGTCATGTTTCATTGAACCGGTATAACCTACCATTCTAGCCATGTCTATCTCATGAGATATAAAATATTTACCCAATGTATTGGAGGGAGATATAGGTCCCACCCATCTCATAATGATACCATTCTTATGTGTGCCACAAAATAATAAATCATTCATCATTGCATAACACATGTAATAAAAATGGGAATCTTAAACAACATGACATCATAAAACAATTCATATAAGATAAAGGAATTCATAATAATATTTCCATCACAACATAATCAAATACATGGAATAATAGGGATATAAATAGAACCCCTTATTATCTTAGATGAAAAATAATTTTGATAAAACACTTGAAATGAATTCTTGAGGAAAATATCCTTTCTTCTTCAAAATAAATTTCTTTTCACAAAACATCATGCAATTTTAAAAGAAAGAGATTTTATTGAAAATAGTCATGAAATATTTTGGAGGAAGCTTCATGAAAATAAGTCTTTATAAAACCGTAAAAATCCGTTCGTGTCTTTTAAGTTAAAAAACATTCTTCTCGTACTTTTGTCGGAAAAGTCAAAAAGTACCTCGTACGAAAAACGACAAAATATTCCTTTCATATCTTTTACTAAAAACACACCGAAGGGTAAAATTTGATATAAACTATTGTATAAGGATATAAATATTACATATTGAGGTAACATGGATGTGGATGATAAAATACACCCCAGTAAATACCAAAGTATAAACAATCTCGGATAAAAATGAGATTGTGATATTTCCCTTACCTTAGGTGCGATTTGCTTCATAATTGTCCGAACCTCCTGTATAATGATTTAAATAATGTCATTGACTTATTACAGAATCATATTCATTGTTATGATATCATATATGGTTCACTTATGACTTTATATTACCTGTTCTTTTGTAAATTCCAAGTTAAAGAGCGTTTTGGGTAAAATTGTTTCATTTGTCGTCCGTGTTTTGACATGTAATTATTCATATGATTACATAGATCATGATTTATTAATTCCAGAATATAAAACATGATTTATATATATATATATTCAGAATATACATATATATAATAAATCTGTAAATGGAAAGAAATACACCGTTCAAGGAGATGGTAGGCCGTACGTACGCATGAACGTTGTTTTTGTTTCCTTATTGAGTTGAACGGAATTAAGTAGATGACATTCATATATATACACATAAATCCAGTATAATTATTATGTCATATATTTCAGGATTACTTATTATATATACTTTATAATCATTCTTGAATGGTTTAAAGTGGAGAATGAATCTCATCGCGTCGTGGAGACGGTAGTCCGTACGTACGCACGAGCGATGATATCGTTCTCATGATTGTGGGACTGTATTGGAGTGTATGTATACTATTTAAGAATCAGTATCACTTTAAAATAATAATATATAGTTATTATTTACACCATTATACCCATCCAAGTAAGGTGGTGGTGGAAAATAGATTTCACCACGGCGTGGAGACGATATTCCGTACGTACGCACGCGCGGTGATTTCATTTTCCGTAGGATGGATAGATGGTGAAATAGGATTTTTTCATACTTATAATAAAATATCACTATATGAGTGATACTGATGTTATTACTTCATAATGAAACAACCTAATAAGAAGAAGTGGAAGAAGAAATAAAGGTGAAAGAATCGGTAACGGAAATTACATCTTCTTTGAAGCGCCTCCTTGAGACCACCTATTAGGGCACTAAAATTGGTCTTTGAGGAATACCAGAACCTCTAATATGTTTCTAGGGAAGTGGAGAAGTGAATTTGGCAGGGTTTGGCCGATCTTGAAGGCTCAAAGTTGTGTGAGGAAGAGAGGGAGGAGGTGCCCTTTTATAAGGGAGGAGAGGGGCACCTTTGGAATAACTAAAAATATTATTTTATTATAAAGTCAAGTTCGGTTTTAAATAGATCCAAATTGATTTATTTAGAGGATAAGGTGGGTATTGGTCGGAATCCTCTCATACAATAGAATTTAGACAAGTTTAGATTCCTATTTTAACCTTATCATTTATATTTAACATTAAGTTAAATAATTTTACTTTTACCGTGTGTTCTTGTGTTCTTACACTATAAGGTTAATAAACTTACTATAAGAAGCCAAAATAACCCCAAATTGTTTATTATTAATATATATAACCTTATCTAAGTCATTTGGCCGAACCTTAGATTTTTAAGAACAAAATAACAATTAATAATATAATATTTGTTTTAAAAACTATTTTATGTCAATTTTGACACTATTTAGTAATTGATTTTTGTGAAACTCATACCAGAATGATAAGTTCGAAAAAAGTTAATTAAATCAATACTAACATTTCATAGTAACCTATAAAATTAGCGTAAATCATAAAAAGTCTTAAATTACATTTATTTTGGTCTTTATAACATCAATTTTGTCAATATTTCATTAATAAGATTATTACTGCATCATCTTTGTGTCATAAGTAAATAAAACCATTTGATGTCTAAAAATTACAAATAAAATACCATTATGTAGGAAATATTTTTAGCTTTCTAATGAATATTTACAATCGAATTTATCGTATCTATAACCCTATATTAAAATGTTTTAGTAAATAAACTTTGATTTTAACTCTTTTAACCCTAATTTAAATAAATTAATAATAAATGTCCTAATCTAATCCATGTGGGACTAAATGGTCATATTTTATTCCTATGTTTTTTTTGGTCGAATTAAACTTGTCCAATAGAATTAGGACATGTGTTAGGGTAATAATAATATCATTTCTACCCTTAATTACCCTATTTACTTTTAACCGTGGTAAATAAAAGTAAAAAGATACTATTCACCAAAAAATATTTTCAACTCATTGAACCACATTTTACTTACTGACATCAACCGTGTCTCTCGGATTTTTGAAATTCCACTCATAGAAGCGGTAAAATTATGTTTTATGAAAAATTCAGTTTTTTAACTAACACTTAGTGGTTTCACTATTAATCAAAAATTGAAAGTTTTCAGAAAAGTACCAAAAATTAGGCCTATGCTATATTTGATATTATGAACTCAAAAATGATTTCTATTTTACCAAATTAAAAACATATCAGTTACATTAATTAATTTAAAAATTAATTCCCGTCGTCAAAACAAATAGCGTGTTCTTAAGAGATAATAATTATCAAAAGATTGACACTTGTTTATGTCTGGTTTAAATTTGAAATTACATCAAATGACCAACATTGTATTAAATTGTAAGAATATATTCTAAATATACTATAAAACCACTCAAATTAATAATTTATCACTATTAATTAATTCGATTGAAAGTGTTGTTTTTAATTAAAATTTAGTAATTTTTACTATTCATCAAAATATAAAAGTTATCCGAAAATCACCAAAATTTCACCCTAATCTAATTTAGATATTCCGAATCCAAAAATGAAGTCCATTTTGAAAAATAAAATTTACAAAATTTCAAAAAGTGGATATTACTATTCATAACGGCTAGTTTTAATAATATTTTAATAGCATATCGTTGTTTAGTGAAACTCGGTATTGCGTACTACACACGCTATCAAGGAAGGTCGCGATTGCGTGTAATGAAAGGCATGTCATGGATACGTGTTGTGAAAGCTCCGTTTGGTGTAGCGTACAACAAAAGACATTAATGAAATTAAAAAGTATATTTTTCATAAAATCTTGGGGTGTTACACCCGGTCCATCTGTCCGCTCCATGTACGTCTCACCAAGTGGTCCACCTCCGGGTGTCGTCCATCTCTACAACTCTCTACCTTGATCAGTGATGTCTGTCATTTACAACAAACACAACGAAGTGTGAGCATAGCCCGTGTAGGGGTGAGTATAAAGATACACATTTGGGGACCCCAAGACCCCCAAAGGTCTCCCAGATTCCACAAAGGATAAACCACAGATGTAAGATACAATCAAGAAGTGTCAACGAACCCTACTTAGGTATATTCCCATACATATACCTAAGTTACCAGTCAGAGTCTGGCCCCAACTCTCGACCCCAAGCACAACCCCATCCACACAGGAAGTAAAATTAATCACATCTATGATAATTATTGAAAGACTAGACTCAACTCACACAGGTATGCATCCTTCGTATAGATATAGATATGATCAGATGTAGTCATTGATTCATCCATTCCATTGGTCCCACACATGATACTGGACCAACTATGCTGTCAGACCCACACATGATATAGGACCAACTACTCTGTCGGACGCACACAAGATACAGGAATCAAAGTCAGAACTATCGAACCCACGAAGGATTCCAGTACAGATGTCATCACTATCGAACCCACAAAAGACTCCAGTATAGAAGTCATCATTGTTGAACCCACGTAGTATTCCGGTACAGTTGTGGTCGTAGCCAGCTCTAGGGTTTCCGCACACAGTAAGCTCGATTTTAGGATGATCTTCTCCTCGAGAAATGTTTCAATACATCAACTATCATGATTTCTCTTGTTGATGTTTCTCGTAGTTCTGTCTCATCAAAAGGAACCCAACGTGACAGACGGTGGGTTAATCGGATGCTCGATCTTAGAGTTATTAGCATTTTCGTTCGAGGGGTCCGGTTGGATTTATGCTCGATCCAAACCCGGACATTTTCCAAATTTTTCAAAAACACACATAGAGTATAGAAAAAGGGCCACCTCGTCATGAGGGTCCCAGTGCCACATACGACGCGTCGTTCGGACATGCGGGCTTAAATATATTCGCATTTAAGGGAAGTCAGGCTCGGCCCGTCAAGCCCAGTGGGATGGCGGGTTGGCCCGACCCAGCTCGGTGGGACCGACTGAGCTGGGGGGTTGGCCCCGCCTGGCTCGACAGGTCTGACCTGGTTGGGGGGTTGGCCTGTCCCGGTGGGGCGCGGCCCACCCGCGGACCCGGCCCGTGCAGCGGGCCGCTGTTCTACCCACACAGCCCCTGCGGGCGCCACGGTTTTCCAGCCCAGCCAGCAGGCGGCCGGCCGATTCTCCCAACAGAGCGGCCTGCAGAAGCAGGCTGCGGTCTTCTCCGTGTGGCACCTGTGGGTGCCAGGGATCTCCAGCCCAGCCGCTAGGTGTCCGGCCAGTTTGTTTCGGCCGATCGGACCGCGGTTGTGAGTCGCATTCTCCTCCACGCGGCCGGTGCGACGACATCGGTCCTCCACCGCCACGGCCCGGCCTGGCTGCGGCCTTTGTCTTCACAGCGTGGCGCGATAGTGCCACACATCTTCATTGGCCACGGCCCTCCCGTCTGCGGTTCCTCTTCCGTCCGTCGCGGTCCTCCTGGTCACAGTAATTCTCTGGCACGGTGCGACAGCACGACACCCTTTTGGATCCATCTCTGACATCATCAAATGGAAATAACAAAGGGGAGGGTCAGGCCAAGTTCATGCGGTCCAAACCCTCCTCACCATTTAATAACATTTGGTTTTCCAAAAAAATAATTTTTATACGATGATAAACAAAGGTGTAATCTCATATTTAAAATTAATACAAAATTCCCCTACCTTGAATTCGATGTTCGCTTGATGGTGTCGCAGGAATATGACATCGTTCTATAGACGTCGCGAGGAGATGACATCTTCGTTGATGATGTTCTTCGCGGGCGGTGTCTACTCCACTATCATGGATGGAGGATGTTGAATATGTCCTTTGTTTTCTTCATGGGAAAATGGCTTTTTTTTCTAAATCACCAAAGCCTCCCATGGTATTATGTCCAACCAACATAAAATAAAAACACACCACTTATTAAAAGTATGGATTAACAAATTCAAAGAGATTCAAATTCATTACGTCACGTCCATTAATTAAAAAGTTGGTTGGCTCATTAAATGGGAGGTATGAGATAAAGAGGCTCTAAATTAAATAAATGGAGTTTCATCCTCCTTAATTGGGGGTTCAAGCAGTTAAAGGGGATTTGAAGAGTCTGAACTCCTGTGGGCCCCACCATATAATATACTCCCATGGGAGGTTATGTGGGGGTGGGCCCCACCACCAATCTCACATTGGAGGTTTTAACTACCATCCAAATAAAATTATGCAACACATAATTTTATTTAAATTTTTATATAGAAACCCCAAAAATTAACTACCACTCCTGAATAAACGCAAATGCGGTAAAGGTCTCGTTAAGGGAATATCGGATTTCAATTCTGAGCACCGGTTCAAAAGATAGGAAAAAACCACATGTAAGTTTACTAGAACGTACCAAAAAAACATAAGAAATTGATTTTGGGCACGCCTGGCCTTAGAATCAGGCGACGTTACAAACCGCGGACTCAAAAAAATCCCATGTATTTAAGAAAAAAATTTCCCACCGGATTTCCCAGTGTTTACATTCTTCCCACATCATTCCTTTATTACCCCAAAATCTACAACACACACTATGGGAACAAATGGGGGTACTGAGTATGCATCTAAACCTCCCGCTCCCATGTTCTCTCTTAGAGGTTCCTGTGCTTCCAGCGAATACGCACCACAGGAATCGACCTTTCACAATGGACCCGCTCTTGTTGAACCTCAATCTCCACTGGAACTTTCATGAATGTCACCCCATCATCGATATCCATATCCACATGGTCTATGATTTGGGATGGGTCATGTATGTATCTCCTCAGCTGAGATAGGTGGAAGACGTCGTGCACCCTGTGCAACTGAGTTGGAAGGTCCAGGCGGTAAGCTACCTCACCTACTCTACCGAGAACCTGGAATGGCCTAATGAATCATAGAGATAATGTGCCGCCTAAGCCAAATCTTCGTAGACCTAGTCGAGGTGAGACCCATAAAAAGACATAGTCACCATCCTAAAACTCTAATGGTCTTCATCCCCTATCCGCATAGAACTTTTGTCTGCTCTGTGATCTCCTCATATACTCCTAGATGATTTGAACCTTCTACGTCGTAGGCTACACCATCTATGGTCCTACAAGGGATGACTCCCCTGGTTTAATCCAGCACAGATGGAATCTTCAAGGTTGGCCATACTGTGTCTCGTAAGGTTCTATCCTGATGGTAGAGTGGTAGCTGTTGTTATATGAAAACTCTACCAAGGGATTGTGATTCTCCAAGCTACGACCAAAGTCAAGGACGCATGCACGATGCATTTCCTCGAGAGTCTGAATGGTCCTCTTAGTCTGGCCATTTGTATGTGGGTGAAAGGCAGTGCTCAAGCGAAGCTATGTCCTGAACGCTTCCTACAACCCCTTCCATAGCCGGGAAGTGAAACAGACATCTCGATCTGAGTCGATCGTCGATGGCACACCGTGAAGTCATACGATTTCTTGTTTATAGAGGCATCCCAATCTCTCTACTGGGCCCTTCTCTCTGATTGGTAGGGAGTGGGCCTACTTGGTGTGTCAGTCAAGAATCACCCAGATAGGGTCGTTTCCTATAGATGTGCGTGGTAGTCTCATCACGAAATCCATGGATATCTTGTCCCACTTCCACTCTAGGACCTCTAAGGGTTGAACCAAGCCTACTGAAACCTGGTGCTATGCCTTCACTTGCTGACAAGTGAGGCATCATGAGACAAAATCTACTACCGCCTTCTTCATACCCGACCACCAGTGCTGTTGTCTGAGGTCCTGATACATCTTTTCCACTCATGGATGTACCTCTAGAGAGGAAGTGTGAAACTCCCTCAACACCTTCTCCTGTAGTTCTACCGGTACCATGGTACGTCCTCTGAAGAGAAAGACGTTCTACCCTCCTTCAAAAAACCTGCCAGGTGCCTGCCTTGGGGATATCCGACCACGTCACGTATCAAAGTCAACATCCCCACGTTGTGCCTCTCTGACTCACTAAAGAATTGGAGGAGTGACTGTGAGAGACTGTAGAAAGGATGCTCCATCTCTATCCACAATGAATATCTACAACGCGGCTAGCTACTCTGTCACCTCTCCTAGCAGCTGAATGCCTGATATCTTGCTGAGAGCTTCTACTAAACTGTTCTCCTTCCTAGTTGTATAGATTATCTCTATGTTATAGTCCTGGAGGAACTCGATCCATCGTTGTTGTCTCAGTTTCAGGTCCTTCTGCGAGAAGATGTACCTAAGACTCTGGTGGTCAGAGTAGACTATGAAATGCTCGCCCATCAGATAGTGCCACCACATCATCAAGGATAAGACCACTACTTCTAACTCTAGGTCATGGGTTGCATAGTTATTCTCATGCTATCCCAAATTCCAAGAACCATACATGATCACTGCTTGCTCCTACATCAAGACACACCCGAGTACGGTCCCTGAGGCATCGTAGTAAACTACATACCCTACTCCCTCCTCTGGTAGCCTCAAGATGGGTCCACTGGTCTCTGCCTCATCTCTTGATAGATCTGCTGCAATCTCTCTAAACACACGAAGGTTTTCCCTTTCTTCTTCAATGATGAAAGTGGTGCTGAATCTCTGGAGAAGTCTGGCACAGATTTTTTATAGTACCCAGCCAGTACCAGAAAACTCTGCATCTCTGTCACACTCTTGTGTGGCTCCCAAGAAAGTACTGCCTCAATCTTCACTCGATCTACTGCAACTCTAGCCTTCGAGATGACATGTTCGAGAAAGTGAACCTCTAGAATCCAGAACAGGCACTTCGAGAACTTAACATAAAGTTAGACCTCTCAGAGTGTATCCAGTACTAACCACAAATGGTAGGCATGCTCTTCCTCAGTAGTCGAGTAAATTAGTATGTCATCGATGAAGACTATGATAAAGCGGTTGAGGTAAGGCTGGAAGATCCTGTTCATGAGACTCATGAACACTGCAGGAGAATTGGTTATGCCGAAGGGCATAACCAAGAACGAGTAGTGGCCATCCCGACACCTAAATTCCGTTTTCTGCACATCCTCGTCTCGAACTCTGAGTAGGTGATAGCCTGGCCTGAGATCAATCTTCGAGAACCATCGTGCTCCCTTGAGGTGATCAAAGAAGTCGGCAATCCTAGGAAGTGGGTAATTGGTCTTCATGGTCACCTAATTCAGGTGACGGTAGTCGACACAGAGTCACAATCTCTCATTCGCCTTCTTGGAGAACAAAATCGGAGATGCCCTGGGTGAAACACTGGGTCAGATAAATCCCTTCTCCTACAAGTCCTCCAGCTGTACCCGCAGCTCATGAAACTCAGAGAGAGCCAGCCGATATGCTGGAGTAGATATTGGTGCCGACCCAGGGTACAAGTCAATGTAGAATTTCACCTCTCTATGAGGAGGTAGTCTTGGAACATCGTCAGGGAAAACGTCCGTGTACTGATCCACCACAACTGGAAAACTCGGACTCCGCACATCAACCGCTCTGAGGATGAGACTAGCCAACTGATGTGTGATAGGCTGCCCCCTCCTCTGTGTAAGTCCATCCTGCACTTCAAAGGAACCCATCTCATCGGTGAAGGTGAACCTGGTCTCATCTGTGTGGATACACCACACTTTGCACCTAATACAGTCAATCTGAGCATGAACTATGGATAACCAGTCCATACCCAAGATGACGTCGTAAGGCCTTGACGCCGCTACAAGAAGATCCCAGCTGAAGCTCTCACCTCCTAGAGTAAGCTCACACATCCGGCACCAGTGCATAATCATCGAGACTACTCTTGTAATAGTCTCTATCTATGAGGGTCGTGTGAACGGCTCCTTCGGAATCTCATAGATCCGGATGAGGGCAATGGCAATAAAAGAATGACTCGCACCTGTGTATATAAGTACTACAACAAGGGTGGTGTTGACACTGATAGTACCTCGAATCATCTCAGGTGCACCGTGTTCATAGGCCTCGACTGCCTGGAGCTGAGCCCGCCTTTGTCCGCCTACGCCCTGTGGTCGGGGTAGACCTCTTGGTGGTGGTGGTGGTAGAGCCTCAAAAAATCGTCCGCCACCCGCTGCTCGGAAAGCTCCTCTGCCACGTCCACTTGCTCCTGGAGGACCACCACAGTCGAACCTATGCCTCTTCCTGGAAGGTCCCTCTACTATCTGCTACCAATACCTATGGTGGTTCAGGCAGTCACGAGCCATGTGTCCCTACTCATCGCATGCATAGCACAGCATTCTCTTAGTATAGCTTGCTCAGTATCGTATGACCCACACAACTGAACCTATATCCTAGGGTCTCCCACCTGATGACCTAGTCTGCTTGGACCTCTACGTCATCTGTCTACTACCAGTTGTAGAAGACTCCACTACATGTTGCTCTGTGGTGGGTCTCGCTGCTTGTGACTACTCAGCATGACAACTCTCTACTAGAGGGGCTCGCTCCAGCACCCCCACCTACGTAGGATTGCTGAGGGGAATCGTCAAGGCCCTGATCTCATGCTTGAGTCCCTTATCAAAGGTACGGGCCCTGAAGAATGGGTCTAGTACCATATCTGTTGAGTAGCATGAGAAGTCAGTGAACCTCACTGAGTACTGAGCTACTGTCATGCTTCCCTATTCCAGATGAAGTAACTCCTGAATCTGCACCGCATGAAGGGTGGCTGGAACAAACTCTAAGCGAAAGAGACTCTCGAAGTGTGTCTAGAGTAATGATGGATCATTATTCACATGGGGCATCAGGATCCACCATCTTCCTGCTGCTGCATGCAGGAGACTCATGGAAAGGCTCACCATGAGGTCGGTTGGTGTCCCTACCAATCTAAAAACTCTCACGAGAGCCTCCAGTCAATCCTCTGCTGCCTGTGGGTCCGTCTCTCCCCGAAACTGGGGCGGCCTCTTGCACTAGAACTCATGAAACCCACTCAGATGGAATGCACTCTCTGGTGTTGGAGCTGGTGGTATCGGTGTCCTTATGGGTAGTGGTGTCGCTGGTAGTTCCTCTTTGATGGGGCCCTACACCGAGGCCTCGTCGCTCGCTGGCAACAATCTCATATGAAACTCGAAACCCTAGCTGGCTTCCTTAGTGGGGAAATCCTAAAAAGAAACCAGTACGCCACTCTTAGGACAGTATACCTAGTGAGATGACACAAAGTAATCATGAAGAAAATCATTTTCAATGGAAACACACACGCAATCGGTGTTTTTGTGCACTCAGTCGGAGATCAGAAGTCATAGTCCTAGTGTATGGATACGTCGGTCGCCGCACCAACACCAGTTTCCCTAAACTGATATCCACACCCAAAACACATAAAACTTTTTCCGTTAAAAGAATCAGTGTCCATGTTCGGCAGTAGAACCAAATCCTATGATACCAATTTGTCCCGACCCGTCCTCGGGGCCTGTGCCATAAATACCCCAAGCCCGCCTTCCATAGGCCAAGGGATGGCGACTAGCACCAAAGGAGTAATCCTGATAGAAAGGGAAGGAATTTCCATTATAAACTATAACACATACAAACAGAGTACACAAATTGAAGTAAACACAAATTAAAACATTATACAAATGAAAGTGCTAAAAGGATAGGGGCTGGAAATACAATCCCAATAGTAATGTACAAACAACTGTAAAACAAGTACAACTGCTGAAAAGTAAAATAGCAACTGCTGAGTCGTCCTACGGAAATCCCACCTGAAGGGTGGGTACAGATGGCCTCTTCAACACCCCAGGCCCGTCCGTCTACTCTGTGTACGTCTCGCCAAGTGATCAACCTCCGAGTGTCATCTAACTCTACAACTGTCTACCTTGATCAGTGGTTTCTATCGTCTGTAACCAACATAACGAAGTGCGGGCATAGCCCGTGCAGGGGGGTGAGTATAAAGATACACATTAGGGGACCCTGAGAGCCTAGAAGGTCTCCCAGAATCCAAAAAGGATAAACCTCATAAGTAAGATACAATCATGAAGTTTCAACCAACCCTACTTAGGTATATTCCGATACATATATACCCAACTTACCAGTCATAGTCCGACTCCAACTCTCGAGCCCAAGAACAACCCTATCCACACAGGAAGTAAAGTCAATCACATCAATAATAATGATTGAAAGACAAGACTCAGTGTAACATCCGAAGTAAGTAATGAATAATAGATATTTTTATCTATGTCTATTAATGATTAAGATAGTGTTATAGAGGCTTAAAATGAAAATAAATACAATCTTATGAATGGAATACACTAATATTCTTAAAAGATTGTTTTAGTGCCTTTTGATGGCAAACCATTTTTGAATCTATATTTTGACAATTTTATAAACTATGTTTGTCAAAATAAACTTATTCTTTATGATTGGGACATCAAAATTTACCTTGTGTGAATTTTTGGTATTTTTCTGACAATATTCATTTTTTTAATGAATAGTGAAAAATACTGCATTTTACATCAAAACTGCTTTTTAACCTAATTTAATATGATTAGATTATGTTTTGAATTTGTTTTGAAGTGCAATTAGAATATATTTTTACCATTTTATCCAATGGTGTTCATTGGAATCAATTTCACTTTGAAATTAGACTTAAACTGGTGTCAATCTTTTGATACTTATTGTTTTGTAAAAACACGCTTTTTGCTCTGGCATCAGGAATTAATTATTAAATTAATTAATGTGACTTATATGATTTTAATTTTTTAAAATAGACTTCATTTTTGAATTCAGAATATCAAATATAGCTTAGGGTAAATTTTTGGTAATTTTCTGAAAAACATCAATTTTTGATGAATAGTGAAACCAGTAAGTGGTAATCAAGCAAACTGATTTTTCAGTTAAATGAAAGTTTACCACTAATGTGTATTGAATTTTGAAAATCTGACATACATGGTTGTTATTAAGAAGTAAAATGTGGTTCAATGAGATTAAAATAATTTTTTGGTGAATAGTAACTTATTATGTTTTTAATCGCGATTAGTGGTAATTAGTGTAGTTTAAGGTATAAATAATTCTTTAATAATATGAAATGACCTAGACACATGTCTCAACATTATTGGTTGTGTCATGGCCGACCAGGAAAATCCATGGGTCAACTTGGGGACCCCATGGAGACATTTTTGTTGGGAAATGACATAAATAACTTTTTATTTAATGTAAAAGTAAAAATGACACAAACATAATATGTTTCACAAAAACAATTTTTACATGGGGTTATAAAGATCAGATATTTGATTATAAATATTAATTGGAAAGATAAAAAGATTTCCTACATCATAGTATTTTTTTTATAATTTTTAGACATTAAATAAATTAAATTATTTATGACATAATAATGATGCAGCGATGACATCATTATTTGACGATTTAAATAAAATGGAAAGATAACGTAAAATATATGAACTACACATGTCCAAAACCAATTGGATGAGTGTATTTCGAACCCTTATCACCGTATCCACGAATTATATCAATTTGGGACCTTTTAAAACCGAAAAACATTTTCAAATAAAGTAATATTTCTCTACTTTCCAAAAGTGCCCCTCCTCTCCTCTTATAAAAGGCCCCCACCTCTAACTCATTTCACACACTACTCAAGCCTTTGGCTCGGCCAACCCCTGCCCATTTACTCTCTCCAAATCCCTCTCCTAATCCTAGAGGATTCCCTTTGGGCAGAATCTTTTCAAAGGAAGCCTTTAGACTCAAATCAAAAGGAGTTACACTTTTAAAGGTAATTCATTCTCTCATGTTCATTTGTTTTATTTTGCTTCTCCAATCCCCTAAACTCTTTTTATTTACTTCTTCTGTAACAACAACAGTATCTTCAATATACTAGGATGTTGTTATAAGATTTATTTGATCTACACTCTCACACAACTACATCAAATGGTTAAAGAACATATGGTTTCCGTGGATGGTGAAATTCTGCCTCCCGAAACGATGATTGTTCAATACTCATTTAACACCTTCAAAGGTGGCCATTATGATGTCACTATTTTTATATATGATATATAATATGTTTATTTTTTCCTTAAGCTTCTGTTTTTTTTCATTTTGGGCATACCTTTATGGTTTCCATTATGGGTAAACACGATATCTTCATTTTAGGAAGTGCGGACTACCGCCCCCTGAAAGTGATTTGATTCGTTAAATACCATATGTGGGACATATAAAGGATGGAACTATGATATTATATATGATATTATACTGGAATTATAATATACCTTTATATCATTATGATTCCATTCTATAAAATACGAAATAGAAATGAAAGTAGCGTTCATGCGTACGTACGGCTTACCGTCTCCATGAACGGTGCATTTCATTTCTTACCTCTAAATGATTATGTAATATTATAAATGCATGTATGTACTGGATATATATGACATATATGATATCTACATCATGAATACCATTCTGGATATAATGAACCTTTTACCAAATTAACAACATGTAAGTGTAAGAAGTCTATTTTTGACTTAAGAACCAAATACCGACAAAATGAACATTATAAACATAACTGGTTACATGATGTTCATAACATGGTATAAAAGGAATAATGAACTTGAAAAAGGTTCTTAAGAAAGTAGAGATTAACTCATGTTTATTATTCAGGAGATTAAAGAACGGTCGGGTCAAGTCGGATACGAGGTATGGGACTTCGTCTCAATCTCCTTTCATTGAGGCATATTTTATTTTATACACAACTATCTTTTATACGGTGTATAAACCCCTTTGACTTTTACATTTATTCAAAAGGAATATTTTTTATATGAAGCGTTTACTAAATGAAAAAAGGGAATGTTTTTGTCGTACGTATGCGGCGACAACGACTTCTCCGCCGTCGTGACCGGTATTTGAGTTTCGGCTTCCTCTACAAGCCATACCTTCTTTTTAAAAGAAAAATAAATACCATGTTTTACTTTTCTTTTATTTTAGTATTGAAAATGGTTTTCATAATGTTTTTATATCAATGTATTGTATTGATATCTCATGATTGAAATGTGGAAATTTTATGTTACATTTATGCATGTTTTATGTGATATGATTATGTTATGGTTCTTGGGCATTATTATGAAGACGGGTGGTTCCGTGATAAACTAAGGGCGGGTGAGCCCGTTATAGCTCTCCAATGCATTGGGTAACGCGAAGGAGTGAAACGTTAAGGTTTCTCCGAAGAGATTTTAGGAAATATACTATGATGGGTATTCCAAACGTAACCAAGAGGGTTACTCCCTACGTAAGAATGTTATGAATGCCTCAAGTTACCTTTATGTCTTATGATTTCTATGATTTATTCATGATTTTATGAGGTATGTTAAAGTGCCTATGTTTTATGGGTAAATTATGATTTCATTCTTATGTATATATGAACTCATGTTTCCTTTCCATGTTTTTTTTATAACCCATACTGAGTTTTTATGCTCATCCCAAGTTTTTGAAATGTTTTTCACAGGTCAAGGGAAAGGTACATGATAAGATGATAGAGTCAAGGATGTGTCAAGAAATAATCCATGTTTTATTTTAAATGTGTTTCCATTGATGGGAATGAAGAATACTATCTTTATGTAACCACTTTGTTTATATGTGGAATGTAATGCAAGTTTTATGATCTAATTCTCTAAAACTCTAAACCCGAAAAGATCCTCAATGTGTAATCTTGTAATAACTCAAGATTAAGTAAGGTTTAAGGCTGGGGCCTTATAGTTGGTATCAGAGGTCGATTTAGATAACTTTAGGAGTTAGAAAAGTGTTAAATTATAATATGATTGAAATGATATAGCATTTACGGATTACCATGTTGCTTCGCCTAAGATATTTCTGTGTTCAGAATGGTTTTCCGCAGAGGAAACAAAGCAGCTTTGTTGGGACGACATCAGGAGGAAGATAACCTTCCAAATCAGCAACTTGAGATGGTCGGAATCGGAACTAAACAGTTTGTTGCAGTGATGGCACAGTTGACTCAGGCTATAAATGGTGGTGGTATCCATGCACGAGATCATCCAGATCAACCGCAGAGGAACATGTCAGTGGTGGAACATTTCATGAGGCAACATCCACCATCATTCAGAGGATCATCTGACCCTGTGCAAGCTGAAGGGTGGACTAAAGCACTGGAGAATATTTTTGATGTCATGGGGTGTTCAGAACATCAAAAGGTTAGTCTTGCTATTTACCATTTTGGAGGTGAAGCTGATCAGTGGTGGTCGATGGTGAAATTATAATGGATAGTGATGAGATAGAGGATCTTCACTGGGACGAATTCAAAGGTATGTTTCTTGAGAAATATTTTCCTAAGTTGGTTCGTCTTATGATGGAAAAACAGTTCCTAGAATTGAGGCAGGAGGATGATTCAGTGGTTTCTTATGAAGAAAAGTTCACTCTATTGGCAAGGTATACTCCAAACTTCATACAAGATCTTGATAGTAAAATAAACCGTTTTTACTCAGGGTTAAAGCCAAAGTATCGAAGGGATTTAGCTTCTCGTGAGTTCAAAATTTATGAAAAACTTGTTCGATGTGCGGAGAAGGTGGAAATGGAGTTTGCCGGTGATCAGGTGTTTTATGAAAAACAACAAAATAAGAGGTCTAGTTGGAAGGCAAATGGGAAGAATTCATCAAAGAAGCAAGGAGGTAAGAAAACCAAATATCCATCCTGTGAGAAGTGTGGTAAAATGCATCCTGGAGAATGTTTATCCAAGTCTGGTAAGTGCGTTCGGTGTGGTAAGTCTGGTCATATTGCTCGTAACTGTAAGGAAGATGATCAAGAAGGAAATGAAAAGCCAACGGTATGATGTTTTAAGTGTAATGAAATAGGTCATTATGCAAACGAGTGTCCAACGAAGAACTCAACTGGGGCAATGCATCCAGAATACAAGCAAAAATGGATGGTGAAATCCTTTGCAACAACTTCAGCAGATGTTGGTCCATCGAATGAAGTGGTATCATCTCCAGGGAGCTCAGTTTTTTTCAAAGATTGACTTGAGATCGGGGTACAATCAGCCGTAGGTAAAGGAGGCAGATATTCCGAAGACCCCGTTCCGTACGAGATATGGCCATTATGAATTTGTAGTAATGCCTTTTGGGCTAACCAATGCACCTACTGTATTCATGGACTTAATGAATAGAATTTTCCATGATATCTTGGATAAGTTTGTGGTGGTTTTCATTGATGATATTTTGGTGTTTTCTAAAAGTAAAGAGGAGCATGAAAAACATTTAAGGGTTATCTTGCAAACCTTAAAAGAAAAGAAACTGTATGGGAAATTCAGCAAGTGTGAGTTTTGGTTGCAACAAATTTCTTTCCTTGGTCACATTGTTTCTAAAGATGGAATAACTGTTGATCCTGCAAAAACAAAAGTTGTGGAAGAATGGCCAAGACCCACAAATGTAACCGAGATTCGTAGCTTCCTTGGTGTGGCGGGCTATTACCGAAGGTTTGTTAGAAATTTTTCACGGTTATCTAGTCCAATGACTAAGCTAACTCGGAAGGGTGTTAAGTTTATCTGGACAAAAGAATGTGATGATTGTTTTCAGAAATTGAAAAGAAGATTGGTGAATGCTCCAGTTTTGGCACTACCTTCCAGGAATGGTGAGTTTGTTATATACAGTGATGCTTCATTGAAAGGACTTGGTTGCGTCCTAATGCAAAATGATTAGGTAATTGCTTATGCTTCACGATAGTTGAAAACTCATGAGGTAAATTACCCTACACATGATTTGGAATTAGCTGCTATTGTTTTTTCTTTAAAAATTTGGAGGCATCATTTGTATGGAGTAAAGTGTGAAATATATACCGATCACAAAAGTTTAAAGTATATATTCACTCAGAAAGAGTTCAACATGAGACAAAGGAGATGGCTGGAATTAATCAAAGATTATGATTGTACAATTCATTACCATCCGGGAAAAGCAAATAAAGTGGCTGATGCTTTGAGCCGAAAAAGTAATGCTTCATTAACAATGTTGCGTTTGGAACGTGATCCTTTGGTTAAGGATTTGCTAAACTTTGGCATAGGAGTTGTTGGTGCAGGGAGTCCTTCTGTTTTGTTTTAGGTATTAGTGAGATCATCTCTATCAGGTAGAATCAAGCAAGCACAAAAGCAAGATAGTGAGTTGCAGAAAAAGGTAGAGCTGGTTCAGAAAGGTAAGTTGCCTGAATTAAACATTGATAATGATTGCGTTTTGAGATTTGGGAAGAGATTGTGTGTGCCTTGTGATTCACAGTTGAAGAGAGAGTTGTTATGTAATGCTCATAGTTCTCCGTTTTCAGTTCACCCGGGCAGTACTAAGATGTATAGAGATCTGCGGGAGTATTACTGGTGGGATGGAATGAAAAGAGATATTGCTGATTTTACTGTGAAGTGTTTGACTTGTCAGCAGGTTAAAGCAGAGCGGCAGTTACCGAATGGGATGCTTCAGCCTTTACCAGTGCCATAGTGGAAATGGGATAATATATCCATGGACTTTGTTGTTGGATTACCGAAGACATCTCAAGGTAATAATACAATCTGGGTTATTGTTGATCGCTTGACCAAATCTACTCATTTCCATGCTATACGAGATACTTTCTCTCTTGATCAACTTTCCCGTTTGTATCTTAAAGATATAGTCAGGTTACATGGATTTTCTCTCTATATTGTATCGGATCGTGATCCCAGGATTACTTCTAACTTTTGGAAAGGCCTTCAGAAGTCGTTGGGTACTGAATTAAATTTTAGTACAGCTTTCCATCCTTAATCAGATGGGCAGTCAGAATGAACAATTCAGACATTGGAGGATATGCTACGAGCTTGTTCAATGGATTATCAGGGAAGTTGGGACCAACATCTTTCTTTGGTTGAGTTTTCATATAATAACAGTTTTCATTCCAGTATACAGATGGCACCATTTCAGGAATTATATGGGAAGCGGTGTTGAACTCCAGCTTTCTGGGATGAAGTGGGTGAAAGGAAGTTGATGGGACCAGAATTGGTAGAAGAGATGGCAGAAAAAGTTCAGCTGATTCAAAAACACATGAGAACAGCTCAGAGCAGGCAGAAGAGTTATGCAGATAACCGGAGGAAGGATCTATCTTTCGAGGTAGGTGATCATGTTTTTCTCAAGGTTTCTCCTTGGAAAAGCGTGATGAGATTTGGTAAGAAAGGAAAGTTGAGTCCAAGGATTGTTGGACCATACGAAATTCTGGAGAGAGTTGGATCAGTTGCATACCGAGTGGCTTTACCTCCGAGTTTATCTCAGGTACACAATGTTTTTCACGTTTCTATGTTGAGAAAGTATATGCCAGATCCATCTCATGTTTTGAGTCCAGAGGTAGTTCAGCTGGAAGAGAACATATCTTATGAGGAACAACCGGTCCAGATTCTTGACCACAGGGAGCAAGTGTTACGGAATAAGGTGATTCACCAGGTAAAGGTTTTGTGAAAAAACCACATGATTGAAGAGGCAACATGGGAATCTGAAAATGCAATGAGGGATAAGTACCCCCATTTATTCGATAAGTAAATAAATTGCGGGGACGCAATTTTCTAAAGGGGGGAAGGATGTAACATCCCAAGTAAGTAATGAATAATATATATTTTTATCTATGTCTATTAATGATTAAGATAGTGTTATAGAGGCATAAAATGAAAATAAATACAATCTTATGCATGGAATACACTAATATTCTTAAAAGATTGTTTTAGTGCCTTTTGATGGCAAACCATTTTTGAATCTATATTTTGACAATTTTATAAACTATTTTTGTCAAAATAAACTTATTCTTTATGATTGGGACATCAAAATTTACCTTGTGTGATTTTTTGGTATTTTTCTGACAATATTCATTTTTTTAATGAATAGTGAAAAATAATGCATTTTACATCAAAACTGCTTTTTAACCTAATTTATTTATATGATTAGATTATGTTTTGAATTGGTTTTGAAGTGAAATTAGAATATATTTTTACCATTTTATCCAATGTTGGTCATTGTAATCAATTTCACTTTGAAATTAGACTTAAACTGGTGTCAATCTTTTGATACTTATTGTTTTGTAAAAACACGCTTTTTACTATGGCAGTGGGAATTAATTATTAAATTAATTAATGTGACTTATATGATTTTAATTTTTTAAAATAGACTTCATTTTTGAATTCAGAATATCAAATATAGCTTAGGGTGAATTTTTGGTAATTTTCTGAAAAACATCAATTTTTGATGAATAGTGAAACCACTAAGTGGTAATCAATCAAACTGATTTTTCAGTTAAATGAAAGTTTACCACTAATGTGTATTGAATTTTGAAAATCCGACATACATGGTTGTCATTAAGAAGTAATATGTGGTTCAATGAGATTAAAATAATTTTTTGGTGAATAGTAACTTATTAAGTTTTTAATCGCGATTAGTGGTAATTAGTGTAATTTAAGGTATAAATAATGCTTTAATAATATGAAATGACCTAGAAACATGTCCCAACCTTATTGGTTGTGTCATGGCCGACCAAGACAATCCATGGGTCAACATGGGGACCCCATGGAGATATTTTGGTTGGGAAATGACATAAATAACTTTTTATTTAATGTAAAAGTAAAAATGACACAAACATAATATGTTTCACAAAAAAAAATTTTACATGGGGTTATAAAGATCAGATATTTGATTATAAATAGTCATTAGAAAGCTAAAAATATTTCCTACATCATAGTATTTTTTTCTATAATTTTTAGACATTAAATAAATTAAATTATTTATGACATAATAATGATGCAGCGATGACATCATTATTTGACGATTTAAATAAAATGGACAGATAATGTAAAATCTATAAACTACACATGTCCAAAACCAATTGGATGAGTGTATTTAGAACCCTTATCACCTTTTCCACGAATTATATCAATGTGGGACCTTTTAAAACCGAAAAACATTTTCAAATAAAGTAATATTTATTTACTTTCCAAAAGTGCCCCTCCTCTCCTCTTATAAAAGGCCCCCACCTCTACCTCATTTCACACACTACTCAAGCCTTTGGCTCGGCCAACCCCTGCCCATTTACTCTCTCCACATACCTCTCCTCATCCTAGAGGATTCCCTTTGGGCAGAATCCTTTCAAAGGAAGCCTTTAGACTCAAATCAAAAAGAGTTACACTTTTAAAGGTAATTCATTCTCTCATGTTCATTTGTATTATTTTGCTTCTCCAACCCCCTAAACTCTTTTTAATTACTTCATTTGTTACAACACCAGTATCTTCAATATACTAGGATGTTTTTATAAGATTTATTTTAGCTACACTCTCACAAAACTACATCAAATGGTTAAAGAACATACGGTTTCCGTGGATGGCGAAATTCTGCCTCCCGAAACGATGATTGTTCAATACTCATTTAACACCTTCAAAGGTGGCCATTATGATGTCACTATTTTTATATATGATATATAATATGTTTATGTTTTCCTTAAGCTTCTGTTTTTTTCATTTTGGGCATACCTTTATGGTTTCCATTATGGGTAAACAGGATATCTTCATTTTAGGAAGTGCGGACTACCGCCCCCTGAAAGTGATTTGATTCGTTAAATACCATATGTGGGACATATAAAAGATGGAACTATGATATTATATATGATATTATACAGGAATTATAATATACCTTTATATCATTATGATTCCATTCTATAAAATACGAAATAGAAATGAAAGTAGCGTTCATGCGTACGTACGGCTTACCGTCTCCATGAACGGTGCATTTCATTTCATACCTCTAAATGATTATGTAATATTATAAATGCATGTATGTACTGGATATATATTACATATATGATATCTACATCATGAATAAAATTCTGGATATAATGAACCTTTGACCAAATTAACAACATGTAAGTGTAAGAAGTCTATTTTTGACTTAAGAACCAAATACCGACAAAATGAACATTATTAACTTAACTGGTTACATGATGTTCATAACATGGTATAAAAGGAATAATGAAATTGAAAAAGTTTCTTAAGCAAGTAGAGATTAACTCAAGTTTATTATTCAGGATATTAAAGAACGGTCGGGTCAAGTCGGATACGAGGTATGGGACTTCGTCTCAATCTCCTTTCATTGAGGCATATTTTATTTTATACACAACTTTCTTTTATATGGTGTATAAACCCCTTTGACTTTTACGTTTATTAAAAAGGAATCTTTTTTATACGAAGCGTTACTAAACGACAGAAGGGAATGTTTTTGTCATACGTATGCGGCGACAACGACTTCTCCGCCGTCGTGACCGTTATTTGAGTTTCGGCTTCCTCTACAAGCCATACCTTCTTTTTAAAAGAAAAATAAATACCATGTTTTACTTTTCTTTTATTTTAGTATTGAAAATGGTTTTCATAATGTTTTTATATAAATGTGTTGTATTGATATCTCATGATTGAAATGTGGAAATTTTATGTTACCTTTATGCATGTTTTATGTGATATGATTATGTTATGGTTCTTGGGCATTATTATGAAGACGGGTGGTTCCGTGATAAACTAAGGGCGGGTGAGCCCGTTATAGCTCTCCAATGCATTGGGTAACGCGAAGAAGTGAAACGTTAAGGTTTCTCCGAAGATATTTTAGGGAATATACTGTGATGGGTATTCCAAACGTAACCAAGAGGGTTACTCCCTACGTAAGAATGTTATGAATGCCTCAAGTTACCTTTATGTCTTATGATTTCTATGATTTATTCATGATTTTAGGAGGTATGTTAAAGTGCCTAAGTTTTATGGGTAAAGTATGATTTCATTCTTATGTATATATGAACTCATGTTTCCTTTCCATGTTTTTTTATAACCCATACTGAGTTTTTATGCTCATCCCATGTTTTTGAAATGTTTTTCACAGGTCAAGGGAAAGGTACATGATAAGATGATAGAGTCAAGGATGTGTCAAGAAATAATCCATGTTTTATTTTAAATGTGTTTCCATTGATGGGAATGAAGAATACTATCTTTATGTAACCACTTTGTTTATATGTGGAATGTAATGCATGTTTTATGATCTAATTCTCTAAAACTCTAAACCCGAAAAGATCCTCAATGTGTAATCTTGTAATAACTCAAGATTAAGTAAGGTTTAAGGCTGGGGCCTTATACTCAGCTCACACAAGTATACATATTTTGTATAGAGATAGAGATGATCAGCTGTAGTCACTGATTCATCTAAGATGTCGAACCCACATAGGATACATGACCATCTAAGCTGTCAGACCGACATAGGATACAGGACCAGCTACTCTGTTGGACCCACATAGGATACGGGAATAGAAGTCAAAACCGTCAAACCCATGGAGGATTCTGGTACAGAAGTAAACACTGTCAAACCCACGGAGGATTCCAGTACAGAAGGCATCATTTTTGAACCCACATAGGATTCCGTTACAGAATTCATCGCAGCCAGCTCTAGGGTTTCCTCACATAGCATGCTCGATTCCAGGAGGGTCCACTCCTTGCGCAACGTGTCGATACATCAACTATCACGAAGTTTCTAGTTGATGTATCACGTAGTTCTGTCCCATCAAAAGAAACCCAATGTGACAGACGACGCGTCAATCAGACACTTGATCTGAGAGTTATTGTCATTTCTGTTCCAGGGGCCCGGTTAAATTTATGGTCGATCCAAACCCAGCCAGTTTCCAAATTTTTCCAAAAATCACTTAGAGTATCTCAAAAGGACCAACTCATCGCGAGGGTCCTAGTGTCGTAGACGGTGCATCGTTCGGACTCACGGTCTTAAAGATATTCGCATGTAAGCGATGTCAGGCCCGGCCCGTCAAGCCTAGTGAGCTGGCAGGTTGACCTGGCCCGGCTCGGTGGGTCCGACCCGGTAGGGGGGTCGGCCCGGCCTGGCTCAGCTGGTCCGACCCGGCTGGGGGGTCATCCCGGCCCGGCTCGGTGGGTCCGACCCGACAGGGGGGTCGGCCCCACCCGGTGGGGCAGGGCCCACTTGCGGACCCAGCCCGCCCTGTGGGCCAGTCTGGTTCACCCAGCGGCGGCGCCTCCCCTTGCCCGGCCAGTCGTAGCCGGCCGGTTCTGCCCAGCATAAGCGGCCCGTGTAGTGGGCCGCGGTTCTTCCCACGCAGCGCCTTTGGGCGCCTCAGTTTTCCAGCCCGACCGGAAGGGAGCCTGCCAATTCACCACACAGAGATGCCCATAGAAGCGGGTCGCAGTCTTCTCCGTGTGGCCCTAGTAGGTGCTGAGGATCTCCAGCCCACCGATAGGTGGACGATCGGTTCGGTTCAGCCGAGCGGGCCCTGGTTGCGGTCTGCATCCTCCTCCATGCGGCCGACGTGATGTCCTTGGTCCTCCACCGCTACGACCCAGCCTGGTGGCGGCCTTTGGCTCCACAGTGCGGCGTGAAGGTGTAATCTCATACGATGAAGAACGAATGTGTAATCTCATATTTAATATTAATATGAAATTACCCTACCTTGATTTTGATGTTCTCTTGACAGTGTCGTGGGAATACGTAGTCATTCTGTTGACGTCAGAAGGAGAGGATGCCGTTATTGGCAACGTTCTTCACGGGCGGTGTCTACTCCTCTATCACAGATGGAGGATGTGGAAGATGTTCTTCTTGTTCTTCATGGGAAGAAGGCTTTTTTTCTCATTTCTGAAAGCCTCCCAAGGTATTATGTCCAACCAACATAAAATAAAAAAACACCACTTATAGGATGGTTTAATTAATTAAAATATATTAAAATTCATTATGTCATATCCCTTAATTAAAATTTGGGCCGGCTCATTAAATGGGAGGGAGGAGATTAAGAGGCTCCAAATTAAATAAAGGGAGTTTCATCCTCCTTAATTCGAGGTGCAGGAAGTTAAAGGGGAGTTGAAGAGTTTGAACTCATGTGGGCCACACTACATAAATCCTCCCATGGGAGGATATGTGGGGGTGCACCCCACCACTGACCTCCCATTGGAGGTTTTAACTGCCATCCAAATAAAATTATGCAACACATTATTTTATTTAAATTTTCACTTATAAACCCCAAATATTAACTACCACTCCTGAATAAATGCATCTGTGATAAAGGTCTCCTTAGGAGAATACCGGCACTGCGAGTTCATCAGTGTCCTCAGATTTCAATTTCGAGCACTGGTTCAAAAGATAGAAAAACCCACATGTACGTTTACCGAACGTACCTGAATAAAACATTAGGAATTGATTCCAGGCAGACCCGACCTCGAAATCAAGCGCCATCTGAAACAACGGACTCGTAAAATTCCCATGTATATAAGAAAAAAAATTCAATGGGATTTCTAGGACATTACAAGATCCTGGGTGTGGTTAATCATAAGAAATTACAATCAATTATTATAAGTGAGAATAAGATGAACATATTGTTATAATAATGATAAATAATAAAATCATACTCAATAAAGATTATTTATAAAAAAATATTTATAAATATATGAATACAGTAATAGATTCAGTATAGATATTGAGTAAACATTATCCATGGGAGTATTAATGATTTATGAGAATGGGCGTAAAATAATGAAAAATATCAAAAATAGTAAATGATCATTAATATAGGTTTATATAAATCAATGATTCACACCATTATTTATAACATTAGTGAGAAACAAATAAGGTATTCATGAATACATTATATCATGAGATATATACTTTTAACCAATGCATTGGAAAGGATATTGGAGTTCCATTAGTCATGGGATTATAATTTAGCCAATTTTCATTCGTTTATAATGAAATCACCTATCATTGGTTCATAATGAAACAACCCATCAATAATATATGTATATATATATATATGTTTGTGTGTGTTTTTTTATTGTTTGTGAGTGTGTTTGTGTGTGTGTGTGTTTGAGAGAGAGTGTGCGTGTTCAATTTTATAACCACTAACATATAAAATATTAAATAACCCATAGAATGAAAACTAGTTTCATATCATTTTCAAACGGTATCAAATAATGAAATTTTCAACATGTTAAACTCATGAAAAATAAATGGTTATTAAAAGATATTTAGAAACTCTATAGATATAGCCTATTCAATCAATATAATAAAGCATATTGTATTTAAATTATATAGTTAAAGGGTACACAACTAATAAAATAATTTCCCCAACCAATTTAGGATTAGAATCTATGTAAAATACCATTTATAAAATGAAGGATAAATAGATTTTTCAAAAAGAAAAGTCATTATAAGAATGGTTATGCTGATTCGTAGAGGATTATTAAGTAATAAAAAGGTATTCATGGATCATATCTTTGAATGAATATAATATTATATATTAAATTCATATAAGGATAGTTTATTTTTTAAAAATAACATATATATAGTGTAACAATGAATGCAGAAAAGGTTTTTTACATAGCTGAAAAACATCCTTGTAAAACATTTGTTCAAATGGTATCACAGAAGATGGGAATAAGAATTGAATTAATTGATACAAAAATATTAATCCCCCAAATTATAAATATATATTTACAATATAATAAATCATATAATATAAATCCCATGAAGATAAATACATTTAATAATTTAATGTTTAGTTCAAATGAATCTATAGAGAACATTTAGAAAACATTTTATTGTTGATTTATATAAAATTTTACATATCACATTCAAAGGTAACATTTGAAAAGATGAAATGATTTATTTTTAATGGAATTACTTTTAAAAATAATATCCAATAATGGATACTTTAATAGACAAAAATTCTATCATATATAAATTTATATAAGAATACAAAATAATTAAATTGAAAATAAAACCCCATTTTTTTTATTTTCAAAATACCTTTCTGAAAACTCACATTGTTAGCAGTATGAAGATAGTAATTTCTTTTAAAAATAAATTCTCCAAACTAGGATTATAAAATACCCTATAATAATATATTAATGTTGGATAACTCAATCATGTATTAAATAAGTAAATTATGAAATAATATAACTCAAGGAAAGGATACATGAGCTGTCAATATCCCTTATGGGACACACACTCAATGAGGATTGAAAACATTAAAAGGGTTTTAGGTGGTAAAAATGTAAATAATGATATAATTCCCCACAATATTATCAATGGGTTTAATTATCCCAAATTATACGAAATAGTTTTCCATTAATTAACATAAAATAAAGAGTGAAAATTGAGTTACAAAAAACTGTTACGTCTGGGGTAACAATTGAGACAAAATATATTCAATTAAAATAACATGATTTGGAATTTTTTATCCACTTATATAAATGGAAACAATGTATTGAAAATTAATTAAATAGCAAATCAATATAAAATCATAAAATGGAAACATTGTGAATAGTATCTAGCATGTCACAAAGAATAGGAATTTTAGCTAAGAAAACTCTTTAGACATGAGTAACACTTTAATAAAAATGATTTCAAATAGCAGGCTTGCACTATATATTCAAATATATTTTTTAAAATATAATACAGAATAAAATACAAAATGTAGTTATTATTTTTAAAATATAAATTAAATATGTATCATAATTCCAAAAATGTCCCAAAGAGAAAAATTTATGGTGAAAATTTATAATTTCCCCTGCTTAGTCAAACACACTGTAATATCTTATATATCAAACATATCTATATTAATAACTTCTTAATGTACCTTTTCATATAAATATCCTTTTATATAATTAATTTAAATTTGTTTACAATATTTATAATTGTATGTTGTTTCCTATTCTATATGTCATGAGTGGGTAATCTTGAATATTTTGAACTAGTTTCATAAGAGATATGTCTATATTAATTATTTGAAAAATATAAACAATAAAGAATAATTAATTTTATATAAAGGTATTATTAATAATTATCTATTAATTTTAAATTTCCTTTCATGATTACATTATTCATTATCTAAAATACGAAATCGGCAATGATCATATTTCGATGATTTTTAACATTAAGGATGTTTTTTTCATTAATAACTTAAATATTGATTCATCCATTAAAAAATATTATAATTAATTATTGAAATATTTTAATCATATAATTAAAATAACTATGTTTTCCTAATCATAAATGATATAATTTCTTATCATTGTCAAAGTTGGTGGTCAAACCGACACAAACATGAACATAACATGATTAATAATTAATTTTTTGGTATTTAAGTTATAAGATCAATATACTAGTATCCTAATAATATAATATAAAATTTATTGTTGATATATATCCATGTTATATGGAATTATTACAATAAGTGATGGACAAAAAAAAATTATATTCTATGCATAATTTTTTTCGTCTTAGTTCACTTGTTCAAGATGGCAAATTTTATAAAAATTATTTTCCATTCATATTTTTAAGAGGACTGATAAATTTATATTAATATAAATTTATTAATATCATAAAAAACATATTTATCCTATTAAATCTATACTAATTGTCAGTGATGAAATGATAAATAGGAATTTTTTTCTCCTTGGATACATTAGCTGACACATACGCTTGATGATGATTTTGTTTTCCCTTGAATGGGGAAAATGAATAATATTCGTTCTTAATTTAAAAATATAAAATATGTTGTAAATATGATATTTTTATATTAAATCCCTTATCTATAACATAATTTTATGGTGGTGAAGGAAAAATTAACTTGTTGGGTCGTGGAGGCGGTAGTCCACATAATCCACAATTAATGTTTTCATTTTTAATAATGGAAAAGGTGGTGTTTAATTAATTGTACCATCACTGTCATAAAAAATATAATAATTACACTAATTTTATAATTATAACATTGTGAAAGTAAATTTTATGAAGAAAAAATGGAACATAATAATGTATAAATAAGTGAGAGTGGTTAGGAACTTATACCTCACTTCTTGGACTATCTCCATTGAAAAGGGGTTACGCTATTGGAATATTATTTATTAAAAATAACATAAAAATTATAAGGTTTATAAGATTATTTTGGATATTATTGGTAATATTTCCTTCCAAAATAATTTTTTTCGGTGTGAGGGTAAGTTATGATACGAGATCCCCTTTTATAAGTGAATACAGATGGGATTGTTGTAAATACCCATATTTTTTATGTAATAGAAAGTCACTCTTAAATAATGTGTCTCAAAAATTGATAAAATATGGATTTAATAAGTGATAAGATAGTTAAAGGCATCAACCACACATTCCAACACATGTTTTAATCATTTTTGGGATCATTTACTCTTATACATTTATATTTACTATTTTAGCTTTTATCATGGAAACTTCTTTATTACCTTTGGTAAGTTATTCTTTATTCAAATAAATAAAATATCCCTTATTTAATAACATGGAATTAATGATTCAAAATTTTATATTCATGTAATTTGATTGAATTTTTAAAAGTGATAAAAATTAAATTTAAATAATATATGAATAATGCAAAAAAATTAATTTATTGAAAAATATAAATTAAGTTATTAAATGTTAAATATGTGTTTGTAATTTAAAAAAAATATTTTCATAATTATATGTTAAATTATAAAATACTTATCTGGCCTTATAAAAATTTCTACCTAATTTAAAATTGATTCTTATATAATAATAATTCAATAGAAGTCATGAAATTTGTAAAAATGGTATTTTTGAATTTTCACAATAATATCATTATTTTTTGAAAAATCCAAAAAATAAATTATAGATTATATTTTTATGATAAAAAAATCATTTTTTAAAATTATATTTCCAAAAAATGATATCCAATATTAAAATAAAATACCAAAATATTATGAAAACTAGTCATTTTAGAAAATACATTTTTAAAATGTTCAATTTTCAATATTATTATTTCACATCGATTAAACATTATGTTATAGAAATATATCATTCATATTTTCAATATATAATATTTGTTTCTAACCATAATACCCCTATTTTCTTAAAAAAATTAATACAATATTAGAATAAAAAAATTTCTTCATTGATTTAGCTGTACTAATTGAATTTCATTTATATTAAAAATATTAATTATTTTATATCAATAAAAAAATTTTAAATAGTTTACTAAAATTAATTTAATTTAACACAAGTTCTGTGATTTAATAGTAATAACTAACATTTAAATTTTTATCAATATATGTTGTGGTTTCATTTTAGTTCGGTGTTTCATGTGACCAAAGTTATTGAAGATAAAAAAAATTATGGATCAAAAGACATGGGTGATTACATCCTCATATATTGAAATTGTGGTTTTTTTAAACCAAAATTCATTATTCAACTTTGAACTTATTCTGTTCATCCATCAAGAGGGATAAATTACATTAGTAAAAAACAAGTTAACTGAGTAAAACAAAAAATGGGTAAAAGGGGCTTAACTTAGAGGGAATTTTTGAAACAAAAATTTCATGGAAATGTGTTCTTGTGGAATTTATCAAAAGTACAGCTTACACTCTCTATTATTTCCCAATTTTTTAGCTACATTACCTGAGTGTGACTTCCCATTATAAAAAATCATTGGGATTTAACAAAAATTCCATCTCATTACACTAATATATTGGGAAATCCTCTCCCAACATACACTCACACCTCAACCCACTAATTTCACCCCTATATCTACTCATCCCTCTTCTAATCATTCTTAAACATCGTTAGGAGATTCTTTTATTCTAAAATTTTCATATCTCAATGGACTAACCCACTTTTCAATGGTGATAATCAAAGTGGTGAGGAATAAATTTCTAAACATTCCTTTGTTGTTTATATTTCTATTTGTGAATTTATTCTTATTCAGATTCCATTACACCATATTAAAATGTTAATGTCTTTAAAATCATAGTGTTTTATGTGGTAAATATTCATTTTATTTTTTGGTTTAATACCATTTAAAGTGCTTAACAGAATTATTTTTTGGAGTATAATAGTTCCCGATGGTGTGTCCAGGATTCTGGGTGTGGAAAATTGATAGGGTCATTAAATCCTAGTATAATGGTTGGTGCATGGTTAGTATTAACAATGCACCATTGCACAAAAAACTGTGTGTCTGGGACCACTTAGATAGAGGCTTGTGCCCAACCAACACACAGATTTCCAAGCCGTGCAAGTGGACCATCAAAAATGTAAGTCATAAACCACCTCTTGAATACAGTGTGTCACATGTTTGGCACATGGCTTGTAGAGGTATTCAGCCAAACCTAGTACGTCATTATAATAGGGAAAATTCCACATTTCCCCTTGGTATTTAATAGTTCTTACTTGATTTCATCCCCATTTCCTCCTCATGTATCCTAGGGTAAAATCACTTTCCTCCCAAGCTTCACAAGCATGATTATCCTTCGATATTTGGCCTTTTGAAGATTTGTTGGTTCTGAATCAAATCTCTAATTATGTGTAACACTCTTCTTTCTTCTATTATCTTAGAGAATCATGGGGGAATTTTTTATATACTTCATGGTCCCTATAACCCTATATTTTTAGTGCATTCCTTGATTGGGTGGTGATAGTTATTTCGTGTTGAATAAAGGTCACTTTTAAATTAATGGTTATCTATGAGTTTGAGATAGGGGTATAAAAGTTATATCCCATATTCATAATGATTATTCATGATTAATTAGTTTTTAGTTTTTTAGGTTGTATTGTGTATTAGATTTATTGCAAGGAATGGATAAATTGGTTGTTTAAATGATGTTTTGGTCCCCTCACAATCCTCATTGGATCAATAAAAAATGATTTTACTGGGTCTATGGTCCCCCATTAGGTGTCCCAATCCCTTGAACATGGGTATTGAGTTGTTAAATTATTTACTGAATGGTATAACATATTAAAATAATTGGAGCCTTGTATAGCATATTGACACGTGATAAGAGGTGGTTTGTAGTAACAGGAAAAAGTTACGTGGGTTATGTATTGTAAATTGGTAAATTTGAACATTGATTTAAAAGGAATTTCTATGTTGTTAAATGACATTAAAGAGGTGACAAATGGTTTTAATTGTGCTTAAACAGTGAAATTGTCTACTTAAGGAATCAAGAACATGCTGAATGTAATGAACCATGGAATTGTGATAAATGAAAATTTGAACCTCTATTGAATATTTTTGATTAAAAGGTCACTAATGATGAAATATAGAGATGTGAAAAATGGTTAGGTTATATGTTTTTCTAATTCTCTTCTCCATTGGGTTGGTCAGACTAATGCTCTAGGTGCCTCAATGCATTTCTGTTTCAGATGATGGACTAATGCTCTTGATCTGAGGTTATGGATTTGGAACTCCATATCATGATTGGGGATGGCCGGGCATGGTGTTTTAAATATCAATTTTAAAACATGGACTAACACTCTTTTTATGTTTATATGAGACCCCTATGACATATGGTTTTGTAGACTGACAAAGGGTTGATGCGGGTTTGATGGGTATGAGAATCAGTGTCCATGGAATTGATAGAAAATTTGGTTAATTTTCATTTTGTTAAATAATAGAATCCATTTTGTCTATTTTTTAGTATACATATGTATACATTATTATAAGAATATAAATTTATTTAGTCACCATTGGTGAAGTCCTCTATGTTATAGTCACTACCAACTAAATATATCATTGGGAAATTGATAAAACATTATGGTTACATATTAGGATAATCAATGATGTCATATGTTATATGGATGATGTTAGATTTTTGATTATACATATATGATATATCCATATTTGTTGTCAAGAAATTTTTTGGGTATTTTATTAAGTGTATTATTTTTTTTGATGGGAAATTGACACTACTATGACAAGTCATGTTTATTTGTAGTATTTTTGGAGTTTACCCTTTTTGTGGAATTTATTTTGTAATTCATGTTTATTGATCATTATTAATTGTTTTCAATTTCTCGTCATATATATTGCTTTAATACTATATAAAAGATGTTATACTCTCTCCATGTATATCATTTGACCCACAATGTTAGATGGTAGATTTTCACTTACAGGGATGTGTACTTGAGGTCATATAAAGCAACATCTCGGGTAACAAGTTTAGTGGAAAACTTTTTAGGATATTACAATGTAATATCAAAAAAGGTTTTTTTGTTTCCTTATTATTATGGAAATATTTATAAGAGACCATGATGTGTTCAACCTTGAAAAGTGAAGTTATCCATGGAATTTTCTAACCAATGGGCAAGAGTGTTAGGGCCAATAGGGGCCTATATACCCTGAGAGGGGGGGTGAATCAGGGTATGGATATTCATTTTCAAAGTTCTTCCTGCCCCACTGGATCTTGACCTCTTTGTTACAAGGGTCACTTTGTTTGCACTTGTGTGGTTACTGTGATCACTTGTATCCTTTACCTGATGATGATTCTTTGAATGCAGTGTTGGAAAGTAAGCAAGCAGACACAGAGATTTTTACTTGGTTCACCGCTAAGGGCTACGTCCAAGGAGCATACGCCGACAAGTTGCCGGTTCGTACCAAATTCCACTAGACTTCACTAGCTGTGGATTACAATGTTCGGGCTAGATCACTTCTATGCCAAGGCTCACTACCTATACAAGGTTTAGGGTCAGCTCACTGCTTTCCCAAGGGTCACTCCCTATTTCTCTCTCTCTGGATCACTGCCGGTGGAGAGGATCACCTTCTTCCTCTTCCTAAGCTCACTGCTCTTGGAAGAAATCCACTCACAGTTTATAGACCTGTAGGTCTCTTCATTTCCATTAAGGAATGCATCTTTCTCTGTATGTAGATGCCCTGTTGAAGTTCAACTTTCACCCGTAGATGAATACCCCTTTTGCCACTATCCACTGGGCAAACTACCTTTGGAAAGTCCTTCGCAAAGCACCCTACAATGTGAGGCACCCAATTTCGCGAAGCTCAACCAAGCCTTCGCGAAGCTCCTGCCTTTTCGCGAAGCTCACACGCGAAGCTCCTTCGTGAAGCACTCTCGCGATGCTCAAGCCGTCGCAAAGCAACGACCCTCGCGAAGCTGAGTAAGCCAACGCGGAGCTTGCAGGTTTCGTGGAGCTACAATAGCCGCCGCGAAGCACCTCTTTCGCGAAGCACACTTGCTCCGCGAACCACCTTCACAAATCGAGAGCAAAGTATTTTCTCTGAAAATTCTTTCTACTTCGCTCGAAGGGGTCGGCCTCTTTTTATAGGCGATTTCACCGACCCTCGAACTTTCCGTGCGAAGTCAACGCCACGTCATCTCAAATCGCGAAGCTCCAAAGTTTCTGCCGGAATTCTGTCCAAATCGCGAAGCTCCACGGCAATCTTCCGTTCGCGGAGCTTGACGTAGTCGCGATGAATCACCGTCAACTTACCTTCATGGATCGCGCCTTCACCGCGAAGCTCCCTCGCGAAGCCCAACATTCCTTCGCGCCTTCTCCGCGAAGCTCTCTCGTAAAGCCCATCTCCGCCGCGATGCGCTTCAGCATCTGCCATTCGCGAAGCGTGACATAATCACGAAGCATCACCGCCTCCATTCTTCTAGTCTTCGTGATTTCCAAACCATGCATCCTATCTTCGCGAAATTCATGCCTTTGCCATATGAAATTATGCACTTCATGGAAATCCACTTTTCGTGATGCTCACCAAACTCCAAATTTTGGACCCCAAAAATTTGGCAAACACTGGTAAACGGCACCACCTTGTACTGCTCTTTTGTACCGCCTCCAGATCGTCCTTTCGTTTGTCATAGTTCTTTGTCAACATGTAATGTCAACAAATTCTTGAGAACTCGACAATTATCCATGGATACCTGCTTTGTCAACAAACACAATCAACCCAAAAATACTTCAATGTTACGTTGAGGGATTTTTTCCCAACAAAGAGGAAACTCAAGTAACTAGGGTGGAAATTTAGTTCAAGATACATTATGTTAAAGTTGGGTGTTATTTCACCTTTGGTGATACAATTTTTGTCTGATGATATTTTTTCTTTAGTTTTATACAATAACATCATGGAATGTGGTTTTTATATGCTTACATCATTTTAGGAATGGCCCGTGATATAGATGGTTGATGGTTGTGATTGAGATGTGATTATGTTATTTGGGATAATGTATGAAGAGGGGTTTTTTTGGCTAGTAGTGATCCCTATTTTGGGTAAATTATAGAAAATATATTTTAGATTTCTTGAGATGTGTGTTTGTAATTGTATAGAGATACCACAACATCAACATTTACTAGTTGTGAAATATGATCACATCATTGAGAACACACTTATTGTAGCAGTACATGAGTCTTTTTTTACCTATATGATAGGTGTGAGAGCAGTTATGTGGGAAAATTTCGTGATTTATATAGATTATAGATATATAAACACGGTGGGTAGTGTATACAATGATTGATCTGATGAGATTGTTTCAACTGCAGTAACATCTGACATTTCCCAAAAAGGGTGCACCTGAGTCACTGAAATTCTATATTGAGTATATCTATATGATACTAGAC
Organism: Viscum album; assembly: GCA_963277665.1. Lineage (NCBI taxonomy): Eukaryota > Viridiplantae > Streptophyta > Magnoliopsida > Santalales > Viscaceae > Viscum > Viscum album. The sequence continues at coordinate 274,420,916 of OY728142.1, read as the reverse complement.
TACTTAGATACCCCTCAAAAGAAACTTTTAGAGATAGAATAATATATATATTGAAGAAGATAGATGTTTTGGTGGGATATTTATGCTAATGATGAGCAGGGTGAATGTATGTATTGGAAGGTCACCCAGGAGATGTTTATAGAGTTTTTCTACATAGAGAGTCTCAGGAACGAGAGAGTTTTGGTGTTTATACAAATGAAATAGGTAAGTATGAATATGATAGATTATATTGGATACTTCACCAAAATAAAAAAATTTGGGAAAACTTTGTAAGGTTCTGAGGTGAATATGGTGATCATTTTCATGATTGAAATTGATGTGATATCAAGTCCCGAGTAAATGTCCTTTGTTCGAACATTTTTTCTGAAGAAGTGTATTAGGATTTCATTTCTGAGGGGAACTGAAAGGATGATTCAAATGGTGATAAGAATGTAGTATTTGGGAGTTAATTTGTTATGTATTCTAAGAGTATTAATCATATTTGTGTCAACTTCCACTATGGAGGAGATTGATAGTGTAGCTAATGAAGAGGATTAGTCTCATTGGGTAATGATCTAGTACATTGCTATCGGTGTGGCATAATAGACCACATGTGTTGTTAATTGACATGAACACTAGTTGAATTTAGAGATTGTGGGAGGATGATTCATGCATGAAGGTTCTGTAGGATCCCTTGGAAGATACATCGTGATGGATGACCTAGACCGATAGAGAGCATTGGTAGGTGGTCTTCTACCCCATATCAGTCTGGAAGTTGGAGTTAGACCGACCATACTAGAAAGGGTAGTGGAAGTGTTAATGAATTACAAGAGAAAAAATATAAATATGGTAGTACAACCCATGTGAATTATATAATAGTAGATGTTAGAGGGAAAATCCAGTTGCATGCATTTCTGTATGTACAAATTGGCGGTGTTGTTGGACCATTGATTTTATGAGTTAGGATTCATTTATCATCTATGATTTCTACTGCCTTATTTGATATAAGAGCCTCATGCTATTTTATATATGCCTACTTTTTTGTGTTTTGGTTCTAGAATAGGAGTATATGTTTGGGTTTATGTCTATTGACATGCCATTAGGTGTGTAATTTGATGGAATCTGTTAATTTAAGGAGTGTTCCCTTGATGTTGGCGTGTATCGTCCCTTCTAGGACATTTATGTTCAAGAGATAATATGTTTTGACATAATATTAGGGAAGGAATGATTGGTAAAATAATGCTCCCACATTGATTGTTACCATAGGAGAGAGATTTTCATATCATTTCAGGATGACACTTATTTCCATCATGTGGAATAGAAAATCTTGAAATGTTGTGCAAGGAAAATTCATCAGAAATTGTGTGATCTCCCAACCCAATTGTAAGGTCTTATGCTTGGTTATGGATTAGTTAAGCATGTTTTATTCCATCATATATCAGTTCATTTTAGGGGTGATTTTCATGGTTACAATTTAGGGTTTCCACCCTGGAGGAAGGTTGAGTTAACGATTGAGTTAGTTCCTAGAGTATATCCAATTTTAGTTTTACAATATATAATTTCACTATAATGGATTTACGATCTTAAACAACTGATGGATAAATTAGAGAATAAAGGATTCATCTATTAGAGTAACTCATCTTGGGGATCACTGGTCTTGTTTTCTTGGACGGTTCATTTAACATTACTTTTATGTTTCAATTACCAGAATCTAATTAGGTTGATGATTATAAATTGGTACCCACTTTTACATATCAATGGTTTTATTTATTATTTGAAGGGTTACTTCATGTTTATTATGATTTATTTGAGGTTAGGGTATCATGAGCTGATGGTGAGGAAATATATTATACTACTGACTACATTCAAAATAAGGTATGGTGTGTATGGGTTCATTGTAAAATTGATCTGGTTAATGAATTATCCTGATATGATTGTCGATTTAATTATATAAATATTTCCCCATTAACTATATCAGTTCTTAGTTTTTTTAGATAACATATTAGTGTTCTCCCAAACTCATGAAAATTTTTCAAAAAATTGTGATATTGTCTTGACTATAGAGAGTTAGAATTATCTTTCTATCGAGATGAAAAAATTTAATTAATGGATTTATCAGGCACATTTCCTCTGACACACCATCGTAAAAGAATGTCATTTAGTGGACCATGATAATTTCCATGTTCATTACCTTGGGATTATCTTAATATTTTTTTATGATAAAATGTTTTTTGGGAATATAAGGATAATACAAAAGGTTCATCAAATACATTTATTTCCTTATAGGACCACTATTATGTTTTACCTATATGGTTATATGTTTTTATATGTCTCAAAAAATTTAGATTTGTTTCTTGGAGATGAAGTAAAATTTCACCCCATAACCAATTTTGATCTAACCCGATCTGGTAAAGGAGTATACTCTATATTTTGATGCATTTTGGATTGGTCTAGATCGAGTGTTGATTCTAGGAGATCATGTCATGATGTATAGACCATGTAAATTGAGGCCACCTAAAATTAATTATCCTACACATGATATCGAGTTAGTAGTAGTGGTTAATGTTTTCAAATACTTATGGATTTATATTTTAGGGAAGAAGTTTTTTTTAAACCAATAATAAATTCATTAAGTACATATTTTACTAGCGTCATTTGAATATTCAGTAGAGGATGTGGGTTGGTTCTATGTTGTTATATGAAATTGATCTGGATTATATGTTGGAAAAGGTAAATAGTGTTGTAGATGTGTTGAGTCAGAAGACACATAATTAGAAATTTCACGAGTATAGTTTTGAGTGGAAGATTATAGATTTGGTTTTTAGAGATTCATCTTTGTTTTAAAAATTTGTATGGGTTTATGAAAAACATGTCCATATCTATGGAGTTGTCTCTTCTAAACTGTATTAATATGAGGTTGTGTGATGATTCATAGTTTCTATCTTTGTGAGACAATTTTAAATGTTGCGAACCAGTTTCCTATTGGAAAATGGATAAGGATGATATTATCCACATTCATGGGAGTGTTTTTTCATAATTGTAAGTGATGATGGATGCGTTTCATGTCTTAAATGGGATGTTTTACCCTAGTTTTACCAAAAATCATTGTGATCTTTGTATACAGTGTTGGTGGTCAAGAGTGAGAAAGGCTATTGTAGGTTTTACAACTTGTTGTTACACTAGTCAGTAGGTAATGGCTAAGAATCAATGACATATTGGACATTTATAACCATTTCCCAATTCATAATAATTGTTGGATGATGATAGCATGGTTTCTTCTTATATGTGTTCCAAGGACACCTCATAAGAATTACACAATTTGGATATTTTTGGTTCACTTGATAAAGGTGTGACATTTCATACTGATATAGGAGTTATTTTTCATAGACCAATTTGATGATTTACATGTCCCAATGCTATTAAATATTCATGGGGTACCTTGGAGTATTGTCTCATATCATGATCATAATTTTACATCACACTTTAGGAAAGGGTTGTAAAAGATTCATAGTACTCCTCTTCTTCATAGTACAGATTCTTCCCTATATAAAGATAGGAAATCAGAACATACTACACAAGTATTAAAGGGAATATTGAGTGAATATGTTCATGAATTTAAGAAATATTTTGAGAAAATATTTTCACGCAGTGACTAAACCTCTAATAATAGTTATTAAGTTACTATTTTGATGGAACCATATTTAGAACTCTATGGAAGGCCATGAAAATATGTCTTGATTTTGATATAAGGAAGACAATTGGGGTTTTGGGGACTGGTTCTCATAGAGGAGAGGTCAAAAAAAATTAGTTTATTCAGAATCATATGGATACATTCTAATAAAGACAAAATTCATATGTTGATCACCGTTATTGAGACTTTGATTTTGTAGTGGGTAACAGTGAGTTTCATTCAGTGTCACCAAGATTTGGTCACCATCAGATTCACATGTATTAAAAGATATAACCTAGGTATACGAGGACATATGATATTGTGGAGAGGATAAAATTAGTGGTATACCATTTCTCTCTCACATAATTATATATTGATACACATGATGTTTTCATGTGTACTAGATTTAGAAGTGTCACCCATATCTATATTATGTGATAAATGTTTATGATGTTGAACATCAGAATGATATGTAAGTGAGCCTCCACCCGGTTGCTGAGGACTCCAGAAGTGTATCGAGGTGTCCCCAGATCAAATCCAGGTGGAGGAATATTTCTTGGGCTACTATAGTGGTTACTGTTGTAGTTACTATAGCAGGAACTATAGTGGAAACTATAGCAAGTACTATTTGGAACTATAGCAGCAGAGACTATTCCCCCGTTTGGGCCTTATGGCCCCCAATTTGGTCCCTGCATCCTTTAAGGCCTTCGGGCCACCCAGGACTTCAGGTAAGTAAGGCCTTTGGGCCACCACAAGGCCTTCGGGCCAACATAAGTGCATATACAAACTAGAAAACCTACAAGGAATAATCACTATAAGGAGAATGATAAAGGAGCATTCACCACAGAAGAAGCAAAACAGATTGCAAGAATGAGAGGGTATGGCACCTACCATTAGGATAAGCCTTTGCATGAATGGGAAAGCCTATCCAAACAACCATGAAAAGGTAGAGAGCTGATTTTAGGATGAAGATGCTGGGGAGGAGCAGTTCCAAGTAGTTAGTCTTGGTTTTTTGTAATGTTTGAATCCTACATGAAATGAATTATTCTAAGGCCTACGATCCATGTAATATGTAAGACAATTGGCCTTATAAGGGTTCCAACACACACCATGATAGGTGGATTGACAAAAATCAATAAAAAATAAAGGCCTTCAGGCCATTGGAGGAGCTTCAGATTAATGTGTCATTTAACGAGCATCTAATATGAGTTTTGGATTGTAGAAAGAATGTTTTGTGGGGTATGATTATGTCGTGTATATATAAGTGTTGTGGTATCATGGTCATATACCAAAGGATACTTGTGAGAGGGATGTATATATGAAGGTCTAGTAGATTGATATTTTTCCTTGGTTGCGCATGGATGACTAGGAGTGCATCTCGAGGATGAACTATTTTATGATGGGGAGGATATATGGTCTCAAAGATTTAAGTGGTGAATTTTTGTTTTAATTGTTTATTTAATGCCCTTTAAAGCTGTTAATGGAATGATTTATGAGATTATAAAAGTTTATGGGGCTGTTTTAGGGGTTTGGGGCCTAGAAAATAGTGGAAAAAGTCATTCTGTGATGGGGTCACTTTATTCATGGTAAATACTAATCATCCGCCATGGACCAGGAGAGAATGTTGTTTATCCCACTTTCATAGTGGTAGGTGCATAGACACCTCATTGTTTTTCAAACATTGTAGGTGTCCATTCCTAACAATATAACTTATTCCCCCTTCATGGATAGAGGGTGTCACATGGTTGTCACATGGTTTTGAGAATCATACAACCAAACCATTTTCATCATTAAAGGTGGAAAAATTTTCCATTTTTCCCCTAAGGTTTAATGATTTCATACGCATTTTCTTATAATTTTCATCCTCCAATGGACCTCGGCGTGAACCCTTTCCTTCCAAAATTCCCTTGGGTGATTCTCTTTTGATCTTTGGTCATTTAAAGTAGCATTTAACGAAAATAAAAGCTAAAGGTGATTCTACCACTCCCCTTTATTATGTTTTATAATATATTCATTGTGGAATTTTTTATATCCTTCTAAATACCTAAAACCATTTTCTAAATTGAATATTTTACTAATAATTGAATGTTGTTTGGGACTGAATCATGGGATATAAATAATCAATATGTTTTATATGAAATTTAGGTTAGTTGTATAAATGTTATTTCCCACAGCCTTGATTTTTATTCCTGTTTTTTTGGGTTTTATTTTATTTTGGTATCCATCACATTTGATTCTTTTGAAGTAAATGATAATTTAGTCGATTAAATGATGTTTTTGACCCCTCCAGATGCCCATTGGATTTTTTTTGGGATATTAAACTACACATATGGTCTCTCGTGGTGTGTTCCACTCTAGGGAACATGATAATTGAGATGTTTAATAACGAATTGAAGTGTTTGTGAAATAAAACCAATTTAAAATATGTTTATCATATTTACATCTAATAAGGGACGGGTTGTATTTAAATGAATAATTAAAATTAGTAATACATGTAAATGGGTAAATGTGATAAATTTTTGAAGTGGAATTCCTTTATTCATAAATGAATTAAAAGGGGTGAAAATGATTGTAAAAATTCATAATAGGTTAAATGGGATAGCTATGGGAATTAAGAACGTATTAAATGTAATGAACCATGGAATTATGAAACAAAAGTTAATTTTTGTTATCTATGATTGATAAAAACACCACTAATGTTTATTTTCATTCATATAACTAATGGTTGGTTGGGATGTCTTACTAATGATCCTCTCCCTTAAGTGGTATAATATGATTCTCTATGGACCTTGATGAATCAAAGTTTCAGAGGACGGATTGACCCTTCTAACTCAATGTGTACAAACATGGTGTTATATATCATGGTTTGGGATGGTTCGAAATGGTGTTCCCAATCCTAGTTTTAATACTTGGATTCATGCTCAATATATATTAAAAATATACCCCAATGACATATGGTTCAGCTGACCGACATTGACCGAAGTAACTCTGATGGGTATGGGTATCACTTTTAACAAAGAAGAAATGTGTTCTTATTAATATTGTTAAATACTAAAAACAGGTTTGTTTATAATTTATTGTACCTATGTATACACTATTATTAGACTGTATATTAATATATAAACAATTGGTGGTGGCCTACTAATTTGTAAAATCATCATGCTCATTCCATCATTGGATACCAGACCATACATCATGGTTACATGTCAGGATAACGTCAAAGGACATATGATAGATATTTGAGATGGGATTTTGGAATGGAGTATGTATTGGGAACCATACATGGATTTGGGACCCATTTTTTGGATATTCAATAGTGTCTTATTTTTTCCCTATTAACACTTCACAATACCATGACATGTCATTTTTATTTATTTGGTTGTGAGATTTTACCTATTTATAGAAATTTATTTTGTAATGAATTATTTATCATAATTACGTGGATAATATTTATATTGTTTTACATTATTTTCTTATGCTGATAAATGTTTTATATCCTCCCAGATTACCTCATTAGACCCTTACTAGAAGTTGGTAGCCTCTGTGGTGTGTGGTGGCACAGATGAGGTCATGTGGTTCCCCAGATCAAAGAACTAGTTTAGTGGTTCCTAGGTCAGGATGTCAAAAAATATTTATTAGTATTATAGTACTATGTAATTAGAAATATTTTAAAATAATTAAATACTTCTTTTTTCTATAAGAAAAATGAAACCATCGTTCATGAATTGTCCGGACAACACCTCCATGATACAACATGTGTCACATTCCTTTATCACCATACATGGGTGATTCTAATAGATAATTTAATATATACGTATGATATTTGTGACTTATTTTAGATTCTAAAATGATAAACCATATTACTTATTTTCCAAATTTTTTGTGAAAAAGAAATCATCCTCTATTTAAATGTGTGGGCAACCACCTATATTGAATGAAAAATTTCCATCTTTATTATCATCATCACATTACATGTTTGGTCATGAGAATAGGTTAAACAGATAAATATGTTATTTATGTATTTTTTATTGTTCTAGGAAGATAAATTGGAAAAACTATTAACAATTTTGGTAATAAAAAATTGTGATCAACTCAACAACCAAAAATGTTATTCTAGGAGAAACAACATTATTTCTTCATGTCATGTAATAACATTATATATGTTATATTATCTGAATAATTTTTTTTAATTATTATTTATCACTATAATAAACACTAAATAATATAATTATTCTTCTAGTATTTTTATAATACAACTTAATCAGTTCCTAATCATCCACTAATTATGGTATGTTCGTGTTTGGGTTGGTCTAACCACCTCCTTGATTAATGACGTAAATTTACATCATGGATGAATATGAGAATTTAATATAATTTGTTAAAAGATATAAATATGTAAATTATTATTATAATTACTACTATTCTATATTAGTAATATTTTCATTTCCCCTCCCTCCAAGATTATACCTCCTAGACTGTCACGGATTTTACAGGAGATGCTGACCCCCATTTCCCACCTCCAGTAGACCATATATTGAAAACCCGCACTTAGGGTATAAAAATATCCCATATGGAAATAATTTCCCTCATGATAATAAGTATTACGAGATATTATAAAAAATATCCAAGAAACTATGTCACATATTATAAAATAGAAACCAAACTATCCCCCGATGCTTGAAAAAAGGAAATAAAATATACAGATAGAATTCAAAACATAAATACCCAGACATAAACTAGGGAAGAGACATTATGACATCACCAAAGACCAAGATTGTAATTTAAATCTTGGTCCAAAAAATTATACTAAAAAATAAAAATATTTTATACATATGTCGGGTGATCATATATTTTTACTGATTAGGATCATACCTGAGGTCTCTTGTTCACATATAAACATAGCATACTAATTCACCGGTGAATAAAAAGAAGAACCAACATGCAGCTAAATTGGTCAACCTAAAAATCCCGACCCCAACAAGTAATGATTATTAAATTAGAATTCTAATGTCGTAGCATAATATAAAAATAATATGAAACAAAGGATCCCCCAACCACTTCCCCCATGGATTTCTACTCTCACAACTCAATAACAAACGTCTTGTGCTCTCATTCTGTCAATTAATATCTACTCACACTAACAGCCAAATCTGATATGATTTGAGAAGCATATATACATATACCAACATGTCCTGGGGTATAACATTTGGTTCCAAAAATTTTCAACAACACATCACAACCACATCCACACATCCATGGAATTATTTTATCATGAATGTGAAAAACGTCATCCTTGTTCCCTTATCCTACCATGTATAACCCCCACCACATACCACATACTCATCATTTTTCAGTGATCTCCAAAACCAATATTATTAAACTGGTAAATTTCTAACACTAACCCATCATCACTACTATTGAATGAATATTGGGGAAGATGGGTAGCTTTAAATAATAATCAACATGAGTCTGGATGTTGGAGAAAACACTAAGAACCCTAAACATTTGGGGGTTGTAAAGATTATCCAACTCTGTTGGGGTGTATTGTGAAATTACATAAATTACATGAATTATAGATAAAACAAGACACATAGCCAATTAATTAACCTAAACATCAGTATAATACTCTAAAACACCACCACTAAACCTCATATAATTTTCCACAAGTTCTTCCACCAACACATGCATCCCACCTCACGACCACCACACACAAACATAGAAATTTTGACATTCAATTAAATGTTCCACCAATTCTAGGATTCTATGTTTCCACTAACTATCATTTACTATGACATTTAATTTATTATAAATACAACACATTCATTTATAATTCAGTTAATTTAATATAAATTATATATATATATATATATATCAATTATGTACCATTATTATTCATTAACCAACACATGTCATTTGATCTTCAGTCTTTCTATTTCATCCAAGGCCAACCAGAAAACAAAACTATCCACACAACATAATGTATCCTTCATCCCACATCAACCATCACCATAGTACAATGTGTTCCTGGATATCACCACATACCAACCATATCATCCAAAAAACAACACATCTCAACCAAAACACATCATCCCAAATCAAATCCCATGTCATCCAACCATAAAATTGTTTCCCAACACATTTTACAAACAAGTCAGTCCCCACCATCATCGTGTAATCCCCTAATCAGCATTACGTAAACACAGCAGACTCATTAGATACATATTAAAACACAATAAAACTTTTATAAATCCAAAATTTACTTGAATTTAATTTTTAATGTCTTTAACATAACATAACTAATTTTTTAGGATGGGTATTTCCACACAATTCATGTTTCCCTTGGGCGATCAATTCATTACATATATATATATATGTGTGTGTGATATCCTTTTTCATAGTGTGACCAATGAAAAACTAAAATAAGGGAATCATAATTCAGAAAAAAATATAGTGAGAACAAGGATCCCAAAATTTATGATTTATTTGACATCAATAATCTAGTATAACTCCAGTAGAAAAAATAAAAAAAATTATAAAAACGTGTTAAATTTCCCCTTCCCATAAAATCAAAATTCACTCAATTAATTATATTCTTTATCTAACCCATTTCATTCATCCAATAGAGGAAAAAAATATGAAATGCACACACACACACACATAAAGAGTGAGATAATTAAGACCCCTACCTTAAACAAAGCTTCCCAAATGGCTGTACAAGGGTGGGATAAATAATAAGAATCCTCTGTCCAAGAATGGGGGGATCATCAACCGAGACCATAGCACTCCCTTTAAAATTTCACCCGCCATATCACCCCAACCATATATATCCCCAAGAATATCCTTATATAAAACGATGAAAAAAGGAAAATAGATAATGAAGAGAGTTGAATCACCAGAGTATTGTCTACACATAAACTAAGGATTCTATGAATCGAATTTCATATGGTTCGGGTTAAATGATTCTAAAAATAACTTATGTGTCACCTAATATTTTAGAGAAAATAATATATGATGTTAGGGCTTTATGGGATCTGGTAATGTATTGGAAAATAAAAAATTAGAATAATATAGTATAACACTCTTCAATACACTGAAAAGGTGCTAACATATGAAACGACTATGCCATAAAGTAAGGGGACATACTGAAGTAGGTATGTTCAAATGTATATTTGAGATGAATAGAATGTTTTTTAACACATATTCAAAAATATAGGATAAAAACCAGAATATAAGAAAAACCACCACACCATAAAATTTATTCTCTGTGATGAAGTCCAATCTATATTCTATCTCTACAATTTTACTTCCCTGAAATTGATAGAACCACAATATATCTTCTTCAAAATCTCCATGTTGTGGCCAAGGATCAACATTTGAGTAATGTAGAGAAAGATAGAAAACAAAACTCTCAAATTCTCATTTCTATATCGGATCTCATTATCTCATAGACATCACCATTATGTTACAACATGAGCCCTTATTCCGTAATATAATTCAACATTTGAAATTTTATCTATAACTCCAACATCCACTTCATAACTCTCTTGGTAATTCCCGAAAACACCACCATCACCTAAATTTATAAAAGTTAAGGGTATTTTTAATTCATTAACATTACATTGTACACCTCTCAAAAAATTATGATCATTGTTTATGAAGAAAATAAGAACATAAGAAGGAAAAATTGAATATATCTGAACACCATTATGTGAGATACCTGTCTAGGTTCTCTTCATAAATAAAAAATAGCAACCAAACTAACATATAAATCTAAAAATAACATATCTGATACACAATAATTTTTACCACCATTTAATCCTCTATGATGTTGATGCCAAAAAATTCCCCAACCATCACACATCACATCCTCAATCATAAAAATCTTGGAAACTGCAATCAATATCAAGTTACTGTTCTTTATAGGAGGCACTAACTCAACCATATAAATTGAAAATGATTCATAAATATATATTTTCTAGAATGTGACATAGTTTTCCACAATTCATGTTCTTAAATCCATCACACACAATGGAAAATTATTAAAAAGATCATATCATATACTAGAATTATACAGGAATAACATCATCAAAGAAAAACAAAACATGGAAAAACTATGAAAACATTTGACTAATGGGAATGTTCATATGTCTCACTTTACAATGTAATATCCTCTAATACATCACACATTTAAAATACACAAACCAAAGGAATGGTTTTTCAAGGTAACACAGTCTCTCAGAGGTCCTATATCTCCTCTGGTCTCTATATAAATGTTGCATAGTCCTCTTTATCCAACTCTTCCCATTCAATGATACAGGTTTTTTTATATATATACTGATGTATCTAGGACACATGGAAGATATTTTGGGTCCCCATAAATCCATGGTGTAAGAACCAACTGATTAGATACCTTTCCAACATGCTCCAACACCATAAAATTCATGATGGACTAGGGATAATAATAATCCATCGATCAAACATATTTTGTCACTATAGAAGAGAAACCCTAAAGAGAACATGATTTATAACCTTAAACATGAGGGGCCTCTACCTATGTTTATCACATGCCTTATGATAGTATTGTATTTCTTTCATTGACTCCCCAAAAAATATGTATTTTCTTATTCATTATCTACACCACAAGAGGACCATGAAACATTGAATCCTCGTCCTTTATCCGACACAATGGACAATGAAATTGCCATCCATAAAATTTTATTAATTGGTGAAATTTAAAAGGACTAATGATATTTGATTTTATAGGAAGAAACAACCAATGGTATGAGTTTTACCTTTCTTCCACCAAAATCCATGATTCAAAATCACAGCTTTCCCTCGAGCATCTCGATGGTCTGCTCTATCTGCCAATCTGAATTGGGATGAAAAGAAGTGTCAAGAAACAACTGGGTTCCGAAGGAATACTGAAATCGTCTCTAGACACATGAGGTAAAAGGAGGATCCTAGATAATAATTTTGTTCTTATTCACCCCATGAATCCTAATTATTTCATCGAGATACCACCTTTCGAAAACATCCATGGCACTCGATTCATGAATAGCTAGAAAAATAGAGGACTCCGTCTGTCGGTCCACTACCATCCCATTTTTATCGCATCCTCCCTCATCCTAGGGTATCCCAATGATGAATTCCATTTCAATTTACTTTTATTTTTTACTTAATATTTATACAACAATTACAAAAACTCTCTAACAACTTGGCTCTTGGAAATCACTTGTTAAAATACTGTAAATTGCTCCACAAACTTAACCACTAATTTATTTTTACAAATACAAAAACATTGAATTCTCATGCCTCAGTAAATCATAGAAACACATGCACTTACATTTATGTTCGGGATTTGATACCCAAAAAAGGACACCCTTATGCATCACCAATGTATCAGAAAACCTCACCTGAGAAAATCATTTGATTCGAACCATCCTATTATCACCCCAATAAAGCATCACAATAGGCAACACGGTCATGAATCACCTCAAAATATTAGAATTATAACTAATAATTCTCTACCTACTTCATAAAATATGATCCAATGATCATATAATAAAGGAACCCTTAGTATTTACATTCCACCACATCAAGATGCATCATTTAAGATCATATATCATTCTTCAAACATCTATGGAATCCCATGAAAATTCTCATTGTGAGTTCAATACTACAAAACTGGCCTTTAGCAGTGCTATAAATATCCTTTATTATCTCTAGTAAAATGATGATAACTTGAGAAATGTTACAATCCCTCGAATTTTATCAATACTTCAAAAGTGCTGTTAAAGGGTTATTTTATCATAGATAAAAATGAACAGATAAATAGTACAATTATCATTTCTTTTACAAGTGCGTATAAAGATCTCATTAATAAAACCTTTAATTTAGCATTGCTAATGGATTCCTTCATCAACAATTTTATAAGAACTATTACAGTCCTTTATCAGTTCTCATATAAGGGCTAATAAAAACACATTTATTAGTGATTTTGGAAGTTTTTATAAAGGTTTTCTTAAAGAGTTATCGTAAAAGTAATGATAAAGGGACATACTATAGTGTGTTGTAACAACATACTATAGAACCACTGCATTGTGCTATTACAAAACACTACAGCACCATAAACTCATACAGTATCAACAAAAACTAGTCCGAATACAGAATAAAATTGAAATGAAATTTACAATAAAAAAAGAACTATATTATAGTCATTTAAAACATTGGTTTATACAATTATATAAATGAAAATTATTACATATATTTAAAAATAATAAAGTTCCTTTATCTTTAAATCCAAAACTGTCTCATTCTATTTTCGACCAAAACACCCCCTACTTGAGAAAATAAAAACATATATATAATATAATTATTATTATGTTAGTAATAATATAAACAAACTCTGCAAGGGATATTGAAAATGAATTCAATGTTCCATTATATAATTTTTTCATAAAATATAGAAAGTATATCATAAAATTAACTTTATACCATTACAAAGGGTTTCCTTCATTATAGTTTGATCTTTAATGGGATTGGTTACATCATCATGAAAAGAAGAAATTGTTTTCATGAGTCATAAAACAATTAATTTATATTTTGTTAATGTAGTAAAGAAAATATCATATTTTGAGGAAAAGAATAATATATTAAAAACACTTACCTTATCATTGAACTCTATTTATTTTTTAAAATTTTCAATGATTTAGTTCCTCGTTTGAAAATATAAGTCCACTCTTTGTGGTCCCCTCTAACATATAAGACATTGTCTACATTGGGACCAATAAGAACTGATTGTCATGTACCAATGAAAAGGTCATCCTCGATTGAATTTTCATGTGACTCAACATTTGTTTTAGTCTCCTCCAAGACAATTGACGAATTATTATTAGTTTAATGAGGGACATAAAATACTTGCAATCCTTGTGATTCCATTATGAATGACTCCAATTTAATCCCTTCAATATTCAAATTAACCTTCATAGAACAAATATAAAAAACATTCACATTATTGTTATTTTCAACCCATTTACAATAGAAAAGAGGCACTTGAAATGTTGTATAATAAAACTCATATATCTATTAGATAATTCCAAAATATGACATATTTGCATAACTTGTATTTCTATTTTTGGAACTAGATACGTGTATCCATTCAGGCACAAGTGTACCACAACAGTTTTGCATCGAACTGAAATCATCATGTTCTTTGTTGTAGAATGTATAACAACTGATTACAATCCCAGTGTAATATAGAACATTTTCATTTAGTCCCCTAGCTAGCCCTTGAAGAAGTTCGATTGTAGAATTTGGATTTTTAGATATCTTCTTATAAATGTGATCTCTGAACCATCCTATAAAATATTTATTATGTGTACATGATATCCATCTTTCAGCTCTTGATAGATTCAAATCTCTAATAATTTCATTATGGGATTCTATGTATGGATTAAAATCAACACTATTATGTAATATGTTAAAATGTGTTTTATATCACCATATTATAATATTTGTAACTACATGTTTGCCAGAAATCCCTTTTTGTATAAGTTATTCACTATAACAAGAATTTAGGAGACATTTTTTTCAACATATGATGGGAAATCAATACAGAATTCAATATCTTCTTCAACAACATACTATTCTGCAATACATCCTTCTGGATGATCTTTGATTCTTGACATACCCTTTCAAAATATTTTTATACCATTCAATGGGGTACATCCATCTGTAATATAGAGGAACGCATGATGAAACTCTCTAGCCAAGTGATCCATCAGGTGGACCATTATATCAAATAATTATGGTGGGGAGATCATTTTTAATTCACATAATATCATTGAAATATCCTTATTCAAGATGCAAAACTTCACCGGTTCAACAACTTTACTACATATGGATTTAAAAATGAAGAATAATTTTGTTAATTTTTGTCATATATTTTGAGGAATAATACAATGGAAATCACCATGAATTAAATAGTTCATCAAAGCATGATAGTCGTGTGATTTTAGTTCTATTAACTTCAAATTAGTCATTGACATGACAGTCATGATATTTAATGAATACCCTTGTGCAAATTTTACACACTTACTGTAATGTAAAAGTTTCAATTTTTGATATCTCGATAGAGTGTATTCTACTGGAGGAAAAAAATTATGGCTTTTACCATTCACGAGTGCCAAATTTTCTCTTGTCCACATTTCAATCATGTCTAACCTGGCCTTGAAAACATCATTCATTTTTTTCAGGAAAATATAGTAATGTGATAATAACAATATCGAATAAATATTTTTCTACATGCCTGACATTAAGAAAATTTCTAAAATAAAAATACTTCCAATACAGAAATTCAGTGAAAATTCATCTCTTCTTCCAACATGATTTTTTATGTTTATTTGGAAATGGTTTATATAAAAAGGTGTCAATATTTCATAATTTTTTGTACAATTGATCTCCCATTGCTGGAGATGGTGTTGTACCTTGCTCGATACTGACATCAAATTTTTTGATCCAGGATCCGTATTTATGTTGTTGAGATAAAAATTTGAAATAAAAACACATTCTTTAGAGAATGTTTCAACAATGCTGATTATGTGCATTTTTCATAAATGGGACACCCCAACATGCCTTTAATGTTATAGCTTGATAAATTTCTATAAGAGGGAAAGTAATTTATCATTCTGTATAACATAGACCTCTGTGTGAATACTTCACTTCTATGAGAGTCATACTCTATAACACATATATCCCGTATCAATTTTAGATCTTTGATAAATGGATCCAAATAGAAATCAATATCATTACCAGGTTTCTTTGGTCTAGATATATGAAGATACAACATAATGTATTTGCACTTTATGAATAACCATGGAAGCATGTTATAATTTACCGACATGTTGGTCCTTGTATTGTGACTACCACTCATTACACAAAAAGGATTTATTCCATCTGTAGATAATGCAAGATTAGGTTTCTCTGATCATCTCCAAATTCAAGAAAATCATAATCAATTTTATTCCACAGAGGAGATTTTTCCAGATGACATGGAATCCCATATTAAAATTCATGAATATTCATTCTATTTTAATTATCTTGTGATTTCAGAACATTCATATAGTCTTCTAAACTATATGAGGATATTAACGTACCATAATGATTTTGAAGGACATGATTCATTTTTCTTGTATCGATATGGGCCACACTAAGGTAATTTCATGAGTGATTCCTGGTCCTTGAGGAATAATATGTAATCATTTAGATAGGAATATATTTTTAGAGATCATTACAAAGGAGTGTTACATTCATTTTTAGTCATATGCTCATCATTTTAGATTTTTTTTTCTTAGCATATCATTCAGATGACTATGTAGTTCTGTAAAGCTGGTGTCACTCTATCCATTTCCATATTTCACATTATATAACGTAAATACTACTAACAATGTTGTGTATTTAGTACAAAAGATATAAAATGGTTTCTTGTACAATAGTTTAACTCTTCAAACTACTTTTTAAAATCACAATGGTGATCTTCAATTTACATTGTCATTTATTCCATGGGATCTCCATCATCTTTTAGAAAGGTATTCATATCAAATGATTCATAAATCATAGTATCATTCAAATAAATGTCAAAATTTGTTTTTCCCCCATGTTTAGTCCTACGTTTATATCATTGTTCTATTCTGTGATAAATCAAATATTCTTCATACTATTTCGGACTAATTTTTCTTGAATGAAAACAACATAAACACGAACATTGGATTTTAGAAGGGTAATCTTCATAATCTATATCAAACATGATGTAATATTTAACTCTGTTTGCATATTCATTTGTCAAATGATTAGTTTGCATCCATTTTTTTTAATATCCATCCTATTGTGTTCGTAAATAGTGATTTGGAAGTCCTCAGTAAAAGATAAAATAGAGGATATGTTTTAAATACACTCAAGATAACCCATATGAAAAGTAAAGATAACCAGAAGAGCTATATAGGTTGGTAAAAATACCTGTGATTTTATTTTGGATTTCAGGGGTATTTTTCTAGTTTCTACTTAATTCATGGAATATATTCACTATTGTGAAGTTAAGGGAATATTTAAAAAATAAAGTAACCAATTATACTAATTATGTTATGTATATTAATAACAAAATTATTTCCATGTAAATTATGCATCTAGTGGTTGTTGCTGGTGATATTTAACTAGAATAGAAGAAGGGAACCAACATAAACTCAAGGAAAAGTATATTACATTGAAAAAATGGATTTCATCGGATGGTTAGAGAATATTAGTAGGCAGAATGAGGTTTCACTAAGCGGTCCAAAAGTTGAAAATTACATCAAAATTTTACAATAATTTTTAAGACAAACTATGATGTTATAAATGATGATTTCTAGTAGTGAATATTTTTTGGGAAATATTGAAGATGACTTGGTTTTCCACCCCACACTCCCTAAAAATATTAATGAAGAATAAAATGATGATTCTTGAAGTGTAATTTTCTTACACCAGCAATGAGTTTAAAGATAAAAAATAAGAAGATGAAATGTGTTGGAAGAATCAAAAGATGATATCAAACCCTCATGCTACAAAACAAAGTTGATAAAAAGAATTCTCCTTACTATCCCATTAGTGTACATAGAATAACTGCAATGGTTCCACAAAAAGATGATCCCTTTATGTTTCCTCCATCCTTATCAACAAACAAGCAGTATCATTGGATACCAGTACCATTGGTTCAATGCCAATAAATAAAAAAACCATTTGCCTGGATGATGTAGATAGATATATTAAACCCTCCATCTTATTTTTTGATAGGAGCACATTAATTTCAAGTAGTTAACTAGATGTCTGGATATGTATAACATTTCATGTGGGTGAGAGAAACAAGTGAAATCATAACAATAAAATGTAGTGCCCAATTTTTCATCAAGATCCAATTGATATGTTGGTATAAACAACCTATGATGCATTAGTAGTCAATAAATAGAATATTCTAAAAATAATTCCCAAAACAACGGATCACAAAAAATTTGTAAACAACCGATTGAAAACAACAGATCATTAAAAAATCATAGAAGAATAAATCAAAAACAAATAAAAAAATACATAAATAAAATCAGAATGCATACCTTTCTAGGATGAAGAATACCCTCTTCGAATGTCGGTTGAGATGTTTGGATGTAGTCGAGTGGTGTGATTCGACCTTCAATTCACTGCGGAAGAGTGCCGATAGTGGTTGCCTTCAAAAAAAATCTCAATATCGTGACATGTTTTGAAATTGTTAGTGTTTTTAAAATAAATTTTGACACATTTTTTGTGCATCCAAATAAGCGTAGATAAACGGACTTTTATTAGTGCTTTTTTAGTTATAGTAAATACATATCTTTATCATTGATAAAAGGTAACTAATAAAACCAATATCTATCAGTGCAAAAATTTGAGTGCAGATAAATATTTATTTTATAAGTCCTTCGTTTAGTGTTGATAAATCCTATTCATTGTCAACGCGAAAAAAGCGCTGATAAAATTCTATTATCAAGGATTATTACTAAAGTAATGTTAAAGGATTTATAGTTATAAATAAAAAAAATTAAATGTTTATAAATACATTGTAAATATATATAATTATCAATATAGTAAATATATTCATTTTTAAATATATTTATTATAATTTTATAATTAATTATTTCTAATTATTGAAATATTTTACAAAAATATTATTTATATCATTATATATATTTATATATTTATACATATATATTTAATAAATTTATATAAATATAAATATAATAAATATTCTAATTTTTAAATTAAATTTATTCTACTTTTAATAATTATTTAAATATATATAATTATTTATTTTTAATTATATAAATACTTTTTAAAAAATATCAATTTGTTTATAATTATAAATATATATTAGTATAAAAACAGTGACTTCACATTTTGAAATATATTTTTTAATAATTATATTTATTTAAATTTTTTTTTACAAATATATTTTTAACATTATAAATGAATATCTAATATTGGATGCACATATTTTTAAAATGAGTGAAATTGAATAAATTATGATTATATGTACACTTTTACAATATTGGAAAAATGGATAAGTTCTATGTTGGTGCACATTGTATATAAAAATGCATTAATCAAATATATGTGAAATCAATATAACCCACATTTGATCTTTAATAAATTGAAAAATTAAACAACATTCAATTATATGTTGAGTTCTATGAAATTACTCAACATTTTTATTTAATATTAATTTTTAATTAAATATCATTATTCAATAAATATATGAATATTAAATGTAAAGTGCATAAATATTCTTTAATATATAAATTATATTTATATACATTAACATATAGCAATTTATTTAAAATGTACAACTTAATAACATTAATTATCATTATTATCTATTTAATAAAATGATTAATATTTAATAATGTATAATTAATCAATTAATTTTTATCTATAATTTAATTAATAAAACATATAATAAACACATTTTTTATTTT